>CM040121.1:105510567-106728636 GCA_022559845.1 Amorphophallus konjac
AGGGCTCTTGGGAGTCTTGTAGCCAGGACAGGTAGGGGGAGCGCCAATCACTTGGAGTGGCCGAGTCAACAGCGAGGAGCTCCGTGTCAATGCTCGGGTGCTCTAGCTCTTCTAGGAGGACCGATCGTGTACCTTCCGGGTCTAGGGAGGAGGCCAATCGAGAGAGGGCATCCGCCCGAGAATTTTGCTCCCGAGCTATCCGGACTACCCCAAATTCCTCGAACTGTTGGGCCAGGCTCCGGACCAACTGAAGGTATTTGATCATGGGTGCCTCCCGAGCTTCATACTCGCCGTTGACCTGACCTGCGACTAGTTGAGAGTCAGTGTGGATCCTGACTCGCTCGACCCCTAGCCGTCGGGCCATGCGTGCTCCCGAGATAAGGGCCTCGTACTCAGAAGCGTTGTTGGATGCCTGAAAGTTGAATTTCAAGGCGTACTGTAGCTCTATCCCTTCGGGAGACCTCAGGAGTATCCCCGCACCGCTGCCTGCCGAATTGGACGGTCCATCGATGAACAGTTCCCAGGTTGGTCCGGTCGTGGTCGGAGGCCTGTCCTCGGCGGGGATGGTGCTTTCGGCAATGAAGTCGGCGAGCGCTTGGCCTTTGATTGCTGATCACGGCCGGTACGAGGTGTCGTAGGCCCCAAGCATAATGGCCCATTTGACGAGTCGCCCTGAGGCCTCGGGGTGGGCCAGAATCTTCTTTAACGGCTCGCCGGTTAGCACGGTGATGGGGTGCCCCTGGAAGTAGGGGCGGAGGCGCCTTGCGGAGGTAACCAACGCTAGCACGAGTTTCTCGGTTGCGGGGTACCTCTGTTCGGCCTCATTGAGCACCTTGCTGGTGTAGTAGACTGGTCTTTCGGTTCCCGAGTCATTTCTGACTAGGACCGAGCTGACCGTGGATGGCGTCGCCGAGAGGTAGAGCAGTAAGACTTCGCCTGGGGCGGGCTTGGAGAGCACCGGTGGCGAAGCCAGGAACTTTTTAAGCTCGGCGAACGCTATCTGGCACTCCTCATCCCATGCGAACGTAGCAGACGCTAGCTTGGGTCCCCTCATCAGTTTGAAGAAGGGCAAGCATCGTTCGGCCGCACGGGACAGGAAACGGCTGAGAGCGGCGACACGCCCTGCCAGACGCTGAACGTCTTTAATGCATGTGGACGGGCGCATGTCCAGGATGGCCTGGACTTTGTCGGGGTTGGCTTCGATCCCGCGCTGAGTGACCAGGAAACCCAGGAACTTCCCGGATTTTACTCCAAAGGCGCACTTGGCGGGGTTGAGCTTCATGTTGTACTTCAGGAGGGTGCCAAAGGTTTCGGCAAGGTCGGTGAAGTGGTCTTGGGCCTTGGGGGTCTTGACGAGCATGTCGTCAATGTAAGCCTTGACGTTCCGACCCAGCTGTCCCTCGAACATGTGATTTACCAGTCGCTGATATGTGGCTCCGGCGTTCTTCAACCCGAAAGGCATCCGGGTGTAGCAGTACACGCCGCAGTCAGTGATGAAGGTGGTCTTCTCGACATCTTCTGGATTCATTCTGATCTGGTGATAACCTGAATAGGCATCTAGGAAACTGAGTATCTCGTTGCCCGAGGTTGAATCAACCAATTGGTCGATGCTCGATAGCGGATAGCAGTCCTTGGGGGTAGCCTTATTCAGATCGGTGAAGTCCACGCACATTCGCCATTTGCCTGTAGTTTTTGGCACCAGGACGACATTGGCTAGCCACGTAGGGTACAGGACTGGTCTGAAGAGGCCTGTCTCTTGTCCCTTGGTGACCTGCGCCTTGATGATCGCCTGTTTCTCGGGCGCATGCTTCCTTCTCCGTTGCTGTACGGGCCTCACGGTGGGGTCGAGGCTGAGCTTGTGCATCACGGTCTTCTCTGGTATGCCAGGGAGTTGATCATCAGACCAAGCAAAGACCTGAACATACTCAGAAAGGAATTTTTTGTATTGCTTCTGTTCCATGGGTGGTAGGTCGGCTCCGATCCTTACTCCGAGGGCCGGGTCATCGTTCAGGAATACCGTTAGCAATTCACCATCGGGCTCGACGGTTACGGTCTTTCCTTCGATTCCCTTGGGGCCCTTATCTCCCCCGTCCGGCCTTGAGGCTTCCACCGAGATGTTGTAGCACCTTCTAGCCGTGGCCTGGTTACCTCGGACTTCCTCTAACCCATTTTTGGTGGGAAACTTCATTTTCTGGTGATAGGTAGATGGTACGGCCTTTATCCGGCTGAGGATTTTCTGGCCGAAAATGGCGTTGTACGCTATCATACCCTTAATCACTATGAAGTCCACCATGACCGTAACGGTTTTGGGTGGGGTGCCGATGGTGACCGGCAGGCTTAGGGCTCCCTCGGGGTAGGTGGCTAGGCCGTTAAACCCGCAAAGGGGTGTTCGGATCGGGTGGAGCTTGGATGGGTCTTCCCCCATCTTAAGGAAACAGTCGTAAGATAATACATCGGGGGCGCTCCCATTGTCAACCAGAATTCTATCTACGTTACAATGGTTTATTGTGGCCGAGATAACGAGGGCATCATCATGCGGGGTCTTCAGCCCTTCCAGGTCTTGGTCGGAGAAGACTATGACCTGGGGCTCCCTCGGCGGGCCGCTGGAGGGTTCTAAGACCTGGCTGGCCCGCTCGGCATGACGCTTCCTTCCTCGGCTGGTGTCGCCGCCCGACGCCGCTCCTCCAGAGATGACGTTGATGTGGACCCCTCGGGGGGCGTTGTCGATCTCCTCGGCGGCATCCCGGTCTTCTTTGCGCCCGGCTGCAAACCGGGCCAGGTGCCCCTGACGGATGAGACGTTCGATCTCGTCCTGGAGCTGGTGGCAGTCGCCGGTGTGGTGCCCGTGGTCGCCGTGGAACAGGCAATGCCTGTCGCGCTTGCGGTTCTTCGATCTCATCGGTTCGGGCCGGCGGAGGAGTCCCGAGTTTTTGATGTCTTCATAGATCTCGTAGACTGGCGCGGTCAACGGGGTGTACCGCTCATACTTCCTCTTGCGCTCTCCTTCCCGATCGCGCTTCTTGCCCGAGCCAGGGTTTGGCTCGGAGGCTCGCTTCTTGTCCCTTTCTCGACTCGAGCTGATTGTGTCTCGGCAGGCGCTGAGTACTTCTTCGCACTCGGCGTGGCGCAGTGCCAGAGTCACTAGCTCGGCAAGGGTCGAGGGAGGGTGGAGGACAAGTTCGCGGCGAAGGTTCTCGTCCCGGGTGCCCCCGGTCAGAGCGGTCGTGGCCGAGGCCACATCCAGGCGGGGAATTCTGAGGGCTTCCGATTTAAATCGGTGGACATAAGCCCGGAGCATTTCCCCTTGCGCCTGTTTGAGGGCCAGGAGCCCCGCTACTGACCTTGGGGGGGCGCTTCCGGCGAAGCTCTCCTTGAAGACTCGCCCGAATTGCCTGAAGTCCCGGATGGACCCAGGGGCGAGGGCCCGGAACCATGCCTGAGCACCTTGGACCAGGGTGGCCGCAAAGGCTCGGCATTTAATAGGATCCGGTGTTCCATGCAGAGTCACCAGGGCGTCGAAGCTGTCGTAGTGGTCGGCTGGGTCGCCCTGGCCATCATAGAGCTTGAAGGTCGGAATGGAGGTTCTGGGAGACACCTCTGCCTTCAAGATGTACTCGGAGAAAGGGGATTTCTCCTCATCCTCCAGGAAAGAGATTTTCTGCAGGGCGCGGAGGGCGCGCTCTTGCTCTGCAAAACGTCTTTCGAAATCCCTCAGCCGGAGGGATAGTTCCGGCTGCGGTCGTGCCGTGGGACTGGGGGGAGCGTCGTGGCGATCCTCAGGACCACCAGTGCTCGGGCGTGGAGGCCTCGCCCCCTATTTCCCTTTTTTGGGCGTTTAGGAAGCCTCTTGCTCCGGGGGCGGAGCTTGCGAGGGTCCTCCCACGTTGTTGCGGATGAGCTGCTGACCGCGGAGGGTGAAGCGGCCCCCAGCGGTATGCTGGGACGCACTTCGGGGGGGGGGGGGGGGGGGCTCCCGGACGGGGCGCGGGACCTGGCATCCCTTGCCGCCTGGGCCCTCATGAGCTACACGAGGACGTCAAGCTTCTTATTGAGGGCCTGGAAGACCTCGTCGCCACCGTTGGGGGGTACCCCCGTCGCCGTCGAAGGGGGCGACGGTCCGTTGGTGGGGACGCTGGCGTTGGATGGAGGGTTCTGTGAGGCCCTAGAGGGGCCATCTCCTGCCACCACCACGGCCTTACCCTTCTCGACGGCGGATCTCCTCCCTGAGCTTCTTCTCACCATCTCGGCTCTTCGTGCGTTTCCCACAGACGGCGCCAGATGAAGAGGCGAAATG
Organism: Amorphophallus konjac; assembly: GCA_022559845.1. Classification (NCBI taxonomy): domain Eukaryota; kingdom Viridiplantae; phylum Streptophyta; class Magnoliopsida; order Alismatales; family Araceae; genus Amorphophallus; species Amorphophallus konjac. The sequence goes on from CM040121.1 coordinate 105,514,862, forward strand.
TCGCGCTTGTATCCTGAGCGGGCTGTGGATCACCTGAAGATGAACTGCAAGACAGAGAAACGTATCAGAGGGCCCAGGGGGCTTCCCTGGGGTAAAACCCTCCGATGGCTAAGTCAGTAGAGCTGTGGTGGAAGCAATAATGGGGAGGAGAAAAGCTAGCGCGCGAGATTCCTCTCCACCAGAGGGTGAAGCGGATTGCTCAGGAGTTTGCGTATATGAGTACCTGGATGGCTCTCTTCTTCCGTCAGAGGGTAGCCCTGGTTTAAATAGTGTGTTGCCTTCAGGAGTCCTGTAAGCTGAGGGGTCTCCGGCGGGAGTTACGTCCTCAACGTGGGCTTTCATGGCCTTATCGTGAGAACGTTATCGCCATGAAGTCCGGCGGTTTCTTGACTCCCCTATCCGTTGGGGACTCTTGAACGGATGTGATGTAAAACCAACCTTAGACCTATTTGCAAGCATTCAAGTTTGAGCAGCGGACTCACACTAGCGAGCTCACCCGTATGGCGCACACTAGTACCCGATGGCGACTAGGCGATGTTGGAGAGGGTCCGAGGCGGGACCTTTAGGCTCCAGTGGTTGGCTAGCTTGGGAAGAACCCCAAATGGGCCTAGGATGCCCAAATCATGGGCGGCCAACACACCAAGGGTGTGGGTTAAGTGGATGCTCTCACAACTCACCCGCGGTGGTCACTCAATTTGGTGGCAATTTAAATCGGACACTCTCATTCCGCCGACGGAGTAACTAAAGCAATACTAAGCTAAGCAAGTCCATTACAGCAATGAGGGATGTTCAGGAGCTCACCTAGCCGGCGTGAAGACGCCGACTCCGGCCGGAGACGGGGGCGAGCGGGGAGGCGAGGGTATGCACCCGCACGCCGCGTCGATTGAAGCTTCAAACCTGCGACTTAATAATGACATGAACTACACCCCATGCAAGGGGGGGATCTCGGGGTGGGGATTAAGTGAATTACAGCCAAAACTACCTCCACGCAGGGAGGGGCCTTCAGCCGGCCAAGCGGGGTGGGGAATTATGCAAAGAGGACCGACTTTCCGAGCTCCGCCGGTTCTGCCTTTCTTCTGTATTTCTGGACAGGGGGTCGATGTTGACGCTGCCAAAAATTCCACCGAGCTCAGAACCTGATGAGACTTGCGCCAAAAGCTTGCTAACGGACCAAGGATGATCTCTGAATTTTTGCTGAGCCTGGTACAGTAGTTGCTGGCCGGGGCAGAGTCTGGAACCGGACTGATTGGTTCTGCCTCTGTCTGGTGCAGAACAATGTGGCTGGTTGCAGAGGGTGCCACGATCACTACCAAGCTCTGATTGAGGCGAGACCTGAACCGTTGGAACCGTGGTCGAGTCTTCTTTCTGTCGGCACTGACGGCGAGGTCGGCAGATGTCGGAGAAGACCGGGACGATCAGATGAGTAGAGGGGTGTCGGTTCTGGCTCCTGTAAACTGACCTGACACACTTGGAGTAGAAAATTTGTAACTTGAGATGCCGATGTCCAAATGCAGCTCTGCTTCTTGAGGATGAAAGAGGACTTGAGAGGGAAGAATTTTTCTGAAGAACACTTGTTCTGAATCCCAAAAGGTTCGCCGTGGCCGAGCTTCCACTCTCGCTCTGGCTCTCTGCCTGGGGTCTTCTGCGCAGTCGAGGGAGATCGGCTCCTACGGACAGCTCCGACCTCGGAAGCTGGCGAGACCACCTTTGTTGGAAAGCTAACTCGCAGACGATTCCAGCAATGTAGGCCTTGTCACCTGAATCTGTGAGGGACGGTCGTGGCTGCCTCTGCAAGTCGCTGCAACTCTGCTGCCTGAAACAGAGATAGAATGAGGAGATGTGCAAGGGGAGAGCAAGGGGGAGGGGGGGTGAACTTGGTTTGACCAAGGGGGAGGTGGGGGGCGAATTTGGGAGCTTGGGGGTGGGGGGAGATGAAAGGGCACAGCCCAAGGGGAGGGAAATTCGAATTTGGGCTTAGGGAAGAGCCCCTTCAACCTTGGGGAGAGGAAGGGGTGCTTAGGAAGTGGTGTTGGGTAGTTGGGGGTTGGGAGGTGGGGTGTGGATTGGAGGATGCCACCTTGGGTTGGGGGGGGAGTTAAATGAGTGTATGGGGAAGGGGAGAGGTCTTAATGAGGGGTGAATGGGGAGGAGAGAGAAAATTCCTAAAATTGGGGTGGAGGGAGAGAGAGAGAGAGGGGGGACCCCTTAGAGAGAGAGAGAGGGATAAAGAGAGAGAGAGATATTGAGAGAGGAAGCTAGAGGGATTTGGAGTTTTTCTGGAATTCAATATTCATGCATTAGTTCTTACATATGAGGAGTGGGGTGGCCTATTTATAGGCACAAGACATTTCACATGACCATACTGACCCTGACAACTGACATAATGACCAAATACTCCAAGGGAGGGGCGCCCTTGGGCCTAGCCCACTATTTGGGCCCAATAGCCTAATGAACCAACATAATGACACACGACTTAGGAAAATGACTTTCTAACCTAGGTACATGACTCAAATAAAGGGAAAATTACATGATTAAGACTCAAATAAAAATAAGGAAATTACATGACTTGACTCACTAACACATGAGGAACATAATGGCGTACACCGATGATCAATCCGAGCTTCAGAAAATGTGGAGGGGCAAGGGATGTCCCCATCATACCCCCGGGGTGGGGAAAACTCGACCCTGTCGAGTATGGGTCCACGGGGGAAGTAGCACACCGAACTGCGGCTCTGGGCGATCCACGATCTCCATACTCAACCCGCGACCATAGTCGGGGAACGGCGCTTCAGCTCGACAAAGTGGCTCGGTCATACCCTCATGCTGGCTATGATGTCTTGCTTGCCTAGTATTGCTGCCGTATGCTCACGTCGGGCTCTCGGGCTAATTTGTGGTGGCACTCCGAAGGTGTCTCTCGCAAGGATAGGTGTAAGCTCAAGGCACTCACTAGGATCCACCGCGGTGCCCCTAGAGGGTGCTGGATCCGCCACATGAGAGATGGGGAGAATCCCAAAAACCCTTTTGAAAGTTCAACCCATAAGCCGGGTTGCCAAAGCCACTCGGAACTTGGCAAGGTCCAAGTCCTCGTGCCCTCAATTTGGAGGTGACCCCAGGGTAGAGCCACTCCAAAATCATCATCGTCAAGTTACCAACTTGGAGTTTCAAGTGGCGCTCACGAGTTTTTGCTTGCTTATTGTGAATCTCACCGCTTGCTACTTGATATTTGCTTGGATGCATATGCCATGCTTTATGATGCGGTGGGAGTGGACAATGTATGGTATGTAAAGGTGGTCCGGGGCAGCCAAATGTAGTTCGATCATGCTTTGATGCCATGAGGACTGTGATAGACTTAGGGGGCCCGAGACATCCATAGATGAACCTTTTATGCATGGGTATGACGAATGTCGGGGGACCCGGACATCCATGTATGCTCCTAGCATTCATAAGACCAATGGTGAATTGGGGAGGACCGTTACACCCAAATAGGGACCACTCATGCTTCCTACTTGACATGTGGGTGTTGTGAATGAATGGACCCGACTTTCTAATCATGCCAAGTGGTGTGTTGTGCCAAGACTCATGCACTCCTATCCTAGAGATGACTTCCATGTGCATGGGTGTGGGGTGGCCCTTGAGCTTCCACTCGTATGGATCAAAGGGATCTAAGAAGGGAGGCATCATGGGGTGGGACAATTCTTCAATCCCAAGGTTTATGTTGCCTAAGGTCAATGCTCCCTTGGTGTAACCCGATTCTAGGAAGGGAGGGGTTTGGGTTAATATGGGCGGTAAGGATAGGGTAAGGTGGGTGGTGAATAAGGTGAGTGGGTTACATAGAGATCTAGGCTCCCATAGGAAAGGGTCAAAGGGATCATGGTAAAGGTCACCTAGATAGGGGTACTCCATGTCCTCAAGGTCCTCATATGGTGGGGAGTCGCCTTCCTCTAATGAAATGGTTGGGCCGGTGTATGGGGTGGGTTGGTTGGTAAAGGTTCTAGGAATCACAATGGTAGGGGAGTGGACCGGGATGGGCTCTTCCACTATGGGGAGAATGAAAAGGAGGTCACTAGTGTAGCAACCAATAGTGCAAATCGAGGTGATAGACCCAATGCATGGATGGATGAGGTCAAGGCTCTTGGGTCGGTCCGCCCCTAGGGTCAACAAAGAAGTCAAGTCTAATTGCCACTCTAGACCTTGGAGGAGATCATCCCAACATTCTACCTCATAGTAGGATTGGATTGTGGTGTGATAGGAGTGGAAGGGTACAATGGGAAAGTTTTGCTCCATGGGTGGGTAAACATAGGACATGATGGGGTGAATTGGTCTCTCCTTTAGCCATCTAGCTAGGGGCCCATCTATGATTACGGTGCTATTTGTGAAGGCTTGTGGCTCTTGGGGGTCCAAGCTATGTGGAGGGGACATTTGTGATTCTTCCTCACCATAGGTATGAACTTGGGTTTCCTCAAGGATGGGGATGGGTTCCGGAATGGTATCTACTCCCATGTGGATGGTTGTGGTCTCCTTTCTCAAGGGAATGGGAAGGTCTATTGAGGGTGGGGTGATGATGGTTGGTGCATGGTGTACCCGGGGTGGTGGGTAATGGGAAACTTGGTTTTGGATACGGAGGGGAAGTAGTGGAAGCCTAGGTTGGGGAAAGATTGGTGTAGGAAGTGGGAGGTGGGTTGGGTGAGGGGTTTTGGGTTGATTTGTTTTGGGAGATGTGTCCCTTTTTGGGGACGATGGTGGGTTTGGGGTGGTGGTCAAGGGGGCTTGTGGGGTACGGGTTTGGTGAGGGGTTTTGGGTTTGGGGGTGGTGGCCATTATGGGCCTAGGTGGAGGGGTGGACACGGTGTCCACTTGGTTTTGAATGGTGAGGGTTGGATGAGTGGTGGTCATCATGGAGGGAATTGGGTCGGTTAGGGGTCTCTTGCCCTTGGGATCGTTTGGGGTGGAAGTGGGGGCTAAAGGGGCTTGACTAGTGTAGGTTAGGGAAGGGGGTTTTGGTTGGGGTGTGGGGGCCCTCATGGGGTTAGGTGGGGAGGTGGAGGCCTTGGACACTTGGGTTCTAGTGGTAAGGGTTTGGACGGGTGGGGTTGGAGGAGTGGGAGTGCCCCTCGAGTTTTGGTAACCCGGGTAGGAGGGAGGAGGTCGGGGAGTGTAGACTTTCCTAAGTTCGGCTTTCATGTTCTCCCATGTGTTAATAGGCTCTAGCCTCATAACCCTCCTAAATTGTTCAATGAACTTCCACCTATCCTCGGCATGGTACACAAGTCGACTCTTGGCAAGGTAGATTCTCATGGGTTCAGTCATTGGATTCCTCTTAAAGTATTTGTCCATGTTTTCCTCCCACTCTAAATATGCACTAGGGTGGTATCCATTAAAGATAAGGTCCTCAAATAGGACTATGCCCAAAGGGGTGTCAATCGGACCTTTGCGGAGGGCCGAGTGAGATAGATGTGACTTACATGAAGTAGCCATGCTAGTGGACAAAAGAGATGCAACCGAAGACTCTAAATGCATAGACACGCCCTAGGACCAACTTGATAGAGACAAGTTGTGAACTTGCTCTGATACCACTTGATGTAAAACCAACCTTAGACCTATTTGCAAGCATTCAAGTTTGAGCAGCGGACTCACACTAGCGAGCTCACCCGTATGGCGCACACTAGTACCCGATGGCGACTAGGCGATGTTGGAGAGGGTCCGAGGCGGGACCTTTAGGCTCCAGTGGTTGGCTAGCTTGGGAAGAACCCCAAATGGGCCTAGGATGCCCAAATCATGGGCGGCCAACACACCAAGGGTGTGGGTTAAGTGGATGCTCTCACAACTCGCCCGCGGTGGTCACTCAATTTGGTGGCAATTTAAATCGGACACTCTCATTCCGCCGACGGAGTAACTAAAGCAATACTAAGCTAAGCAAGTCCATTACAGCAATGAGGGATGTTCAGGAGCTCACCTAGCCGGCGTGAAGACGCCGACTCCGGCCGGAGACGGGGGCGAGCGGGGAGGCGAGGGTATGCACCCGCACGCCGCGTCGATTGAAGCTTCAAACCTGCGACTTAATAATGACATGAACTACACCCCATGCAAGGGGGGGATCTCGGGGTGGGGATTAAGTGAATTACAGCCAAAACTACCTCCACGCAGGGAGGGGCCTTCAGCCGGCCAAGCGGGGTGGGGAATTATGCAAAGAGGACCGACTTTCCGAGCTCCGCCGGTTCTGCCTTTCTTCTGTATTTCTGGACAGGGGGTCGATGTTGACGCTGCCAAAAATTCCACCGAGCTCAGAACCTGATGAGACTTGCGCCAAAAGCTTGCTAACGGACCAAGGATGATCTCTGAATTTTTTCTGAGCCTGGTACAGTAGTTGCTGGCCGGGGCAGAGTCTGGAACCGGACTGATTGGTTCTGCCTCTGTCTGGTGCAGAACAATGTGGCTGGTTGCAGAGGGTGCCACGATCACTACCAAGCTCTGATTGAGGCGAGACCTGAACCGTTGGAACCGTGGTCGAGTCTTCTTTCTGTCGGCACTGACGGCGAGGTCGGCAGATGTCGGAGAAGACCGGACGATCAGATGAGTAGAGGGGTGTCGGTTCTGGCTCCTGTAAACTGACCTGACACACTTGGAGTAGAAAATTTGTAACTTGAGATGCCGATGTCCAAATGCAGCTCTGCTTCTTGAGGATGAAAGAGGACTTGAGAGGGAAGAATTTTGCTGAAGAACACTTGTTCTGAATCCCAAAAGGTTCGCCGTGGCCGAGCTTCCACTCTCGCTCTGGCTCTCTGCCTGGGGTCTTCTGCGCAGTCGAGGGAGATCGGCTCCTACGGACAGCTCCGACCTCGGAAGCTGGCGAGACCACCTTTGTTGGAAAGCTAACTCGCAGACGATTCCAGAAATGTAGGCCTTGTCACCTGAATCTGTGAGGGACGGTCGTGGCTGCCTCTGCAAGTCGCTGCAACTCTGCTGCCTGAAACAGAGATAGAATGAGGAGATGTGCAAGGGGAGAGCAAGGGGGAGGGGGGGTGAACTTGGTTTGACCAAGGGGGAGGTGGGGGGCGAATTTGGGAGCTTGGGGGTGGGGGGAGATGAAAGGGCACAGCCCAAGGGGAGGGAAATTCGAATTTGGGCTTAGGGAAGAGCCCCTTCAACCTTGGGGAGAGGAAGGGGTGCTTAGGAAGTGGTGTTGGGTAGTTGGGGGTTGGGAGGTGGGGTGTGGATTGGAGGATGCCACCTTGGGTTGGGGGGGGAGTTAAATGAGTGTATGGGGAAGGGGAGAGGTCTTAATGAGGGGTGAATGGGGAGGAGAGAGAAAATTCCGAAAATTGGGGTGGAGGGAGAGAGAGAGAGAGGGGGGGACCCCTTAGAGAGAGAGAGAGGGATAAAGAGAGAGAGAGATATTGAGAGAGGAAGCTAGAGGGATTTGGAGTTTTTATGGAATTCAATATTCATGCATTAGTTCTTACATATGAGGAGTGGGGTGGCCTATTTATAGGCACACGACATTTCACATGACCATACTGACCCTGACAACTGACATAATGACCAAATACTCCAAGGGAGGGGCGCCCTTGGGCCTAGCCCACTATTTGGGCACAATAGCCTAATGAACCAACATAATGACACACGACTTAGGAAAATGACTTTCTAACCTAGGTACATGACTCAAATAAAGGGAAAATTACATGATTAAGACTCAAATAAAAATAAGGAAATTACATGACTTGACTCACTAACACATGAGGAATATAATGGCGTACACCGATGATCAATCCGAGCTTCAGAAAATGTGGAGGGGCAAGGGATGTCCCCATCAGGATGATATTTGGTCTGGCCGAGCTCCTGAAACGCCAGCCCCATCCGGGCGATAAGCATAGCTCGGTGAAAGAGGGGTCGGATAGGTCGGCTAATGCCTGTCTCTCCCGGGCGGGGAAACGGTTTGGGCCGGACCTTCCTTATGACCTGACCATCACTCGGGCCCTCCGAGCCTAGAGGCCGCCGGGGAGAGTTGGTTCCTCGAGTGTTTGTTTATTGGGCTTTTCTTTCCTGAGTGGGCCCCGTGGGCTGTCACTCAGGTTGGCTTGCCTCATTGGACCCTGTTGGGTCTTGTTGGGCTGCTCTTTGGGTGGGCTACAGAAATCCCCCTCTCCAGCACTAATCCAACGTTTTCATGTGACTGCATGATGAAATTATTTTTTCATATTTTTTAAAATGTAATTATATTTATATATGTTAGATTCAAAAGAATCTAAAATTAAAATATTTTGTTGAATACAGACTTGACGCATGAGAACTATCTTATTCCATGATGAAATATATTTTCATAATTTAAATTTAATATATTGTATAATTATGGTTATAATTTATGTGTGATTTTAGATGCCTCCAAGAGCACAAAGCGATGATATTGGATGGCAGCATGGTGTCATGATAGATGAAAATATACACCATTTCAAATGCAATTATTATGGTTTTATTGCAAAGGGAGGTGGAGTCTCTCGCTTGAAGAAGCATCTTGCAGGAGGTAGGTTAGTGGGGTACAATGAGATCCATCTATGCAAGAGTGTACCTAGAGAGGTCAAAGAATTAATGTTACAATATTTAAAAGATATAAGACTTGAACAGTAGAGGAAGAAGGCAAAAAAAGCTGTAGTTGAACAGATGATGAGCGACAGAGGTTCATTATATTCAGATGATGATGAGGTATGGACATGTTCTGATGAGGAAGATGTCCAGGAGGTCATGGAAGGGAGAGGGATTCCACCTTCTCATGTCACTCACTCGGCTATGCATTAAAGTAGGGCCGAAGCATGGGAGAGCTCATAGAGTTCATTTTGAGAGATCTCAATATGAAGAAGGTGGAGATTCAGGGGTTCCTACATCAAAATCGGTTCAAGGTCATCATTCAACAAGTAATATCAAGAGCTCCTTCACAAATCCCCCTCCTTCAGGCAGTAGTAGTCAAAGAAAAATAAGCACATGTGTCATAATTGAAGATGTGGATCCCAATATTTTTTCTAGGGAACATGGGAAGCAAACAAGAATGGAGGACGCCTACAATAAGAAAGGACCGAAGTACAAATTGGGAAGGGTCGTGGCAAAGTTTTGGCACCATGCAGGGTTATCATTTAATGCAGCAAACATTCCATACTACAAGACAATGTTCTAGGAGGCGCAGTAACAAGGTTTGCATGTTCAGCCTCCTACTGTAAAGGATTTGGCTGGAAGGTATCTTGACGAGGAAGTTCAAGAAATAAAGGAATATATTACTTCTTTCAAAAGGAAATGGTAAAAGTTTGGAGTGACCATTATGTGTGATGGTTGGTCAGGTACCACTAAGAGTAACTTGATTAACTTTCTTATCTATTGTGAAAAACATGTCTTCTACCATAAGTCTATTGATACATCAGACAAAATCCACAGCTACCACTACATATTACAATTAATGAATGAAGTGATGGAAGAAATCGGAGAAGATTTTATTGTACATGTTGTGACATACAATGGATCCAACTACAAGAAAGCAGGGGAGAAGTTGATGAAGAACAAACCACACTTATTCTGGACACCTTGTGCAGCCCAATATGTTGATTTGATGCTGAAAGATATTGGGCAACTTGAGACAGTGAAGAAAATTGTTGAAGCAGTGCAAAAGATAACAAGATTTATATACAATCATCACATTGTGCTTGCTTGGATGCGGGAGTATACAAGAGGTGAGTTGATGAGGCTGGCAATCACTCGTTTTACAACCAACTATATTGCACTGCAAAGTCTCTTAAAGCATGAAAATGGCCTTAAACAAATGTTTAGGAGTCGTGTACGGTTGAAGTCTTCTTTTACAGACACTCATGGTGGGAAAAATGTAGAAGAGTTGATCAATAGCACAAACTTCTGAGAAAGAGTGAAGAAAATTGTCCAAATTATTAAGTCATTGTATGAAGTCCTTAGAGTTGTTGATGGTGACAGGACACCAACATTAGGTTTGGTGTACACAAAGTTAGAGGCTACGAAAAAGAAGATGAAGTCCCGTGATTAATGACACCCAAGAGGGGGGGGGGTGAATTGGGTGAATATAAAATTTAAGAAAACTTAGCCGATTTAAAACAAATATGATAAAATAGCAACTATTAAATTTAGATTTGAAACAAGGCAAATTAGATCTATCAAAATTAATCACCACAATAGCTCTTTGGTACCAGGCGGAGTTGGAATTCGGAGATTCTCTCACGCAAGGTGTTATCGTCCTCACAAGACTAACCTTGTCAATATGAACCCAACTTTTGATATACCAAGGATCTGCTGTAAGAATGATCAATTGAGCTAGATCTAAGCGGAGAAATCAGTAGAGATGATATAAGAAATTGATAGAACATAATGGGGGTAGAAGATAAGGAACAAACCACACAATAGACAAAGATTTTTAGGTGGTTCGGATGCAACGACGGTAACCTACGTCCACCCCTCACAAATGTGAGGATTCATACACTATCTTGTAAAGGATTACAAGATCTGAACACACACACACACGTAGGGAGATAGGAACTCCCACGAAGGTGTAAACACACCTAAACACACACGAATCTGAAAGAAGTCAAACACACACACACAGATCTAAGTAGATCCACACACACATGAATGTTTAGAGATTACAAAAACTGCACACTTGAAGCTCAATTGAAAATAGATGCAAAAACATAAATGGAAACATCAGATTTAAGCTCCCCCTTAGTGGATGAAGAAGATCTTGAATGAAGCATGCTTCTCAACTTAATTTACACTTGAATGGCCTCAACTTGATCTTGAAAACCTTGATCTTGGATGGAGAACCTTTGGACAAAGCACTGTTCACGGAGCTCTTTCTGCACCACTCTTTCTACCCTTTGCAGCCCCCTTTGATCTCCCTTGAGCGATTAGGGTTTTCTTGACCCAATGAGATGTTTTTATAAGCCATGGATGGTCAAGGACATGCCAAGACACAGATCCACAATTTCAGGGATGACTGGAGACTTTTGGGATTAAAAAATCCTTGATAGATGCTTTACCATCGTGAAGAAAACAAAGTCAACAATGGAGGCTTCAAAGGGGTCGGTCGATCGGATAGGGCTGGGCGGTCGACCTAAAGTTTACAAAAATTGAACAATTCATTGCTGGGAGAATCGGTCGACCGGTCCATGGGCGGCGGTCGACCGAAATCTGTAAAATTACAGATTCCTGGATGTTGGGAAATTAGGTCGACCACTCTACCTGTACAGGTCGACCAAAAATAGAAAAACCTGCAAAAGTAAGATTGCTAGCCCATAAATCATAGCTTTATACAAGATGCTTTGAAACCACACTTTGTTCCATTCAGTTTGAGTTGGTTTAATCTTGATCTGGTCATATTTTAAGGCAAGGTAGATTTAAGCATTTGCTTTGGTAAAAAAAACTTTGAGAGCCTTCAAGGACTCTAGCTAAGCGGTTAAGGAATGGATTTGCCAATTATTCATCATCAAAATCACATGGAGAGACTCAACAACCTCCCCCTTTTTGATGATGACAAAACTTCAGATTATTAAGTGCATTGGCAAATTTGAAACGGAGCAAGGCCAAAAGTCCACAGAGCGATTAAACCAAGAATTCATTTCCTCAGTCAAGGCAACACAAACCACTAAACACTTTGTTTACCAAATAGAGAAGAGATGAAAGACAAGAACCATCATGTGATGTCCAATACCAATGTCTCATTCATTTCATCATTCCATTACAAGTACATTGATGCAAGACTCCTAGACACAGGACCTCACAAATGCAGAACTAACACAAACAAAATACAATGAACCTCACAAAATGATCATGCATACAAACATGCCACACAAAATGATCATGCATACAAACATACCATCATGCATGCACAAGCTATATATATAAGCCAATACCCTGCACTAATCTACTCTCCCCCTTTGGCATTATCAAAGAAGGGGATAGGATACACGAACAAGAGACCCAAAAGACACAAGACCCAAGGACAACAGACTAGAGGAAGGAAGCAAAAGAAAATCCTCAAGGGTCATCTGTAGGAGGCTGATCCTCTGGAGGAGGAGGATGATATCCAAGACGGCGCCTGAGATCCGCAAGTGAATGGTCTTGGAACTGAAGCCGGTAATGAATGTTGGCAATGGAGTTGTCACGGGCTATGTCACAACGCGACATATCAAGAAGTGTGGTGTTCATAATGCGGAAGGCCTAGCTAGAGTCTGCATGACTGTCGATGAGGGTGGTCATATGGGTGGAGAGAGTGGTCATCTGTGTGGATAGGGTGTCCAAGGCTGTGGAGAATGAATCAACTCGACCGGTCATGTCATTAAGAATATCACCCATAGTGTCTATGTGATCCCCAATGGTAGAGAGCTGACCCCCAAAGGTGTCCACTCGAGTCTCTAGCCCAGTAAGACACCTGTCAAAAGTCTCATAGTCTACCCAAGAGTGCTGTCCGGCCCCCTGAGTAGAAGACTCCCCACGAAAGAACTGTGGTGGGGAAGGCATCTCTGGATTCATATGATGAGGTGAAGGTGGAGGAGGCTGATCCTCCGCCTGGACTGGAGGGGGGACTTCCCCTTGAGCCTGCTACTGCTCCTGTTCCTGGTCTTCCTCGCTGTCTACATCTTCCCCATAAACGGGCACATCATGGCGTAGCTCACCATCGGGACCCTAGTAATATCCAAAATCTGTGAAGATCTTATGCTCATTGTAGATATCATCTTGTCTAACTCGAATAAATAGTTCATCAGCCAAATTTATTCCAGCATAGATAAACACTCCTGTCAGCTGAGAAGCATAAGGCAAGGATCGCCTTAGATTGGTTCGGCATGACCCGATCAAATCGGTCATAAACCGACCCATGTTGACTAAGATTCCATTCATAACGTGGTAAAACAAAAACTTGTGAACCTCTGTCACTTCATTCCGACTGTCACTCTTTGGATAGATAAGTGAAGTAAATATATGGTGCAGAATTCGTTGCAGTGGTGGAAAATAATTTGCATTTAAGGCAATCAAATTACTAACACCATGCACATAATCACAGTTCATCATAGCAATAAATGTGTCCTCAGCTTCGCAATGACCAAAAATCATGTTAGCTCCCAAGGCTAACACCCCTAAAGCATGTGCAAAAAGGTCCGGAGTAATATGAATCTCAACACCTCGAACAACTGTATATAACTCTCCATTTCTGTCAACCAAATTTCCATAAAATTGTTGCACTAGATTTGGGTAATATCTGGTATATCTAGTGAAAAAATCGGTCCAACCTGGTTGAATCTCAAAGACAGCACATAGATCGGGCAGTATCTCATTCACCTCATTGAAGTCGACCAAGCGAGGGTCGATAATGGGCCGTGAAGGCAATCGAGGTGCACGAGGAGGTGCTGGAGCCCGCTGTGGTGGATGAGCCGGGGCCTCTCGTCTCCGACCACTAGGTTCCCCTTGGGCAGAGCGCCGAGAACTCCGTCGAGGCGGCATCTTGAACTAGAAAACCCGGTGTGGAAACCCTTGAAGGGATTACTCTCATCCTTGGGGATGAAGATGGACCAAAAGACACTCCAAGGGCTTGAAATGACCGTCTCCACAGTCTGAAACCTAGGGAGTAGCTCCACGAAGGCACGAACGGCCGCAAAGATTTCGTCCCGAAACCGTGATGAACAGATCGGATCTTGTGCGGGTGGAAGAAGGATGAGGTATTAGGGCTTGAGAGGTGGATTTTGGGTGTTCTAGGGTTAGGGAAATATGTTGGAGAGAGAATGGGGGCGATGGAATGAGAGAATGGGGTTTAAGGACCCCTTAAAAGAAGGGTCGGTTGATGGTTCAGCCGGACTGGTTCGCCGCCACCAGTTGACCGGTGCGGGGCGGCGGTCGACCGCTATGGTCGATTTTTTTTAGCACCATCAACCGTACTTCTAAATTGAACCACCATCATGAAAAAGAGGTGAGGGAAGGGCTTGGAATGAGAGAGGATTGGGATTGAAAAAAATCTCTAACTCCCCCTCAGAAAGTGCCTTAGATCCGAAATCATTGGGTCCACATTTATTTAATCAAGGAATGTCTGGCCTTAGAAAAATTTCAAGGAGGGCTATACATATAAATACATTCAAGCATGCAAGGGTATACATGTATACACAAGGTATAGAGAAATAAATACATAGAATATGCATGAAAATCTACCCGATATGCAAATGAGTTTCTTTATGTGCAACTATTGACCTAAGTGCAACCCTAGGTATGAATGCTCTCACCCTTGCACATGCCAAGTTCTCTTCTGATTTTGTTGAATTGATCCTGGCTTAGGGGTTTTGTGAAGATATCAGCTAACTGATTGTGTGTGTCAATGAAATTCAATTCAAAGACCCCATTTCCTACATGATCTCTTAGAAAATGATGTCTAATGTCAATATGCTTTGTCCTAAAGTGCTGAACATGATTTTTTGACAAACTGATCGCACTGGTATTGTCACACAAGATTGGAACACATTTCATCTCAACATCCAAATCAAGCAATTGATTTTTGATCCAAAGTACTTGGGCTCCACAACTTCCTACGACTACATATTCAGCCTCGGCCGTTGAGAGAGCTACTGAGTTTTATTTCTTGGAGGCCCATGAAACTAGGCACCCTCCGAGAAACTGACAGTACACACTAGTACTTTTACGATCAACAATACATCCAGCATAATCCGCATTGGTATATGCAATCAAATCAAATGAACTACCGATGAAAAATCACAAGCCAAAATCTATTGTGCCAATTAGGTATCGAAAAATGCGTTTAACAGCCATTAGATGAGATTCTTTAGGACATGACTGAAAATGAGCACATAGACATACGTTGAATTGAATGTCAGGGCGGCATGCTGTGAGATACAGTAGTGATCCGATCATACCTCTAAACAGTGTGATATATACTATTTTACCATTTTCATCTTTATCTAACTTCGTGGTTGTGGCTATCAGAGTTGACAGGGGTTTTGCTTCAGTCATCCCATATTTCTTTAACAACTTCAATATGTACTTAGCTTGATTTATAAAAATGCCTTCAGACGTTTGCTTCACCTGCAATCCAAGAAAAAATGTAAGTTCACCCATTAAGCTCATCTCGAATTCTCCTTGCATTATTTCTGCAAATTCATCACATAAGGCATTATTAGTAGCTCCAAAAATTATATCATCAACATACACTTGAACCACTAATATGTCTTTACCTGATTTTCTCGTGAAAAGTGTTTGGTCAACCTTACCTCTTTTGAACCCTTTTTCAGTCAAGAATGAAGTGAGCCTTTCATACCATGCCCTTGGAACTTGTTCAATCCGTACAAGGCCTTCTGTAACTTGTACACATGCTTTGGATATTTTGAGTCTTCAAAACCTGGAGGTTGTTCTACAAAAACATCCTCTTTGATATATCCATTTAGAAAGGCAGATTTAACATCCATTTGAAATAATTTGAAGTCGAGAGAGCAAGCAAAGGACAATAGAATCCAGGCTGCTTCTAATCTAGCAACCGGTGCAAAAGACTCATCAAAATCAATGCCCATCTCCTGGCTATACCCTTTGGCTACTAGCCGAGCCGTGTTCCTAACAACCAATCCCGTGTCATTCAACTTGTTTCTGAAAATTTGGATCCAGGATTCATTTTGAAGAGCTTCAAGAATATCCTTAGGCTCTTCTTGAGAGATTAAGGCCATCAAATCCACTTCTTCTACTTGCCTCAGAGAAGATCTAGTTCTTACCCCATCTTTAGAATTACCAATGATGTTTTCAGCAGGGTGATCTTTCAAGTATGTTGAAGCTCTAGGCAAGTCAGGGTGTTGTAGTGGTTGTTGTTGAAGTGTTTCAATGGAGGGATCTTCATCATTTTTATCCTTGCTGGAATTTCCTTCAGTTGGACGTTCATCCTTAACCTCAGATGTTCCAGCATCATTTGATTGTTTAGGAGCTTCATCTGCATCCAAGGTAGAAGAAAATTGATTTGTCAATTTTAATTCAGATTCATCAAAAATGACATGAGGACTTTCTTCAAAGACCAAAGTCCTTTTATTAAATAACATGTAAGCTCTAGAATTTAGTGCATAACCTAGGAAGATCCTGAAGGGGCGTGATCTCGCGCTTGTCCTGAGCTGGGAGGATGATCACCGGGAAGTGAACTGTAAAGAAAGGGAAACGGATCAGGGGGCCCAGGGATGGTTCTCTTGGGAAAACCCTCCGATGCCTAAGTCAGTAGAGCGCTGGTGGAAGATAGGGAGGGAGGTAGAAAGAGATGCACGAGATCCCCCAACACCAAGGTGGTGAAGTGGTTCATACTTAGGGGTTTTTAGGCGTGTATTGCCCTTACCTTCCACTGGAGGGAATCCCTGGTTTATATAGTGTGCTCACCTTATGAGTCCCGTAAGCTGAGGAGTTTCAGACAGGAGTTACGTCCTCATCATGGAATCGTTACGTCCTCATCGTGGGATCGTTACGTCCTCATCGTGGGCTCTTCATGGCCTTGAGGGATCATGGCTCCTTTATCCTCGTAAACGCATGTTCATAAAGGGATCTTCAACGGCTGCGTGAATAAGCACTCGTCAGTTGGTCCGAGCATAAAAGGTGCCAGCCCTGTCCGGGTGATAGGCATAACTCGGACGGAGTCAGGTCGGAGTGGGCGCAGGGCGCCTGCCTCTATCCCGGTGAAGGGATAACTCGGGCATGGGTCCTCCTATGTTCTGACGCTCGGGCCTTCCGAGCCTAAGGGCCGCCGAGGAAGGGGGGATCTCGAGTAATCTTTATTGGGCTTTTTAGCCTAAGTGGGCCCCGTGGGGCTGTCACTTGGATGAGCTGAGCCTCGTTTGGTCCTGACGGGCCTAGTTTGGCTGCTCTTATATGGGCTACAGAAATCCCCCTCTCCACTTATCCCCCTCCTACTCCCGAGCTTTAGTATGCTCAGAAGAGTAGATGTTTTGGGGTTTTGGACCAGCGTGGCTCAGGTGGGTGGAGATCTGGCGGTGTCAGTAAGTCACGTGTCATGGTCACCTGGGCCCGTGTTAATGATGATCATGACAGATTTGAACTGAAGGGGCCCCCTTTCTCGGAGGTCGAAATGACACGCCGCCTCTTGCGTGGGGATATAGGCGTTGGGCGCTTGTTGTCATTCCAGACTCCCTCCGTCTTTAGGGTTTTGGCTCTCCTCCGTTCTTTGCTTTTTGGGGCTCTTCGATGCACCGTGAGGATGCGGCAGAAGAGCAGAGGCTTGCAGCGGCATTCGAGGAGTTGGCGGAGATAACCGCGGAGGCAGTCTGGCGGCTTCCTCCTCCCCCGGAATCTTCAGAGTCTCGAGATCACCTTTTCTCAGAGTCTTCTCCGGATTCCATGGCAGACCAGCGCACGGAGACTGAGGAGTGGGAGGACGAGCCAGTGGTGAGGGCGCCGGTTCCAAACTATAGCGAACTGGGGGAGGCGGATGTGAGGAGGTTGGAGCACCAGTATCGCCTGCCCCACAAGTTCAGTTTTGCCACAACTTCTCCATACGAGATGAGCCTGGACTCTCGTACAGGCCACATCTGTATGTTTCTTCTGTCGTGGAAGGGTGGATTCTGCCTTCCTTTCGGACCTTTCGTTCTTCAGCTCCTCAATTTTTTCATGTTGGCGCTCATTCAGTTGGTAGCCAACTCTTATCTCCTTCTTTCCGCCTTCCGCATTCTCTGCCGTCAGTGTGGGGTTCCTCCTTCTATGGACCTCTTTCACTATTTTTTTTGAGTTGAAAGCACACCCTTCGGCTGGGAAGGGCTTCTACTTCATCCAGGCGAGGCGGAATAGGAGTTGCATCTCCCTAGCGGCGAAGGATTCTTCCCATAAGGGGTGGAAGACTCAATTCTTCTGGGTGGGGATTTGTTTAGTGGAGGAAACCTAGAGGTGCCCAGTAATCCCCAATTTCCACCCAAATATCTCTCCCAGGCAGGATGAGTTCCCTACACATGTTGAGAAATACGCAGCCATCTTGCTGAAGCACCGCCAATCCACCGAAGAGCTGGTTACTCTAGAGAATATCGAGTGGTGTCTTCTTACGCGGCTGCATCCGTCGGGCTCAGGTGCCACAAACTAGATTCTCCTTTGGATGTGGGGGTCATCTTTCTTTTCCTGAATATGTCTTCTTCTTCATGCAGACACCAGGCGGGAAGCTCTAAAGGAGGCCACTGAGGTGATCGAGCTTGGTGATGACTCGGCTGCTGATGAGCCGGCTGCTCCCGCGGGTCGCTCCCGAGCCAGAGATAAGGGCAAGGGAGCGGCCCAGGGCGAATCCTCCAGACCGCGGGAGTCCAAGCGCAAGGACACTGTGGAGGGTATGATCCGGGTTGCTGCGAGGGACAAGAAGCGGGCCAAGAAGGCCGGGGTCGTGCCCGCGGTTGAGGGCGACCTTGCCGCGGCTCGCCCCTCCGCCGAGCATGATGGGGCCGACCCTACCGGGCGAGCTCTCTCACCCGCCGAGTTAGAGGGGGCCGAGGAGGTTGGGGTTGCCCCTACGGGCGGTGACGATGCAGGCTCGGTTCCTCCTTCGGCCGGGATCGAGGGGGCCGAGGATGCTCCTGCAACTGGCAGCGGTGTCGACCCGGCTCTCCCCTCGGCAGGAACTGAGGGGGCCGTGGCCGAAGTGAGGGATGCTGGGACCGTGGCCGAGGCTGGTGCTTCAGGCGGTGGTGCAGGTGCCGAGCATGTCCAGGTTGAGAGGCCGCAGGAAAATCTGGCCGGGGCGCGAGGGGCGACCGAGGCTGGGGCTTGATCCGAGCCATACGGTGGGGCGCCGGGCGATGGGGGGTTCTCCGTACCGGCGGGGAGGCTGGGTATCTCGGGCCCCCTGCACCAGGTATGCCACGGTATATCCGCGAAGGTGAGGGGGGGAGGTAGGCAGCACTCCCCGTCCACGGCTCTCGCCGGGGTTATGGAGGGCGGCCTGGCCCAGGCCCAGATGGGGGCTGTTCTGGCAGAAGCGTACGCTCGGTTGGAGTGGGAGCGAGCGAACCTGGCCTGGACCCTCGGTGGGTCGGACATGAGGTTGGCTCGGCTCGTCGAGGAGCGTGATGGGCTTCGGCGGGAGCTTTCCTCAATCTGGGAGCTGGTACGGTCGAGCCAAGTGAAGACCAGGGCGCTAGCCGAGCAGCTAGCCAAGGCCCGTGAATCGCTCGAGAGGAAGAACCGGCTTCTTGAAGAGGAGCGCCTAGCACGCGTTGAGCTGGACGGCCGGTGGGAGACCGAGCGTGTCGAGCTAGTGGACCGAGCGGAGGAAGCCGAGCGTCTTCGGCAGGAGGCCGAGGCTGATCGGGTCGAGGCGGAGAAGCAGGTGGCGGAGGCCGCAGAGCGGACGGCTGAGGCCGAGCGAAAGTCAGCCGAGGCGGAGCGGAGGGAGACCGAGCTCGCTGGTAAGGTGGGATCGGTCGGGGCAGAGGCTCTCGAGCAGTACAAAAGCTCAGAGGCCTACCGGGTCGACCTCAAGGAGGCTGCCCTCCCCTACTACGAGCTAGGACTTCACCGGGGCATCCGTAAGGGATTCAAGCAGGTCTACGATCGGGCCGTCTATTACGCCGAGGAGCAGGCGTCTGGAGTAGTTGACTTCTCGTCCGGGCAATGTTATGACTCGGACTTATCATCCTCCAGTTCCTCTGCTTCAGCGCAGGATGAAGAGGATCAGGGGGGCTCATCATTCGAGGAGTCGCCAACTCCGAATGCCTCGGGAGGGCACGTAACCGAGACAGTTCCCACACCGGTGGGGTCAGTGCCAGGGTCGGCCGTCACAGAGGATGCCGGGGGCAGACCGCTCGAGCCCTCTACTTTCAAGCCTCAGGGTGGGTCGGAGGCCTGATGTATCTACTTCACTTCCTCTTTTTGTATGCCTTTTTCCTTTTTGAAGGAAAAAACTTCCTCTTTTGTGTAGAAATAAATAAGGCAATAGCGTTATGATGGAGACTTATCTGTTCCGTATCACCATTGTCGTATCTTGTTCAGCATATCTGCAGTGGTTGGAAAGAGCCGATACTTTCTGCGTGGATCTCGCCTGATGGTTGGGTGAGCGTCTGACAGGGTGTCTTTCTGCTTTCCCATGCTTTGAATGCTTGGCCGCTTCGTGTGTCCCGCTGGGGCGGAAGATGAGAATTTTGAGGTGACCGTTCGTAGGGAGAAATCCCTTTGGCGTGTTTTCGAGGAGAGAATCATTTAAGGCAAATAGCCTCCCTTTGCCTATAAAAGGTTTGAAGGGCATCTCTTCCTCTCCACCGCTTAGGGGTTTCCCTGACAGTCTTTCCTCATTCCTTCTTCACGTGGCGTTGTGCTGTTGCATCTGTAGCATGGAAGACGCTCCGGAAGATGAGGCTGCCGACGATGGGGGGCAAAGAGTTCTCACTGCTTCGGATTTGAAGAGGGTTCGAAGGCCGGCGAATGGACTTGAAGAGGGTTCGACGTGTGGAGGCACGTCGTCTTCTCTTTATCAGTTCTGGCGGCGCTTGCAGGGGGGCGAGATGGTGGACGGATGGGGGCATCAGACATCCCTGCCGCCCGTCCCTTCCTGCTCGCTCCACGGAGGGGAGGAGGAAGCCAACTAAGCTCCCTCCCTTCCGGGCCTTCCCCTGCCTCCTCGCCCAGCTCTGCTGGTTTCTTTTTCTTTCTGGCAGCCTCTTTTTCCCTCTTCTGCTCTACTCCTCCTTTCTTTCACTCTTTGGAGGGTGCCTGCACCCTCTTTCTTCCAAAGAGTTGGTAGGTTGGCGGGGAAGATGCTTTCATATGCATTCCCTCTTCCCCTTCTCTTCCAAGTTCAACTTGGAAGGTAGCCTTCTCTTTCTTAATCCCTCTGTCACCTTTGTCTCGAGCTACCCGAGCCAACGGGGTCGACTATCCTTTATCCGAGCCAGTGTCTACACGAGGCAGAGTCAGTGGCTAGACGCAGGAGGGTCATCTGAGTCAGCCGAGCGATGGGCTCATACGACGGCGCCAGATGGGTTTTTTGCTTTTTTGACATGTATTTTCTTGGCTTCGACCTTCCTGATGTACAAGCGGGTTGTTTGAATAAAAGAAAGGAGCCTTTTGTTTTATCTCATGTCGTTTGCACAATACTCAGTACTCAGAAGTAGAACTTGCATAATATAGTCGCGTTCCAGGTCAGAGGGATGAGCTCTCCTTCCATTGTGGATAGACGGTATGCTCCTTTTCCGAGCGTCTCGACCACTCGGTAGGGGCCTTCCCAATTAGGGGATAACTTGCCTGCCGCCTCAAGTGGTCGAGAGGCTTCGGCTTTTCTAAGGACGAAGTCTCCTGGCTGAAAGTGTCTATCTCGGACTTTGGCGTTGTAGTATCGAGTGAGGCGGCGTCGATATTCCGTTGCTCTGATGCTGGCAATCTCTCAGACTTCATCTGCTAGGTCGAGGATTTCGAGCAGTTTCTGGTCGTTTTCCTCGGACGAGAAGCAGATGACTCGGGGGGAGGGGTTGCCAATCTCCAACGGGATCACTGCCTCGGTACCGTATACCAGCTGAAAGGGGCTTTCACCGGTTGCCGTTCTGGGAGTCATTCTGTGTGACCAAAGTACGTTCGGCAATTCCTCAAGCCAGCTACCCTTGGCTTTCCCGAGCCTAGTCTTAATGCCTTTTAAGATAGTCTTATTGGCATTTTCGACCAACCCGTTAGCCTGAGGGTGGGCGACCGAAGTGAAGTGATTGCAAATGTTAAGGTCGGCGCACCTGTCTCGAAAATAACGAGAATCAAATTGCTGACCGTTATCGCTTACTATCACCCGGGGGATGCCGTAACGACAGATGATCGACTTCCAGATGAAATTCAAGACGATTGTCTCGATGATCCTTATTGTGGCTTCGACCTCGATTCACTTAGTGAAGTAATCGATGACGACGATGATGAACTTCTTCTGGGCTTGGGCCGTGGGGAACGGCCCGAGGATGTCGATTCCCCAGCGAGCGAAAGGATAAGACTCGGCTAGGGTGACGAGCTTCGTTGCTGGCTGATGGGCCAAGTGGTCGAAACGCTGGCAGCGGTCACAGTGTTGTATGTAGGCCGAGCAGTCGCGCTGCAGGGTGGGCCACCATTAACCTTGCCGTAGCAAGATCCTGGCGAGCGACCTTTCTCCCTGGTGTACGCCGCAGATGCCTTCGTGTACTTCTTGAACTGCTAGACTGGCTTCATCGGTGCTGATGCATTTGAGGAGGGGACTGAAGAAAGATCTGCGATACAAGGCCTCGTGCAGCATGATGAAATGCCGAGCTTGGTACTTAAGCTTCCGAGCCTCCCGAGGGTCCGTGGGCTCTTGAGAATCCCGGAGCCAGGATATGTAGGGAGTCCGCCTGTCGCTCGGGGGTGCCGGGTCAACGGTCATAAGCTCGGATTCGATGCTCGGTCGTTCGAGCTCTTTGAGGAAGACCGACTGAGTACCTTCGAGGTCGAGGGAGGAGGCCAGGCGAGAGAGGGCGTCTGCTTGGGAGTTTTCCTCCTGGGCTATCTGGACTACCTCAAAGCTCTCGAAGAGTTGGGCCATCCTCTTGACCACCCGGAGGTACTTGATCATTTGTCCTTCCCGAGCTTCATAATCACCGTTGACCTAGCTAGCGACCAATTGGGAGTCGGTGTGGATCCTGACTCGCTCGGCTCCCAGTCGTCGAGCCATCCTGGCCCCTGAGATAAGGGCTTCATATTCAGAGGCATTGTTGGACGCCTAGAAGTTGAACTTCAGGGCATACCGCAGCTCCGCTCCTTCGGGGGATTTGCGAAGGACACCGGCGCCGCATCCGGCCGAGTTGGAGGACCCGTCGACGAATAGATCCCAAGTAGGCCCGGGCGCAGGTGGAAGTGCTTCTTCAATCGGGACTGTGCTTTCAGAGATGAAGTCCGCGAGAGCCTATCCTTTGATGGCCGAGTGGGGGTGATACGAGATGTCGTAGGCCCCGAGCATGATGGCCCATTTGACGAGGCATCCCGAGGCTTCAGGGTGAAAGAGAATCTTCTTCAGGGGTTTGTCGGTCAATACGATGATGGAGTGCCCTTGAAAGTAGGGTCGGAGGCACTTGGCTGAGGTAACCAATGCTAGCACGAGTTTCTCAGTTGCGGGGTACCTTATTTCAGCCTCATTAAGCACCTTGCTGGTATAGTAAACTGGTCTCTCGACCCCAGCGTCGTTCCTTACTAGGACCGAGCTTACTGTGGAAGGGGTCGCCGAGAGGTAAAGGTGTAGAGCTTCACCTGGGGTCGGCTTGGACAGCACCGGGGGCGAGGCCAAGAATTCCTTGAGTTCGACGAATGCCTTCTGACATTCCTCATCCTAGGCGAACGTAGCAGATGCCATTTTGGGTCCCCTCAGCAATTTGAAGAAGCGTAAGCATCGTTCGGCCGCCCGGGACAGGAAACGGTTGAGCGCAGCAATGCGCCGCATAAGGCTCTGGACGTCCTTGATGTAGGTGGGCGGCCGCATGTTCAGAATGGCCTGAACATTGTCGGGGTCGGCCTCAATCCCACGCTGAGTTACCAAGAAGCCTAGGAACTTCCCGGATCTGACTCCGAAGGCGCATTTAACAGGGTTGAGCTTCATGTTGCACCTCAGGAGGGTGTCGAAGGTCTCGACTAAGTCGGTAAGGTGGTCCTCGGCCTTGGGGGTCTTTACGAGCATGTCGTCGATATAGGCCTCGACGTTCCGACCGAGATGTCCCTCGAACATATGATTGACTAGCCTCTGGTACGTGGCTCCAGCGTTCTTCAACCCGAAAGGCATCCGGGTATAGCAGTGTACGCCGAAGTCGGTGATAAAGGCGGTCTTCTCGATGTCTTCGGGGTGCATCCTGATCTGATGGTAACCTGAATAGGCATCCAGGAAGCTGAGTATCTCGTTGCCCGAGGTTGAGTCAACCAGTTGGTCGATGCTCGGCAAGGGATAGCAGTCCTTTGGGGTAGTGATAACGTAAAAGTTCGTCGTTTAAAACACGCGTATCAATCTTAAAAAATTCCAACTCGCACTAGATGAAAGAGAGACGTAATATGGTGGCGAGAAGGGTCGAATCCACAGGGAAGAAGAGATTTTTAAAGTTAAAAACCTTGTAACCTTTTAGAAAAACACTTGTGATTTTATTTTACTTAAAGAAAATAGTGAAATGAAGAACAAACCAAACACTTACTTAAAAACACCTATGATTATGCGCCTATGCTATAGAAATTAATTACATAAAGTGAAAAGAAGAGATAGAAGAAGGGGGTAGAGATGGAAGAAGATCAAGAACTAGATCAAGAGAACAACTTTCATTAACTTAAAAGAAAGAGTACATGAAATGTGAAATAAGTTTACACTAATGACACAATGAGATTACAATGAAGTGAAATAAAACTAAAGCAATAACAAAAAGAGGAGCCTAAGGTGTGAAGATGGTAGTAGCAATGGTGATGACGCCGTCGTCTCCTCCTCGCCGAGCCTTGGAGAGGATCGCTCCGCCTTGAAAGAGATCGCCGTGGAAAGAGGTGGATGAAGAAGCCGTCGCCGTCCACGTCACGAGCCTTGGAACGTCGCCCGTCTTGATGTGCACGCCGCCATGAAAGGGGAGTTGTGGAGGATAAATTTTGGAGAGAAATATAGAGAGAAATGTGGAAAGGTTTGTGTGGAGATGAAGAAAGAAGATGATGCGAGAGTAAAACAGTGATAAAATAAATATAACTCGTAAACGAAGAAGAATTGGAGGAAGTGATAGAAGAAGAAAATCTAGATCTACATAAGAGGAAGAACTTTGATGAAAAACTCAGAGAGAAAAGAAGAGTGAAAGAGCTTCAAAATGGAGGAAGAACAGAGTGTAGTGCCTCGGATGAACAGTAAAATCACAGGACAATAAGTTGACAAAAGGAAAATAACATCCAAACCAGAACGAATTTGAGGATGATGTATAAGAAGAAGTTGTAGAACACTTAAAAATAAAGAACTTTTATGAAGATAGTAAGAGAAGAAAATGACTAGAAGTGGGAGAAATAAGGAGAAGAACAGAGAGAAATACTGATTCGCAGATGAACATGATAGCACAGTGAAAAATATAAAATATCTTGAAAAATAGGAAGAATTAGAAGATGATGCAGAAGAAGAACTTGTAGAGGACGTAAAAATAAAGAACTTTTATGAAGACAGCAAGAGGAGAAGAGGGACAGAAGAGGGTGAACTCGGTGAACTAAAAGATGTGAGAGGGAGAGAAAAATGTCAAAAGAAGAACCCTCTTTCTCCTCCTTGTCATGGGCTATTTATAAGGAAAGTTGGGTAGATGAAGGGTGGAGATTGTATCAAAAGGAGATGGATGACTGAGATTTAAGTGGAATATGATGCATGGGGAAGAGGAAAAGTAGGTGGGCACCCCCTTTCTTGGACTTTGGGCACCCCCTTTCCCAAGGCTCATCATCTATCTCCTTTATTTCAAACTTTGAATTCAATTTTCCCTCCAACCGAAATATGTGTTTCTTTTCCTCAATTTCAAACTTTTGAAATTTCTTTTCCCTCCAATCAAAATATGTGCTTTTGACTTGGTCAAAGTAGTGGTGACAGTTTTACCCTCGGCTTCTTTTGTAATTACCTTCGGTGTCCTACACACACATAATTACACTTTAGTCCATAAAAATTATCACAATGTGCACATAAATCTCAAATGCTCATGATTATGCAATGGAGAATTAATGCTCATGGCCCTCAACTTTAATTTATTATTAAATAAGATAATCGAATTAATCAATTTACGTGAAAGCTCCA
This sequence comes from Amorphophallus konjac, assembly GCA_022559845.1. Classification (NCBI taxonomy): domain Eukaryota; kingdom Viridiplantae; phylum Streptophyta; class Magnoliopsida; order Alismatales; family Araceae; genus Amorphophallus; species Amorphophallus konjac. Next base: position 105,540,621 of record CM040121.1, read on the forward strand.
ATTTAAATGCGGAGTTGAGGTTAACTATGAAATATGCATAATTGCCTAATTATATGCACATAAAATGGTGTACATGCAATGAATTATCATAACAAATGGACACTTATCACACCCCCCAACTTACTCATTGCTAGTCCCTTAGCAATGCCAATAAATTAAATTTTAGGACTAACAAGAGTTTGTAAAATTCATGCTCTCATATCCAATTCTCCCTTCATAGAATCAACCAAAGATTAGGAATCTGGAATCATTAATGCACACTAGCCTTATGCAGGAACTTAATAGTACATGATTAAGAATTCAAATCAAAGCTCAATAGCACTTGTGCATGTGTAACTACCAAATCCACAGCTTAGACAATTGTATCCCCCATTCGCTATTCCAAGCAAATGTCTTTCAACCCTGCACCTCTTAGATCAGAGCATTAGGTATATCAGCTTTTTATCTGCCTTATTCCTTTGTCCCTTTGGAATCTTTTATACCACACATGATGCTGCACTACCTTTCACTATTTAACATGAATCTCGACTCTTGCCTTAGGAGAAGCAAGCCCAGATTCACAGATCCAGGTTCCCTTTTCCGTTTTACGCAAACCTCAACACGTCTTAGGTGAAGTAGGCCCGGTTACTAAGACTAGGGGCATTTTTCATGGTGTTTTTTTTCTTTTTATTTTCATAGTGCCATTATACTTATTTGATAGATAATTTTACAGAAAGCTTTGTATAAAAATCTCTTTTCTTAAGAAGTGCAGAATATCAAACAATATACCTAAAATAGCAGAGGGCTTGTCTTGCTTGTTTTATTAGTGTGTAATGTAAATATATTTTTTTTAAGTGCACATGAACTTTAAAGGGATTCTTATATCAGTTTTCCATGGTTAGATTGACTAAATTTTCTATCATCCTTCTCCCTAGCCTTTTCTATTCCAGAATTACTTTTAATTTAAGCATGAATCATGAAACTCAAAATGGGGTTTACATCTTTCTACTTTCATGCAACGATGACATCCAAGACAGCACTCCCATAAGGTTGTACTATATGCATCATGAAAATTTCTCTCCCCCCCAACTTGAATGACATTGTCCTCAATGGCATGTAGAATTGAAAGCAAAAGAACAATGTATCAATAAATACTTTTGAGTAGGAAAGAGACAACCGGATATGCGGGACGAAACCTCCATTAATGTCATAGGCGACGATGACTTCCTCTCCTGGGCCTTAACCTGACTACTAAAACACACTCAAATAAAAACGTCAAAACAACAAAAACTGTGGGTTGCCTCCCAGAAGCGCTAAGTTTTTCGTCTTCAGCCAGACGCATGAGAGCTCACGAAGATTTTATTCCAGACCACTTAGGACAATGGATTCTTTTTGCAACTGATCATTTTCCAAATAAGATTTCAATCTTTGACCGTTGATAGTGAAAATTTGACCATTTTTAGGATTCAAAATTTTGACGGCACCGTGGTCAAAAGCTTTGACAACTACAAACGGTCCATCCCATCTGGACTTGAGCTTTCCAGGGAACACGCGCAGCCTAGAGTTAAAAAGCCATACTTTCTGATTTGGTTGAAAAGTTTTCCTTTGAATATGCTTATCATGGAAGGCTTTCATTTTGGCTTTATAGATTTTTGAATTTTCATAGGCTTCATTTCTTAGTTCCTCCAATTCATTGAGTTGTAGAGCTCTTTGGGCCCCGGCTTGAATGAGATCAAAGTTGACTTGTTTGATGGCCCAATATGCTCTATGTTCAAGCTCTACAGGCAAGTGACAGGCTTTTTCAAAAATGAGGCGATAAGGTGACATGCCAATGGGAGTTTTAAATGTAGTTCTGTAGGCCCAGAGTGCATCATCTAGTCTCTCGGACCAGTCTTTTCTATCCGGCCGAACTGTCTTATGCAGAATGGTTTTTATCTCCCTGTTGGACACTTCTACCTGGCCACTAGTTTGGGGATGGTAGGGGGTAGCGAGCTTGTGAGTGATGCCATATTTGCGAAGCAGAGCTCGGAATTGAAAATGAATAAAGTGAGAGCCCCCATCACTAATGATAGCTCTAGGACAACCAAATCTAGAAAAGATGTGTTTCTTCACAAACTTCATCACAACCTTGTGATCATTTGTCCTAGTAGCAACAGCTTCAATCCATTTCGAAACATAGTCCACCGCCACCAAAATGTATTCATTGCCAAATGAAGGTGGAAATGGTCCCATAAAGTCTATTCCCCAAACATCGAAAATCTCTACTACCAGAATGGGACTGAGCGGCATCATATCTCTTTTTGAATTGTTTCCCACGGCTTGGCACCTTAAACAAGTTTTGGAAAATTCGTAAGCATCTTTGAATAATGTGGGCCAATAGAATCCGCTCTGCAACACTTTCGCCGCTATTTTCTTTCCTAAAAAGTGTTCCCCACAAGCGAGATTATGACAGAAATTCAACATAGACTGTTGTTTCTCCTCGGGGACACATCTTCTAATGATCTGATCAGGACCCATGTGAAACAGCTCCGGATCCTCCCAAAAATAGTGCCTTAGCTTTGAAAAGAATCGATCCTTCTCCTGTTTAGACCACCCTTCTGGGATCTATCCTACCGCAAGGTAGTTGACTATATAAGCGAACCAAGGGGTTGTTGTATTTGAGATGGAGAGAATTTGTTCATCGGGGAAGGAGTCGGACATAGGGGCACTTTCGAGAATTATAATCCTAGATAAGTGATCAGCTACAACATTCTCCAACCCCTTCTTGTCTCTGATTTCTAAATCAAACTCTTGTAGTAACAAAATCCACCGTATGAGACGAGGTTTGGCTTCCTTCTTAGACATCAAAAATTTTAATGCTGAGTGATCGGAATAAATAATGACTTTCGCCCCTAACAGATGTGATCGAAACTTTTTGAGGGAAAATACAACAGCTAACAATTCCTTTTCCGTGGTGGTGTAGTTCATTTGGGCATCAGCGAGGGTGCGGCTCGCGTAGTAGATCACCACGGGTTTCTTTTCAACTCTTTGACCTAGGACAGCTCCTACAGCATAGTCTGAGGCATCACACATGATCTCAAAAGGGAGCGACCAATCAGGAGATTGGAGAATGGGAGCTTGTGTGAGAGCCGCTTTCAAAGAATTGAACGCCTCTAGACAGGACTCATCAAGATGAAAGGGAGTGTCCTTGGCAAGCAATTGTGTAAGTGGTCGAGCAATGGTGGAGAAGTTTTGAATGAATCTGCGGTAGAATCCTGCATGGCCAAGAAAGGAACGGATCTGTTTGACCGAAGAAGGGGGAGGAAGATTAGAAATCACATCAACCTTGGCCTTGTCAACCTCTATTCCCTTCTCTGAAACTACATGGCCTAAAACGATCCCTTCTCTTACCATGAAGTGGCTCTTCTCCCAGCTCAACACTAGATTCGACTCAATGCATCTTTTCAATACCCGAGTCAAATTTCCCAAACAATCATCAAATGAATCACCAAACACTGAAAAGTCATCCATAAAAACTTCCAAGCATTCCCCCACCATTTCAGAGAAAATGGACATCATACACCGCTGGAATCTGGCAGGGGCATTGCAGAGCCCAAAAGCCATTCTTCTGAAAGTAAACGTGCCATAGGGGCATGTGAAGGTTGTTTTCTCTTGATCTTCTGAGAAAATTACAACTTGGTTATACCCGGAATAGCCATCCAGAAAGTAATAATACTTCTGCCCAGCTAGTTTCTCCAAGATCTGATCAATGAATGGGAGTGGGAAATGATCTTTTTTCGTGACTGAATTTAGTTTTATGTAATCAATGCAGATTCTCCACCCAGTTGGTAATCGTGTGGGAACTTCTTCTCCTTTCTCATTTGTTACAACTGTCAGCCCTGACTTTTTGGGAACAACTTGAGTTGGGCTGACCCACTTACTATCAGAAATGGGATATATGATCCCGGCATCCAACCATTTGACAACTTCTTTCTTCACTACCTCCTTCATACTTGGATTCAGCCGACGCTGCATCTCTCTGCTCGGCTTGGCATTATCCTCCAAGTAAATGTAATGCATACACACATCCGGACTGATACCCTTCAAATCGGCCACTGACCAACCTATCGCCCTCTTGTGCTCCTGAAGGATATCTAGGAGTTGGGATTCCTGAGTAGCAGTGAGGTTGGAAGCAATGATTACGGGCAGAGTTTGGTTAGGACCTAGATAAGCATACTTCAAAGGATCCGGCAGAGCCTTCAATTCTAGACTGGGCGGCTGATCCAAAGATGGAAGAATAGGTTCAACTTGAAGTGGAGGGAGTGGCTCTACTCTAGAGTGGGGTGCACTAGAAAGTGGGGAATCCTGGAGCATGCTACCCTCTTCTAGACATTCCTCATTAACTTCCAGACTTTCTTCAATTAGTTCTTCAAAAACATCAATGACATTACATTCCTCCTCATGGTCTGGATATTGAGATGCTTTGAACACATTCAGAGAAACCTTCTCTCCTCCAAAGGAAATATCCATCATCCCCGTGGCACAATTTATATTGGCCTTGGCCGTAGCAAGAAACGGACGTCCCAAAATGATAGGTGTGTGCTTTAATTCCTGGGACGAGGCCATATCCAGAATAAGAAAGTCCACCGGGAAATAACATTCATGCACCTTCACAATCACATCTTCCAATAGTCCCCTCGGAGTCTTTACAGATCGATCTGCCAGTTGAAGGATTATAGATGTGGGTTTCAACTCCCCTAGATCAAACTGCTCATATATAAAGGTGGGTAACAAGTTCACACTGGCTCCAAGGTCCAGCAATGCTCTATCAAATGTAATTCCACCTATATCACAAGAAATCAGTGGAGCTCCGGGGTCCTTCAATTTTTTAGGCAAATGATTCATAACAACTGCGCTGACATCTTCAGACAAGCGGACCTTTTGTGTTACTGCCTTTGGTTCCCTTTTTGGTGTACATAGCTCTTTCAAAAAATTTGCATACGCCGGTACATGTTTGATCGCATCCAATAGTGGAATATTGATGTTCACCTGTTTAAACAATTCCACTAGTTCATCTTGTTGGACCGATTTTCTCTGTTGAGCTTTAGGCTTCAATGCATCAGGGAATGGGACCTTAGGAACATACTCTCGAGGTCTTTCATCAACCTTTGCTTTCCCTTTGTCCAGCTTATTTTCTCCCCTCTCTTGCCTCTTCTTTTCTTGCATAATTACCGGCTCCTCCTCTTCACTATCACTCTCCTCGTGGGCATCTTGGCCCGAACTACTACCCACATCCCTAGCCTGATAAGGGTCATTAAGAATTTTTCCGCTCCTAAGGCTAGAGATGGCTTTGGCATTCTCGAACTGAGGACCTATAGGAGGGGGCAACTGAGGTTGGTTGGGCTGATTGAGTTGAGAAAAAATGGGAGCTCTTAGAGGGAAGTCTGGAGGTTGTTGATTGCGGGGGTTGGCCACTAGTTGGCTAGAGAGATGGCCTACCTCTCTTCTCATGTCATTGGCAGTAAGTTGCCCTATCTGGTTCTCCAACTTGGAAATGGATTGTGCTTGGGTAAGAATAAGTTGTTGGAGTTGTTCAAACTTGTCATCAAAAGTGGGCTGAGTAGGAGGTGGCTGATAATGTGGCTGATGGGAACGATGTGAAAGAAATTGCTGAAATTGGCCCTGAAAAAATTGGGCTTGAGGATATGGGGCCCGAGCTTGATGGAAAAGAGGTTGCTGGAATTGTTGATGGAGAAAAGGAGATGAATAAGAGTGATTTGGATTAGATTGACTTGGCATTGGAAAAGATTGTTTTTGATTTGAATGGTGTGAGGGATGAGGTTGGGTGGATGGGCTTTGATTGGATTTCCAAGAAAAATTTGGGTGATTTCTCCAGCCTGGATTGTAGGTGTTTGAGTAAGGGTCATATGCAGGCTTGGAGACACCTTGAGCAGCAAAGATTTGTTCTTGGATAAATGGGAGAAGTTGGGCTGCTGTGGGACACTCACTCACAGAATGGCTAGGGCTAGAACACAAAGCACAAATTTCTTCTTGACTGGGAGTTGAGAATTGTTGAGGTTGAGGAGCAGAAGATGAAGAAGGTTCCTGCCTATTCATAGCCAATAACTGGTCTAGCTTCTGAGCCACCATATCAACCTTCTCTATCTTCTGGGCCAGCAAATCCATTTTATTCAATTTCTGGGTTATGGCATTGATGTCCATCTTATTCTCAAACTCCCCTTGATTCTTGACTTCGTAAAGCCCGGCCCTCTTGTTTGGTCCGATCATTCGTTCATATGATGAAAGTGAGATGTGACTGATGGAGTTTTCACTCAACATTTCAAATAGATCATGCGCTTCATCCTCACTCTTACTCATGAATGCTCCCCCACATGATGCATCCACCATCTGTCTATAATTCTCCGTTAGCCCCTCATAAAATGCTTGAACAATTTGCCATCTTGACAGGCCGTGATGAAGACATTTTCTTAATAGATCTTTCAACCTATCCCAAGCCTCATGTATATGTTCTCTAGTATTTTGGGTAAATCCAGTTATGGCTCTTCTCATTGTGTTGGTTCGTCCTATGGGATAGAATTTCTTCAAAAATTCTTTTTGTATTTCTGCCCATGTATCAATGATCCTACCCAAGACTCCTAACCAATATTTGGCCTTATCCTTGAGAGAGAATGTGAAGAGAGTTAGCCTAAGAGCATCGTCAGAGAAATTCTGAATTTTAACAGTTGAGTAGATCTGAAGGAACTCATCAAGATGTTTGTAAGGATCTTCATTGGGATTTCCATAGAAAGATGGCAACATTTGGATGGTACTAGACTCGATTTCATAATGAACTGCCTGGTTCTGAGGTGCATGGACATAGAAGGACGGTTGGTATTGATTGGGCAAGAAATAGTCCTTCATTTGCTTTGGAGGATCGGGATTTTCGGCCATTAGATTTTGGTGGTGAGGTCCTTGGTTTTCGGCTATGAGATCTTGTTGGAGATCGTTCGTTGGATACAAAACTCTCTCAATTTCTTGAATGGGTCTTAGTAGGTTTGGATGTTGAGATCTTCTACCTTGCATAAACTAGGACGAAGAGAGAGATGAAAGAGATTTTTTTAATGATGATTTTTATTTTATTTTGTTTTAATTTTTTTTTCTTGTTTTTGATTTTGATACAAACTAGGACGAAGAGAGAGAAGATGCGATTTTTTTATTTTTATTTTTATTTTTTTTATGTAGACACAAACAAGTTATCACACAAATTACTTAATGCCCTAGATGTGACCTAAACCTACAAATTGGGTTTCATAAAATGGCTAAAGTGAAACTTAAGTTCACCCTCAATATTTTCACCGGCCAGGTAAGGGGTGGGGTAGTGGGAGGTTCCCCCTACTTTTGTAGGGACCTAATTATGCCAAACCACTAGCCCGCTTAAGGCGTTTGCCGTCCGACCGTCTTGTCTTAGGCACCGATTTTCATAAGAGGGTAAGCCCAAATAACACAAGAACTACAGTGTGAATCTAGGGCCAATGTCTACTAGATTTTATTTAAGGTCTAGGTGATGCAAAGATGCATGTGAATTGTGCTTTGTGGGCTAAGGAAGGGTGATGAAATCCCCACCTTATCTTGCTTATGGGTATTGCCCTTAGAATATTTTATAAATAATATGCAACAAACCAAGTTCAAACAAGAGGTTCTATGCAAGTATGAAAATGCATGAGCATGCTTTTGAAAAAATTAGAGTACTCACCTTGCCTCCCGCAATCTTCAATAATGTAATTAACAATAAGTAAATAACAAGGAAAAATAAATTCTATCCTAAATGATGCATGACCTAAAACATGGAAGTGTGGGTTCTACTCTTGTAATGAACATTTTTATTGAAGTTCAAGTGATGATTTTTTTGTTTTTATTTAATGAACCTATGTAACCACAAGATATGAAATGTAGAGAAATGAAACTAAAATGAAAGAGGAAAAGTTTGGATACTTACTTGAAAAGTGTTCCCCCGTTCTTTTTTTTTCTCAAAATGAATGACAAAAAGACTAAGGAAAAGGTGGAGACTTACCTCTGATTTTTTTTTGAATTTTCAAGTTACTTTTTTTCTCTTTTTTTCCTGTAAAAATAATAAAAGAGAACTTTATTAGTACACTATATACATAAGGAAAATAAAGTTCTTAAGTCAAAAATCACCATTCATCCCCGACAACGGCGCCAAAAATTGATAACGCGAAAGTTCGTCGTTTAAAACACGCGTATCAATCTTAAAAAATTCCAACTCGCACTAGATGAAAGAGAGACGTAATATGGTGGCGAGAAGGGTCGAATCCACAGGGAAGAAGAGATTTTTAAAGTTAAAAACCTTGTAACCTTTTAGAAAAACACTTGTGATTTTGTTTTGCTTAAAGAAAATAGTGAAATGAAGAACAAACCAAACACTTAATTAAAAACACATATGATTATGCGCCTATGCTATAGAAATTAATTACATGAAGTGAAAAGAAGAGATAGAAGAAGGGGGTAGAGATGAAAGAAGATTAAGAACTAGATCAAGAGAATAACTTTCATTAACTTAAAAGAAAGAGTACATGAAATGTGAAACAAGTTTACACTAATGACACAATGAGATTACAATGAAGTGAAATAAAACTAAAGTAATAACAAAAAGAGGAGCTTAAGGTGTGAAGATTGTAGTAGCAATGGTGATGACGCCGTCGTCTCCTCCTCGCTGAGCCTTGGAGATGATCGCTCCGCCTTGAAAGAGATCACCGTGGAAAGAGGTGGATGAAGAAGCCGTCGCCGTCCACGTCACGAGTCTTGGAACGTCGCCCGTCTTGATGTGCACGCCGCCATGAAAGGGGAGTTGTGGAGGACAAACTTTGGAGAGAAATATAGAGAGAAATGTGGAAGGGTTTGTGTGGAGATGAAGAAAGAAGAAGATAAGAGAGTAAAACAGTGAGAAAATAAATATAACTCGTAAACGAAGAAGAATTGGAGGAAGTGATAGAAGAAGAAAATCTAGATCTACATAAGAAGAAGAACTTTGATGGAGAAGAGCTTCAAAACGGAGGAAGAACAGAGTGTAGTGTCTCAGATGAACAGTAAAATCACAGGACAACAAGTTGACAAACGGAAAATAACTTCCAAACCAGAACGAATTAGAGGATGATGTAGAAGAAGAAGTTGTAGAACACTTAAAAATAAAGAACTTTCATAAAGATAGTAAGAGAAGAAAATGACTAGAAGTGGGAGAAATAAGGAGAAGAACAGAGAGAAATACTGATTCACAGATGAACATGATAGCACAGTGAAAAATATGAAATATCTTGAAAACTAGGAGGAATTAGAAGATGATGTAGAAGAAGAAGTTGTAGAGGACGTAAAAATAAAGAACTTTCATGAAGACAACAAGAGGCGAAGAGGGACAGAAGAGGGCGAACTCGGCGAACTAAAAGATGTGAGAGGGAGAAAAAAATGCCAATAGAAGAACCCCCTTTCTCCTCCTTGTCATAGGCTATTTATAGGAAAAGTTGGGTAGATGAAGGGTGGAGATTGTATCAAAAGGAGATGGATGTCTGGGATTTAAGTGGAATATGATGCATGGGGAAGAGGAAAAGTAGGTGGACACCCACTTTCTTGGACTTTGGGCACCCCCTTTCCCAAGGCTCATCATGTCTCTCCTTTATTTCAAACTTTGAATTCAATTTTCCCTCCAACCAAAATATGTGTTTCTTTTCCTCAGTTTCAAACTTTTGAAATTTCGTTTCCCTCCAATCAAAATATGTGCTTTTTGACTTGGTCAAAGTAGTGGTGACAGTTTTACCCCCAGCTTCTTTTGTAATTACCTTCGGTGTCCTATACACACATAATTGCACTTTAGTCCATAAAAATTATCACAATGTGCACATAAATCTCAAATGCTCATGATTATGCAATGAAGAATTAATACTCATGACCCTCAACTTTAATTTATTAGTAAATAAGATAATCAAATTAATCAATTTACGTGAAAGCTCCAATTTAAATGCGGAGTTGAGGTTAACTATGAAATATGCATAATTGCCTAATTATATGCACATAAAATGGTGTACATTCAATGAATTATCATAACAAATAGACACTTATCAGGTAGTCCTGTTCAAGTCGGTGAAGTCCACGGGCATCCGCCACCTTCCCGAAGTTTTTGGTACCAGGACGACGTTAGCCAGTCACGTCGGGTACATGACCGGTCTAAAAAGGCCAGTCTTTTGCCCCTTGGTGACTTGCTCCTTAATAATCGCCCGCTTCTCTGGTGCGTGCTTCCTTCTGTGTTGCTGTACCGGCTTCATGGCTGGGTCGAGGTTGAGCTTATGCATCACCGTCTCCTCCGGTATCCCGGGGAGTTGATCATCAGACCATGCAAAGACCCGGACGTACACGGAAAGGAACTTCTTGTATCGCTGTTGCACCTCAGATGTTAGGTCGGCTCCGATCTTTACTCTTAGGGTCGGGTCATCATTTAGGAAAATCGCTAGCAATTCGCCTCCAGGTTCGGCGGTTGCGGATTTTTCCTCAACTTCCAGGGGGCCCTTGTTCTTCCCGTCCGGCCTTGTGGCTTCAACCGAGATATTGTAGCACCTTCTGGCCATGGCCTGGTTGCCTCGGACTTCCCCCAACCAATTTTTGGTGGGGAACTTCATCTTTTGGTGATAGGTAGAAGGCACCGCTTTCGTTCGGCTGAGGATTCCCCGGTCGAAGATTGCGTTGTATGCTATCATACCTTTGATCAGTATGAAGTCCACCATGACTGTAACGATTTTGGGTGGGGTGCCAAGAGTAACCGGCAGGCTTAGGGCTCCCTCGGGATAAGTGGCCTGGCCATTAAACCCGCATAGGGGGGTTCGGATCGGGCGAAGTTTAGACGGATCCTCCCCCATCTTAAGGAAACACTCATAGGATAATACATCAGGGGCACTTCCATTGTCAACTAGAATCCTGTCTACGTTACAATGGTTTATTGTGGCCGATATGACTAGGGCGTCATCATGCGGGGTGCTTAGCCCTTCCAAGTCTTGGTTGGAGAAGACTATGACATGGGGCTCACTCGGCGGGGCCCTGGGAGGCTCGATGGCTCGGCTCGCCCGCTCAGCATGATGTTTCCTTCCTCGGCCACTGTCTCCTCCTGATGCAGCTCCTCCGGCGATGACGTTGATGTGGACTCCTCGGGGGGCGTTGTCGATTTCTTCTGGGGCGCCCCGATCTTCCTGGTGCCCGGCCACGAACCAGGAGAGGTGCCCCTGACGAATGATACGCTCGATCTCGTCCTGGAGCTGATGGTAGTCGCCGGTGTGATGCCCGTGGTCATTGTGGAATAGGCAATGCTTGCTGCGACTGCGGTTCTTCGACTTCATTGGCTCAGGTTGGCGGAGGAGGCCCGAGCCTTTGATGTTTTCGTGTATCTCGTACACTGGAGCGGTTAGGGGAGTGTACCGCTCATACTTCCGTGACGGTTCCTTTCATTCTCCATCCCGGTTCCGCCTTTTTCCTTGGCCCGAGCTTGGCTCGGGTGCCCGCTTCCTGTCCCCCTCCCGACCCGAGCCGATTGCGTCTCGGCATGCGCTGAGCACTTCTTCACACTCGACGTGGCGCAATGCCAGAGTCACTAGCGCCGCAAGGGTCGAGGGAGGGTGGAGGACAAGTTCGGGACGGAGGTTCTCGTCGCGGGTGCCCCCGGTCAGTGCGGTTATGGCCGAGGCGACATCCAGGCGGGAAATCCTCAGGGCTTCCGATTTGAATCGGGTAATGTAGGCCCGAAGCTTCTCCCCTTGCGCCTGTTTGAGGGCCAAAAGCCCCGCTATCGACCTTGGGGGACCGCTGCCGGTGAAACTCTCCTTGAATACTGGCCCGAATTGCTTGAAGTCTTGGATGGATCCGGGGGCGAGGGCCCGGAACCATGCTTGGGCGCCTTGGACCAAGGTGGTCACAAAGACTCGGCACTTGATTGCGTCGGACGCTCCGTGAAGGGTCATCAGGGCGTCGAAGCTGTCGAAGTGGTCGGTCGGGTCACCCTGGCCGTCGTAGGGCTTGAAGGTCGGGATGGAGGCTTTGGGAGACACCTCTGCCTTCAAGATATGGTCGGAGAATAAGGATCTCTCCTCGTCCTCTGGTGGAGAGGTCTTCTGCAGGGCTCGTAGGGCGCGCTCCTGCTCTGCGAAACGCCTCTCGAATTCTCACAGTCGGAGGGATAGCTTCGGCTGCCGCTGTGCCGTAGGGCTGAGGGGGCGTGATTGCAGGCTGTCCTGGCGCTCCCTGGGGACTTCGATCTTCGGGAGGGGATGACGTGCCCCATGCCTACCCCGTTTCGGCGTGGAGGAAGCCTCTTGCTCCGGAGGGGGGGCTTGCGAGGGTCCTTCGGTTCTGTTGCGGATAAGCTGCTGCCCTCGGAGAGTGAAGCGGCCTCCGGTGGTGTGCTGGGACACGTTCTCGCTGGGAGGGCTCTCCGGAGGGGCGCGTGACCTTCCATCCTTGGCCGCCTGGGTCGTCATGAGTTCCACGAGGACGTCCAGTTTCGCGTTGAGGGCTTGGAAGGCGTCAGTGCCGCCGTTAAGCGGTAGCCCTGCCGCCACGGGGGGAGGGGGCGGCAGCCCTACCGCGGGGGGAGGGGGCGGTCCATCGGCGGGAGTGCTGGCGCCGGAGGGGGGGTTTTGGGAGGCTTGAGAGGGGCCTCCCCCCGCCGCCACCATGGTCTTTCCCCTGTCGCCGGCGGACCTCCTCCCTGAACTTCTTCTCACCATACTAGCTCTTTGGTCGTTTCCCACAGACGGCGCCAGATGAAGGGGCGTGATCTCGCGCTTGTCCTGAGCTGGGAGGATGATCACCGGGAAGTGAACTGCAGAGAAAGGGAAACGGATCAGGGGGCCCAGGGATGGTTCCCTGGGGAAAACCCTCCGATGCCTAAGTCAGTAGAGCGCTGGTGGAAGATAGGGAGGGAGGTAGAAAGAGATGCACGAGATCCCCCAACACCAAGGTGGTGAAGTGGTTCCTGCTCAGGGGTTTTTAGGCGTGTATTTCCCTTACCTTCCATTGGAGGGAATCCCTGGTTTATATAGTGTGCTCACCTTATGAGTCCCGTAAGCTGAGGAGTTTCAGACGGGAGTTACATCCTCATCATGGGATCGTTACGTCCTCATCGTGGGATCGTTACGTCCTCATCGTGGGTTCTTCATGGCCTTGAGAGATCATGGCTCCTTTATCCTCGTAAACTCCTGTTCATAAAGGGCTCTTCAACGGTTGCGTGGATAAGCACTCGTCAGTTGGTCCGAGCATAAAAGGTGCCAGCCCTGTCCGGGTGATAGGCATAGCTCGGACGGAGTCAGGTCGGAGTGGGCGCAGGGTGCCTGCCTCTATCCCGGTGAAGGGATAACTCGGGCATGGGTCCTCCTCCGTTCTGACGCTCGGGCCTTCCGAGCCTAAGGGCCGCCGAGGAAGGGGGGATCCCGAGTAATCTTTATTGGGCTTTTTAGCCTAAGTGGGTCCCGTGGGGTTGTCACTTGGATGAGCTGAGCCTCGTTCAGTCTTGACGGGTCTAGTTTGGCTGCTCTTATATGGGCTACATAAATCCCCCTCTCCAGATCCCCTTATCACTCATTTCATCAAACTTACCTAGGTTAGACTTATCGTTATTCAGGATGAAGCATGGGCATCCAAAGAGTTTAAAATAGGAAATGTTTGGTTTCTTACCCTTGTCGAGCTCATATGGTGTTTTCTTCAAAATGGGCCTTACCATTGCCCTGCTGATGATGTAGCATGCCGTACTTACCGTCTCGGCCCAAAAGTATTTGGGTAGGCAGTTCTCACTTAACATGGCCCGTGCCATGTCTATCAAGGTTCTATGTTTCCTCTCCACTACTCCGTTTTGTTGAGGCGTCCTAGGTGATGAGAAGTTGTGCGTATATCCTTGCTCCTAGCAAAAACTACTGAAATCATGATTTTCAAACTCACCACCATGATCACTTTGAATTGTGGTGATGAGGTATCCTTTATCATTTTGGATTTTCCTGCAAAACACTTGAAATTCCATCAAGACATCACTTTTATTGGCTAAAAATAACACCATGTAAATCTGGAGTAATCATCAACAATTACAAATCCATAAGATTTTCCTCCTAGGCCGGATGTCCTAGTTGGATCAAAAAGATCAAGGTGCAACAGTTCTAAAGGCCTAGCGGTAGAAACAATATTTTTATTTTTGAAAGAGATGCGTGTTTGCTTACCTTTTGGCCAAGCCTCACAGAACTTATCACTTTCAAATTTTAATTTAGGCAACCCATTTACCAAGTCATGTCTAGACAATTTGGAGATTACTCCAAAACTAGCATGACCTAGTCTTCGGTGCCATAGCCATGCATTATCATGGTTGTTTGCTACCAAGCACACATCATCACCGGTAACATCATCAAGATCAACAGTATACACATTGTTGTTCCTTTTGCCAATGAATCTGATTTCATTAGATATTTTATTCATGACAAGGCAATGAGTTTCGTCAAAAATAATTTTAAAACCCTTGTCACACAGTTGGATTATACTTAAAAGATTATGATTTAAACCCTTCACCAAGAGCACATTTTTGATAAGAATTTCAGAATTCTTACCTATGTTGCCAATTCCAATAATCTTACCTTTGTCCTTTCCACCAAAGGCAACAAAGCCTCCTGTTGTACCCGGACTATTTCCTAGCTAAAATAACAAGGAGTAAGGGTTCGGGCATTTCCCCGAACACCTTCAAGGCACGGGCTATCTAGCCCTTTCTACAACCCTGCAGGTCCCCACAAGGGTCCCGACCAACTTGCCATGACACGCGGTGACACAAGCAATTGTCTGGGGTCAACCTCGGCCACTCTCATACGGGCTTTGCCCGTATCCTACATGGCCGCCCGGGACCACCCGGGGGCGCCAAGACGTTAAGCCATGCCACGTGGCATCCAGTGAAAGAGCCGCGGGCCCACTCCGAGGCACTTCATTCAACCCTCCAAGGTCAAAGGGAGACCCGAGCAAGTCAACCACAGGCTTTGGAGGCCCGCAGCATGTGCATACGGCTCACACACGTGTGTTCGGCATTTTTCTGAACACCTAGTGGGCGCGTATATTTCAACCCTTCTACACAAACCCACGGACCACCCCGTGGTTCAAGTACACTAATTGGGTCTTACAACGCCCCCCAGCAAGTCGGGGCCACGTGGCAACATGCCACTCAACTTTAGCTCTTGGGCCAACCTGAGGCTACCATGCCAACCCGCCGTACAATGCGGCATGCAACACGAGGCGAGGCCCATGGGCCCAAGGTCCCTTCTCCCAGCCCCTATGGACTTCTACCCTTGACCCTAGGCCAAATCCAAGGCCCGTCGGTCACCTACGCGGCTCGTTCGGCAACCCGGAGGGTGTCGGGCATTCGCCCGAACACCTTGCGAGCGGCCACTACGACTCGAAGAACAACGGCCCCACGGGCCCATGCCAGCCTCCCGAAGTTCAAAGTCCGTCAAAGGACGTCCCCAGGCAACACAAGAAGACCCCCGGGGCCATCCCCCGGGGTTACGGCCAGCCCGGGGCCAGTTCGCCCCAGGGCATGGCCGCGCGCCCCAGGGAGGGCGAACTCTCTGGGGATCGCGCCCCTCCCTCTAGCCCGGTGGTCCCACGACCCCACTCGGTCCCGGTTCGTCTGATTTACAATCTTACGATGCGGTTCGTGTGCCGTACCAGTTCAAGAAGTCGATGCGTGAATGCGGGAGCACAAAGCGACAGCACGCAGGAATTCCGTAAGTCAACGTGCACACAAGCGTCCAAGTATCCTCCTAGCTATTCGTCCTTTTCTTTCTTAGTCAAATTAGGAAGAAAATGGCCCAAAAATCAAATTTTATAGGGTGGGACCAGCCCCCCTCTCTCCTTGGAGCGAACCCGCATAAACCCCCCCCTGGGGGGGGTTTAGGCGGACCAGCTCACCCCCCCTGGTTGGTCCGCGTAAACCCCCATTCAATTAAAAAAAATTGATTTTTCAAAAAAGAAAAAGACCGGAACCGGCCCGCCTAAACCCCCTTAGGGAGGGGGTTTAGGCGGACCAGCCCAGCCCCCTGGGATGGTCCACGTAAACCCCATCCAAGGGGGGTTTACACGGACCAGCCTGGGCCCCCTGGCTGGTCCGCGTAAACCCCCTCCCCCTCTTTCAACCCGTGTAACCCAAGGTTACTATTCACTTGGGTTTACGCGGACCAGCTCACCCCCCTTAGCTGGTCCACGTAAACCCCTTGTGACCCTTCAACTTCCCCTATAAAAACCCTTTAGGGGCTCAAGGGGTACGCACAGATGATCATCCATCCAAGCTCCAGCATCCAGTAAGCACAAGACTTCAAGCGCGGCTCCAAGCAACGAGCGAAGGAGAATTGTGCGTGGGTAACTTGTTCGGCAGCCTAATACGCTGGGGGTATGTCATTTGCACTCCCCTCACGCCGTATGTAGCCGTCACACACAAGTCAACACCCAACATATGTGAGACATTACGACATGGGCGGACGTCCCCGCATGCCGGGATTTCCTCTCGCGTGCCCGTCGGTTGCAACCACCCGCGTACCATGACGTCATGCTCTCTCACAGTCACGAGGCCGTGTCCGACCGATCAATTCAAGTCGTGATCGACCCTCGCCCAGACACCGGATCGATGTATCCCTCTAGTCATCCAGTAACAGGCCCCCGTTCGGCACCACGGCCCTGGCCCACGCCACAGGAGGAATCCTCTGTAAAGCGTATGTGTTCATTCATCACGCATCGACCCGAGGACCGACTAGCACGTCGGAGTTGTCCCGTGGAATGCGCCAGTTGTACCCGGGCCATTGTGACTTTCCTGTAAAGAAGTATACACCTCAGTATAACACCGCCGATTGGACGAGTGCTCTCGCACCCACGTTCAGGCCCTCAGTTTTCTATCTACACCACTTGGCATCCGTGCCTAACACCCTAACCCCAGCAAACACCCCTTAGTCTAACGCACACCCATAGCTGCTGAATGCCCCCAGCCCTCTACACACGGCTTCAGACATATATACATACTTTTCTTCAGCTTAGAATGAAGGTATTTAGATTCAATCCGATGTAAATAAACACCGATTGCTTGCGGCAGGTGGGGAAAGACGTCCCGTACACGATTCCCGCAATCGCCTACGCACTCGCACCCATGGAACCCCTTTTCCTCACGTGTCGCCCGATCGCCCGAGCCCACGTGCCGCGCCCTGGTGGTGCTTCCCCGGTCAACCCTTGGTTCCATGAGTGATTGTCGAGAAATCGACTGGCACGCCCGCTGTAGCGACCCGGATTCCGGATACCCGGTGTACCCGGTAGAACTACCGAATACACGTGGTACCGCATGGGACCCGCGAGGCCTCCCAAGTGCGGGAAAGCGCCGAAGGGAAAAAGGAGTGTGTGGAATACATTGAAGCCACAGATATAACAGTAAGTAATTAAATTTCATTAGATTGGATTACTAAAGTAGCAGAAATAAAATTACATTTTCATTAAAAATTTCAATTAACACAATTATACACCAGAGTCCAGTCCAAAAGGAAAGACAACAAGTACAGTCTGACAGAAAAGAAACGTACACTGAAGTCAGGGGATGCCCGACGCAGGTACCGCTGGCAGCTACAGCAAACGCGCTCCTCCAGGAACAGCAGAGGAATAAAGGCGAAACCCACCTGAAAAGCAGGGGTGAGTCTCTAAATAGAAACTCAGTAGGGGTCACGCGGATCCCCACTGGAAAACGCACAGTGCAACGGAAGCAACAACAGAAACAGCAAGTGCAGCAAAGCAGGAAAGGCTACACTAAAAAGCTGTAAAACTACGCTACAGGCAGTAGTAAACAGACGGGAGGTAGGAGTAGGGAACAAGCAAGAAAGGGGAAGAAACCGCGCCAGACAAGTGGCGGCCGAACTAACCTCGGCACCCTAAACTACTCCAAACAACAGCAGAAGGGCGACTCTGATCCAACGAAGTCAGAACTTACCGATCTGCCAACCCGACACCAGGTCTAAGACGGAGACCTGCAAAGATGGCTAAAACAATCACGACGGCCTACACGATTGGAACATCGTGCACGTAACCCCGGGCTCATCTTGAACATAGCCAAGAACAGACCACACAGCCAGGGTAGCAAATCTTGGACAAGGCCAAGACTAGCCGACACGAAAAGGAGAACACCGGCTCCGAGAAACGCAAGAGTCGCTGGTCAAGTGATAGGAGTACCCTCACACTAGAAGAACAGCCAGATGCGTCCACTGACGTCTTACACTGCGCCACAAGTGTCATGTCTACCCGACCGTGTGCAGCACGGGGGAGACTAGACACACCAAGAACCAGGTCCAAGGAACAACGACGTTCCAAGGAAAAACGGCACCTCACGGACACAAGACCACAACACCACAACTGCAAGTAACTAGTCAGGGCTACGCCCATCGACGCAAGTCCCCAGGCCCTGACCACGTGTGCACACACTGACCCGTACCTAGGCCAGGCCTCTAGCTAGTATTCCCCTCGGTAGGACGCTACCGCTGGCCGGGGCCCACGGAACTAGCTTAAAAACCGTGTAACAGGAACTGCCCGTCCACCACTCCCGGTGGGTGACGTACTAAGAAAAGCCTACGTCACAGGCTACGACTAGTGGAGGTTCACAAGGCACAGACTCCAAAACACAAGTGCTAGAGTACAGACAGTCTAAGGAAAGCCCTGTCACACGTACCACCAAGCACCACTGGCAGTACCACCGCTGCCAACAGACTCAGGACCAGGCAACTAGACCTATCACGTAACGATCCCGAGTCTAACGACTCAAAGGCAAGATCATCACAGACAGCGGAACAAGCTGCCAATCGGTCTAATCCTAAGCCAGAAAAACCACGCTCCGCAGAAAATAATACACGGAGACCTGAGGGAACACCAAAAACCCTCAGACACAACTGGACACATAAATCGAGGTAAAGCGACACCTCGAGGCATCCAGAACCAGTGTCTCAGACTGGACAGAACCGCCAAGACACCCACACACAAGGTCACCTGTCAACCACTGGGTCACCCCGGGTTGACCGGAACCAGACCAAAACACAAGCAAAGGTAGGATAGAAAATCGTACCTCAAGTAAGAAGACTCCTGGCTACCTTACAACGTAGTCCTAGCTCTCATAGGACGTCGGGAGACATCCACGGGACAGCGGGCAGACCACAAGGCCAAGCCAAGATGATGCGGGACGGACACGGAGACCGACTCTACGTGGTATGAACCTCGGACTCTAGATGCGGACACGACCAGCAACACATGATGGGAGAGACACTAGGCCCGACACGGAGAGCTCCTATGGGCTATACGTCGCTAACAGAAACGCAAGCTCACTCGTCGTCCCAAGCGAGGGAAACGCGGATCGTCCGCGGTTGAAGAACCGACAGAGTTCACGGGTAGTTGACTCACTTCCGGACTCCGATCGAGTCACGGGACGGGTCACTCTCACACTCACAGCGGTGACATGGACTGACGGGCTAGTACCTATCGCTCTCGGCAGCGGCAAAAGATCATATACTAAACTAGCAAGCGAATGCCGAGAAGTTGAGACCTTTACCTCCACGCACCCGGCGTGGCGAAGACAACCCCGGCCAATTCACGGACTCCCGGTTAACAATATTACAACAGTACAATAATTTGACCCACTCCACGCAGGGAGGTAAAAGGTCACATGTGGGACCCGGGAATCACGCAAATCGGGTTAACGGGCAGCATCTTGATGTCGCCCGGCGGTGCCGAACTCCGCGTTTTCGTACTTTCCGAACGGCAGATTCTACGGGTCCGTGGGGCCCACGGACGGCGCTGTCCTCCGGATCTGCGGGGGTGGGACCCGCTATGATGGGGACCCCTGGTGGCGCGCCTCCACGGACGGCGGCCGGCCAGAAACACCGATCGGGGGTCGATCGGCCCCGATTCCCAATTCGTGAACTAGCTGCCCACGGATTTCTGGTTCTGTCCTCCGACGCGCGCTCCGGCGAGAATGGCCGCTGCGATCAATCCCGACGTCAGATCAGGGCGCATGAGCTATCGCTGGAAAGCTCTCTTGAAATCATTCGATCTAGGCTTAGAGATATATGCTGGATATGGTCGGATCTAGACTTTACTGAATTTACAAGCTCCTGTTGTACAGTACCCGAAACCTCAGATCTGCAGGTGAGTTGTCTTAGAACTGCCGTTAACCGTAAGGTAGGTGGCAGATTCAGCTCCTAAGCTCTTCATGAAAGTTGTAGGATTTCAAACAAGGAAAACGAGGATATTTGTTGCGGACTGATTGGATATGGTTGTGATTTGTTATGATTTGTTTACTGGAAGGTGGTCGGATCTGGGAACAGGTGGACAGCACTGTAGCTAGCTCTGAGAATGAATTTTAAAAAATAGGTGGAGGGCTGATCAAAAATCAAGAAAAATCGTGGGTGGAGGGGTTGATGTATGGAACTCCCAGTAAAGTTAGGAGCTCCAGAAAAAATCAAAAGATGGGTTGGAGATGTGAAACTCAGGAAAGGTGGAAATCAGAACAGGAAGCAGACAGATCTGGTAATTAAAGTTGGACGAAAATGAAAAATTATCAAAGGGGATCTTTATGACCAACCAAATTTTGTGGGAGGTGCTTGACACCTCTGGAACATCCCATAAAAATCCCAGATTGAAAGGAGCTCGTGGCTGACTGCAGAATTTCGTGGAAGGGGCAGTGGTCGGCTGAAGATAGAACTCCGGCGATCCCGATGGCGGTGCGGTGGCGGCTCGTGGCGGCGACGATGATGACCGGAACCGATAGGGAGGAGTCACACCTCCAGAAGGTAGCCTTCTCAGCTGCAAGGGGGAGAGGGAGAGAGGGAGAGGGGGGGGGGTGCCCAAGGGCTGCTCCAAGGATTTTCCAAGTTCAAATGGCATTAATTCATCAAAAATGAAAATTACAAGCATATATAGGTTACATGTCTAATCAATCCTCAACCGTTGGATCTAGGGATGGGAGATGGAGGGCTGGGATTGCATGTGACCATCCACAAAAATTAAAATTAAAAATATAAGGGGGGGGGTGCCAGCCCATTGATTAGGGAGGCAAGGGGGGGACATGGTAGGTGGGGGTGGGTTGGAATTGTTGGCATTTTCATTCCAATGTCCCCCACTTGGCCCACCATTCTAGAAGCCACCATTTGAATGGTTGACCGACACCACATGGGGCCCTAGGGATGAGGTGGATCAATGGGAGGGGGCCTGGGGTCCCGTGGGGTCCAGGGGTCCTATTTTTACAAATAAGCCCCTCTTACAATCAAAATTACATACCGAATAAAATGAAGTAAACACACATTAAACACAAATAAAGTCTAACTAAATATGATAAATGCCGGGACTCATGGGGGAGTCTCCAGGCTGTCTCCTAGCCAGATGGATGCTGAGGTGGCTCGAGTTGTGCTCCGTGTGCGGTACTGGTGGCTCGGCGTGTCGCGCCGCTCAACTGCTCGGGTGTCCGCACCAATTCTCCCCGGGTGGGAGAAACTCGACCCTGTCGAGTAAGGGTCTACATCACTCCTGTATCGCTCCAGAAGGTCCGGATCAATCCGCTGCAACTCTCCATGTGTGATCCACGTGTCCTCGGTAGCGGGCCGTCCTCTCCATCGCACTAGGTAGCACGGGTAGGATCCACTCTTGGTAACTGTCGCCTGCTCATCCAGTATATGATCTATATGCTCACGCTGCCGTGACAAAGGGGCTGGAGGTGGACACTCAGGTGTGTGATCACTCTCAAGGGGAGGAGATGGCTTGAAAGGCTCACTAGGGATCATCGCTGGGTCCCTATATGCAACTAGATCCGAAACATTAAAAGTAGAGCTTATACCGTATTCCTCGGGCAGGTCCACAACATACGCATTGGATCCAACGCGTTTCAACACTCTAAATGGACCGGCTCCGCGAGCTTGCAACTTCTTAACGGTTCCAGAGGGAAACCGTTCAGGTCTTACCCTGATCATGACATATTCGCCCTCTTGGAACTCTCGGTGGTGTCGGTGAGCATCGGCTAGCTCTTTGTAACGTGCATTGCTGACCTTAATGTGACGACGGACGTCGCCATGCAGACTCCTAACATGCCTAACAAAAAGAAAAACACACAGATGCACACACGACCCTACATAAACCTAATGTTAGTCAAACGCAATCATATGCAAGGTGGTCCAAGACATCCGAATGTATGCCATGCATGCATTTGACATAACCGGAGGTTAATGTCATGGTGGACTCCTAGACATCCTACGATGCACCAATCATGGACATTGGGTTTGGATGTGGGAAGTCCGGGAGGTTTGGGTGGTTTAGGTGGACCGAGGGAACCAAAGTCTTCATTACCCCCAAATGACGGTTCGGACCTATTGCCATGTGAAGGTTGCCAGGCCCGAGTAGGAGGAGTGTGATAGTGGACTTCCTTAAAGAGGTGGAATAGAGGTTGTGGGCCAAGGGGCCCACGAAGAAAGGGATCGAAGGGATCAAAGAATGTGTGACCCCTCGATATGGATTCCCTCATCTCAAGATCCCATGTGTGGAAGTCTAGAAGGTGTTGTTGATCTCCTTCATTCATGAAGGGAGATGAGACGGTGGGGGTATGATGGTGGACCCTCTCAAAAAGGTGGAGTAAATATGGTGGGTCACGGGGTCCACAAGAGAATAGGTCGAAGGGATCAAAGAAGGTATGACCCCTCGGACTAGGCCTCCACAAATCACTGTCCCACATTTGGAAATCTTGGAGATGTAAATGATAACCTTCATTCATTGTGAGAGGTGGGACGGCAGTCATAGGTAGAAAGTAAGATTCCTCCCATGGGCAAAAGGGAATGAAGTCGGGCTCGGCCGGCATAGGGAGGAGTAGAAGAACCTCCGTGGTAACTTGACCTATGGTGTACACGGAGGTGATGGACCCTAAAGCGGGATGAGTGAAACTACGACCTGTGGGTCGGTCGAAGCCTAGAGCCAACAAGTGCGTAAATGTCAATTGCCGGTCTATCCCTTTAAGAAGGTCATCCAATGTATCCACATAGTGACTAGACCGGAAAGTGGTGTGAAATGAATTGATTGGCCCCAGAGGTAGGATAGGGTCCATAGATGGGAGGGGAGATGGGGCCAGGCCATTCTTAAGCCAGCTAAGGAGTGGCTCGGCTATGACAAGCATACCCGTTAGAAACACGGGTGGCTCGGGCTGAAGTGGCTTAGAATAAAGATCGGAGAGTGGGGCTTCTCCAACCCTTTTGTCCCCTAGGGCCAGAGATGTCCGAGTGGGACACTGTCCGGCAAAGTGGCCGAACCGCTGGCAGCGATAACACTGCTGTCGTGACCCACTACACTCCCTGATAAGTGGACCCTTACCCTTATCCTCCTGACGGACATGGGGTGTAGGCAATGGGGCTCTCGTGGGTGGGGAAAGAGGATCCACTATGATGGGGAGATGACCTTGGGATGGAGCCATAGATGGCACCGGGTTGGGACTACCGGCGGCTACCTCCTTAGGCTCATGCTTGGTCCTATCTCAGCTGGGAGGTAGGTAAGGGGGAAGCAGAGACTCAATATAATCACACTTCCTATCCACTTTATCCAAAATGATTTGGAAGAGTTCGGCAATGGTGGGGTTTGGAGTATGAGTAATGTGATGGACTCGCCCGTAATCAACTGGCCTAGCCTTGTGTCTAGGCTCCACTATGGGTGGGGTTCCTTGCCTCCGACTATGACCCGCTTGGTTGGAGGTGATTGGGTTGAGTCGGTTGGAGGTGATTGGACCAGGTAGGTAGACCTTCCTAAGCTCTCTCTTCATGTCCCACCATGATTCGATGGGCCATTGTCTCCTAACCTCTCTCAAGCGCTCAATGTGGTCCCACTTTTCGGCGGCCTCGTGTAGAAGCCTCTCCTTGGCAAAATAGAATTGCCCGGCTTCGGACATGGTATAACATTCAAAGTATGTGTCCATGGCGGCCTCCCACTTGAGGTAGTCGCCCGGGCCATTGGAGCCATCAAAATCCGAGGCTTCGGGCCTACAGAAGTGGAGTGGGTGGTTGCCAAGCCCATGGGTAGACCAACGGTCATATTGCCCGGGTGATTGGGAATCCATGGGAAATTGGGGGGAACTACATGTTGGACATGCCGACACTTGGACAAGACCGACTGACTCTTATTGGACTACACACGAACTAGGAGACACAAACTGATGCAAACATCGACTAATGCACCTAGACCTAAACCAATATCCGGTACGTGGCGGAGTTAATCGATCCGAAGATCACTCCCGCAAGTGTGCGACCTCCCGATAGGCGTAGCCTAACGTTCGGACAACACCTTTTAAGATACCGAATTATCAGGATGAAATGCAATTATAAAATACCTTTTTTTGTTTTGAAAATAGTGATGATCCTAGACTTGACTTAGATTATGCAAGACTTATGCAACGACTACCCTAGACTCAACTCGCTCTGATACCAAACTGATGCAGGACGGACACGGGGACCGACTCTACGTGGTATGAACCTCAAACTCTAGATGCGGACACGACCAGCAACACATGATGGGAGAGACACTAGGCCCGACACGGAGAGATCCTATGGGCTATACGTCGCTAATAGAAACGCAAGCTCACTCGTCGTCCCAAGCGAGGGAAACGCGGATAGTGCGCGGTTGA
Organism: Amorphophallus konjac; assembly: GCA_022559845.1. NCBI lineage: Eukaryota > Viridiplantae > Streptophyta > Magnoliopsida > Alismatales > Araceae > Amorphophallus > Amorphophallus konjac. The sequence goes on from CM040121.1 coordinate 105,565,309, forward strand.
AGAACCGGCAGAGTTCACGGGTAGTCGACTCACTTCCGGACTCGGATCGAGTCACGGGACGGGTCACTCTCACACTCACAGCGGTGACATAGACTCACGGGCTAGTACCTATCGCTCTCGGCAGCGGCAAAAGACCATATACTAAACTAGCAAGCGAATGCCGAGAAGTTGAGACCTTTACCTCCACGCACCCCGGCGTGGCGAAGACAACCCCAGCCAATTCACGGACTCCCGGTTAACAATATTACAACAGTACAATAATTTGACCCACTCCACGCAGGGAGGTAAAAGGTCACATGTGGGGCCCGGGAATCACGCAAATCGGTTGACGGGCAGCATCTTGATGTCGCCCGGCGGTGCCAAACTCCGCGTTTTCGTGCTTTCCGAACGGCGGATTCTACGGGTCCGTGGGGCCCACGGATAGCGCTGTCCTCCGGATCTGCGGGGGTGGGACCCGCTGTGATGGGGACCCCTGGTGGCGCGCCTCCATGGACGGCGGTAGGCCGGAAACACCGATCGGGGGTCGATCGGCCCCGATTCCCAATTCGTGAACTAGCTGCCCACGGATTTCTGGTTCTGTCCTCCGACGCGCGCTCCGGCGAGAATGGCCGCTGCGATCAATCCCGACGTCAGATCAGGGCGCATGAGCTATCGCTGGAAAGCTCTCTTGAAATCATTCGATCTAGGCTTAGAGATATATGTTGGATATGGTCGGATCTAGACTTTACTGAATTTACAAGCTCCTGTTGTACAGTACCCGAAACCTCAGATCTGCAGGTGAGTTGTCTTAGAACTGCCGTTAACCGTAAGGTAGGTGGCAGATTCAGCTCCTAAGCTCTTCATGAAAGTTGTAGGATTTCGAACAAGGAAAACGAGGATATTTTTTGTGGACTGATTGGAGATGGTTGTGATTTGTTATGATTTGTTTACTGGAAGGTGGTCGGATCTGGGAACAGGTGGACAGCACTGTAGCTAGCTCTGAGAACGAATTTTGAAAAATAGGTGGAAGGATGATCAAAAATCAAGAAAAATCGTGGGTGGAGGGGTTGATGTATGGAACTCCCAGTAAAGTTGGGAGCTCCAGCAAAAATCAAAAGATGGGTCGGAGATGTGAAACTCAGGAAAGGTGGAAATCAGAACAGGAAGCAGACAAATCTGGTAATTAAAGTTGGGCGAAAATGAAAAATTATCAAAGGGGATCTTTATGACCAACCAAATTTTGTGGGATGTGCTTGACACCTCTGGAACATCCCATCAAAATCCCAGATCGAAAGGAGCTCGTGGCTAACTGCATAATTTCGTGGAAGGGGCAGTGGTCAGCTGAAGATAGAACTCCAGCGATCCCGATGGCGGTGCGGTGGCGGCTCGTGGCGGCGGCGATGATGACCGGAACCGATAGGGAGGAGTCACACCTCCAGAAGGTAGCCTTCTCAGCTGCAAGGGGGAGAGGGAGAGAGGGAGAGGGGGGGTGCCCAAGGGCTGCTCCAAGGATTTTCCAAGTTCAAATGGCATTAATTTATCAAAAATGAAAATTACAAGCATATATAGGTTACATGTCTAATCAATCCTCAACCGTTGGATCTAGGGATGGAAGATGGAGGGCTGGGATTGCATGTGACCATCCACAAAAATTAAAATTAAAAATACAAGGGGGGGCAGCCCATTGATTAGGGAGGCAAGGGGGGGACATGGTAGGTGGGGGTGGGTTGGAATTGTTGGCATTTTCATTCCAATGTCCCCCACTTGGCCCACCATTCTAGAAGCCACCATTTGAATGGTTGACCGACCCCACATGGGGCCCTAGGGATGAGGTGGATCAATGGGAGGGGGCCTGGGGTCCCGTGGGGTCCAGGGGTCCCATTTTTACAAATAAGCCCCCCTTACAATCAAAATTACATACCAAATAAAATGAAGTAAACACACATTAAACACAAATAAAGGCTAACTAAATATGATAAATGCCGGGACTCTTGGGGGAGTCTCCAGGCTGTCTCCTAGCCAGATGGATGCTGAGGTGGCTCGAGTCGTGCTCCGTGTGCGGTACCGGTGGCTCGGCGTGTCGCACCGCTCAACTGCTCGGGTGCCCACACCAATTCTCCCCGGGTGGGAGAAACTCGACCCTGTCGAGTAAGGGTCTACATCGCTCCTGTATCGCTCCAGAAGGTCCGGATCAATCCGCTGCATCTCTCCATGTGTGATCCACGTGTCCTCGGTAGCGGGCCGTCCTCTCCATCGCACTAGGTAGCGCGGGTAGGATCCACTCCTGGTAACTGTCACCTGCTCATCCAGTATATGATCTATATGCTCACGCTGCCGTGACAAAGGGGCTAGAGGTGGACACTCAGGTGTGGGATCACTCTCAAGGGGAGGAGATGGCTTGAAAGGCTCACTAGGGATCACCGCTGGGTCCCTATATGCAACTAGATCCGAAACATTAAAAGTAGAGCTTATACCGTATTCCTCGGGCATGTCCACAACATACGCATTGGATCCAACGCGCGCTCCGGCGAGAATGGCCTCTGCGATCAATCCCGACGTCGGATCGGGGAGGCGCGACACCAGGGGTCCCCATCACAGTGGGTCCCACCCCCGCAGATCGGGAGGAAAGCGCCGTCCGTGGGCCCCACGGACCCGTAGAATCCGTCGTTCGGAAAGCACGAAAATGCGGAGTTCGGCACCGTTGGGCGACATCAAGATGCTGCCCGTCAACCCGATTTACGTGACTCCCGGGCCCCACATGTGACCTTTTACCTCCCTGCGTGGAGTGGGTCAAATTATTGTACTGTTGTAATATTATTAACCGGGAGTCCGTGAATTGGCCGGGTTGTCTTCGCCACGCCGGGTGCGTGGAGGTAACGATCTCAACTTCTCGGCAGTCGCTTGCTAGTTTAGTATATGGTCTTTTGTCGCTGCCGGGAGCGATAGGTACTAGCCCGTGAGTCCATGTCACCGCTGTGAGTGTGAGAGTGACCCGTCCCGTGACTCGATCCGAGTCCAGAAGTGAGTCGACTACCCGTGAACTCTGCCGATTCTTCAACCTCGCACGATCCGCGTTTCCCTCGCTTGGGATGACGAGTGAGCTTGCGTTTCTGTTAGCGACGTATAGCCCATAGGAGCTCTCCGTGTCGGGCCTAGTGTCTCTCCCATTATGTGTTGCTAGTCGTGTCCACATCTAGAGTCCGAGGTTCATACCATGTAGAGTCGGTCCCCCTGTCCGTCCCGCATCACAAGACAAGCAGAAACCGAAGGAACGGAAATCGGAGCACAAGGCATGTAACGCGCCACCCCTAGACCGTTACAAGTATATGGCGGTCTAGACCTAGGCCGTTACACTCCAAGCGACGGTTGGGGAAGTGCCGTCACTCACACCACCCTATCAACTCTAAAACACATAAAAAACAACATGTAACGGCCAGCACCGGGCGCGTTACACACACCTGACGCACCCCACCTGGGCCGTCAGAGCCAACAAACCACGAACGAACCAACAGGTTCAAAACAACGGCCAGGGGCATGTAACGGTCCACACCGGACGCGTTACATCCTAAAGACGCACGGGGGCACGGCCGTTACACCATAGAACAGCACAATACCCAGCCTCAGCCAAACAGCATGTAACGGCCTACACTAGGCGCGTTACAACGCTGTGACGCACGGGAACATGACCGCCACATCAACCGCCTTACACGGTCAACGCCCAGTCAAAGCACGAACACAGGACATGTAACGGCCAACCATGGGCGCGTTACACACCTCTGACGCACCTCCACAAGGCCGTCAGAGGAACCGCCATACTCGACACACAAAACGACAAAAGGCATGTAATGCACAGGTTGAGGCACGTTACATGGGTGTGACGCGCCACTCCAGGGCCGTCACATACCCAGAAGCCAAATACTCTCAAGAATGCCAAACGAAGTGGCGGTCTATCGTAGGGCCGTTAGAGCCAAGTAACGGCCTCTGAAACGACCGCTACATCGGTCACGGCGGGAAAACATAGGAATGGCCAAATCGGCCCGTTCCACGCCCCATACATGCCGAAGCGCAGGGGAAACAAACCCAAATGATGGAAAACAACACTAGGGTGCTAAAAACCCCACATGCAAGCTCAAAAATACAAGATCCGAGCGATTTCATCAAATCGACCTAAAATGGGTCACCGAGGTTCCCGGACTTCTACCGGCCTCGAATGAACACCAATCAACACGAAATTAACGTGGATGTGATCCTAACATCCCAGCGGTCAGTTTAAAACTAACTACACCACAAACGGTCACCATTTTTCGGCAAACCCTACAAACCACGAAAATCAACGTTTAGGCAAAACAAGCCCAAACTCGACCGTTTCCTTGCCGAACGACGTGCAATGGCAGGGAAAACGGAGAGGAAGAAGTGAGGAACTGTCACCCTACCTCCACCGAAGAAACCGTGCCCCAAAGGGACTAAACCACGCCGAAAACCACTCGCGAACCGATTTCACCGGCTTTGAATCCACCATTCGGGATCGCGCCAGAATCGATCCGATCCTCGCCCCATCGCGCACCTAGCCAGCTCCATCACGTCCCCAACACGCGCCTCTAGGCACCCCGTCTACAGTCGGAGCCGAGGAGGTGAAACAGGAGAGAACGGAAGAGAGAGAGACGGCGGCGGCGAATGAGAAGGGAGGAGAGAGGAAAAGGAAATAAAAAGAAAAGAAATTAGGAAATTTTCCTAATTTCCAAAAATTCTGAAAATGCGCCGAAAATGCACAAATTCAAAAAAATACACAAAAATAGCCGAAACGACAGGCTCGAAGAGTACATCGTCGCTGTAGCATCCACGAGTTCGAGAATTGACAAACAAACTCACCGTAGGATTCCGTAACTAGTACGTGAGAAAAACCCACACGGCTCGTCAAACTCAACTCGGAAGCCACAAAAGCGAACCGAAAACTCAACGAAACCAATCCAAAAGATCCAATGAAGATCCAGCAAGACCTACCAAGGATCCAGGGCATTACATCCTCCCCTCCTTTAAGAAATTTCGCCCTTGAAATTAAGGACTAGCAAAGGAGAAGCAAGGGAAGAACAACCCCACAACGCAACCACGAAAATAACACAAATCTCGAGAAACACAGCTCAGAGGAACAATGTCAGACCACCATCAGGAGTACATGCTTTGGATCGAGCACGACACCCAAGTGAACACAAGTCTGACACCTCCGAAACAAGGCAACGTCGTTTACGTCTCACAGGACAGGAGACACGACTGTCACAACAACAGGCAATCCAAATCGAGAAACACAACAACAACACGGCAAGCGGCAGCTTACACAAGGAGACACAGTCCTCACAGCTGACAGCTCAACCACATCATCGGCTCCAGTGCCAAAGGTAACAGGGAACACCTGGCACACAGGACGCCAACGACAAAAACACCACTGGACCACAAGCACAAACAAGTCAATCCTCACTCAGATATTACATCTGATCGAGTCGCAAGCTAACTCCAGGGAAGAAGAGTACAACAAGCTAATCGACATGTCCAGGTCCAAACAGAGACACAAAATCATAAAGAAACAGCGCCAAAACAACAACGGTAGCACCTGCAGAATTCCGGTTCCGTTCTGAACATAGAACCAAGGAACACAACTGCAAGCAGGGTCACATCAAGGCACAGAAACAACTGAGCACACGACCACACGGGAACGGGTCACGCATCAGACTGCTCACCAAGGAGAGACCCACAACAACGAGAAACGACAATAATCTCGGAGAACGCACCTCAAGGACTATAAACACGCCTCGAGAGCACAACGCCCAAGAAAAGACATGCATAGTAGAGGGTACTCAATCAGCAGGAATGCCGACAAATTCCCCAACACTCGCAAATGCCGATGCCAACAGCAAACGGGCAACCGACACAACACGGCACGGCAACAACAATGTCAAGGCACAGGAAGCCAAGACAAAGTCACCACGAGAAAGAACAATTCTCTCGACCGGCCAAAAACTCGAAAACACGATTCTGAACCCATGGGTAGCCAGCCCACACACTTCCGCTGCGCACTCTTACAACACACAATGCACACGGCAACAGAATAACCTCGGTAGTCGCACCTCAGCACATACCAGGCGCCATCGCAATCAACAAAGATCGCAATTAACACGCCACGAGTACCGATCCCGTGAACAACCGATCACAAGGAGCCTAAGTGCAACAAGAGAAGAGCACCATTCAGCACAAAGCACAAGGAAAGCATCAATCTCAGCTTACCTTCACGTCCTGAAACAGTAAATGAGCCTTCACAATACATCGGCCGTTAGACACAGCACGACAATTACGGTACACAACAGCTCTTAACACCATCATGGAGTCCAAAGCTAAGCAACAGTACAATAAGTGATAGATCCGGCTCAAAACAAGACTGTCCACACTTAAGCAGACACGGGACAAATACATCACCAAGACAGCAATTCCAAGGCTCACCTCAAAAAAAAACTTCACCAAAGAAGGATGAGAAGCAACGAGCTCGACGACAGAAGCTTACCAGGAGAAGAGAATCCTAGGTTCGCTCGAGCAACTTCTCAATCGAGGCAACACAACGACCAAAACAACGGAAACAACGGCACTTCAGGAGCTGAACAGACTCAAGCTGGGACAACCAAAGCAACGTAAGAACGTGCATGGCCATCACACCAACACTAAAAGTCATAAGCCACCTGAGCAAAACACAGAAATAGCTCGAACAATGCACTGTAGGTTCATGCCAGTTGATAAACACTGCCAAGTGCAACACGATCGAGACCAACTTCAAAGCCGAACAAAGCACCTCGTCACACCCAGACGAGAGCAAAACCATCTCATACAGTGACAACCAAGCACGAACAAGACCATACGCAAAAAGCACCGCGATAACCATCGCAACACCTAAGCCAACAAGAGACTGTACTGGACCTCAAGGACTCTGGTAACTGTATATCTGGATTTCCATGTATCTCACACGACTGAGCTTTGATAATTCAGACAAAGAAATTCTGAACATCTCAGAACACAGCTCTGATACCACTCTGTAGCGACCCGGATTCCGGATACCTGGTGTACCCGGTAGAACTACCGAATACACGTGGTACCGCATGGGACCCGCGAGGCCTCCCAAGTGCGGGAAAGCGCCGAAGGGAAAAAGGAGTGTGTGGAATACATTGAAGCCACAGATATAACAGTAAGCGATTAAATTTCATTAGATTGGATTGCTAAAGTAGCAGAAATAAAATTACATTTTCATTAAAAATTTCAATTAACACAATTATACACCAGAGTCCAGTCCAAAAGGAAAGACAACAAGTACAGTCTGACAGAAAAGAAACGTACACTGAAGTCAGGGGATGCCCGACGCAGGTACCGCTGGCAGCTACAGCAAACGCGCTCCTCTAGGAACAGCAGAGGAATAAAGGCGAAACCCACCTGAAAAGCAGGGGTGAGTCTCTAAACAGAAACTCAGTAGGGGTCACGCGGATCCCCACTGGAAAACGCACAGTGCAACGGAAGCAACAACAGAAACAGCAAGTGCAGCAAAGCAGGAAAGGCTACACTAAAAAGCTGTAAAACTACGCTACAGGCAGTAGTAAACAGACGGGAGATAGGAGTAGGGAACAAGCAAGAAAGGGGAAGAACCCGCGCCAGACAAGTGGCGGCCGAACTAACCTCGGCACCCTAAACTACTCCAAACAACAGCAGAAGGGCGACTCTGATCCAACGAAGTCAGAACTTACCGATCTGCCAACCCGACACCAGGTCTAAGACGGAGACCTGCAAAGACGGCTAAAACAATCACGACGGCCTACACGATTGGAACATCGTGCACGCAACCCCGGGCTCATCTTGAACATAGCCAAGAACAGACCACACAGCCAGGGTAGCAAATCTTGGACAAGGCCAAGACTAGCCGACACGAAAAGGAGAACACCGGCTCCGAGAAACGCAAGAGTCGCTGGTCAAGTGATAGGAGTACCCTCACACTAGAAGAACAGCCAGATGCGTCCACTGACGTCTTACACTGCGCCACAAGTGTCATGTCTACCCGACCGTGTGCAGTACGGGGGAGACTAGACACACCAAGAACCAGGTCCAAGGAACAACGACGTTCCAAGGAAAAACGGCACCTCACGGACACAAGACCACAGCACCACAACTGCAAGTAACTAGTCAGGGCTACGCCCATCGACGCAAGTCCCCAGTCCCTGACCACGTGTGCACACACTGACCCGTACCTAGGCCAGGCCTCTAGCTAGTATTCCCCTCGGTAGGACGCTACCGCTGGCCGGGGCCCACGGAACTAGCTTAAAAACCGTGTAACAGGAACTGCCCGTCCACCACTCCCGGTGGGTGACGTACTAAGAAAAGCCTACGTCACAGGCTACGACTAGTGGAGGTTCACAAGGCACAGACTCCAAAACACAAGTGCTAGAGTACAGACAGTCTAAGGAAAGCCCTGTCGCACGTACCACCAAGCACCACTGGCAGTACCACCGCTGCCAACAGACTCAGGACCAGGCAACTAGACCTACCACGTAATGATCCCGAGTCGAACGACTCAAAGGCAAGATCGTCACAGACAGCGGAACAAGCTGCCAATCGGTCTAATCCTAAGCCAGAAAAACCACGCTCCGTAGAAAATAATACACGGAGACCTGAGGGAACACCAAAAACCCTCAGACACAACTGGACACACAAACCGAGGTAAAGCGACACCTCGAGGCATCCAGAACCAGTGTCTCGGACTGGACAGAACCGCCAAGACACCCACACACAAGGTCACCTGTCAACCACTGGGTCACCCCGGGTTGACCGGAACCAGACCAAAACACAAGCAAAGGTAGGATAGAAAATCCTACCTCAAGTAAGAAGAGTCCTGGCTACCTTACAACGTAGTCCTAGCCCTCATAGGACGTCGGGAGACATCCACGGGACAGCGGGCAGACCACAAGGCCAAGCCAAGACAAGCAGAAACCGAAGGAACGGAAATCGGAGCACAAGGCAGGTAACGCGCCACCCCTAGACCGTTACAAGCATATGATGGTCTAGACTTAGGCCGTTACACTCCAAGCGACGGTTGGGGAAGAGCCGTCACTCACACCGCCCTATCAACTCTAAAACACATAAAAAACAACATGTAACGGCCAGCACCGGGCGCGTTACACACACCTGACGCACCCCACCTGGGCCGTCAGAGCCAACAAACCACGAACGAACCAACAGGTTCAAAACAACGGCCAGGGGCATGTAACGGTCCACACCGGATGCGTTACATCCAAAAGACGCACGGGGGCATGGCCGTTACACCATAGAACAATACAACACCCAGCCCTCAGCCAAACAGCATGTAACGGCCTACACTAGGCGCGTTACAACGCTGTGACGCATGGGAACATGACCGCCGCATCAACCGCCTTACACGGTCAACGCCCAGTCAAAGCACGAACACAGGACATGTAACGGCCAACCATCGGCGCGTTACACACCTCTGACGCACCTCCACAAGGCCGTCAGAGGAACCGCCATACTCGGCACACAAAATGACAAAAGGCATGTAACGCACAGGCTCAGGCGCGTTACATGGGTGTGACGCGCCACTCCAGGGCCGTCACATACCCAGAAGCCAAAAACTCTCAAGAACGCCAAACGAAGTGGCGGTCTATCGTAGGGCCGTTAGAGCCAAGTAACGGCCTCTGAAACGACCGCTACATTGGTCACGGCGGGAAAACATAGGAATGTCCAAATCGGCCCGTTCCACGCCCCATACACGCCGAAGCGCAGGGGAAACAAACCCAAACGCTGGAAAACAACACTAGGGTGCTAAAAACCCCACATGCAAGCTCAAAAACACAAGATCCGGGCGATTTCATCAAATCGACCCAAAATGGGTCACCGAGGTTCCCGGACTTCTACCGGCCTCGAATGAACACCAATCAACACGAAATTAACGTGGATGGGATCCTAACATCCCAGCGGTCAATTTAAAACTAACTACACCGTAAACGGTCGCCGTTTTCCGGCAAACCCTACATACCACGAAAATCAACGTTTAGGCAAAACAAGCCCAAACTCGACCGTTTCCTTGCCGAACGACGTGCAATGGCAGGGAAAACAGAGAGAAAGAAGTGAGGAACCGTCACCCTACCTCCACCGAAGAAACCGTGCCCCGAAGGGACTAAACCACGCCGAAAACCACTCGCGAACCGATTTCACCGGCTTTGAATCCACCATTCGGGATCGCGCCAGAATCGATCCGATCCTCGCCCCATCGCGCACCTAGCCAGCTCCATCACGTCCCCAATACGCGCCTCTAGGCACCCCGTCTGCAGCCGGAGCTGAGGAGGCGAAACAGGAGAGAAGGGAAGAGTGAGAGACGGCGGCGGCGAATGAGAAGGGAGGAGAGAGGAAAAGGAAATAAAAAGAAAAGAAATCAGGAAATTTTCCTAATTTCTGAAAATTCCAAAAATGCGCCGAAAATGCACAAATTCAAAAAAATACGTAAAAATAGCCGAAATGACCGGCTCGAAGAGTACATCGTCGCTGTAGCATCCACGAGTTCGAGAATTGACAAACAAACTCACCGTAGGGTTCCGTAACTAGTACGTGAGAAAAACCCACACGGCTCGTCAAACTCAACTCGGAAGCCACAAAAGTGAACCGAAAACTCAACGAAACTAATCCAAAAGATCCAATAAAGATCCATCAAGACCTACAAAGGATCCAGGGCATTACACCCGCACCCTGTCCGGTTAACCCTTATCCCGACATCTCCGTGCCATTCGAACCTTTTCGACTTTCCGTGAAAGGAGAGTGTCCGATATCCCCGTGAGAGACATGCAACCGTAAGAAGGATACCCGAGATATATCAAACTCTCGTATTTTCCTTCACCACTGTATCCCTTCCTTCACCACGGTTAATCAGCATAAAAAACACGTGCAACAGAGAGGATGGCACGCCCGGTGGGACGTCTCCCGCCTTCCTTCTTTTTACTGAAGAAAAGTCTATGCCAGCCCTGAAGCCCTGGTGCCCTTTCCCTGTCCTTGCAGGAGAGGCAGAGGAGGGTACTCGCACGCGCATTCTCTAGTAGCTTCTGGTCCGCGTTCTAACCGTCGGACCGCGCCCGACGAATGTCAGCAACCGTCGCTCTCGCAGCACTCAGTGCTCCAGCAACCATGGCGGCCGTCACCTACGGTCCCAACGTCATTGCCACCCATACTCGAGTGGGCTACTTGGCGACGCCGATCACTTTCGGGAGCTTCGCCCCTATTATCGGATCGCCCTACTTCTTGGGTGTGATCCCTGTGGCTGCTCTTCAGCTAGCTCCAGTTTCTCCATTGGCTCTAGCGGCCAATGTGCCACATGCATCTCTAGTCCCGGTGGCCCACCTGAGTGCCGGGTACCAGACTGCCACCACTGGCCCCTGCAGGGCCCCCAGATCAACGCCGGTCCCGGTAAGCAGTAGCTCCCGAGGCCAGCCTCGTCCGATCTCCGGCACGGACCCCGTGCCCCGGACTTCGGTCACCTTCTCAACATCTGCCTCAGGTCTCCAACCCCGAGCCGCAGCCAAGCCGGCACCCAACACGGGCTCCCTGTCCCGGGTCCACGGCTTCTCAGCACCTTCCTCGGGTCTCCAACCCCGAGCCGCAGGCAAGCCGACACCCAACATGGGCTCCCAGCCCCGGGTCCACGACTTCTCAGCACCTTCCTTGGGTTCTCAATCCCGAGCTCCAGCCAAGCCGGCACCCGACACGGGCACCCAACCTTGGGTCCGCGGCTTCCCAGCATCCTGCTCGGGTTCCCAACCCTGAGCCCCAATCAAGCCGGTACCGAACACAGGCTCCCAGCCCCGGGTCCATGGCTCCTCAGCATCCGCATCAGGTTCCCGACCCCGAATCCCGGCAAAGCTGACTCTCGACAAGGGCTCCCAGCCCCGAGTTTGCGGCTCCCCGACATTGCACTCGGGACCCCGGTCCCGAGCTCCAGTTGAACCGGCTCTCCCCGTGGGTCTTCTACCTAGGGGGCGAGGTTCCTCAGCACCCTCCTCGGGTCCTCCGACCCGAGCCCAGACTACGCCGGCACCTACTACGAGTCCTCGACCCAGGGGCGTCGGCACCTCGACACCTCCGACGGCGCCGCTTTCCGGTGCAAGAGCGTCATCTCGAGCATCGGCGACACTCCTATTGGCTCGGACAAAGGCTTACACCCGAGTCACCCAGCCACCGTCTCCCGGTGTGGGTTACACATCCCAGGGGCCGATCCCAGTACCTCAGACTGACAGCTTCACGCTGCCGGTCACTTCAGGCCGGGTCTTCTCGGTCCACCATCTTGGGGCAGAGTCTTCCTCAGCTCCTCAGAAGAAGCGTCGCCATGGCCGCAGAGGCAGGCGGCCCACTGCTACAACCAGCAACTCTGGCAAGACTGTTCTTGTCGGAGACTTGCGGATCCGTCTCGACGGGGGTGAACCAATCATACCCTAGGAACGGACCGTCCCTACCATTCCCACCTCCAATCGTTTTGACCTCTTGCGTCAAACATGAGAGGACGGGCCGAAGATCAAAGGAGCGGGTTCCTCGGCGGCAGCCTGGGGGCACCCACCATAGCCTGACACACGTCCTCCCAAGATGCCTCGTCGGAAAGGCGGCGACAAGGGAGACCAGCAACCTGACTTGAGAAGAATCTGGGTTACCCTAGAAGAAGCTCAAGCTCTTCGAAGGGCGCGTATCAGAAATCCCCTGCGAGTACTCAGACGCAGCATCAGACGGGATGCGACTAGCCTCATAGTAGCATCGTCTGACGACGCCCAGTCGTCCAATGTCCCCCGCACAAGCAAGCGGAGGCAAAGGCGAGCCCGTTCTCGGGCCCTCCAGTAACCTGTCCCGGACTCTCATCCGACTGATGTCGGGACTGAGCCCCCTCTGCAACACACCTCGGTCATTGATAGACTAGGGACACCTATTCGCCCCGCGCTACACACGCGCCGGAAACGGACGGCCCGGTTCATCAATGATGTGGTTCGAGTGTTCGCGTGCTATACCACTGGACACCAACCAGACACCCAATCTGACGACTTGAACCAGCCTCTATCCCACTTCCGGAGGCCACGTCACCAGGCTCTGCCGCCTCCCCCAACAGGTCACATCGGCACTTCTGCCGGACCGCAGGTGTCGAAACACGCAGAAGAGGTCCCGATAGAAGACCGTGAGCTTCCTATTAACGCAGAGCCGGTCAACAATGGCCCTCCTGCAAACGAGGCTCAAGAGGTGACCCTCGACACTCTTATGAAGGAGAACCAGCATCTGAAGGCCCTCCTGCAAGACCTCCTCCAGGAACGAGACCTTCATCCTAGGTAACCTGCCAGGCCCCAGGCCGAGGCACCGGTACCCCCGACTGCACGTGATGCTGCCAACACCTCAGCGGCGATTGCCCGAACCCCGTTGGCAACTGGGTTTGGCACGCCTCCGATTGAGACTCAGCCACGAGCCTCCAATACCCCAATGCCAGAGAATCTCTTGGCGCAACGCCAGATGATCGAGCGCATTGTCGAGACAAAGCTCACCCAGTATGGTGAAGGGGCTGTCACAGTAGATCTCTTCAGTGTACCCTACCCGCTTCACCACCAACTGAAAAAGCTTCCCCCGGAATACTCCAAGCCCCCAAAGCTGCAAAAGTTCGACGGGCAGGGGTCACCACATGAACACTTGGCCTACTATGTTACGGCCATGGGTGAGTTAGCGTTGGACGAATCATATCTCCTCCGCTACTTCGCCACGTCACTCATGGGAACGGCCTTCCAATGGTACTCCCGCTTGAAGCCCAACTCAGTCATCGACTGGGCCGATCTCCAGAAGAAATTCCTCGACCACTTTCAAACGGCCGAGCGGAAGGTCTCCCTAGCCGAACTCTGTTCTCTTCGGCAGAAAAAGGGCGAGAGCGCCCTTGACTTCATCAAAAAATGGCGAGACCTCAGCATGAGGTGTGTCAATCCACCTGTCCAGGAGGACACCATCACCATATGTCGTCGAGGTCAGTGAAAAACTTATCGGCACTAACATTAAAGGCTTCGACCAACTCAATTCGGCGGTCGTCGAAATAGAGATGTTCTTCATCGATAACCCGAGCTATACTATAGCCAAGGGTAAACAAGCGCGAGAATGCCAGCCCGGTAAAGAGGTGAATATCATAGAGTTCACCCCTGCCGCCAAGGCCAGTAAGAGGGCCGAATCCAGTGGCTCTGACAAAAAGCTAGCGGATAAGCCAGCTGCTCCCTCCTTCTCGGAGCGTATGAAGACACCCTTCTCCTTTAAGAAGGAACATACGAAGATGCTCTTTGACCTCTGTATGGCCCAGAAGATTATCGAGCTGCCAGAAATCCGCAAGCTGGATGAGGCTCTGAAGACCGACGATCCCAGTTATTACCTGTACCATCGCATGCTGGGTCATTCAATCGAAGATTGCTACGTCTTCAAAACCCAGACGCAGAAGTTGATCCGAGACGGCCTCGTCAAAATGAAGAGTGGTCTCGTCGATCCTCCGTAACCACATACGTGGGCCATGCCGGCTAAGGCAGCACGCGTGGCTCACCCCTCAGCCAATGTCATCCACATGATGGCAGCATTTTCTCTTTCTGATGATGAATCAGAAGAGGCCAGCGCCAGTCGAAGGGGACGTTCGATCTGGTATCCAGGGTGGAGGCCCTGGCATGATCGGAGACCTCTCTCCTTCCCCAGGGAGAGAACCCGGTGACTCTTTGATATCCTTGTCAAGAGGGGGTAAATCATGCCTCGCGACTCGCCGGCGGACTACACCCATTGGGACCGTAGTCACCCCCAATACTGCCCCTTCCACGCCAGAATCTGCCACCCGATCGAGTCCTGTGAGGAAGTTCAACACCTCATCCAGGAACAGATCCAATGGGAGCAGATCGATGCGGAAGGAAACTCCATGTCACTTGTCAGGCTTCAGCAAGCTTTCGAAGAGACCATGAGCACTTCCAGGAGTGCGCCAGAGTGGCCAGACTCCCCTCAAGAAAATGGGCATGGGCTACCTTACCAGTATCCTCCAGAATGGCTCGAGTTCCGGACTGACAACCGAGAGGCGCTCGAGCGATTACGGAGGCGTAGGGAGCAGAATGCCAGTCAAGAGATGGAGCCGACCGACTTCTCGGTCAACGTCATCCATCCTCTTGCTCCTCCGGCCCTTGGGGGCTCTCAGACATCAGCACCTAGCCAGCCAACCCCGGCCACTTCGGCCGTGCGGTGGCGATCTTGGCGGGAGCTAAAGTCTCTCCCTTTTCCGGAAGAAGACACCGCCAGGCTCCTCTGGGTCCTTCTTGGCCGAGAGGACGTTCCGGTGGGCGAGACGACGACGGGCTCTTCGGCTCTCTCTCGTCCTTCTCCCGTCCTATCTCCGCCTCCGGCAGCCGTGGATAGGAAGGGAAAGCAAAAGCAGGGTGAGGCCCCACCTCAGCCTCGTTGCATCTCCTCAGCGGATGGGCCATCGGGTCCTCTCCACCTACTTGTTGACATAATTCGGAGTACGAAGAAGACATCTTCGGAGTCTTCAGCGGCATCAATTCAAGTGGCGGGCCCACCGCCACAAGGCTCAGCCAGTCTATAGGGTCGGGATAACTGTGCGGAGCAACAATGTCTCGCGACGCCATCAGTCATCACCAGACCCAGTCCTCAGCATGGTTACAAAGGCAAGGCTAAGGAGCAGGACAACAAGCATATCCCCCGGTCTGCTTCTCAACAAAAGCTATCACCACCGTGGTTAAGGCATCAAACCGTGCACACGTCTTCAGACGCCAGCATCGGTCTACTGACTCCTCGTAGGCCCCAGTCGCCACCGCGGCTAAGGCATCAAATTGCGCACACGTCTTCGGACGCCAGCACCAGCCTACCGACTCCTTGTAGGCTCCAGTCGCCACCACAGCTAAGACATCAAACCGCGCATACGTCTTCAGATGCCAGTCCCAGCATTCCAGCATACCAGGAATTGCCGCTCGAAGTAATCGAGCATGCGATTAACGCCACCTTCTAGATACAACAAGCGAAAGGCACATGGATCGAAATTCGGGCAAGGAAGAGTCATCGATCTCGCCCTGCAAAGGCACCAGCTCGAAGATATCCTCACCAGGATTTATCAGCTCCGGCCCCAGCACCTCTCCCTCCTACTCCCTTGGAGACCGCTATCGCCAAGAGACGAGAAAAATAGGAGGAAGAACCTCAGAAGGCGGCTCAAGAAACAAGCTGAGCAAGTAGCCGCCCTGCAATCCTCGGCTGAGCCAACGCCTCTCCAAAGGCTCCAGCGGCTCATTGATGACCTGGAGGAATACATTCCTCCTCGTCCTACTGGAGCTCTCCCACTCGACAACTACATCCCGTGGGAAGAAATGCAGAAGTGAGCCTGCCTCAGAAATTGGGTCCAAGAGATGATCCAAAAGCTCAAGGACAACGAAAGACTCGTGATCCCATACGAGCTCTCCTTGTGTTATAAAGATAAGGAGATCACCACAGAGCAGCTGGAAGAAATGCTTCGGTGCTGCACCTGTAACATGGTGGCCATCCCACCTCCTAACAATATCAACTCTTCTCGGCGGGGTGACTCAGTATCCTCCTGGACAAGACAAAGAACTATTGCCCCTCTTAGGCTACAGCCAGCTCTAGAGCACGCCGGCCTCGGCCGAGGTCGTGGCTGGGGATGTGGCAGAGGCCATGGGAGAATCCCTGAGCTACCCATCCCTCCGTCCACCTTCGACCCGGAGCGAATTATCCTCTTTCGAGGAGAGGAACCGGCTCCTATTCCTGAAGTAGAAATTCGGGGCAGACCCGGCGTCTTCGATCCTTCCGACATTGAAGAGGCTACTGCCAGCCTCCCAGCCCCTGCACCAGTACCGACTACCGCAGCAGAACAAGCAGGATCATCTAGCAAGGACGAGCCAGCCCGCCAGTCACCCCTAGAAGAGCCATCATTGGCATCGCTGTTTCAAGAATCCGCTGGCGATCAAAGTCAGTCTGATCCCGGTAATAAGGGCAAGGTAGTGCAACTTCCCAACAGGGAACAGCATGGCAGCTCGCAGAAGGCTCAGCCTGACATACTACCCTCCTTGGAAGATGCTCGAGCCCGAGCTGACTGAAAGGTCCTCCACCAGATGAAGCGTTTCCCCGCCAGTATTTCAATTTGGGAAGCCATCGCTTGGAGTAAGGATATAAGGGAAACCCTTATCAAAATACTCCAGGAGCCGGAAGTCTATGAAGCACATGCCGCGGAAATGAAGGCGGCTGCCTATGAAGCCTTCACAGCCACCATCTTCTTCACGGAGAAAGACATGTTGCTTTCCCCTCCGTGCCACAACCGTCCTCTCTACATGAAGGGGAAGGTCAACATGCATGATGTGAACCAGATCCTGGTGGATGCTGGTGCCGCTGTCAACATCATGCCACTCAAGACATTCAAGTCTCTATATCTGACCCCATACCTCCAGAAGTTTCAAGCGGTCAAGATATCCAGCTTTAACAAGAACACCGAGGATGTCCTCGGCCGGGTGGATGTTGATCTGGTGCTCAATGATTTCACCTCCAAGGCAACATTCTACATCATCGACTCCAACACATCTTATAAGATGCTACTGGGCAGACCCTGGCTCCATGAAAATTGGGTCGTCCCGTCGACTCTCCACCAATGCATTAAATATGCCAAGGATGGAGAGCAACATAAGATCTTTGCAGACCTGTCGCCGTTCACACTGGCAAAATGCAACTTGGCCGATGCTGCACTTTACTTCAAGGGGATTAGTCCGTACCCTGTGATCAAGAGCAAAAGCAACGGCTGGCTCTCAGAGGAAGACGATGATGATCTCTTCTCTGTTGACGAGGAAAAGGCCAAGCTTCATCGGCTGCGCCTTGGCTCCAAGTCAACCCCAGATCACCCCGAAAGGCGCCAGATCGACTTCGAGGCTAATCTTATTAGCTGAGTTATCGGCAAGAGTATATACTTGCCACCAGACTGCATCCAGCTTCCAGGCGCATCTGACGAGCACAGTGTCGAGTCACTGACAACCTTCATTATCACCTTCAAGCGACAGCGTCGAAAGAACAAGAAGGCTAACAGGGACAAACCTATTGTCTTCTACAAGGGAGACATGGTCCCTCAAGCCCCTCTAGACGACGACTTCGGCTCGTCTAGGCAAGCCGACGATACCCTTGAAGCAGTTCAAGTATGGGGCGAGCTATCGCCGCATATTCAAGAAATGTGTTTGAAGCAACACATTCCCCTGTGGCAAACTTCTGCCCAACAAAGATACTTCCGTCGACTGTGGGACCCTTCCCAGGTCCGAGGGCAACCCCCATCCTTCCATAAGGATACCAGGGGACTTGGCTACGACCAAGACCGGGACTTCCACGTCCACTATGTAGTTAACGTCGTAGGCTTGGCACTACCGGCCGACGACAGAGCAAAAGTCAAAGCCAAATTCGACAGCTCCGGGGATGAGGAAGAGGAAATCCTGATCCCGATCTCCGCCAAAGGCAGAACCCCGGCTCAAGCCGCTGGGGAACCTTCTTCGCCTCCCTGCCAAGACAAAGGGGCAGAGGAAGCTTCTCCGGTCTCTCAGCCAGTCGAGGGACCCAGTTCAATAAACCCTCCTGAGGGGGGGGGGGGAGGATATCGCTGGTCCTAACTATGAAAGATTGTCTGCTTCACCGGGCAACCCTGGGGAAACCTTAGCAGCTCCAGTGAACGACTGCTTGTCGGGAACCAGCGGCCCAGATTAATCCTCGATGGATCCCAGTGACAACCACTCTCCAGCCTCTTCAGCATCAATCGGTGGCTTCGAGAACCAAGAAATACACGAAGCCGACAGTCGACACTGATGATGAAGATTTCATTGACTTTCAACCCGCTCCTCCCGAGCTGGAGGACGGCGGCCAGGCAACCGTCGACAATCTTGTGGAGATCAACTTGAGCGAAGATGAAGCCCCACAGCCTACATTCGTCAATGCTCTTCTTACCGAGGTAGAAAGGCAGGACTACAAGCAACTCTTGCTTGAATACAAAGACTGCTTCACCTAGACATACAAGGAGATGCCAGACCTAGACCCCTCCGTAGCGGAGCATGACCTAGCCATTTCTCCCTCAGTCGCTCCGGTCAAGCAGCCACAGTGGCGCATGCGCCATGAGCTGGAGCTCCAGGTTTCGGCCGAAGTCCATAAAATGGCGGAGGTCGACTTCATCGAGCTATGCATCTACCCAATCTGGCTCGCCAACATAGTCCCCGTCAAAAAGAAGAATGGTCAAGTCCGCATTTACGTCGACTTCCGGGACCTCAACAAAACCTGTCCGAAGGACGACTTCCCAGTCCTAATTACAGAAACAATGGTCGACATGACCACTGGTCACGAAGCCCTGTCTTTCATGGACGGGTCGTCCGGTTATAACCAGATCCGGATGTCCCTCAAAGACAAGAATCACACAGCTTTTAGATCCCCCAAGGGGATTTTCAACTACAAGCGCATGCCCTTCGGTTTGAAGAATGTCGGCGCCACTTACCAAAGGGCCATGACCAAAATATTCGACGAGATACTGCACAACACCGTCAAATGCTATGTCGAGGACCTCGTCGTCAAGACCAAGAGGCGTGAAGACCATTTGCGCGACCTTCGCCAAGTCTTCGAGCGTCTCCGGTAATATGGGCTCAAAATGAACCCCATGAAATGCGCCTTTGGCGTATCTAGCGGCAAATTCCTCGGCTTCGTCGTCAGATATCGAGGAATCGAGGTGGATCCCAGCAAGATCAAAGCGATCCGAGAGCTTCCACCACCCAGCAACATCACTGAACTTAGGTCCTTCCAAGGGAGGCTGACCTACATTCGGAGATTTACCTCTCCGGTTGGTGCGCGCCTTTCAGCAAGCTGATGAAGAAAGATGCCCCGTTTACATGGGACTCAGAATGCCAACTGGCTTTCGAGCAAATCAAGGAGTACCTCCTTACTCCCCCAATCCTGGGGGCACCGATCAAGGGTAAACCCCTCATCCTTTACATTACGGCCATGGACGCTTCGTTTGGAGCTCTGTTGGCGCAAATCAACGAGGAAGGTAAAGAGCAGCCCCTCTATTACCTCAGCCGGAAGCTAATCGGTGACGAGTACCGCTACTCCCCCATGGAGAAGGTCTGCTTGGCACTGGTGTTCACAGTTAAGAAGCTGCGGCATTACCTCCTGTCCCATCAAGTCGAGCTTATATCGAAGCACGACCCCCTGAAGTACCTCCTTCCACGACCTGTCCTCTCAGGCAGACTGGGGAGGTGGGCTCTCCTGTTGATGGAGTACGACATTACTTATGTCCCCAGAAAAGTAATTAAGGGACAGGGTATGGCTGAATTCTTGGCAGCCCATCCAGTGCCGGATGACTCACCCTTCAACATGGAGCTCCCAGACAAGGAGTCCCTTGCTACTCAATCACAACAACTGGTTGTATTACTGGCAGCAAAGCGCTCTCACAACCACTATTGCTCAATCACAACAACCAGGTGAATAGAGCGGAGATGTCTTGCATTATTGATAGTAAAACGCTCTCACAACCAACGTGCCTTGCTGGGAGCTCTACTTCGACGGTGCTTCCCGAGGGATCACCCGGATCAACCAGGATCTAGCTACCACGGCATGCATCGGCATGGTTTTCCTGACTCCTCAGGGCGGAGTTTTGTACAACTCTTATGCCCTCATGAAGTCCCTGACCAACAACGAAGCCGAGTATGAAGCTCTACTCATTGGGCTCTAGATGGCTCTCCATATGGGCATTAAATGTCTCAAAGCCTACGGGGACTCCCAGCTAATAGTCCGGCAGGTCCTCGACATTTATGATGTGCGGAAGCCAGAGTTGGTTCCGTACCATATCGCTGTCACCAGATTAACCCAAAAGTTCTATTTCTTCGAAATAGATCACATCCCCAGGAGCAACAACGCTTAGGCGGATGCCTTAGCAAAATTGGCTGCGGCCATCAAGCTCCCGCCCGAGGGTGAGGTCGACATCGTCATCAAACACAGAAGACTAATGCTGAGCTCACTCGAAGGCAATACCGGTATCACCATTTATGAGGTCCACGACCTTGACCAGAGCACGCCTTTAGAAGAAGATGATTGGCGTGCGCCCATCATCAAATTCAAGAAAGGGTGGCTCCCCCCTGACCGAGCTTAGAGAGTCCAGCTACTCCGCCGAGCAACCTCTTACGAGTTGATTGGCGACTCCCTGTATCGGCTTGTCCACGAGAAGGACAGGTCAATTCTCCTGAGATGTGTCCCCCTCGCTGAGGCACGAACCGTCATGCAGGAGGTCCACTCTGGGTTGTGCGGCGCACACCAGGTCGGAGACCGAATGAAGTACAACATCAAGCTCAAAGGCTTCTACTGGCCAACCATGTATGTGGACTGCATCCAGTATGCCCGTACATGCCATCAATGCCAAGCCTTTGGCCCAATACCCAGAAGACCTCCCAACCCACTGCGTCCTACAGCCCCCACCTGGCCATTTTCCGAGTGGGGCATGGACATCACGGGACCTTTCCTGCCGACTTCCAAGGGCCATAAATACATCTTGGCCGCCACTGATTATTTCTCTCGCTGGGCGGAGGCCCTTCCCTTGCGAGAGGTCACCGGCGAAATC
This sequence comes from Amorphophallus konjac, assembly GCA_022559845.1. NCBI lineage: Eukaryota > Viridiplantae > Streptophyta > Magnoliopsida > Alismatales > Araceae > Amorphophallus > Amorphophallus konjac. The sequence continues at coordinate 105,586,982 of CM040121.1, forward strand.
ATTGCTAGATTCGTCCGGCACAACCTTATATACCGATTCGGTGCTCCCAGTCGCATAGTGTCTGACAATGGGACACCCTTCAAGAATAAGGCCGTATACCAGTTAGCGACCAAATTCCACATCGACTGGAGAACCTCTTCGGTCTACAACCCCCAGGCTAATGGTTTAGCGGAAGCCTTCAAAAAAACCCTCTGCAAGCTCCTGGCTAAGATGGTTAGCAATCAGAAACACGATTGGGGTGAGAAGGTCTTCAAAGCATTATGGGCTTATCGGACGGTCTACAAAACCCCCACGGGGTGCTCTCCGTTCTCCCTCGCTTACGGGACAGAAGCCGTTATTCCCATCGAAATCCAATTAGCTTCTTACCGGGTGGCGATCCACACCGGCCTTTCCGGCCCTGACGAAAGTGAATACCCGAGAAGGCTAGAAGAGCTCGCCGATCTAGAAGGAAAGCGACTCGAAGCCTACAAACACCTGCAAGTATACCAGGCCCGCATGGTCCGAGCCTATGATAAGCTCGTCAAGCAGTGAGTTTTCAAGCAAGGCGACCTTGTCATGATCAAGGAAAAGTAAGTCATGGCAGGGCGCTCCAGTGGAAAACTACAGCCAAATTGGCGAGGTCCATACATCATCCAGAATGTCTATGAGAGTGGGGACTACACGGTCGTTGATCACAAAGGTCATAGACCGTTCCCGCCTCTCAACGGCAAACACATGAAGCTATATTATGCACCGGAACACGAGTTCACATGCCAGCCAGGCTAAGGCGCACGTCCCAGCTACTACCAGTAAGGCCGGCCCTTCCCTGTGAAGGATCTAACCGGCCAATCCTCCCAGTCTGCAATTCCCAGTCAACCAACCAGCTCAGCTCTTCAGAATCGCCGCCAGGCATCTGCGGGGACTGATCTCCTGCCCTCATTCCCGTCACCATGGGAGCGCTTCTGCACCGGCACCAGTCTAGCCACCAGGCTCACAGGTAAGTCAAAAAAAAATAACAAAGAAAAATAGGGTTAAAAATAGAGATGCCCCGGTAGACCCAGACATCCTCACCACAAGGGGGTGATTGGGGGCAAAAAGGCCAGTAACCCGGCTGAGGTGTAAACCCGAAAGGGCACCTTAGGCAAAATCGGGAAACCCCTCGACGCGAAAACCTGCAAGGGCGTGTCGGAAAAAGCTAAAGGGGGTCGGCTCTAGCGAAAACTCAAAAGGACGGTAGAGGAGATAAAGAGAAAATCTTCTTCTCCCTACCAGTCAGAACGGCCTTCCACCTATTCCTTGGTGGACCGTTAGCCTCATCCAGAGCCAGTCTCCAACCCATTTGCACTGCTACGGCGCAAACCCTCCAATCCCTAGTTGGCCTTGCATTACTTCCGCTCAATTTGGCCAACCTTTGGCCCTTGCTTCGGCAACACAGATCAACCAGTTCCTGTGATAGTTAATCTCCCAGTCACCATCCCGGTAAACTTATATCCTGATACATTCCCAGACATTCATTATTCTCTGCCCCTACATCCTACATCCTCTATAAATCCAGAGCCTTCAAGTTTGTTATAATCCCAGTTCTCCCATACAATCCCTGATCCACTAGCCATAACTCCAGTCACATCTTGTCATGACAAAGTGGCCCCTCACCACCATGGGGTGAAGATTTCTAAAAACCCTTATTAATGGCCGAACAATATCCGGATACCCATACCTTCCAGTCTCAGGTTACGTCCCCTGACAGCAACATGCTATGGACGGCAGTCTCAAGAAAAAAAATGGGGTTAAAAATAGAGGTACCCCGGCGAGCCTGGTCGAATCCATTACAGGGAGCCGACTAGGTGCAAAAATTGCCACTGACCCAGCTAAGGTGAAAACCCGAGAAGGCGCCTTAGGCAAAATCGGGTAACCCCTCGGTGTGAAAACCTGCAAGGGTGCACCGGAAAAAGCTAAAGGGGGCCAGCTCTGGCGAAAATCCACAAGGGCGGTAGGGCTGGTAAAGAGAAAAAAAAACTCTCTCTCCCTCTCTACTCTTTACTAATGATAGTCGTCAACCGCGATACCTCGCTGACGGTGACCTTCACATCATTCCACTACAATGGTGGCCACTACACTCCCGAGGGTCGGTCATCTCCAGTGCCAGTCTCCAGTTCCAGTTTCGGCTACAACGCCTTCACAGGCTAGCCGCCAGCCTCCATTTCCAATTTTGACTACAATGCCTTCACAGGCCAGCCGCCAGCCTCCAGTTCCAGTTCCGGCTACAACGCCTTTACAGGCCAGCCGCCAGCCTCCAGTCCCAGCACTTCGGCTACAACGCCTTCACAGGCCAGCCGCCAGCTTTCAACTCTAGTTTTCAGCTACAACGCCTTTACAGGCCAGCCGCCAGCCTCCAGTCCTAACACCTCGGCTACAACGCCTTCACAGGCCAGCCGCCAGCTTTCAACTCCAGTCTTCGGCTACAACGCCTTTACAGGCCAGCCTCCAGCCACCAGTCCTAGTACCCCGGCTATAACGCCTTCACAGGCCAGCCCCCAATTTCTAATCCCAGTCACCGGATACAACGCCCTTACGGGCCAGCCGCCAGCTCTCAGCTCCAGTTTCGGCCACGGTCCCTCCACGGGTGGGCCAACCATTCCCTACCCCGATCACAGCCCTCGGCTGTAATGTCTTTTGAGGCCATTCAGCCAGCTCAGTCCCAGTTTCTCAAGTCCAGAAGAGCTACATTACCAGCTAACGACCTACAAACGACCAACACTCAGGCATCAACCTACAACTGATACATCCTAGAATCAGTTCCCGACCTTAACCAAGTAGGCCGCCACGCCTTGATGGGCCTACGTCAACCCTACACTAGGGCCTTTTCCCTACTTCCCAACAACCAGCACTCAATTTCCAGTACTCAAAATCCAGTCACGCCACTCCCCCCACCCAGCCTTTTATCCCAGCTCCAGTTCAGGTAAAACCCAGTCGGTTGCCCCTTACGCTGGTACGTGTTAAGACAATCAAGCACGACCGACAGTAAGTGGTAGCCACCCCTTGTACTCAACCCTTTTCCACAGACTAGGGAGGAGAAAAACTCAACAAACAACAAAGCTAAAATCCAGATTTTGTCATTGATACTCTATAAAGGGGAGCCTAAGACATGCCCTTGGGGTAACAAAAATTTACAGTCCGGATAACAAAAAGGGGGAAGGGAAGCAATACAATCACAGCCTAGCCTCACTCCCCTCCAGCTTCTCCAAGCGGGACTCTGCAGCCGCTAGCTCTGCCTCCAAGGTCGACACAAGCTGAACGCTGGCCTCGGCTCTGGCTTCGACAGTCCGCCACTCAACTCTAGCAAGCTCTACGGCTTGCCGCTGCTCCTCTAAGGCCTTCTGCAGGGCCTCGGCTCTGCTGGTCGCCTCGCTCAGCTGCCTGGCACGGTCCTGAGCAAGAGACACGGCCACGTCGGCAAGCCTCCTCTGCTCGGTCGCAGCTGACGCAAGCTGAACACACTGCGCCTGTACCTCCCGAATGGCTGTCAGTCGCTGTGCCCACTGCTCCTGAGCCTCTAGAAGCCGCAGGTACTCCGCCCAGATGCCGGCCAAGCCAGACATCCAGAGCCCACGAGGGAATCCAAGGCCATGATAGCCACGTGTGCACTCCCTCAGCCACTGCCGAAGCTCCTCTAGAGAAGGCAGGGATCACCCCCTGCGTAGCCCCGGGCTCGCTGGAGCAAGGCTGCACCTACGCTGGCGTCTAGCAGCGGCTCCGGTGGTGAAACGGACGTGGGCCACTTGATCTCTAGCTCGAGAAAGGAGTGACCCATCTCGGCCAGTACACCAGAAGAACCTGTACAACCCCATCGAACATGAAACAGGTCAACAATGTTCAGGGCTTCCCTATGATAAGACAAGGTGAAAAACCTGAGAAAGGTCCTGACTCTCACCTGGTGTGGCTCCCGCCGTGCCTGTAACTTTCCCGCCCGGGGTCGGTGAGGGTAACCTCTCCTCTGCCCCGACAGTGTCCTCTGCTGGAGTCAGAGAGGGTAGGGACTCCCCTGTAACCCGGTCCTCCCCAATGGCCATTGAGGTGACGGAGGGCTCCCCTCGGCCTTCCTCGACGGGAGCCGACGCGTGCTCCTCCTCAGACTCCAGCCCTGGACATAACAGAAAAATGTTAGCACTCTGCCATAAACTCTGTATCAAAGCCAATGCGGAGACAGGGAGAAGCTGTATACACCTTCTAACACCGCCTCCATCTCGGCGTCCCCGACAGAAGAGGCCTCGGAGGAAGAAGAGCTCGAGCTCGAGTTCTTGTCAGTCTCCATTGTGGTGCTGCCACCCTCTGAAGAACCAGACAAGCTCTCTGATGAACCCCCGGCCGTTGGCAAATCAGAGGCACCTGTACATCGGGAAGCCAGATTAGGCTACTATCAAGTCCAGCCTCACATGAAGATAGCTCCCTAGTCGAAGGTGCCGGGGAAGAAGCTCACCAGTCGGGGTGTTGTGGACACGTAAAAATTCATGTCAGCACATTCCCCGGCTTTTGCATCAGGGACAGAGCTAAAGAAAGAAGATCCCGGAGGGACTGAATGCCCAAGACCCCGGGGAATACTACCGTCCAGCAAGTCCTCGCACTTGCACGGGCGCATTAAAAATGACAATAAAAAGGGAGCTCACAGTTGCTAAAGTTCCTAAGGAAAATCCCAAGCCCTCCAGTGATACGCCTAAGGTGGTCTCCAATGGCACGCCCCAAAGGGTTCTCCAGCGGCACACCCTTGTGCCTCTTCAACGGCACACTAGTTCATGCCCTCCATCGGCACACCCTTTGTGCCTCTTCAACAGCACATTCCCTATGCCCCTTTAGTGGTACACCCCTTTTCAAGCCCACTAGCGGCACACTTATTGGCCTCTCCAATGGCACACCTCATTGGCTTCTCCACAACTGTAGCAGGGCCGAGCACTGTAGCAAGACCGAGCACTGTAGCGTGCCGAGCACTGTAGCATGGCCAAATATTATAGCGTGCCAAGTATTGTAGCATGGCCGAGCACTGTAGCGTGCCGAGCACTGTAGCGTACCGAGCACTGTAGCAGTTCGAGCACTGTAGTGTGCCGAGCACCGTAGCAGTCCGAGCAATATAGCAGACCGAGCACTGTAGCAGTCCGAGCTTTTGAAGCAGACCGAGCTAAAGTTGGAGAAGGTCGTGCTACTGTGGCAACCGAGTCTGAAGAGTGCAATGCAGCATGGCCGAGCACTGTAGCATACCAAACACTATAGCAAGGCCAAGCATCGTAGTGTACCGAGCACTGTAGCAGAGCCGAGCACTGTAGCGTACCGAGCACTGCAGCAGGCCGAGCTATGGAAGAAAAAGAAGGCCGAGCACTGTAGCAGGCCGAGCACTGTAGCAGTCCTCCTGTCTGACAAAAGGACTACTTTTGACCAGTAGTCTAACCTTTTCGGCCGACAGCTCATTGCCTTGCACTGCAAGAAGCCATCCGGTATGATGGAGACCTGGACTTCTAATACAGTGAAGAAACGATTTCACGTCCGTCTGTATAAATGAGGCCTCCCAGAGGGCTAAAGAAGAGAGAAGGAGGGGAGGACCCCGTGAAAAGAAGGAAGAGAAGAAGAAGAAGAGAAAAGAGAGAGGAAAGGAGAAGCTCCTGCTCCCCCTTGCTGCTCCGTCCACCACCGACTGTGTGCAAAGAAGGAAGAGAAGAAGAAGAAGAGAAAAGAGAGAGGAAGGAGCAGATGCTCCATTATTTCCCCCCACTGTATTTCTGTTTTCATTCTCTCCCCCCTGCAATGTACTAGCCCATGTATTTCTCCCCTTTTTATGAGGAATAGAAGAAAAGCTTGCAAACGTTTTCTATATCTTCCTACAAATATTTCTTCTATGTCTGCATTTCTCGCTGTTTTACTTTCTTCATGGCTCCCCATTGTCTGCCTCTGAGTACCACAGCTTCCCTTAGATACATTCACCCGGTGCATCCCCAGTCTATGTCAGCCTAGTGTCCCTCGTTCGGTGTTTTCTCCGAGTTTTCCGAAGTTTTCTCAAAGGTGGCTGCCTAGGCACACACCTCAAATTGTTGGTTCATGCCACTCCTTGTGGGCATGTCCCTTGTTATCCCCTTCCATCTCGGGTCAAGGGGAGATGCTGCCGAACTTTTGTCAGAAATAACAATAAGATAAAAGACAAAAGGAAGCAACAAACAAATGGGATGAGCAATAGTAAAACATTCTAATCAGAATAAAGGAACTATGCAGGGCTCAAGGAATTGGACTGAACAAGACCCAGAGAATTGGACTATCGAACACAGGCTTGGAACTCAATCACATGACATAATTTGGAAAGCTTGCCGTTTGGAGCCCTCCACCTGAACACCTCAAGCCAGGAACCTCCCTTCAAACCTCACCCCGTTCATGTGGGTTTTGCCCCAATGGCATTGCCTCTAACTTCCCTTGGCCTACCCCAGCGACACACCCCAATTGGCCTCAGCCCGGCACACTCTTCAGCCTACATATCCCGGCACACTCGTGCCCCCTGTCCCCCCAACTGCTTTGCCCGGTACACTTGCACCTTCCTTCAGCGGTACACCCTTCCACCCTCCTAACCACACCCCAGCGGTACACCCTTCAGCCTCTAGCCTGGTGCACTCTTACCCCCAGCGGTGCACCCCTGAACCATCCTCCACAGCGGTACACCCTCCACTCATTCCTCATTCCCCAGCCTCCCAGCGGCACACTCATTCCTCACTCCCCAGCCTCCCAGCGGCACACTCATTCCTTACTCTCCCTTACACCCATTTCGGTACACCTTGTGCTCAGGACATCACACCAAGAGGGGTATAATAGAAGAAAAAAGGGAAAACATAATAATGATAATAAAAAAGGGAAATCCACCCGATAATCAAAAAAGGGGGGGGGGGAATTTATATAATAATAATGATAGAAAATGTAACAATAAAATAAATAAATAATAATAATAATAATAATAATGATAATAATAAGAAATGAATGATGGTAATAAATAATAATAATAATAATGATAATAAGCACAAAATATGTATAATAAATAAACAAATAATGATAAAATGAATAAGTAATAATAATAACAGATTCACCCAAAAACATATAAAATGACAGTTAATAATGATAAAAATTCAAATAATAATAAAATGATGAGATCCGCCCCACAACCTCATTCTCCTCAAGACCCGATATAAAGGAACAGTAACGCCGCCCCTCCAAGTCGGGTTCTGACCTTGGGAGACATCCCAATATGGCCGTAATCGACATTGCTATGGGCTGATAGTTCATCAAACTGGACTCATTCCCATTGGGATTCGTCTCCGCTCTTCATTGAAATTGCCGTAAACTCGGCATACATTCGCACGGATTTATTTCTGTTTATGTCGTACCTTCGATACGGACCTTTGTCCGAACATAAAGTGGTCTATGCATGACCAACAAAATCCGAATGGAACGAGAAGGCTCTCGTCATCCCCGAACCCTACGCATGGGAATATCAATAAGGCCTTCATGGGTCACACTTAGACCTCGGGTCCGTCCCGATTATGGTCATTGTCTGACCCATATCATCGGACTATAGCCCGCTCCCTTTGAACATGTCTTTGGTTCTGGGATTTGATCCCTGGACACTCTCCCGTTGCCCCTTGGCACCGAAAATATTAATGATGCTCACGCAAGTCTTGTTTCGACCGCAGGGGGCCCATCGCAGTATGGTCACGGCTTGATCTTGCACCAAGCCGACAAACTTGTTGGTTTCTGACCGCTTTAACTGGGAGTTAATTGAATATTTCTCGTTCCTCTGAATAATAAATTTGTCGTACCCCGGCATACATATGTTTCGATTTTCCCACGACGATTGCACTTTTCTCGAGCCGGACATTCGTCCGAACATTAAATGGTCAGCACATGACCGACATGATCTCGAACGTTTTCTTTTCACCCTCGTACGGGGATTTCAATACTTCCTAATAGACCTTCCATGCAATTAACTCTTTGGCCATGAGGTCCCTTTTTCCCGGCGATTAATCAAGGGTGTTCCCCTCTCAGAGGGGATGTAAATGACGCCGTGACCTTTATGGCGCGGCGGGTTTCCGTCCCGACATGAACCACACAATTGCCTGACCAAGTCAGATCGAGCGCACCTAGGGCTTCCTCGAAGCCCGAATAAATTGTCACTTTGTGACTGGCACGCCCACACACTTAATAAACACAATAAACAAACAAAACAACTTATTTAACGAAAAGTGCGTCCACAAGTCTGGCACGCTCGGTGGGACCGAAACCACCATTCATCTCTTCGCCGGGATTCAGGGCCTCGTGGCCTCCTAATAAACGATGTTTGCCTGCTTTGGTAAATTACAGGTGCTGTCTTCGCCAGCTCTATGGGGAGAAAAGCCGGTCTAGGCTCAATTGTCTTTGTGGTCTCGAAGATGCTACTCCGAGGCACCTGCAGCTGCCAGGAATCATGGAAGCCGCTAAAAAAAGGGAGAAGAAAGAAAAGAAGAAGAGGAGAGAAAAAAGAAGAAAGAGAAGAGAAATAATTGGCGAGAGAGGGTTGTACGACCACAGCCGTCGAAACCCGTGCTGAATAATGATTACCACTATGGGATTGATGCGGTGGAGCGAACCACTCATCCCCTCCTTGAGGGGGTGAGCGCTCTCCTGCACACCCACCTTGGTCTATCATACCAAAAAAAAGGGAAGAAAAGAAAGGACAAAAAAAAAGAAAGGTTGGCCAGCATCGCCGACGAAGAGAACAAGAAGGAGGCCGACATCCCGCCCGACTCTAGGAGGGTCCAAATCCGTGGTGCAATGTCCCGGTCTGTTCCACCTCCCTTCTGCCCCTATCCGGCACAAGATGGTCCCTCGAGTGACTGTTCAAAGATCCAACAAGCCGCAACTGTAGCTTGATGAATTTCTGCCCACTATGGGGAATGCTTTGTAGCGATAAGGCCAAGCACGGCCACGACTCCCGAAGAGAGCATGCATGTACCCCGCCATGGGGATAAGAAGAAGAAATGTACCCCGCCATGGGGGGATAAGAGGTAAGAAAGAATACACCCTGCTCATGGGGGCACATGAATAGAATACACCCCGACTCAGGGGCATATGAAGAGAAGTATACCCCGCTCTGGGGCATAAGAAGTAGCAGAATCTACCCTCGCCATGGGGACATAAGAAGCAACATACCCCACCACGGAGGGGGATAGAAGCTATGAAGAATTCACCCCGGCTTAGGGGTATTCAAAAAAATTTACCCCGGTCCAGGGGCACTTGAAGAAGAACTACACCCCGGCCCAGGGGCACATGAAGGGAATCCACCCCGAGTCGGGGGCACATAAAGCAAAAGTTACACCCCGACTTAGGGGCATTTGATGAAGAATCTACCTAGCCTTAGGGTGGGAGCACAACAAGCAACAGAAGACACACCCCCTCCCGGGGGCACATGAAGAGAATCCACCCCGACTCGGGGGCACAGCAGACAACAAAGCTACACCCCCGCTCTGGGGGCACGTGAGAAGAATCTACCCCTGCCTGGGGGCATAAGAAGAAACAGAGCTGCACCCCGACTCGGGGGACATATGAGACAAAGAATACACCCCGACTTAGGGGTATCTGAAGAAGAGACAGAATACACCTCCGCCTTGGGGCACAGAAGCAAAGAGACATACATCCCGACCGGGGAGCATATGAAGAAGAAATATACCCCGCCATGGGGGCATAAGATGCAAGAAAAGCTACACCCCGCCTTGGGGGCACAAGAAGCAAGAAGGTACGCCCTGACCTAGGGGTACATGAAGAGGGAATCTACCCCAGTCTGGGGGCATGCGAAACAAAAATTATACCCCGGCTCGGGGGCATTTGACGAAGAAGTGTACCCCCACCATGGGGGCATAGGAAGCAACAAAGAATTCACCCCGGCCCTGGGGCATAAGAAATAAAGAATACACCCAAGACTTAGGAGACTCTTAGGAGACTCTAAAGAATGCCCCGCGGCATGAGAAGCAAAAGATATAGCCCGCCACAGGGGCAAAAGTAGCAGACTCCACCCCGCCATGAGGGCGGAAGAAGCCAAGACTCTACCCCGTATGGGGGCACATGAAACAAAAGAAGCACACCCCGGCTTAGGGGAATACGAAGAGAAATGTACCCCACCTTGGGGCAGAAGGAGCAGAGAAGTCTACCCCGATATAGGGGCATAAGAAGTAGCAGAATACACCTCGGCCTGGGGGCATAAGAAGCAGAATTACACCCCCCACCCCGGGGGCATCAGAAGCAACAATACACCCCATCTTGGGGGCACCAGAAGCAGAATACACGCCACTTTGGGTGCACAAGAAGCAAAATATACCCCCGCTCTAGGGGCATATGAAGAGAAATACGCCCCGCCTTGAGGGGTAGAAGAATAAGAATTACACCCCCGACTCGGGGGCACATAAGGCAAAAGTTACACCCCGGCTTCGGGGGCACGCGAAAAGAATCTACCCAGCCTGGGGGCATAAGAAGAAACAACATTCCCCGACTTAGGGCCTTTGAAGAAGAAAGGTACCCCGCCGTGGGGGCATAAGAAGCAAAAGACATACCCCGTCACGAGGGCATAAGAAGAAAGGAATTCACCCCAGCCTGGGGGTACACAAAGAAAGGTGCACAAGCAGCAAATACACCCCGCCTGGGGGCATAGAAGCAAAGAAGTAGAATCCACCCCGGCCTGGGGGCATAAGAAGCATAAGGAAACATACTCCGCCATGGGGGCACAAGAAGCAACAGCTGCACCCCGGCTCAGGGGCAGATGAAGAGAAGTCCACCCCGACTTAGGGGTATTTGAAGAAAAATACACCCCGCCTGGGGGCATAAAAGCCATAAAGAACACCCCCCGGGTTCAGGGGCATTTGGAGAAGCTACATCCCATCTTGGGAGCATAAGAAGAAAAGAGTCTGTCCCATCTTAGGGATATTTGAAGAAGAAACATACCCCACCTGGGGGCATAGAGGTCATAAAGAATATGCCCCGGCTTAGGGGTATTTGAAGAAGAAAGATACCCCGCCTCAGGGGACATTGCAAGCAGCGATACACCCCGCCTGGGGGCACAAGAAGCAAACCACACCCCGCTCCTGGGGGCACATAAAGAGAACGCACCCCGCCATGGGGGGGGGGCACATGAAGAGAATCCACCCCGACTCGGGGGCACATAAGGCAAAAGAATACACCCCGGCTCAAGGGAATCTGAAGAAGAAACATACACCCCGCCACGGGGGCAAAGAAGCCATCAATAACACACCCCACTTTGGATGCACAAGAAGCAAACATCCCCAGCATGTCGGGACAGAAGAAGAAAGAATCCCCATCCCCCTTAGGGGCACAAAAAGCAAAGATACACCCGTGCCCGGGGCGTACGAAGAGAAAGATACCTCCCTTTGGGGACATAAGAAATAAAAGATACACCTCGTGTCGGGGGCATATGAAGAGAATACACTCCATCCTGGGGGCATAAAAAGTAAAGGTACACCTAGTGCCTGGGGCATATGAAGAGAAAGACACCTCCCTTTGGAGGCATAAGAAGCAAAAGATACACCTCATGCCGGGGGCATATGAAGAGAGTACACTCCATCCCGGGGGCATAAGGAGCAGAAGACCCACTCCACCCTGGGGGCATATGAAGTGAAAAGAATGCACCCCGGCCGGGGGCATACGAAGAGAAATATACCCCACTCTGGGGGCAGAAGAAGCAGAAGAATCTACCCCGACCTGGGGCACAACAAGCAACAAAGATACACCCCGCTCTGGGGACATATGAAGAGAAGCACTCCTCCGCCTTCAGGGGTAGACAAAGCAGAATTCACCCCCGCCATGGGGGGGTATAAGAAACAAAAGGCACACCCCGTGCCAGGGGCATATATAGAGAAACTCACCCCGCCATGGGGGCATAAAAAGCAGAAGAACTCACCCTGGCTTAGGGGTATTTGAAGAAGAAACATACCCCACCTGGGGGCATAGAAGCCGTGAAGAGTATACCCCGGCTTGGGGGCATTTAAAGAGAGGTATATCCCACCTTAGGAGCATAAGAAGAAAAGAGTCCACCCATCTTAGGGGCATTTGAAGAAGAACATGCCCTACCTGGGGGCACAGAAGCCATGAAAAATACACCCCGCCTGGGGGAACAGAAGCGAAGAGGCAAAACACACCCCTCAGGGGGCTCATATGAAATAAAGCTACACCCCAACCTGGGGGCACATTAAGAGAAATACACTCCAGCACAGAGGCATTAATGAGAAAAGAAGAGCAGAATAAAGAAAAAGAGAGATGTTAAGCAGACGTGGTCCTCGAGCCCGCCTCGTCACACAAAAGAAGAAGAGAAGGAAAAAAAGAGAGAGACATGAGGCAGACGTGGTCTTCAAACCCGCCTCTCCACATAAAAAAGAAGAGAAGAAAAGAAAGAAGAGTTACGAGGCAGACGTGGTCTTCACACCCGCCTCTCACACAAAGGAAGAAGAGAAGAAAGGAAAGAATGTCCCAAGGCAGACATAGTCTATTACCTACGGTCTTTGGCCATCCACCCAATAAACCTCTCACATGATTGGCGTCACGACCTTTCGTCCGAACCGAGGATATTCTGCCATCGGGGCTTCAACCGAAAGATGTTCAGCCGTCGGGGCTTCAAACCGACAGATACTCCGCCATCGGGACGTTGCACCGAAAGATATTTAGCCATCGGGGCTTCAACCGAAAGATATTCAGCCACCGGGGCTTCAAACCGACAGATGCTCTGCCATCGGGGCGTTGCACCGAAAGATATTTAGCCATCGGGGCTTCAACCGAAAGATGTTCAGCCATCGGGGCTTCAAACCGACAGATACTCCGCCATCGGGGCGTTACACCGAAAGATATTTTACCATCGGGGCGTTAAACCGACTAAACCTTCCGCCGACGGGGCGTTAAACCGACCAAACCTTTCGCCGACGGGCGTTAAAACCGACTAAACCTTCCGCCATTGGGGCGTTGAACCGACTAAACCTTCCGCCGACGGGGCGTTAAACTGACTAAACCTTCCGCCATCGGGGCGTTAAACCGACTAAACCTTCCACCGACGGGGCGTTAAACTGACTAAACCTTTCACCGACGGGGCGTTAAACCAACAAAGCATTCCGCCGACGGGGCGTTAAGCCGACCGATGTCAAGCCAAGAAGCAACTCCACCTACGGCCTTTGGCCACCCAACAGAATCAACCATTCACTTTGGTTCGGATCCTTTCCCAACCAGAGAATCAAATAATCAACCTTTCACTCCGGTTCGGGTCCTTCCCCGGCTAGAGAATCAAAGAATCAACCTTTCACTCTTGTTCGGGTCCTTCCCCGGCCAGAGAATCAAAAGAATAAACCCTTCCACTTTGGTTCGGATCCTTTCCCGGCCAGAGAAATAAAGAATCAACCTTTCACTTTGGCTCGGATCCTTTCCCGACCAGAGAATTAAAGAATCAACCTTTCACTTTGGTTCGGATCCTTTTCCGGCCAGAGAATTAAAGAATCAACCTCTCACTTTGGTTCGGATCCTTCTCCATCCTGAGAATCCAACAAGAGACCCTTCTCTTCAGCCTCACACGGCTCGCTACCCAACTCCTTTTGGCTCAGCCATTTCGGTCAAGGCCCACTACCAGGATTAATCCATCCGGCCCATCGCGCTCCCAATATCTCTTGGCTTTTCAGCCTACTTTTTAATATCCCAACTTTGGCTCTTGTAGCCCTCTTCCCTTTGGCCTTCGTGGCCTGCTTCCCAACCTTTGGCCTTCGCGGCCTGCTTCCAAATTCTGGCTCCCGTAGCCTGCTTCCCTCTGGCTCTCGTAGCCTGCTTCCCTTTGGCTCTCGCAGCCCGCTTCCCAATTCTGGCTCCCGTAGCCTGCTTCCCTTTGGCCTTCGTGGCCTACTTCCCTCTGGCTCTCGTAGCCTGCTTCCCTTTGGCTCTCATGGCCTGCTTCCCCTTTGGCCTTCGTGGCCTGCTTCCCAATTCTGGCTCCCGTAGCTTGCTTCCCCTTTGGCCTCCGTGGCCTGCTCCCCAATTCTGGCTTTTATAGTCCGCTTCCCAACTTTGGCTCTCGCAGCCCGCTTCCCAACTTGGGCTCTCGCAGCCTGCTTCCTTTTGGCCTTTATGGCCTGCTTCCCCAATGTCCCTCAGCTTCTATAGCCCGCTTCCATGATGTCGTTTCGGCCCTCCGTGATCTGCTTCCCTAATACTTTTACTACCACTACACTTATACGTAACGATAGTATGTTCTTACACAAAAAAAAGAAAAAAGAAAAGAAAAAAAGAAACAAAACATGAAATGTTTGGCTATCCTGCTTGCATGCTTGCATATAATATAGAATAACACACTTCCTTAATTTTTCTAGGACCTTGTTTCCTTGCTAAATAATGCTGCCCCGATTCCGGATGCACGTGGGTCGCGGCACGCACTCGAAGGGAACCCAATTATGGCGGGTGCATACGTCAAGGGGAAGAGTCATGGCTAAATTGCTAAGCCCAACTCACAAAATAAACCTGAGGCAACGCTCCCCCACTTCGCACTTAATGTGTTCAATGGTCTTCAACCATAGGGATTGCCCGACTTTCTTCTTAGCACTCTACAGATGCTCGAATTTCTGCACTCGCGTGAAGGGTAATCGTGAGGAAAAAGCTGCCTACCCCCACTTAAAAAAAATGATGCAAAAAAAAAAAAAAGAGAAAAAAAACGTGAATCCGAGTAGGCGGGAACCCCCATTGAGACACATGAGGAGACTCGCGCGAAATGGTGAAGCGAATTTCAATAAGGATGAAGTCTAGTAGCCGAGAATCCCCATTGAGACACATGAGGAAACTCGCGTCAAACGGTAGAATCCGCAATAGAATTATAACAAGGATGAATCCTAGTAGCCGGGAATCCCTATTGAGACACATGAGGAGACTCGCGCCGAACAGTGAAATCCGCTACCAAAATAAACAGATGGGGGCTGTGCGAAGCTACCGAAATCGAGAGCCTGAAACCTACATGTAGGCGCTAGAGTAATCCTTGAGTATTACTTAGAAAACCTGCATATCCCTATGTTTAGGGCCTTTTGCTCACACGTTTGCTCCTCCAATCCACGTAGAGTTGTCTTGGGTGAAATGCGTGAATCTAACCTATGCATGCAAGACATGTGATATCCTCTTGACGGATGCACCACCCCTTAGCTGTGCCTTCTGGCCCGCACCGTGTCTGCGAATTATGGGCGATGTCCCTATCCCTTCCCCTATAGAGGGAGCTACCTTATTTATACTTATGTTATGTCTGCTGACGAATGCCTGCATGCTTGGATGAAGAAATTAATATTAATAATAATAGCATAAGAAAATGGCTACCGCAGCTTGCCTTCTCGATTTCAGCTTTAGCAGTCCACTTTCCTGATTTCGGCCTTCACGGCCCGCTTCCCAATCTTTGGCTTTATAGCCTGCTTCCCCAACCTCTGGCTTTTATAGCCTGCTTCCCAACCTCTGGCTTTTATAGCCTGCTTCCTCAACCTTTGGCCCTTGCAGCCTGCTTCCCAACTTCGGCTCTTTACAGCCTGCTTCTCAACTTTCGGCGTCTATAGCCCGCTTCCCCAACATTTTGGCTTCTGTAGCCCACTTCCCTTTGGCCTTCGTGGCCTGCTTCCCGATGTTGGCTCCTGTAGCCTGCTTCCCCGATCTTTGGCTCTCGTAGCCTGCTTTCCTTAATTCCGGCTCTTGCAGCCTGCTTCCCTTTGGCCTTCGTTGCCTAATTCTCGATTTTGGCTCTTGTAGCCTGCTTCCCAACTTCGGCTCCTTGCAGCCTACTTCCCAATTTTGCCTTTTGTAGTCTGCTTCTCAATTTCGGCTATCGCAGCCTGCTTTCCCAATTCTAGCCCGTACAGCCCAATCTTAGCCCTCACGGCCTACTTCTTGCCCTTGCGGCTCGCTAATCTCCCAACTTCGACTTCCGTAGCCCACTTCCTCAATTTGGGCTCTCGTAGCCTGCTCCCCAATCTTGGCTTTTGTAGCCAGCATCCCAATTGCGGCTCTCGTAGTCCGCTTCCCCGATTTCAGCCTTCACGGCCTACTTCCGCAACACCGATTCTGGCCCTTGCGGTCCACTTTCCCGGGTTCGGATTTCACAGCTGGTACTCCTGGCGCATTGAAGAACAAAAAAATCCTTTTACTTTGGTCCGAGCCTGTCGCCCAGTCAGAAGAACAAAAAGATTCTCTCCACTCTAGATCGGATATTCCGTCCGGCTAGAGAACAGAAATTTCTCTCCACTCTAGATCAGACCTTCTATCCGACTAGAGAATAAAAAACTCCTTTCACTCTGGTTTGGACCTTTCGTCTAGCCAGAGAATAAAAAAGACCCTTGCTTGGACACTCACCTCGTGTCCATGAATGAACCACGTCAGCTCCTGGCAGTTCGTCGGCGTTGATGAATAAATTTGTAACTCCTTTCACTCTGGTTTGGACCTTTTGTCTAGCCAGAGAACAAAAAGACCCTTGCTTGGACACTCACCCCGTGTCCATGAATGAACCACGTCAGCTCCCGACAGTCCGTCGGCGTTGATGAATAAATTTGTAACTCCTTTCACTCTGGTTTGGACCTTTTATCTAGCCAGAGAACAAAAAAGACCCTTGCTTGGACACTCACCCCGTGTCCATGAATGAACCACGTCAGCTCCCGACAGTCTGTCGGCGTTGATGAATAAATTTGTAACTCCTTTCACTCTGGTTTGGACCTTTTGTCTAGCCAGAGAACAAAAAGACTCTTACTTGGACACTCACCCCGTGTCCATGAATGAATCACGTCAGCTCCCAACAGTCCGTCGGCGTTGATGAATAAATTTGTAACTCCTTTCACTCTGGTTTGGACCTTTCGTCTAGCCAGAGAATAAAAAAAAGACTCTTGCTTGGACACTCACCTCGTGTCCATGAATGAACCACGTCAACTCCCGACAGTTCGTCGACGTTGATGAATAAATTTGCAACTCCTTTCACTCTGGTTTGGACCTTTTGTCTAGCCAGAGAACAAAAAAGACTCTTGCTTGGACACTCACCCCGTGTCCATGAATGAATCACGTCAGCTCCTGACAGTCCGTCGGCGTTGATGAATAAATTTGTAACTCCTTTCACTCTGGTTTGGACCTTTTGTCTAGCTAGAGAACAAAGAGACTCTTGCTTGGACACTCACCTCGTGTCCATGAATGAACCACGTCAGCTCACGACATTCCGTCGGCGTTGATGAATAAATTTGTAACTCCTTTCACTCTGGTTTGGACCTTTTATCTAGCCAGAGAACAAAAAGACCCTTGCTTGGACACTCACCTCGTGTCCATGAATGAACCACGTCAGCTCCCGGCAGTCCGTCGGCGTTGATGAATAAATTTGTAACTCCTTTCACTCTGGTTTGGACCTTTCATCTAGCCAGAGAACAAAAAGACCCTTGCCTGGACACTCACCCCGTGTCCATGAATGAACCACGTCAACTCCCGACAGTCCGTTGGCGTTGATGAATAAATTTATAACTCTTTTCACTTTGGTTTGAACCTTTCATCTAGCCAGAGAACAAAAAGACCCTTGCTTGGACACTCACCTCATGTCCATGAATGAACCACGTCAGCCCTCGGCAGCCCGCCGGCGTTGATGAATAAATTTCTAACTCTTTCACTATGGTTCGGACCTTTCGTCTAGCCAGAGAATAAAAAGACCCTTGCTTGGACACTCACCCCGTGTCCATGAATGAACCGCGTCAGCTCCCGGCAGCCCGTCGGTGTTGCTAAATAGATTGGTAACTCTCCCCTTTGGATCGGACCTCCCGTCCGGTTAGAGAATAAAAGATTCTTCCCACTCTAGATCGGACCTACCGTCCGGCTAGAGAACTAAAAGATTCTCTCCACTCTGGTTCGGACCTTCTATCCAGCCAGAAGATTAAGGAACTTTTCATACATCCGGTACCTCCGACGCATTGAAGAACGAGATATCCTTTCACCCTGGCCCGAGCCTGTCGTTCGGGTGATGAATCAACCCCCTTTCCTTGCACTGGCACTAACCCGTGTCAACGACTTGACCATCTCTCCGTCCCTTTGAGTGACGAATGTCCCTTTAATTTGGACCTTTCGTCCAGATCATTGAATAAACAAACTCTTCTCTCCGTCCCTTCGGGCGACGAATACTCCTTTGATTCGGACCTCCTGTCCGGGTCATTGAATAAATGAAATCTTCTCTCCGTCCCTTCGAGTGACGAATATCCCTTTTGATTTGGACCTCCAGTCCAGACCATTGACTAAACAAATCCTTCTCTCTGCCCTCGCGGTTTGCCTTCCAACAACTTTGGCTTTCACGGCCCACTCTCCAACGTCTGCCGTCTTTACGGCCCACCTCCGCAACTTTGGCTTCTATAGCCCACCTCCCAACATCCTTCGACTTTTCTAGCTTGCTTCCCGGGTCCTGACCCCACGTGGCCTGGCTTTTCAACTATCGGCCTCCTATGCCGACAGCTTCCCAGTTATTGGCACTCGAGCCAACTACTCTCCACCATTGGCACCCATGACACCAGCTATCCAGAGTTGTTATAAAGAAGATAGAAGAAAAGAAAAGAGAAAAAGGAAAAGGAAAAAAAAGAAGAAGAGGAGAAGAAGAGAAGAGAGAAAGAGAGGAGAAAAAAATATATAAAAAAAGAGAAGAAAAAGGAAAGGGAAAAGAGGGAAAAGAGGAAAAAAAGAGAGAAAACAAGAAAAAAAGAAAAAAAGAAAAGGAAGAAGGGGGAAGAGAGAAAAGAAAATAAAGGGTATACCCTATAAGGACAAGTGCACCAACGGGCACCGCTTGTCTCATCCTTCGCCCTCGCTGCCCGCGGGTGGGGGGCATTTGTGGACACGTAAAAATTCATGTCAGCACATTCCTCGGCTTCTGCATCAGGGACAGAGCTAAAGAAAGAAGATCCCGGAGGGACTGAAACCAAGACCCTGGGGAATACTACCGTCCAGCAAGTCCTCGCACTTGCACGGGCGCATTAAAAATGACAACGAAAAGGGAGCTCACAGTTGCTAAAGTTCCTAAGGAAAATCCCAAGCCCTCCAGCGGTACGCCTAAGGTGGTCTCCAACGGCACGCCCCAAAGGGTTCTCCAGCGGCACACCCTTGTGCCTCTTCAACGGCACACTAGTTCATGCCCTCCAGCGGCACACCCTTTGTGCCCCTTCAACATCACATTCCCTATACCCCTTTAGTGGTACACCCCTTTTCAAGCCCACTAGCAGCACACTTCTTCAGCTTCTCCAACGACACACCCAAGTGCCTTCTCCAACGACACACTTATTGGCCTCTCTAACGGCGCACCTCATTGGCTTCTGCACTACAGTGCGTGGCCGAGTACTGTAGCATGACCGAGCACTGTAGCAGGGCCGAGCACTGTAGCAAGACCGAGTACTGCAGCGTGCCGAGCACTGTAGCAGTCCGAGCTTCTGTATCAAGACCGAGCACTGTAGCAGGGCCGAGCACTGTAGCAAGACCGAGCACTGTAGCATGGCCGAACATTATAGCGTGCCGAGCATTGCAGCATGGCCGAGCACTGTAGCAGGCCGAACATCGTAGTGTACCGAGCACTGTAGCAGAGCCGAGCACTGTAGTAGTCCGAGCACTATAGCAGACCGAGCACTGTAGCAGTCCGAGCTTCTGAAGTAGACCGAGCTAAAGTTGGAGAAGGCCATGCTACTGTAGCAACCGAGCCCAAAGAGAGAAATGCAGCATGGCCGAGCACTGTAGCAAGACCGAGCACTGTAGCAGACCGAGCACTGTAGCAGTTCGAGCACTATAGCAGAACGAGCACTGCAGCAGGTCGAGCACTATAGCAGTCCGAGCTACTGAAGAAAAAGAAGTCCGAACTTTGTAGCAGGCCGAGCACTGTAGCAGTCCTCCTGTCTGACAAAAGGACTACTTTTGACTAGTAGTCTAACCTTTTCGGTCGACAGCTCATTGCCTTGCACTGCAAGAAGCCATCCGGTATGATGGAGACCTGGACTTCTAATACAGTGAAGAAACGATTTCACGTCCATCTGTATAAATGAGGCCTCCCAGAGGGCTAAAGAAGGGAGAAGGAGGGGATGACCCCGTGAAAAGAAGGAAGAGAAGAAGAAGAATAGAAAAGAGAGGGGAAAGGAGAAGCTCCTGCTCCCCCTTGCTGCTCCGTCCACCACCGACTGTGTGTAAAGAAGGAAGAGAAGAAGAAGAAGAGAAAAGAGAGAGGAAGGAGCAGATGCTCCATTATTTCCCCCCACTGTATTTCTGTTTTCATTCTCTCCCCCCTGCAATGTACTAGCCCATGTATTTGTCCCCTTTTTATGAGGAATAGAAGAAAAGCTTGCAAACATTTTCTATATCTTCTTACAAATATTTCTTCTATGTCTGCATTTCTCGCTGTTTTACTTTCTTCATGGCTCCCCATTGTCTGCCTCTGAGTACCACAGCTTCCCTTAGATACATTCACCCGGTGCATCCCCAGTCTATGTCAGCCTAGTGTCCCTCGTTCGGTGTTTTCTCCGAGTTTTTCGAAGTTTTCTCAAAGGTGGCTGCCTAGGCACACACCTCAAATTGTTGGTTCATGCCACTCCTTGTGGGCATGTCCCTTGTTATCCCCTTCCATCTCGGGTCAAGGGGAGATGCTGCCGAATTTTTGTCAGAAATAACAATAAGATAAAAGACAAAAGGAAGCAGCAAACAAATGGGATGAGCAATAGTAAAACATTCTAATCAGAATAAAGGAACTATGCAGGGCTCAAGGAATTGGACTGAACAAGACCCAGAGAATTGGACTATCGAACACAGGCTTGGAACTCAATCACATGACATAATTTGGAAAGCTTGCCGTTTGGAGTCCTCCACCTGAACACCTCAAGCCAGGAACCTCCCTTCAAACCTCACCCCTTCATGTGGGTTTTGCCCCAATGGCATTGCCTCTAACTTCCCTTGGCCTACCCCAGCGACACACCCTAATTGGCCTCAGCCCGGCACACTCTTCAGCCTACATATCCCGGCACACTCGTGCCCCCTGTCCCCCCAACTGCTTTGCCCGGTACACTTACACTTACACCTTCCTTCAGCGGTACACCCTTCCACCCTCCTAACCACACCCCAGCGGTACACCCTTCAGCCTCTAGCCCGGTGCACTTTTACCCCCAGCGGTGCACCCCTGAACCATCCTCCACAGCGATACACCCTCCACTCATTCCTCATTCCCCAGCCTCCCAGCGGCACACTCATTCCTCACTCCCCAGCCTCCCAGCGGCACACTCATTCCTTACTCTCCCTTACACCCATTTCGGTACACCTTGTGCTCAGGACATCACACCAAGAGGGGTATAATAGAAGAAAAAAGGGAAAACATAATAATGATAATAAAAAAGGGAAATCCACCCGATAATCAAAAAAAGGGGGGGGGGAATTTATATAATAATAATGATAGAAAATGTAACAATAAAAGAAAGAAATAATAATAATAATGATAATAATAAGAAATGAATGATGGTAATAAATAATAATAATAATAATGATAATAAGCACAAAATATATATAATAAATAAACAAATAATGATAAAATGAATAAGTAATAATAATAACAAATTCACCCAAAAACATATAAAATGACAGTTAATAATGATAAAAATTCAAATAATAATAAAATGATGAGATCCGCCCCACAGTCTCATTCTCCTCAAGACCCGGTATAAAGGGAACATTAACGCCGCCCCTCCAAGTCGGGTTCTGACCTTGGGAGACATCCCAATATGGCCGTAATCCGACATTGCTATTGGCTGATAGTTCATCAAACTGGACTCTTTCCCATTGGGATTTGTCTCCGCTCTTCCATTGAAATTACCGTAAACTCGGCATACATTCGCACGGATTTATTTCTGTTTATGTCGTACCTTCGATACGGACCTTTGTCCGAACATAAAGTGGTCTATGCATGACCGAAAAAATCCGAATGGAACGAGAAGGCTCTCGTCATCCCCGAACCCTACGCATGGGAATATCAATAAGGCCTTCATGGGTCACGCTTAGACCTCGGGTCCGTCCCGATTATGGTCATTGTCTGACACATATCATCGGCCTATAGCCCGCTTCCTTTGAACATGTCTTTGGTTCTGGGATCTGATCCCGGGACACTCCCCCGTTTCCCCTTGGCACCGGAAATATTAATGACGCTCACGCAAGTCTTGTTTCGACCGCGGGGGGCCCACCGCAGTATGGTCACGGCTTGATCTTGCACCGAGCCGACAAACTTGTTGGTTTCTGACCGCTTTAACTGGGATTTAATTGAATATTTCTCGTTCCTCTAAACAATAAATTTGCCGTACCCCGGCATACATATGTTTCAGTTTTCCCATGACGATTGCACTTTTCTCGAGCCGGACATTCGTCTGAACATTAAATGGTCAGCACATGACCGACATGATCTCGAACGTTTTCTTTTCACCCTCGTACGGGGATTTTAATACTTCCTAATAGACCTTCCATGCAATTAACTCTTTTGGCCATGAGGCCCCTTTTTCCCGGTGATTAATCAAGGGTGTTCCCCTCTCAGAGGGGATGTAAATGATGCCGTGACCTTTATGGCGCAGCGGGTTTCCATCCCGACACAAACCACACAATTGCCTGACCAAGTCAGATCGAGCGCACCTAGGGCTTCCTCGAAGCCCGAATAAATTGTCACTTTGTGACTGGCACGCCTACGCACTTAATAAACACAATAAACAAACAAAACAACTTATTTAACAAAAAGTGCGTCCACAGGTGTCCCCTTGGGAAATCCCCTCAATGTCGACAAACTCCTCGTCACCTCCAGTAGTAGCTACGACGGGAGGCTCGTCTCCTGATAGCCAGTCCGTGTCCCGAGGGAGCTCTCCTTCCTCCAGAGGGAAGGAGGTACCTGTAATCTACCCCAGTCAAAGCTCAGCACGGGTGGGAAAGTCAAATAATCCACCCAAAAGTGATCAAGTGCTCAGCTACATACCTGATGGTCCCACACTGGAGGACTCCACCAGCCCCACCGTACAGGCCGACACCACGGTCGGCAAAGGTGGGAGAGGCACCTTCGTCAGTAGCGCTGGTGGTCTACTCAACGTGTCCTCAACGGTAGCTGGGGGCACAGAAGTCACCGGTCCGGGCTCATCTCCAAAAGATGGCAGGGCCACTAACGGGCCATCATCAACCAGCTCCTGGATCATCTCCAAGGTGGCCGCCGCGTCCTTACCTACCGAACCAGTAACATAAGTCAAGTCAATAATTCTGGCTTGCTAAAAGAGTCCAACAACGATGGGAAGATCCCCTCAACAATAATTGGACACTTACCCGGACAACTACCAGCCGCCGCGGGTGCAGGCTCTTCCGCCTGCTCAAGGGCTCTGCTCGGTATCTCAGCTGGGGCCTTGGACCCCAACACCTCTGCCTCCCCTGCACAATCCAGACGGTTATGTCAGTAACCGAAAGCAAACAAATCGCAACTCACAGAAGCCCTTACTCGAGGAGCTCCGCTAGTAGCCTCCCACAACTCAAAGTTGGGGAAGGTCCCAGCATGGGGTGCAGGCTCGTCCATCAGACGAAGGAGCCCCTCCATGTCTATCTCGAATTCATCCCCTTCCTCAGGTGGAGGAGCCACCTCCCGAGGGGGCGAGAAAGCCGCCTCCACTCTAGTCTCCGGCGGGGCTACAAAACACAAGTCCAGCAAAAAAAAGATTAGCCATCTACCATGGCTAAACCTACCAGGAGCAAAGAAGGCAAAGTGACACTTAATCAAGGCCGTCCCCGCCTCAGCCTGTTCACTGGTCTCGAGTCCCCCAAGGGA
This sequence comes from Amorphophallus konjac, assembly GCA_022559845.1. Lineage (NCBI taxonomy): Eukaryota > Viridiplantae > Streptophyta > Magnoliopsida > Alismatales > Araceae > Amorphophallus > Amorphophallus konjac. The sequence continues at coordinate 105,610,824 of CM040121.1, forward strand.
CTCACCAGCCTCAGTCGTTGCATCCTCCACACGAGGGCGTTTCCTCCGAGGCTGCAGACCTCCGTCTCCATTCCCTGAGGATGTTCCCGTGGAGGGCTGGTCCCCCTCTGCCACAGAACCTACTGACAAACACAACATTATACAACACCTCAGTTCTATATCTAAGAATTACATAATGAAAGGGAGAGAGCCGGCTAAAGAAGGAAAGCCTAACCTAAAGCCCCAAAGGGGGTCAATGGTAAAGGCACCAGCTGCTCCATCCCTAACGCCAGGGCTCGGGCCGCCATCGTGACGGCCTCCCCGATATCCCGTGGAGTGCGTGCACACTCAACCTAGGACACGAACTCCACAGGTCCCGCTGACCCGATCGTATGGGCGATGTGTTGTCTCCAGTCATCGACCGCTGTATCAGCGAAGCTCCCGTGTGGGAGTTCCCGGTCCAGTGACCCCCTGCCCTGGATGCCACAATCGGCCAAGAACTGAGTCCACCAGGCCTTAGGTGCCCTCAGTCGAGACACCTTCGCTCCAGTCACTGTAGCCGATGCCCGTCCCAGGGGCTTCAGTGCCCCTCCGTTGCTTCGGCTCCCAGAAGATCGATGAACCCCGGCAACTCCAGGGCCACTGTGCTACAATTCGCTCAATCTCTCGGCGGATCCGAGCAACACGGGTCCTCAAGTACCCCTCATCCAGCACAATAGGAGGCAGATCCTCCCTCAGCAAGAGACTCTCCTCTGCCTTCTGTCGGTAGAGGTGATTGTGCCCGAACCACCACCGGGCGTAGTGCACATCAAATCATCCCCGACGTCCCTGCCCCGGCATCGAGAATCACTCCGGCTCCCGTCGGTAGTAAAAGTCCCACCAGGCCGCTGCAAGTAGGTGGGTATCCTTGCCCTTGTACTGTCTGCCAGTCAGAGGGAACTCCTTGTTCAGCGGAATCCCCTTGTCGTCCCCGAAGTTTCTGGCAAAGCGATGTGGGTAGTACGGCTCCAAGGAACTCATCGCCGACCGGTACAATGCCAACACAGCTGCTCGGGTGCTCAGTATCCACTCAGTCCGTGGTCCTGTATCGGCCGCCTCCTGACCGGGGTCCTCCACCTGAAGCCCCCAGAAAGAGGCCAGAGTCCCTCCCCGCACTGTCAAAGGGCAGTCCCTCCTCACCCCGGGCGGGCAGCTAACAAAGGGCCCTCCTGGCCCCCTCAAGCTGCTCCTCCGTATCCCCATCCGGCTGCCCAGTAAAGTTGAACAAAAGTGGTGCCGTCGGGTTCACCACGGTACCTCGCGTCACCAGCCCCGGGAACAGTAACCCAGCCCACACATTGAGGTAGTGGGTCGGTAGGAGTATACTCCTCTCCCTCGGAGCTGAGTGTGCCGCCAGAACTCCAAGTCCCTGGTAGATGTTGGCCAGTGTAGTGGGAGCTAGAGCTAACTGTCTCGCCTCAGCCAACAAGCAAGCCGGCCACAACAACTTAGCTCTCAACAGCCCATCCTCTCCATGGGGAACTACAAAAGTTGCCAGCCAATATGCCAGATACACTGCAAGGTGTGTCACATCTGGTAGACCATGGGGATTCCACCCCTCCTGCGGTGCATACACATATCGGGAGTACGTCCGGAAGCGTAGCTCCACCTCACTGTACTCTTCCCATGGAGTCTGGTCCCTGGCAAACTCTTGGTAGAAGCAAAATGGCTCATTGTAGAAATGACGAACCCATACATTCAGTGGTACCCGGGGAGTCTGTGCGGCTCTCTCTCTCCCTGCCAGAGCTAAATCTCTCCAGGTCTTCATGTGATACCGATAACTGTGAGGCACTCGGTATCTTCCCAGTCCGTCGGTATGATTGTGGTGGAGGTCATCCTGCACTACCTCCTCGTATCCTTCACCGACGACTGGCAAGCCAAAAATCCTAAACAAAGACCACAAGTCAAGGCTGGTCTCCCCCTCTGCTGTTGCCACTATGTTCCAACGACGGTTGAAACGGTCGACCAAGCTCTGCAGCAGTCCAGTGTAGCACGGGTACGCGTACGGAGCGGCAGTCACCGCGTACCTGATCTCAGCGCGATCCAGCAACTCCCGGTAATGGTGGACGATCCCCATCAACCACTCAGTGGCGCCCTAGCGGTAGTAGTGTGATGGGATCATTGTCCAGCGACCATACCAGCTAGTGACGGTCTATCGCATGACTCCATTCAGCATACTGTGATCATCGTAGCCCTCTCCAGCGTACTGCACACCAGCAGGCTCCAATACTAACCCAACAATCCCCTCTGTCTCTGTGCGGTGGTGACCGTGCAAATCCCAGCTAGTAGGGCCAATCGGCCCAACCCTGACTCCGGACTACTCCGCCATGCCAAAGAACCCCAGGCAATCAACACTGGGAAACTGGCACTGCCTCCAATAGTCCTCCGAGAAGCTCGGATAGCTGCAGAAAGTTGTACCCTACAGGCTGTCCCTGCCAATCAAGATGACTCTCTCAAGCCGGCGACGGGCCCCTGGGATCTGCGAGTCACCCTCCTCCACGCCAAGAGGGACATAGATGCGGATGAATTCAAACAGGTGATGATCCAGGGGGAAATCCAATGGATAGCCCCCGCTCCGGTCGTAACTGTACAAACTACCCACCTCCAGAATCGTGGCCACCTCCATGGCCCCTGCTCCAGCTGTCCTCTCACCAATCGGACCTTCAGCCACCACCGTATGGCCCTGGTCCAGCTGCTCTATGCCAGTCACAGTGATCATGGGTGCATCCAGAGGGCACATTGGTCGATCAACCCTCTGCACCCAGTGGTCATCCTCCCGAGCCATCCGCCTCGGGACCTGCCTGTCTCTGCCGAAGCGTGCCATAGCTGCAAGATAGGGCACCCAAAAAGATGGTCAATATACTAGAAAATCCACATGTACAACACAGCTATGAAGCGTCAAAATACAACTACAACAACTTAGAAGGAAGGTTTCATGGGCCGTACGCCCTCATCTCCACCTCCGACGCACGCCGCGTGGGGGGCATTTGTTGTACCCGGACTATTTCCCAGCTAAAATAATAAGGAGTAAGGGTTCGGGCATTTTCCCGAACACCTTCAAGGCACGGGCTATCTAGCCCTTTCTACAACCTTGCGGGTCCCCACAAGGGTCCCGACCAACTTGCCGTGACATGCGGCGACACAAGCAATTGTCCGGGGTCAACCCCGGCCACTCTCATACGGGCTTTGCCTGTATCCTACATGGCCACCCGGGACCACCCGGGAGCGCCCCGACGTTAAGCCATGCCACATGGCATCCAGTGAAAGAGCCGCGGCCCCACTCCAAGGCACTTCATTCAACCCTCCAAGATCAAAGGGAGACCCGAGCAAGTCAACCACAGGCTTTGGAGGCCCGCAGCACGTGCATACGACTCACACACGTGTGTTCGGCATTTTTTCGAACACCTAGTGGGCACGTATATTTCAACCCTTCTACACCAACCCATGGGCCACCCCGTGGTTCCAGTACACTAATTGGGTCCTACAACGCCCCCCAGCAAGTCGGGGCCACCCCCGACCCTTAGACACGTGGCAACATGCCACTCAACTTTAGCTCTCGGGCCAACCCGAGGCTACCCTGCCAACCCACCGTACAATGCGGCACGCAACATGAGGCGAGGCCCATGGGCCCAAGGTCCCTCCTACCAGCCCCTATGGACTTCTACCCTTGACCCTAGGCCAAATCCAAGGCCCGTCGGTCACCTACGCGGCTCGTTCGGCAACCCGGAGGGTGTCGGGCAATCGCCCGAACACCTTGCGAGCGGCCACTACGACTCGAAGAACAAAGGCCCCACAGGCCCATGCCAGCCTCCCGAAGTTCAAAGTCCATCAAAGGACGTCCCCAGGCAACACAAAAAGACCCCCGGGGGCGATCCCCCGGGGTTACGGCCAGTCCGGGGCCAGTTCACCCTGGGGCATGGCTGCGCGCCCCATGGAGGGTGAACTCCCTAGGGACTGCGCCCCTCCCTCCAGCCCGGTGGTCCCACAATCCCACTCGGTCCCGGTTCGTGTGCCGTACCAGTTCGAGAAGTCGATGCGTGAATGCGGGAGCGCAAAGCGATAGCAAGCGGGAATTCCGCAAGTCAACGCGCACACAAGCCTCCACGTATCCTCCCAGCTATTCGTCCTTTTCTTTCTTAGTCAAATTAGGAAGAAAATGGCCCAAAAATCAAATTTTATAGGGTGGGACCAGCCCCCCTCTCTCCTTGGAGCGAACCCGCCTAAACCCCCCCTGGGGGGGGGGGGTTTAGGCGGATCAGCCTGGGCCCCCAGGCTGGTTCGCCTAAACCCCCTTGCGGGGGTTTACGTGGACCAGCTCACCCCCCCTGGCTGGTCAGCGTAAACCCCCATTCGATTAAAAAAAATTGATTTTTCAAAAAAGAAAAAGACCGGAACCGGCCCGCCTAAACCCCCTTGGGGAGGGTGTTTAGGCGGACCAGCCCAACCCCTTGGGCTGGTCCGCCTAAACCCCCTGAGGGGGGGGGGGGGTTTAAGCGGACCAGCCTGGGCCCCTTGGCTGGTCCGCGTAAACCCCCGCCCCCTCTCTCAACCAGTGTAACCCAAGGTCACTATTCACTTGGGTTTACGCGGACCAGCTCACCCCCCTTAGCTGGTCCGCGTAAACCCCTTGTGACCCTTCAACTTCCCCTATAAAAACCCTTTAGGGGCTCAAGGGGGTACACATAGATGATCATCCATCCAAGCTCCAGCATCCAGCAAGCACAGGACTTCAAGCGCGGCTCCAAGCAATGAGCGAAGGAGAATTATGCGTGGGTGACTTGTTCGGCAGCCTAATACGCCGGGGGTATGTCGTTTGCATTCCCCTCACGCCATATGTAGCCGTCACACACAAGTCAACACCCACCATATGTGAGGCATTATGACATGGGCGGACGTCCCCTCATGCCGAGATTTCCTCTCGCGTGCCCGTCGGTTGCAACCACCCGCGTACCATGACGTCATGCTCTCTCGCAGTCACGAGGCCATGTCCGATCTCTCAATTCGAGTCATGATCGACCCTCGCCCAGATACCAGATCGATGTATCCCTCTAGTCATCCAGTAACAGGCCCCCGTTCGGCACCACGGCCCTGGCCCACGCCATGGGAGGAATCCTCTGTAAAGCGCATATGTGTTCATTCATCATGCATCGACTCAGGGACCAACCAGCACGTCGGAGTTGTCCCGTGGCATGTGCCAGTTGTACCTGGGCCATTGAGGGTTTCCTATAAAGAAGTATACACCTCAGTATAACACCGCCGATTGGACGAGTGCTCTCGCACCCACGTTCAGGCCCTTAGTTTTATATCTACACCACTTGGCATCCGTGCCTAACACCCTAACCCCAGCAAACACCCCTCAGTCTAACGCGCACCCATAGCTGCTGAATGCCCCCAGCCCTCTATCCACGACTTCAGACATATATACAGACTTTTCTTCAGCTTAGAATGAAGGAATTCGGATTCAATCCGATGTAAATAAACACCGGTTGCTTGCGGTCGGTGGGGAAAGACGTCCCGTACACGATTCTCGCAATCGCCTACGCACTCGCACCCATGGAACCCCTTTTCTCCACGTGTCGCCCGATCGCCCGAGCCCACGTGCCACGCCATGGTGGCGCTTCCCCGGTCAACCCTTGGTTCCATGAGTGATTGTCAAGAAATCGACTGGCACGCCCGCACCCTGTCCGGTTAACCCTTATCCCGACATCTCCGTGCCATTCGACCCTTTTCAACTTTCCGTGAAAGGAGAGTGCCCGATACCGCCGTGAGAGGCATGCAACTCTAAGGAGGATACCCGAGATATATCAAACTCCCATATTTTCCTTCCCCGCTGTATCCCTTCCTTCACCCCGGTTAATCGGCATAAAAAACACGCGCAACACCTCCATCCTTATATTGCAGAGTAGAGAACACTTTCTTGTCTCCTGTCATATGCCTTGAGCAACTGCTGTTCAGGTACCATTTGCTCCCTCTGGCTTCAAGGCATATCTACAAAAAACAACATTCTCATCCAATTATTTTTGTTACCCAAACTAATTTGGGTCCATAGGAGTTAGTCCAATTTTGCATATATCTTTTTCTAGTCCAAACATCATGTTCTCTTTGATTGTTTTGTTTGAACCAATAGTTTGCAATGACATGACCAAATTTACCATAATGAAAGTAATTGACCTTTGAAAATCTTCTTTGATATTTGTGTGGTTTAGATTGAACATGTTTGGGCTTGGTGTGTGAACATGAAGCACAATCGTTTTCTTTTTCATGCACGTAAGATGTAGTAATCTTGTGCTCAATGAATTTTTTGTTTTGGGGTATGTATCCCAATCCTTCTTTTCGGAAGTTAACTTTAACTCCCAACACATTGTCTAGGTTTTGTTTCCCTTTAACAAACATAGAGAGAGTGAACTACAAGTCAGTCACCTCCTTATTCAAATTCACATTTTTATTTTTAAATTCTGAAATGGAAGATGTCAGAACTTCTTTTTCATTTATGAACTTTTCACAAACTTTTTCAATTTCAGACATTTTACATGATAACTCCTCTTTGGCTTTTTCAATATCTGAAATTGTTTGAAGCAAAGTTTCTTTTTCTTCTGTTAACTCGAACCATTCCTGTTCCAGTTTCTCAAACTTAACAGAAGTATCCTCATGAGTTAAATCTTCAAGTTTCTTTTTGAGGGATTTATTCTCAGATCTGATTTTCTTATATTTTGTATACAACTTTTCATATTCTGACTCCCATTGTTCATTTGAAATAAAATCTGGGTTAGAATTTATCTCAGGTGAATCATCTTCATGTGTCATGAGACATAGACTTTCCACGAGCTGTTCTAGCTCCACTTCGGATTGCTCGTCTTCTTCGTTGCTCCATGTGGCGACCATAGCTTTTGACTTTCTGAAATTTTCTTTTTTGAACTTTCTTTTCAGATCTGGGCACTCTCCTCTCATGTGCCCGGGCTTCTTGCATTCATAACAAATACCATTGTTAGGCTTGCTCGGCTCACCCTTGGTTTGAAAGGGCTTCCTTTGCCCCTTTCTGAAATTTCCTTGGAAATTCCTCTTTCTTCTCAAAAATTTCTTCACTTGGTGGGTCAGCATAGCCAAGTCTTCTTCTTCATTACTCCCTTCACTGGACTCCTCTTCTTCGGAGTCGTCATAAGACTGGTTGGCTTTCAAGCCCACGATTTTCTTCTTTTTGGATTCCTCCTCCGCAGTTCTTTTGATGTTTATCTCATAGGTCATGAGTGACCCTATGAGCTCATCCAGGGAGAGTGTGGACAGATTCTTCAAATCCTCAATGACTGTGGCTTTTGTGTGCCAAGCAGGTGGAAGAGATCTTAACACCTTCCTCACGAGCTCGGAGTTTGTGTAATCCTTTCCAAGACTCTTGAGACCATTAGTGATCTCAATAAGTCTTGCAAACATCTCAGAGATGGTTTCTTGGGGTTTCATTTTGAATAGCTCATAATCTCTGACTAGAAGGTTGGCTTTGGTCTCCTTGACCTCGGAGGTTCCTTCATAGATGAGCCGCAACTTGTCCCACATCTTCTTCGCTGAACTGCACATGGATACACGAGAAAACTCGTTAGGATGTATAGCACATTGCATAATGCTCATGGCATTAAAATTAACAGTGGATTTCTTAATATCCTCAAGGTTACACTCGTCTTCATTTTTAGAAAGCTCATATGGATCCTTGTCCACCACCCTCCAAATCTCGTACTCTTGGGCTCTCAGAAAAACATGCATTCTATTTTTCCAGTTTGAGTAGTTTGAGCCATCGAAATATAGAGGACGGTGGATGGAGTGACCCTCAGGCATCATTCCCTTCTTTGTCATTGATCTGGATCTTACTCTAGATCGTTAGATTTGAAAGAATTCGAGCCTTAGCTCTGATACCAATTGAAGTCCCGTGATCAATGACACCCAAGAGGGGGGGGGGTGAATTGGGTGAATATAAATTTTAAGAAAACTTAGCCGATTTAAAACAAGTATGATAAAATAACAAATATTAAATTTAGATCTGAAACAAGGCAAATTAAATCTATCAAAATTAATCACCACAATAGCTCTTTGGTACCAGGCGGAGTTGGAATCCGGAGATTCTCTCACGCAAGGTGTTATCGTCCTCACAAGACTAACCTTGTTAATCTGAACCCAACTTTGGATATACCAAGGATATGTTGTAAGAATGATCAATTGAGCTAGATCTAAGCGGAGAAATCAGTAGAGACGATATAAGAAATTGATAGAACAGAATGTGGGTAGAAGATAAGGAACAAATCACACCATAGACAGAGATTTTTAGGTGGTTGGGATGCAACGATGGCAACCTACGTCCACCCCTCATAATTGTGAGGATTCACACACTATCTTGCAAAGGATTACAAGATCTGAACACACATGCACACGTAGGGAGATAGGAACTCCCACGAAGGTGTAAACACACCTAAACACACACGAATCTGACAGAAATTAAACACACACACACGGATCTAAGTAGATCCACACACACACGAATGTTTAGAGATCACAAAAACTGCACACTTGAAGCTCAATTGAAAATAGATGCAAAAACACAAATGAAAACTTCAGATTTATGCTCTCCCTTAATTAGTGGATGAAGAAGATCTTGAATGAAGCTTGCTTCTCAGCTTGATTTGCACTTGAATGGCCTCAACTTGATCTTGAAAACCTTGATCTTAGATGGAGAACCTTTGGACAAAGCACTGTTCACGGAGCTCTTTCTGCACCACTCTTTCTACCCTTTGCAGCCCCCTTTGATATCCCTTGAGTGATTAGGGTTTTCTTGGCCCAATGAGATAATTTTATAAGTCATGAATAGTCAAGGACATGCCAAGACACAGATCCACAATTTCAGGGATGACTAGAGACTTTTGGGATTAAAAAATCCTTGATAGATGCTTTACCATCGTGAAGAAAACAAAGTCAACAATGGAGGTTTCGAAGGGGTCGATCGACCGGATAGGGCTGGGCGGTTGTTTGCGGGCCTTTTCATTCCCCTCAGGTTATCGGGTATATAGCTCTAATTTCACGCGTCGATCAACCAATTAACTAACTGGTAGTTAACTGATTGATTGACTGCGCGGGCGTGCCAGTCACATACGTGACAAATTTATCATGCGCTCATTCTGACTTGGTCAGACGAATGTGAGGTTCGATCGGGACCAGCAGTCCGCCATACCATAAAGGCTATGGCGTTAATTACATCCCCCACGAGGAGGGAACACCTTTGATTAATTGCTGAGATAGTGGGCTGTCGAGGCCGGAATAAAGGATGGAACACTGCAAACATGATGGAATCATGCAAGATGCATCTATCTGTCATGCAGGGGAGGCATGGTTTATTGAATTGGAGACCCCTGGTACGTGGCGGAGGACGTAGGTCCGAAGACCACCATCGTGCATAGCGGAGACTTCCGATCGGGCGTAACCCGACCTTCCGTCAGCGCCATTTGATATACCCGAGGGCCGATGCAAACACGCATGCATGACGACGATGACCATGCTAAGCATGATGACAGAATTATGAAGATAAGCAGAACTCAGTCACATGTTTATTAAGCCCCGCCAACGGGGGAAAAGATGGCACAGGCATGATAGTAAGAGCAGAGTGATGACTGACATAATGGTGAAAACATGATAACAAAAAGATTTGGACTCGAAAGGCCCTCCTCTTATTCAATTTATTCCTAATTAGGGTTGATTAATTTCGACCGCGGGAAGCGAGGGTCGCTCGGGGGCGAGCCAGGGATTAGGCGGTGTAACGATCAGAAACGACGCCGGAACCCGTAGGTAAAAGACATAAAACGGTGTGGAAACCGTAGGTAAATGACTTAAAACGGCGTGGAAACCGTAGGTAAACGAAGAGTTTTAAAACGGCGTGGCCCGATTGGGGCGCGCCGGGAAGAGGCACGCCGGGAAGGGGCGCGCCGGGAAGAGGCGCGCCGAGGAGGGCGCGCCGTATATAAACGGCGCCGGCTTAGCCAATCTTGCGGAAACCGAGGTTTTGTTCATTTTTTCTTGGGTTTATTAAGATACTTTGGAAAACTTTGAGAGTTTATTTAAGTTATTTATTCAAAGGATCGACCCCGGGGCATCCGGGAGCCGAGTCACGGGCTCGCGCGAGGTTCACACTCGAGCGCGGTGATTGTTCCGAGTAGGACTCGTTCGAGCCGAATTTCGGCAGCATCTCCCCATCCCGGAGGATTATTGGGGAGAAGCGGGGAGTACTCACGTAGCGGAGCAACCCCTGAAAGCCGGGTGGCACAACGGCGGCCGGCAAACCCGAATGGAAAGGAAAACCCCGAGGCCTAGCCTGCTAGGGGCACCGAATCCGTGGGCGACAGTGAGCGAATGAGGTGACTCATTATGGGAGCGAAAACCCCGAGGGCTAGCCTACGAGGGGCACGTGACCCGAGTCACCACAACTCTCGAATCGAGACGACCGATGGAGGGAAGGAAACCCCGAGGGCTAGCCTACAAGGGGAACACAACCCACGGCCACCACAAAGTCCATTAAGGACCGTGGATTTGAACTGCAGGGCTTAGCCCCGTTGCTGTGCACTCAATGGTCAGTAGGGACATTCGTCATCAATGGACGAGCCCTCTGTCGGCCGAGTGGCTGATGTAGAAGATTGGGGGAGTATCCCCCTCCCCGGATACTGGAGTGAGGCTACAGAGCATGCTCCCGTTAAGGTATGAGCGGAGCGAAGAGAGCGGCGCAAGACGTTGTTTGACGACGACAAGTGGACAAACGAATTACTAGAAACATATTAGAACGGCGAAACCCGCGGGCTAAGCAAGTTAATACCAGCATGCTATGTGATTAGCACGGAGGCCCGGGGAATGGATATATGTATATATATATCATATTCGGAAACAAACCAACAGGGGGCTCGCCGCTGAATGAAAAAGAACGATTGAAGCGATCTTCCCCACCCATCTGGCCTGTGAAGAAAAGCACAGGGGCGGTGAAGGGTTCGCTCCCTAGGCGGAGATGGACAGAGATACGCACACAAGTGCGTCTCCGATCACATAACCCATGGCATATACGGTGCAGAGCCCGGCCATTACATTAGATCGAAAGAGAAAACCCGGGGAGGGGGGAGAATGGTTCATGTAGCCCGAGGGCATATCCAGCATCGGAGAAACCGATTATACGGGAGTACGTACGCCGGGAAATCATTAGATGCACATTCGAGAAGAGATTAGAGTAAGGCATAAAAGAGAGATACGGCATCAGCCACAATAGCATTTCATTCATCCCGCGAACGACACAGATATATATGCACAGCATGTATATTTCGGCGTCGGCGTTGTCGATCGGCCGCCATTTACATTAATAGAGAAAGCTCATTACAAACGAAGAGAAGGGGTAGAGGTAATGGTGAGGGAGGGGAGGTCAGGCTCGTGTCATCGCCCCTCCCCTCTCTCACTTACATTGTATCAGGGGAAGAAAACCAAAGAAGAAGAAAGGGGATCAACCGGGAGAAAACACGGAACCCACCTAAACCCTTTCTTCAGAACAAAGTATCAGATCCCCCGGCTTCTCTTCTCCGGCTCCGGAGGTATTCAGAGGAACAGACGAGGAAGACGACGGCGAGAACCCTCAGTGGAAAACCCTACTTCTCCCCCAAGCTCTTCTCTCAGACGAACAGAACTCTCTCCTCGGATTGGCTCTCTTCTGTCTTTTTTTCTCCTTTTTGTTTCTGATTTCTCAGCTTTTTTCGTGTGTTCTCTTCTTTCTTCTTTTTTCGAAGGCAGGCTATATAGCCTTTTGTTAATCCGGCGCCCCGGGAAGGGGCGCGCCGGATTTGATGGCGTCGGGAACACATCCCCGATCGGAATTGGCGCGCCGGTTTTGATGGCGCCGTATTAAGAGGCGCCGACATCCCTTCACGCGCCGTTTTAACTTGTTTGCTCGGCGCGGCTCAGCCGATGGGTCCGGAGATGATTCCGGAGGCTCCCGTTGACTGTTCCTCTCGCCTTGGCCCTTGGAAAACCTTGACGGGGTGTCGACAAAGCTCTTGATATGACGAAAGGCCTTAATCAGAACTTCGCGTGTGTCTGGCCCGAGCACACGGGTGTCCTGCTCGTACAGCCTTCGGCACTGTGATTTGTGCTTCTGGTTGAGACGGACTCGTGCTCGCAGCTTCCTTGCGGGATGGTGTTGCATCCTGGATAATTCCGCCTTGAATGGCGATCAATCGGCCACTAACGGGCCCACTATGGCGAGAAGCCGAACCCGTGTCGGGTGATCGGGACCTTCGCTGACAGAACCTCGGCACCCTTGTCGTGGACGGCCGAGGACATTCTTCCTCTTTAGGAGAGTCATTGGGTATGCCGTCGTCCTTGGTCGGGCGACGGATGCAGGGTAGCGGCACGTCGAGGTCGATGCCGGATCATTGGGCAGGCTTGATCGCGCTGCCGGTTGGTTGTGGATTCATCTTGACTCTCCTGAGGTGAAGTCCCCGGTGTTCACTTCAAGGTGGCTCGGGGCTCTGGCAGCTTGAGGAGCCTTCAGTAAGCTGATCTTCATCGGCTGCTGTGCTTCAGTGGGCCGTATCATTCATCTTTGCGGCTTGGTCGCCGAAGGATTATATTTTGAGTGCCAACAAATGCCCCCCAGACGTAGGCGGTGCAAGTGAGGCAGGAGTGCAGCAAGGCCTACGGATGAGCTTCGTTCGGTGACGGAAGCTCGAACGGCACTTAATTCCGGCTTCGGAGGTTAATCCGGCGCGGTAGGAAGCTTGAACGGCACCATTTAAAACGGCGCGCCCTTTATCCAGAGGTTAAAACGGCGTGGCCAAATCCGGCGCGCCCTGGGCTTTGGATGTTAAAACGGCGCCGCTAAAAGTGGCGCGTAAATTCCTTAAAACGGCGCGCCCGGGGCGCGCCATTTTAACAAGGGTGGAGCCCCCTATAAATAGCTTCTTTCTTATTTTTTCTTCACAACTCCTCATTTGTGAAAGATTTTTCTCTCTCCTCCTTCCTCTCCACCGCGGCGCCGAGTGGGCTCTGGGTTTTGAGCGAGCCGGTGAGTTGAGTCGTTGGTGTGCTTGGGCTTTAAATCCGCTCTTCGGGCCCCGGGAGGCTCCTCGTAGGACTTGTCCTCGGAGCTAGATCCCTCGGGTGTCCCATTTGGCCTTGGCTTAGTGCCTCTGGCTGCTTTTAGGGGCTGCTCCCTTTGTGGACGGCTTCCACTTTTCTTTTGGCAAACCCCCGAGCTGGGGAGACGCTGCCGAAATTTTGTCAGAAATATTGCTTCGATCAACTGATTTCTGACTTTGCTTGTTCTCTTCTGGACGTTGTTTTGCAGATAATATGGCATCCGGCCCTTCTTCCTCTGCATCCCGGGTCGCCGTGACATGGGGGAATGTCCATTCCCTTGATCGGGGGCCTCGACGGATAGCTGTGGTAGCTGAGTCCTCGGACTCGGAGACCGACACCGTCGACACTGGCCGCCTGTTGATTCTTGACGGCAACCACTTCAAGTATGAGTGAGGGGATGGCGTCAGATTGGACCATCCCAAAGACAAGCACTTGATGGCATTCCTTGAGCGCTTCAACCTTGGCGGGAAGCGCGATGTAATTCTCGTCCGTCGAGCCGAAGGAGATCTACTGGCGGAGAGAGACAGTCTGACTGAGTCAGTTACTCACGGTATGCCTATATATATCCCAGGCGAGCCCAGGAAATGGGGGGCCGTGCTTGGAGTGCAGGAGTTATCTCCAGAGGCCGGGTTGCTGACAAGAGCACCGCAGTATACACCAGCCCGCTGGAATGAGACTGCCGGGCGCGTCGACAGGGAGAAGCCCGTGTATGGTTTGTTCCTCGCCCCGCTTCATTGGGGGTACCGAGATGAGCCTTTCCTTCTGGACTGCTTAGCGGTCCGATTCAAACACCAGATTTCAGTGGGGTGGTTTGGAGAGCTCAAAGCCACCGACGCTCACGCCTTCAGACCGGGCGCCGTCGAATTTACAGATTTTGTATTGCGGCAATATGCTCCCATCCTGGTTCATGCCGGTGTTTATCAGAGTGTATATGCTTCCCGGTACAGGTATCCGATTTCCCGAGGTCTGTGCTGCGGGATGATCGAGGTCTTCTGCCCGGAATACAACACTTTTTATATTACAGAGGGTGAGACTTCGCTGGACCTCTGGAGCCTTTCCCAGCTGAGCGGCTTGCCGATAGATGGGGAGCCGTATGAAGAAGTTTGTTTTCCGGACTGGCTGAAAGACCAGACGGATGGCGAAGGTAAATATTTCACGGGTTTTGCCTATCGATATTTGATGAAGGCATATCGCACCCTGCTGCGCTGACACTTGACTCGCGGGAAGCGCGGAAGCCTGGTGAAAAGAGACGCGTGCGGATGGGCACTTGGCTTCAATATTTCTTTGGTGGGGAGCAGCAATATGAGGACTTCCCCACGGTAGTCCCGACAGCGGTGAAGCGGAAGAAGAGGGCTCGACGCCAGGCGACATACCCTGCTGTTTCAGGGAGAGGGCGGCAAGGGGGCCCGAATCCCACAGGAGTTGACGCAGTCACACACTGTGCTGCGTATCTGACATATTGGCTTCTGTTCGTTCGCCCTCCCTCAAGGGGACGAGATGGTGATCAGGCCGGAGGCCATTTACCCTGCCTGTTTGATGGCTTGGGGGACGAAGTTGTCCCTGTGCCCGGTGGCCTTATGCCTTATATACAAGATGCTGGGGGATTTGCACAAGTCACGCATCCCCAAAAATTCACGACAGTTGGTCCCATCCACTTCTTCAATGCCTGGGTCTGCACCTTGTTTCCTGAAGCAGCTCCCCGGTCGATGCAGTCGGATCGTCCTTTGCCACGGATGATCGAATTTGCTAGTGCTGAGCCGTCTTCACTGGCGGATCAGCTTTTTGCTATTCGGGGGAAGCTGACTACAGTTCCGACAGATTCCCCAGGAGTCCTGCATTTTTGGAGCTTGGCTGCTAGCTCCAGTCCTCTTGTCAACAGGATGCGGCAATGCCGGTTGTTTGAGACAGAGGAATTCATTCATCAGCTCACCGGGGCCAAGAGCACGAGGCCAATCTTGGAACCAGAGCTGATTGATTGGGCACTGTCCATTCGCCCCAGTGTCCTTGTATTCAGGAAGAGCGGCTTACTATGGCTGGAGCCGTACTATCCCTTCCGCTTTGGCCGGAATTTTGGATACGACCAGCAGATTCCTTCTTCCTCAGCCCGGTTTAACCTCCCAAATAGACATCGGGCTGGTCAAACATCCACGGATGAAGCCCGCGCATGGTGGGACTACTTCCATCGTCGGGAGGATGTATCATTCAGGGTGCCAACCCCGGCCCGTCTGCCCCGAGTGACTCCGGACTTCATCAAGTGGTGGAATGCACGGACGGGCTTCTATCGGAACTCTCGGTAAGACTGTTGGCATAGTGCCGAACGTCGTTTCTTAGATTCACAGCGAGAGCCTGTTTTGGATGTTGATCCATTCTATTTGAAGAAGTTAAAGTCCTGGTCCAACACCGAGGTGATGGCATATCTGGAGGCCAGGAAAGTTGCGAAGGGTAGGTCGTCCGGGCCGACCCGAAGATGCCAGAGATCCAGAAGGATGATTATATCAAGACTCTCTGGAGGCTGTGCCGGGTTAGCAGTGACCGGATTGCCCTTCAGACGATCCCCCTTCTGGTGGAAGAACCTCTTCCTGCAGTGGCGGGTTGGCGCCCAGAAGCTGACTGTTTTCATCCCTACCGGACCTTCATCAGGAGGGAAGATAGACGGGCTGACTTGTACTCCAGCACCCCCTGGATATTCGCCCTGCTTCATTCTCACGGGCTTTCAATTTCTGGTCCATTAGAAGCCATCCGGGACCATAAGCTCCTCATATCTTTTAAGTATGTCGACGGTTGGGGATTTGACCACTTGGGCCTATATCATCACTTATCCTCCTGTGGCCATGAAGATTTGGCGCAGCTGGCGGAGAAAAGTGAGAAGATTGGTGATGTGTGCTGGCTTATCCGCGAGGCGGCTTCCCGGGACAAGGTGCCCGCACTGCTTTACTGGTCACTTAGCCCTAGATACACAGGGCCGCCAGGTAATGCTTATTTTTCTTTCAGCCTTGAAGCTGCTTCTTTTATAGTCAGTATGCATCTTTCTCACCTTACGCACTTTTGCAGCTCACCTTTCTATGGAGGCGACCAGACATTATAGGGAGTTGATTTCCAAGGCGCAGAAGCCTTCATATTTTAATATCCCGGAGCCAGCTCCAACCACCACACCGCTGCCCCCTGGGGATTCGCGGAAGCGAACCAGGTCCCAGGTCAGGGAGGCTATCAGTAGGGCCAAGAAGGCCAAGAGGGCAGATTCCCGCGCTACCCGGGCGCGCCGGAGGAAGGCCGCTGAAGAGGAGCCCATAGCCACCCCTCCTCGGGTTCCATCATTCTCCGAGTTTGAGGCCGCTTGGACGCAAGGGCCTGAGGGCGAAGGTGACTTCTTGTTCTTGTATGGCTTGTTTATTTATTTCTGCCACCTTGGCTGATCATCTTTCATTTTATTAGCTGCTGGCACTACCTCCGCCGTTGTTGGTTTGGAGGCGGTGATCGGAGCCGCGGCTGAGGAGAGAGAGGAGGAAGCCCCCTCGGCCTCTGTTGAGGGTGACTTGCCTTCACCGACACCCCATCAAGAGATAGAAGGTAACTTGCAGCTTGCCCTGTGGAGCTCAGCGGTCTATTATGTTTTCAGTCGGGTCTTGACTGTTTATTGTCTTTTAACTCCAGTTGATGTCCGGCCAACGGTGCTTCCCGAGGTCGGTGCCATGGCAGGAGCTATTACTGGAGAGCAGGGGCTTCCAAAGGACAAACCCCTGGATATTCAGCCAACGGGTGCTTCCGAGGCAGAGACCGCCGAGGAGGTTCCGGCTAAAGGGCCTTCTCCTAGTAGCATGGTTCCCGCTCAGGTACTGGAGGTTCGAGAACAAGCAGAAGAATCATCCTCCTCTGAGCAAGTTGATTATGGCGGCGGCTCCGGCGACGACGAGGGGTTCCCGCCGGTTGACACCGAGGCCGAAGACGCCGGGGCTTCTTCAGCTTATGAAAGTGACCTTTTAACATTCAGCCCTCCGAGACTACTGGGAGTCGAGCGTGGGCCATCATACCCGACCGCAGGAGAAGGGCCAGAATCTTCAGAGGCCACTTTTGGAGGCCTAAATATAGTGCCGGTTGAGGTAGGAAACGTTCCGATTCTCGCCTGCACCACTTCTTTTTATTTCCAAGCCAACTGGCTGATGTACATGTATGTGATGCAGGCTGAGGTGGTACCGCCAGCTGTGATGGTCCGCATACCCCTTCCCGACGTAGGCATGAGCCACTCAGCCTTTCTACCTGTTGTGCGGCCCATCGCTCTATGGCTTCCACGGACTTATGCAGCTGCAGCGGCATCAGAGGAGCCCGGCGTAACTGCAGAAGCCGGTGGCCTGACCGAGGTTGCAGGCGAAGAGTTATTGCTGAAGCCAAGTGGTCCCCCAAAAATAGAAGCGGGAGAAATTATTGTAGAAGAGGCCGATGCTATTAAAGCCTTGTCTGTCGTAGAAAGCTCCCCTCCTTTAACGGCCGGTGAGACTGTTCAGGAGGAGAAAGCGCCCTCAGCTGCTGAGACGGCCGTCATAACCTCACCTCAGAGGGCAGGCAAGGAAATTGCTATCGTGGAGAGCCCTTCGGCTGCTGTAGCTACAATCGTCGGTCCAGGCGTCGGTGCCGTACAAACCATGCCATCGACATCCCTCGGGGTGGCCGATGACATCTGGGCCGAGATAGATAGCAGGGTGGACTTTCAGCTCCCTGAGACTTCGCCACTAGGCCTACAATTCTCTGGCGACATGGTATGGCAGTCTCTGGACAATCTCCAGCGGGCCATGTCAGCTTCCCCGGGCCTGACCTATGTGCAGCTGAGAAGCTTGGTAGACCACCTCTCCCGGTCGCTATTAGCATTCGGCTGCCCAATGGATGATTGGACTCCGCGGGTTGTAATGCTATTGAAGCACGCCAACAGGCGGGAGTTCCTCAGCCGAGAGGTGTCTGATCAGCTGACGGCTGTGAAGCTGGAGAGGGCAGATTGCCGCACCACCGCTACTTCATTGAGGGTGACCGTGGAACAGCTGAGAAACGTCGCCGGTAATATCTCAGAACGCCGGCTGCTCCTCACGGCACGGATGGTAGAGTTGCGTGCTGAACTTGCTGAGGTTGAAGCCGAACTGCGGGAAGGCGAGCACCTAGAAGCCCAGACAACGGAAGAAGCCGATCTGGCCGAAGGATGACTTGTCTCGCTGGACGAGAGGTTATCGCAGTTGACAGCCACCGAAGCCCGGTTAGAGGAATTGACCCAATACCCCTCACTAGGCCTCTTGGAGTTGGCAGATATCTTTCGGCGTCCTTTGCCGTAGCCTTGCTTCCTTTTTTTTGAGTTCTGCTCCTTTTGCCTTCGGAGCTTATGTATCCCCGGGGGATGTCCCGGGCACAAATGTATTCCACCAATTCTCATTTAATGATAACATCTCTCTTTGTCGCCTTAATCGTGACTTTTCCTCCTTTCTTCTCTTTATTCTTCTGGCCGATCGTCCGAACTTAGGGATACACACTGATGGCGTAGGAGAGCACTCACGCCTTCAGCGAAGGGGCGAGGTGTTCGCTCCACCGCGGCATAGCCGTTCCCAGAGTAGGACCTTTTGCCAGGGCGGGACATAGATAACATAGGCGGATGTGCCTAGTGAACTTTGCCAATGATGACGAAAAGTGTGTTATAACCATCGACATGGGTTAAATGTCGACGTAATGATGCTTTGTTGATCAACGAGGGCGGAAGGCCCAGGTTAGAGGGTAGTCGACCGGGCTTATCGATGATGGCGAGGGTCGAAAGGGTAGCGACCGATCTTGCCGATGATGACAAGGGTCGAAAGGGTAGCGACCGATCTTGCCGATGATGACAAGGGTCGAAAAGGGTAGCGACCAATCTTTCCGATGATGACAAGGGTCGAAAAGGGTAGCGACCGATCTTGCCGATGGTGACAAGGGTCGAAAATGTAGACGGTCTTGCCGATGGTGACAAGAACCGGAAAGGGTAGTGACCGATCTTGCCGATGGTGACAAGGGTCGAAAATGTAGACGGTCTTGCCGATGGTGACAAGAACCGGAAAGGGTAGCGACCGATCTTGCCGATGGTGACAAGGGTCGAAAATGTAGACGGTCTTGCCGATGGTGACAAGAACCGGAAAGGGTAGCGACCGATCTTGCCGATGGTGACAAGGGTCGAAAATGTAGACGGTCTTGCCGATGGTGACAAGAACCGGAAAGGGTAGGACGATCTTGCCGATGGTGACAAGGGTCGAAAATGTAGACGGTCTTGCCGATGGTGACAAGAACCGGAAAGGGTAGCGACCGATCTTGCCGATGGTGACAAGGGTCGAAAGGGTAGACACTGGATGTGTATAAGTGGGATATCGGATGAAGACTCCGCCTCGACCTTGTGAAGGGTCTTCAGGACGGAGGATGGTTCATCACTATTCATCATTGATTTATAATTTTTTCTTCTCTCTTTTTTTTATTCATATTACTGACCTAAGCGCCCTTTCGGGTTTTCGCCGAAGCCAGCCCCCTCTTGCTTTTGCCCACGCGCCCTCTCGGGTTTTCACGTGGCGGGGTACCCGATTTTGCCTGCGACGCCCTTTCGGGTTTTCGCCATAGCTGGGTTATAGCCATTTTTGCACTTGTCCTAATATAGGAGCAAGTCTGGCGGGGTATCTCTATTTTTAACCCCATTTTTTCTTTTCTTTCTCTATTTTTTTTGATTTCGAATTCAGAGTACGGCAGAACTGGACCGCAAGAATGCCGACCGTCCTTGTCGATGATGACAAGGATTGGGCGTGGGTTTACTTCGTCAACATTGGTTAAATGTCGAAGCAAAGGCGGGATTATCAACAGGGACGGAAGGTCCAAGTTGGGGGTAGAGATCGACCGATCTCGCCGATGATGACGAGGGTCGAACATTGGTTTATTCATCAACATGGGTCACATGCCGAAGCAAGGGTAGGATTATTAACAGGGACGGAAGGTCCAAGTTAAGGGTAGAGATCGACCGACCTCACCGATGATGACGAGGGTCGAGCATGGATCTATTCATCAGCATGGGTGACATGCCGAAGCAAAGATAGGGTTATTAACGAGGACGGAAGGTCCAAGTTAGGGGTAGAGATCGACCGACCTTGCCGATGATGACGAGGGTCGAACATGGATCTATTCATCAGCATGGGTGACATGCCGAAGCAAAGGTAGGGTTATTAACGAGGACGGAAAGTCCAAGTTAAGGGTAGAGATCGACCGACCTCGCCGATGATGACGAGGGTCAGACGTGGGCTTGTTAAAGGATTTTCGGTGGGACTTTTGATGATTGTCCCTTGTGGAGTTTCATCAGGTGGAGGACAAAAGAGGAATTCTTTTTTTTTAATTACCACTTTACTGACTTAAGCGCCCTTTCGGGTTTTCGCCGAAGCCAGCCCCCTCTTGCTTTTGCCCACGCGCCCTCTCGGGTTTTCACGTGGCGGGGTACCCGATTTTGCCTGTAGCGCCCTTGCGGGTTTTCGCCACAGCTGGGTTATAGCCATTTTTGCACTTGTCCTAATACAGGAACAAGTCCGGCGGGGTATCTCTATTTTTAACCCCATTTTTGTTTTCTTTTATATATATATTTATTTTTTTGATATAAAAGGTGGTAGGTCGAAGTGTGATGTCCGACCTTTGGCTGATAGTAGACGGCTGTTGGCCAGCTTACCGGGCCCTGTGCCGAGCGGAGCGGTATATTCGTTAGCAAGGGCTGAATGCTAACACAAAGGAATGATCTTTCGCCAATTCGAGCATGAAGCCCGTAACGGCAATATGGTGTATCTTTTTGAGAGCTCGACCAGGGCGGAGTGCCACTAGGCCAAGGAAAGGTAGCTCGATCAGGGCGGAATGCCACTAGACCAAAGAAAGGTAGCTCGGCTAGGGCGGACTGCCACTAAACCAAGATAAGGGTAGCTCGGCTAGGGCGAAGTGCCGCTAGACCGAGGAATGGTAGTTCGATCAGGGCGGAGTGCCACTAGACCAAGATAAGGGTAGCTCGGTTAGGGCGGAGTGCCATCGAACCAAGATAAGGGTAGCTTGGCTAGGGCGGAGTGCCACTAGACCAAGGAATGGTAGCTTGGCTAGGGCGGAGTGCCACTAGACCAAGATAAGGGTAGCTTGGCTAGGGCGGAAAGCCACTAAACCAAGATAAAGGGTAGCTCGGCTAGGGCGAGTGCCACTGAACCAAGGTGAGGGTAGCCTGATCAGGGCAGAATGTCACTAGACCAAGATAAGGGTAGCTCGGCTAGGGCGGAGTGTCACTAACCAAGAAAGGTAGCTCGATCAGGGCGGAGTGCCACTAGACCAAGATGAGGGTAGCCTGGCTAGGGCGGAGCACCACTAGACCAAGGAAAGGTAGCTCGATCCGGGCGGAGTGCCACTAGACCAAGATGAGGGTAGCCTGGCTAGGGCGGAGCGCCACTAGACCAAGGAAAGGTAGCTCGATCAGGGCGGAGTGCCACTAGACCAAGATGAGGGTAGCCTGGCTAGGGCGGAGCGCCACTAGACCAAGATAAAGGTAGCTCGGCTAGGGCGGAGTGTCACTAACCAAGGAAAGGTAGCTCGATCAGGGCGGAGTGCCACTAGACCAAGATGAGGGTAGTCTGGCTAGGGCGGAGCGCCACTAGACCAAGGAAAGGTAGCTCGATCCGGGCGGAGTGCCACTAGACCAAGATGAGAGTAGCCTGGCTAGGGCGGAGCGCCACTAGACCAAGGAAAGGTAGCTCGATCCAGGTGGAGTGCCACTAGACCAAGATGAGGGTAGCCTGGCTAGGGCGGAGCGCCACTAGACCAAGGAAAGGTAGCTCGGCTAGGGCGGAGTGTCACTAACCAAGGAAAGGTAGCTCGATCAGGGCGGAGTGCCACTAGACCAAGATGAGGGTAGTCTGGCTAGGGAGGAGCGCCACTAGACCAAGGAAAGGTAGTTCGATCCGGGCGGAGTGCCACTAGACCAAGATAAGGGTAGCTTGGCTAGGGCAGAGTGCCACTAGACCAAGGAATGGTAGCTTGGCTAGGGCGGAGTGCCACTAGACTAAGATAAGGGTAGCTCGGTTAGGGCGGAGTGCCACCGAACCAAGATAAGGGTAGTTTGGCTAGGGCGGAGTGCCACTAGACCAAGATAAGGGT
Organism: Amorphophallus konjac; assembly: GCA_022559845.1. NCBI lineage: Eukaryota > Viridiplantae > Streptophyta > Magnoliopsida > Alismatales > Araceae > Amorphophallus > Amorphophallus konjac. The sequence goes on from CM040121.1 coordinate 105,633,126, forward strand.
AGCTTGGTTGGGGCGGAGTGCCACTGAACCGAGATAAGGGTATTCCGACCGATCACTCGGGAATGTCGGTTACGCTGCATGATACAGCTTTATATGCTTTCCATTGAGGGGAGAGAACCGGATGACTCCTTTGTGGTCTACCAGGACGTAGGCACCCCCTTCGTATACTCGACGGACGATATACGGTCCGATCCAGTTTTCGACCAACTTCCCTTTGGGGTTGGAGGCCATCACTTCTCTTCTTTTGACCATCACCAGGTCTCCTTTCTTGAATTCTCGTCCCTTGACCAGCTTGTCAAAAGCACGGGCCATGCGAGCTTGGTAGAGTTGGATGTTTTGTTGTGCCCGGAGGCGTTTTCCTTCGAGCTCAGCGAGCTCTTCTAATCTTCTTTCTGCATTGGTTTGTTCACCGTCGACTAGTCCATGCTGGATGGCAACTCGCAGCGAAGGAACTTCCAGTTCAATTGGCACCACAGCCTCTGACCCATAGATGAGGGAGAAAGGCGAACAGCCGGTTGGGGTCTTGTAGACAGTACGATAAGCCCAGAGTGCTTCGTACATCCTTTCTTCCCAATCTCTTTTATTAGACTTGACAGTCTTTGCCAGCAACGTGCATAGTGTCTTGTTGAAGGCTTCTGCAAGTCCATTGGCTTGAGGGTTGTAGGGGGACGATGTCCTCCAGTCGATCTTGTATTTGTCGGCTAGCCGATAAACCTTCTGGTTCTAAAATGGCTGCCATTATCAGAGATGATTCGGCTGGGGATCCCAAACCGGAATATTACATTTTGCGGAAGAATCTTGCAACTAGCTCTCCCGTCACATCTCTTAGTGCTACCGCCTCCGCCCATCTGGAGAAGTAGTCTGTAGCGGCTAAGATATATTTGCACCCTGATGAAGATGCTGGTAGCGGTCCTACCACGTCCGTGCCCCACTGAGCAAACGGCCAGCTTGGTAGGGTCGGATGTAATGGCACTGGAGGTCTCCTTGCCACATTAGCGTGTTCTTGACACTTCTGACAAGCTTTGGCAAACTTGCAGCAATCATCAAACATAGTGGGCCAATAGTAGCCCAATTTCTTTATCTCAATTTTCATCTTTGGGCCAGCCTGGTGTGCTCCAGCTGATCCCGCATGGACTTCTTGCATCACCTGTCCTGCCTCTGTCGAAGACAAGCAACGAAGTAGGACTTTCCTTCGGGCATCTGCCATTATTCAGAACAGGGTTCCGCTCCTCATCTCGTAAGAGTCCTTGACTCTCAAGAGCTTCATTCTCTGTTCTTTCTCTTTTGGAAGCTGCTGGTGTTGAAACCACCGCAGGAGATGTTCTCGCCAATCGGGCTGCTGAACCTCTTCGACGACTGCCACCTCAATCTCTTGTTCGTCGGCTAAGACTTCTGTTACGCTGGGGACTGTCGGCGGTTGATCACTGTTATATTCAGGCTTGTGTCTGGCGGACTGCCAATGAACTGGCCAGCTTAGCGAGGGCGTCTGCCTGAGCATTCCGACCTCGGTTGATGTGCTTAATGCTGATGAAGTAAAATCTTGACATCAGGCGGGTTGCCAGCTGGTGATAGGGGAGAAGCTCTTGCTTTCGTACATCGAACTCTCCCTCCAGCTGTTTTACAACTAGTAGGGAATCTCCGAATGCCTCCAGCATCTGAATTCCCATAGACAGAGCGATCTGCAACCCGATTATCAGGGCTTCATATTCTGCTTCATTATTTGTGCAATGTTTGTTTATGGAGCAGGATGTGTGCACCACTTCTCCTTCTGGGGATTTCAGGACTATGCCTGCTCCTGCCCTGACTCTGGCTGATCCAGTGGCAGAAGTGTCAATTCTGGAAGCGCCATCAAAATATAGCTGCCATAGGGAGGGCTGCACCTGAACGGCTTCCAGGGTTTCATCTTCAGGAAGCTCCGGCTCCAACGGGCAGTCCCCGGGTACCGGGTGCTCAGTGAAGAAGTCTGCAATAGCTTGGCCCTTGATGGCCTTGCGCGGTACATAGGAGATGTCGAACTCCATAAGGATTACCGCCCATTTGCCCAGGCGACCTTTGAGTGCGGCTGGGACATGATATACTTCAGGGGATCCTCTTTGGATACCAAGCTGATTTCATGCGACAACATATAGTGTCGGAGTTTCTTAACTGTGAAGACCAATGCCAGACAGACCTTCTCAATATAGGTATATTTTCCTCGGTCTTGACTAGTCTCCGGCTGAGGTAATAGAGAGCTTGCTCTTTTCCTTCTTCATTATTCTGGGCCAGCATTACCCCAAGGGAGTTATGTGTAGCTGCTATATACAGTATCAATGGCCGTCCTTTCACTGGTGCACCCAGCACTGGAGGAGTCTTCAGATAGTCTTTCAGCTTGTTGAAGGCTGTCTGGCAATCTTCATCCCAATAAAAGGGGACATCTTTCATCATTAACTTGTGGAAAGGCTGGCATCGCCCTGACAAATTGGATATGAACCGCCGGATATAAGCCAAGCGGCCTTGTAGTGATCTCAGCTCGGAGATATTCCTTGGTGGAGGTAGCTCCTGAATCGCTTTGATTTTTGCGGGGTTTATCTCGATCCTCCGATATCGGACGATGAAGCCCAAGAATATTCCGCTCGACACTCCGAACGCACATTTCATGGGATTCATCTTCAGCTCATGCTGCATCAGCCTCTGAAAGACAATCCGGAGGTCTTGCAGATGATCTTCCTTTCTTCTGGTTTTGACCACCAGGTCATCTATGTAGCACTAGACCTTGTGGTAGAGCAACTCATCAAAGATTTTGTCATTGCGCGCTGATAGGTTGCGCCAGCATTCTTTAGTCCGAACGGCATCCTCTTATAATGATAAATGCCTTTAGGGGTTCGAAAAGTAGTATGGACCCGGTCATGCTCCGCAATCCAAATCTGATTGTAACTGGACGACCCGTCCATGAATGACAGGGCCTCATGGCCGGTTGTAGCATCTATCATGACTTCGTTATTGGCACCGGAAGTCATCTTTGGGACAGGCTTTATTTAGATCTCGGAAGTCGACACATATCCGGATCTGTCCATTCTTCTTCTTCACGGGGACGATATTCGCCAGCCATGTAGTGTACTAATTTTCTTCAACAAATCCCACGTCAATGAGCTTGTCGACCTCAGCACAAATTTGGGTGATGAGTTCTGGCCTCATGCGCCGCGGTGGTTGCTTCACCGGCTCGACCTTAGGGCTGATTGCCATCTCATGTTATGAGACAGCGGGGCTCAGACCCGGCATTTCTTTGTAAGTCCAGGCGTAGCAATCCCGGTACTCTAGTAGCAGCTGGATGTACAGCTCCCGTTCTTTTGAGGATAGTTGGGCACTGAGGAAGGTAGGCCTAGGGTCCTTCTCATTTCCCAAGTTGACTTCTATTAGTTCATCGACTGTGGCTTGGCCTCCGTCTTCTATCTCCGGAGGTGCCGGTTGGAGGTCAACGAAGTCTGGAATACCATCCTGAGGGTCGAGTACTTCGATCTCCTCGTCGGACACCACCAGAGTTTCTTGAATTTTCTCTATTTCTGGCGCCAGCGGCTACGCGGATTGTTCTTTTAGCAAATCCTCTGCCGTCGCAGCCTCCAAGGGCGAGAGAGTAGCTTCAGTGTTTGTAGATAAGGTTGCAGCCGCGACGGGCTGGTAGCGATTTATTGCCGGGCTTGGACAGCACCCTGATTTTTTAGCAGAAGTTGAGGAGGTCTCGCCTTCTGAGGCAGTCGTATCTTCTGTAGAAGCGGCTTTTCCCTTTCTTGGTAGCTGGTCCCCTTGATCGGAGTCAACCGAGGCTTCCCTGATTGGGAGAAGGGATGTTGAAGTTATCGTCAGTAGGACTCCGTTGGAGGGAGAAACTCCTGTTTCCTCAATATCTTCGGCTTCACTGCTGCTAGCCGTGTCAAATTTGGCTTGAAGGGCCACTTCTTCAGGGTAGACCTGCTCCCAGCATCGGCAGGGGGCCGAGGCCTCTATTTCTTGATTTTCGGATTGAGCCAGTTCAATATGTTCAGCTTCCGCAGGGTATTCATCAAAAGCTGCCCCCAGCGGGCTATCTTCAGCAGGATAGAAGGCGGAGATGGTGTCCACCTCGTATCGCCCACTGTAATAATATTCTTCCAGGGTGAAACCCAACCCCGGATGTTGAGAGACACGTCTCATTTCCTTGTCCAGATTTGCGGGATACCACATCTGCTGGAAAGCTTCCTTGCGCTTTTGAGACTGATCGGAGGGAATGTGTTGCTTCTGAAACATCCTGGCCATCCGATCAGTTGTAAATGCCAGACCCTGGATGGGAACCGGCGGGTTGCTTAGATCTTCGGGGAGGCTACAGTCTGTGTCTTCCCGAGTGGGATGCTCCTCAGCTGTATAGAACAAGCTGTTGGGTCCATCTTCCTGTGTCACCTCCCAAGTCTTGAAAGGCTCGACAGTGGGGTCATCGAGGCCGAGGACTGGCTTGATAAGGCCAGTTGGGACTCCGATGTAATTGTGCTGCCGATTGACCTGCACTTCATTAGCTTCGGGGTAGAATGCTGGAGGTGCTGTTCTGCCCACGTCCCCGGATGCTGTGATATGGGAGACCACCTTGGGCTTGACATACCCGCGCGGCGGTGGTGGATACCAACTGTCGCCGGATATTTTCTTAGATGCCCCCAGAGGGGTCTTAGCTTCAGAAATCTTCCGGGGAGGCCCCGTATATAAGTTAGCGTCCGCCAAGTGACATTCAAACACCTCGAACGGGTGGAGGTCAGCAAATATCCTCTCCTCCTTTCCCTGGAGGCTGTATTTGATACATTGGTGGAGCGTGGAGGGCACCACCATATTTTCATGCAGCCATGGGCGGCCCAGCAGCACCTTGTAAGAGGTGCGGGAGTCAATGACATGGAACTGCACTGTTGTAGTAAAATCTGCCAGGGTCAGTGTGAACTCTGCCACTCCCATTGACACTTCACATTTTTGATTGAAGTCGGCGATACGCATATCCCCGACTTTTTCGAGATGCACGTTAAAGTGGTGCCTCTCATATATTCTATATGGCAGGATGTTGACTGCTGCACCAGGATCAACCAGAATCCTGTTCAGCTCCCTTCCATTCAGGTGCCCCTTCATATATAGCGGCCTGTTGTGGCTGGCAGTAGGTAGTAGCATGTCTTCTGGAGAGAATGTCATGCTGGCTTCTGGTACAACTTCAGCTATGCAGGTTTCAAAATGAGCAGGCGTCTGCAGTGTAGTGATGATCGCCTGTCGAGTTTCTTCACTCAGAGAGAGGATATCCCAGATTGTAAATCGGGCAGGGAGCTTCTTGAGTAGCTTCATTATTCGGCTCCCAGCTCGGACATTGGAGAGCTTCATCTCTTCAGCCCACCTGGGCTTGGGGAGGTTTTGATTTGCGGGTCCTGACGGACCTGCTTCATCTTCCTCAGATTCGACGCCCTTCTGGCTGGTACCGACTTCTGGGTCTTCTTTGTTAGTTGCTGCTGGGCAAGCTCCGCCTGTATCTGGCTCTTCAGCAGATTGTGCTGGCTGCGGGTGAATGGCCCCGGGTGTAGGGTTAGCCTCCTGACAAGGCTGCTTCCCCTTGGACATCTTCATGAATTCAAGAAATGAAGGGACCCCTTTGCCCCCACTCTTGTTGTATAAGCCTGACGGAGGAGGGATTTGGGCTCCCCTGACCTCCGGCGGAGGTGTCTTGTAGGGTTGCTCCCCTCTGAACGTGATGTTGTGGTTGGGTGGCGCCTGGCGCCCCCATTTTCGGCCTGACCGGGTGGCATGTGCAGCAGTTGCGGCCTCGGCCTTGCCTCCCCCAGCATGGGGTGTGAAGCAAATTTCCTCTTCTTTCTCCTCTCCGGGTAGGTTGAAGAGCGCTGATAGGGTATTACAGAAGACAACCTGTGTTTTATTGGCCCCAACGGCTTTTCTTTTCTTCTTCTTTTACTTCTTCTTCTTTTTTGCTTCTGCGGGCGGGTGCCCCCAGAATAGACTGCCCTCTCTATCAGGCGTCTCTTCAGCTTCCTCCTTTTGTTCAAGTGAGAGCTGCTCTAATTCTTGCCACGGGATGTGGTCCCGCACCAGTAGAGGTTTCAGTTCGGGCTGCACATATTCATCTAGCCCTTCAATGAGGTTTTGCAGTCGAAGGACCCCAGGATTGGTTTCCTTAATCACTGGTAGCGGAGTTTGTCTCCTCCGATTATGTGTATGTATCCTGATAGCTATAGGTGGAGTGACCCATGCGGGTGCTGCCACTGGCGGAGCAGGCCGGGGTGTAACACCACGGATATGTGCCCCCCCTTTCGGGCGGGGTGCCCTCTTCTCTTTGTGCTTTATAGGGATCTGCTGCCATCCCCGCTGCCCTTTCGCGGGCTCCAAGAAATGAGCTTCGTAGGTGCTCTGTGTGCTTGCTTCAGAGATCTCCTCGGGCAGCGCCTGGTATAGGGAGATCATATTGACTCCAGCCCTCCTTCGAGGGGCTTCATGTGGCTGAGGAGGGTCCACTTTGTACTCTCCTAGCTCAATTTCATCCTTCTTCACCATCCCTTCGATGATGTCTTTGAATACATAGCAGTCTTCGATTGGATGCCCCAACATCTGTTGGTAGGGGCAGAATCTCGGACTGTCTTTTCTTTTCAGGTCCTCCGGCCTCCTCGGCTCAGGCAGGGTGACCATGCTGTATTCTGTTACCCAGTCGAACAGGACTCGGGTCTTGTCTTTTGGAAAGGAATAGGCCTTCTTCATTTTGTCCCTCAGCGAAGGACCTTCTTTGCCGTCTGGGGCTTCTGCAGGCTGCGGGGTAACTCCCTTCTTGCCTTCACATTTTTGTTGTTCAAACGCCTTTATGTCAAGAGCATTTGCTTCTTTGGGCTAGGAGCGCCGGTCCACTGCCTTGCCCTTCTGGGTCGTGCTGGCAGTAGATGTAGGGGTAGGTCTGGCCAGGAAAGCTTCCACTTCGGCCATGACATTATTTAGTCGGTCGAACGACCGTATTTCCATTTCGATCATTCTCTCCAGAACCTCCCTTCTGAGATTCTGTTTGCATATTTGCACAGCGTCCTCCTGATGCGGGGGCCGCTTGCACCTCATTCCGAGGTTTCTCCACCTCTTAATATAATCGAGGGCTGTCTCATCGGCCCTCTGCCTTGTTGAATAGAGTTCGGCCACTGTGACCTCCCTCTCTGTGACATGGAACCTTTCTCTGAACTTTCTCTGCATATCTGACTAGTCATTGATCGACCCGACTGAGAGGCTAGAGTACCATTCAAATGCGAGCCCCGTCAGCGAGGACCCGAAGAACTTCAACAAATATGACTCGTCGGTGGCCAGATCACCCATGACGGTCATGTAATATGCAATGTGCTCCTTCGGGGACCCCTTCCCATTAAATTTGTCGAACTTAGGCGGCTTGTTGACCCCCGGGGGAAGTCGTTTAGCCGCGTGGTGTTACGGGTAGGGAACCCGATAGGCATCAAATGCAACATAGTCGCCTTCACTTTTCTCTGCGAGCTTTAGCTCGATCATCCTTTCCACCATCATCCGGTTCATGACCGTGGGGTCAACTGGCTCCGGATAGAAGTGCGCTGGCTGCAGGTACGGGGTGACCAGGGTGGTCGCCTGTGGAGGACGCATCAGCGGAGGTGTCTGGTGCGTTTGAGGGAGCACCGGAGGTAGCAGTGGCTGGAGCTGTGGTGGCCGCTGTTGCATCATTGCCATGCTTGGCTCCGACGACTGGGGCAGTGTATAGAGTGGTGGAGGGCCGTCACGACGGACTGCTCCCCGAGATGATTCACCCTGGACTTCGGGTGGCTTGGAAGCTGAGGATTGTTCAGTTTTCTCCATCAGTTGCTTCTTTAGCAAGTCTATCTCTTGTCGATATTGCTGCAGTAGCATCAAGACCGATGGGTCTATAGAGGCTGTAGTGGGGATAACTTCTGCTGTATCCCCGGACGTACCCTCGGGTAGGATGTCGAGGGGGACGTCGTCTTCTTCCTCTGCCGTCACCACATTAGCTGTCAAGACGGGGGCCTTGTCATCCCACTGGTGGTAGACCTGGGGCTGTTTCCCTTTAGTCATCATCAGGAGTTCCCTCGCTGCTTCTGTTCTGCGAGTACTCGGCCCCGGCCGTGCGTCCAATTGAGCCAATTCTCGAGGGTCTTCGAGAAGCTCCCCATATCGGTTGGATATACCAGCCATGTTGCAGGTGAATACATGCACCCTTTTCCTTTGTCGATGGACCCTCCTTTTAGCTTGATGCGGGAAGGTCCGTCTTTCGAACACAGAAACTCTTCTTCTTTCTTCCCGCTCGGGGACAGCTTCATCGGCTTCGATCTCAAAGCCGTTATCATATCTATTGTCGTCGACTGACGACACCATCATTCTTTCTCCCATACCCTGTTCATCTGCCATTGGTGGGTAGTAATCTTCATCAGTGGCGACTGTCTGCATCAGTCGCTGTTACCCAAGCGAGGGGTTACCCAACCCTCGAAAATAGTTTCTGACCAAGCATGTCATCTCTTCTTGACCCCGCTCTTGATGTAGCACGGGGGATAGTTGTCGACCTCCCGCAGGAGGGATATAAGCCAGCCGAGCTCTATTGGCAAGTTGTTGGAATCTTCATCCCGCAGTTGGGACGTTGGCTTGACGGGCGCAGCCCGGAAACTTTTGTGGCGCGAAGGGCCCGCAACCACTTCTTCTTTTTTCTTCGGGGGCAAACCCCTTTCTCTTCTCTCTTCTGCCCCATCACACATAGGACGGCGGTGGATGGGAGTCAGCTGGTGGGCAGGTTGGGCCCGCTTGGGAACCCACACCTGTTTGAACTTCCTCTGCCTGGGGGCCGTTCTTCCTTGGCCATAGTGGCCGGTTTCTTCTCTTTCTGCCCTCCTTCCAGTGAGAGCCTGGTATGTATTGTGGACAGGGATTGTGGGGATGACTCGGTCTGGGGCCACCCGTGCATTGTGTCCGTTGAGGAAGACGTGCATGCCGCCAACCATCATAGATTTCCCGGACTGAGATAGAGTTCCGGTAATCACAGCAGCACTTCTGTGGGCCTGGCGACGCTGACGTCCTCCAGGGTGTTTGTTGATAGTATTGGGGTGGGCTCCACGTATGACGTGGTGTACCAAACAGCTAGCGGCCGGGGCCGAACTCTTGGATGAGTCGTTGCAGCAGGGAGCCTTCAGAGGCTCCATTTTCTCCCCAGCTTCCTTGATGGGTTCCGGGGCTTCAATCTCCAGCATATCGACAAAGGCTAACCCCAGGAAGTTGGGGAAGCCAATAGAGGTAGGGAAGCTGCCGAACTCCATGGGCACCGCCAGGTACCCTTGTGCGTGCCCAGCAACGATCGAAGGACCAAAGCCGACCCCAGTTAATCCATTTGTTGCCATCGTGCGCCTGTAAAGACAAACAAGCCAACGATCAGTAGCCTTTGAGAGGGCCTCGAAGCCCAAGTATTTCGGCAAAGAGATGAAAGGTGACACTAGTCCCACCGGGCGTGCCAGACTTGTTTGCGGGCCTTTTCGTTCCCCTCAGGTTATCGGGTATATAGCTCTTATTTCACGCGTCGATCAACCAATTAACTAACTGGTAGTTAACTGACTGATTGACTGCGCGGGCGTGCCAGTCACATACGTGACAGATTTATCGTGCGCTCGTTCTGACTTGGTCAGACGAATGTGAGGTTCGGTCGGGACCAGCAGTCCGCCATACCATAAAGGCTATGGCGTTAATTACATCCCCCACGAGGAGGGAACACCTTTGATTAATTGCCGAGATAGTGGGCTGTCAAGGCCGGAATAAAGGATGCGACACTACAAACATGATGGAATCATGCAAGATGCATCTATCTGTCATGTAGGAGAGGCATGGTTTATTGAATTGGAGACCCCTGGTGCGTGGCGGAGGACATAGGTCCGAAGACCACCATCGCGCATAGCGGAGACTTCCGATCGGGCGTAACCCGACCTTCCGTCAGCGCCATTTGATATACCTGTGGGCCGATGCAAACACGCATGCATGATGACGATGACCATGCTAAGCATGATGACAGAATTATGAAGATAAGCAGAACTCAGTCACATGTTTATTAAGCCCCGCCAACGGGGGAAAAGATGGCACAAGCATGATAGTAAGAGCAGAGTGATGACAGACATAATGGTGAAACATGATAACAAAAAGATTTGGACTCGAAAGGCCCTCCTCTTATTCAATTTATTCCTAATTAGGGTTGATTAATTTTGACCGCGGGAAGCAAGGGTCGCTCGGGGGGCGAGCCAGGGATTAGGCGGCGTAACGATCAGAAACGACACCGGAACATGTAGGTAAAAGACTTAAAACGGTGTGGAAACCATAGGTAAATGACTTAAAACGGCGTGGAAACCGTAGGTAAACGAAGAGTTTTAAAACGGCGTGGCCCGATTAGGGCGCGCCGGGAAGAGGCGCGCCGGGGAGGGCACGCCGTATATAAATGGCGCTGGCTTAGCCAATCTTGCGGAAACTGAGGTTTTGTTCATTTTTTCTTGGGTTTATTAAGATACTTTGAAAAACTTTGAGAGTTTATTTAAGTTATTTATTCAAAGGATCGACCTCGGGGCATCCGGGAGCCGAGTCACGGGCTCGCGCGAGGTTGACACTCGAGCGTGGCGGTTGTTCTGAGTAGGACTCGTTCAAGCTGAAATTTCGGCAGCATCTCCCCATCCCGGAGGATTATTGGGGAGAAGCGGGGAGTACTCACGTAGCGGAGCAACCCCTGAAAGCCGGGTGGCACAACGGCGGCCGGCAAACCCGAACGGAAAGGAAAACCCCGAGGCCTAGCCTGCTAGGGGCACCGAATCCATGGGCGACAGTGAGCGAATGAGGTGACTCATTATGGGAGCGAAAATCCCGAGGGCTAGCCTACGAGGGGCATGCGACCCGAGTCACCACAACTCTCGAATCGGGACGACCGATGGAGGGAAGGAAACCCCGAGGGCTAGCCTACAAGGGGAACACAACCCACGGCCACCATAAAGTCCATTAAGGACCGTGGATTTGAACTGTAGGGCTTAGCCCTGTTGCTGTGCACTCAATGGTCAGTAGGGACATTCATCATCAATGGACGAGCCCTCTGTCGGCCGAGTGGCTGATGTAGAAGATTGGGGGAGTATCCCCCTCCCCGGATACTGGAGTGAGGCTACAGAGCATACTCCCGTTAAGGTATGAGCGGAGCGAAGAGAGCGGCGCAAGACGTTGTTTGACGACGACAAGTGGACAAACGAATTGCTAAAAATATATTAGAACGGCGAAACCCGCGGGCTAAGCAAGTTAATACCAGCATGCTATGTGATTAGCATGGAGGCCCGGGGAATGGATATATGTATATATATATCATATTCGGAAACAAACCAACAGGGGGCTCACCGCTGAATGAAAAAGAACGATTGAAGCGATCTTCCCCACCCATCTGGCCTGTGAAGAAAAGCACAGGGGCGGTGAAGGGTTCGCTCCCTAGGCGGAGATGGACAGAGATACGCACACAAGTGCGTCTCCGATCACAGAACCCATGGCATATACGGTGCAGAGCCCAACCATTACATTAGAATCGAAAGAGAAAACCCCGGGGAGGGGGGAGAATGGTTCATGTAGCCCAAGGGCATATCCAGCGTCGGAGAAACCGATTATACGGGAGTACGTACGCCGGGAAATCATTAAATGCACATTCGAGAAGAGATTAGAGAAGACATAAAAGAGAGATACGGCATCAGCCACAATAGCATTTCATTCATCCCGTGAACGACACAGATATATATGCACAGCATGTATATTCCGGTGCCGGCGTTATCGCTCGGCCGCCGTTTACATTAATAGAGAAAGCTCATTACAAACGAAGAGAAGAGGCAGAGGTAATGGTGAGGGAGGGGAGGTCAGGCTCGTGTCATCGCCCCTCCCCTCTCTCAGTTACATTGTATCAGGGGAAGAAAACCAAAGAAGAAGAAAGGGGATCGACCGGGAGAAAACACGGAACCCACCTAAACCCTTTCTTCAGAACAGAGTATCGGATCCCCCGACTTCTCTTCACCGGCTCCGGAGGTATTCAGAGGAACAAACGAGGAAGACGACGGCGAGAACCCTCGGTGGAAAACCCTACTTCTCCCCCAAGCTCTTCTCTCGGACGAACAGAACTCTCTCCTCGGATTGGCTCTCTTCTGTCTTTTTTTCTCCTTTTCATTTTTGATTTCTCTTCTTTTCCGTGTGTTCTCTTCTTTCTTCTTTTTTCGAAGGCAGGCTATATAGCCTTTTGTTAATCCGGCGCCCCGGGAAGGGGCGCGCCGAATTTGATGGCGCCGGGGAATACATCCCCGATCGGAATTGGCGCGCCGGTTTTGATGGCGCCGTATTAAGAGGCGCCGACATCCCTTCACGCGCCGTTTTAACTTGTTTGCTCGGCGCGGCTCGTCCGATGGGTCCGGAGATGATTCCGGAGGCTCCCGTTGACTGTTCCTCTAGCCTTGGCCCTTGGAAAACCTTGACGGGGTGTCGAAAAAGCTCTTGATATGACGAAAGGCCTTAATCAGAACTTCGCGTGTGTCTGGCCCGAGCACACGGGTGTCCTGCTCGTACAGCCTTCGGCACTGTGATTTGTGCTTCTGGTTGAGACAGACTCGTGCTCGCAGCTTCCTTGCGGGATGGTGTTGCATCTTGGATAATTTCGCCTTGAATGGCGATCAATCGGCCACTAACGGGCCCACTATGGCGAGAAGCCGAACCCGTGTCGGGTGATCGGGACCTTCTGCTGACAGAACCTTCGGCCCCTTGTCGTGGGTGGCCGAGGACGTTCTTCCTCTTTAGGAGAGTCATTGGGTATGCCGTCGTCCTTGGTCGGGCGACGGATGCAGGGTAGCGGCACGTCGAGGTTGATGCCGGATCATTGGGCAGGCTTGATCACGCTGCCGGTTGGTTGTGGATTCATCTTGACTCTCCTGAGGTGAAGTCCCCGGTGTTCACTTCAAGGTGGCTCGGGGCTCTGGCAACTTGCGGAGCCTTCAGTAAGCTGATCTTCATCGGCTTCTGTGCTTCAGTGGGCCGTATCATTCGTCTTTGCGGCTTGGTCGCCGAAGGATTATATTTTGAGTGCCAACAGCGGTCGACCTAAAGTTTACAGAAATTGAACAATTCATTACTGGGAGAATCGGTCGACCGGTCCATGGGCGGCGGTCGACTGAAATTTATAAAATTACAGATTCATGAACGCTGGGAAATTAGGTCGACCGCTCCACCTGTACAGGTCGACCAAAAACAAAAAAACCTGCAAAAGTAAGATTATTAGCCCATAAATCATAGCTTTATACAAGATGCTTTGAAACCACACTTTGTTCCATTCAGTTTGAGTTGGTTTAATCTTGATCTGGTCATATTTTAAGGCAAGGTAGATTTAAGCATTTGCTTTGGTAAAAAAAACTTTGAGAGCCTTCAAGGACTCTAGCTAAGCAGTTAAGGAATGGATTTGCCAGTTATTCAAACCGAGGTTTTGTTATCATCAAAATCACCTGGAGAGACTCAACAGAAGATGCAACAAGTGTCCCCCAAATATTCTATATATTTCTTGAGTATTGTGGAGAATAGGTGGGACCGACAAATGTCTCATGATTTACATATGGCAGGTGAGAATTATGCATCATAGTATTTTATACCGATTTCATTTACTTTATAAGTATGCACTTCTCAATTATATTGTTCACTATATAATGTAGCATACTATCTCCACCTTGCGTTCCACTACAAGAAAGAGCTTTCATACGATGATGAATTGATAGAAGCCGTCAAAAAGGTGGTGGAACGCATGTCCAAAACTCCCCAGAAGGTAGGTAAAGAGTGTATACACTATGCTACTACAAACTATAGTACGGATGTCATGTGGTGATTAATGTATGCATGCTTTGATACCAACTATTGTATGCATGCTTTGATGCAAGTTTAAACAATTTTGAGAGGGAGTCAGGTCATTTTCCGAACCATCAGCCATTGCATGTCGGGAGAGGAATGATGTAGGTAAAATGCTCTTTCCCAGACAATGAAGAGTTTCCCTTGTTTCATTCATGTTGAAAATATAATGCTTCAATTTTTTTTTGACAATTGAGTGGTGGTTGAATTATGAAAGCAGCTCACTTATCTTGAGGAAGATTGTTATTAAAGTATTGTCTCAAACACCATCCTCTAGTGGGTGTGAGAGGAATTGGAGCACATTTGCTTTGATACATACAAAGATAAGGGACATGTTGACACATCAAAGGCTGGATAAGTTGGTCTATGTGCACTACAATATGAGGCTGAGGTTGAAGCACATACAAATGGATGCTAAAAAAGGGGAAGGAGATTATGATCCTACGGATGTTGCATATCTCCGCGATGATGAAGACCCTATCATGTCTTGGGTCGCAAGGACAACTACAAAACGGGGTGAATATGAGCTTGACGAGAAGGCAGCTGATCCAGGGGATCCACCTCTGTCGAACACTTTCTTGGCAACAGCTGCAGTAGGTAGAGCTGGAGAATATGCAACATCAGATGCCGAGGGTATAGCAGGGACATCTCAAGTTGAGGAGACAGTGACAGCGGATGATGAGATAGACTTAGAAGATGATATCATTTTGCTTGACACTCCTAGGAGAGGCAGAGGCAGGAGAGCTGTTGATGTTGATGCTCAGTGGGAAAGGTTGATGTAGGGTCCTGCTACAGGGAGCACTCGAGAGCCACCCTCTCAGCCACTGCCACCAAAGCGTGCACTCTCACAGTCACCACCACCACCACAGCCTGCACCCTTATAGCCACCACCACAACGGGATACTTCTTCTTCGCAGAGGGGTGTTTCTTCTTTGTAGAGGTCTCGGACAGTTGCTCCTTCTTCACAAAGATCTCAGAGATCTTCACAGAGGAAGAAAGGGAAAGAAACTCCAAGTTCAAAGACTACAAAGGACCCACCACCATCTCAGTCCCCCCCCAACCCCCCCCCCCCCCCCCAAAAAAAAGGGGTGGTTTGGATTTGGCACTAAAAAAAATAAGAAACAGCCACCATTAGTAGATCCCGATGCAGATACACAGATAACTACAGGATCTGATATTGAGCGCACCATCAATGATGACTCATCTGGCAGCACACAAGGTACTGTTGGGGGTGAGGGTGGTATGTCAGAGTTCACACATGTCCCAGGGGATTCACAGTGGACACATTTTCCAGAGGAGTCAGAATACACACGTGTTACTCAAGATGGTATTGATCATGGTGCTCCATTGCCATTTAATGATAGGAGGACAGAAGGTGGTTCTGCTCCTGATGGTGGTAGCTACCAGGGTATGCTATCTGACTTTGAGAGATTGAGTACACATGATTATGACTCATCTTCATCGGTTTCCTCTAGTGTCCGTCCCATCCCTACACGTCGGACAAGTGCTATATTTGATGATTTTATTATGGATGAACATGAGCGTGGAGTTCCAGAGCACGAGCATCAGAGAATGTGGGGGGAGATGATCGCTTCAGACAGTGAACATTCTAATGTGCCTACACGTCCAGCTCCAGCTGCATATCCTACTATAGGATATGGTTACCATGTACATGCTCATGTTGTCCCAGTTGTGTATGTTTCAGGATCCCAACATTATGCATATTACATGATGCAACACCGTAATATGTATTCATCGTACATATCATGGGCTCAGTATCAAGCATATGTGATGGCCACATATCAAATTCAATTGCAAGGAGATATGCTACGGGGCGATACCAGTTCCACATCTTCATAGTACGACCCTCAGCAGCAGTCTTACTGGGGTTATTATGGTATTTAAATAGAATCATTATGTTGTTTTGTAGTGTAATTGCACATTCGTATTATAACTTAACTTTGCGTATTTTCTATATCTTGTAGATGTCGCGTGACCGACGCCACCCCGCTTGGGAGCATGGGTACACGATGTCGAGTGATCGATGGATTCATTGCATATATTATGAGCACATGATTAGCGGCATACATAGATTTTCTGAGCATCTCGCGGGACTTGGTAGAGATTGTATTGCATGTCCATCTATTCCTTCCCATGTTCGTTCACAGTTTATTAGACATGTAGCAGCCTCTTCCTCTACAGCAACAACAACCTCTTCCTCCACAGTAGCAACCTCTTCTTCCACAACAGCAGCCACTTCCTCCACAGTGTTGCACCCTCCAGCAGAGTTAGTAAATGTGGTGAGGGCATGCTTTGTAGAGTTTGATTTACCACCCAGTGCTGCACATGCACCATCATATGTCAACATGATTAGATGTGTACAGAGGCATCCACATGCACCCCCACCCACCGCATCACATTTACAGTTTGGAGTTGTAGAACCTCAGCGTGCAGATGATGAGGACTTTCGGGAATGGTCGTCAAATACTGAGCTTTCTGAGGATGATGATTAACTTGCATGTTTTCTTTTATCATGATATATGTATGGAGTTTATGGATTATGGACTATTACATTAGCGGCATATATATTTCCTTTTGCCATGATGTATACGAGGGCTATGGATTTTGTTTTTAGCGGCATACATATTCTCATGAGTTTGATGAGTTTGTGAACTTTGAATGTGTTAATGGTAGGTGAGAATTATAAATTTGAATGTGTTCATTGATTTGAAGTGTTAATTTGAGTGTGTTCTGATGAATTTAAATGCATTCATTGAGTTGAGGTAGATTATGATGAGTTTAAACTTTGAATGTGTTACTGACAGGTGAGAATTATAAATTTGAATGTGTGCATTGATTTGAGGTATTAATTTGAGTGTGTTATGATGAATTTAAATGCATTCATTGAGTTGAGGTAGATTATGATGAGTTTAAACTTTGAATATGTTAATGGCATGTGAGAATTATGAATTTGAATGTGTTCATTGATTTGAGGTGTTACTTTGAATGTGTTCGGATGAATTTGAATGTATTCATTGAGTTGAGATACATTATGTTAATGGCATGTGATAATAGATTACGATGAGTTTGAACTTTGAATGTGTCAATGTCATATGAGAATTAGGAATTTGAATGTGTTCATTGGTTTAAGATGTTAATTTGATTGTGTTTTGATAAATTTAGATGTTTTCATTGAGTTGAGGTAGATTACGATGAGTTTGAACTTTGAATGTGTTAATGGCATGTGAGAATTATTAATTTCAATGTGTTCATTGATTTTAGTTGTTAATTTGAGCGTGTTCGAATAAATTTGAATGTATTCATTGGTTTGATTAATTTTTATAGGATGTAATCATTATTTTGAATCAAGAATACAGTTTTAAAAAGTAGGCGAGGAGTTAATGTTTAATATAATTTTTTTTGGTTAAGAATAGGCAATTGTTAAGGCCTTTGACATAAGTCAGACTGAGTAGTCCGAGTCGGATGCGACTCGGCCATACCGTATTAGATCAGGAGGATCCCGATCCGGTACGGATCAGTGAGTCGACAAACCTTGGTTTAGTTACATTTTTTAGTTCACTTTATATCATAAATTATATTTTAAGAAAAGAGCGGACTCTAAACCCCGTTTGATGTCATCTCTCTTAATTTTTAAGGATAAAATTAACCCTTCACAAAATTTTATAGAATTAAAAACAATGATCTACTTATTTTTATTTTAAGATAATCACGAGAGAATCGATGTGTCCTCTCTCTTATTCCTCCGGCAAAGCCAGCCCATGGCATCTTCCTCCTCCTCTTTCCTGCGAAGCCCACAACCCCGCTGCTCCGCATAGTGCAACAACTCTCCCTCCTCCTCCTTGCGAGCCAATGGCCCCGCCGCCCACGGCAACCCTCCCCCCTCCTTCCTGCAAAGCCGGCGCCCTCACTGCCCAGTCGCCCTACCGCCACAACCATGTACACCCACCCTCCATCCTCCTTCCTATGAAGCCAGCAACCCTGCCGCTCTGCTAACTCGGCCCCTACAACACAGTCTGATAACCCACCGCCAAACCCAGAGCCTTGGAGGAGTAACAGAGGAAGGACAAGAAAATTGTAGCACATGAACAAGGCAAAAGCGCCAACAAGCACCATGGCGAGATTGAGGATGCTGCCCACATTGGCCTGGGTTTCTAGTTGGCGGTGACTCCCCTCCATTCCCAAGGTGGCGGCGGGGTGAATGCCATGGGAGAGGTTGACATCCTTAGCCTCTGATTCCAATATGCGACAGCTATGGCCGAGTGGGACGAGGAGGCCCTCCTTGCTGCCAGCCTCATCATCAAGGACATACCTGTCCTGAGTTCAAGGACAAGAAGCATGCTAATGGCCGACTCAAGTCCCCTCCCATCATTAACTAGCGAAGGAAAAGGAGATTCAATAGAGGCAGCCATTCCATGCCTGGACTGGCTAAGGGAGGAACTCTCTTATAACGACCCAGAATCTAGATACCGGAATGTATCTGATACCATTTGAATCCTGGTCCGCCACCCACGAGCCGGAAGGCTCGGAAGAGTTATTTTAGGTGTTGTGGAGGTACATTGAAATTTAAAATAATATAAAAAATATATTATATAGCTAATTAACTAAATAAAAAAATAAACTCATATTTTTAATTAATAAATTAACTACAGAGTCTAGTCTACTAGTATAATCAACAGAAAAAAAAGTGTACCCAAATCATCGAGCATGCCCCGGCTCTGGCAGGCTGGCAACTACGAACTGCTGAACAACTCCTATGCACCTCGAGGAGGAGTTGCTACACCTGAAAAGAAAGGGGTGAGCCCCATCTCATTGGCTCAGTAGGAGTCTCACAGAACTTCACCACGAAACAACGACGATAAGCAATAGCAATACCAGCAATAACAACAATAATAACAACATGAGTAACATCAGTAACAATAGCAGTAACAACAACAGTTAGTGGAACCACATGTCTCTAAGGTACTCCTACTCTCAATGGGGAAAACCTCGACCTCACGGTCAGAACCGTCGAATTAACGGTGAAATCATAGCTAGGCTATTGGGAAAGGAACCATGACACCTCTGTCGTGCAGGCCCATCCTCACTGACGAAAGCCATAGTTCAGACCATGTGTCCGGGGTAAGGTCACGATCTCACTGTCATGAACACGACTCTGCCTATTAGTGAAACCATGATGGCTCTATATGGAGCCCTTGACCTCAACGTCAGGAAAAGCACACAGAAGTCATCCCAAGAATCACGACCTCGATGTCGGGAAACCAAAACCTCGAGTTGGGAGAGTCAGGTCTCATGCGACGGGAGAACCTACCCACTAGAAGTAAGGACGGATGCATCCACTAACGACTTAGTCCATAACTTCAGGTGTCACCCTACTTGTCCCAGGTGGAAACTGAGACACCGTATAAATAACCACATAACAAGGACTAGTTAGGGTCGTGCTTGTCAATACGCGTCCGAAGCCCCCAATCTCGTGTGCATACACAGAGTCATTGCTCTAAGTCAGGTCCTCTAGCTAGTTTTCCCCCTAGCCCAGACTCGGGTGAAAAGGTAAAGGGCCCTACGGAAACCAGCCTAAAAATTATCTCACCGGGACTACTCTCTACCTCTCCCCAATAAGTAAGCACACGTGCGCCCAGGAAAAAGCACTGTCTAGTGGGGGGTCACTCAACGTGGGAACTCTCAGTAGAGGAAACACTGAAGTATCGTCTGGCTACGTACGCACCCCTCGTAAGTATCAGGAAACACATGGCGACTCAGTGCCACCCGACTCAAGATGGCTAGCTAGACCTGCTAAACCCTCGGCCATTAAGTCACGCGACTCATCCCAAGGCCACTATGCAATACAACTCTATGCCGTTAAATCACCCTAAGCTGGAATTCAGAAATCACAGTGAAAAGGAACTAGTGAGGCGGCTCACTGACGCCGGGGTTCTCTCTCCTCTAGGAGTGAACAAGGGAACTTCCAGCACTTTTGGCTGGTTCATAGAACTCAAGGTCATTGGCCATACTCATGGCCCACATGGAAACCATCTTCTGAGGAAACTAACATTGTGCGGGAACATCCCTCCGTACGTACTCGGGTGCACGGTGACTCGAACTGGCATAACGAAGAAGCCTAAAACACACGGCATCACCCCAACCCTCAAAATCATGTGGGCACGCTATTTGAGATATCATGGCTCCCATGGACACCCAAAAACACAAACTCAGTCCCCACGGGGTGTCCGGGACATCTACGGGGTAAAAGGTCGATCAAAGGGTCTCAACTGGGTCGACCGTCAGCCAACAAGGGCAAAAGGGATTCAAATTGGTTGACCTGCCCCATGGGTCGGTCGACCTTTATGCTGTGGAATCGGTCGACCAACCAATGGGGTTAGTCGACCACCACACTGGATTGGTCAACCGTTCCAACACGGTCACCCTTACTGTGGCGAACTGGAATCGGTTGACCGTTTTACCCGTTTGGTCATTTGAAACCAGCGAAAACTCTGCACGGACCCATCCGAGGGGCCCTAATCCATACCCCAATCACTTTGGGTGATGGGGAAAACATGGGGAAACTCTTCCCCGACCTCTAAGCTATCGGGAGGTCCCATTCAAAACACCAAACTCCATTGAATCGGTGAATCCGTCGCTCACCTCAAAAACATGATATTTCGTCTCGGCGTGGAAGAAAACCCTCTCTCAGCCTCGCTTTGGCCTACAAATAATGGGAAACTAACATGCAAGGGCCAAGGATCCATCCCCCTACCACTCACAACGATTTCCTGCACCGAGGACGTCGATTCCAATCGAAAATGCCACTCGAACCGCCACCGGGCTCGCGAATTCACGGACAAAGCTCACCGTGCCACTGCCTCCATTCCTCGCTCCCCTCCTCGACCGCTTGCCACCCACGTCCCCCGCCGCCTCGTCGACCACGTCCTCCATCGACTACCTGGAGAATGGGTGGGGAGAAGGAGAGAAACGAGAGAAGAAAGACTGAGAGAATGAGAGAATGAGGGTGAGAGGGGTGTAAATAGAAAATATTTTGGGGTTTTAAAAATCTAAAAAAATAGAGAAAAATTATCTCTACGATCCTCAAAAAATGCATAACTCGTCTGTAATGCCTTAGAGCCCAAAAATATATTGTTTCACCACATTTGGGGATCTGATAGTCTGATAACCAAAATTCTAATTTAAATACAAAACGTGATTCTAGACCTGCAGGAACACTCTGAAACCTACGGATTCCCAATCCGAAAACTCAAGTCACTATAGTTCTCCCCCCTTACAGAAATTTTGCCCTCAGAATTTGAGGCAATACCCATCTCACAGAGGAAGAAAGGCTTACCCAGTTGGCAATGCTCTCAGAGCTCCAGCTTAAAACCTCTATTCTCATAAGACCACCTCACCTGAGGGACACAGCCATACCATTGCCACTAACAGAATCTTCTCGCTTCACATTCGCAATTCATACTGATTTCCAGAGTGAGTAGTGCACATGAAAGGATACAAGCCTGGTATCACCTCGGCTACCACGGGGCTTCAACCATGGGCATCATTGCCACACTCTCGCACATTGAGGAGAGGTGACCCGCGCCACGAATTCCTGCCACCATTAAAATACCCACACTCGGAAGACCAACCAAACATCAACTTTTCTGCCTGCTGACTGATGTCACGCTCTTCACAAGGGACATCCATCCTTGAGTCTTAATCAGCTCACGCAGTCATCTTAACTGACTGCCACATTTCCATCAGCTCCACACTACCAACATTCCATATCCAGCAAGCTGAACACCAATAACACCACTGGACCAACTATGGTCCCAACACAAGGCTTCTATTAATAGAAATTCAACCAGGGCAAGGTATATCATGATCGATTACCCCAGGCCTCGCCTGCTCACGGCTCTCGCCATTCTCAATTCACCTCGACTGGCATCTTCTGACTGCGAAAGTCCATCCGTCGGCCACCAGCCACTCGTCAACGAGAAATTCTTACTCGCTCAACTTTCCTCTTTTCCATGTTTCTTCATAAGGCCTAATAATATCATCCTAAATCTTGATGGCCCATTTGTTGACTCTTATACTCACCATTTTCACTCCTGGAGTCGGTCCTTGCTCGGACATCATTTTCAAATCTGATCCTTACGTCAACTCTACCCTCTCAAGGGAGCACGGTGAAATCATATGACAAAACTTCATAATCCTCGGTCCATGCCAACCCTAGCTGGTTACAAGACCAAGGCTCCTATCCAATGATATCCCTTTTGGAGCCTCCGCCCCAGAGGATCATCAATTACACAGTCTCATCGAATCCTCCATCTCAATTACTCAAATGAACACCTGCCAACCCTGGCCCCGCTCTCACCACAGAGCCACAGGACATTACCTTTGCAACTCATGGCGCACATTCTTTGGAACAGATAAGTGACGTGCTTATGTCGTGGCAATCCCATCAACGGCGTGCCAATCAATACAGATCTGCAAACATCACCGATCCTTGCCCCAACTGGGTTCTTCTTGCATTATTCTGAAACTCTCGGACTCAATTAGATCCCATTAAGGTGTCATCACAGCCGATCACTCGACTAGCCTTACTAACCGCTCGCCGCTACCAACTGAAACCCACAAATTCTTCCTCTGTATTCACATTATCGGATCTCGATTCTATCCTGAGAACATTACTTCTGATGAAAAGTTGATCACCTTGTTTATCGACTCCGATCATCGCATCCTCATCCTCTATCAGGCTACTTACTTTTCAACCCCCAACTGGGTCCACCGACAAACACCTGGCATGCTTCTATTGGATGAATAGGGTACTCATCCGGCATACTTGCCATCATATTTTTCCAACTCTCTATTCCGCCAGTGCCACGAATCACAATGCCTCAAGTTGTGGCACGACAATTGGCATGGCTTACACAGCCAAAACAATCTCACACCGAGGAAATGACCCTCCCTACTAGTCAGAATTCTTCGATACTAGCCACCATTACGATCTTGGAACTCATGAGTCATAGGCCCACTACACTCCCACGGTGCACTCTGCACAACATGCACAATTATCAGGAGTAACTCGGGCATCCGCCATCCAAACATTTCCCAACTCGGTTGGGTAACCTCAGAAAACGGGGTGAGGAAAGCTCAAATATCTCAAACCTAGAGCACAGACTTTCTCTATTGGTCGGGCAATCCTCCTACTGCAACTCCACAGCTTTGATCTACAATACTATGAGAACCACAAGACCAGCTATGAATTCATGCATATATGGCCCAACTAGCACTCATCCTTCTTTAACAACGCACCACATCGAGGGATGGCCATAAATTCTTACAGGCAGCAGCATTGCCAATACACAGAACATTTTGCACACAAACTCCTTGGCATACTCGAGGAGGCCAACCAATCAAGCATATGATGAACATCGGTGGAATCTAACCAAAGCATAATTCTCTCCAACTAAGGAGACACCAATATACCTTCCATGAGGCGGGAGACTTTCACGCTTGACCCAACCTTGAATCTCACGCTTGCTGGGAATCTCACCTTTCAGCACTAGGAAAAACCATCGCTTCCATTGGGTCAGCTCCTCCGACAACACTTACCAAGTGTTTCACCGGACCACGCTTGTAGCATTTCCTAGCACACCATCACAACTTGCCAAATTGCAATTCACCATGCCTCGAGCACTGCCTCTACTATGAAGTCCCGCGATCAATGACACCCAAGAGGGGGGTGAATTGGGTTTTTACAAATTTTAAGAAAACTATTGCCCTTTTTGAAATATGTGATAGAATGCTAGTTAAGAGATTCAAAACTATTCAATCACAAGTTGGATTTATCAAAATCTAATTAGTAATGAGATAGATTATGCAAGATGAACAAGAATAAAATCTGACCAACAAAGCACACTAACACTCACGTAGAATGGAGGTAGAAGAAAAGGACCAAACCACACAATTCAAACCATAGTGCACAGCGGTTTTTAAGGTGGTTCGGATGCAACGACGGCAATCCTACGTCCACCCCTCACCAAACCCGGTGAGGCTTCACTCGGGGATAAATTCCCAAACGGAGACGACGCTCCAATCACACACGCAGGATGACGCCTGCACACACACGGGGACGCGCCCCAAAACACACACACACACACGGAGACGAAGTCTCCAACACGATCCAACAAGCGGATCAACAAAACACACACACGCTGCGACAAGTGTAGCACTCCACACACACAAACACTAAGATCTGGATAAAACCACACACACGTAGATCTAAAAAGACCTACGCACACACGAATCAAATACGACACACACACACACGACCACGGATCCAACAACGATCCACACACACACAAGTTTTCGCAGTTTATACAAAACACGAATATGAACTTGAAACACAATAAGGCACAGTTTAGAAATCCCCTGATTTAGCTTCCTTTTCAACGTATGCTGCTGATCCTGAATGTTGCCTTCCCTCTTGCTTGAATGATTTCAAGTGGATTGTGAAAACCTTGCTCTTTTCACCCTTGTACAACCTTCTTCTCAAATCCGTGCTTGCTTGCTTCTTCTTCTTTCTTCCTTGGGCAATCTTCCTTTGAATCCTTGCTTCCTTCCTTGCTTCTTTTCCTTGGAGGATGTTGGCTTCAGATCTACCTTGAATGGCTTGAACTTGGATCAAGATTGTTGCTGCACGAGGTACTGTTCACGGAGCTACAACACCCTCTCCTTTCACCTTGGACAGCCTCCCCCTTGATCTCCCTTGAAGCCCTCTTGGTTGGTTAGGGTTTATGGCTCCAAATGATATGTTTTATAGCCCTTGAATGGTCCATAGACAAGCCCCAGACCAGATCCACAAATCATGGTGAAATTGGGGTCATTGGGATTAAAAAATTGGGTGAAAGATTCCTCTCCTCGAGCTTGAAATCGAAGTCAACAAAAGGGGGCTCGGGACTGGCGGTCGACCGGAAGGCATGGGGCGGTCGACCGGAATTTTATAGGTTTCGAAGTTTTGGTGGCTGGGAAAAGCGGTCGACTGCCCCTAGGCTGGCGGTCGACCGAAATCTGGAATTTTCCAGATTTCGAACGTCGAGCCCCTTAAATCAATTTGCAGTCCGTGAATTCAAACTCCTTTGTCCTTGAAGATTTGTACTGAGTATATGTGATGGAGGCATCATCTACAACTCCCTTTGGCTAGGGTCTTCTTCACACTCCGACGTCGTTTGAGTTCGGGCCTCTCTTTATAAAGGCCCAATTATCCTTTGTGTGCTATCTATTTGAGTCATTTGATGTAATTTTCATTTTATTTGAGTCATGTCCCTATGTCTTGCATTTATTTTCCTAAGTTTGAGTGTCATTAGATTATTTAGTTAGCTATTGGGCCCAAATCTTCGGGCTTGGCCCAAGAGCCCCCCTACCCCCTTGGTTATTTGTCATTGAGTCTTTTGTCAGGGTCTTATTGTAAAATGTGGGTTGCCTATATATAGGGCCCCATTTCCTTCCTTTTGGACTAATGAATGAATCAATGTAAAATTTCCAGTTGAGAGTTCAAATTTAGTTATAGTGGAGTGATTCCAATAGTGGGTGAGAAACCCTAGGGGAGATATTCCCCACCCCACCTAACCTTCTCTCTCTCTCTCTCTCTCTCTTTCTCTCTTTCTCTCTCCTTCACTAAGGGGTTCGCCCCTTTCCCTCTCTCCTCCTCCTCCCAACCACCCCCAACCCCCACCTACCTCTATTAAGGCCACTCCACTTCCCCACATCCCATTTACTCCCTCCCCTAGTCCCAAGGATAGAACCCCCAATCCCTACTCCACCTTCCCAACCACCAACCACCCCTCCTCTTCCCCATACATTATCCCACCTTCCCCATGCAGCCTTCCACCTCCCAAGGCCCATTTCAAATTTGAAAAACCTTCCCTCCATAGGATTTGGCCGCCCCTCCCTTCTCCCCTTAGCTTTGGTCGCCCCTTTCTCCCTCCATTCTCCACCACCCTTGCACACCCCATCCTCCTTCCTCCAGCTGAACCCTGCGGCCTCCCCCTTCTTCCTCCACCTCTCCACTACCTCTAGCACCATTCCATACCCCCACACCTTCCCACCACCATTCCCCATCCCCCCCTCCTTCACCCTACACTTCCTTCTTCTTCTTCTTTATAGGTCAATTGGAGGCTATGTCAAAGTTGCTGCTTGCAGTCCAGAAGATGCAGATGAACCAGTAGCTTGCAGCAGCCACCACAGCCTCCTCCCTGCGAATCTGAAGGCCCAAGAGGTATCCACGGAAGCGTCTACCGGTCTTCTTCGCAACGGCGGCAGTTTCATCCCCATCCGAGCTCCTTGCTGCCCGGGAGACCCGTTCTCCCAAAACTGCGCAGAGCTGCCCCTGCTGAGCACCTGAACCGGATTAGAAGCTCTGCCACGATGAACCTCGGGAGAATCAGACCAAGAGTTCTTCTGCAAAGTTGTTCCTCATCTTGTCTACTATCAGAATCAAGAAGAAGAACTTCAATCGACATCCGTGGACCAGAGTTATCAAGTTTCTCCCTCGGGTACACGGTTCTGCTTCCCACAGTCTGCACCGACCCCTCTTCATTGTTTAGAGCTTCTCCGGCATCTTTTGGCTTCCCCGTCTATTCTGCTGCAAAGAGGACTCGTCCACGGTTCCAACGGCTCTGACGGCACCTGATTCGGAGTTTGGGAGCGGTCGGGGCATCCTCTTCTTCCTGCTGTTGGAAGCCTGAAGCTGCCAGTCCGAGAATCTGTCACTCTGTTTAAACCTCCACCCAGGCCAGCAGCGGTACCAGAAGAAATCAACAAAATTATGGGGCATTCCAGTACCAGTTACGAAGAGTTTCCCCCTGGTCCCGCCATCATAAAAATTCCGGATCAAGCTTTGCGGCATCAACTTTGTCTGTCTGTCCTCCATCGCAGAAAGTAGGCAGATCCGGCTTCACAACTTTTGATTGCTTTTAGTCCTAGTTCCCCTCCCCGCTTGGCCGGCTGAAGGCCCCTCTCTGTGCGGAGGTAGTTTTGGTTGTAATACCTATTAACCCCCACCCCAAGATCCCCCCCTCCTGCGAGAGGTGTAGTGTTGTAATTTGTTTGAGCATGTCAAGCTGCACCGCCGCGGCGTGTGGGGATCCACTCGCCTCCCCGCTCGCCCTCGTCTCCGAGCGGGACCGGTTTCTTCAAACCGGTCGAGTAAGTGTTCAAACCTCACTCCATTTAGTGCTTGCCTTTCAATATTATTTCTTAGTTCCGCTGGCCGTGAGAGTGAGAGCTCGATCCTCAAGCCCCGATGCCTTGAGTGATCACCGTGGGGAAGAGTGTAACCGGTGCCTTTGGCACTTTGTCAGTCCCATTGAATTGGGCTTCCACAACCTTTGGGAATCAAATCTTGGCCTTGCTGGCCCTCTACCAGCAAGGGCCCAACCCTCACATCCTCTACTTGGCATTGCCAAGTGATGCGGGACGGACACGGGAGACGACACTATTAGGTGCCACCCTCGGACTCTAGATGAAGACGCGACCAGCAGCACACACCAGGGAGACACTAAGCCCGACACTACGAGCTCCTAGTGGCAAAACGTCGCTAACAGAAGTGGAAGCTCACTCGTCGTCCCAAGCGAGGGAAAGCGCGGACCGTGCACGGTTAAGGAACCGGCGGGGGTCAAGGGTAGTCCGACTCAACTTCTGGACTCGGATCGAGTCGCGGGACGGGTCACTCTCACTCTCACAGCGGTGACATGGACACACGGGCTAGTACCTACACTCTCGGCAGCGGCAAAAGACCGTATACTAGCTAAGCAAATGAATGCCAAGAAGTTAAGACTTTACCTCCACGCACCCGGCATGGCGAAGACAACCCCGGCCAATCCCGGACTCCCGGTTAACATAATTTTACAGAAATACAATAATTTGACCCACTCCACGCAGGGAGGTAAAAGGTCACATGCGGGGCCCGGGAATCACGCAAATTGGGTTGACGGGCAGCATCTTGATGTCGCCCGACGGTGCCGAACTCTGCGTTTTCGTGCTTTCCGAACGGCGGGTTCTGCGGGCCCGTGAGGCCCACCGGTGGCGCTGGCCTCCGGATCTGCAGGAGTGGGTCCCACTGTGGTGGGGACCCCTGGTGGCACGCCTCCACGGAAGGCGGTCGGCCGGGAACACCGACCGGTGGCCGAACAACTCCGATCTCCAAGCTTTTGGAATGCTGCCCACGGATTTTTAGTTGCTGTTTTCAGGCGCGCGCTCCGGCGAAAACGGCCGCTGCGATCAATCCCGACGTCAGATCGGGACGCATGAGCTATCGTTGGAAAGCTCTCTTAAAATGTTTCAATATACACCCAGAGAGATCTGCTGGATCTGGTCGGATCAGAACTTTAATGAATTTACAAGCCCCTGTTGTATAGTAACCGAAACCTCAGATTTGCAGGGTACTTGTCTGAGAACCACCGTTGACCGCCTAGTAAACCTCCGATTCAGATCTTGAGCTCTTCTTCAGAGTTGTAGGAAATCAAACCACGAAATGGGGACAAGTTTTGGAATTGGATTTGGAGGTGGTGGCGATTTGATATGATTTGTGGAGTGACTGGTGGTCGGATCTGGGAACAGGTGGACAGAACTGTAGATGGGACTGAGAACGGTTTTTAGAAAATATGAAATGGGTGAACCAGAAATTTAGAAAAATTGTGGATGAAGGGGTGGATGGAAGGAAACTCCAGTAAAATTTATGGGACTAAAAAAAATCAAAAGACGGACCTAAGACATGAAACACAGGGCGGATAGAAACCTGGACAGAACTTTGGCAGAACTGGAATGAAAGAGGGAACAAAAATCAAAAATTATGAAACGGGATCTGAATGACAAACCAATTTTTTTGGGACATCCTTGACACCTATGGAACCTCCAGTAAAATCCCCAGGTCGATCAGAACTCTTGGCGGAGTTGGGAATTTCGTGGAAGTTGCTGTGGTACTGCACGGGCAGAACTCCGATGAAGAAGATGGCGGTGCGGTGGCGGCTCGTGGCGGCGACGGCGGCGACCGGAACTGATAGGGTGGAGTCTCACCACCAGAAGGAAGCCTTCACAGCTTCAAGGGGAGAGGGAGGGGCGGCCTAAGCCTTGCTCAAGGGATTTTCTTCCAATTCAAATGCATTAATTCCACTAAAATGAGAATTACATGGTATTTGTATGAATTGCAAAATGACATAAAATACCCCTAGATCTAGATTTGGAAGGGGCATACCTGAGAGTCAACAAAAGTATTTCTCCCATGTGGTTTGGAAAAAATAAAATAAGATTCAAAACCTATTAAACTAATACAAAAGGAGGGGGACACTCCCTTAAATTAAGGAGAGATCTAGGAGATG
The DNA here is from genome assembly GCA_022559845.1 of Amorphophallus konjac. Taxonomy (NCBI): domain Eukaryota; kingdom Viridiplantae; phylum Streptophyta; class Magnoliopsida; order Alismatales; family Araceae; genus Amorphophallus; species Amorphophallus konjac. Next base: position 105,662,420 of record CM040121.1, read on the forward strand.
CTCCCCCCTTTGTCCCCTCCTTTGGTCCCACCTTCTAGAAGCCCACAATGGAAGGTTTGACTGACCCCACATGGGCCCCAGTGATGAGGTGGATCAATGGGAGGTGGGATGGGGGGGCCCGTGGGACCCGGGTGGTCCCAAATTACAAATAAACCCCTATTACAATCCAAATTACAATCTAAATAAAATACACACAACATACAAACAAAATACGAAAAATACCGAGACTCAAGGGGGAGTCTCTAGACCGTCTCCGAGCCATATGGATGCCGAAGTGGCTCGAGTGGTACTCCGTGTATGGTACCGGTGGCTCGCCAGCTCGTGCCTCTCGCGTGCTCTGGTGTCCGCACCAATTCTCCCCGGGTGGGAGAAACTCGACCCTGTCGAGTAAGGGTCTATATAGCTCTGGTAGCACTCCAGAAGGTCCGGATCGATTTGCTGCAACTCTCCATGGGTGATCCAAGGATCCTCAGTGGCGGGCCATCCTCTCCATCGCACTAGGTAGCGTGGGTAAGATCCACTCTTGGTAACTGTCACCTGCTCATCCAGTATATGATCTATATGCTCTCGCTGCCGTGGAAAAGGGGCTGAAGGTAGACACTCAGGTGCGAGATCACTCTCAATGGGAGGGGATGGCTCGAAAGACTCACTGGGGATCACCGCTGGGTCCCTATATGCAACTAGATCCGACACATTGAAAGTTGAGCTTATACCATATTCCTCGGGCAGGTCCACAACATACGCATTGGATCAAACACGTTTCAACACTCTAAATGGACCGGCTCCGTGAGCTTGCAACTTCTTAACGGTTCCAGAGGGAAGCCGTTCAAGTCTTACCCTGATCATGACATATTCGCCCTCTTGGAACTCTCGGTGGTGTCGGTGAGCATCAGGTAGCTCTTTGTAACGTGCATTGCTGGACTCAATGTGACGACGGACGTCGTCATGCAGACTCCTAACATGCTTAGCAAAAGAAGAAGAAGAAAAAAAAACACACGGATGCACACACAACCCTAAACAAACCTAAAGTTAGTTCGACCCAATCATATGCAAGGTGGTCCAGGACATCCGAAGGTGTGCCATGCATACCCTAAGTGTGACTGAATGTCGGTACAACCATAAGATGGTCCTTTGGATTTGGGAGGTTTGGGTGGAACAGGAGGGTCGGGTGTCTCTCGCCCGTGAACGGACTCGGTGGGTGCCGATGACCCGATCCATGGAGAAGGGGTATAATGGTGACCTGCCCTAAAGAAGTGGAGTGGAGATTGTGGACTAGGGGGCCCACTAAGAAAGGGATCGAAGGGATCAAAGAATGTGTGACCCCTCGATATGGATTCCCTCATCTCAAGATCCTATGTGTGGAAGTCTAGAAGGTGTTGTTGATCTCCTTCATCCATGAAGGGAGATGAGACGGTGGGGGTATGATGGTGGACTCTCTCGAAAAGGTGGAGTAAATATGGTGGGTCACGGGGTCCACAAGAGAATGGGTCGAAGGGATCAAAGAAGGTATGACCCCTCGGACTAGGCTTCCACAAATCATTGTCCCACATTTGAAAATCTTGGTGGTGTAAATGATCACCTTCATTCATTGTGAGAGATGGGACGACAGTCATAGGTAGAAAGTAAGATTCCTCTCTTGGGCAAAGGGGAATGAAGTCGGACTCGGCCGGCATAGGGAGGAGTAGAAGAACCTCCGTGGTAACATGACCCACGGTGTACACGGAGGTGATGGACCCTAAAGCGGGATGAGTGAAACTACGACCTGTGGGTTGGTCGAAGCCTGGAGCCAACAAGTGCGTAAATGTCAATTGCCGGTCTAATCCGTTAAGAAGGTCATCCAATGTATCCACATGGTGACTAGACCGGAAAGTGGTATGGAATGAGTTGATTGGCACCAGAGGTAGGATAGGGTCCATAGATTGGAAGGGAAGTGGGACCAAGCTATCCTTGAGCCAACTAAGTAGTGGCTCGGCTATGTAAAGTGTACCCGTTAGAAATACGGGTGGCTCGGACTTGGGTGGCTCCAAATGAGTTGGTTCCGAATAGAGTTCGGAAGTAGAGGGCGGTAGCATGGGAGCTTTCGTGGGTGGGGAAGACCATGGGGTAGGCTGTCCGACCGGCTCGGGAATCAACTGAGAGGTAGAGGCTTGCCGAAGGGCGGCATCTGCTCGCCGAATGGCGGCATCAAATCTGGCCTCGAAAGGCTCGACCTCGAGAGCAACCTGATAACACTGTACCAGAGAGAACACATCACGGATAAGACATTCATACCGGAAATGAAGCCGCAAACCTCTCCGGAACTGGGAGGCAGTCGTGGTGCTCTCATTTTCAAACCGGTACACTTCAAAGTCCCTAATGTACTCGGACACAGACTTGTCGCCTTGGACGGGTTGGCATGGGTTGGCCATAGTTGCCAAAGGATGGGAATGGATCCCTAGGAATGGACATGCAAGGCCATTTGAACATGACACGAGACCGACTATGCAAGGTTGGGATGCATGCACACTAAGGACAAGACACCAAGACTCAGTACGGGGCGGAGTTAATCGATCCGAAGATCACTCGCGCAAGTGTGCGGCCTTCCCGATAGGCGTAGCCTAAGGTTCGGACAACACCTTTTTATATACCGATTTATTGGGATGAAATGCAAATTTGAAGCACTTTTTTTTGTTTTGAAAGTAATGATGGTCCTAGACTCGACTTAGACCATGATGCATGCAAGACTTATGCAATGACTACCCTAGACTCAACTGGCTCTGATACCAAAGTGATGCGGGACGGACACGGGAGACGACACTATTAGGTGCCACCCTCGGACTCTAGATGAAGACGCGACCAGCAGCACACACCAGGGAGACACTAAGCCCGACACTACGAGCTCCTAGTGGCAAAACGTCGCTAACAGAAGTGGAAGCTCACTCGTCGTCCCAAGTGAGGGAAAGCGCGGACCGTGCGCGGTTAAGGAACCGGCGGGGGTCAAGGGTAGTCCGACTCAACTTTCGGACTCGGATCGAGTCGCGGGAAGGGTCACTCTCACTCTCACAGCGGTGACATGGACACACGGGCAAGTACCTACACTCTCGGCAGCGGCAAAAGACCGTATACTAGCTAAGCAAATGAACGCCAAGAAGTTAAGACTTTACCTCCATGCACCCGGCGTGGCGAAGACAACCCCGGCCAATCGCGGACTCCCGGTTAACACAATTTTACAGAAATACAATAATTTGACCCACTCCACGCAGGGAGGTAAAAGGTCACATGCGGGGCCCGGGAATCACGCAAATTGGGTTGACGGGCAGCATCTTGATGTCGCCCGACGGTGCCGAACTCTGCGTTTTCGTGCTTTTCGAACGGCGGGTTCTGCGGGCCCGTGGGGCCCACGGGTGGCGCTGGCCTCCGGATCTGCAGGAGTGGATCCCACTGTGGTGGGGACCCATGGTGGCACGCCTCCACGGAAGGCGGTCGGCCGGGAACCCCGACCGGTGGCCGAACAACTCCGATCTCCAAGCTTTTGGAATGCTGCCCACGGATTTTTAGTTGCTGTTTTTAGGCGCGCGCTCCGGCGAAAACGGCCGCTGCGATCAATCCCGACGTCAGATCGGGACGCATGAGCTATCGTTGGAAAGCTCTCTTCAAATGTTTCAATATACACCCAGAGAGATCTGCTGGATCTGGTCGGATCAGAACTTTAATGAATTTACAAGCCCCTGTTGTATAGTAACCGAAACCTCAGATTTGCAGGGTACTTGTCTGAGAACCACCGTTGACCGCCTAGTAAACCTCCGATTCAGATCTTGAGCTCTTCTTCAGAGTTGTAGGAAATCAAACCACGAAATGGGGACAAGTTTTGGAATTGGATTTGGAGGTGGTGGCGATTTGATATGATTTGTGGCGTTACTAGTGGTCGGATCTGGGAACAGGTGGACAGAACTGTAGATGGGACTGAGAACGGTTTTTAGAAAATATGAAATGGGAGAACCAGAAATTTAGAAAAATTGTGGATGAATGGGTGGATGGAAGGAAACTCTAGTAAAATTTATGGGACTAAAAAAAATCAAAAGATGGACCTAAGATATGAAACACAGGGCGGATAGGAACCTGGACAGAACTTTGGCAGAACTGGAATGAAAGAGGGAACGAAAATCAAAAATTATGAAACGAGATCTGAATGACAAACCAATTTTTTTGGGACATCCTTGACACCTATGGAACCTCCAGTAAAATCCCCAGGTCGATCAGAGCTCTTGGCTGAGTTGGGAATTTCGTGGACATTGCTGTGGTACTGCGCGGGCAGAACTCCGATGAAGACGATGGCGGTGCGGTGGCGGCTCGTGGCGGCGACGGCGGCGACCGGAACTGATAGGGTGGAGTCTCACCACCAGAAGGAAGCCTTCACAGCTTCAAGGGGAGAGGGAGGGGTGGCCTAAGCCTTGCTCAAGGGATTTTCTTCCAATTCAAATGCATTAATTCCACTAAAATGAGAATTACATGGTATTTGTATGAATTGCAAAATGACATAAAATACCCCTAGATCTAGATTTGGGAGGGGCATACTTGGGAGTCAACAAAAGTATTTCTCCCATGTGGTTTGGAAAAAATAAAATAAGATTCAAAACCTATTAAACTAATACAAAAGGAGGGGGACACTCCCTTAAATTAAGGAGAGATCTAGGAGATGCTCCCCCCTTTGTCCCCTCCTTTGGTCCCACCTTCTAGAAGCCCACAATGGAAGGTTTGACTGACCCCACATGGGCCCCAGTGATGAGGTGGATCAATGGGAGGTGGGATGGGGGGGCCCGTGGGACCCGGGTGGTCCCAAATTACAAATAAACCCCTATTACAATCCAAATTACAATCTAAATAAAATACACACAACATACAAACAAAATACGAAAAATACCGAGACTCAAGGGGGAGTCTCTAGACCGTCTCCGAGCCATATGGATGCCGAAGTGGCTCGAGTGGTACTCCGCGTATGGTACCGGTGGCTCGCCAGCTCGTGCCTCTAGCGTGCTCTGGTGTCTGCACCACCAAGTCACCTCGGGCTTGGGTGAGCGACGATAGAGCGGTGGCCCATATCGGCCCGTTTGAATGCGATTGTGCTTGCTTCCTTAAGTCCAAGGGTGTGTCACATCAATTGGTATCAGAGTAAGTCATTGACTTGTCTCTATCAAGTCTAAGTCCTAGGGCCTTTGCATTGTGTGTCCAACTTCATTTTCCCCTTATCTTGCATGTCCACCCGTAGTGGTGCTAGTTACCGACCCGATCCATCATCTTCGGTTCCACCCATGGATCCCAATCCTCAACTCAACCAAGGAGCTCCTAGGGAGGAACCCCAAGGCCAAATGAATAGAGTAGATGCTGCCCTTGCTAACATTCTAGCCCAACTTGAGTCCCTTTCCACTCGACTTACTCGGCTAGAAGAGCATGAGTTCCACCCAAGGGAGCATGAACCAAGAGTCCACCCTCCACATGATGAACCTCATAGGGAAGATATCCACCCAAGGGATCATGAACCAAGAGTCCACCCTCCACATGATGAACCCCATAGGGAAGATATCCACCCAAGGGATCATGAACCAAGAGTCCACCCTCCACATGTTGAACCTCATAGAGAAGATATCCACCCAAGGAATCATGAACCAAGAGTCCACCTTCCACATGGTGAACCTCATAGGGGAGATATCCATCCAAGGAATTATGAGCCAAGAGTCCACCCTCCATATGTTGAATTTCATAGAAATGAGTTCCACCCAAGGAACAATGACCCACGGGTCCACCCCCCACATGTTGAGCCTCATAGGGATATGTTCCACCCAAGGAACAATGGACCAAGAGCCCACCATCCATATGTTGAAATTAATAGGGAGGACTTTGATTTTGACCCCTACCATGACTATGAGAGGCCTCGCCACCATCACATTCATGAAAGGCGTCCACGGGACGATCCGGATGACCCTCTCCTAAGGATGATCAAGGTGGAAGCCCCAAACTTTGATGGTTCCCATGAACCAAGTATCTACTTAGAATGGGAGACCGCCATGAACCAATACTTTGAATGGTACCCCATGTCCGACCAAAGGAGAGTAAGATTGGCCAAAATACATCTCACCAAATTGGCCAAAACTTATTGGCTAAACCAAGAGGGATTAAGAAGGATTAGGCGGCAAGAACCTATTGACACTTGGGAAGGCATGAAGAACCAATTTAGGAATAAATACCTACCCCAATCCTACCACCAAATGCTCTTAGATGAATGGCAAAGCCTTACCCAAGAAGGGAAGATCGTGGTTGAATACATTGAAAAATTCGACTCCTATCTTTTGAAGTGTGGAGTCCATGAAGACCCGTCCGTTACCTTGTCCCATTTTAGGAATGGGCTCCAAAGCCACATCAAGAGAGAGCTCTTCATGAGAGATGTTCACAACCTTGAGCTAGCCTACCAAATAGCTAGGGATGTTGAGAGATTTTCTAGGATCCCTCGGTTTGCTACTCCCCGATCGGTCGATCCTAAAAATATGGGGCCACGACCCATTCCGGTCACCCCCATGAAAGCCCCTAGCCCAAGTGGGAATGCCCCATTAAGGCCTTACAACCCTCCTCCTACCATCACTCCAAACAAGCCCATCCCTAGTCACCCTCCTCCACGGAGGGAAGACATTCCCAAATGCCCAAATGTAGGAACCACTCCGGGTAGCGGGCATCAACAATGCTATAGATGTAAAGGGTTTGGTCACTTTGCGGGACAATGTCCATCCAAAGGATTGTCTAGTTTGCTTATTGAGGAGGAAGCTCCCCCACCCCAAGGGGAACTTGAGGGTGTTGTTGAGGACCATGAAGCCTCCCTAGATTGGGAAGAAGAGTATGAGACCCAATACCTTGAATCGGGACTAGATCACACCACTCCACCTACCAACTCCCATCTAGGAGTGATTAGATGCACCCTCACCAAACCCCAAGAAGAGGATTGGCGTCGAACCTCAATCTTTCACACCTTTGTCAAGATAGGGAGCCATGTAACAAAGGTGATCTTGGATAGTGGGAGTTGTGTCAATGCCGTATCCCCCGATACCGTTAAGCTCCTTGGGCTTGCTATCACCCCCCATCCAAATCCATACCGAGTCTCATGGATCAACAACAACTCCATCCCGGTCAACACCCAATACCTTGTGCCCCTCACCTTCTCTTTATATCATGGACAAATTTGGTGTGACGTCATCCCCATGGAAGTAGGAAGCATCCTACTAGGAAGACCTTGGCTTTATGATGTAGATGCCACCATCTTGGGTAGGACCAACACATGTACTTTTGAACATGAGGGTAGGACTATCCATCTCAACCCCTCCCCACCAGGTCCCATGCCCAAGAGGGACACTCTCCCTCAAGGACACCACCCCACCACCACACAAGTCTTGGGGAACTCTACCCCTCCAACCCCATCCCTCACCCAAACTCCCAAACAAAGTGGGACCTCGGGGTTGACCAAGGGTCTTCATCTCATCACTAGGAAAGAGCTTGAAAGGGAGATAGATCAAGGAGTACCAATATGTGCGGTGATCATTTACCTAGGAGAGCCCACTCCCACCAACCCACATCCTATAGAAATCCGACATCTCCTAGAAGAATTTCATGACGTGTTCCCGGCCGAGCTCCCGGACCAACTCCCTCCCATGCGTGATGTGCAACACGCAATTGATTTAGTTCCGGGAGCCACCCTCCCAAACCTTCCTCATTATCGCCTCAATCCCATAGAGCATGCCGAACTTCGTAGGCAAATTGAAAAACTCATTAGGAAGGGCTTCATCCGAATAAGCAAAAGTCCATGTGCCGTCCCGGCCCTTCTAACTCCCAAGAAGGATGGGTCTTGGCGGATGTGTGTGGATAGCCAGGCTATTAATAAGATCACCGTCAAGTATAGGTTCCCCATCCCTAGGCTTGATGACATGCTTGATATGCTAGCCGGAGCCACTATTTTATCCAAAATTGACCTTAAGAGTGGCTATCACCAAGTTAGGATAAGGCCCGGGGATGAATGGAAAACGGCTTTCAAGACCAAAGATGGTCTCTTTGAATGGTTAGTCATGCCTTTTGGGCTTTCAAATGCCCCAAGTACTTTCATGCGTCTTATGACGGAAGTCCTTAGGCCTTTCATTGGGATCTTTCTAGTGGTCTACTTTGATGACATACTCATCTATAGTCAATCCCAAGAGGCCCACTTTGATCACCTTAGGCAAGTTTGCACCGTCCTCCGACAAGAGAGCCTATTTGCCAACTTAGGAAAGTGCCACTTCATGACCACATCCATCACCTTTCTAGGATTTGTGGTGTCCACCAAGGGTGTCTCTATGGACCCCGACAAGGTCCAAGCTATTCTTGATTGGCCGGAACCCCACACCCTTCATGAGGTCTGAAGTTTCCATGGATTGGCAACATTCTATAGGAGGTTTATTCGTGGATTTAGCACTATCACTGGCCCTATCACCGATTGTCTCAAGAAGGGGACTTTTGTGTGGACCAAATCAGCCTCTAAAGCCTTCCAAGAACTCAAGGAGAAGTTGACCCAAGCCCCGGTCCTATGTCTACCCGATTTCTCTAAAGTCTTTGAAGTCACATGTGATGCATCCGGGATAGGAATAGGAGAGATTCTTAGCCAAGAGGGACACCCGGTAGCCTTCTTCAGTGAGAAGCTATGTGATGCTAGGACAAGATACTCCACTTATGACAAGGAGTTCTATGCCGTGGTTCAGTCCCTCCGACATTGGAGGCACTACTTGTTGTCCAAAGAATTTGTCATCTTTTCCGACCATGAGGCCCTCAAATACCTCAACTCCCAACAAAAGCTAAATGTCCGACATGTCTGATGGATTGAGTTCATCCAATCCTACACTTTCGTCATCAACACAAAGCCGGGAGTGAGAATCGAGCGGCGGATGTCCTTAGTAGGAAAGTTTCCTTGTTATCCACTATCCAAGTGGAAGTGACCGGATTTGATAGGCTCAAGGATGAGTACCCTAGCTGCCCCGACTTTGGGCACATCTATACCACCTTGACCACCCATTCTAGCAAGGAACATAAGGGATTTGTCTTAGAGGATGTGTTCCTTTTCAAGGGACCAAAGCTTTGCATCCCACGGACCTCACTCCGTGACTTCTTGATTTGGGAATTACATGCGGGAGGGCTAGCTGGTCATTTTGAAGTCCACAAAACCATTGGTCTAGTTGAGAGACAGTTTTATTGGCCAAGTCAAGAGAGATGTAGGCAAGATAGTGGGTCAATGCCGAACATGTACTTCGGCCAAACAGGTGAAGCAAAACACTGGCCTATATACCCCACTCCCCATCCCCGACCATCCATGATAAGACTTGAGCATGGACTTTGTGCTAGGATTACCCAAGACTCAATGAAAGCATGACTCCATCTATGTGGTAGTTGATAGGTTTTCCAAGATGGCCCACTTCATCCCATGCTCCAAGACCTCCGATGCCACCCATGTGGCCCGGTTGTTCTTTGATGAGGTTGTCCGTCTCCACGGGCTACCTAAGACCATAGTCTCCGATAGGGATGTCAAATTCGCTAGCTACTTTTGGAAAACTCTTTGACACATGATGGGTACCCTCCTCAAATTCTCCACGGCCTATCACCCCCAAACGGACGGCCAAACCGAAGTTGTCAATCGAAGTCTAGGGAACCTCCTTAGGTGCCTTGTTGAGGATCGTCTGGGAAATTGGGATCTCATTCTACCACAAGCTGAGTTTGCATATAACAACTCCATCAATAAGTCCATAGGGATGAGTCCATTTGAAGTCGTGTATGGGTACAAGCCAAGAAAACCCTCAGATCTCATTCCCCTTTCCCATCATGCTAGAGTGTCTATTTCAGCTGAATCATTTGTTGTGCCCATGCATGTGGTTTTGGTTTTGATGATGGTTTTAATGATGGCTTTGATGATTGGTTGTTGATGTGAGTTAATCAAATGTTCAGTCATCTTGCTGCTCAGTTTAGATTAACATATTTGATGTTCAGTCTTGTTACATGTTAAACTGATGCATAAAGCATTCATTGCTGTGGTTTTGATGATTGATATTGTATTTTGATGATAGCAATGATATAGTGTTTTCATGACATTGTGCCTTGATGATTGCATCATGACTGTGACTGGTACAACTGATATATTGTTTATGTTAGACTTATGTTATGTGCATAGTCTATACAGTGCATCGTGGGGTTTATGCCCTAAGTCTATTCACTGCACATGCATCATTCGTCCAAGTCCATACATTGGACTGTAGTGTGCATTTGGCGAACACATCGCAAGTCTAGACATTGCACTGTAGCATGCATTTCCTTAAAGTCTATACATCGGACTGGTTTGCATTGGCTAAGTATATACAACGTCAGCTCATGCCTTGTCTTAGACAAAGTCTATACAATGGCTTTGGGTCTCCAAGTCTATACAGCCTTTTGCTTCGCCAAAGTCTGTACATTGGTCTGCATAGGCTAAGTGTTTACATTGTCAAGTACAATCATGCACTGGTCATATAGTCTGTACAGCGTGAAGTCTATACTTTGGCACTGTAGCTTACTCGTGCAAGTCTATACCTTGGACTGTTCTTCATGTCTGTACATCAGATTGTACATCATCTTCGTGCTGTTTCTGTACTTGAGTTTTCGTGTTGTTTCCCCTCACTAACACGAAAAGATCTCGTGTTGTATGAGCATACAACACTTCGTGTTGATTTCCTTGCGTGACAGGAAAGCTTGTATGAGGTTAGACTTCGTGTCGTTTCCCTTGTCTCATTTGTCTTCGTGTTGTTTTTTGCTTTATTGTCTTCATGTTGTTTTTTATTTTGATTGTCTTCGTGTTGGTTCAGTGTCTACGTCTTCGTGTTGTTTTAGTGTTCTGTCTTCGTATTGGTCTTACGTAATCAAGTCGAGTCTGTTTGTGTTGTCCGCGTGTCGTTCGTAAGTTCGTGCAATTTTCTCTTCGAGTCGTTTTCACTCCGTGTCGATTTCAGTTTTTGACTTCGTGTTGATTTCAACCCATGTCAATTCTGTTTTGTCTTTGTGTCGTTTTCACTCCGTGTCGAAACCTGTGTTTCGTCTTCGTGTTGTCTTCACCCCGTGTCATTTTTTTCAGACTTCGTCTCCGTGTTGTTTTCATAACTTCGTGTCGTGTTTGTTACACCTCGTGTCGTTTTCCGTTTTGTGTCTTCGTGTCGTTTTTGTTCTTCCTAGACCTTGTGTCTTTCTTGTGTTGAAACCACACTTCGTGTTGGTTTCTGTTTTGTCTCCATGTATCTCGTGTCGTTCTTCTTTTTACCTCGTGTTGTTTTATAACTTCACTTCGTGTCGTTCTCGCTTTAACCACACTTCGTGTTGCTTTACGTAGACCTTGTGTCTTACTTTGTTTGCAAACACTTCGTGTCGGTTTCTGCTGTCACCCCGTGTTGTTCTCGTGTTATCGTTTATGTCTGTGTGGTCTTACTTCGTGTTACTTACTGTTGTACATCGAGTCCTTACTGACTTCGTGTCGTTTTCCCTATTGTGTCCTCGCGTTGTCTCCGTGTCGTTGCTATTTGTCACTTCGTGTTGTTTCGTTTTAACCTCGTTCAAGTTTCTTCTAAAGTACTGTTCTTCTGATAATCTATACAGAGGTGTTCCTTAAATTGATTACTTATCCGATACTCTGTTTTACAGGTGCTCTAATCGTGAAGCAGTACGTGATACAAGGCTGCATCTGGCACGTGATCCAAGATGCAGAGGAGCCTCCACGTGGTCCGAAATATTAGGGCAGGAAACGTGGGAGGCACACGCGTTTTGTGCCCTATCCACCTACTGCTGCTGCTATATATAGGAGCCTTCGTCCACAGATGGAGGTGATCGAGTTGGCGAGAAGAAAACTCAATACAGAGAGCCACGATCCAGACAGAAAAGAAGAAAAAGAAAAGAAGAAGGGAAAGAGAGTGAGAAAGAGAAAGAAAGAGAGATTGAGTAAGAGATCGAGATAGCAGAGTGTGAAGAAAGGAAGAGGAAGAAGAATAGAGAAGAAGAGAGAGCTAGAGTGATAGAAGCTTCAACAGAAGATCTGTTCCTGCTGTACCGTGGATCAAATCCAGGCCAGCCAGCTCCTGCGAGAGCCACATTTGTTTTTATCTTTTCAGCCTTCTGTTGCTGGTTTCGTTTTTGTTTTTATCCATTTACTGTATTTCCGATCCTCTGTAGAGAGGTCGGGGTTCCTCCTGTGGGTTCAGGAGAAGGGAGACTTTGTGTCTTCGGTTTGCAAGTAGCTGGGTGCTACTTGTGGTTGGTACCCTCCCGTGTGGAGGAAGAGAGACTTGCGTCTCTGGTTGCCTTTGACAGGGTGTCATCGGTTGTTTCCCTCCGGGTTGGAGGAAGGGAGATTTATCTCCGGTTGTGCTTCCCTCTGGGGTTCAGAGGAAGAGAGACTTGGGTCTCTAGGTTCCCCTCCGGGTTGGAGGAAGGGAGGCTTGTTCCTCCGGCTCTGGGCTTGTGAGTAGCAAGTCCGGTGGTTCCCTCCGTGTGTGGAGGAAGAGAGACCGTGTGTCTCTGGTTTCCAAGTGGCTGGAGTCACTTGTGGGTTCCTCCTGTTTGTTCAGGAGAAGGGAGATTGCTATCTCCGGTTGCAAGTAGCTGGGTGCTACTTGTTGATTCCCTCCGGTTTGGAGGAAGGGAGACTTGTCTCCGGTTCTGGGCTTGTGGATTCAAGTCCAGGGGTTCCCTCCAGGTCTGGAGGAAGAGAGACCTTGTGTCTCTGGTTTGCTAGTGACTGGTGTCACTAGTGGTTCCCTCCGGTTGGGAGGAAGAGGGGAGGTTGTTCCCCTGGTCAAGCTGTTTGGCAGCGTTTGTTGCAGACTGAGTCTGCTGTTTCTAGCGTGAGCTAGTGGAAGCCACACTCGGTTTGAGTGTGGGGTGGATGTAGGTCTGGAGGACCGAACCACCTAAAAACCCCTTGTGCATTGTGGTTTGATTTGTTCATTTGTGCTTCCGCTAGATGAATGCATAGGGGCACTCCATGTGTTTGCTAACTGGTAGAACTGAATAGTTGATTAGCTTTCAGATTTGGTAAATCTGTCTAGTTAGCATCATAGTTCTAGTTTGGGCGAAATTTTATATTGAGTGAAAGTCTTGTTAGTATTCTAGTTTTAAATTGGGTGAAAGTTTTTAAAGGGTTATATTCATTCACCCCCCCTCTGAATACTGCATCGAACCCAACAATTGGTATCAGAGCGGTTCTCTGATTGTTCAGATCCAACGATCTGCAGAGGATCCTGGTGTCCCTTGTGCTTATCTGTTTCTACCCTTTGCTGCATTAATCTGTTTACGGATTTACTCAATGGGTTCTCCACCGGTTTTCAATGGCTCTGATTTTAACTCATGGATTAGCAGTCTTCACAATTATGTGAAAATGATTAATCCGGATCTGTGGAAGTTAATTTCACAAGGTCCCCACAGATTGCCAAAGGAAAAGTCCAAATGGACTAAAAGTCACAAGTCAAAATATGAAGAAAATCAGAAGGCCTTTAACCTGATGAGAGCTGCTATTGACAGAGCCTTATGGTCTTGTATTCATGATTGCAGGTCTGCCAAGGACATTATGGATGAGCTGAAGCTTGCTCAGAAGGGAAATGTCGACAACGGTCTGATGGCTGACGAGAGCAACCATGGTAGTGATCAAGATGAATCCGAAGAACGTGATGATGAGGAGGTAAACCCTTTCGAGAATTTTTCATTAGACGATTGGGAAGATGCCTATGCAAATCTGTTAAGATCCCGTAAGAAACTAGGGAAGAAATATAAAAGTCTGAAAAAGAAGCTGGAAAATCTAGGAGGTGAAAAACTTGAAACTCTGAAAACTGAAAATGAAATATTCAGAAGACAAATAACAGAGTGTGATTCTGTTAGTTCAGACTTAGATCATTTCAAATCTGAAAAACAATCTCTTATGAAACAAGTTGCTCTACACAAAAAGGAGCGTCAAGAGTTTGTGTGTGAAATTACTGAACTAAAGGAAAGGCTTAGCTTAGTTGATCAGGCTCACAACAATGATATTGTTCAAAATGAAAAATTGGTGAGAGAATTAGAATGTGTCAACTCTGAATTGGAAAAAATGAAATCTGCAAATGAAATACTCAATAATCAGCTCAAGGAATTTGAACTCAAATCAATAAATCTTGAAAAAGAAAATAGATTGATTTCTGAAAAACTAGAGGCTGATAGAGCAACAAATTCAGAGATTCAGAAAAATCTTGACAAATTTCAATCTGAAAAACAACAGGAAATGTTTCATGAATGTCAGTCTCTCTCAGATGAATGGGTGCTTGATGCTGATCTCCTAGAGCAGAACAGTAAACTGAAAGAGGAAATCAATGAGTTGAAACATCTAAACACCCAGCTGACAAATAGGCTAATGACAATGGAAAAAGGCAAGTGTGTGAGTGTGGATAATTCTGATAGGTTGATGAATGCTGAACAAGAAATTGAGAGTCTAAAAACCATCAACTTAATGTTAAATGGAAATGTCAGTTGCAGTGAACAGAAAATAGCTGGATATGAGCTTACTATCACATCCCTTCAACAAGAAGTTGATGATCTTTACAAGTCCTTATCTAAAACTGACAAGGAAATAGAATTAAAACAGGAAGTTGAAAAACTCAAGAGTCTGAATGATGCCTTGCATCAACAAGTCATTTCCTGTGAAACAGATCTGTCCAAATATGAAGCTAAAATTGCTGATTTGAATTTTGAAATTAAAGACGTGAAAAATTCTCTATCAAAATTTGTCAAAGGTAAGGACAATCTGAATAAGCTTCTTGGAAAGAGTGATAACTTTGAGAGAAAGGGACTGGGCTATAGTCCGACAAATAAAAGGAGTAATGGGAATGAAACATCTACGGTTTTTGTCAAAGCCACCAATCAGAACATAACCTCTGCTCCTTCTGTCTTCAAATTCACTGCACAAAAATCAACTGTGAAACCCAAAACTGTGGAACAAACTCCAAAACAGAAAAAGGGTGAAAACTCACAGAAAAAGGAAAAAGGCACTCCTGTTGCTATAAAAAGGGCTACACACAATTCACATGATCTCACATACACTCATATTACAAAGGGGTCATGTTATTACTGTGGGAAAGGAGGTCACATAATGGAGGACTGTGGATTGATGTTAAAGGATGAGCATGCTAGTGGAACTTTACATTCTAGAAATTCTTTTGATAGAAACCATGTTGCTAGGAAGCCTGATGCCTCATGTTATTATTGTGGGAAGCATGGTCATCTCATGAATGAATGTTTTATCATGAAAGAAGACAATAAACTACATGCCAAGTCTTCCATGCACTTTTATGATCCATATGGATCTAAACACAATTCTAGTCAGCACATCGTGTGCTTCAACTGTAATAAGCCTGGGCACAAGGCTGTTGAGTGCTGGTTTAGATCTACTTGGGGTAAAAATGGTTTTCATAGAAGAAATTCTTTTGCATGCTCCCACTGTGGGAAAAATGGGCATACAGTCAAGGACTGTTGGTATGTTCAAAAGAACTATGCTAAACCCCATTTTGTCAAAATCCCTGCAAAACCTTTTGTGAAAATTTCATGCTATAACTGTGGGAAGCCAGGCCATAAATCTGCTGAATGTTGGATGGTTAAGAACAAGCATCAAACTGCTCATGCATATAACAGAAAATCTTATGAACATGTTTATAAACATCACCCTGCTGCTAATGTGCATCATAAGAATCAAACACCAGCCAGTTCATGTAGATACTGTGGAAAATTTGGACATTCTATGGATGACTGTTCACTGATGAAATTTGATGATAATGTTGCTATGAAAATGTTTAGAAAACCTGTTAGGGCTAACGCAGGACCCAAAGCTACTTGGGTCCCTGCAGGATCAAGATGATCAAATATCTTGCAGGTGTGCCTTGGAGGGAGAAATAAAAGGGGGTTAACCAAGGCGCTCAAGAATGAAAACCCCATGATTGAACTTTTCAGGTCAGTTCTGAAATGTGTTTTAAATTCCATTATCTGAAACTGTGAGCATGAAAAATGTGTGCTTCATGTTGATTTGCTTGATTGATTGTTGATGATCTCTCCATGTCTAGCTGATCAGTCTGTATTCCAGACTCAGCTATTGAATTCATTTTTGCATATATCTGATGCTCTTCTCTTGCTATATGATTGAACTGAAATTGAATGCTTCGTTAAGCATATTCAGTTGATGCACTATATATGCTTTGTGTCAATGCATTGCATGCTTGTATTTAAATGCATACCTGGACTATGTGTGAATGGTTCATTTAGTGTACACAGTCTATGCATGTGTCTTATGTCTGCATACATCATTAGCATGACTGTCATTGAAGTTGTTCAATGCATGAAGGACTGCTTTATGTTGCATCGTCCTTGTTAACCCTGGTATATCAAATGGTATGTTACTAAAAGGCAGGGAAATCTGCCCGGAGGTTCCTACCATGTGTGAGATGGTCTTTGAGACCAGGTCCTCCGCCTAGTACCATGGGTCTTGTCTGCATGTAGGACAGTATGTTGCATAGCATATCTCTTGCATCATGATGTCAAGGGGAGCTGAGAGTTCTATTCAATTCATTGAATCCTATTCACTTCTCAGTATTCTCATTCAAATGATTCATATCTTTTGACATCAGATGTCATTGGACCATATTGCCAATTGCTATCCTTTCCCCATCATTTTCACTAAACAACAGCTTTGCATCTGGTTTAGTACATTGAATGATGATTATTGCAATTGTTCACTTATAAGAATCACTCTTACAAATTGAAAAGAACTAAAGGTTTAACCTTTATAATTTGGAGAGTTAAGTGTCTGCACTTCAGAAATTGAGATAAAAGAAAACTTTTATAGCTCTTAATCTTTGTCTCATGGCTAAAATAGAAAAAGTTTTTTTTAATGCCTAAATGTGTTAATCTGGAAATGTCTAGAACAGGTGAACAAGAGTGTGTAATGTTTTTCAATCAATCACTCTAAAAGAATTAAGGGCAGCAGTAAACAAGATCATTAATGTTAAGAACTGAACATAGTGACAGAAGCAATGGCTGATTGCACTGAGAAACTGTGAACTCCTCCAAAAAGACAGGAGATCTCACATGTCATGAAGTGCCTTAGACTATCTCTGTTCATAGGGTCAAATCTATAAGGGGAGTCCTCACCAAGTAACTGAGGGTACTGGCCTCTAATCAAGGTGTACCCTTAATGTCAAAAGTGAAGACTATTCCTCGTGGGTCTTGATCTGAAGTAGATCATATAGTTTATGCCTAGTAACTGGGGGTACCTGCCTCTTATCAAGGTGTACACCTAATGTCAACAGCATAAATGCCATAGGTCTATTCACTTAGTTCAGTTTCAGAAATTGAAAAAAAAAATGAAAATCAAACTGCTGTAACCCTTCGAAAAATCAAAAGTCAATGAGTGAAAATTATTTTTATCAATACATATTCAAGTTGCCTCTCTTGAATTTCCTTGTTTAAACACAAAAGGGTATTATTTCAGACTTATCTATTAATACCATGTGCCCTAGATTCATTGCTATAAATGGAATCTAAAACTCTTTCTCAGGGGTCAGGTGTTTTACTCTAGATTTATCACTGATTAAACCTGAATTTTTGAAAATTGTATGAGTGGTGATTCTTATACTCTAAACAGTTGGTTATAATCATGCTTCCTTTCTGAACCTATGATTCAGCTGTTATCAAGTGATCCTCCTACCTTTTCTACCTGTGTTATCTGTTCATATTCCTTCTCAAAGGGGGAGCTTTTATTTAGGGGGAGAAATTGACTGAACTTTTATACATGCTATAATTTCTCAAATTATTTTTCTTTTTGATGAAGTCAAAGGGGGAGAATAATTTGAGTCTTCAGATTACCTCAGAATGCCTCACATCATCAGAATGACTCAATGTATTGAAAGTGTTGCCATCATCAAAAAGGGGGAGATTGTTGTGCCCATGCATGTGGTTTTGGTTTTGATGATGGTTTTAATGATGGCTTTGATGATTGGTTGTTGATGTGAGTTAATCAAATGTTCAGTCATCTTGCTGCTCAGTTTAGATTAACATATTTGATGTTCAGTCTTGTTACATGTTAAACTGATGCATAAAGCATTCATTGCTGTGGTTTTGATGATTGATATTGTATTTTGATGATAGCAATGATATAGTGTTTTCATGACATTGTGCCTTGATGATTGCATCATGACTGTGACTGGTACAACTGATATATTGTTTATGTTAGACTTATGTTATGTGCATAGTCTATACAGTGCATCGTGGGGTTTATGCCCTAAGTCTATTCACTGCACATGCATCATTCGTCCAAGTCCATACATTGGACTGTAGTGTGCATTTGGCGAACACATCGCAAGTCTAGACATTGCACTGTAGCATGCATTTCCTTAAAGTCTATACATCGGACTGGTTTGCATTGGCTAAGTATATACAACGTCAGCTCATGCCTTGTCTTAGACAAAGTCTACACAATGGCTTTGGGTCTCCAAGTCTATACAGCCTTTTGCTTCGCCAAAGTCTGTACATTGGTCTGCATAGGCTAAGTGTTTACATCGTCAAGTACAATCATGCACTGGTCATGTAGTCTGTACCTCGTGCAAGTCTATACCTTGGACTGTTCTTCATGTCTGTACATCAGATTGTACATCATCTTCGTGCTGTTTCTGTACTTGAGTTTTCGTGTTGTTTCCCCTCACTAACACGAAAAGATCTCGTGTTGTATGAGCATACAACACTTCGTGTTGATTTCCTTGCGTGACAGGAAAGCTTGTATGAGGTTAGACTTCGTGTCGTTTCCCTTGTCTCATTTGTCTTCATGTTGTTTTTTATTTTGATTGTCTTCGTGTTGGTTCAGTGTCTACGTCTTCGTGTTGTTTTAGTGTTCTGTCTTCGTATTGGTCTTACGTAATCAAGTCGAGTCTGTTTGTGTTGTCCGCGTGTCGTTCGTAAGTTCGTGCAATTTTCTCTTCGAGTCGTTTTCACTCCGTGTCGATTTCAGTTTTTGACTTCGTGTTGATTTCAACCCATGTCAATTCTGTTTTGTCTTTGTGTCGTTTTCACTCCGTGTCGAAACCTGTGTTTCGTCTTCGTGTTGTCTTCACCCCGTGTCATTTTTTTTAGACTTCGTCTCCGTGTTGTTTTCATAACTTCGTGTCGTGTTTGTTACACCTCGTGTCGTTTTCCGTTTTGTGTCTTCGTGTCGTTTTTGTTCTTCCTAGACCTTGTGTCTTTCTTGTGTTGAAACCACACTTCGTGTTGGTTTCTGTTTTGTCTCCATGTATCTCGTGTCGTTCTTCTTTTTACCTCGTGTTGTTTTATAACTTCACTTCGTGTCGTTCTCGCTTTAACCACACTTCGTGTTGCTTTACGTAGACCTTGTGTCTTACTTTGTTTGCAAACACTTCGTGTCGGTTTCTGCTGTCACCCCGTGTTGTTCTCGTGTTATCGTTTATGTCTGTGTGGTCTTACTTCGTGTTACTTACTGTTGTACATCGAGTCCTTACTGACTTCGTGTCGTTTTCCCTATTGTGTCCTCGCGTTGTCTCCGTGTCGTTGCTATTTGTCACTTCGTGTTGTTTCGTTTTAACCTCGTTCAAGTTTCTTCTAAAGTACTGTTCTTCTGATAATCTATACAGAGGTGTTCCTTAAATTGATTACTTATCCGATACTCTGTTTTACAGGTGCTCTAATCGTGAAGCAGTACGTGATACAAGGCTGCATCTGGCACGTGATCCAAGATGCAGAGGAGCCTCCACGTGGTCCGAAATATTAGGGCAGGAAACGTGGGAGGCACACGCGTTTTGTGCCCTATCCACCTACTGCTGCTGCTATATATAGGAGCCTTCGTCCACAGATGGAGGTGATCGAGTTGGCGAGAAGAAAACTCAATACAGAGAGCCACGATCCAGACAGAAAAGAAGAAAAAGAAAAGAAGAAGGGAAAGAGAGTGAGAAAGAGAAAGAAAGAGAGATTGAGTAAGAGATCGAGATAGCAGAGTGTGAAGAAAGGAAGAGGAAGAAGAATAGAGAAGAAGAGAGAGCTAGAGTGATAGAAGCTTCAACAGAAGATCTGTTCCTGCTGTACCGTGGATCAAATCCAGGCCAGCCAGCTCCTGCGAGAGCCACATTTGTTTTTATCTTTTCAGCCTTCTGTTGCTGGTTTCATTTTTGTTTTTATCCATTTACTGTATTTCCGATCCTCTGTAGAGAGGTCGGGGTTCCTCCTGTGGGTTCAGGAGAAGGGAGACTTTGTGTCTTCGGTTTGCAAGTAGCTGGGTGCTACTTGTGGTTGGTACCCTCCCGTGTGGAGGAAGAGAGACTTGCGTCTCTGGTTGCCTTTGACAGGGTGTCATCGGTTGTTTCCCTCCGGGTTGGAGGAAGGGAGATTTATCTCCGATTGTGCTTCCCTCTGGGGTTCAGAGGAAGAGAGACTTGGGTCTCTAGGTTCCCCTCCGGGTTGGAGGAAGGGAGGCTTGTTCCTCTGGCTCTGGGCTTGTGAGTAGCAAGCCCGGTGGTTCCCTCCGTGTGTGGAGGAAGAGAGACCGTGTGTCTCTGGTTTCCAAGTGGCTGGAGTCACTTGTGGGTTCCTCCTGTTTGTTCAGGAGAAGGGAGATTGCTATCTCCGGTTGCAAGTAGCTGGGTGCTACTTGTTGATTCCCTCCGGTTTGGAGGAAGGGAGACTTGTCTCCGGTTCTGGGCTTGTGGATTCAAGTCCAGGGGTTCCCTCCAGGTCTGGAGGAAGAGAGACCTTGTGTCTCTGGTTTGCTAGTGACTGGTCTCACTAGTGGTTCCCTCCGGTTGGGAGGAAGAGGGGAGGTTGTTCCCCTGGTCAAGCTGTTTGGCAGCGTTTGTTGCAGACTGAGTCTGCTGTTTCTAGCGTGAGCTAGTGGAAGCCACACTCGGTTTGAGTGTGGGGTGGATGTAGGTCTGGAGGACCGAACCACCTAAAAACCCCTTGTGCATTGTGGTTTGATTTGTTCATTTGTGCTTCCGCTAGATGAATGCATAGGGGCACTCCATGTGTTTGCTAACTGGTAGAACTGAATAGTTGATTAGCTTTCAGATTTGGTAAATCTGTCTAGTTAGCATCATAGTTCTAGTTTGGGCGAAATTTTATATTGAGTGAAAGTCTTGTTAGTATTCTAGTTTTAAATTGGGTGAAAGTTTTTAAAGGGTTATATTCATTCACCCCCCCTCTGAATACTGCATCGAACCCAACATCATTTGTCCAGCATATTAGAGAATTGCATGAAGAAATTCGCGAGCACATAAGCAAAAAGAATGAGGCTTATAAGAGGCGGGCCTACTCTCATCGGCGTCACCAAGAATTCCATGAGGGTGACTTTGTGATGGTAAGGACGGAGAGGCTCTCCCCGGGAGCCATCTCCAAATTGAGGCCACATGGGGCTGATCCCTTCCAGGTCCTGAGGCGCATTGGTGCAAATGCCTATGAGTTAGATCTCCCCGAGGAATATGGGGTAAGTCCCACATTCAATGTCGCCGACCTAGTGCCATATAAGGGACCCACGGTGGTACCCAGTGAAGAGATTGAGCCTATTCCTTCCCTTGAGAGAGCACCCACCTGTGAGGAGAGACCACCAGCCAAGAGAGCCCAGCGTGAACGCATAGAACAAATATTGGATGAACAAGTCGCTACCACTCGGAGCAAGGTATATGAGCGCTATCCCGTCAGGTGGAAGGATCGGCCTCCTTCGGAAGATTCTTGGGTGAGTCGGGAGGATCTCCAGCAGTTGGATCCGGACCTCCTCGAGCAGTACCACAGCCGGATGGACCCCTACTCGACGGAGTCGAGCTCTTCACAGCCCAGGGGATTTGATGGAGGCATCATCCACAACTCCCTTTGGCTAGGGTCTTCTTCACACTCCGGCGTCGTTTGAGTTCGGGCCTCTCTCTATAAAGGCCCAATTATCCTTTGTGTGCTATCTATTTGAGTCATTTGATGTAATTTTCATTTTATTTGAGTCATGTCCCTAGGTCTTGCATTTATTTTCCTAAGTTTGAGTGTCATTAGATTGTTTAGTTAGCTATTGGGCCCAATTCTTCGGGCTTGGCCCAAGAGCCCCCCTACCCCCTCGGTTATTTGTCATTGAGTCTTTTGTCAGGGTCTTATTGTAAAATGTGGGTTGCCTATATATAGGGCCCCATTTCCTTCCTTTTGGACTAATGAATGAATCAATGCAAAATTTCCAGTTGAGAGTTCAAATTTAGTTATAGTGGAGTGATTCCAATAGTGGGTGAGAAACCCTAGGGGAGATATTCCCCACCCCACCTAACCTTCTCTCTCTCTCTCTCTCTTTCTCTCTCCTTCACTAAGGGGTTCACCCCTTTCCCTCTCTCCTCCTCCTCCCAACCACCCCCAACCCCCACCTACCTCTATTAAGGCCACTCCACTTCCCCACATCCCATTTACTCCCTCCCCTAGTCCCAAGGATAGAACCCCCAATCCCTACTCCACCTTCCCAACCACCAACCACCCCTCCTCTTCCCCATACATTATCCCAACATCCCCATGCAGCCTTCCACCTCCCAAGGCCCATTTCAAATTTGAAAAACCTTCCCTCCATAGGATTTGGCCGCCCCTCCCTCCTCCCCTTAGCTTTGGTCGCCCCTTTCTCCCTCCATTCTCCACCACCCTTGCACACCCATCCTCCTTCCTCCAGCTGAACCCTGCGGCCTCGCCTTTCTTCCTCCACCTCTCCACTACCTCTAGCACCATTCCATACCCCCACACCTTCCCACCACCATTCCCCATTCCCCCCCTTCACCCTACACTTCCTTCTTCTTCTTCTTTCTAGGTCAATTGGAGGCTATGTCAAAGTTGCTGCTTGCAGTCCAGAAGATGCAGATGAACCAGTAGCTTGCAGCAACCACCACGGCCTCCTCCCTACGAATATGAAGGCCCAATAGGTATCCACGGAAGCGTCTACCGGTCTTCTGCGCAACGGCGGTGGTTTCATCCCCATCCGAGCTCCTTGCTGCCCGGGAGACCCGTTCTCCCAAAACTGCGCAGAGCTGCCTCTGCTGAGCACCTGAACCGGATTAGAAGCTCTGACACAACGAACCTCGGGAGAATCAGACCAAGAGTTCTTATGAAAAGTTGTTCCTCGTCCTGTCTACTATCAGAATCAAGAAGCGGAATTTCAATCGACGTCCGTGGGCCAGAGTTATGAATTTTCTCCCTCGGGTACACGGTTCTGCTTCCCATAGTCTGCACCGACCCCTCTTCATTGTTCAGAGTCTACTGGTCTTCTCCGGCATCTTTTGGCTTCTCCGTCTATTCTGATGCAAAGAGGACTCGTCCACGGTTCCAACGGCTCCAACGGCACCTGATTCAGAGTTCGGGAGCGGTCGGGGCATCCTCTTCGTCCTGCTGTTGGAAGCCTGAAGCTGCCAGTCCGAGAATCCGTCACTCTGTTCGAACCTCCACCCACGCCAGCAGCGGTACCAAAAGAAATCAACAAAATTCTGGGGCATTTCAGTACCAGTTATGAATAGTTTCCCCCTGGTCCCGCCATCAGCAAAATTCCGGATCAAGCTCTGTGGCATCAACTTCGTCTGTCTGTCCTCCATCGTAGAAAGCAGGCAGATCCGGCTTCACAACTTTTGATTGCTTTTAGTCCTAGTTCCCCTCCCCGCTTGGCCGGCTGAAGTCCCCTCCCTGTGCGGAGGTAGTTTTGGTTGTAATACCTATTAACCCCTGAAGAGGCGAAATCTCACGCTTGTATCCTGAGCGGGCTGTGGATCACCTGAAGATGAACTGCAAGACAGGAAAACGTATCAGAGGGCCCAGGGGGCTTCCCTGGGGTAAAACCCTCCGATGGCTAAGTCAGTAGAGCTATGGTGGAAGCAATAATGGGGAGGAGAAAAGCTAGCGCGCGAGATTCCTCTCCACCAGAGGGTGAAGCGGATTACTCAGGAGTTTAGGTCTATGAGTACCTGGATGGCTCTCTTCTTCCATCGGAGGGTAGCCCTGGTTTAAATAGTGTGCCGCCTTCAGGAGTCCAGCAAGCTGAGGGGTCTCCGGCGGGAGTTACGTCCTTGACGTGGGCTTTCATGGCCTTATCGTGGGGACGTTATCGCCTTGAAGTCTGGCGGTTTCCTGGCTCCCCTATCCGTTGGGGACTCTTGAACGGATGATGTTTGGCCTGGCCGAGCTCCTGAAACGCCCGCCCTGTCCGGGTGATGAGCATAGCTCGGTGGAAGACGGGTCGGATAGGTCGGCTAATGCCTGTCTCTCCCGGGAGGAGAAACGACTTGGGCCGGACCTTCCTTATGACCTGACCATCACTCGGGCCCTCCGAGCCTAGAGGCCGCCGGGGAGAGTTGATTCCTCGAGTGTTTTCTTATTGGGATTTTCTTCCCTGAGTGGGCCCTGTGGGCTGTCACCCGGGTGGGCCTGCCTCGTTGGACCCTGTTGGGTCTAGTTGGGCTGCTCTTTGGGTGGGCTACAGAAATCCCCCTCTCCAACCCCCACCCCAAGATCCCCCCTCCTGCGAGAGGTGTAGTGTTGTAATTTATTTGAGCAGGTCAAGCTACACCGCCGCGGCGTGTGGGGATCCACTCGCCTCCCCGCTCGCCCTCGTCTCCGAGCGGGACCGGTTTCTTCAAACCGGTCGAGTAAGTGTTCAAACCTCACTCCATTTAGTGCTTGCCTTTCAATATTAGTTCTTAGTTCTGCTGGCCGTGAGAGTGAGAGCTCGATCCTCAAGCCCCGATGCCTTGAGTGATCAACGTGGGGAAGAGTGTAACCGGTGCCTTTGGCACTTTGTCGGTCCCATTGAATTGGGCTTCCACAACCTTTGGGAATCAAATCTTGGCCTTGCTGGCCCTCTACCAGCAAGGGCCCAACCCACACATCCTCTACTTGGCATCGCCAAGTCACCCCGGGCTTGGGTGAGCGACGATAGAGTGGTGGCCCATATCGGCCCGTTTGAATGCGATTGTGCTTGCTTGCTTAAGTCCAAGGGTGTGTCACATCAATATGGACCTGCAAACACATGGATAATTGATTAGAACTATAGCTCAAACATCCATATGATGAATGCATGAGCTTCATGCAAGCTATTGAGTATGAAATCAAAATTTGTTCCGGGGGCTCCGCCCCCGTAAGGGGCGCTGCCCCCTTGACCCCCGCGACCTGACCGGGTCCCCGTGACCTGACCGCGCAGGTCGATCCGCGTGCGAGGGCGCCCGATGGTGAGTTCTACAAGGGCTTGAAACCTCATGAACTAGGTGCATATGAACACTTTGAAACACACATGTTCTGAGGTAAGGATCAAGTTCTGGGCTAAGAATCAATAGATAAAACTCAATCATCCCAAGTAAATTATTCATGAAATAACCTCATGGAACACTCAATACCAAGGAGTGTATAACAGGGTAAGAGCCTTGCCAATGGTTCTTTACAGTACATGACATATACCACATGTTTTGGATTGTAGAGGAGCATGGTGATTATCCACATGTTTGGTTCACCAGGTGACTGCCATGAGTTGATCTTGCATGCAAGATAGTCAGGGTTAATATCATGCTTGTTCACATTAAAGAGGTTATGAAATCTCTTGTCTCTTGTAAAACCAATTCAATCAAGCAAGAATCAAGACCATGTACCAATGCCATTTGCCATCTCAATCATATTTAAACATGAATGTACACAGTCATCAAGAATATGTGCAATCAACCATAAGTTTAGTTATCATCACTCAATCACACATTAAGTTTAGTTATCATCAAAACCATAACGCCAACAATCATCAAAACCATAACTCAACATACTAATCACCAGCCACACTCTGCTACAGTGGTTGAGCTGGCCGTTGCTGCACGCTCCCTTCCTATGCCTGCCTCTGATCCCGGAATCACTAACCCATTAGAAAGCTTACCGAGGAATGAAGAAATCACTAAAGACACTAGGCTCGAAGGCTGCTACACCTCTAACCACCAGACATTATTCCATCAGATCAGTCCTTGTTGAAATCGTCCCACTCTTAGATCCCGAATCCTCAAAATATCTACCTCCTGCATTATTGTTGTGCGAACCACCATGCCAAGAATCACAACACGAACCATGATCAGCACTTGCCTAAAGTTATCCTCAAGTCCCGAATCCATCGTTGAACCTTCGTGCTTCATCTGCCACCTCCCGCGGCGCATCTGGTGTGGTGCCTAATGGCCCCAAATTCCACAATTTGGGCCCAGTATTAAACCACCGTCAAACTATTCCAAATCAGATCCAAAACTAACACAACCCTTATCAAGCGCAGGCATGCAGGATTTAAGGCTCACTTGGACCTCTCTACACATTTCTGTTCTGAAATTCACCAAAATGATTGGGACTGGTATGCCATCTCTGACATCACGATGCATGATGAGAATGTTAGGCTCGACAATCAATAGCTCACCAGACGAATTCTCTACTCATCCGAGCACTCTCTCAATCGAGACATATGTTCTACCACCTCATTTCATGACCTCGACACCTCAGGACTAACTAAATCTCATAATGGGGTGGCCAAAATGACATTAACTCCTTCAGAGTACGTTCATGGCCATCTCGCAACGAACTATCCTAGCCAGCCACCTAGCCTCATCGTTGGTATCTTTGATGCTGCACCAAAAACTAACACAAGCCGACGAAAACAATGCTTAACTCAGCACAACTAGGGCCACCACCACTGGAGGAGGTAACTCTCTATCTTACTCCTAATGCCCCCACTGGCACTTCGATAATAACTAGATCCGCCTTCACAATGCCATCACCGCACACTCTAGCTCATGCGCAAGAAACAATGTGGTAAACAAACACAAAACCCTATGTCAACTGCTAACTTTACTGGACTCTCTGGACTCTGGAATACTGCAATTATCTCATATCCTCATGTACATCCATAACCCTTCTCTGATACCAACTTAATGACCTAGAATCTGGATACCAGAATGTACCCGATACCATTCGAATCTTGGCCCGTTACCCACGAGCCAGAAGGCGCGGAAAGGTTATTTTGGGTGTTGTGGAGGTACATTGAAATTCAAAATAATGCAGAAAATATATTATCGAGCTAATTAATTAAATAGTAGAAATAAATTTATATTTTTAATTAATAAATTAACTATAGAGTTCAGTCTACTAGTACAATCAACAGAAAAGAAAGTGTACCCAAATCGCCGAGCACGTCTCGACTCTAGCAGGCTGACAACTATGAACCGCTGATCGACTCCTACACATCTCGAGGAGGAGCCGATACACCTAAAAAGAAAAGGGGTGAACCTCATCTTATGGACTCAATAGGGGTCCCACGGATCCCCACCATGAAACAACAACGATAAGTAGTAGCAACAATAGCAATAACAACGGGAGTAACAACAGTAACAAGAGCAGTAACGACAGTAGTCAGTGGAACCATGGCTCTTTAAGCTACTTCTACTCTCAACAGGAGAAACCTCAACCTCATGGTCAGAACCGCCGAATAAATAGTGAAATCACACCTACGCTACTGGGAAAGGAAGCACGACACCTCTATCATGCAGGCCCATCCTCACTGACGAAAGCCACAGTCCAGATCACGCAGTCCGGGGCAAGGTCATGACCTCACTGTTGTAAACACGACTCTGCCTACGGGTGAAACCACGACTCTATCGGGAACTCTCAACCTCAACGTCGGGAAAAGCACACAGAAGTCACCCGAAGAATCACTACCTCATTGTTGGGAAACCAAAATCTCGAGTCGGGAGTGTCATATCTCACACGACGGGAGAACCTGCCCACTAGAAGCAAGGTCAAATGCGTCCATTGATGACTTAGTCCGTAGCCTCAGGTGTCACCCTACTCGTCCCAGGCGGAAACGAATACACCGTACAAGTAACCACATAGCAAGGACTAGTTGGGGTCGTGCTCCTCAGCACGTATCTGAAACCCCCAACCACGTGTGCACAAACAGACTTACTGCTCTTTGTCAGGTCCTCTAGCTGATTTCCCCCCCTACCCAAACTTCAGTGCAAAGGCAAGGGGCCCTATGGAAACCAGCCTAAAAACCATCTCACCGGGACTGCTCTCCACCTCTCCCCAGTGGGTAAGTGCACGTGCGCCCAAGAAAGCACTGTCTAGTGGGGGGTCACTGGACGTGGGAACTCTCGGTAGAGGAAACACCAAAGTACCGTCGAGCTACGCACACACCCATCGTAAGTATCGCGAAACACAGGGTGACTCAGTGCCACCCGACTCAAGATGGCTAGCTAGACCTACTAAACCCTCGGCCATTAAGTCACGTGACTCATCCCAAGGCCACTGTGCAATATAGCTCTATGCCGTTAAATCTCCCTAAGCTGGAATCTAGAAATCATAGTGAAAAGGACTGGCGAGGCGGCTCACTACTGCCGGGGTTCTCTCCCCTCTAGGAGTGAACAATGGAACCTCCAGCACCTCTGGCTGGGTCACAAAACTCATGTCACTGGCCATACTCATGGCCCACAAGGAAACTAACAATGTGTGGGAGCAACTCTCTGCATGTACTCAGGTGCACGGTGACTCGATCTAGCATAACGAAGAATCTCGGAACACATAGGGTCACCTCAACCCTCAAAACCATGTGGGCACGCTATTCAAGGTATCATGACTCTCATGGACACCCAAAAACATGAACTTGGTCCCCACTAGGTGTCTGGGACATCCACGGGATAAAAGGTCGACCAAAGGGTCTCAATTGGGTTGACCGTCAGCCAACAAGGGCGAAAGGGCCTCAAATCGATCGACCTGCCCCTTGGGTTAGTCGACCTTTATGCTGGGGAATCGGTTGGCCGGCCAAGGGGGTCAGTCGATCGCCACACTAGATTGGTCGATCGTTCAAGCATGGTCGCCCTTACCGTGGCGAACTGGAATCGGCTGATCGTTTTACCCCTTTGGTCAACCGAAATTGGCGAAAACCTTACACGGGCCAGTCCGAGGGGACCCAATCCACGCCCCAATCACTCTGGGTAATGGGGAAAATATGGGGAAACTCTTCCCCCACCTCTAAGCTACCATGAGATCCCATTCAAAACACAAAAACTCCATTGAATTGGTGAATCCGTCGCTCACCTCAAAAACATGATATTTTACCCTGGCATGGAAGAAAACCCTCTCTCGGCCTCGCTTCAACCTACAAATCGCGGGAAACTAACATGCAAGGGCTAAGGATCTGTCCCCCTACCTCTCACGATGATTTCCTACGCCTAGGATGCCGATTCACCTGAAAATGCCACTCGAACCACCATCGGGCTCGCAAATTCGCGGACAAAGCTCACCGCGCCACCGCCTCCATTCCTCGCTCCCCTCCTCGACCGCTTTCCGCCCACGTCACCCGCCGCCGGGTCCACCACATCCTCCATCGGCCACCGGGAGAATGGGTGGGGAGAAGGAGAGAAACGAGAGAAGAGAGAGGGAGAGAGGGAGAAAATGAGGGTGAGAGGGGGTGTAAATTGAAAATATTTTGGGGTTTTAAAATCTAAAAAAATAAAAAATAGAGAAAAACCATCTCCACGATCCTCGAAAAATGCACAACTCGTTTGCAATGTCCCAGACCCGAAAACATATTGTTTCACCACATTCGGGGATCCGATAGTCTGATAACCAAAATTCTAATTTAAATATAAAATGCGATTCTGGACCCGCAAGAACACTCTGAAACCCGTAGATTCCCAATCCGAAAACTCAAGTCGCTACAATACTCCCCCCTTATAGAAATTTCATCCTCAGAATTTGAGACAATACCCATCTCATAAGGGAAGAAAGGCTCACCCAACTGGCAACACTTCCAGAGCTCCAGCTTAAACCTCTATTCTCACGAGACCACCTCACCTGAGGGACACGACCAGACCATTGCCACTAACAGAATCTGTTGAGTACGGACTGAATAGATCTAGAGGGGGGGGGGTGAATAGATCTAGCCCCCTTTTCAATTTATAAATCAACGATCGACTAGACCTTAAGCAAACTATGGGTTGCAAAGATAAAACTTATAACTACAGCGACAGCAAGCAATAAGAAGAGCACACACCACAAGCAAAATCACAAGACAGGATTTTTAGGTGGTTCAGTCTCTTCCCGAGACTTACGTCCACCCCTCGCTCAACTTGAGCAAGGCTTCACTAAATGAGAACTCCTGATCTCAACTCACACCCCGCTGATACACAGCTTCTTCCCGCTGACACACAGCTTGTACTCGCTGCCTCACAGCTTGACACTTGATGTAATGAAAAGAACAAAAGATGCAACAGGACTGAACAAGAACTTTTGAATCAAAGAAAAAGAGTTCAGCCTGGGACTGCAGGTAACAGGAATAGACTCCCTGTGGAACTTCCAGACGATTGCCTTCAGCTGCGACGCTGCTGGAGTCTTGCTTGCCTTGAGTCAATCTTCCTTCTGTAGCAATGAAGATGCCTTCGGTCTTGTGCAGTCTCTTTGGTTTCTGAAGAGCCGCTCCTTCTTTTCTCTTTCAGAGTATCTTCGTGGGTGGATTCTTTCTTTTTCTTCTACTCTGTGTATATCACCCCGCTCTCTGTCATCTTTACCTTTTGTACCAGTTCTTTTTCAGAGCATAGGCTTTTCCCGCGCAGATTCGTACTTGAGCACACTTCCATTGGATTATCGGCTAGAAAACAAGGAGAGGTTTTACCCGAATGATTTGAATAGGTTTTACTGGTTCTTTCCAAGATTCTCTCCTTAAATCCAGTGCGGAATCTTATCATCTGAACCGCCCAACAACCTGCAGCAACAACCTGCAGGTTTCTCTCAACAGAAACTGAATTCGGTTAGAGTTCGGTTCTGGACGCTGCTTCGCCTGTGGTCGACCATGAGCTTGTCGCTGGTCGACAGAGAATAATGTCCAGACGACTGTTTATTCTGGCTGATGCTCGTGGTCGACAACGACCTTCTCGCTGGTCGACAAGGGGTAAATGTCCAGACGATTGATGGTTCAGGCTGATGCTTGTATTGCTTCGTGGTCGACAACGGGCAGGCCTTTGGTTGACCACCGAAGCTTGTTCAGGGGAAAAGTAACTAGAGCTTTGTGTTGTTGGATTCGCTGGTCGACACTCACCTCTTCACTGGTCGACAGGCAACCCTTGAAAACTTCCTCTGATCTGTTGACTTCATTGGTACTTCAGTATACCTGAAATTACTAGAACTATCAGATTTGCATTGAATTAGTTAAACACATCTTTTGTCATCATCAAATTGTCATGAGTCCATTAATTTATATTGAAGGAGCAATTAAACATATCCTTTGTCATCATCAAAACTAAGGGATGCACAACATTCTCCCCCTTTTTGATGATGACAACCATGAGTCATTGTGACAATCAATAGATTATAAAATTCATTTGATATTTCATTCAAGACTATCATAACACAGATTTTAGCCAGACAATTCATTTGATGTGCCTTTCAAAAGCATCATAACACTAGTTACATGAAAGACTCAAAAAAAAGGAGAAGGACACATAGTTGACATCTAGACACACCTAGACACACAATGACACATAAGACCCTATCTCCCCCTTTGTCAACAACAAAAAGAGGAGTATGTATATTATCATTCTGAGGAGGACGAAGAACTTTCGGGCTTCACTTGCTCTGCCATCCTATCGAGCTTGTCAACGATGTGAGCATAAGATAGCCTTAGCTTCTGGATCTCTGAGATAGTATCGTGGTGATACTGTTTACTCTGCTGGGTGGTGACCGCAATGCGAGTGCCCATTTCTGCTGACACTTCAGCTAAAGTAGCAACCAGTCTGTTAAACCGAGAGCTAGCATGTTCGGAGTGTTCCTGTTGTTTTATGAACCTGGTCTCCATCTGCTGTTCTAGTCTCTGAACTCGCAGCTCCAAGCACCCAGTGGCAGCATTCATACTCTCTTGAAAGGATTGGAATTGAGTGGTGAGAGAGGACAGCTGAGATGCTATCTGGAGAAGCACTCCTTGAGACTCAGTGGTGGAGGTGAAAGGAGGTGGTGGAGCAGAAGTAGACGGAGCGGAGGTAAATGGAACAGAAGTAGCTGGAACATGAGTGGCTGCAGTGCCTAGTTGCCATGGCACTATGACGAGGGAAGGTGAAGGATGGGTAGCAGTGGTTGTAGTAGTGGGAGTGTGAGTGGGAATCACCACAGTTGGAGGGGTTACAGCAGGGCTGACATGAATTGGTGTCTGTGGTGGAGAAGAGGGTGGCACCGGTGCCTTGAATTTACCCTTGGATGGTAGGGTGCGCTGGACTTGATCTCCGACCTTCTTATAGCCCAAAAAGGTGGTCACGTAATGAAAAGAGTATACGTGCCATTTGGGAATGACAACACGCTGAGCGTGAGGAATGGGTATATTTGCTGTTTCCAGAATGGCAGTTATGTGGGCAGCATATGGAAGAGAGTTTAGGGGATAATGCAAAATGGTTTGGAATGTGTTCAGCATGAGCTTGGGAAGGCGAATGAGTTGGCGAGTGATGAGGCCATGGAGAAGAAATAAGTGAAGGCGACTTACATGTTCCCTGGCGCCTCCTCTCGGTTGGATTATGGTAGTAAGAAGATGATGGAGTAATCGATGAAGAGGAGGGAAGGTGTTGGCATTGATGGATTTGGGAAGGAACTCAGGGGCTGGTTGGCCAGTGACCACGGCATATGCTGATCTGAAGTCAAAGTCCTCAGAATTGAAGACAGCACCATGTCTGGAAAGTTTCAGCGCCTTGTGGAGTAACTTGACGTCGAGGCTGACGACGACCCTTTGAACTACTGTATAGACCTGGCCATCCACTACTGCAGATTGTGGTAGAATTCTTGCACAAGCTGTGGGGAATACTGAGTATGTGCGGAGACAAACTCTGTCCAGCCTTGGGCGTCCAAAATTTCCAGCAACTCTGGGAACATCTCCATCAGTCGCTGATCGGAAATATCTACTCTTCTCGGCGGCATGATGTTCCGAGGCTTGAGAACTCCAAAGACTGGATGGACGTTGGGTACTTCTGAAGCTGCCAACTTTCCGCCCGATCCAGCCGTATTCTCCGTTGTCGACATCCGAGGGGTCGATGGCGGACCCTGCGTGGCCTTCTGCTTGGAACGCTTGGACGGCATTGATGCTTCGGCAGGGGCCTCATCCCTTATTCTCTTGGAGGACCTCATGGTGGACGGATGCGAAAGAGGGATGCACAAGGAAGCGGAAGGGAACTGGAAACGGAAGAGTACCGTGAAAGGTGAAAATGGCGAAGTAGCAAGGTGGTGAATACCTAGGGACCCAGTCTGTTCAATTTATAGGGGCAGGATATCAGTGGATAAGACCTGGGTCATAAATCCTAGGGTTGTGGAACCAGCGCAATGATGAAAATGAAGGGACAGGATTAAATCAGCCGAATTAAATTTGGGGAATTTATTGAAGTGTACGCCCTTTCCTTAATGAAGCATTTATTTAACCTATCCACCCTTAGCAGAGACCACCTTGTAAACAAGTCGAGTGGGCCTAGTGGTTCACTTGAATTTGAAAGTATTGCACCAATAAGCTTACGCCCCATATCTAACTTCCTCCACATGACTTCTTAAACTTATAATAGATTTCATGAGATGATTTTAATAGTTGTGCTTGCTGAACAGTGTTTTTAACTTTTCTTTGCATGCCATGCCTTTGGTCAACCATTTTCCTCTGCCTTTTCGATAATTTTAAGTTTTTCCTTTTGGAATCATTTTGAAAGCTGTGGTCAGGTTTATCACATGCATTTCTACACGAGGAGACACGCTTTTTACGCGCCAGAAACCTCGGCTACTTAGCATGCCTAACCATTCCACTTTTAACTGGGACACACCTTTTATCTGTGAGGATATACGTTTATCAGACGCCAATATCCCCAGTTACTCAGTATGCCCAATCTCAATAATTTTTGATAGTAGCAGAGATAGATTGATTCTTCATGACACACTTGCCTCTCACTTATTTTTCATCCATTTTTTTTTCTTAAAATGGGAGGCAGTAGTTTCTCAGAATCCAATCCATTGCTCTACCATGAAGACATAGTTATGGCGTATTCCACGTGCATTCAT
This sequence comes from Amorphophallus konjac, assembly GCA_022559845.1. Classification (NCBI taxonomy): domain Eukaryota; kingdom Viridiplantae; phylum Streptophyta; class Magnoliopsida; order Alismatales; family Araceae; genus Amorphophallus; species Amorphophallus konjac. The sequence continues at coordinate 105,696,551 of CM040121.1, forward strand.
GCTATATTTTTGGATTTAGATTAACCGTTCAACACAGGCACAGGTAGAGAAACCGACTTACTACTAAAAATCATAAGTCTTCAAAGTCATGTGACAGAATCATAGTTATGGTTTGAATTTATTGAAGTAGTACAGTCCAAATCCTCATTACTACACTCAACCTCTACTCTTATTGATTACATTGGTGATTTTATAGGAAGATATGGTTAGGTTATTCAATGTTTTATCAAGGAATGAGTTTACACTTTTCTCCCCCTCAATTTGAGAATCCATGCTGAATTAAAAAAACAATGTTGGCCAGGATGAGATAGAAAGACACAGGGAATGGAAAGTATGGATGATGATAAATGAGTGAAGATGAATCTGAGCCCAAACAGTTTAAACAGACCAGAAGATTCCCTACCAGAACTAGTGTCAACTAGGAACCTGTCTAAAGTGGACATTTACTTCCGTACAGATCCATTGTCGACCATGGGACTGTCTCTGGTCGACATCTGCGTAGTCACAGAACCAAACAGTTTCCTGTCTTGATGCCTTGGTCGACCAATGCCCTGTCGTTGGTCGATCACCAGAGCTAACCAGTAGCAGTGCCAGAAATTTGCAGAATGTTGCTTGAGTAATAGCCGACACCAGAGCTTCCAAACACAACCAGTACCAGAGATCTAACTGACATATCTAATTATAGAAATGATAGAAAGCTATACAGAGAACACATGAATATGTGCATTTCAAGAATTTTCAGGAGATATTCTACATATCCCCAACTCCCTTCTTAGAGTTGAAAACCTGTCATTGTTAAGGGGTTTAGTGAAAATATCTGCCAATTGTTTTTCAGTTTCTACAAATTGAAGCATGAAATTTCCTTTGGATACCTCATCTCTCAGAAAATGATGACGGATCTCAATGTGTTTTGTCCTAGAGTGTTGAATGGGGTTTTTAGACAAGTTAATAGCACTAGTGTTGTCACATAAAATGGGTGCACAGCCAAGATTTACATTGTAGTCTTGGAGTTGATGTTTTATCCACATAACTTGTGTACCACAACTCCCTACTGCGACATACTCAGCCTCAGCAGTGGAGAGTGCCACAGAGTGCTGCTTCTTAGAAGCCCATGAAATTAAACATCCACCTAAGAATTGACAATAACCACTAGTACTCTTCCTATCAATTTTGCAACCAGCATAATCAGCATCCGAATATGAAATCAGATCTAGTTTGCAATATGTCGGATACCACAAACCCAATTCTTGGGTGCCGGCAAGGTATCGAAAGATACGCTTGACAGCTCCTAAATGTGATTCCCTAGGACTAGACTGATATCTAGCACACATGCATACACTAAACTGAATATCTGGCCTTGATGCAGTTAAGTATAGCAGGGATCCGATCATACCTCTGTATTTCTTGGCATCTACCATGTTACCTTTTACATCTGCTTCCAAAGTTGCATTTGTCCCCATGGGTGACTCGATTGGCTTGCAGCTTTCCATGCCAAATTTCTTCAACATCTCTTTTATGTACTTGGATTGGTTTATAAAGTATCCTTCTCTGCATTGTGAGATCTGCAATCCAAGAAAGAATTGTAAATCACCCATTAGGCTCATTTCAAACTCGTTGGTCATTAAATTTGTAAATTCAGTACACAAAGAGGTTTCAGTAGATCCAAACACAATATCATCCACATAGATTTGTACAATCAGTATATCCTTACCTTGGGTCTTGGAAAATAATGTTTGATCAATTTTACCTCTTGTGTATCCCTTTTTAGTGAGGAAGGAGCTCAACCTTTCGTACCAAGCCCGAGGAGCCTGCTTTAATCCATACAAACCTTTATGCAATTTGAAAACATGATTAGTAAGTTCATCATTTTCAAAACCAGGGGGTTGTTCCACATAGACCTCTTCTTTTATAATACAATTTAGAAATGCACTTTTTACATCCATTTGTTGTAGTTTAATTCCATGAGATGCTGCAAAGGCTAACAATATCCTGATGGCTTCTAATCTAGCAACTGGAGCATATGATTCTTCAAAGTCAACCCCAAGTTCCTGGTTGTACCCTTTAGCCACCAGCCGAGCCTTGTTTCTCATTACAACCCCTTCTTCATTCAACTTATTTTTATATACCCATTTGGTTCCAATTACAGGGTGAGATGTAGGTCTAGGGGCAAGTCTCCACACCTGATTTCTTTCAAACTGATTTAGTTCTTCATGCATAGCATTTATCCATGATTCATCTTGTAAAGCTTCCTCTACAGACTTGGGCTCTATTTGGGACACAAGGGCAAGTTGATCTAGTTCGTTAATGTCCTTGAGCTGAGATCTAGTCTTCCTAGGATCATGAATTCCACCAATAATGTTATCCAAGGGATGATCTCTAAGAAGTCTTAAGTTTTCAAGATTGTTACCTGAGTTGACCTCTCCTTCGGTTTGATCATTAGAATTACCTTGAATTCTTTCTTGATTCAGTTCTTCTTCATTCTCCATTGGTTTTTCTTTGCCATCCAGAAATTCCCCATCTTCTTCTTCCTTGCTGACCTGTTCATTTTTGCCAAAATCATTAATTTCATCAAATGAAATATGAGGGGATTCTTCAACCACTTGATCTTTGGTGTTAAATACCCTATAGGCTCTTGATCGGTCAGAATAGCCCAAGAATATTCCTGAGTCACTCTTAGGTTCAAATTTGTCCAAGACTTTCTTATCATTGTTATGAATGAAACATCTTGCCCCAAAGATTCTAAAATGAGCTAGGGATGGTTTTTTACCTTTGAACATTTCATATGGAGTTTTTGCACTAGACGGTCTTACCATTGCCCGGTTTACAATGTAGCATGCTGTGTTGACCGCTTCTGCCCAAAATTTCTTTGGAAGATTAGCTTCAACCAACATGGTTCTAGCCATCTCGACAAGAGTGCGGTTCCTTCTCTCCACAACCCCATTTTGCTCCGGTGTCCTTGGTGAGGAGAATCTGTGGGTTATGCCCTTGTTTCTGCAGAATACATCAAAATCAGAATTTTCAAACTCCCCCCCATGGTCAGATATGATTGAACACACTTTGGACTTACCATCCTGCTTCATTCTTTTGTAAAATTCCTGAAACTCATAAAAAGCATCACTTTTATGTGATAAGAACATTACCCATGTAAATCTGGAAAAGTCATCAACTAGGACATAACCATATTTCTTACCACTAAGACTAGCAGTTCTTGTTGGGCCAAAAAGGTCCATGTGCACAAGTTCTAGGGGTCTTGATGACTGACTTTCAGTTCTACCTTTGAATGATTTTCTTGTTTGCTTTCCTTGGGTACATGCTTCACATACTTTGACATTTTGAGCAAACGAAATTTCAGGCATACCAAGAACCATTTTATTTTTCACAAGTTTGTGCAACACCCTATAGCTAACATGCCCTAGTCTTCGGTGCCACAACCAGGTCAAGTCCTCCTTCTTGGCGGTTAGGCACAAGTTGGAGTGGGCTGGATCATCCAAGTCTATCATGTAGACATTATTTACCCTCTTGCCCATAAACTTGACTGCTTCTGAATTTGGCTCAATAATTCTGCAGATCTTGGAGTCAAACACCACTTTATGGCCTTTGTCGCATAATTGACTGATGCTCAGTAAGTTATATTCCAGTCCATCCACTAATAATACATTTTCAATGCAACTTGAGGGTTTCTTACCTATCTCACCTATCCCAATGATTTTGCCTTTGTTATTTCCTCCAAACGTCACATATCCTCCATCTTTTGCGCTCAGCTGGGAGAACTTGGTCTTGTCTCCCGTCATGTGTCTTGAGCAACCACTATCTAAATACCACTTGTTGTGCATGGCTGCCAGACATTCCTGCATCACAAATTACACAGAAACTTTTGGACCCAAATGGTACCCGGGTCCAAGGTAGCTTGTGAAATCATGAAACTGCTGTAACAACACCTTGGGAACCCAAATTTTGTTAGAATAGTTTATTTTTTCATTTCTGAACTTGTTCAGGTTGTGTCTATTCTGAGTCCACTCTCTTAAGTTCCAATTTCCATTCTGTTTCAGCTGAGAAAATTTGTGGATTCTGTTTGCGTGTCTGGTCATGGTCGACATCTGGTAAGTCTGTGGTCGACCATAGTTTCTCCAGATACCAGTATCTGTTCTAGTTGAGCCTCTGGTCGACAGAGGAGGGGTCTGTTATCGACCAGCTTGTTTCCAGACACCTTGTTTTACAGGTTTGTGTTTATTAACATGATTTAATGCTTTGTTTGTCTGGTTACTTCTGTGAATTTGAACTTCTCGTCTGATATGACTGTTGTTTTTAAACTGATGTGGATTATCCATTTTCCCTTTAGAATTCCTCTCTTCCAAGGTGACATTAATCTGTTTAGTGGAGCTTTCAGCTATATCCTTTTGTTTGTTTTGATATAAGTTTATCAAGGGGCCTTTTCCTTTAGAGTCAACTATTTTATTTAAAGTTTTTATTTGGAATTCCTTTTTAGCCGTTGGGTTGTACCCTAACCCCTCTTTCTGAAAATTTCCTTTTATTCCCAACACAGCGTTCAAGTTTTCTTGACCCTTAGTCATTTTTTCCAATGTTTCCTGTTTGTTTTTCAGTTCACTTTGGATTCTTTCTATTTCTTTCAGAAGTTGACTGTTTTCTTCCTTGAGTGAGTTGTTTCTTTCTTGGGTTAGCTTAGTTTCCTGTTCATATTCTTGAGTCTTTAATTTTAACTCGTCAATTGTGTTTTTCAGTACTTCATTTTCTTCTAATAGTCCTTTGACGTTTTCTTCATCTATCTCGCGTTGATTCAGTTTATTTTGCAAGGTGGTGATCTCCAATTCTAGTTCAGTTCTGTTGGCAATTGAGTTGCTGTCATTATTGAACTGATTAACCTTCTTCTTCAAACTTTTATTTTCCCTTCTTATTCTTTCATATGTATCAAGTAAATCTGAATAGGCTTCTTCCCAATCTGAGCTAGAAAAGTCTTGAAAAGGGGAGGTTACCTCAAGATCGTTGCTGTCTCCTTTGGCCATTAGACATGTGTTTCCTTCTTCTTCCTCGGAAGTTGTTTTCTCTTCGTTGCTTTCCTCCTCCTCGCTCCATGTGCTTATCATTACCTTTGGTTTCTTGCCTTTCCACTTGAAGCTTGATTTCTTAGGAGTCTCTGGACATTCAGCCTTCATGTGTCCTGGTTTCCTGTAGTTATAGCAGACAAGCTTGTTAGATGAAGCTTTATTTTTGTCAGTCTTAAACTGGGATGATTTCCTTACCATGCCCTTCGGATTTTTAAATCCCTTACCTTCCTTCCGCAGAAACCTTCTGAACTTTCTTGTTAGCATGGCAAGCTCACCAGTTTCCTCACCTGTGCTAGATGAGTCATCAGTGTCAGATAATTCAGAGGTGCCTATTTTAGTTTTCAGAGCTAGCTGTTCTTTTTCTTGCCCTCGTCTTCCTTTCTTTTTAGATTGACCTCATAGGCCATTAGGGAACCTACTAGTTCATCCACAGTCATAGTAGTAAGATTCTTTGAGTCCTCAATGACTGTGGCCTTGGTATGCCACATAGGAGTGAGGGACCTTAAAATTTTTCTCACTAGCTCTTGCTCGTAGGTTTTCCCTAGACTCTTTAAGCTATTTGTTAGTTGCACTAGTCTAGCATACATATCAGAAATGTTTTCATCAGTTTTCATTCTAAACATTTCATATTCTGAGACTAACATATTTGCTTTTGACTCCCTTACCTCTGATGTACCTTCATAGATGACTTCGAGTCGATCCCACATCTCCTTGGCTGTTGCACATTGTGAGACTCTTGAGAACTCCGTGGGATGAAGTGCGCATTGCATTACGTTCATAGCTCCCCAGTTGATGGTTGATTTTCTGACCTGTTCTCTGGTCTAGGTATCCTCGTCTTCGGGCAGATCATAGGGTCCGCGGCTCACTACTCTCCACATCTCATGATCTTGTGCTCTCAAGAACACCTGCATACGATTTTTCCAGTATGAGTAATCATTTCCATCAAAGTATGGTGGTCTAGTCACTGAGTGTCCCTCAGCTATTAGACTTCTAGAGTTCAGTCCGCTAGGTCTCTCCTGGTTGTTAGACCACATTTTCGGAGAGTCTAGCTCTGATACCACGTGTTGAGTACGGACTGAATAGATCTAGAGGGGGGGTGAATAGATCTAGCCCCTTTTTCAATTTATAAATCAACGATCGACTAGACCTTAAGCAAACTATGCGTTGCAAAGATAAAACTTATAACTACAGCGACAGCAAGCAATAAGAAGAGCACACACCACAAGCAAAACCACAAGACAGGATTTTTAGGTGGTTCAGTCTCTTCCCGAGACTTACGTCCACCCCTCGCTCAACTTGAGCAAGGCTTCACTAAATGAGAACTCCTGATCTCAACTCACACCCCGCTGATACACAGCTTCTTCCCGCTGACACACAGCTTGTACTCGCTGCCTCACAGCTTGACACTTGATGTAATGAAAAGAACAAAAGATGCAACAGGACTGAACAAGAACTTTTGAATCAAAGAAAAAGAGTTCAGCCTGGGACTGCAGGTAACAGGAATAGACTCCCTGTGGAACTTCCAGACGATTGCCTTCAGCTGCGACGCTGTTGGAGTCTTGCTTGCCTTGAGTCAATCTTCCTTCTGTAGCAATGAAGATGCCTTCGGTCTTGTGCAGTCTCTTTGGTTTCTGAAGAGCCGCTCCTTCTTTTCTCTTTCAGAGTATCTTCGTGGGTGGATTCTTTCTTTTTCTTCTACTCTGTGTATATCACCCCGCTCTCTGTCATCTTTACCTTTTGTACCAGTTCTTTTTCAGAGCATAGGCTTTTCCCGCGCAGATTCGTACTTGAGCGCACTTCCATTGGATTATCGGCTAGAAAACAGGGAGAGGTTTTACCCGAATGATTTGAATAGGTTTTACTGGTTCTTTCCAAGATTCTCTCCTTAAATCCAGTGCAGAATCTTATCATCTGAACCGCCCAACAACCTGCAGCAACAACCTGCAGGTTTCTCTCAACAGAAACTGAATTCGGTTAGAGTTCGGTTCTGGACGCTGCTTCGCCTGTGGTCGACCATGAGCTTGTCGCTGGTCGACAGAGAATAATGTCCAGATGACTGTTTATTCTGGCTGATGCTCGTGGTCGACAACGACCTTCTCGCTGGTCGACAAGGGGTAAATGTCCAGACGATTGATGGTTCAGGCTGATGCTTGTATTGCTTCGTGGTCGACAACGGGCAGGCCTTTGGTTGACCACCGAAGCTTGTTCAGGGGAAAAGTAACTAGAGCTTTGTGTTGTTGGATTCGCTGGTCGACACTCACCTCTTCACTGGTCGACAGGCAACCCTTGAAAACTTCCTCTGATCTATTGACTTCATTGGTACTTCAGTATACCTGAAATTACTGGAACTATCAGATTTGCATTGAATTAGTTAAACACATCTTTTGTCATCATCAAATTGTCATGAGTCCATTAATTTATATTGAAGGAGCAATTAAACATATCCTTTGTCATCATCAAAACTAAGGGATGCACAACAGAATCTTCTCGCTTCACATTCACAATTCATACTGATTTCCAAAGCGAGTATTGCACATGAAAGGATACGAGTCTGGCATCACCTTGGCTACCACGGGACTTCAACCATGGGCATCATTACCACACTCTCGTACATTGAGGAGACGTGACCCGCACCACGAATTCCTACCACCATTAAAATACCCACACTCGGCGGACCAACCAAACATCAGCTTTTCTGCCTGCTGACTGATGTCACGCTCTTCACAAGGAACATCCATCCTTGAGCCTCAATCATCTCACGCAGTCATCTTAACTGACTGCCACATTTCCGTCGGCTCCACACTACCAACATTCCATATCCAACACGCCGAACACCAATAATACCACTGGACCAACTCTGGTCCCAACATAAGCCTTCTATTAACCCATATTCAACCCGGGGAAAGGTATATGATGATCGATTACCCTAGACCTCGCCTGCTCACAGCTCTCGCCATTCTCAATTCACCTCGACTGGCATCTTCTGGCTGCGAAAGTCCATCCGCCAGCCACTAGCCACTCGTCAACGGGAAATTCTTACTCGCTCAACTTTCCTCTTTTCCTTGTTTCTTCACAAGGCCTAATAATCTCATCTTAAATCTTGACGACCCATCTGTTGACTCTTATACTCACCATTTTCACTCCCCGAGTTGGTCCTTGCTCGAACATCGTTTCCAAATCTGATCCTTACGTCAACTCTACCCTCTCAGGGGAGTACGGCGAAATCATATGACAAAACTTCATAATCCTCGGTCCATGCCAACCCTAGCTGGTCACAAGACCAAGGCTCCCATCCAATGATATATCTTTTGGAGCCTCCGCCCCAGAGGATCATCCATTACATAGTCCCATCGAATCCTTCATCTCAATTACTCTAATGAACACCTGCCAACCCCGGTCCCACTCTCACCATAGAGCCACAAGACATTACCTTTGCAACTCATGGCTTACATTCTTCGGAATAGACAAGTGTCGTGCTTATGCCATGGTAATCTGGTCAACGGCATGCCAATAAATATGGGTCTCCAAACATCACCGGTCCTTTCCCCAATTGGGTTCTTCTTGCATTATTCTGAAACTCTGGGACTCAACTGGGTCCCCTTCAGGTGTCATCATAGCCGATCACTCGACTAGCCTTACTAACCACTCGTTGCTACCAACTGGAACCTACAAATCCTTCCTCTATATTCACATTCTCGGATCCCGATTCTATCCCCAGAACATTGCTCCCGACAAAAAGTCGATCACCTGGTTTACCGACTCTGATCATCGCGTCCTCGTCCTCTATCAGGCTACTTGCTTTTCAACCCCCAACTGGGTCCACCGCCAAACACCTGGCATGCTTCTATTGGATGAATTGAATAGGGCACTCATCCGGTACATTTATCATTATGTTTTCTCAACTCTCTATTCCGTTAGTGCCACGGATCACAATGCCTCAAGTAGTGGCCCATGGCACGACAATTGGCATGGCTTACACAGCCAAAACAATCTCACACCGAGGAAATGACCCTCCCTACTGGTCAGAATCCTCCGATACTAGCCACTATTACGATCCTGGAACTCGTGGGTCATAGGCCTACTATTCTCCTGCTGCGCACTCTGCACAACTGTGGACGTCAAAAAATGATGATGAAGATCATACGGCGCGTACGTCTCGGCACTCGAGAGAGTAAGTCGAAGACGGGACAGTCGAATATACCCTACGCACTCTCCGGACGGGACGAGCACGTGCCTGATATCCTGCCGTCCAAGATAGAACCCCTTCAAGCAAAGGACATGGCCGCAACCCTCCAATTGGCTATGCCGAAGCCTGAATCGAGAGAAAACCTGAGAGTTCGGACACGGGTTCAACATGTGCTAAAAATCATCCGGAGTCCTAAACTTGGGCTCAAAGGCTTCAAACCAAACACCCCAGAGGCATTGCATTGTAACCGGAGCATTCCGGGAATACAAGGGGTCGTCTGAACGGCCGAAAGCATGAGATAAAGCCCAAACTGGTGCGACCATCACCTAAATCGGTGCGCCCCCTTAAACTGGCGCCCCCTGGGCTTCCTTAAACCGGCGCGCCCCTTCCTATTTGGATCTTAATACGGCGCGCTCCCTTGCATAGCCTCTTAAACCGACGCGCATCACTATTTACATGTCACTATTCATGACACTATTCATATCACTATTCACACCTTACTATTTAAGCCATTCTCGTTGTGTTGTTAATCCGGCGCGCACAATGTCGCGCCGTTATAACCCGAAGCTATCCCATCTTGCTTTTGGCCCCCTGTTTCCCGCAGACAGATGGACCGAGAGTTGCGTGAAGCAGAGAAGTCTCTCGACAGCTCCCGATTATCGGTCGGCCAAGCTCGGGGAAGTCAGAAATAGCTTGCTACCAACTCCTTTGTCGGGAGAAAAGAAAGGAAGAAGCTTCTGGGAGCTTTCTTCCCCAGATGAGCCTCCCCTGCATCCTGCACGGTCCGAGAACAAAAAGGAAAAAGTGAGAGGAGAACCACGGCTTGAGAGGCATTCTTCGACCCACCAGAAGAGAGCTCTCAAGAGCTCGAGAGAGAACGAGCCAGAGAATGACGAGAAGAAGAAAAAGAGAACCAGAGGTAAGGAGAGGAGAGTCCCGCGAGAGGTGAGTCGGAGGGGAAGAGCTTGTGCTCTTTTCCCCTCCCCCATCAGTGTATCTTTTCTTTTCCCCCCTCCAATGTACTCCGTCTCATTCTGAGATGAACTCCCTTGTATTAAAATCCCTTTCCCCCTTCTTTGGTGGATGAATAAACATAAGGTCTTTTGGCAAGCACGGTTGTTTGTTTAGTTTCTGCTTTCTCTCTTTCATCTTCTGCTCATCCAGGGTGCTTCGAAGCTTGCTTCTCCATAGCATGGCCTTCGGAGGAACCCGTAGCAAGGATGAACATTCATGGCCCCGCTGGGCAAACATTCATCCCTTTCAATCGTATCTTCAACTCGTGGAGTGTTGATGCCCCTCGTAGGCTAGCCCTCGGGGTTTCCCTCCATTGAAGTCTGCCGGTCACCGTTTGGCACTCCCAACTTTAAGGAGCGTACCCCAGATGCTGTGGGACTGTCTCCACTTCACCCCCGCAACCCTCTGGTCATGGGGAGGTGCTACCCAATTTTTGACTGAACACTTATTCTATTTTTGACTATGCTCGAGTAAGAACCTCGCATAAGTCTGGACTGGCCATGTCTGCAGGACATTTGGGACCTGAATAAACTCTGCAATCTTCTTAATTAACACCAAAGTTTCAATAAAATCACTTGTACTTTCATTTTAAACCCAAATCAACCAAACCTGCCCTAATCCGACACGCCCCTAAATCGGCGCGCCATTTTTCGGCGCGGTACCCCCCCGCGCCGTTTTAGCCCCACACTCATAATCCATTCTAAACCTTTGGGCCCTAAACCGGCGCGGTCTTAGCGCGCCATTTTTAAGCCTTTGGGGCGCGCCGGATTAAGGGCGCGCCGTTTTAAGCCCTCTCTTTCTCCTTTGCGCGCCGTATTAGCCTCCGCCATGCATTCCATGCCGCATAGCCCCTGTCATAATCAAAATTTTGTTCCGGGGGCTCCGCCCCCGGAAGCCCTCGCAAGGGGCGCTGCCCCCTTGACCCCCGCGACCTGACGGCGCAGGTCGATCCGCGTGCGAGGGCACACGTTGGTGAATTCGGGCTTCACACTTAACAATTCGCCTCCCCGGACTGTGTGTGAAGAGAAAAGCAACGATGCCCCATAGTATCGGACGTGGACCTCAGAATCCCCGACATGGTTACGATCTGGGTACATCTTGGGCCAATAGTTCATCAACTTGACTCACCTCTACCGGGCTCCAATCCTGCAACCACATTAAACTTGCCGTATCTACGGCATACATTCGTATGGCTTTGTCGCTATCTTCAATGCTTCAAATGCAGACTCTCGTCTGAACAATGAATGGTCCGTTAGTGACCGACATATATTCCTGGATCTAATCCCGCACTTGCATTAAACTTGCCGTGCTCATGGCAGACATTTGTAAAGTTCATCACCGTTTCTTACGCTACAAACGCGGACTTCCGTCCGAACAAAAAATGGTCCGCCTGTGACCGACATGCACGCATCTATGAACGTTTACGCCCCGTCGCGGGGTTTGTTTAAACGCAATTTGAGATTTGGCTCTCGCTTCCGTTATCATGAATCTCAGGCCGAAGGGCCCCCTTTTCCGGTGATTAATCAAGGGTTTTCACCTCTCCGAGGGGATGTAATTAACGTCGTAGCCTTCATGGTACGACGGGTTCTCAGTCCTAGCACAAACCGCATAATCGTCTGATTAGTCAGATCGAGCGCACCATGGGCTTCTTTCAAGCCCGCATAAATCATCACCCAAGTGACTGGCACGCCCTCACACTAATAAACCGAACAAACGAACAAAAGGATGAATAAACTAATAAAAATGAGCAATGTCCCAAAAGTGCCTCCACAACAACATGCACAATTATCATGTGTTATTCGAGCATCTGCCATCCAAATATTTCCCAACTCGGTTGGCTAACCTCAGAAAACAGGGTGAGAAAAGCTCAAATACCTCGAACCTAGAGCACATACTCTCTCTATTGGTCGGGCAATCCTCCTGCAACTCCGCACCTTCGATCCGCAATACTACGAGAACCACAATACCAGCTATGAATTATGCATATATGGCCCAGCTAGCACTCATCCTTCTTTAACAACACCGACACACCCTTACCACATCGAGGGATGTGCATAAATTCTCGCAGGCAGTCACATTGGCAATACACAGAACGTTTTGCACACAGACTCCTTGACAGACTCGAGGAGGCCAACCAATCAAACACACGATGAATATCAGTGGAATATAAACCAAAGCACAATTCTCTCCAACTAAGGAGACACCAAAATATCTTCCATGAGGCAGGAGACTTCCATGCTTGACCCGACCTTGAATCTCACGTATGCTGGGAACCTCGCCTTTCAGCACCAGGAAAAACCATCGCTGCCATCGGGTCAGGTCCTCCGACAACACTTACCAAGTGTTCCACCGGACCACACTTGTAGCATTTCCTAGCACACCATCACAACTTGCCAAATTACAACTCATCACACCTCGTGCACTGCCTCAGCTAATCACCAGCCACACTTTGCCACAACGGTTGAGCTGGCCGTTGCTGTAGGCTCCCTTCCTATGCTTGCTTGAGATCTCGAAATCACTAAGCCATCAGAAAGCTTGCCGAGGAGTGAAGAAATCACAAAAGACACCAGGCTCGAAGGCTGCTACACCTCTAACCACCATACATTATTCCATTGGATCAGTCCTTGTTGAAACCGTCCCACTCTTAGATCCCCGATCCTCAAAATATCTACTTCTTGTGCTGCTGCTGTGCGAACCACCATGCCAAGAACCACAAAATGAACCATGATCGGCACCTACCAAAGCTTATCCTCAAGTCCTGAATCCGTCATTGAACCTCTGCGCTTCATCTGCCACCTCATGTGGCGCATATGGTGCAGTGCCTAATGGCCCCAATTTCCACAATTTGGGCCCAGTATTAAACCACCGCCAAACTATTCCAAATCGGATCCAAAACTAACACAGCCCTTTTCATGCGTAGGCATGCATGATTTAAAGCTCACTTGGACCTCTCTACACATGTCTGTTCTGAAATCCACCACAATGATTGGGATTGGTACGTCATCTCTGACATCACGATGCACAATGAGAATGTCAGGCTTGATGATCAATAGCTCACCAGACGGATTCTTTACTCATCCGAGCACTCTCTCAATCGAGACATCTGTTCTACCACCTCAATCTATGACCTCGACGCCTCAGGGCTGGATAAATATCGAACTGGGGTGGCCAAAACAACATTAACTCCTTTGAAGTACGTTCATGGCCATCTCGCAATAAACTATCCTCGCCAGCCACCTAGCCTTGTCATTGGTATCTCTGATACTGCACCAAAAACTAACACAAGCTGACAAAAACTTTGCCTTACTCAGAACAACAGGGGCCACCACCACTAGAGGAGGTAATTCTCTATCTTGCTCCTCATGTCTTCATCGGCACTCTGATATTAACGGGATCTGCCTTCACAGCGCCATCACCATACACTCTAGCTCATGCGTAAGAAACAATGTGGTAAACAAACAAAAAACTCTATGTGAGCTGTCGACTATACTGGACTCTTTAGACTAGTTGGGGCTGTGCTCATCAGCACGAGACTGAAGCCCCCAACAACGTGTGCACACACAGACTCACTACTCTTTGTCAGGTCCTCTAGCTGGTTTTCCCCCCTGCCCGAACTAGGGCGCAAAGGCAAGGGGCCCTATGAAAACTAGCCTAAAAACTATCTTACCGGGACTGCTCTCCACCTCTCCCTAGTGGGCAAGCACACGCGCACCCAGGAAAGCACTGTCTAGTGGGGGGTCACTCGATGTGAGAACTCTCAGTAGAGGAAACACCAAAGTATCATCGGGCTACGCATGCACCCCATGTAAGTATCGCGAAACACATGGCGACTCAGTGCCACCCGACTCAAGACAGCTAGCTAGACCTACTAAACCCTCGGCCATTAAGTCACGTGACCCATCCCAAGGCCACTGTGTAATACAGCTCTATGCCGTTAAATCACCCTAAGCCGAAGTCCAGAAATCACGATGAAAAGGACTAGCGAGGCGGCTCACTACTGCCGGGGTTCTCTCCCCTCTAGGAGTCAACAATGGAACCACCAACACCTCTGGCTGGGCACAGAACTCAGGTCATTGGCCATACTCATGGCCCACACTGAAACTATCTTCTGAGGAAACTAACATTGTGCGAGAGCAGCTCTCCGCATGTACTCGGGTGCACAGTGACACGATCTAGCACAACGAAGAATCTCGGAACACACAGGGTCACCCCGACCCTCAAAACCATGTGGGTACGTTATTCGAGGTATCATGACTCCTATGGACACCCAAAAATATGAACTCGGTCTCCACAGGGTGTTCTGGACATCCACAGGACAAAAGGTCGACCAAAGGGTCTCAATCGGGTCGATCGTCTGCCAACAAGGGCAAAAGGGCCTCAAATTGGTCAACCTGCCCCTTGGGTCGGTCAACCTTTATGCCAGGGAATCGGTTGACTGACCCGACGAGCGATAGGACCTCAAATTGGTTGACCTGCCCCTTGGGTCGGTCAACCTTTACGCTAGGGAATCAGTTGACTGACCAAGGGGGTCAGACGACCACCACACTAGATCGGTCGACCGATCTATAAGGTCGGTCGACCATTCCGGCATGGTCGCCCTTACCGTGGAGAACTAGAATTGGTCGAACGTTTTACCCTTTCGGTCGATTGAAACCGGCGAAAACACTACACTGGCCCGTCCGAGGGGCCCCAATCACTCCGGGTGATAGAAAAAATATGGGAAAACTCTTCCCCGACCTCTAAGCTATCGGGAGGTCCCATTCAAAACACAAAATCCTGAAGTCCCGCGATCAATGACACCCAAGAGGGGGGTGAATTGGGTGTTTACAAATTTTAAGGAAACTTTTGACCTTTTATAAAATATGTGATACAATACTAATCAAGAGGTTCAAAACTATTTGTACACAAATTGGATTTATCAAACTTAATTAGATGAATATATAGATTAAGCAAGATATACGTGGATAAATCCGGAATCGCAATTATACTAACACTCACGTAGAATGGAGGTAGAAGAAAAGGACCAAACCACACAATTTAAAACACAATGCACATCGATTTTTAAGGTGGTTCGGATGCAACGACGGCAATCCTATATCCACCCCTCACCAAACCCGGTGAGGCTTCACTCGGGGATAAATCCCCAAACGGAGACGACGCTCCAACCACACACACAGGACGACGCATGCACACACACACGGGGACGCGCCCCAATACACACACACACACATGGAGACGAAGTCTCCAACACGATCCAACAACCGGATCACCAACACAAACACCCGCTGCCACAAGTGCAGCAATCCACACACACGAGACAGAACGGATCTAATTAGATCCACAGACACACAAACGCAGATCTCGGAAGATCCACGCACATACACGAATCAAATACGACACACACACACACACACACACACACACACACACACACACACACACACACACACACACACACACACACACACACACACACACACACACACACACACACACACACAGATCCAATAACGATCCACACACACACGAGTTCTTGCAGTTTATGATGAACACAATTACAACACCCAAAACATAAAGACGATGAGGCTTAGTTTAGAAAACTCCTGATTTGGGTTCCCTTTGAATGCATGCTGCGGATCTTGAACGTATATTCAATCTTCACTTGACCGGAGCTTCAATCAGTGCTTGCTTGGCTTTTCTTCTTTCTTGCTTGCTAGGCTTCTCTTCTTTCTCCCTTAGGCACTCTTCTTGAAATCCTTGCTTGCTTCTTTTTCTTGAAGGATGTTGGCTTCAGATCTACCTTGAATGGCTTGAAGTTGGATGGAGATGTTGCTGCACGAGGTACTGTTCACGGCTACAGTACTCCTCCTTCTTCTTCACTTGGACAACCTCCTCTTGATCTCCCTTGAAGCCCTCTTTGTTCCTTAGGGTTTATGACTCCAAATGATATATTTTATAGCCCTTGAATGGTCCTAGACAAGCTCCAGACCAGATCCACAAATCATGGTGTAATTGGAGTCATTTGGATTAAACAAATGGGTGGAAAGACCTCTCCTCGAGCTTGAAACAAAAGTCAACAAAAGGGGGCCTCGGGGCTGGCGGTCGACCGGAAGGCATGTGGCGGTCGACCAAAATTTTACAATCGGTTGATTTTTCATCTCTGGTAAAATAGGTCGACCGGACGCCTAGGGGCGGTCGACCGAAACCTGTAAAAATGCCATCTTTTCGGTTCTGGCAATTCTGGTCGACCGGCCCTATGGTCTTGGTCGACCGGAATAACCCATACCTGCAAAAATGAAGTGTTAGGCCACAGAAACATATCCATAAGTCAAGATATTCATGTCCTCATCTATTCCATGTATTTTGGGATTGGATTCAACTTGGTTTATGCATTAGACCATTTGAGCATTTCTAAATTTTGTTCCGGGGGCTCCGCCCCCGAAAACCCCGGCAAGGGGCGCTGCCCCCTTGACCCCCGCGACATGGGGCATACCCCGGCTCTGATCTCTGGTACTAACGCTGGGCACTTGAACCACGCTGAGCCTCAGATGCGCTCCCCTGAAGCCGCACCTAGCCTGAAACATGGTGAAAATACGCAGGGAATGAGTCTCAGAACAAGACTCAATAGGGATCACTCGAACCCTACCTCGCAAACGGAGAAACCGCTACACTAGCAGTAAGCGAGTACCTCGGAAAAGGAAGCCCTGCCATCTACAAAACACCTATCTCACGGCACAAAAACCGGCACACGTGCCACGGTGAAACGACCGAAACTCAACTGTCAACCCGACCAAAAACCCGAAGGTCAAAGTCACAACGATTGACAGTCTATCACTCCGAACTCGATAGGAGTACCTCCCACTAGAAGCAAGGCCGAAAGCGTCCATTGACGTCTTAGCCCGCGCCTCAGGTGTCTCCCTCCAGCCCAGTGGGAACTGAGACACCGTACAAGTAACCACAAACAAGTGACTAGCTGGGGTCATGCCCGTCAGCATGGGTCCAACCACCCCCAACCGCATGTGCACACACAGACCATACGTCCTAGGTCTGGCCTCTAACTGATTTTCCCCTTAGCCGGACTCTAGCTACAGACGTGGGGCCCGATGGAAACTAGTCTAAAAATCATCCTCAAGGTGCGCCCGTACACCTACTCCTAGGTGAGACCAGCACACGCGTACTAGTGGGCTACGACTAGTGGAGTGTCACTAAAGGAGTAGACTCTCAAGTCAACGGAAAACCACGTCCGCATCCGACGACGTACGGGGACCATCCCACGTACCAGCACCGTCGCACGGCGACCACGGTCGGAAGAGAAACGGCACTGCGAACCACCCGGTGCAGCCCTGAGCCTGGCAGTCTACTCTAGACGAGCCATAGGCCCTGACGGTCTAAGGCTGGACCGTCATAGCCATCTGACGGCCGAACACAGGGGCGTCAGACCCTCAGTGTAAAAATGACTGTGACGCGCCTACCCTGGTGCGTCACAGGCCTGACGCACCTAGCCTGGTGCGTCACAAGGCATGAAGGAATAAACTGTGACGCGTGTCACTCGGTGTGTCACAGACTGTAACGGACCAACTCTGGTGCGTTACAGGGTGGGAATGCGTCTGCCCTGACGCACCCACACTGGGGCGTCACAAGGCTGTGACGGGCCAGTCCTGGTGAGTCACAGGCATTGACCCCCAATGGTCAAAAACTAACAGTCGAAAGCCAACGGTCAGATCGTCCCTGACGGTCCAACCCAGGCACGTCACAGCGCAGTGGTGGTCTATCGTGGGACCGTCACAGCCCACAGACCCCCAGTTGGCTAGAACAGGGCTGTAACAGACCCACCTAGGCGCGTCACATGGTGTGACAGTCACTGGAAGGACTGTCACACCGACCTGATAGTAAAACGGCGTGAAACGCCCAAAAACATCAACCATGCCCCATGCCTCCATAGGAGAAGGGAAAAACAAAGGGGAAGACCCCTGGGGACCCCTAGCATGCTTCTAAGCCATCAAAACGCCGAATCACGGCTCAAATCTATAGATCGGGCGAACTCTCCCCAAATCATGAAAAACCTAAACCCGGCATGAAACCCCGCCTCTCGGCCTCCCCTCGGCCTACAAATCACGGGAAAGCAACGCAAGAGGCTAGGGAATGTCACCCTACCTCAATTTCACCCCGAGAGGCGTCGGATCGCCCACAAATCACGATGAAAGCTTTTAGAAACCCCACTCCTTCACGCTTCCCACGGACACCGCACGCCCACGAGCTCGCCTCACCGCCGCCCACGTCGTCGCGCCGTCGCCCCGCCGCCGTCTGCAGCCGGAGAGAGGCCCGCCGCACCGAAATGGGAGAGAGAGAGGAAGAGGGGGGGCTCACGGTGGGAGGAAGAAGAAGAAGAAGAAAGAGAAGGGTGGGGAGAGAGAGAAAATGAGAGATATTTATAGAAAATCCAAAAAATTCAGAAAATACCAAAAAATTAAAAATTATATTTTCGGAATCCTCGGAACGCTCCGATCACAACAGTACCAATCTCGCCTAGGTGAACGATCCGATTCACCCACAACGAGGTTCCGAAGGAATTGCCGAAACACACACCGAAAATCAGAAAACATGCGCGGAAAAGCCGCGGACGCACTCCGGGCCTCCGAAACAACTCCGGATCGTGCCGATCCGAACACGAAAGATGTCCGAAATAAAATTTTGGATACAACAGAGCTGGACACTCTGAGAAAATAGATCCGAGACCCATGAAGAAGGATCTAAAAGATCTGGGATATTATAGCCCACCCCCCTTTAAGGAATTTCGTCCTCGAAATTCAAGAACAAATCCCAAGGAAACAAGAGGAAGACTCACTCGAACAAGTAAGGGAACTGCTGACGCATCTCGTCCTCACGTTCCCAAGAAGTCTCACCACCAGAGTACCGCTACCACACCACCTTGACCAAGGGGATGACCTTGTTTCGCAGGCGCTGCTCTCACCTATCCTCAATGCGGACGGGAAACTCTGGGAGAGAAAGATCTGGAGTCACTTCGGGCCAAACAGAATCGTCAAGCACATGAGAGTCATCGGGCATATACTTCTGCAATATCGAGACGTGGAACATGTCATGCACCGATGCCAACTCAGGAGGTAACTGTAGCCGATAGGCCACCTCACCAATGCAGTCCACAATAAGGAAAGGACCGACATAGCGGGGACTCAGCTTCCCACGCCATCCAAAGTGCATCACCCCCTTCATCGGAGAAACTCTCAAGAACACACGATTGCCCACGTCGAAAATGAGAGGTTGTCTCCTCCTGTCAACATGCTCTTCTGCCAACTCTGGGCTGCCAACATGTTCTGACGAATAAAGTGCACAACATCCACACATTGCTGCACCAACTCCGGTACCGTCAAAACATGCTCACCAACCTCGAACCAGTCAAGTGGAGTCTGACACGGACGCCTGTACAACGCCTCATAAGGAGCCATACCGATGCTCGAATGATAGCTATTGTTGTAGGCAAACTCCACCAACGGTAGGTGGTGAATCCAACTCCCCTGTCACTCCAGACAGCAGGATCTCAACATGTCCTCCAAAGTCTGGATGGTCCTCTCTGACTGACCATCTGACTGAGGATGGTACGCTGAGCTAAATGCCAAATCCGTGCCAAGAGCTCGCTGGAAACTCCTCCAGAATCTAGATGTGAAGCGCGGATCCCGATCCGACACAATGGAGATGGGAATCCCATGCAACGGAACGATCCGCTCCACATAAAGACGAGCCAACTTGGGCACACTCCAGCTGACTTTGACTGGTAACAACCGAGTCACCTTCGTCAGCATATCCACCAGCAACCAAATACTGTCCTGCCTACTCGGAGTCCTCGGTAATCCCACCATAAAATTTGTGGTCACGTGGTCCCATTTTCACGCGGGAACATCCAAGGGCCGAAGAGTACCTCCCGATCGCTGATGCTCGGCCTTCACCTGCTGACAGGTCAGGCACCTGGCCACAAATTCGACAACATCTCTCTTCATGCCAGGCCACCAGAACTGCCTCCGTAAGTTCCGATACATCTTCGTCGCACCCGAGTGTACGGTGTACCTGCTCCGATGAGCCTCTCGCAACACCGCACGATGCACCTGCTCCTCGGTTGGGACGTACAGCCTACCACGAAATCTCGCAGCACCGTCCTCACCGAGCTCCACATCAGCCATAGCCAAAATCCGGGGCAACTCAGGGTCTGCATGCTGAGCCTCTGTCACCTGACGGCATATAACAGGAGTGACAGTCAGACTCGCAAGCACTGCTAACCCTGGCTCCTGGGGAATCTTGAGCCTGAAAGACACTTCGTGCACTTGTTCCCAGAGCCTCCACTTCCTCAACATCAAGGCACTGACCGCGACCTTCCGACTCAAAGCATCGGCGACGACATTCATCCTGCCTGACTGATAAGATAGGGTGAAGTCATAATCCTTCATAAACTCCATCCAACGCCTCTGCCTGAGGTTAAGGTCCCTCTGCGTGAACACATACCTCAAACTCTGGTGGTCAGTGAACACCTCGAACTTCTCACCATACAGATAATGCCTCCAGATCTTCAACACGAAGATCACAGCCGCCAATTCCAGGTCATGGGTAGGGTAGTTCTCCTCGTGGGGCTTCAGCTGCCGAGATGCATACGCCACCACTCTACCATGCTGCATTAACACAGCACCCAATCCGACCCCGGAAGCATCTGTATACACCACAAAACCTCCCAATCCAGAAGGTAAAACCAACACCGGAGCCGAGGTGAGCAATCTCTTCAGTTCCCTGAAACTCTGCTCACACTCCTCAGTCCACACAAAATTCTGGATAAATCGGCGATAATAGCCCACAAGCCCCAAGAAACTCCGGATCTCCGTCACAGACCTCGGCCACTGCATTACTACCTCAACCTTGGCGGGATCCAAGGAAATACCATCACCAGAGATCACGTGCCCCAAAAGGTGCACCTCATGAAGCTAGAACTCGCACTTACTGAGCTTCTCATATAACTAGTGATCTTGCAGCGTCTGCAGCACCACACCCAAATGGTATGCGTGCTCCTCGACAGACCGTGAATAGACAAGGTGTCGTCCACAAATACGACCACGAACTGATCCAGATACGGATGAAACACCCTCTGCATCAAGTCCATGAAGGCTGTGGGGGCATTGTTGAGCCCAAACGGCATCACCATGAACTCATAATGCCCATACCTCGAGCTGAACGCAGTCTTCTCCACATCGGACTCGTGAATCCTTAGCTGATAGTAACTAGACCGTAAATCAATCCGCGAGAACACTCGATCAGACTGAAGCTGGTCGAACAAATCATAAATCCGTGGCAATGGATACTTGTTCTTAATGGTCACCTCATTCAGCTGCCAGTAGTCAATGCAGAACCGCAAGCTACCATCATTCTTCTTCACGAACAACACTGGCGCACCCCAAGGGGAAAAGCTAGGATGAATATACCCCTTGGCCAGCAACTCTTGCAACTGCGCCCGCAACTCCCTCAACTCAGCGGGGGCCATACGGTAGGGAGCCTTCGCCAAAGGTCCCGTACCAGGCACAACCTCGATAACAAAATCGATCTCTCGCTGGGGAGGCAATCTAGGTAAGTCCTCCGAAAAAACATCGAAAAACTCGTACACCACCGGAATGTCCTCGACATCTGGGCACGGCTGGTCTACCAAGACCACAGAGGCAAGAAAACCCTCACAACCCGCATCAAGCATACGACGAGCTCGAATCACAGAAATAAGAAAACGGGAAGTGGAAGACCTGATACCTTGGAAATAGAAGGTGGGTCCACGAAGTCGCCGAAAATAAACCCTCTTCGAGCCGCAATCCACCAACGCATGATGTGTCTCGAGCCAATCCATGCCCAAAATCACATCAAAGTCCTGAAGCGGCAACGCATAGAGCCTAGCCGGCAAACTTCGCCCTTCAACCCACACAGGAACCTCATCGAAACAATACGGAGTGATCATAAAATCACCCGAAGGCAACTCCACTATCAAATCACAGGACAACTGGGTCACCGGCTCCTCGATACTCAGCGCGAAATCTTCCGAAATAAATGAATGAGACGCGCCAGAATCAAACAAAATCTGAGCTGCACAACCCAAAATCTGAACGGTACCTTCCACGAGCTGCGAGGCCACTGCCTCTGCCCTGGTCATGTGTGTAATCTGGCCTCGAGCTCTCTGCCTGCCTCTCACACTAGCTAGCCTGGGTAGGGGCGGATACTGTCCCTGCTGCTGCTGCGGCTACTGTGGCCTCTGCTGCTGGGGAACCTACTGCTGCTGAAGAAACTACTGCTGCCTCTGAGGACAATCACGCGCCATATGCCCTGGCTAGTCACACCGGAAATAAACTATCGGCGCCATGCACTGCCTGCCTGGATGGAACTCGCTACACCGTGGACACGGTCCTCGCGATCCACCCACTGATCCCTGACGCTGGAAAGGAACCGGCTGTTGTATACTGCCCGATGACGCCTGCTTCTGATCCTTACGCTTCTTACCGAAACCCTTCTTGAGAAACTTCTTGACCTTCGAGCCAAAAGACACGGACCCCGTCACTGACGCTGCCGGTGCCGACGCTCCTGAACCACCCGACGAATGCTGGAAAGAACCCTACTGCAGGGTAGCCGACTGCTGGCTGCGACCTGACAAGGACTGCCCCTGGCTAATCGGTCCTCGAGTCCTCTGCATATCCATCTCCAAAGAAACTGTGACATGAGACGCTGTCTTCAAATCGGTGGCAATATTCATGATCAAATAATGCCTCAACTCCTATCTCAAGCCCTGAACGAACTGTGCGGTCTTCACCCTCTCATGCTCCATGATGTGAGGTGCATACCGACCCAGCTCAACAAATCGGGCCCTGTACTGCAACACGGACATGTCGCCCTGGACCAGCTCCAAAAACTCACGCATCCGCTACGTAGCAATATACTCTGGACAGTACGTACGCTCAAAAGCGCTGACAAAGTCACTCCACGTAATCTGCTCAAGGGGACGCGACTGAAAAGACATCTTCCACTCGGAAGACCACCACGCTCGAGCCGTACCCTGCAACTGGTTGTAGGCCAACATCACCATGTCCTCTGTAACACACCGCGCGGAACAGAACACCTGCTCCATCTCATCGAGCCAATCTCAAGCCAAATCAGGGTCTGGCTGACCGCCATAGAAAGGTAGATGGAACTGCATGAAATCCCTCACTATTCGGCCTGGCCCACCCCTGATCGACGAGCCCTCACCAGCCTCTCCGCCGAACTGCTGCGACATAAGCTGGTACATGCCACGGAAAAAATCCTCGGCCCCCGAAAACCTCGCAGTATCCACTGCCTCGGTGGCCGCAGGTGGCACTCTACTCTGCTCCTCCTGCTCCTGCCGAACCTCCTGATGGATCTCCTGACCTCCAGTCGACTGCCCCTGCTGAGAGCGAGTCACCCGCCTCGGCGCCATACTCGCACCTGAAGCAAAAGATAGAAAATACAGAAACGACAAGGTCAAGAAAAACACACGATGTCCGATGCCATCGTCAACTGTACATCATCGTTGTGGACTAGTGGACCACTACAATTACTTATGGTTCTCGTATAACTCCACAACCGTGCTCTGATACCAGCTGTAACGACTTGAGAATCCGATTACCGGGAAGGCTCGATAACCCGAGACTCGTACCGCCACCCACGAGTCCGAAGACTCGGAAGGGTTAGAAGGATGGTGTGGAAACTACACAAGTATCATAAATAATTACAGAAATTAAACAGTTTATATAATTGAGCAGGAAATAAATAACATTTTAATTAATACATGGTCCACAAGATAATAATAAAATAACAACAATAGTCCACAACTAGTACAGAGACAAGAAAGAAAAGTACAGCTACACGGGACATACCCCGGCTCTGACCTCTGGCACTAATGCTGGGCACCAAAACCACGTTGAGCCTCAGATGCGCTCCCCTGAAGCCGCGCCTCGCCTGAAACATGGTGAAAACAGGCAGAGAATGAGTCTCAGAATAAAACTCAGTAGGGATCACTCGAACCCTACCTCGCAAACGGAGAAACCGCTACACTAGCAGTAAGCGAGTACCTCGAAAAAGGAAGCCCTGCCATCTACAAAACACCTAACCTCACGGCACAAAAATCGGCACACGTGCCACGGTGAAACGATCGAAACTCAACGGTCAACCCGACCAAAAACCCGAAGGTCGAAGTCGCAACGACTGACAGTCTGTCACTCTGAACTCGACAGGAGTACCTCCCACTAGAAGCAAGGCCGAAAGCGTTGATAAGTGTCCATTTCTTATGACAATTCATTGCATGTACACCATTTTATGTGCATATAATTAGGCAATTATGCATATTTCATAGTTAACCTCAACTCCGCATTTAAATTGGAGCTTTCACGTAAATTGATTAATTTGATTGTCTTATTTAATAATAAATTAAAGTTGAGGGCCATGAGCATTAATTCTCCATTGCATAATCATGAGCATTTGAGATTTATGTGCACATTGTGGTAATTTTTATAGACTAAAGTGCAATTATGTGTGTGTAGGACACCGAAGGTAATTACAAAAGAAGCCGGGGGCAAAATTGTCAACACTACTTTGACCAAGTCAAAAAGTACATATTTTGGTTGGAGGGAAAAAAAGTTCAAATTTTTGAATTCAAAGTTTGAAAAGAAGGAATTCAAAGTTCAAACTTTTTTGGCGCCGTTTTTGGGGAGGAATGGTGATTTTTGACTTAAGAACTTTATTTTCCTTATGTATATAATGTACTAATAAAATTCTCTTTTATTATTTTTACAGGAAAAAAAAGAAAAAAAAGCAACTTGAAAATTAAAAAAAAATCAGAGGTAAGTCTCCACCTTTTCCTTATTCTTTTTGTCATTCATTTTGAGAAAAAAGAACGGGGGAACACTTTTCAAGTAAGTATCCAAACTTTTCCTCTTTCATTTTAGTTTCATTTCTCTACATTTCATATAGTGTGGTTAGATAGGTTCATTAAATAAAAACAAAAAAATCATCACTTAAACTTCAATAAAAATGTTCATTGCAAGAGTAGCACCCACACTTCCATGTTTTAAGCCATGCATCATTTAGGATAGAATTTATTTTTTCTTGTTGTGTAATTATTGTTAATTAAATTATTGAAGATTGCAGGAGGCAAGGTGAGTACTCTAATTTTTCCAAAAGCATGCTCATGCATCTCCATGCTTGCATAGAACCCCTTGTTTGAACTTGGTTTGTTGCATATCATTTCTAAAATATTCTAAGGGCAATACCCATAAGCAACATAAGGTGGGGATTTCATCACCCTTCCTTAGCCCACAAAGCACAATTCCCATGCATCTTTGTATCACCTAAACCTTAAATAAAATCCAGTAGACATTGGCCCTAAGTTCACACTATGGTTCTTGTGTTATTTGGGCTTACCCTCTTATGAAAACCGGTGCCTAAGGTAAGACGGTCGGACGGCAAACGCCTTAAGCGGGCTAGTGGTTTGGCATAATTAGGTCCCTACGAAAGTAGGGGGAACCTCCCACTACCCCACCCCTTACCTGGCCAGTGGAAATATTGAGGGTGAACTTAAGTTTCACTTTAGCCATTTTGTGAAACCCAATTTGTAGGTTTAGGTCACATCTATGGCATTAAGTAATTTGTGTGATAACTTGTTTGTGTTTGCATAAAAAAAATAATAAAAACAAAAACAAAAAAAAATTAAAAAAATATCATCTTCTCTCTCTTCGTCCTAGTTTGTATCAAAATCAAAAAAATAAAAAAAAATTAAACAAAACAAAACAAAAATCATCATAAAAAAATCTTTTTCATCTCTCTCTTCGTCCTAGTTTATGCAAGGTAGAAGATCTCAACATCCAAACCTACTAGGACCCATTCAAGAAATTGAGAGAGTCTTGTATTCAACGAACGATCTCCAACAAGATCTCATGGCCGAAAATCCTGATCCTCCAAAGCAAATGAAGGACTATTTCTTGCCCAATCAATACCAACCGTCCTTCTATGTCCAAGCACCTCAGAACCAGACGGTTCATTATGAAATCAAGTCTAGTACCATCCAAATGTTGCCATCTTTCTATGGAAATCCCAATGAAGATCCTTACAAACATCTTGATGAGTTCCTTCAGATCTGCTCAACTGTTAAAATTCAGAATTTCTCTGATGATGCTCTTAGGCTAACTCTCTTCCCATTCTCTCTCAAGGATAAGGCCAAATATTGGTTAGGAGCCTTGGGTAGGATCATTGATACATGGGCAGAAATGTAAAAAGAATTTTTGAAGAAGTTCTATCCCATAGGACGAACCAACACAATGAGAAGAGCCATAACTGGATTTACCCAAAATACTGGAGAACATATACATGAGGCTTGGGATAGGTTGAAAGATCTATTAAGAAAATGTCCTCATCACGGCCTGTCAAGATGGCAAATTATTCAAGCATTTTATGAGGGGCTAACAGAGAATTATAGACAGATGGTGGATGCATCATGTGGGGGAGCATTCATGAGTAAGAGTGAGGATAAAGTGTATGATCTATTTGAAATGTTGAGTGAAAACTCCATCAGTCACACCTCACTTTCATCATATGAACGAATGATCGGACCAAACAAGAGGGCCGGGCTTTACGAAGTCAAGAATCAAGGGGAGTTTGAGAATAAGATGGACATCAATGCCATAACCCAGAAATTGAATAAAATGGATTTGCTGGCCCAGAAGATAGAGAAGGTTGATATGGTGGCTCAGAAGCTAGACCAGTTATTGGCTATGAATAGGCAGGAACCTTCTTCATCTTCTGCTCCTCAACCTCAACAATTCTCAACTCCCAGTCAAGAAGAAATTTGTGCTTTGTGTTCTAGCCCTAGCCATTCTGTGAGTGAGTGTCCCACAGCAGCCCAGCTTCTCCCATTTATCTAAGAACAAATCTTTGCTGCTCAAGGTGTCTCCAAGCCCTCATATGACCCTTACTCAAACACCTACAATCCAGGCTGGAGAAATCACCCAAATTTTCTTGGAAATCCAATCAAAGCCCATCCACCCAACCTCATCCCTCACACCATTCAAATCAAAAATAATCTTTTCCAATGCCAAGTCAATCTAATCCAAATCACTCTTATTCATCTCCTTTTCTCCATCAACAATTTCAGCAACCTCTTTTCCATCAAGCTCAGGCCCCATATCCTCAAGCTCAATTTTCTCAGGGCCAATTTCAGCAATTTCCTGCACATCGTTCACATCAACCACATTATCAACCACCTCCTACTCAGCCTACTTTTGATGACAAGTTTGAACAACTCCAACAACTCATCCTTACCCAAGCACAATCCATTTCCAAGTTGGAGAACCAGATAGGGCAACTTGCTGCCAACAACATGAGAAGAGAGGTAGGCCAGCTCCCTAGCCAACCGGTGGCCAACCCCCGCTATCAACAACCTCCAGGCTTCCCTCCAAGAGCTCCCATTCTCCTCAACCCAATCAGCCCAACCAACCTCAGTTGCCCCCTCCTATAGGTCCTCAGTTCGAGAATGCCAAAGCCATCTCTAGCCTTAGGAGCGGGAAAATTCTTAATGATCCTCATCAGGCTAAGGATGTCGGAAGTAGTTCGGGCCAAGATGCCTACAAGGAAAGTGATAGTGAAGATGAGGAGCCGGTAATTATGCAAGAAAAGAAGAGACAAGAGGGGGAAGAAAAGAAACTGGACAAAGGAAAATCAAAGGTTGATGAAGGACCCCGAGAGTATGTTCCTAAGGTCCCATTCCCTGATGCATTGAAGCCAAAAGCTCAAAAGAGAAAGTCGGTCCAACAAGAAGAACTAGTGGAATTGTTTAAACAGGTGAACATCAATATTCCACTATTGGATGCGATCAAACATGTGCCGGCGTATGCATATTTTTCGAAAGAGCTATGTACACCAAAAAGGGAACCAAAGGCAGTAACACAAAAGGTCCGCTTGTCTGAAGATGTCAGTGCAGTTGTTATGAATCATTTGCCTAAAAAGTTGAAGGACCCCGGAGCTCCACTGATTTCTTGTGATATAGGTGGAATTACATTTGATAGAGCATTGCTGGACCTTGGAGCCAGTGTGAACTTGTTACCCACCTTTATATATGAGCAGTTTGATCTAGGGGAGTTGAAACCCACATCTATAATTCTTCAACTGGCGGATCGATCTGTAAAGACTCCAAGGGGATTATTGGAAGATGTGATTGTGAAGGTGCATGAATGTTATTTCTCGGTGGACTTTCTTATTCTGGATATGGCCTCGTCCCAGGAATTAAAGTACACACCTATCATTTTGGGACGTCCGTTTCTTACTACGGCCAAGGCCAATATAAATTGCGCCACGGGGATGATGGATATTTCTTTCGGAGGAGAGAAGGTTTCTCTAAATGTGTTCAAAGCATCTCAATATCCGGACCATGAGGAGGAATGTAGTGTCATTGATGTTTTTGAAGAACTAATTGAAGAAAGTCCGGAAGTTTATGAGGAATGTCTAGAAGAGGGTAGCATACTCCAGGATTCTTCACTTTCCAGTGCACCCTACTCTAGAGTAGAGCCACTCCCTCCACTTCAAGCTGAACCTATTCTTCCATCTTTGAATCAGCCACCCAGTCTAGAATTGAAGCCTCTACCGGATCCTTTGAAGTATGCTTATCTAGGTCCTAACCAAACTCTGCCCATAATCATTGCTTCCAACCTCACCGCTGCTCAGGAATCCCAACTCCTAGATGTCCTTCAGGAGCACAAGAGGGCAATAGGTTGGTCAGTGGCAGATTTGAAGGGTATTAGTCCGGATGTGTGTATGCATTACATTTACTTGGAGGACAATGCCAAGCCGAGTAGAGAGATGCAGCGTCGGCTGAATCCAAGTATGAAGGAGGTAGTGAAGAAAGAAGTTGTCAAATAGTTGGATGCCGGGATCATATATCCCATTTCTGATAGCAAGTGGGTCAGCCCAACTCAAGCTGTTCCCAAAAAATCAGGGCTGACAGTTGTAACAAATGAGAAAGGAGAAGAAGTTCCTACACGATTAGCAACAGGGTGGGGAATCTGCATTGATTACAGAAAATTAAATTCAATCACGAAAAAAGATCATTTTCCACTCCCATTCATTGATCAGATCTTGGAGAAACTGGCTGGGCAGAAGTATTATTGCTTTCTGGATGGCTATTCCGGGTATAACCAAGTTGCAATTTTCCCAGAAGATCAAGAGAAAACAACTTTCACGTGCCCCTATGGCACGTTTGCTTTTAGAAGAATGACTTTTGGGCTCTGCAACGCCCCTGCCACATTCCAGCGGTGTATGATGTCCATTTTCTCTGAAATGGTGGGAGAATGCTTGGAAGTTTTTATGGATGACTTTTCAGTGTTTGGTAATTCGTTTGAAGATTGTTTGGGAAACTTAACTCGGGTATTGAAAAGGTGCATTGAGTCGAATCTAGTGTTGAGCTGGGAGAAGAGCCACTTCATGGTAAAAGAAGGGATCGTTTTAGGCCATGTGATTTCAGAGAGGGGAATAGAAGTTGACAAGGCCAAGGTAGATCTAATTTCTAATCTTCCTCCCCCTTCTTCGGTCAAACAGATCCGTTCCTTTCTTGGCCATGCAGGATTCTACCGCAGATTTATTCAAAACTTCTCCACCATTGCTCGACCACTTACACAATTGCTTGCCAATGACACTCCCTTTCATCTTGATGAGTCCTGTCTAGAGGCGTTCAATTCTTTAAAAGCGGCTCTCACACAAGCTCCCATTCTCCAATCTCCTGATTGGTCGCTCCCTTTTGAGATCATGTGTGATGCCTCAGACTATGCTGTAGGAGCTGTCCTAGGATAAAGAGTTGAAAAGAAACCCGTGGTGATCTACTACGCGAGCTGCACCCTCACTGATGCCCAAAAGAACTACACCACCACAGAAAAGGAATTGTTAGCTGTTGTGTTTGCCCTCGAAAAGTTTCGATCATATCTGTTAGGGGCGAAAGTCATTGTTTATTTTAATCACTCAGCATTAAAATTTTTGATATCTAAGAAGGAAGCCAAACCCCGTCTCATACGGTGGATTTTATTACTACAAGAGTTTGATTTGAAAATAAGAGACAAGAAGGGGTTGGAAAATGTTGTAGCTGATCACTTGTCTAGGATTGTAATTCCTGAAAGTGCCCCTATGTTTGATTCCTTCCCTGATGAAAAAATTCTTTCCATCTCTCACACAACAAACCCTTGGTTCGCTCATATAGTCAACTACCTGGCAGTAGGGCAGATTCCCGAAGGGTGGTCTAGACAAGAGAAGGATCGATTCTTTTCCAAGGTAAGTCACTATTTTTGGGATGACCCAGAGCTATTTCATATGGGTCCAGATCAAATAATAAGACGATGTGTCCCCGAGGAGGAGCAACAGTCTGTTTTGAACTTCTGTCACAATCTCGCTTGTGGGGGACACTTTTCAGGAAAGAAAACATCGGCGAAAGTGTTGCAGAGCGGATTCTATTGGCCCACATTATTCAAAGATGCTTATGAATTTTCCAAAACATGTTTAAGGTGCCAAGCCGTGGGAAACAATTCAAAAAGAGATATGATGCCGCTCAGTCCCATTCTGGTAGTAGAAAATTTTGATGTTTGGGGAATAGACTTTATGGGACCATTTCCACCTTCATTTGGCAATGAATACATTTTGGTGGCAGTGGACTATGTTTCAAAATGGATTGAAGCTGTTGCTACTAGGACAAATGATCACAAGGTTGTGATGAAGTTTGTGAAGAAACACATCTTTTCTAGATTTTGTTGTCCTAGAGCTATCATTAGTGATGGGGGCTCTCACTTTATTCATTTTCAATTCCGAACTCTACTTCGCAAATATGGTATCACTCACAAGCTCGCTACCCCCTACCATCCCCAAACCTGTGGCCAAGTGGAAGTGTCAAACAGGGAGATAAAAATCATTCTGCATAAGACAGTTCGGCCAGATAGAAAAGACTGGTCCGAGAGACTAGATGATGCACTCTGGGCCTACAGAACTGCATTTAAGACTCCTATTGGCATGTCACCTTACCGTCTCATTTTTGAAAAAGCCTGCCACTTGCCTGTAGAGCTTGAACATAGAGCATATTGGGCCATCAAACAAGTCAACTTTGATCTCATTCAAGCCGGGGCCCAAAGAGCTCTACAACTCAATGAATTGGAGGAACTAAGAAATGAAGCCTATGAAAATTCAAAAATCTATAAAGCTAAAATGAAAGTCTTCCATGATAAGCATATTCAAAGGAAAACTTTTCAACCAAATCAGAAAGTATGACTTTTTAACTCTAGGCTGCGCTTGTTCCCTGGAAAGCTCAAGTCCAGATGGGATGGACCGTTTGTAGTTGTCAAAGCTTTTGACCACGGTGCCGTCAAAATTTTGAATCCTAAAAATGGTCAAATTTTCACTATCAATGGTCAAAGATTAAAATCTTATTTGGAAAATGATCAGTTGCAAAAAGAATCCATTGTCCTAAGTGGTCTGGAATAAAATCTTCGTGAGCTCTCATGCGTCTGGCTGAAGACGGAAAACTTAGCGCTTTTGGGAGGCAACCCACAGTTTTTGTTGTTTTGACGTTTTTTGTTTGAGTGTGTTTTAGTAGTCAGGTTAAGGCCAATGAGAGGAAGTCATCGCCGCCTATGACATTGATGGAGGTTTCGTCCCGCATATCCGGTTGTCTCTTTCCCACTCAGAAGTATTTATTGATACATTATTCTTTTGCTTTCAATTCTACATGTCATTGAGGACAATGTCATTCAAGTTGGGGGGGAGAGAAATTTTCATGATGCATATAGTACAACCTGATAGGAGTTCTATCTTGCATAAAGATGTAAATCGCATTTTGAGTTTCATGATTCATGCTTAAATTAAAAGTAATTCTGGAATAGAAAAGGCTAGGGAGAAGGATGATGGAAAATTTAGTCAATCTAGCCATGGAAAACTAATATAAGAATCCCTTTAAAGTTCATGTGCACTAAAAAAAAAAATTACATTACACACTAATGAAACAAGCAAGACAAGCCCTCTGCTATTTTAGGTATATTGTCTGATATTCTGCACTTCTTAAGAAAAGTGATCTTTATACAAAGCTTTCTGCCAAATTATCTATCAAATAAGTGCAATGGCACTATGAAAAAAAAAGAGAGAAAAAAACACCATGAAAAATGTCCCTAATCTTAGTAACCAGGCCTACTTCACCTAAGACGTGTTGAGGTTCGCGTAAAACGGAAAAGGGAACCTGGATCTGCGAAACTGGGCCTGCTTCTCCTAAGGTAAGAGTCGAGGTTCACGTTGAGCAGTGAAGGGTACTGCAGCATCATGTGTGGTATAAAAGATCCCAAAGGGACAAAATAATAAGGCAGAAAAAAAGTTAATATACTTAATGCTCTGATCTAAGAGGTGCAGGGTTGAAAGACATTTGCTTGGAATAGCGAATGGGGGATGCAATTGTCTAAGCTGTGGATTTGGTAGTTACACATGCACAAGTGCTATTGAGCTTTAATTTGAATTCTTAATCATGTACTATTAAGTTCCTATATAAGGTTAGTGTGCATTAATGATTCTAGATTCCTAATCTTTGGTTGATTCTATGAAGGGATAACTGGATATGAGAGCATGAATTTTACAAACTCTTGTTAGTCCTAAAATTCAATTTATTGGCATTCCTAAGGGACTAGCAATGAGTAAGTTGGGGGGTGTGATAAGTGTCCATTTCTTATGACAATTCATTACATGTACACCATTTTATGTGCATATAATTAGGCAATTATGCATATTTCATAGTTAACCTCAACTCCGCATTTAAATTGGAGCTTTCACGTAAATTGATTAATTTGATTGTCTTATTTAATAATAAATTAAAGTTGAGGGCCATGAGCATTAATTCTCCATTGCATAATCATGAGCATTTGAGATTTATGTGCACATTGTGGTAATTTTTATGGACTAAAGTGTAATTATGTGTGTGTAGGACACCGAAGGTAATTACAAAAGAAGTCGGGGGTAAAATTGTCACCACTATTTTGACCAAGTCAAAAAGCACATATTTTGGTTGGAGGGAAAAGAAAGTTCAAAATTTTGAATTCAAAGTTTGAAAAGAAGGAATTCAAAGTTCAAAGTTTGAAAAGGAGGAAAAGGACATTCAAAGTTTGAAATAAAGGAGAGACATGATGAGCCTTGGGAAATGGGGTGCCTAAAGTCCAAGAAAGGAGGTGCCCACCTACTTTTACTCTTCCCCATGCATCATATTCCACTTGAATCTCAGCCACCCATCTCCTTTTGATATAATCTCCACCCTCTATCTATCCAACTTTCCCTATAAATAGCCCATGGTAAGGAGGAGAAGGGGAGTTCTTCTTTTGGCAATTTTTCTCTCCCTCTCCCTCTCACATCTTCTTAGGCCGCCGAGTTCGCCCTCTTCTGTCCCTCTTCTCCTCTTGTGGTCTTCATGAAAGTTCTTTATTTTTAAGTCCTCTACAATTTCTTCTTCTGAATTATCTTCTAATTCCTTCTGGTTTTCTAGCTATTTTATATTTTTCACTGTGCTGTCCTGTTCATCTGTGAAACAGTGTTTATCTCTGTTATTCCCCTTATTTCGCCCCCTTCTAGTCGTTTTCTGCTCCTACTGTCTTCATAAAAGTTCTTTGTTTTTAAGTGTTCTACAACTTCTTCTTCTACACCATCTTCTAATTCTTTCTGGTTTTTAAGATATTTCTCGTTGTTCAACTTGCTGTCCTGTGATTTCACTGTTCATCCGAGGTGCTAGTTTCTGTTATTTCTCTATTTTGAAGCTCTTCTGCTCTTCTTTTCTATCTGAGTTCTTCATCAAAGTTCTTCCTCTCTCCATCCTCTTCAACGTCTTCTTCTTGGGCATCCCCTAATTCATCTTGGTTTCAAAGTTATTCACCCTCCAAAGATTACTTCAATGATGAAGGCGACTTCCTCCCGGCGTAGACGACATCTTCCACAAGGTTGTTCGTGATCCAAGTCCAAGAGAGGATGGCGCTATCATCACCATTGTTGCTACCATCTCCAAACTCCAAACTCCATGCTTTTCTTGTGTTATTGCTTTTGTGATATTTCACTTCATTGTAATCTCATTGTGTCATTAGTATAAACTTATTTCACATTTCATGTACTCTTTCTTTTAAGTTAATGAAAGGAGTTGTTCTCTTGATCTAGTTCTTACTCTTCTTCCCTCTCTATCTCTTTCTTCTATATCTTCTTTCCACTTCATGCAATTATTTTCTATAACATAAGCGCATAGTCATGGTGTTTTCAATTAAGTGTTTGGTTTGTTCATCATTTCACTATTTTCTTTAAGCAAATCCAAATCACAAGTGTTTTTCAAGGACTCTAAGGTTTTTAACTCTAAAAATCTCTTCTTCCCTGTGGATTCGACCCGTGCTTGCCATAGTACTACGTTCTCTTTTGATCATTTTGTGCGAGTTCGGTTTTAAGATTGTTATACGCGTGTTTTAAACGACGAACTTTCGCGTTATCAAGCGTCCACTGACGTCTTAGTCCGCGCCTCAGGTGTCTCCCTCCGGCCCAACGGGAACTGAGACACCGTACAAGTAACCACAAACAAGTGACTAGCTGGGGTCACGCCCGTCAGCGTGGGTCCAACCGCCCCCAACCACGTGTGCACACATAGACCATACGTCCTAGGTCTGGCCTCTAACTGGTTTTCCCCTTAGTCGGACTCTGGCTACAGACGTGGGGCCCGACAGAAACCAATCTAAAAACCATCCTCAGGGTGCGCCCGTACACCTACTCCCAGGTGAGACCAGCACACGCGTACTGGTGGGCTACGACTAGTGGAGTGTCACTAAAGGAGTAGACTCTCAAGTCAACGAAAAACCACGTCTGCATCCGACGACGTACGGGGACCGTCCCACGTACCAGCACCGTCGCACGGCGACCACGGTCGGAAGAGAAACGACACTACGAACCACCCGGTGCAGCCCTGAGCCTAGCGGTCTACTCTAGACGCGCCACAGGCCCTGACGGTCTAAGGCTGGACCGTCACAACCATCTGACGGTCGAACACAGGGGCGTCAGACCCTCAGTGCAAAAACGACTGTGACGCGCCTACCCTGGTGCGTCACAGGCCTGACGCACCCAGCCTGGTGCGTCACAAGGCACGAAGGAATAAACTGTGACGCGTGTCACTCGGTGCGTCACAGACTGTAACGGACCAACTCTGGTGCGTTACAGGGTGGGAATGCGTCTGCCCTGACGCACCCACACAGGGGCGTCACAAGGTAGTGACGCGCCAGTCCTGGTGCGTCACAGGCCTTGACCCCCAACGGTCAAAAACCAAAGGTCGAAAGCCAACGGTTAGATCATCCCAGACGGTACAACCCAGGCGCGTCACAATGCCGTGGCGGTCTATCGTGGGATCGTCACAGCCCACAGACCCCCATTTGGCTAGAACAGGGCTGTAACGCACCCACCTGGGCACGTCACATGGTGTGACGGTCACTGGAAGGACCGTTACACCGACCCGATGGCAAAACGGCGTGAAACACCCAAAAACAACAACCACGCCCCATGCCTGGAAGGACCGTTACGCAAGAGGCTAGGGAACGTCACCCTACCTCAATTTAGCCCCGAGACGCGTCGGATCGCCCACAAATCATGATGAAAGCTTTTAGAAACCCCGCTCCTTCACACTTCCCACGGACACCGCACGCCCACGAGCTCGCCTCGGCGCCGGCCACGTCGTCGCGCCGTCGCCCCGCCGCCGTCTGCAGCCGGAGAGAGGTCGATCGCGCCGAAATGGGAGAGAGAGAGGAAGAGGGGGGGCTGTGGACGCACTTTCCGTTAAACTGTTGTTCCGGTTCGTCTGTTGGTTTTATTAAGTGCGTGGGCGTGCCAGTCACCGGAGTGACAATTTATTCGGGCTCCGGAGAGCCCATGGTGCGCTCGATCTGACTTCGTCAGACGATTGTGTGGTTCGTGTCGGGACCGAATCCCGTCGCGCCATGAAGGTCACGACGTCATTTACATCCCTCATACGAGGGAATACCCTTGATTAATTGCCGAAATTAGAGGCCCCGCGGCCGAAAGGAGTAACACTAATTATACGAGAGAGATAGGGATGGGTCACACTGAAAGTTGTATTAAGGCCATAAACTGTCGGCCGTGTCGGCCACTCGTAGACCTTTTGTATTCGGACACAAGTCCGTGGCAGCGCCACAATGAGAAAATCGAGGTAGATCCCTTCAAATGTCTGCCGAGCATGCGGCAATTTTAAATGAAGGTTCGGAAGGTATCCGGAACGAGAAAACAAATCCGGTCCGATTAGGATGTCGGCCCGAGGTTAGATCAAAGCCCGGCCATATCGGGGGAATTCCCGAGACTCGGGCTCGACCTAAAGGGGCAGCGTTGTTGTTCCTTTTGCCCCGGGTCCCGGGGAGAGAGCGGGCTGCGGCGTGGGCATTAGCGTCTTTTATCTAGAGCTTTCTAGGTTATACCTTCTGGGATTTCTGATTTGATGTTTACTATTTATTCGTGCCTTTGTCCGGGATGATTTCTCTTCTTCTATGCATGATTATTCTTATTATTATCATTGGTTTGTTATTTATTTTTTTATTACCCCTCCCGCCTCTTTTATTATGATCAATATTGCGCATTTGGAGTCCTTCAATTAGCGTGATTTTTATTGATTTATTTGCTATTGTTGATGCCCTTATCGTGATGTATATATGCATGCATGTAGTGTGCCGGCGAAGGAGAGACGGGAGTGTACCGCTGGGTATTGGGTGTACCGCTGGGTGACGAAGGGGTGTACCGGTGAGGGCTGCAAAGGGCGTACCGCTGGAGGCCAAAGGGGCGTACCTCTGGAGAGTGTGTCGTTGAAGGAGGGGGAGTGATATAAAGTCTATACGTTCCCCAGGCTCGAAGTCTATACGTTGCCAAGCCCAAAGTCCGTACACTGGAGCAGAGTGGAGCAAAGTCTACGCGTTGCAATTTGGAGTCTGTACGTCGACTGGCCCGGAGTCTGTACACTGGCCAAGTCTATACATCGGAGTGTGAAGTCTATACATTGCCCAAGTCTATACGCTGGATAAGTCTATACATTGGGGGTGTGAAGTCTATACACTGCCTAAGTCTATACACTGGCCATCATGAAGTCTGTACGTTGGGATACGAAGTCTATACGCTGGATGCTCAAAGTCTATACATTGCCCAGCATAAAGTCTGTACGTCGGTGTGTGAAGTCTATACACTACCCAAAGTCTATACACTGGTTATCATGAAGTCTGTACGTTGGCTGGCTCAAGTCTATACGCTGGATAAGTCTATACATTGGAGTGTGAAGTCTATACACTGCCCAAGTCTATACACTGGCCACCATGAAGTCTATACGTTGGCCAAGTCTATACAGTGGCTGAGGGTGTACCGGCGAAGGGAAGGAGTGTACCGCTGAAAGGGCCAGGAGGAGTGTGCCGCTGGAGGGGGCTCAGGGGGAGTGTGCCGCTGAAGGGGGCTCAGGGGGAGTGTGCCGCTGAAGGGTTGAAAGGGGGAGTGTACCGCTGAAGGGTTGAAAGGGGTGTACCGCTGAAGGCCAAGGGAGCGTGCCGCTGAAGGCCAATGAGGGCGTGTCGCTGAGGGCCAAAGGGGCGTACCGCTGAAGGTCAATGGGGCGTGAGGGTGGAGGCTCGATCAGTTTTTTGATTATTTGTTTTAAGGCTTTTCTTTTCTTCTTATCTTAACTTTCGTGTGGTTTTATATAAAACTCCTCCCGTGTTTTGTTCTCTTTGTTCGGTTCGATCTCTTTTCTTGTGGGTCGGAGGCTCGGGCTGCCGGGTGGTTAGTTAGCTCGGTTCAGTTCTCGTCGTGATGCCGGCAGTGGTTTGATGAGTTGGAAGGTTTCGTCAGTTATCTTGCTTGTTTGTTGCCTCCTTTTGCCTCTTTTAATTGTTTATTAGTTTCTCACAAAAATTCGGCAGCATTTCCCCTTGACCCGGGGCGTAAGGGAGATACAGGGAACGCGCCCACATGATGTGGCGGAACCCGACAACTGGAGGTGGGCCCCCGGGGGGGGCAACACCTTTATAGAGACTCGGAAAACGTGAAGGAGAACGACAGACCGAAGACATCTAAGGGACCTGGACTGGGACTGGACAAGGAGTAAGCTGAGGGACTGAAGGGCGTGCCGCTGAGGGCTGAACAGGGGGTGTGCCGCTGAGGGCTGAACAGGGGGTGTGCCGCTGAAGGCTGAACAGGGTGTGCCGCTGAAGGCTGAACAGGGTGTGCCGTTGGAGGCTGAACAGGGTGTGCCGCTGAAGGCCAAGGGTGGGCGCACCGCTGAAGGCTGATCTGGGCGTGCCGCTGAGGGCTGATCTGGGCGTGCCGCTGAGGGCTGGAAAGGTGTGCCGGCCAAAGGCCGGAAAGGTGCACCGCTGAGAGGCTTAAAAGGGGTGTTAGCAACTGGGGGGGTACTTGGTGGCTGTTCAGGAAAAGAGGAATAAAGATGGGGGGATTTCAAGGCCGGGAGTGGCCCATTAGTAACTGGGTGGTTGGGAGGAAAGAAGGGTACCTCCCCTTCTCCTCAAGCTCGGGAACACGGTAGATGGCCATAGAAGGGAATGAGTGAGGAGCTCACGGAGCCAAGGCCAACAGAAGGGGGAAACCTACATCGACGTGGAGGACCCTAAAGACGCCGGAGGAATAAGGAGACAGAGGGAGGAACGGATTGTCCGTCAAAAAAAACCCGCAAAGCCTAGCCTAAAACATCGAAGATCGAAAAGAAACCCGGAGAGGGTGGTTTTCATTCATGAGAACCAAGAGGGCGAGGCCCTTCATACATATGGCAAAAGCAAACTCCCCAAATGGGGCCATGGACAAGAGTAAGAAAGACCAAGAACGCCAGGAAGAATGGGATACAAGAGGGAAGAAGACATCCGGGCCTAAGACTTCGGCCGCTATCCCCAACCCTTTCCCCCAATACAACAAGCTCTCTCTCTCTTACTCTTGTTTCTTCCCGGTGGCCGTCGGACGGAGCTCAGGCCGGGAGGGCCTCTTCTTCTCTTCTTTCTCCGGTGTGTGTTGTGTGTCTCCCCGTTTGTCTCCGTGCGTCTGCCTCCTCCTTCGCCCTCCTTCTTCTTCCGTTCTCCTCTTCCTCTCCCTCCCTCCGTCCCCCTTTCTCTGTGGAAGACGGGCGTCTTTTATACCCTCAGCAGCGGGGAGCCCTCGAGCATGGCTGTCGAGGGCGGGAAGCAGCCCGTGATGATGGGGTTTGACTCCCCTCCGTCCTGGCTGTCAGTGGGGTAGCCTGCGTAGCCCAACGATCGGCTGCCACCTCAGACGGCTCCACTGCGCGCCAAGGATGCGTAGGGCGTGGGCCTCACGTCGCCCGTTGAAAGAACTTCACCGCTGTGCCGCTGAAGAGCCAAAAAGGCCTGCCGCTGAAGCCTTTGTAGGCTGTACCGCTGAAGACCCCTTTGGGCGTGCCGTTGAAGGCCCCAAAGGCCGTACCGCTGAAGCCTCAAAGGGCTGTGCCCCTGAAGGGCCTGCAGGACGTGCCGCTGAAGCCCCTGCAGGGCGTGCCGTTGAACACCCAGAGGGGGCGTGCCGGTGAAGCCACTTGGGGGCGTACCGTTGAAGGTTCCCCCCTTGGGGTGTGCCGGTGAACCCCCATAGGGGTGTGCCGGCGAAGGCCGCGGCAGGGTGTGCCGCTGAAGGCTTTCCAGGGCGTGCCGCTGGAGGCCCTTTGGGGTGTGCCGGTGAACCCACCCGGGGGAGTGCCGCTGAGCCCCAGGGAGTGTGCCGCTGAACACCCAAAGGGGTGTGCCGGTGAACCCACCTGGGGGCATGCCGCTGAGCAGCCTTGGGCTGTGCCGCTGAGCACCCAAGGGGGTGTGCCGGTGAACCCACCTGGGGGCGTACCGTTGAACAGCCTTGGGCTGTGCCGCTGAGCTGCCTTGGGCTGTGCCGCTGAGCACCCCCGGGGGGGGTGTGTATTTGGGGCCCGTTCTGAGCCCGTCGCGGACACGAGTCATGGCCCGTTTGATTTCCTTTGGGGCCCACGGACTGTGGGGCCTTTTGTGCTTGATTTCTCCGGGGTTTCTTCACTCGGCGCCGTTGTTGATGCTGGGCCGAACATGACACTTGGATGTGCAATTTTCGGTGTCCACAGGGGCTCACGGTGGGAGGAAGAAGAAGAAGAAGAAAGAGAAGGGTGGGGAGAGAGAGAAAATGAGGGATATTTATAGAAAATCCAGAAAATCCAGAAAAATTAAAAATTACATTTTCGGAATCCTCGGAACGCACCGATCGTAACGGTACCAATCTCGCCTAGGTGAACGACCCAGTTCACCGGTAACGAGGCTCCGAAGGAATTACCAAAACACACACCGAAAATCAGAAAACACGCGCGGAAAAGTCGCGGACGCATTCCGTGCCTCCGAAACAACTCCGGATCGCGTCGATCCGAACACGAAAGATGTCCGAAATGAAATTTTGGACACAACGGAGCTGGACACTCCGAGAAAATAGATCCGAGACCCACGAAGAAGGATCCGAAAGGTCTGGGATATTACAGTGCTCGTCTAAACGCCACTGACCACGTGTGCACACACAAGCTCAATGCCTCGAGCCAGGACTCTAGCTAGCTTTCCCCCCCAGTAGGACGCTACCGCAAGGCCAGGGGGCCCACAAAAACTAGCTTACAAACTGTATATCGGGAACACGCCCCGCCACCACTCCTCGGTGGGCCGACACACAGGAGAGTGTCGTCAGGCTACGACTAGTGGAGGCTCACTAGACACAACAACTCCAAAACATCAGTGCTGAAGTACAGACAGGCTAAGCACACACTGCCGCACGTACTTTGAAGCACCAACCGCAAGACACAAGACACGATGTAGCACACCAGACTGCCACCAGACTCAGGACAACAACTAGACTTCCTAACATAACGATCCTTGAGTCACAAGACTCAGGGTCAAGATCGTCACACATCATAGCTCAC
This sequence comes from Amorphophallus konjac, assembly GCA_022559845.1. NCBI lineage: Eukaryota > Viridiplantae > Streptophyta > Magnoliopsida > Alismatales > Araceae > Amorphophallus > Amorphophallus konjac. The sequence goes on from CM040121.1 coordinate 105,737,850, forward strand.
GCTGTTAATCAGCCTAGTCCCTAAGCCAAGGTCACGATAAAACACATGTAATGGGAACGACATAGGACAGCCGGATCCATACATCCGCATAACATGAACCACGGAGACCTGAGGGATCACTAAGACCCTCAAAACATATGGCCACGGAAATCGAGGTAAGATAATACCTCAAGACATCCAAAATCATATCTCAATCCATATAGGGTCACCGAGACATTCACGAGTCACATGTCAACCGCTGGATCACACCGGGTTGACCAGAAACCAATTATGACTCTGAAACATTACGAAATATTACTCGATATCATGGCACTCCCTGGCCATCCCACAACATGGTCACAGCCCTCATAGGACGTCCAAGACATCCACGGGATTGCGGGCAAACCACAAGGTAAGGCCAAGACAAATGGAGGCCAAATAATAGGAAAACAAGGCTCTGGGAAGTAAACGGTCATATGCCAGTCCGCTAGGTAAGCCAGGTGGTCAGCCAAAGATCCGCTACCCTCACACAGAGAATACAGACACTGGGCGGTCAAGAAAAGGTCGCGCCAACACATAAACGGTCTATACATAGGTCGTCTCACTGAGATAAGCGGTCTAGGATATGGCCGCTACACTCAGAGACTCAACGATCAGAACTATAAAAACATAGGGGGCATGCGATCTATCACAGGGCCACAAGGAGACGGTAGCGGTCGTCCATATGACCGCTAAACCCGTTCAACCCCCAAACCGACTTAAAACAGTCAAACAGCCTGGCGGTCTCCCAATGGACCGCTAAGGACGCTAAGCAGTCAAGGCTAGGACCGCTAGTCCAACCGACTTAAAACTACTGAACCGACATAAACAACGGTTAGCGGTCATCTCTCAGACCGCCAATCCCAGCTTAGCGGTCTATCGCACGACCGCATAGCCAAACCGACATACACACCCCCCTTAGCGGTCTATCATGCGATTGATGACAGAGAGTAGCAGTCATCCATTCGACCGCGAGCCAAAAGAAATGGTCTATCACACGACTGCGAAGACCTGAACCGACCTACTGTTCAAAAGGTAGAAACGGTCACCCAAGGACCGTTAAAGCCCTAAAAATGATCTCTGGTAAGACCGCTAAATAGTTACGGCGGGAAAAACAGGGGAATGGCCGATCCCGGCTGTTCCACGCCCCGTTCACTTCTAAACGAAGGGGAAACAACCCTAAACAGAATACAAGCCTTCCATAGATCGGAAGGGATCCAAACAACACCAAAAACATAAGAAACGGGTGATTCTACCGAATCGACCCAAAACGAGTCACAGGGATAGTCGGGCTCATACCGACTCCGATTCTCAACCAACTACAGTAAAACTGGAGGGAATGGATTCCCAACATGCCAGGGTTCAAAAGAGAGCAATTAAACTGAAAACCGTTGCCTGGGGAGGCCAACTCGGCTCACACCCCCCGAACATGCTTTCGCCCAAAACGAGGTAAAACCCACTCGTTCTCGCACGGTTTGGCTCCAAATCGCGAGGAAACGCAGAACGGGAGTAGGGCATCCATCTCCCTACCTCCACCAGAGATTTCACGCGCCTAAATGGCCAATCCACGCCGAAAACCATCACACGGACAACCCACGCCGACTTTGAATCCACGAACGGGATCGCGCCAACGCCACACCTCGATCGTCACGCCAGCACATTCCACAGCAGCTCCACACCGTCGCCACCTCATCCCCGGGCCTCCTCCGTCTGCAGTCGGAGCAAAGAGGGCGAGAAGAGAGAGAACGGCGAGGGAGAGAGTGAGAGATCGTGAGGGTGAGAGAGGAGAGAGAGATAGGGTTAAAAAGAAAAGGAAATTAGGAATTTCCTAATTTTCGTGAAATCTGATTTTTGGTCCGAAATGCACTAATTCAGAAAAATACGGAAAAATAGTCTACACGATCCTCGGAAGGAATACAACGTAACTGTAGCGTCCTCGAGTCGATGAAGCCAACGATAAACTCTCCACTGGGTTCCGTAACTTGTATGGGAGAAAAACCCACGCGGATCGTAAAACAGAACTCAGGTCCCACAAAAGCGATCTGAAACTCTCCGATAAAGATCCGAAAGACTCAGGGTCTTACAATCCTCCCCCCTTACAGGAATTTCATCCTCGAAATTAAAGGAACTAACAAGGAAGAAGCATGGAAGAACAAACCCAAACGCTGGCAATGATCACCAAGCTCCAGCCAACACCAACACTTAGAACACGACAACACAAATCTACAAAAAAATAAAATCCAGAGGAACACTGCCAGACCACAATCACAGGCACACGTTCTGGATCTCAAGACAAATCGATCCACAGAATGAGCACGGCACCCAAGTGAACACAAGTCCGGCACCTCCGAAACAAGGCAACGTCACTTCCGTCTCGCAGGGAAAGGAGACACGACTCATGGCATGAAAATAGCTATCAGTAAAGCACTCGGCAACCACAACAAGCAGCAGCTTAAATAAGGAAACACAATCCTCTCAGCTGACAGCTCAAAAATATCGACTTCCGTGCCAAGAACAACAAATCTGGCACGCAGAACGCCAACAAAGCGCTGGACCACGAGCACAATCAAGTCAGTCCTCACTCAGACATTACATCTGATTCGAGTCGCATGCTAACTCTACCATAACAGAAGAGTATAGCAAAACCAACTAATAAGACATCGATCCACACTATGTCAAATCAGACTCACAGGGAAATCATCCCAAGCTGAACATGACCATCGACGAACGACAACAACAACAGCAGCACCTGCAGATTCCCGGCTCCGTTCTCAACACAGAACCACGGAATACAACTGCAAGTTGGGTCACATCAAAGCATAATTACAGCTGAACACACGGCTAACATGTACAAGCCATGCCACGAACAGCTTACCGATCAAGGACCCATAACAATAACAACAATCTTGGGAAACACATCTCGAGGACCACGATCACGTCTCGAGAGCACAACGTCCAAGAAAAGTTATAGAGAAGAGGAGGGTACTCGACCAGCAAATATGCCGACAGATTCCCCTAATCCTCATACATGCCAGTGCCAACAACCATAATACCTCCAGCAACGGCACGTCAACCAACAACATCAAGGCACAAATTGCCAAGACGATAATACACCGAGGAAATAAACTTCTCGGCCAACCAGAATCTGTCAACTTCACATTCCTGAACCGTGGGTTATCAGCCCGCACGCTTCCGCTGCACGCTCAACACAATGCACATAGGCTTCAAAGACAACTCGGCATCCGCATCTCAGCACACACTCGGCGCCATCGCAATACACGAAATTGCAATATACCACACCTCGCGTACCGAGCCTGCTAACAGCCGATCACAAGTTGCCAAAGTGCAAACCAAGAAGAGCATTAGCTTCAGCACAAAGCACAAAGAACACCTATCTCAGCTTATCCTTACGTCCTGGAATGATTACCGAACCTTCAAAGCACAACAGCCGCCAGACACGACACATCGAATACGGTGCACAATGGCTCCCAAACATAAAATCTGGGTCCAAAGCCAAGCAACCATCAGACGAAGACAAATCAGGTTCAGAATTAACACAGTCCACACTTAAGCAGACACAAGACAAAGGCTTCACCAAGACAGCACTTCCAAAGCTTACATCAAAAAGACGCTACCAAACAAGAGAAGAAGAATCAAGCTCGACCAACAGTAGCTCACCAGGAAGGAAAATCCTAGGTTCACCCGAGCATTCTTCCAAACAAGACATCTAATCGAACACCTCGACACAAGCTTAACACCTCAGGGGTTGAACAAATCCCAAACTAGGACGACCAAAGCAACAAAAAAATGTGCACGGCCATCACACCAACGAGAAAGTCACTAGCCACCTGAACAAATTACAGAAACATCTCGAACACCGCACCACAGATTCACGCCTACCTGTGAAATCTGCCAAGTACATCATAACCGAGATAGACACCATAACAAAAGAAAAGCACTCCGTCACATCCTGACGAGAGCAAAACCATGTCGCACAGTGTCAACACAGCACGCACAAGACCATAAATGGAAACAAAGCGACAAACAATCGCAAAACCGATGCTAGCTACCGACTGTACTGGACCTTAAGGACTCTGAATACTACAATATCTCGAATTCCCATGTACCTTAGACACAACACAGCTCTGATACCAACTGTGACGACCCAGGCTCCAGATACCGGGTAGACCCGATAACACTTGGATCCTGCGAGGCCTCCCAAGAGCGGTAAAGCTCCGAAGGGATAAAAGGAGTGTGTGTGGAGTACATTGAAGTCCCAGATAAAGCAGTAAGCAATTAATATTTCATTGATCATGTTTGCTAAAGTAGCAGAAATAAAATTACTTTTTCAATTAACAATTTAAATTAACAGAGTCTAGTCCAAATTAAAGACAAGTACAGTCTAACAGAAAGGAAAACAAACACTGAAGTTGGGGGAAGCCCGACGCAACGAACGCTGGCAACAACGAACTGACGCACCGCGCCATGAACCACGAGGAAGAAGAACGACCACACCTGAAAAGTAGGGGTGAGCCTCGTGTCACTGGCTCAGTAGGGGTCACGTGGATCCCCACTGGAAACAACACAGTAACACGCTAAACAGCGCTAAACAGTAAAGCAGGAAAAACATGAGTAACAACAGTACTAACTACAACAGTAAAGCTGTAAAAAGTAGGAGTAAGAACAGCTAAAAGAAAGAGTAAAGCCATACTAACCAGAAACACGGCTCCCTAAGCTATTCCAAATAGCAACAGAAAGGCAAACCCTGATCTCACAAAGTCAGGCGTTACCGATCCGTCGACCAAGCACAAGCTCCATAGCTGAAGCCTACCGAAACAGGTAAAAGCTCTATAAAAGACTTACACAGTCGAAGGCACACACACAAATACACGACTAGCTCTCCGTGTACGTTACACAAGACGGGACCGCGGGTGAAGCCAACACAGACTACCCGACGAGTCATGCCAATCATGACGGGAAACGGTCACAAACACAAGTCACGAGAATCACGAGATTGTGCGTCAAGTGACAGGAGCACCTCCTCACTAGAAGAACAGCCAGATGCATCCACTGACGTCTTACACTGCACCACAAGTATCTCCCACACACCGGGAATGGTGGTAACTGAGACACTCACAAAACCAAGTACGAGGAACAACAGTACCAAGTACAAGGAACAACGGTACCATAACACAAGGAACAACGGTATCACAGTAAAGAGTGACTAGTCAGGGTCACGCCCATCGATGTTCGTCCAAATGCCCCTGACCACGTGTGCACACACAAGCTCAATGCCTTGAGCCAGGCCTCTAGCTAGCTTTCCTCCCCAGTAGGACGCTACTGCAAGGCCAGGGGGCCCACAGAAACTAGCTTACAAACCGTATATCGGGAACACGCCCCGCCACCACTCCTCGGTGGGCTGACACACAGGAAAGTGTCTTCAGGCTACGACTAGTGGAGGCTCACTAGACACAACAACTCCAAAACATTAGTGCTGAAGTACAGACAGGCTAAGCACACACTACCGCACGTACTACGAAGCACCAACCGTAAGACACAAGACACGAGGTAGCACACCAGACTGCCACCAGACTTAGGACAACAACTAGACCTGCTAACACAACGATCCTTGAGTCACAAGACTCGGGGTCAAGATCGTCACACATCACAGCTCACGCTGTTAATCAGCCTAGTCCCTAAGCCAAGGTCACGATAAAATACATGTAAAGGGAACGACATAGGACAGCCGGATCCATACATCCGCATAACATGAACCACAGAGACCTGAGGGATCACTAAGACCCTCAAAACATATGGACATGTAAATCGAGGTAAGACAATACCTCAAGACATCCAAAACCATATCTTAATCCATACAGGGTCACCAAGACATTCACGAGTCACATGTCAACCGCTGGATCACACCGGGTTGACCAGAAACCAATTATGACTCTGAAACATTACGGAATACTACTCGATATCATGGCACTCCCTGGCCATCCCACAACATGGTCACAACCCTCATAGGACGTCCAAGACATTCACGGGATTGCGGGCAAACCACAAGGTAAGGCCAAGATAAATGGAGGCCAAACAATAGGAAAACAAGGCTCTGGGAAGTAAACGGTCATATGCCAGTCCACTAGGTAAGCCAGGCGGTCAGCCAAAGATCCGCTACCCTCACACAGAGATTACAGACACTGGGCGGTCAAGAAAAGGTCGCGCCAACACATAAACGGTCTATACATAGGTCGTCTCACTGAGATAAGCGGTCTAGGACATGGCCGCTACACTCAGAGACTCAACGATCAGAACTATAAAAGCATAGGGGGCATGCGGTCTATCACAGGGCCGCATGGAGACGGTAGCAGTCGTCCATATGACAGCTAAACCCGTTCAACCCCCAAACCGACTTAAAATAGTCAAACAGCCTAGCGGTCTCCCAATGGACTGCTAAGGACGCTAAGCAGTCAAGGCTAGGACCGCTAGCCCAACCGACTTAAAACTACTGAACCGACATAAACAACGGTTAGCGGTCGTCTCTCAGACCGCCAATCCCAGCTTAGCGGTCTATCGCACGACCGCATAGCCAAACCGACATACACACCCCCCTTAGTGGTCTATCGTGTGACCGATGACACAGAGTAGCAGTCATCCATTCGACCGCGAGCCAGAAGAAACGGTCTATCGCACGACCGCGAAGACCTGAACCGACCTACTTTTCAAAAGGCAGAAACGGTCACCCAAGGATCGTTAAAACCCTAAAAATGGTCTCTGGTAAGACCGCTAAATCGTTACGGCGAGAAAAATATGGGAATGGTCGATCCCGGCCGTTCCACGCCTCGTTCGCTTCTAAACGAAGGGGAAACAACCCTAAACGCAATACAATCCTTCCACAGATCGGAAGGGATCCAAACAACACCAAAAACATAAGAAACGGGCGATTCTACCGAATCGACCCAAAACGAGTCACGGGGATAGTCGGGCTCATACCGACTCCGATTCTCAACCAACTACAATAAAAATTCCCGCCATGCCAGGGTTCAAATGAGACCAATTAAACTGAAAACCGTTGCCTGGGGAGGCCAACTCGGCTCACACCCCCCGAACATGCTTTCACCCAAAACGAGGTAAAACCCACTCGTTCTCGCACGGTTCGGCTCCAAATCGTGAGGAAACGCAGAACAGGAGTAGGGCGTCCATCTCCCTACCTCTACCGGAGATTTCACGCGCCGAAATGGCCAATCCACACCAAAACCATCACACGGACAACCCATGCCGGCTTTGAATCCATGAACGGGATCACGCCAATGCCACGCCTCGATCGTCACGCCAGCACGTTCGATAGTAGCTCCACACCGTCGCCACCTCATCCCCGGGCCTCCTCCGTCTACAACCGGAGCAAAGAGGGCGAGAAGAGAGAGAACGGCGAGGGAGAGAGTGAGAGATCATGAGGGTGATTGAGGAGAGAGAGAGAGGGTTAAAAAGAAAAGGAAATTTGGAATTTCCTAATTTTTGTGAAATCTGATTTTTGGTCCGAAAATGCACTAATTCAGAAAAATACGAAAAAAAATAGTCTAAACGATCCTCAGAAAGAATGTAATGCAATTGTAGCGTCCTCGTGTCGATGAAGTCAACAATAAACTCTCCACTGGGTTACGTAACTTGTACGGGAGAAAAATCGACGCGGATCGTAAAACACAACTCAGGACCCACAAAAGCTATCCGAAACTCTCTGATAAAGATCCGAAAGACTCAGGGTCTTACAGGTATATTGAGGCATTGAAGCATGGGCATGAGGATATGGATACGATGGGAATAATGAACTACTGCTCTCAGAATCGCCATGATACATCGGTTGCTACTGCCATGACCGTCCTTCCTCACTTCTAGATCCCTGAGAGTCATATGTGCTCATCCTCTCAAAATCAGATAGCATGCCTTGATAGTTGGTACTGTCTGTAACAAAACTTCCATAGTAGGGATCCCAATAATTAGCTGCCCGTCTCGCCCCTGGCGGTGGAGCACCGTGGTCCTCATCTTACGTGGCATGTGTGAATTGCTGCTCCTCTATCCATACCGCACGTTCGCGGCCCCCATGACCTTTGCCTTGATCACTGCTATACTCTCTGCCACCAGCACTAGTATCGCCACGATGACACCGTTGACCACCTTGAGAACCACCATGACTATGGGATGAAGACCCTATCGGTGTACTGTCGTCATTGGAGTCATGACTCCCACTAATGCGGGGCTCAACAGATGGTTCGGGAGTGTTTGTTGTGCCCCTTGTGCCTTGATGATGCTGTGATGTTTTGATGATAGCAACGTTAGTGTCACCGCATAAGATTGCATGATTAATCTATGATTGAGTGCTTGATCTGTATGCCTTGATGATGATTTAACTGATGAGCATTCAGTTGCTACTTTAGGTTGGTGCATTGTTCTGTGCATTATTTTGCTTACTGCATTGGGTCTAAACATGTCTACGCATCAGTTAAGTCAGTGCACTTATGTTTTGTCTAAGGCTAGTGCATTTTTGTCAGTCCGACTACTCAACAACCTCGGTGCATGTCACCGTTCATAGGCATTAAGGTCTGTGCATTCCACTCTCTGTGCACGCAGTCTTGGCGAGTGTTAGGTCGGTGCATTGCTTATTCTGCGTCTCATGGTGGCCTGGAGTCGGTGCATGTGTGCGACTCATTTAGCGTTAGCACTAGGTCGGTGCATTTTCTTATTGTTGTGCTCATTGTCATGCTAGTTGGTACATAGTCGGTGCACATCTCACCAAGGTCCGTGCACGCTTGTCACCTCGCATTCTCAGGTCTGTGCACGGTCTCATACTTGCATAATAAGTCAGTGCAGTTCATGCATACCGCATACACATAGTCAGTACAATTTATAGCTCCACATTCACGACAAGTCTGTGCATATATCTGCTTTGTTAACTTGAGTCCGTGCATACATAATCTCATGCTAAATCAAGTATGTGCCCACCTCGTAACCAATTCAGTGCATAAGAAATTCATGCATCTTAGTCCATGAAATGTCTATAGTCTGCATAGTCAGTGCAACCGTTAGTCTTGTGCTGCAAATAAGTCTGTGCATATACTAGTGTGACAGTACTGAACTCGTGCATATAATACCCTATGTCCATGTACATCTTTCGTGATTGAATGAAGTCTGTGCATATTTTATACATAACTGAAAGACACTTATGCAACAAGTCAATAGCTCGTGTTCTTTGAGAAGGGCACGTGATCCAATGATGATCCTCACTCAAAGATGCTGCCACGTGGACCCTGAAGCTTCCAGATTCTGACAAGTGGCGAGTGTCTCTGAAGCTTCCAGGCCGGAGCATTCCCTTCACACTCCTAGGGCAAGAGCTCGTCAACCTGACCTGATGGAGTATATATAGTCTGCTTCCTGCAATCAGAAGTATATCTCTCGAAAGCAGTAGAAGAAAAAGAGAAAGAGAGAGATCGAGAGCAACAGAGAAACACAGAAGAAGAAGAAGAAGACAGGAAGAGAGAGAGATCGAGAGTTTGAGAAGAGAAGAAGAGAAGCTTCATATAAAGATTAGTCCCTACTAAAATCTGGATCAAATCCAATCCAGTCAGCTCCTTGAGAGCCATATCTGCGCTTTAGTGTTTACAGCTTTCAGTTGCTGTCATTTCCCGTTTCTTGTTTTCCTTTTTATTGTTATTTCAAGCTGTTTGTCAGTAGAGCAAGCTGTGTTGCTCAACTGTAGCAGAGGAGGATTCCTCTGGACGGGTTAAGTTGTAAGTCCCAGCGGTTGCAGAGGTGTGGTTTCCTCTGGACGGCGAAGCTGTAATGTCCAGCGGGTCAAGCTCTGTGTCAGCGGATGGCTAAGCTGTATTGCCCAGCAGAAGCAAGCTGTGATGCTCAGTGGATGTAGGCAAGCTGTGAGGCCCAGCTGTTAAGCTGTGTATTAGCGGGAAGCCACACTCTGGTTGGAGTGTGGGGTGGATGTAGGTCTGGAGGACCGAACCACCTTAAAATCTTCTGTTCATCGTGGTTTGATTGTTTATTCTGCTCCGCTAGATGTATGCTTAGGAACGTTCATGATAGTCTGATCTTATATCTAGTGAGAGATAGGTTTGCACACCGTGCGTTTGATTCTGGTCTTGATAGAGTCTAGTTGATTAGATGAACTGAGTCATCTCTTTAGTTTATATGGAGTAGATCAGAAGTATAGTCTCTCTGATCTTCCTTCCATCTTTCGAAGGGTGCATCTAAGCTGATTAAGGCACCCGTGGATTTTAATTCTGCATCTCTATTTGTTATAAGTTTTAATTGGACATAGTTTTAGAGTGGGATTCATTCACCCCCCCTTTTGAATCCATCGCACCGGTTCATCAATTGGTATCAGAGCGGGTCTCTGTGTATTAGATGTAACGATCTACAGAGGATCCTGCTACTTCCGTGGTGCATTTCAGAGTGGATCTGGTTTTGTCACTTTTGGTGCTTCAGTCTTCTGAGTCGGTGTCTTGCTGTACTTCGGTTGATTCCGGTGCACTTCTCATTTCTTTCTATTGATTAATTCATCTCTCGATGGCTCATTCACCGATCTTAGAGGTTATGGTTTTGAGCTATGGCTAAAAAGTTGCATCGGTATGTAAGAACAACCGATCCTGACTTGTGGAAGGTAATGACTCACGGTTCACACAAATTATCAAAAGATAAATCCAAATGGACCGAGGAGGACACATTGAAAGACTCCGTCAATTCTAGAGCATTGAACATGGTAAAAGCATCAATTGACAGAGCACTAATCTCATACGTCTCATCTTGCAGGTCTGCCAAAGAAATCTTGAACAAACTGAAGGATGGCAGCTGCAAAAATGATAATCGATGCATGATGGCTCAAGGAAGTGAACATAGCAGCAATCAAGATGAAGAACATGACAATGATCAGGTAAACATCTTTGAAGACTATGCCCTGGATGATTGGATTGCTGCATATAATGAATTGCTAGAGTCTCATGATCATCTAAGAAAATAATATAAGAAGATGAAAAAGAAAATTGACAAAAATGATTCTAATTCATCTTGTGAAAAGTGCTTGAATATCAATGAATCATATGATAAATGCCTATCTGAGACTCACGTGAATATGAAGCAAATGCGCTTGCTGAAAAATGAAAACCAAGAATGTGCCAATAAAATTTCTGAATTAGAAAGTCAGTTAAAGCTGAAAATTGATGAACATCTGATAAACTTGGAAGAGTTGGAAAGGATTAACTCTGATCTGGAGAAATTGAAAGCTGAGAATGGAGAAATTCAGAGGAATAATAAAAATCTAAAAGCTGAAATAGAGAAAGTTAACAAGGAAGGTGTGCAGGGTTCCTCTCTAAAATCGATCTGCAACAAGTGCTTGGCTCTAAAAGAACACAATGAAGATCTGTATGATGAAAATGAGGGGCAGAGAAAATTGATTGAATCTCTAAAAGAAGAAAACAAAGAATTGTTGATTGAGAAAATTAAAGTTGAAGAAAGAGAAGATGAACTAATTGAAAGACTGGAATCTATATCCAGTAGTAAAGAAATTAAGAAGCTAACCAATGAGAACAATGAACTGAAAGAACAAAACAAAAAACTCAAGGTCCTAAATAATGTTATTTCAGAGAGGCTTCTGGCTATAGAGAGAGAAAGGTGCGCTAGTAAGGAAATTGAAGCTGGAAAACTCGAGGAGGAAAACCATGAACTGAAAGCTGAAATTGAGAAGTTAAAATAATTAAACACTGGTATGTCTGAACAACTTCTCATATTAGAGAAAGGAAAAATAGCTTACAATAAAGAGACTAACATATTGAGCAGTCTGGAACAAGAAATTGAGAAGTACAAAACTGCAAACAAAGTCTAAGTGAATGCGTTAATTGCAGTGAACAGGAGATAGCCAGTTATGAACTTCACATCACCTTTTTGGAAACTAAAATTAGGATCTAGAAAAATCAACATCCGAGTTTGCTGAAAATAAGAGAAAAATGAAAGTTGTCATGAAAAGTGAGGATAATAACTCAAAAAGGGGATAAGTTGCAGTTCTGATGTTAAGGAAAATATTAGAAACCATCTATACACCATCTTCGTGCAAAATTCTGAAGTAGCTGGTACCACAAGTCAATCCCCAAAACAAAATGAAGACATGAAAACTTCTTCATCATCTGTCTTTCAATTTAAGGCTCAGAAAAATGAAAAACAAACAAAAGTTGTGAACAAGGGTAAACAATTGAACAAGAATGGTAAGAGAAATAAGGTCAAAAATGTCCCTACTTGTGTCTTGAAATCTGCTAGCTCTGCTGCATCTGATGGGTCAATGCATACTGCTCATAACTCATTTACTTATTCGTATGCATTTGATAAGAGTGTTTCATGCCATTATTGTGGCAAGGTAGGCCACGTAATGGATGATTGCAGATTATTGATAGAAGATGAGCATGCAAGTGAAACATTACATTCTAGAAATTCATTTGGTAGAAAGCATGCTACTAGGAAGTCTGGTGCATCTTGTCATTACTATGGTAGGCATGGTCATCTCATGAATGCATGTTTCATCATGAAACAAAATGATAAAATGCATGCTAGGTCTTCTGGTAATCATCCTGGCCCCAAAAGAAACATGTTTGCTTCAAACCAGCACATTATTTGTTTTAACTATAACAAACGTGGTCACAAAGCCATTGAGTGCTAGTCTGGATCTACTTGGGGTAAAAATGGTTCTAAAGGTAAGCACATCGGGTGCTTCGAGTGTGGGAAGCATGGCCATACAGTCGAGGACTGTTGGCATGTTCAGGAAAATTCTGTTAATCCATATTTTGTCAAATTCTTTGCAAAAAGACCTATGAACTTTTCATGCTTTGACTGTGGTAAGCCAGGTCACAAATATGCTGAATGTTGGCTGATTAAGAATAAGAAACAAAATGTCCATGTAAACAACAAAACATTTCATGCTCAGGTTCATAGGTCTCATGCTGCTGTTGATATGCATCATAGGACCAGAAAATATACTATTTTATGTAGATATTGTGATAAATTCGGTCACTTCATGGCCAATTGTTATCTGATGGATTTTGATGACAATGTCGCTAAGAAACTGTTCATAACTCCTGTTAGGGCTAATACAGGACCCAAGGCTGCTTGGGTTCCTGCAGGATCAAAATGATTACTTTGCTGCAGGTGTGCCTTGGAATGAATAAAGAGGGGTCAATAAACCAAGGCACTCAAAAATTAAAAGACCCCATGGTCCTGCTCTTCAGGTCTGTTCTGAGCAATTACTTCAAATTCTGTCATCTGAAATTGTGAGTTTGAAAGGTTTGAATATCATGATGATTCGGTCTGTGCTGAATTGAAATCATCTGAAAATTTGAATTACATATAATGTTTATGGTAATTTTCTTTTGATTGAATTGCATGTCTGTTTCATGAGCCTTCATCATAAAACTATGTGTTACGTTTTCTTTGTATACCATGCACTTAGTCAGGGGGAGATTGACTGCTTTCGTTTAATTTCATGCTACTCATGTGTAGTTTTATTACATGTTGCATCTAGACAGGGGGAGCATTCCTGTTTTATCACCTCTTCACCTCTTGAACTCTTTCTGTCTAGCAATCTGATCCATTCTCTGCAGTTAGGTGGTTCACCTAAATTCGCTGCTGTCTCTACTTGCATAGCTGATCTATCTGTATTCTAGACTCAGCTACTGAAATTGATTCTGCTCTGCATATATTTGATGCGCTTCTCTCCTGCTGTTATTTGCTCTACCAGCTTGTACTTATCCAACACTCACATCCTTTCAAGCTGGTCTGATTAATCTGGTTCTTGTTCCAGGAATGATAAGCTGTTTAGTTGCATTGATTGGACTGATCTGAGATCATTATGCTGCGTACCATGTTTTAGTCTGAATTCTTAAAAGAAATTCCTATCATATAGGTTTAAGAATGTCTACTGATTCAGACTGATATAAGTCTAATGTATTCTCAGATTTGTATTCAAATGTATTGAAGTATCTGAATGATGAGTTTTAATAAATTTTAATCAACTGTGTCATGAATACCCTAGTCTCACCCATCTGTAATCTGAAAATGTGCTATCAAGGCTACTTTGGTAGAGACACATAGAGTGAGTATTGTTTTTAAACATTAACCTGAAAAATGTTGACTAAATGAAAAACTGAATTCAGAGCAATGACTTGGTCACTGAGAAACTGAGTTCTCTATAAATGAAATAGAGTAAACCTATGTCATGAAGTGCCATAGTTATCTCTGGTGAAAATTTATTGAAAAATCTGACAGAGCAATAGCATGTCTGTGTTGAGTAACTAGGGAGTCCGACCTCTAATCAAAGTGTCTCCTCATGTAAAAAGACACTTATATTGTTAACTCTGCTCTCAAAGTTGAGAGGCAATGAAAGTTATCACACTGAGTAACTGGGTCACTTCACCTAAGATGTGTTGTGCCTCATGTAAAAAGGTGTTGATTAACTTAAATTGCTCATGAAAAATAATGTGCTAATCAAAAGAAAATATCTTGCAAAAATAGTCAACTCACATTCTAGTAAGGGTGTTTAATCTCAATTCTGCTCTATGTGACTCTCAAAGGAGTCATCGAGTTCATTTGAGTAAGATGGAAGGTGGTTGTTCTTGAGTATTGCTTGATTAATTGATTCACCTTTATTAAAACCTACCTTCAGATATGAGTATTGAATTTAATTGATAAATTTGATATACATCATGGTTAAATCAGTTGGGTCATGTCGGTTAATTCATAACCCCCTATGATAGAGAATCTTTCCTTGTGAGGACTTATTACTGTGTACCTGCCATACAATTTCCTCTGATCAGGTTCACCTCTGACAACTTAATCATCATGCTAACTTACCTATTGGAGATCATGTGCCTTGCTTGCTGTTATTTACTCCTATTCTTGGCTACATCTACTTCATTTGCATCATCAGTTTCACTCTCCACACTGTTGGAATCTTCCATCTTGTTTCTGTATCCCTGACGAATGACTCTTGTAACTGGTTCTTGTTCTGTGGGCCTTTCACCTGCATTGTTCTGTCCATACAAATGTAAGGTGTGCCATAACCAATTTTGCTTCAGAATTCTTGTGGTGGTGGATTCCAGATTGATTCATTGGATAACCAGAGTTCATCCCTGTGGATTCATCATGTGCTTGCATTTTCGATTCCTTTCATGCTCTCAGAGGGGGTTCTGGGCATTATAGATATTCATGATTATGTCAAAGGGGGAGGACTGTATTTCAAAGGGGGAGAATATGTTCATGCATCATATTATTTTTCACGCAAACTACCTTCTTTTTGCTGAAGTCAAAGGGGGAGAATAGTTTGATTTGACGAGTCCGTGTGACTCATTGTGTTGCCATCATCAAAAAGGGAGAGATTGTTGTGCCCCTTGTGCCTTGATGATGCTGTGATGTTTTGATGATAGCAACATTAGTGTCACCACATAAGATTGCATGATTAATCTATGATTGAGTGCTTGATCTGTATGCCTTGATGATGATTTAACTGATGAGCATTCAGTTGTTGCTTTAGGTTGGTGCATTGTTCAGTGCACTGTTTTGCTTGCTGCATTGGGTCTAAACATGTCTACGCATCAGTTAAGTCAGTGCACTTATGTTTTGTCTAAGGCTAGTGCATTTTTGTCAGTCCGGCTGCTCAACAACCTCGGTGCATGTCACCGTTCATAGGCATTAAGGTCTGTGCATTCCACTCTCTGTGCACGCAGTCTTGGCGAGTGTTAGGTCGGTGCATTACTTATTCTGCGTCTCATGGTGGCCTGGAGTCGGTGCATGTGTGCGTCTCATTTAGCGTTAGCACTAGGTCGGTGCATTTTTTTATTGTTGTGCTCATTTTCATGCTAGTTGGTACATAGTCAGTGCACATCTCACCAAGGTCCGTGCACGCTTGCCACCTCGCATTCTCAGGTCTGTGCACGGTCTCATACTTGCATAATAAGTCAGTGCAATTCATGCATACCGCATACACATAGTCGGTACAATTTATAGCTCCGCATTCACGACAAGTCTGTGCATATATCTGCTTTGTTAACTTGAGTCCGTGCATACATAATCTCATGCTAAATCAAGTATGTGCCCACCTCGTAACCAATTCAGTGCATATGAAATTTATGCATCTTCGTCCATGAAATGTCTGTAGTCTGCATAGTCAGTGCATTCGTTAGTCTTGTGCTGCAAATAAGTCTGTGCATATGCTAGTGTGACAGTACTATACTCGTGCATATAATACCCTATGTCCGTGTACATCTTTCGTGATTGAATGAAGTATGTGCATATTTTATACATAACTGAAAAACACTTATGCAACAGGTCAATAGCTCGTGTTCTTCGAGAAGGGCACGTGATCCAATGATGATCCTCACTCAAAGATGCTGCCACGTGGACCCTGAAGCTTCCAGATTCTGACAAGTGGTGAGTGTCTCCTGAAGCTTCCAGGCCGGAGCGTTCCCTCCACACTCCTAGGGCAAGAGCTCGTCAACCTGACCTGATGGAGTATATATAGTCTGCTTCCTACAATCAGAAGTATATCTCTCGAAAGCAGTAGAAGAAAAAGAGAAAGAGAGAGATCGAGAGCAGCAGAGAAACGCAGAAGAAGAAGAAGAAGACAGGAAGAGAGAGAGATCGAGAGTTTGAGAAGAGAAGAAGAGAAGCTTCATATAAAGATTAGTCCCTACTGAAATCTGGATCAAATCCAATCCAGTCAGCTCCTTGAGAGCCATATCTGCGCTTTAGTGTTTACAGCTTTCAGTTGCTGTCATTTCCCGTTTCTTGTTTTCCTTTTTATTATTATTTCAAGCCGTTTGTCAGCAGAGCAAGCTGTGTTGCTCAGCTGTAGCAGATGAGGATTCCTCTGGACGGGTTAAGCTGTAAGCCCCAGCAGTTGCAGAGGTGTGGTGTCCTCTGGACGGCGAAGCTGTAATGCCCAGCGGGTCAAGCTGTGTGTCAGCGGATGGCTAAGCTGTATTACCCAGCAGAAGCAAGCTGTGATGCTCAGCGGATGTAGGCAAGCTGTGAGGCCCAGCTGTTAAGCTGTGTATCAGCGGGAAGCCACACTCTTGTTAGAGTGTGGGGTGGACGTAGGTCTGGAGGACCGAACCACCTTAAAATCTTCTGTTCATCGTGGTTTGATTGTTTATTCTGCTCCGCTAGATGTATGCTTAGGAACGTTCATGATAGTCTGATCTTATATCTAGTGAGAGATAGGTTTGCACACCGTGCGTTTGATTCTGGTCTTGATAGAGTCTAGTTGATTAGATGAACTGAGTCATCTCTTTAGTTTATATGGAGTAGATCAGAAGTACAGTCTCTCTGATCTTCCTTCTATCTTTCGAAGGGTGCATCTAAGCTGATTAAGGCACCCGTGGGTTTTAATTCCGCATCTCTGTTTGTTATAAGTTTTAATTGGGCATAGTTTTAGAGAGGGATTCATTCACCCCCCCTTTTGAATCCATCGCATCGGTCCCATCAGTGTCGTCATCTGCATTGGGATCTAATGTCTCCAAGTCTACAATGCCCATCAGATTTACTAGTGGTTGTGTGCCCTTAATTTTTGCTCTTGAATAATGTGGTCCATGACGATTGCTTCTTCTGTGGAGCAGGCGGCCGCTTATCCGCTGCATGTTGTGTCCCTCTAGATGCCTGAGAATCGGAGGTTTTGTTAGATAAGAAATTCGAGTCATTTCGTACTGTGTAAATATATACGTATGAGTATACCTGAGACGACTGAATGTGTGCCTTAGACGCTGAGCATCGTAGTGCAGTTGACTGAGATGGCTGTTTGGATGCTACTGAAGGCTACACAATTGAGCCAATAACATATTCAATTAGCAATAGAATATAGCATATAAATCTTCTTGTAGTCATATAAATTCATCTCTCTAAATGACAAACTCCCCCTAGCCTCTCTAGAAGTGGATATCCTTCTGGGTGCTGTAGATACTGAATGTCGCGGTGCAGCAACCCAAAACCAGTGTTCATTTGTCGGATCAGCCTGTAATATATTTCTTACATCATCATACATAGATATATGCCTACGCTCTCTAATCAAATATGCAATTCGATTTGTATATATTATTTCACCTGAGCTAGTGGTAGACGTGGATTTGCTGGAGGTTGCATCAATCGCTCCCATACTACATCATCGTACGCATAAGATGTGTCTCCGTCCCCAATGATGAGGTCTTCATTCAAATTAATTTCCTCATCACATCCCGTTGCTGACTCGTCTCCAACCGTCTGCACATCGATGTCATCTCCCCCCCCCCCACTGCCTGCTGCACAGTTGCTGCGAGAAAAGTATTAGGTCGTGATGTCTCGCTTGGTTCTTCACCCTCTTCGTCAAGTTCCGCCTCACCACGCTCGATTGTGGTTCTTACAACCCATGAAACCATAGGGTCATCATCGTCTCCCAAATACATAGCATCTGTTGGGTCATAATCTCCCTCTCCTCTCCTTGCATCCATTTGCACATGCTTAACCTTCAGCTTCATGTTGTAATGAACATAGACCATTTTGTCAAGTCTTCTATGTGTTAACCTATTTCTGAGCTTCGTATGTAAGAAGGAGAATGTCGATCAATTTCTCTCGCACCCACTCGAGGAGGATGTTTGTGATAGAACTTTCATTGCAATCTTCCTTAATGTCGGTGCACTTGTGCCGTAATTGAGCCACCACTCAGCTGTTATTAAGGTAGATGATGAACATTATAATAATTAGATGAAATAAATACTGACTGAGCTATATAATGTTCATTGTTAAAGTACATTACCTGCGTCAAGTCTGTCACGGCTGGCAACGGCATTAGGTGTTACAAATGAACCAATTGTCTCTCTAAATGTTTTCATCTGCATTATCGAAAAAAAATAGGTACGTAATTATTTTCCATTTTTAAAAGGGTAAAGTATCTAAATATACTTCATTCAACGCATTAACAGCATCTGTTGGGCTGTGAGACAGTCGGTCTATCACAATGTTGATAGATTCTATCAAAGTATCATCATAAGTGAGACCCCGAGTATATTGAAAGGTGGGGTGTAGGTAGTACGCTGCAATTACAAGATATTTAGATTTTTTTGTCATGTAACTACATATATTGACATTAGAGACTGTAAATGCTTACCTGCCATGTGAATATCACAGCTCATTTACCTGTCCCATCTGTCATCCACAATTTCTAAGATGATAGGTCCATATTTCTTTGACGTTACAAGTATCTTCCGCTTTACAGCTTCAATTTTACTGTACATCAACCCCATGGTTGGTACTCTATCCCTATCCACACATCTCAATACCTCATACAGTGGCTCTATCAATGAAACTAATATCTTGACTCTGTCCCAAAAGTTGCTCGTGTTGACAATCCCTTCGACCTCCCCACCTTCACGTGAAGCGGCAAAAGAGGAACTCAGTCAAGTCTCACCCCTAAACATCTACTTCAACCCATCCTTGTGCTTCAGAAGACTCTGCAATATGATGTAGTTAGTGGCAAATCGTGTGATGCCAGGCCTCAACAGTTCGCCACCACAATGCTCTCTCATCCATGCCAATACAAGTGTGTGGTTGTAGATGTATTTCGTGACCTTATGTGCCATATCGACCACAAACTTGACTACACGAAGCTGACCAATCTCTTTCAGCATGAGGTCTACACAGTGTGCTGCATAGGGGGTCCAGAAAAGGTGTTGTCTTGTCCTCATCAGCTCCTCCCCAGCCTTCTTATAGTTCGAGCCATTGTCTGTCACCACTTGAATAATGTACTCCTCCACGATCTCCTTCACCACTTCTTCCGTCAATGACATTATATATTGATAACTATGGACTTGACCTGACGCATCCACCGACCTGTGAAAGAATATATGTCTGTCACAATAAATAAAGAAGTTGATCAGGCTACTTTTAGTGGTACCTGACCATTCATCACACATTAGTGTTACTCCGTATTTTGACCATTTCTATTTGAATGAGTCCACATAACTTTTGATCTCAGCAACTTGTTCATCAAGATATATGCCGACCAACTCTCTCGCCGTAGGTGGTTGCACGTGTAACCCAAGAACTTGTGCTTCTTGAAACATTGGCTTGTAATAAGGGTTGTTGGCTGCATTAAAAGGCAGTCCCGCATGGTGCCACCATTTTGCAACGGCCTGTCCGAGTTTCTATTTTCACCCCTTCTAGCCATATGCATCGTCCATCCTCGTTTGCTTGCTATGCTCTCGGGATAGTGCATCGGGCTCCACATCTTCAATATTGATTGATTGTGTCTTTTTTCTTTGTGAACCCGAGTCACCAGTCAAAAAACTCCTGATGCCCTGTGGTTGACGAGTGGTAGATGAACCACCACTGCCTGATGCTCCGGCCCTTGCTGCCCCGCGGCTTCGCACTCTCGTCTCCTCGGGATGTCTTGCCTCATCTCTACTCTGACATACTGTCTCACGAAACTGCGCTTCATATGGATCATTCACCGTGACATACACATTAGGCTGCTCAGTATGCGCTTCATGTTCTTCGTCACTGGGTGTCCATGCGCATTCATCCTCGTCACTACCGCCTGCTCTTCCGCTTATCGCCGCTTCATCCATTTTTTTTTTACTTTTGTTGCATCTCAGTATTCTTCTCCCGCAGGTGCCTGGCCATTGCAAGTTTTACATCTCTAGGCACATGGGTACATCCAGCAACCTCCGAGTATCCCGCACCTGCTCCTCCTGCCAAGTGCCTCTTCAACCGAGACACACCTCCTCCCCTGTGTTCTGTTTTGCAGTAGTTGTAACGCCAACAACTACGGTTGCCATCTAACATAACTCCATGTGACCATCTAATGTCATTTGGACGTTCCTTAGGAGCCATGAAGTGCTTAAATATATCCCCTAAATTTAAGAATTACAAATTATAAGTTGGAATTAAAAATATTATAGAATCTAGATTATTAAATTGTAACTTATAAATGTAAAATATAAATATTTGTGATAGAACTAAATACGATAATTAATAAATAGAAATTATAAATATTTTAAAAATAAAAAAATTTAACGAAAAATAACACAAATGAATATTTTATCTAAAAGATGAAATTAATTCTAGAACATCTAAAACATGAAAATTAAAATTAATAAATTTAAAATAAATTTAAAATTTGAACCCCTCACCCCCACCCCCTGCCCCGATCGCCCCCCCCCCCCTCCCACCACCGCCTCCCCCCACGACCCCCCCTGCTGGCCATTGGCCGCCCCTCACGGCCACGGTGCCCCCCCTGTCCCACCACCGCCCTCCCCCCACGACCCCCTGCTGCCCACCGGCCGCCCACCGCCGGCAATGGTGCCCCCCCGTCCCACCACCACCTCCCCCCCAACATGCCCCCGCTCCCACCACCACCCCCGTCCCACCACCGCTGCCCACCGGCCGCCCACCGCAGGCCACGGTGCCCCCCCGTCCCACCACTCCTTCCCCCACGGTGCCCCCCCTCCCACCACCGCCCCTCCCATGCCGCCCCCCATCCCACCACCGCCTCCCCCCCAACATGCCCCCCTCCCACCACCCCCCCGTCCCACCACAGTCGCCCACCGCCGGCCACGGTGGCCCCCCCTCGTGCCACCACTCCCTCCCCCACGGTGCCCCCCTCCCTCCACCCCCCCGTCCCACCCCCGCCTCCCCCCCACGGTGCCCCCCCGTCCCAACACCCCACCCCCCACGATCCCCCCCCCGCCCCTCCCATCGGCCACCGCAGCCCCCCTCTAGCCTCCCACTGGCCAAATCTGGCCGGAGGGAGGCTGCGATGGCCGGTGGGCGGCGGTGGCTGCCCCCCACCCCCATCTCCCTCCTCCCACCCTCTGTCGGCCCCCGTCCGCGTACGGCCGCCCACCGCCGCCCACCAACTGACCCCCCTCCCACCCTCTCACGGCTGGCCGGTCACCGAACGGCCTCCCACTGCTGCCTCCCACCTCCTCCGCCCTCCACTGCCCCCCACTGGCCACCCTCCTCCATCTTAAAAAAAAAAAATCTAAACCTTCCACTTACCTCGTCGGAGTCCGCCGATCGCCGCCGCCCTGCACCGCCGTACACCGCCCTCACCCTCACCCCTACAGCCCTGCACTGCTTGGTTCACTGGGCTCACCCACGAGCATGTTAAATGGCTGGACTGGCACGAGCCAGGCGGCCCGCACGTACCAGCCCTGTCCCGCCTCGGATCGATCTGGTACGTGGCGGGACGCATGAGACCCTGCGGTCTAGTGCGTGCCGGTCACGTGCCGCCTCCCGGTCGACTCGGCGTGCGTCTGGGATGGGATGGGATGGGGGGTCCGGGTCGTCCCGTCCCGATTTGACAAACCATGATTATACCCTTTTAGTTTACTGCCGTCGACGGAGGAGAATATTATGTGAAATATGTCATTTACGGTCGTTAGATCTAGAATATATTTGACAAAATCATATTTTATAGGGGTATATATATAAAAATCTTACTCTTTAACTCACATTTAACTCGGGTTGAACACGCGGGAGTTACGGCGTGGATATAATCGTGACATTACTCATATTTTGAAGATATTCATGATAATATGTTTTGATGAAGAGTATATTTGACAAAATCAAATTTTATAAGGGTATATATGTAAAAAAATTATTTATTTTTTAAAATAATTTAACTCATATCGTAATATCCAATTAATCTATTCTGCAAACGAACAGAACATTAATATTTACTCTCGTTTGGCCACAACCATTAATTACCCTTGCCCTCATTGTCGCTACCCCCGCCACTAAATTTGGTGGCTCCAAAGGAGACGAGTGTTATATATCGCTACTACTTATTTTTTACTCTCCGAAAGTTCATTTTCAGAATCTTCCTGTCGCTCTCTATAAGTCTCTCCAAGTTTACTGAGTTGGCCGTCCTGTTCTCGCAACCCTCACTGTAACACTTCAGTGGTTGCTGTTCTCATACCAACCTGCGGCATGTTTCGATAAGAAGGAACAAATGTGATATTTAAGTTATCATTATTGTCGAGTCATTCTAATATCTATCAATTTACATTGGATTAAAGATAAATTAATTTATCTCTTTATTTTTATTAAATTAAAAATAAATTAATCCTAACCTAACTTGAGTGAGGTGAGTTAACTCAATTTTGACATAACTCTCTACCGAAGTAAGACTAACGAGGTGAATGTCGTCGTTGTTGTTCCACTACACAACAGCATGTTCATTGAAAGACAACACATGTCGATCTCCCTTAATTTGCCACATCTTTGTGCCCCACTATCTAAGGCCCTGATTGATAACAGATTAAGTCCGGATAAGATAATTTAACCGGATCAGGTGAGTTATTCTTGTTTGACAATTTCTTTTCTGAATTGAAATTAAATAGAGTTAAAGTGAATTAATTCATTCCTAAAAAATTAATAAAATGAGTTAAACGATCCCGATTAAGATTAAGAGTCGATTGAGCCATCTTGAATAAATCACCTGTCCCTAACCTACTCCGCTACGAAACTCGCCCTAAAAGAACCTATGACCACTTTTTTGTCAGCCACCGAGTTTTCAGGAGAATGAAAGTTTAACAAGTCATTATTTTTTGGTGGGCATTGCACAATGTGCAATGATTTGTCATTATAAAAGTTGCCGTAAAAAATTACTAAAATCAGTAGCCCTTGCCCTCTCCATTAGGGCTATGCATGATTCGATTTTGTTCTAGCTTGGGAAAAATTTGCTGAAATCGAGTAGAACCGGAATAATTAATTTTAGTATAGTTAAAATTGGAATTTTACATTGTATTATAAAATATATATGTATTTGTTGATGTATATATGTTAAGAGTTAACTTTAAACTGTTTATATATGCATGTAGTAATCTTTAAGGAGTTATAATGTACATGTTACATATAATCTTAGTAATATATATACAATAAATTTGAGTTATATAGTTTTCCAATTTGGTTCAATCTTATAAGAAAGAACCAAACCAAACTTAATCACTCAATTTGATTTAGTATTGACGTTTGAATCAAGTCATGCATTACTCTCATGCAATGTTTTTAAAACCCAACTTGTTTATTGACCCGAATAGAGTAACGAATCACACGGGTCAATAATTTAACTATTTAAATTGACATACAGCTAACTCATCACATCAATATTATATATCCATATAATTCGTATATACTTTAACTGACAAAGTAGAAGCACTAAACATATACGATTAACATATTAGATGAAAGATATAACTTAGAAGCTTGAAGTCTTTTGGGTTTTCCTTTTCCCCTTTCTTGTTCGCTGCAGGGCAGGTTGTATTCTTAACTTCCAAAAATCGGTGTTAACACTATTGAATGATAATACCATAAGAGAAAAAATTTCAAAGATGATCCTCATCTTCTATTTTCTGTGCATGCTAAATAAAATCATAAACTAATGATAGAAAGAACGAAAATATAAAATAGATCTAGACCTGACCGGGAACATGGGTTTTATCAGGTTGACCCGCCTAACTTAATTTGGATTTATAGGATTTTCTGTGATGTCCGATCTAAATAGTGGGTCAACTCGATTTTGATACTGAGTCGCGGGTCAACCGATAGGACTGGTTGGTCCGGTATGTGTTTTAAAGCATCGCTCTCATGTCCACTATCTTTTTTTTTTAATTTTTTGTAGTCAATGTGAAGTTCATTGTTCCAGGTTGAGTGATTTTCCATAATCATGTATCAATTTATGTAGCCATCATTTCTTGAAGCTTTGTGGTTATGATATAATCAAACTTATTTCAGGGATGCATGACATGTTGGATGTTTAGTTTTGCTATTTTTTATTTTTAAGCTTCATGGGTATGACATGTAATTTTGTGTGTCTTGATCTTTTTCATGCTGACACCCTTAGCTATATTCAGAGCACAGTGTATCTAATGCATAGCACATCTTGTGTACAGATGAGTTCTCATACCATTTTGAGGGTTGTCATTTTGGCTAATGTTATGAGAATCTGATTACTAATGCATCAAGAATGGCTAGGTTAACATACGAAAATGGAAGTAATAGAGCCCTTAAAACTAGTTTCTTTTGAAATTTTCATTCATCTTGTGTTAAAGATCCTTGTGACAGACATGGTAGTTCCAAAGCTGAGGGTGTTTCTGCTATTAAATTTTTGTGTTCATATGGTGACAGAATTAATAGAATATATATTGTGTTGATATTTGATTAACCATTTGAATTGGGTGCCATTATATTATCTAGTTTTTGCATGTAAGAGTAGATGCTGTCCACTAGAAAAAAAACAGATGATCAAATTATTCAGTTCATTGAATTTCTAACCTTTTAACTTCTGATAAATTATATCTTCTAATAGATTCTCAAAAATTTTGGCACATGCTAGAGAGAGCTGGCATTTCTTGTAGTTGAATCAGGAGTGGTCGGGCCCCAAGATGTGTTGTTTGAATCCAGGAATATTCCTCCTACTTAGATTCGCGAAACATAAATTTAACCGATGAGAGAGAATAGAGTGGACCCGACCATTCCTCTCGCACACAAAATAGATAATCGGGGTCAGTTAGCGCATTCGACTCCCTGCGTCGAATGCACTAACACCCACCCGGTTAACAAAGTCCCACAATTGATTCGCTTCCCTAGTCCAAGTCATTTCTTTTTTTATTTATATTCTTCAACTAAAGCCTTTTTAAATGATAGAAACTTGGTTCCTGCTCCATCCGCGGGTTCCCCTGCCTCTGGTGTGCAAGGGATCGATGCTGGCCTTGCAGTGGCGTCCTCCCTTGCTGCTGGCCTTGCTCGGGCTGGTGCTTAGGCCTCGGTTCCTTGGGCTTCTATTCAGGCTCCGTCTGCTGCTGCAGGGGTGGCGCATGCTGGTCTTTCTCATGCCTCGCCCCCTTCCTTTGCTCAGGTGCTTCTTAATTTTGTTCTTCCTCCGGCCCTTCCCATTGCTGTCAACAGTTCAGCACTTACAGATTTGGGCGAGCCGGCTACGTTCTTCTCCATGGAGGAAGTCCATTTGTCTTACAAGCCGCTGGAGCATGCGATTGTTGCTAAGACCCCTTTGGGCCGGCCACCTTTCCAAGATATCAGGATGCATATTGCGCAAAGGTTTCAATTGAAGCAAGAGTTCTTCATGAGTTCCTTGGACGGTCGTCACTTGTTGTTGCGGTTCCAGAATCAAGAGGATTATCTACAAGTGCTGCTCAAGGATTCTTTGTTTATTAAGGGAAAGCCTTTCTGGTTCTCTAAGTGGACCATGGAATTCTCTCCGTTCGAAGACTCTCCTTTTGTCCCTGTGTGGCTGGAGATGCCCGGGCTGCCTGCTAACTTTTTCAACGAAGCTATGTTACAATCTATTGCTGGTAGCATTGGCCCCGTCCTTCAAGTAGACAGAAACACATTATGCTTGACTTGCACCCATGCTGCTCATGTTTGTGTTCAGTTAGATATCTCCAAGCAGCTCCCTCACCGGGTTTGGATTGGCATTGGGTCTGGCAGCCTGTGGCAACCTCTTGTTTATCCCCCCCCCCCCTTGTATTGTTCTTCTTGTAATCGACTCGGCCATGAGCCCTCCAAATGTAAGAAAAAGGCAGTCCGATTTTCTGAACCTGACCCTCTGGCTTCTAATGGTGCTGCTCCTTTAGTTGTTCAGACTACTCCTTCTCAACCTGCTGCTCCGACTGCACCCAAGCGTGTTTGGCGCCCTTCTAAGGCCCCTGGGTCTGTCTTGGTTCCTCCCCCTCTGGCTCCTCTAGCTGTGCTTGGCAATAATGTTGTTGCTCTCCAAGTGCTTGACCAGGGTGTGGATGATTCACCCCCGCCACCTGTTGGTGATGGTGTTGGTGCATCTATCCATCCTGTTGTTGCCCCTGTTGGTTCTCCCCTGGTGGCTAATCAGGCTGCAGTTGCTCTAGCTGCCCATGCCCTTGCGGTTGGCGTTGGTTTAGCTGAAGGGATTGTGGCCCCTGCTGGTGCTACTGTCCCTCCGATGTGCCATCTTGCTGCTCCTTCTGCGGCCCCAGTGCTCGTCCCAACCAGCCTCCCCGAAGTTGCTGTTGCCAAGGTTATGGATGCTACCCCTACAGCTACGGGCTGGCACAGGGCCCCTATGCTTGCCCCTCCTTCTGTGAAGATTGGCCCAGCCTCCGCTCCGCTCGCTCAAGCGCTCCTGGCTTCTCGCTCATCTGAAGACTCCACTCCTCCCTCTGGAGCCGCCCTGCCCGCTTTGCAGGTTGTTGCTGCCCCTCCGCCTCTTGCAGCTCCAGGCTCTAGCGTGGGCTTCCCTCACGTCATCTCCTTCGCAGGGCCACCTGCTCCTGTCCTCGCCACGGGGCTAAACGATGCTGCTGCGGCATGGCCTCCTACTGCTGGCCGGGCTACTCACGCCTCCCCTTCCCAATATGTGGGATCCCCGGTCGCCTCGCCTACGCAGTCCTCCCCGGCTATTTCGCCTGCTGCCCTTAGACTCTCCTTCGCGCAAGCTCTGAAGTGAGCTGTTAACCACAAGCCCCCTGGGCCTTCTCCGCCTTCGGTCCGCGCCCTGGCCTTGGCTGCTGCCCCCTTGGCTGGATCTCCATGTGATGCCTCGTTGTTCCCTCCGGCTGATGGCTTCATCAAGCTCCCTATTCTCCTACAACCTCTTACTATCCCTGGCCTCCAGCCATCTGGCCCCGCCGACTTCACTACTGTTCATACCAACTGGGTCGGCGTGCAAAACGAGGACCGTTCCCGTCCTCCTTCCAAGCCAGATCGTGTCAATACCAGGAGTTCTCTGCGCATATCCAACTCTACGAGCTCTACTCGATACCGAGACTTTGTTTAGTTTTTGGCATCTTTGGCCTCTTTTGGTTTTGGGGCCCTCAGGTTATTTGTTGTTCTCCACCCCTTACTTGGGTGCTGTCCCTATCCATGTACTCCTCTATATTCTTACTACTTTCATTAATGGAAAATCGCTTGCCTTGTGGCCGGGGTGGCACGTCCTGTCCCTTTCGCAATGAAGGGATGAACGGACTCCCTCATTTCCCACCTTGCAAGTATTACCTTTCAGTTAAAAAAAATGATAGAAGCTTAACGTATTTGATTATATTGTCCATATAATTAATAAGGCATTCACGGCGTTGGTCATCTACCACTTGAAATTAGAAAATTTTAATATCATTTTTCTATATATCATCAAGGGGTTTACTTATTTACAGTGCTATCAATGTGTCGGGTCGGCCCGATAAGTCCACGGGTCTGACCTGATTTTGGGTCGAGTTGCAAGACCTTTTCCGACCTATAGGATCTTAATCGGGTCTAAAAGTCTGATCCGATTAGATCCACGGGTCTAGCGCGAGTTTTGAGTTCAACCCACGGGCTAATTTGACCCGTTCTCTTTTTTCCCCCTCTTAAAATTTTAAGAATTATTTAATTAAAATTATGTTATTTTATTTAATTAAAAATTATTTTTTAAAAAAATTAAGTAATTAACATCAAAACTCTAATTAATCTAGTGAAATTATAAAATTTATGTTATTAAATATTCTATTTTTAATTTTTATTATTTTTATTTAAGTTTTTGAGCAGAAATAAATTTTAGTCGAGTTTTACAATTTTTTAATAGTGTCAGATTCGACTCGACATAATTTGAGCCCGGACTGAGTTTAAATTTTAATATTGATAAGTTAGACCCGAGCCGAGTCAACTTAAGTTTGGTATGAACAGGCCAATTAAAAGCCCTACTTATTTACTTTTTCTTAAGAATCAGGAGAATGATTTACATTAATTCTCTTCCCCGTTGTGTTTTGTTACTCTTGATTTTTTTTTGTTGAACTTTTACCATTGTGTATTCTGTATCTATATCAGAGATCCGATCTCAACATATCTCTGAGACATCAAATCTAATTCTAGTACCAGATCTATCATCTAGTGAACAATCTAAGTCTCATTTTCATAAGTGAAGTGAAGATTTTCTCTACCCATTTTTAGTGCTACCACTATTCTATGTTTCTACTGCAAGCCCAAACTTATTATTCCATATTATAGTGTATCCTTGTTTATCATTAAGCACTTTTCACAGGGATACGAAAGCCTAGTTTTATATAAGATTTTTTTACGTGAAAATTATTGTTAAATAAAATTTTATAAAAAATATTTTTAAAAATACATTAACAAGTATATCGCCGTATAAATCTGAATTGTGTAAAAATATCATTTTTATATGTATACATATCACTTCTTTTTATCAAAAATTTACAAAAAAAAATCATACTTAAATAATATTTATGTACTATTTGAATTAATACAACGATATGTTTACAAATATATTTTTAAGAATATATTTTTATTAATTTATCTCTAACAATAATTTTTATGTAAACACTCTTTTTATATATTATAGTTCAATAGTCATTTCCATTTAAATTTTAGATATATTATACATCCTCTTATATATACATTCTATGTTACTATGAAATTTTGAGCTCAAATTAGTAGTACTCAAATAATATTCTTCAAAATTTAGTAGACGAATGGTTCTCATAATTTTTTTTATGAGGGTGACCTCTCATTTCTACGAATTCATACTCACCCTCCACCTACATTCACGAGGGTGACCTCTAATTTCTACGCATTAGATACGGAGATGACAGTGTGATATGTGAATTGTATCTGATTAATAATTAAATTAGTTATCGAATATTTTATTTAAATAATTATTCAATTAATATGGTTTCGAATTCGATTCGAATTTTAACCGGATAATTATTATGCCTATTTAGAAGTGAGTCATGTGAGCCGTGTGGGAGCATCGTAAGTTATTTTCTCAACAAAAAAAAAAGAGTGGAAGTTATTTTTTTTAGGAGATGTTATCAAAAGATTAGACTTCATCCTAAAAAAAGAGATAACTTATCAAATAAGTGTAAGTGGAATACTTATTTTTAAATTATATTTTTAGATAAAAAAAATAAAATAAATAATCAAATAACATATTAAGATTTAAGTTAATTATATATAGAATATGTGTATCCTTCAATATTTATCTAAGGGTTCATATTCAGATATCTAACATCTGATTAAATTATCTAAGGGTTCATATTTCGGATTCGTATCCAATTAATAATTAGATATCTAATATCTGATTAAATTATCTGTCAGATATTTTATTTAAATAATTATCTAATTAAACGAATACGAATTTTGAATTCGATTCAAATTTTAAATAAATAATTATCGGACTTAATATGCATCTTAGCTTTGCCTTCTTCCTTTGCCGCCCCGTCCTCTCTCTTCCTTCCAATTCTTTACGTTTGATCGTGATGATCCTCTCTCACCAGAAATATGCATGGCGACTGAGGTAACTTAGTTTTGAACTAAAGTAAAAGCATACTAAATTAAATCGTAGTTGTATTTGTATATAATCTGGGGTGAACTTAAAACCACCGGATTCGCATTATATTGGATGCTCGAAGGAGGAGGGTTATAGGGATTTTTGCATATATATATATATATATCATTATTTTTATATAAACTTCTCATTTAGATCTATTGTTATACATATCTTTGATATGCCTCAAATGATAATCGTTATATCTATAATATCTTGAATTTTAAAATTTAAAAATATGTTAAATCCCATGATAAAAAAAGATTCAAGATAAATTTATTTATATTTATACGTATCAATTTTCCTTTCATGAATTGGTCAGGTAAGTTCACTTAGTTGAAATGAGAGAATTAGGTGATGTCTCAGAAGTTAGACAATACTCTATATAAGCAGGGGCGATAGACGATACGATGGGGTTAGACTATATTCTATTTAGGTGATGATAGCCGATAGAGTTAGACAATATTCTATCTAAGTGGGGGTGATAGATGATAAAATGAAGTTAGATAATATTCTGCCTAAGTCGAAGGTAAAGATAGACGATGTCCCTACAGATTAGACGAAAGATCTAGGCGTTGGGTTAATAGACGATGGAGGATAGATGATGTATTGGGAGAAAACGAAATGATTGGACGAAGAATAGTCGGTGGTTGGATGATAGGTTTAGACGGAAGACTTGTCCAATGTGAAAACCTAAATGATAGTAAGTAGACGATAGAAATATGCGATGAACTTGTAGTTTTATTAGAAATAGACGACGACCTAGACGATATTTGGTTCTAAGCAGATGGACGTTGTACAAGAACAGATGACTTACTCAAACTACGAATTAGATGATGAAAGATTTAACAATGAGACTTAGATCTTAAAATCCAGGTTTTGATTATAAACGATGCACCCAGTCGGTAGTGCAAGATCTTCTAGAGAGTTGGGACATGGAACCGAATCCCTAAAGATGTGACCGGGCGTAAAAGACTAGTAAGGAAGCTTTTGTCAAAACTAAATAGAATATCTATTTTGTAAAGTATTTTAGACAAAAGGGGAGGAGAGTGGTATGATAGGTGCACGAAGACGCACTAAAGTGAAAGAAGGTGGATGACAAGTGTCTAACATACATGGCAAGGTTGTAGCAGGTGGCAAACTTAGTTTTCATACAATACATGGTACAACATTGGCTTGGGAGTGAGGTCCTTATTTAGACCCCTCTTTCTTCACATTTTTCACCTCTCAAACCCTTAACTTTTCCGAACCCCTTTAAAGTTGTTCTACATCGTGTAAGTATCTTGATGATCTTCAAGCTATCATTTAATCTCCGATTTTATATTTCTTCACCATTATATGAGATTGGATCTATATTCCCTCTATCTCTTTTATTTCTAGGAGGGTGACTTAGACGGGGCAGAACTAGAGGTTGGGAGTGAAAAGACTGAAGGCCGGTGACTGCGAGATTCTCGTTAAGGTATGATGTCTAAGCACAAGCTATGCATGAAACTTAAGGCTAGGATTGCTTAATCTATGTTTTATGTTTCTCCCAACTAAGTACCGATCTTATGTAAGAGGCCATGATTAGACCGCGACCATGTTCTGATATTCTTGTGTCTTTCCTTACATTTCACAATGATTTCTTGCACAAGATAGAGTGCATAAGAGCTTAAACAAACCAAGAATGCCCATAATTAAGGCAAAATCCATGCATAAACGAAATAATGCAAACTAAGTAAGCGAATAACACATACAAGTTTGAGTGTGAAGTTAACTTCAAGAGATAAAGAAATGTGCATATAGGGCTGGACTCCACTCGGCATTACACTCGATTTCAAGATGCTATATCTATATAGACAGAAGGTCAGGCCCACTATCATGATTAAACCTAGAATCTAAACTTTAACATGCAGTCTGAGCCATGTTTTCTTCAATGAGAAATCCACTTGAATGTGTTAGAGGAAAGGGCTACTTAGAGAAAGGGTTAGCCAGAGAAAAGGGTTACTCGGATAAGGAGTTTTGGAGAGGTAATCTGAGATAGAGCCACTCAGAAGGTGAAGCCACCACTGCATGTTTTACTGCACTTTCCAACCTTGATATGTTATGATGCATATTTTGATTACTCTGGTTAGCATGATGGAAATATGGGTACGAGCTTCATGTTATGCATATGTTATAAAAGAATGATGGCTATATGTATGTATATGTAAATATGTTGACCCACTAAAGCCACACACGGACTGTATTGATAAGATAATACATTAAATGTAAACCTTGAAACCATGCATATATATAATGTGAAGATTCCTCTTGTTGTTGTTAAGCTCTTCATGTGCAAGTCTATACTGCAAGTGTATGATACATGTTTACGTTCACAAGATCATGTTGCAAGTTAAGTTATGACTATGATATTCCTAGTTCTTGTGTCTAGATTACAAGCTTTCATCATTGACCTTAACAGTCTTGGACGGTGATGTGAGACGCCCTTATTGTTATTCCACCTTTGCCTACCCAATCAATCCTCTATGAGATCTTTCAGATTATGATTTCTAAATCACGTAGTTGCACTTAATTATATTGGTACCACATGATATGTAAAGTTAGTTTTCATAAGTAGACTACTACTCGTTTTAAAGCATGAATGAATGAGCTCATTATTGGCAGGTGAATGTGGTGGTGTTAGAAGTCCTAGTGAGTCATCGTACTCAGCAGATTCTTTGATCCGTTTTAGGTGTCAGTCTAATAGAATGCGATCAGGGTAGCCCCACTAAAATGTGGTCCTTGTAGGTGTGCGGCCAGTTTTAGTGACTTGGTATGTTATGGGTAGTGCTATCTTAGGATGTTCTGAATGGTAATTTGTGTTAGTCGCTTGTGCGGGCTTCTATACTATGATGCGATCTAGATTAATTATGGATTGGATGAGAAATAGCCCTTGTTTATTTCTTAAATATAGATCATTTTATGCTGTAGATTGTTTGTGTTTATGTCACGTAAATGATAATACTCTCAATTATGTATACGCATACCTGCATTCTGCATTTTCACTTTTGCTGAGACGTGACAATATCCCTATGCTTTCCAAACTATCAACCCCTAATGAATATTATGATAATATTCCACAAAAGGTTAAGATATGAAAAATATCTAAAATTAATGCTTTGGCGCGCGCGTGCGCAGAGAGAGAGAGAGAGAGAGAGAGAGAGAGAGAGAGAGAGAGAGAGAGAGAGAGAGAGAGAGAGAGAGAGAGAGAGAGATTAACTTGAGGATAAATTAGTCATTCTCTCTCTTAACTCACACTTCACTCTAGTTAATCAAGTAGAGGTTACGACGAAAGTATAACTCTAATTATTCGGAGTATATTAGGGGTATTTGTGACAATATATCTAAATGAAGGATTTATTTATAGAAAAATAATATTTAAAAAGATATTTATACAAAAATCCTTATTTTTAACCTCAACTTGGTATATTCAAATAATGCGAAGTTGCCTCGACTTAAAGGCTCTAAGTTCGCTAGGTCGGAGGATAAGCTTTGATTCAAGTGAATTTGGCCCAATGACATAGGGAAGAGAGGAGTGGTGAAGGATGTTCCTGCGTAGGCATTGGTTGGGCATCAGCCCAAGAAAAGCTATGCCCCAGACTTCTTTTTAGCGACTGTAAGATGAGTAAATATTTGTTGCAAAGAGTAAATAATACTCGGTGTGCGCCATGTGACTCCCATCAACTGTCGCGTCTTCCCATACCCAGTCAAGTGGACTCCATTTGAGCGTGTGGCAAATTTGTTACAAACCTCAACAGATAGATACCACTCTTATATGGCAAAGTATAATTCTTAGTTATATCTAATCATCTTGTAAACCCACGTTAACTCGTGCACTCATGTACTCGTGCGTCAACACACTCTGGATATTCGGTGCAACAACTGTGTTCCGACTTCCGAGTTAGTTTTCCCTTCATCACATGTATTATTACGTCGATCAAAGTGAAGACATCTAGTCGTCGTGTTGGTTGGTCGGTTCGGGTATACCCGACCCATTTTACAAACTGCAGTGAGAACTTGCCGGGTCTATATAGACTCGTTAGGGTTGGACCTGATAAAGACCCGATGATGTAACGGGTAAAAACATGTCACCGCAACGGGATTCGGGCACACTTCTCCGCTTTGATTTTTTTTCCGGTAGGCTTGTGGTAAGTTTGGGTAACAACAAAGAGGGAACCGCAAGTCTACCAGAAAGGTGAAAAAAAAAGTGAGAGAAAAACAAAGGTCCCACCGAGATTTGAACTCGGGTTACTGGATTCAGAGTCCAATGTCCTGACCACTAGACCATGGGACCAGTTCTGTGTGTGCCTGTCATGGACTTTTATTTCAATTCTGCCATGAGTTCATCTTTCCCTGCGGCTAGCCACTCAAAGAAGTTGACTTTGGACTTTACCGGATGAAAGGCCCTTCCCGGCAACACCAACTTGCTTTTTGGGAGACGGAACGCCGAAATAACTCTCTTAAATGCACAATTGCATCGTCATTATTTTACATATCTGTTAATATTGATTAGCTCGCTACATTTCATCACTCGTAAAAGTACCTTTAATGTCACTGGCTTTTAGTATTTCACTAAAATATTATATTTAACATTGATTAATATTTATCTAAATATTTAAAAATATTAAAGTATCCCTAATATTTAAAACTCTACTCTACTCCTGCTCCTGCTGAACCTCCTGCTGAATCTCCTGACCTCCAGCTGACTGCCCCTGCTGAGAGCGAGTGCTCCGCCTCGGCGCCATACTCGCTCCTAAAGTAAAAGACAGAAAATACGGAAACGGCAAGGTCAAGAAAAACACACGATGCCCGATGTCAGCGTCAATTGTACATCATCGCTGTGGACTAGTGGATCACCACAATTACTTATGATTCTCGTATAATCCCACAACCGCGCTCTGATACCAACTGTAACGACCCGAGAATCTGATTATCAGGAAGGTCCGATAACCCGAGACTCGCACTGCCACCCACGAGTCCGAAGACTCGGAAGGGTTAAAAGGATGGTATGGAGAATACACAAGTATCACAAATAATTACAGAAATTAAACAGATATATAATTAAGCAGGAAATAAATTAACATTTTACATGATACATGGTCCACAAGATATAATAAAATAAACAACAACAGTAGTCCATAACCAGTACAGAGATAAGAAAGAAAAGTACAGCTACACGGGACATACCTCGGCTCTGTCCTCTGGCACTAACGTTGGGCACCCGAACCACGCTGAGCCTAAGACGCGCTCCCTTGAGATCATGACTCATCTGAAACACGGTGAAAACACGCAGGGAATGAGTCTCGGAACCAGACTCAGTAGAGATCACTCGAACCCTACCTCGCAAACGGAAACCGGTACACTAGCAGTAAGCGAGAACCTCGAAAGGGGAAGCCCTGCAATCTACAAAACACTGATCTCACGGCACAAAAATTGACACGCGTGCCACGGTGTAACGACCGGAACACCACGGTCAACACGACAAAAACCTGAAGGTCGAAGTCGCAACGACTGACAGTCTGTCACTCCGAACTCGACAGGAGCACCTCGCACTAGAAGCACAGTCGGTAGCATCCCCTGACGTCTTACACCGCACCGTAGGTGAACTGTCTAGCGTGGTAGCTCCTACCAGAGGCACGGACACCGAACAAGTAACCACAAAGCAAGTGACTAGATGGGGTCACGCTCGTCAGTGCGTGTCCACTGCCCCCAACCACGTGTGCACACACAGACCATGCGTCCTAGGTCTGGCCTCTGACTAGTTTTCCCCTGGAGCAGGACTCTGGCTACCGACGAGGGGCCCGACGGAAACCAGTCTAAAAACCGTCCTCAGGGTAGCCTCTCAACCACTCCCTGTTGGGTCTACTCGCGTGCAGGCAGGCTACGACTAGGGGAGGGTCACTAAAGGAGTAGACTCTCAAGTCAACGAAAAACCACGTCTCAACCGGACAGGGTACAAGGACTGCCCCTCGTATCGACACCGTCTCACGGTGGTAGAAGCCGAGAACGACACCTCCCGGGATTACGCCGTACCACGACGCATGGCCCCGACACGATGCCCAGCATCTGTCAGACCACGGTTCAGCACGCGGACCAAGGTCCACGCACTCGAGATTCGAATCGACCAAAAAGGAAACGCCGGTTAGACTAACCCCTTGAACGGTCCACTCTTGGCCGCCCAGGAATGTACGACGAGACCAGGAGATGAACGGCCAGGAACAAACCGTTCTTCCCCTGGGAAAAACGGGCAAAGACGCGGCTACCAACAAACCGCCCAAAGGATGAATGGCTAGACACTAGCCGCACAAGGGAATGAGCGGACCCAACCTGGCCGCACGTCCACCAACGGCACCAGTGATGAACGGCCAACCCCCGGCCGCTCATTGGGATAAGTGGCTAGCTCCTAACCGCTCGTCCCAATCACTGTGCAACGGTCATAAGCAACGGTCGAAAAATGAGACGGGATGAGCGGGCGGCCTCGGGCCACACATGTGTTATGCGGTCGCTCGACAGGCCGCATAACCCCACTACGCTCCGAGCCGAAGGGCGGATAGACCAAGGCCGCACATGGGATAAATGGGCCCTAGTTCGACCGCTCAACCTTCACCGGCGCGAAAACGGCGAACTTCGCAGGAATTCGCCATTTCGGCCCCCAAACAAGCCCCACGAAGGGGGAAACGATGGGAAACGAACCCCCAAGTCCCCTAGCATGATTCTACGCTCCCGAAACGTGGAATCGCGGTTTAAAATGATGGATCGGGCGAGCTCTCCCCAAGACATGGTTTTCCCTTCCCGACGCAAAAATAACCCCTCTCGGCCTCGCCTAGGGCTGAAACTTGCGGGGAAGGAACGCAAGAGGCTAGGGATCGTCACCCTACCTCAAATGCGCCTCGAGGCGCGCCAGATCGTCCCGAAATCGCGATGAAACCTTTGAGAATCCCCCGTCTCTTCATGAAAACCCGCGAGCTTTACGCCGCCACGACCACCTCGCCGTCGCCACGCCGTCGCCCACTGCTGTCTGCAGTCGGAGGGGCTCGCCACAGTCATGCCGGAGGAAGAGAAGGAGAGGGAGAGGCGCTCGCGGTGGGGAGAAAGGAGGAGGAAGAAGAAGAAGAAAAGGGGGGAAATGAATAAAGAGATCCCCTTATTTATAGAAAATCCGAATTTCCATAAAAATATCAAAAAATTAAAAGTTACATTTCCGCGATCCTCGGAACGCACCGATCATAACGGTACCACTCTCGCCTAGGTGAACGGCCCGGTTCACACGCAACGAGGTTCCAAAGGAATTGTCGAAACACACACCGGAAATCAGAAAACACGCGCGGAAAGGCCGCGGATGCACTCCGGGCCTCCGAAACAACTCCGGATCGCGCTGACCTGAACATAAAAGATGTCCGAAACGAAATTTTGGACACGACGGAGCCGGACACTCCGAGAAACCAGATCCAACACCCACGAAGAAGGATCCGAAAGGTCCGGGATATTACAGGCTTACCACCCCTCCTTGTGGGAGGTAGTGTTTGGATGTAAAATTGACTTCCCCTCCCCTTGTTCAACCCCCTTGCATGGGGCGTAGTGCATGTAAATCGAATCTCCAGGTTGAAGCTTCATCGGCGCGGCGTGTGGGTAAGCCCACGCTTCCTCGCTCGCCCTCGTCTCCGACTAGGATCGGTGTCTTCACACCGGTCAGGTGAGCCTCGGTCATCCCCTTGCTGGTTTATTTCCTTTGCTAGTTTAGTCTCGCCTCTAGTGCCATCGGACGGTGAGTTGAGTGCCCGATCACAAACTACTAACATTTGAATGACTACCGCGGGAGAGTTGTGAGAGAGCCATTACATCCCACGCCCTCGGCGTGCTGGCCGCCCACGGAATTGGGCATCCCAAACCCTTAGGGGTCCGTCCTAAGCTAGCCATACCCCAAGAGCAGCAAGGTCCCACTTCGGACCCTCCCCACCATCGTCGGTTCGCCTACGGGCACTAGTGTGCGCTTCGCTAGTCGGTCCGCTATAGTGAATCCGCCGCTCAACGTTGATTGCTTGCAAGTCTAGGTCCAAGGGAATCGGTCGAGTGGCTGCCACCCCCAAGGTGGTGTCACATCAAATGTGCTTGCTTGATGAAATGCTCATTCACCAATTAATTTTCCTCATGTCTATGATATATGATTTTCAGCTATTGCATTCAAAATGAATTACCGAACTATTGAAACTGGTGATTCACTTCAATTCCTCATCAACTTTATGATGGACGAGGAGGAGTATTGGGAGGAGGTTGAACATGTCGTAGTGTTGCACATGTTATCCCCTGGAAAATCTATCCCTAAGACCCCAATACACAGAGATGTTGGTTGAGGTCATAGGTGGGTTAAACAAGTAATGGATGGTCATGTTGGCCGGGCATACTCAAGTTTTCGGGTTCACCCTCACCTATTCTTAAGGTTAAGAGATACACTGATGGAAAGAGGTGTGCTCATTGACACCAGGAATATGTCTGCCACTGAGTAATTGGCTATTTTTCTTCTTAAGGTTGGTCATGGAGTTGGGATTAGGTTACTCAGAGAATGGTTCCAACATTCAAGAGAGACGATTAGTCAGCACTTTAATAATATTCTCATGGCAGTTTTATCCATACGTCATGACTATATCAAACTGCCAACTGGTGAAGAGCAAGTGCATCCCAAAATTCGGCATGACCCCAAATTCTACCCCTTCTTCAAGGTTATGTGCGAGACACACTCCTCATAAATATTAACTCATATTTAATTGTTCATAAAGTGCTAGTGCTTTTTTGTTTGCTTTATTGTTAGAATGCCTTGGGTGCAATTGATGGAACGCACTTTTCTGCAAAGGTGCCGATGAATGACCAACCTCGTTATCGAAATCGAAAGGGTGAGACATCCCAGAATGTCATGGGATGTCCCAGAATGTCATGGGATGTGTGAATTTTGATCTTACATTTACTTATGTCATTGTGGGTTGGGAGGGATCAGCTCCCGACATGAAAGTGTTAAGGTGGGCCATTGAGAAAGGTGAATTTACTGTACCGGAAGGTAAATGATTCTCAATTCGTAGCGTATTGCCACTCCGAGATTTATATACTCAAACTTCCACACATTCTTTACCGTAGGGAAATACTTCTTGGTTGATACAGGGTATGCAAACATTCCTCATTTCTTAGCACCGTATCGTGGGAAAAGGTACCATTTATCGGAGTACATGTGTAATAGAACGAGAGTTTCACATCGGGATAAGGACATGTTCAACCATAGACACGCTCAACTACGAAATTACGTCAAGCATGCCTTCGGTGTGCTCAAGTCACGTTTCACAATTCTAGTGAAGCAACGAAACTATCCAATTAAGACATAAGCGAGAATTGCAATGGCATGTTGTGTACTACACAACTTCATTAGAAAGGAGCAGGGCCTTGATCATATTTTCTAACAAGCAGAGAATGACATGAATAATCCTGGAGATGACGAGGTGGATGATGAGGATAATGTGGCAAGGAGGGAGGTTGCTAGAGGGGAGAGATTTCGGGACCGTATAGCCACTCGGCTTTGGACCCATCACAGTAGCCGAGGGTACTCTCTAAGCCAAAATATTTGGTTCTATAGTAATCACTTCATCGACTGCAATCATATTGACATGTGGTTTGTCCAATGCAGGCGCAATCAAATGGAGACATAAATTGAGTGATTGTGGGCGTATGTGTGCTCACTGATGAGATGGACAATTTCTTTTCTTCGTGATTTGATTACATTTTATTTCTATTGTGCAACATAATTTCCTTAACAATTTTTTTGGATATGACAATATCTTCGGGGAATGGCATCCTCACTCGCTATAAACTTCATATGAATGATTATGACCATGACAACTTCATAACATATTGAGACATACACACATAATTACCACTCACATAATTTTTTGGAGCAGCCTAGCTCAGTGTGCCACGGGCTTCTGGCTACTACACATGCACATGTGTTTTGATTTCTGTTGTATTTTTATGTTTATGTTTTATTTATTTTCATCAATATATTTACGTTTTAAATTTTTTTACAGGATGATCGTTAGCAATAATAGACAAATTGGGCTATGATGATGGGAATGAGCCATTCATATGATGAGGAGTACTGTGGGGGCATCTCATTTCATTTCCCTTGTTGTATGTCGCACCTACAGTAGATTGGACGGTCTAAGGGCTGCCCCTACTAATGGTGAGATTTAATACATGTGACTTGGAATGTGAGTGCACATATGTCCTCCAATGAATTTGTAGACATGAATGAGGCCTATCTGAGCTTAAGACCACCATATACAACATTATGTGTATCTTTCCATTTTCAGGGTATCAATAAAATGGTTTCAAAAATGATGGGCGATAGTAAATATTGTATTCAATGTGAATGTGGCCAAGGGGAATCTCTTATCAAGATCTAAGAATCCCCAACGTCCCTACTATTGCTGCCCACTTGGTGTATGTTATTCCCAATTACAAAATGTTATTTGTTTACATGCTCTATATGTCATATTCTCTTGTATACCTCCTCACAGTTTGGGAATGATAAGTCATGCCGATTCTTCATGTAAGTGGATGAGTTATTACTTTATCCTTGTGGCAAAGCCTCATGTGGGAGGCGGACCTCAAACACTAGTAAGACTAAGGGGAAAGTATTTTATGTATGTCCATAATCAAAGGTACATGGCACACTCCTCATTAAGTTCTTCCTTTTTGGTTACGCTATCAAATGCATCTTACTTCAACAATAAATATCTTTTGCAGGCGGATGATAGAACAGTAGGTTGTGGGTTCTTTAAGTGCGCGGCAGATATGTAAATGGTAAATCATAAGTTTATTCTTAGTCCATAATTAAGAATTACACTTATTTTGATTATATGGCCTCGTCTGTTTCCTTCTGTTCTATAATTTATTTATTTTTTGGGGGGGTTGTATGTGTTTTGACAGATTGTGTGTATGTGTGTTGAGGGTGTGTGTGTGTTTGTGTGTATGTGTGTGCAGGGGAGACTGTGTGTGTGTTGTGCTTAGCAAATGATAGAGTGTGTGTGTCTTCAGTGGGGATAGGTTGTGCGTGTGTGTGTATTTTGCCAGATACTTTTTTTTGGGGGGGGAGGTGTATGTGTGTTGGCCAATTGATAGTGTGTGTGCAGGATTGTGTGTGTGTGTGTGTAAGGGAGATAGATTGTGTGTGTGTGTGTGTGTGCAAATGATTGTGTTGTGCTTAGCAAATGATGAGTGTGTGTGTGTGTTGTGTGTGTGTGTGTGTGTGTGCGCGCGCTTGTGTGTGTGTGTGTTGTGCTTAGCAAATGATAGACTGTGTGTGTTCAGTGGGGACAGGTTGTGTGTGTGTGTGTGTGTGTGTGTGTGTGTGTGTGTGTGTGTGTGTGTGTGTGTGTGTGTGTGTGTGTGTGTGTGTGTGTGTGTGTGTGTGTGTGTGTGTGTGTCGACAGACTGTGTGTGCGTGTGTTCAGGGGAGACAGATTGTGTGTGTGTGTTATGCTTAGTAAATGATAGAGTGTGTGTGTGTTCAGTGGGGACAAGTTGTATGTGTGTATATTCTGTCAGATATTTTTTTTCGGGGGGGAGGTGTATGTGTGCTGACCAATTGACAGTGTGTGTGTGTGTGTGTTGTGCTCAGCAAATGATAAGAGTGTGTGTGTGTGTTCAGTGGTGGGTGGGTGTGTCTTCAGTGGGGACAGGTTGTGTGTAAGAGTGTGTGTGTGTGTTCAGTGGTGGGTGGGTGTGTCTTCAGTGGGGACAGGTTGTGTGTGTGTGTCGATAGACCATGTGTGTGTGTGTGTGTGGGGACAGGTTGTGTGTGTGTGTCGATAGACCATGTGTGTGTGTGTGTGTGTGTGTGTGTGTGTGTGTGTGTGTGTGTGTGTGTGTGTGTGTGTGTGTGTGTGTGTGTGTGTGTGTGTGTGTGTGTGTGTGTTGGTGTTGTGCTTAGCAAATGATAATGTGTGTGTGTGTTCAGTGGGGACAGGTTGTGTGTGTGTGTGTGTGCAGGGGAGACAGATTGTGTGCGTGTGTGTGTGTTGGTGTTGTGCTTAGCAAATGATAGTGTGTGTGTTCAGTGGAGACAGATTGTGAGAAAACTGCTCCTTCCCATTATTTAGTGCTCCCATTGTTCAATGTTGGTATTATACTTCTTCCTAATGTCAAACTATCGTTGGTCCTATCAGGTATGCTTGAGGCAATGATGATGGGTTGGATGGCCTAATGACAACCCCCAACTAATGTGATGGAACATGATCCATGTGATTACATTATCTCATGTTCTGAGCCCCATCTCCTTACTCTTATCAAGTTCATATACTTTGCACTCATTGTTATAATTTGTGATTATATCATACACATCTTTCAAGAAAAGAGTTCAAACTAGCGGATATCAGAAATCAGGAATCTCTAACATATCTACAGCAGAAGGAGAGATTGAAGAACATGCACTGGTGAAAGATTTAAGACGGACAATCGAGAAAGAAATTTACAGCCAAGTTGATTGTTCAACTATGTGACTCTTTATTGTCAAAATTTGACAATCTGAAATTATGTAAGAAGAATTGATTGGACAAACGTTTATATGTTCGAGTAAACATTTCCTAAATTTTTGTAAACTGTTCTTAAATGTGATAAATCATATTTCATCATTCATTCAGTCTTTGACTTGAAAATAAGATTCTTCGTGTGGGTGTTTCAATTGTTGATAGTTTTTTTTTCTTCTGAACATTATGTCATGATATCAAAGGAAAAGATGTTCATATGAATATGTCTAAAATATATTTTCTTATTCAATTATGAAATTAGTATAAGAATAGTTAAAATTGTGACTTATAAGAACGAAGTAAGAAACTAAAAGGGAGATGTGCATTTAAATACTTCACGTTTTTAAATTTAACTTATTTTTATGATTAATGATTAGATCACTCGTGAAAGAAAAAATATATTAACTTGATATCAAAAAAAATTATGAAAAAATTCACCTAAAAATAAGTCTGACATATAAATTTCAAAGATAATTTTTAAAAATTACAAATAATAATTTTAATGTTATTTAGTTATCGTGTGTGTGTGTGTGTGTGTGTGTGTGTGTGTGTGTGTGTGTGTGTGTGTGTGTTCAGTGGTGGGTGGTGTGTCTTCAGTGGGGACAGGTTGTGTGTGTGTTTCGATAGACCATGTGTGTGTGTGTGTGTGTGTGTGTGTGTTTTGGTGTTGTGCTTAGCAAATGATAATGTGTGTGTGTGTTCAGTGGGGACAGGTTGTGTGTGTGCAGGGGAGACAGATTGTGTGCGCGTGTGTGTGTTGGTGTTGTGCTTAGCAAATGATAGTGTGTGTGTTCAGTGGAGATAGATTGTGAGAAAACTGCTCCTTCCCATTATTTAGTGCTCCCATTGTTCAATGTTGGTATTATACTTCTTCCTAATGTCAAACTATCGTTGGTCCTATCAGGTATGCTTGAGGCAATGATGATGGGTTGGATGGCCTAACGA
This sequence comes from Amorphophallus konjac, assembly GCA_022559845.1. Lineage (NCBI taxonomy): Eukaryota > Viridiplantae > Streptophyta > Magnoliopsida > Alismatales > Araceae > Amorphophallus > Amorphophallus konjac. The sequence continues at coordinate 105,781,788 of CM040121.1, forward strand.
CAACCCCCAACTAATGTGATGGAACATGATCCATGTGATTACATTATCTCATGTTCTGAGCCCCATCTTCTTACTCTTATCAAGTTCATATACTTTGCACTCATTGTTATAATTTGTGATTATATCATACACATCTTTCAAGAAAAGAGTTCGAACTAGCGGATATCAGAAATCAGGAATCTCTAACATATCTACAGCAGGAGGAGAGATTGAAGAACATGCACTGGTGACAGATTTAAGACGGACAATCGAGAAAGAAATTTACAATCAAGTTGACTGTTCAACTATGTGACTCTTTATTGTCAAAATTTGACAATCTGAAATTATGTAAGAAGAATTGATTGGACAAACGTTTATATGATCGAGTAAACATTTCCTAAATTTTTGTAAACTGTTCTTAAATGTGATAAATCATATTTCATCGTTCATTCAGTCTTTGACTTGAAAATAAGATTCTTCGTGTGGGTGTTTCAATTGTTGATAATTTTTTTTTCTTCTAAACATTATGTCATGATATCAAAGGAAAAGATGTTCATATGAATATATATAAAATATATTTTCTTATTCAATTATGAAATTAGTATAAGAATAGTTAAAATTTGTGACTTATAAGAACGAAGTAAGAAACTAAAAGGGAGATGTGCATTTAAATACTTCATGTTTTTAAATTTAACTTATTTTTATGATTAATGATTAGATCACTCGTGAAAGAAACAAATATATTAACTTGATATCAAAAAAATTATGAAAAAATTCACCTAAAAATAAGTCCAATATATAAATTTCAAAGATAATTTTTAAAAATTACAAATAATAATTTTAATGTTATTTAGTTATCATCATATTATTGTCAAGTCCAAGGTGAGAAAAATATAATACATGAATCACAATTGTTAAATTATAGTCAAATACTCTTAGTATGTTGAAGATAGAAATTAATTATCTTATTCAGTTCAAATACATATTCTCGTTATAATTAAGTCCAAAAAATATCATTGATATGGTAATTAATTAAATATTAATTTAATTACTATTAATTATGTTTAAATAAAAATAATAAATAATAAATATATAATAATATTATATTATTAAAGATTAGTTAAAACATTTTTAATAAATTATATTAAATGTTATATTAATTATTTATAATCATCATTATTAAGACATATTTAATTAAGAAGTATAATATTATTGATTAAAATTATTATTAATACTTATTTTTATAATAAATATCCATTATTTCTAACCAAACATAAAATAACAGCACGCCCTTTAACCCGGGATAAAAAGGACAACTTAATCCTTTTTCAACCTTAATTTCCATTCGTATCTTATTTTTTACCAGACGAATAATAGAGATATCACTATATTTATTCCTCGCGAACCAAACGACCACAAGAATAGAGATAAGAATAAATGAACTCGAAATGACCTAAGTGTCATTGCAGTTGTCCAGCATCTCAAGAAGGGTGGCACCATAGGCTTGCTCTTTTTGTTATCATCCTTCGAGTTTACTGATGTCGATGAAGTGTTTTGCAGGTTTCCCTCATCCACTTACATGTTCTTCATGTGTGGTCTCCACTATCACTAATGACTGATGAATCGGTACATCATACCATTTTAGGTCTTCATGACAACATTTAAATGAAGTTCTCTAGTAGCTTCTTTTATCCACAAAATCTTCCATCATGAGCTGTTGCCACGAGCAACATTATGTCCTAACCACACGCCGTACATCGACAATCAGATTGATTCTTGAAACATAACTTACCCATTTATGCCAAACTGAGAAAGGGAGAAAAAATAGATAGACCATCTTCAGCTCAACCTACAAATTCTAGCTACACCAAGGACAGCTCTCCTGCTGCAACAGATCTCTTAACTAATTTTGCCCACGACTCATTCGTTTCGGCGATGACTTTCAAAGCATAATCCTGTTTGCCAAAGAGAAGGGAAAAACCAAAGGTGAGTGAGAATACAAAAAGAGAAACAGGTAGCTTGCCTATATCTATCTATCCATCTATCTATCTATCTATATCATATCAATTTACTTGTACAATGATATAGCACCACGGCAAACAATTGAAGACCCAAAAAGGAACAGAAAAGAAGAACATGAGATAATTATGGGACTTGAGTACTGAACAATATTGCTTTCCACCACATGCCAAGAAATACCCCCTTCCTCAGTTGGACAAATAAATATCTATGACATGTCATTGTTATTTTTGGATTAACCTACTACTGGCATATAAATAAGATCTCCACAATTATTTTGCCATCATCCTCAAAAAACAAACATGCACACTCAACGGAAGTAAAATTTTCGAGCATCCTCTAGAATGGATCATTTATAGTACATCTTGCAAACATCTGTATCGTCCACAGGTTTAGAGAGAGAGAGAGAGAGAGAGAGATGTAATTAGATTTTTAAATGGTATTCAGATGGGGGGAGAGATAGAGAGAGATGTAATTAGATTTTTTTAATGGTATTATTATTATTATTTGGAAAGTCGATGGTACCACATCATTTATAAAAGTAGATGGAGTGCTCCCAAAAACTCCTCTATACAAAAGACAGGCAAAGGCCTCCCTACCCTTGAAAGCAAGGGTAAAACAAGATAATTACATTTGTCTGCTCTACAAAAAGAAAAGATATTAATATGAAAACCAATAAAAAATAACATGAAGCCATCTAAGAGGATATTAATTTACCATAGCTAAATTCAATGGGAGGATGTCAAAAGACAATATATGGAATGGGTCTTTAAAGAAGAAATTAAGTGGAAACAAAGGGGTAAAGAGATTTGGTTGAAGGAGGGTGACAAAAATATTGCGTATTTTCATGCAGTGGCAAGTGCAAAGAAAGGAAGATAACTAAGGACTCCATTAAGATTGGAGAAGAAGTGGTTCAAGGGGAAACGGAATTAGCCAATGCAGTAACCAGAATAACAATGGAGACCATCTGTGAACAGTGACTCTTTTGCACAACTCTCAAATGATGAAGCACGACGACTCATTATCCATTTTCCGAGGAAGAGATAAAGCATACTGTTTTCAGTATGGAGGCTAACAAATTACCCAAGGACGGATGCCCTTGCAATTGGTTTTTTATCAGCACTTCTGGGAGAGTATTAAAGATGATATGATGGCTGCAGTGGAGAAGTTTGAGACGAATCCTTGAGCCAAAAAAAAATAGCTCAAACCTTTTTTATGTTAGCTCAGAAAAAGGAAAATGCTGTTAAGATTGGAGATTACAGGCCCATTGAATGGAAGCTCCAAAATTACAACCAAAGCCATAACTTGTAGACTTAGAGAAGTAGTTGGACTGAGTGGTGGATGACATTCAATCAGCTTTTACTCAGAGAAGGTTCATTCTGGACAACTTTATGGCAGCTTATGAAAGCATATAAAATCAGAGTGAGGCGAAAGCAATGTTTAATCTATAAAATTGATTTTGAAAAGGTGGATAACTGGATTAACTGAAGATGCCTCTATCCTGTCATGCAATCTCATGGGGTTCCAAGATATTTGTGGATTGGATGGGTAAAGAATTATGTTTGAAACAGTAATGTTTTCTGTCTTGGTCGATAGAAACCCTCTGGGTTTCTTTGAAAGTTCTAGGGGATTTAGACAAGGAGACCCTCTTTCCCCCATGTTGTTTGTTTTCAGTTGGTCAAGTTATTAATGTAATATGGAAGGTTTCAGGTGGTGATCCCATAGAGGGCATTAAATTGGCTGGGAGTGAAGAACAGGTGACTCATTTACAATATGCAGATGACACTATCCTTTTCTCCTCTACAAAGGAGGATAAGGTGGCTGATTTGAAATTTCTACCTAAACTGTTAAAAGGCAGCAACAGGTTTGCAGATCAACTTTTAGAAAAGTAATCTGCTGGGGGTGCATGCACCCGAGGAGAAAAAAAGGTTGATTGCTGATGTGATGGGATCTCAATGTACTTTATTTCCAAATAGGTATTTGGGCCTGCCTTTAAGGGATGGGAGGTTAAGAAAAATCTAACTGGGATGAGCTGGTGAAGATGTTTGATGACAGATTAGATGGCTGGAAGGGCAACCTTCTCTCAGCAGGAGGAAAATGGGTTCTGTCCGAGGCTGTTCTATCCAGATTGCCTATATATTATCGCTCTATTTTTAAGATTCCAGTGGCTGTATGCAAATGATTGGAATCTACTAAAGCGGCATTTTTCTGGAAGGGTAAATGCCACAGGACATGATGGGCTCCATTTGGTTGGCTGGAAATCGGTGTGTAAATGTAAAGAGGAAGGGGGAGTGGGGTTGGTCACTCTAGATATAATAAATGAAGCTTTTTTGACTAAATGGCTTTGGAGAGTGGAAAGAATGGACCAACCATTGTGGGCTAGAATTGTAAGGGACAACTATTCTTTTTCAGACTACCTTTTGGGTGGACAATTGAAGACCCCCCTCTCTCCTCTCACCAATCTGGAGGCGGATCAGATGTAATATGGATTTCTTTAGATGTTCATCAGAGATTCAGATTGGTGGTGGACATCTGACTTTTTTTGGGAGGATGCTTGGATTGAACAGAGGCCCCACAGGAAGAGATTTTTCATTCTGTATGCCATATCCTGTTCTACTCAGCAAAAAATCAATTGCCCGTGCAGATAAGTAGAACCTCACAACCATTGGGATTTAACATTCTATAGAAATCTCCATGAAAGTGAGGTTTCAGAGTATGTACAGCTGACATCCCTTCTGCGAAGAGCCAGCATTAAGCTTGGGTTAGGGACACTAGAAAATGGAAGCGGGAAGCCGATGGCAGTTTTTCAGTTAGATCAGCAACCAAAGTTATGTCTCAAGAAGCTCTAAAAGTAAGTTGGTGAAACTGGCTATGGAATAAGAGGTCACCAATAAAGATCAGAATTTTCGTATGGAAACTGGCTTGGAGAACATTGGCAACCCTAGACAGGCTGAGAGGTTTGAAAATTCTAACTAGCAGCAAATGTCCCTTCTGTGGATGTAATGAAGAAAATGCAGATCACCTTTTTCTCAATTGTAGAATCATTGATCCAGTTAGGAAGCTGTTTTTCAAAGCCATGAACGGAAGCTGGAATGGTAGAGCAGATATCTCTTTGATTATGGAATGAGATGGCCTTAATCCAGTCAACCAGTACAAAGAAACTTGGAGGATGAGTTTGCCAGCATTGTTGTAGGCAATCCGGAAGGAGAGGAATAGCAGGGTCTTTTGGAAGGAGTACAACCGACTGGTCGAAGTGATCAAGAGATGTCCTCTTTCAAAGTCAATGACATTTCTCTTGCCTTGGAACCTGGGATAGGGATTCTACTGTTTTTAAGAAAACTGTACTCCTGGAGGAAATTTATTGTGTAATTGGATGTCCATGTGTTTTAAGTGGGGTGGAGGGCCCATGTCTACCATCTTCGTAGATTCTGGCCCTCTTCATCTTTTTTTTCCCTGTTGCACCTGTGTTTACTTTGTTTGCTTAATGGTTGTTAGGTCACCTTCCAAAAAAAAGCCAGCACAAAATAACTGGGCCTCTGGAAATGAAAACCTGTATATAGCTCTAGCCAATAACTTTTCATAAGAGAGATCATCAAAATGACTTACAGAGAATAAGGGATAATATCTTGAGGGGGGCACCGGACAACTACAAGACATTCAAGAGATATGAAATATGCAGAAACAAGAAACCAATCAGCTCAAGCTAATACCTTGCTAGCTGCTTTGTTGCCGAGACCAAACTTATTTGCAGGTTTTCCATCAGGGATCTTGTAGTCTCTAAACCAATCCCTTATTGCAGTAAGAGTCCCCTACAAAATAGAATAATAAAAAATGACAATTTGAATTAATAGCTAACTGATACTGAAACCTGATATTACATGTTGATGCTAGAAACCAGATACTAGTAGCATGCTCCCTTGCTTTTGGTGTGTTCAACATAATATGGCCAACACCCTACATAGTTGGCAAACCTATGCAAGTCAAAAGTTTTTTTTTTTTGAAAAGGTGGCCAAATAAGGCCACAATTCATTAAGAATAAGCAAACAAAACAAGGATACAAAGAAGCTAAAAAAAACTCCGACTCTACCAAGATGGTAAAATGTTGACAGAGAAGAAAGAAAGAAAGGGATTTTTACATATATACCCCCATAAAGTTCGGTTTTGTCAAATATACCTCTCATCTGAGCATATTATCATGAATATCCTTCGTTTAGATAGAAATGTTGTGGTTATACCCCTTTAGTTTACTACCGTCGACGGAGGAGAATATTCTGTGAAATATGCCATCCATGGTCGTTAGATCTAAGGTATATTTGACAAAATCGAACTTTACAGGGGTATATATACAAAAATCTTACTCTTTAACTCACACTTAACTCGGGTTAAACACACGGGAGTTACGACGAGGGCATAATCGTGACATTACCCATATTTCGAGGATATTCATGACAATCAGGGTTTGCCGTCCCGCACCGACCTGCACGACCCGACCCGACCCAGGCGGGCGGCGGGACGGACGGACTGGGGGTCGTGACCGGGACGCACTGGACCGCATGGTCCCGTGTGTCCCGCCGCGTACCGGACCGGTCCGAGATAGGCCCGATCTGATACGTGCGGGTCGGTGATCGTGCCGGTTCGCCCATTTAACGGGCCGGGGCGCTTCTGCAACCATCTGGCCGTGGCGTGAAGCGGTGCAGAGCGGCGGTGGACGCTGCAGAGTGGCGGTGGACGGAGGATCTGGGCGGCGAGGACCGGCGATCGGAGGTAGGCGCTCTCATTTCTTTTTTTTTATTAAAATGGGGAGGGTGGTCGGTGGGGCGTCGTGAGAGGGCGGTTGAGGGCGGAGGGGGGCGGATCTGGCCGGTGGGGGACGGATCCCACCGGTGCGGGGACGACGAGGGGGTAAGGGACGCGCAGGGGCAGTCTGCCGCCGCCGCCGGTGGGGGTGGGGGAGGGGGGGGCGTCTGCCACTGTTGCAGTGCCGGTGGTGGTGGGGGGAGGGGGGTGTCTGCCACCGCTGCAGCGCCGGTGGGGGGTGAGGGAGGTGGGGGAGAGGGGGGGGTGTCTGCCACCGTTGCAGCGGGGGACAGGGCTGGGGGTGGGGGAGGTGGGGCTGGGGCTGGGGGGCGGTGGGGGCCGGGGAGGTGGGGGTGGGGGGATTAAAAAAAAATAATTAAATTTTTAGTTTAAATAAATTTAATTTTGTTTGTTGTAAAATTTTAAGATTAGATTTTGTTAATTTTTAAATTTTATTTTGATGAATTATTTAATTCATTTAATTGTAGGTATTTTAAATTTAAATTTAAATTTAGTAATAAATATTTTACAAATGATTTTAAATTTATAGATAAATTTACGGATTGTAAATTGTATTCGATGATTCTATATAAAATTTAATTTGTATAAAAAATTAAAGATTTAATTTAGATGTATTAAATAATTATTTATTTTACATGTTGTAGAATTAAATTTACTGTTTTAATTAAAATTTATTTATAACAAAAATTGTAGATGTAATTATTATGTATTAAATAATGCTTTTAGTTTAACATGTTGTAGAGAAAATTTTATTATTTTTATTAAAATTATATTTGTAACAAAAATTGTAAAATTAATTTAGATGTGCTAAATAATATATTTAGTTTTACATGTTGTAGAAATAATGATATTATTTTCATTAAATTATATTTGTAAAAAAATATACATCAAAACATTTAGTTTAAAAAATCATTTTATATGTTGTACGTAAACTTTAATTTACTAAAAAATTAAAATATTTTTAATTTATGTTAGTTCATTAACAAATTTAGTGATATTTATAATTTATATTTCTTAAATTTAGGAGATACAGTTAAGTACTCTATGGCTCCTAAGGAACGACCAAATGACATTGGATGGTCACACGGAGTTATGTTGGATGGCAACCGTAGGTGTTGACGTTGCAACTACTATAAAACAGAACACCGAGGAGGAGGTGTGTCTCGGTTGAAGAAGCACTTGGCAGGAGGAGCCGGTGCGGGATACTCTGAGGTTGCTGGGTGTACCCATGTGCCTAGAGATGTGAAACTTGCAATGGCCAGACACCTGCGGGAGAAGAGAGTTGAGATGCAAGAAAAGAAAAAAAAGAAGAAAAGAGATGAAGCGACAGTTAGCGGAAGAGCAAGTAACAGCGACGAGGATCAATGCGCATGGACAGCTAGTGACGAAGACCAACAAGGGCATGCTGACCAGCCTAATGTGTTTGTCACGGTGAATGATCCATATGAAGCGGAGTTTCGTGAGGCAGTACGTCAGAGTAGAGATGAGGCAAGACATCCCGAGGAGACGAGTGCGAAGCCGCGAGGCGGCAAGGACCGGAGCATCAGGCAGTCGTGGTTCATCTACGACTCGACAACCACGGGGCATGAGGAGTTATTTCACTGGTGACTCGGGTTCACAAAGAAAAAGGACACAATCGATCAACATTGAAGATGTGGAGCCCGGTGCACTATCCCGAGAGCATGGCAAGCAAACGAGGGTGGATGATGCATATGGCCAGAAGGGGCCTAAATGAAAACTTGGACAGGCCGTTGCAAAATGGTGGCACCACGCGGGTCTGCCTTTCAATGCGGCCAACAGCCCTTACTACAAGCCAATGTTTCAGGAAGCACAAGTTCTTGAGTTACACGTGCAACCACCTACAGCAAGAGAGTTGGCCGGCATATATCTTGATGAACAAGTTGCTGAGATCAAGAGTTATGTTGACTCATTCAAACAAAAATGGTCAAAGTACGGAGTCACACTAATGTGTGATGGATGGTCAGGTACCACAAAAAGTAGCCTGATCAACTTCTTGTTTATTGTGACAGACATGTTTTCTTTCACAGATCAGTGGATGCGTCAGGCCAAGTCCACAGTTACCAATATATTTTGTCATTGATGGAACAAGTGGTGACCGAGATCGGGGAGGAGTACATTGTTCAAGTGGTGACAGACAATGGCTCGAACTATAAGAAGGCTGGGGAGGAGCTGATGAGGACGAGACGACACATTTTCTGACCCCCTGTGCAGCACACTGTGTAGATCTGATGCTGAAAGAGATTGGTCAGCTTCGTGTAGTCAAATCTGTGGTCGAGGTGGCACAAAAAGTCACGAAATATATCTACAACCACACACTTGTATTGGCATGGATGAGAGAGCATTGTGGCGGCGAACTGTTGAGGCCCGCATCACACGATTTGCCACCAACTACATCGCATTGCAGAGCCTTCTGAAGCACAAGGATGGGTTGAAGCAAATGTTTAGGGTGAGACTTGGCTGAGTTCCTCTTTTGCCGCTTCACATGAAGGAGGGGAGGTCGAGGGGATCGTCAACACCAGTAACTTTTGGGATAGAGTGAAGATATTAGCATCATTGATAGAGTCATTGTATGAGGTACTGAGATGTGTGGATGGGGATAGAGTACCAACCATGGGGTTGGTGTACAGCAAAATTGAAGCTGCAAAGCGAAGATTCTTGAGACGTCCAAGAAATATGGACCCACCATCTTAGAGATTGTGGAGGACAGATGAGACAGGCAAATGAGCCGCGATCTTCACATGGCAGGTAAACATTTACATTCTCTAACAAAAAATGAGCTGTGATCTTCAGATGATACAAAAATTTTGCACCGTCTTGTGATTGCAGCGTACTACCTACACCCGGCCTTTCAATATGCTCGGGGCCTTACTTATGACACTACTTTGATAGAATCCGTCAACATTATGGTAAACCGATTGTCTCGCAGGCTAACAGATGCTGTTGATGCGTTGAATGAAGTATACTTGGATATTTTACCATTAAGAATATGAAATGAAATATGTACTTATTATTTCCGATAATGCAGATGAAAATATTTAGAGAGGCAATTGGTTCAATTGCGACACCTAATGCCGTGGCCAGCCGTGACAGACTCGATGCAGGTAATGTATCTTCACAATGCACATTGTATAGCTCGACAAGTAATTTTTGCATCTAATTATTATATTGTACGTCATCTGCCTTAATCACAGCTGAGTGGTGGCTAAATTACGGCACAAGTGCACCGACATTAAGGAAGATCGCAATGAGGGTTTTATCACAAACATCCTCGTCGAGTGGGTGTAAGCGGAATTTGTCGACATTCTTCTTACATACTAAGCTAGGAATAGGCTAACACACCGAAGGCTGGACAAAATGGTGTATGTTCATTACAACATGAAGCTAAAGGTTCGGCATGTGCAGATGGATACAAGGAGAGGAGAGGGAGATTACGACCCAACAGATGCTGTGTACTTGCGAGACGATGATGACCCTATGGTTTCATGGGTTGTAAGAGCCACAACTGAGCGTGGTGAGGCAGAACTTGACGAGGAGGGCGAAGAACCAGGCGAGACACCACGACCTAATACTTTTCTCGCAGCAGCTGTACAGCAGGCAGTGGGGGAGGGAGATGACATCGATGTGCAGATGGATGGTGACGAGTCAGCAACGGGACGTGATGAGGAAGTTAATTTGATGAAGACCTCATCATTGGGGGTGGAGACACATCGTATGCGTACGATGATACAACATGGGAGCGATTGATGCAACCTCCAGCAATTCAGCGTCCACCGCCAGCTCAGGTGAAATAATATATACAAATCGAATCGCATATTTGATTAGAGAGCGTAGGCATATATCTATGTATGATGATGTAAGAAATATATTACAGGGCGAGCCGACAAATGAACAGTGGTCCCGGGTTGCTGCACTGCGACATTCAATATCTACGGAACCCATAAGGTTATCCAGTTCTAGAGAGGCTAGGGGGAGTTCATCATTTAGAGATGTGAAATTATATTACCATTTCTACATTTATATGTTGTATTTCATTAGTAATTGAATATAGTATCCTTTCAATTGTGTAGCATTCGGTAGCATCGAAACAACAATCTCAGTCTGCTGTGTCACGGCACTCAACATCTAAGGCACCTAGTCAGTCATCTCAGGTATACGTATAGACTTACACAGTACAAAGTAACATGAATGATTATCTAACAAAGCGTCCGTTTCTCAGGCATCCAGAGGGACACAACATGCAGCAGATAAGCCGCCGCCTGCTCTACAGAAGAAAAAATCATCATGGACCACATTATTCAAAAGCAAGAAGGACACGCAACCACCATTAAATCCGATAGATATTGCAGACTTGGAGACATTAGATCCCAATGCATATGACGACACTCCGAGCCCTCTATTGAGCCCCGCATCAGTGGGAGTCATGACTCCGATGATGATAGTACACCGACAGGGTCTTCATCCCATGGAGGTGGCGGTTCTCAAGGTGGTCAACGAGTCGTCGTGGGATACTAGTGCTGGTGGCAGAGAGTATAGCAGTGGTCAAGGTAGAGGTCATGGGGGCCGCGAACATGCCGCATGGACAGAGGAGCAGCACTTCACACATGCCACGCAAGATGAGGACCACGGTGCTCCACCGACAGGGACGAGGCGGGCAGCTGATCATTGGGATCCCTACTATGGAAGTTCTGTTGCAGACAGTACCAGCTATCAAGGCATGTTGTCTGATTTTGAGAGGATGAGCACACATGACTCTCAGGATCTGGAAGCGAGTATGGACGGTCATGGCCGCAGCAGTCGATGTATCATGGCGATTCAGATAGCAGTAGTTCATTCTTCCCATCGTATCCATATCCTCATGCCCATGCTTCAATGCCACAATATACCGAAGGATACGATCAGCCCTCAGCTACGCCACCGCCGGTCGTGTACTCACAAGGTTCGCAGCAGTATGAATACTACGTACGCATGTACTGGGAGAACTATGCAGGTTCGATGCGTTATGAAGACTATCTGTCCTATCTGCGGACCACATTTAATGTCAGATTGTTTGGAGATGGATGTGGCCCAGTTTGGGCCCATATGATTAGGAGTATGTATCATTTGTTTATATTTATAAGTAACTAATAATTAATTATAAATTTCTTCATATCTTGAGTTTTGTACTTGTCATTGAAGTTACTAATGTAAAATTTTACAACATTTGCAGGTCATCATGGACGGACGACGTCACCCTGCGTGGGAGCATGGTTACACTGTTGAGGGTGATCGACATGTGCACTGTAGATACTGCGGACATCGCGTCACCGGCATACACAGATTTGCAGAGCACCTTGCGGGAGTGGGACGCGATTGCCGTGCATGCGCCTGAGTTCCAGGGGATTTCCGACATTACTTTCTGACACAGTTACGGGAGGGATATGTTTCTCGTAGCAGAGCCGGGGCATCCTCTTCTACGTCCAGGGTACCCCCACCACTAGCACCGGGCGGAGCAGGATCTTCCTCCACGTCCAGAGTTCGAGCAGCACCAGTACCAGCACTAGGCGCACCAGTAGCACATGATAGAATTGAATGTATAGATGTAGTGAGGGCCTTTTTTAGAGATTTTCATGTACCCTCCACCGCTGCACATGACCCATCATTTGTACAGATGGTTACATATTTTCAGTCTCACCCACATGCACCTCCACCCACTAGGATAGAGTTAGATTATACGGGTCATCAGTCTCATGTATCTGATTCTGATTGGGACTCGGGATTCACAGATGACTCAGATGAGTGAGTTTTAGTATTTTATACTTCATGACTGGAGTTGAATGATGTCATTATTGTGCCTATGTTTACTTTAACATATTAAGTGAGTTTTTTTATCTCTTAGAATAAGATGTTTAATTAAGAGGTGTAATATGTTATTTTTATACAATTAATTATGTGTAATTTAGTATGGATCTATTATCATAAATAAATAACTCTACATTCTAATATTATTAAATGTATATATCATTTATTATCTAAATAAAATTTTATTAAAATTTCATTTTTAAAAATTAAAATTAAAAAAATCGAAACATCGCGTGCCTTGCCGAGAGAGCGGACCGGGTCGCTGGGCGACCCGCCCGACCCGACCCGACCCGTCCCGGACCGAGACCAGGTCGGCCGGGTCGGCAAACCCTGATGATAATATGCTCCGATGAAGGGTATATATTTGACAAAACCAAACTTTACAAGGGTATATATGCAAAAATCCCAAGAGGGTAACACCTCCGGTAGTTAAGGACTAAATTACAGGGTCAATCTTTCCCACCCACCCAATTTGTAGAGTAGGATAGACTGTTGTACAGTATGCAAGTAAAAGATGAGACCGTAACTACCAAAAAAGGTAGATGCATAACAAATCTTACTTAGATTTCCAAGGAAAATGTTCATTAAAAGATTTGGAAATCTATTCTACACAACAGCCTATAGAAACATGCTCACTCATGTAATGCCAATGAAGAATAATATAGCTGATTAATCAACCCCTGGATTACTGACTGCCAAGGAACATGAGGAAATTAATTATATCTTCACCATGTACCAGAGGATAATGAGCATTTACTGAGTCAGACACTTCTACCTACTTCCCTTAATAATATACATAAACATACACATTACTGGGTTGTAAATATGTGTCTAAGCTTTGAGCTTCAGAAGAGAACCAGTTATCAACCTTTTCTACTAGTTACTAACTTACTATCAGCTAGATGAAGCTTACAATGATCTTTTTGCCAAAAATAAAAAAATAAAAAATAATCTTAATAATATACTGGCCCTAAAACTGATCCTGATTATGAAAATAAAAATAGGAAAAGAAGTCAACCAAAATTGATTTGGTTTGGGTTGAATCAACACAAATCAGATGTGGATCGGCCAATTCCTTTATGAATTAGTCGATATTGACCAATTAAGGTTCGACTAAAGAGAGATGAATGTTTATAAAAATGCCTTACATGATTGTGTATTTGTACAAATGGTTTTTATTTATGATTTTTTAAAAAGATGGGATCATATTCACTTCCATTGGCTTAGCCAATCTAATTTGATCTGGACAGGGGTTGCTGCATAGATTTGGCATCTTTTCTCTGAAATTAGACAGAACCTTGCTGAGAAGTCCTCAAAGAAGCAAACTAACAATTATAGTAACCAGCCCCTACTTTAGTAGATCACACATTTTGCACCAAAGTGCCCCCCAAAAAAATTATGATCAGCATTAACGCAAGGGGAGCAACAGATAGATGAGTGTGCATCCCTTGAAATCCACAAGCTACAAATATGATGTGGCAGATGCAGCATGGCCATCAGAGGCATAAACAAACAAAATCATTAATTTTCATTAAAGAAATCTTTCCTCATCGATCGCACAACTCAAAACTCAAGACAAGTATGGCAAACTACATATTACAATAAATATAGTTTCTTCAAACATCATGAAAAGTTATAAAGCAGCAGAACTGGATAAATGGATATGAGTAACCACATTGTGTGTAAATTAGCAGGAATGGGAATGTAAATGCTTATGAAACAAAATTATACCGGGAAGTGCTTCTCAACATCATTGACATCATTTACAAGTGAACCTCGTGGATCATCCAAAGAAATAGCAACTATCTTCCAATCAAGCTCCCCTTCGTCAATCATAGCCAAAGCTGCTAAAGGCTTGACCCTAAGAATCTGACCGATCTTTCCTCGACTTTCACCAATCTCAACAACATCAACTTTGGGGCAGAAAAGATAAGACAAACAGAAGGCTCAGTACCATCACAGAAATCACAGAATGATCTTACCATTGACACATCTTCAGAGGATAGATGAGAGGAGTACCTGGATCATTATCTCCAAATGCTCCTTCCACCTCTGCATTTGCATGGGAAGGATCTTCCCAAGTCTGTGGAAGCAATCCATAGTTCCAGTTTATGTTGTATCTGAGACGGTAGTGGGAAAAACAAAACATAGTTCAATCAATGTCATCAAACTGGAGGATGTTAATGAAAATGTATAACAATTATCAGCTAAAAAAAACAGTAACACATATGACAAGGAGAGCAAGTACCACACATGTTCTGTACTAGGATAAAGAATAGACCAAGTAAATTTCAGACGATGTAGTTGCAGTCTACGGCTCATGCAGAAACATCAAGCTTTCCATATACCATCACTAGTTGATCCTATAATTTTAAATTACAGACTTTCATGCATTATGATTTTTTGGCTATATATATTTATCCCTGCTACTTAGTTTATCTTATTTTTTAGTACTTTCCGGGAAGATTTACATTTATTGGTCGGTCACTATTTCCAAGAGTGGGGTTTTCTTCTCTCCCACCACCAGTTGGACTCAGATAGGTACTACCTTATTTTAAAGATCTTTTATCTTGCACATTCTAGATTGATGAGATAAGGCTGATAAATGGTTCGTTGATCGCATGGCAAATACCTAAACATGATTGTCTGATCCAGTGAAAATAATATGACATGGTGATAAAAGATGGCTTGAGTAAGTGAAATAATAAGCACTTCTATAAAGTGCAGAAACAATAAGAAAGAATTTTTGTTGAGAAATTCAACAGGACTGGAATAAAGAATGTGATATTTAGCATTCACAGGAAAGATTTGTAACGGTTAATATTTGGAATGATATAAAGAAGTGATTCCAAGAAACCAAAAAGGATGAGCTTTTGTTCATTGTACTAAGCATACAAGCTGACAATCTAAAACCCTCAGATGAGAAATGGGCAAAATACCTATATCTTTGCATGGCAAAACTTTCAAGACTACAATACACAGTGTCTGCATAATTGTAGATTGACCCACTGGCACCTGCAGCCAGGTGTTTCTTGTAAGATTATTGAATACATCAGCATATTTCAACTCCTAAGTGGAAATATGATAATGGTTGTGTCATCTGACAACTAGGCTCGGTAACTCTCATATGAAGTTTCTCAATGTCCAGAAAAATGAAAGATTACACTAGTGCTACCTTCATCCTTTTTCTTTTTTATGTGAAAGAGAACAGTACTATGTATTCATTAAAGTCTAAGGAACAATAGAACATACAAGTAGATTGCTGTCTTCAAGTTTAACAGAGCAGAAAATGAACTTCCAAATATAGACAATTTTGATTTTTTTTTCAGATTTGGGATCGGCATATGTCACATTTACATTTGAGTTGGGCTACCTGGTTCCCATTTAATAATGTAATAAACAAAAGGATAAGATGAGATTGAACGAGCTAGAGGTTGACCTACTTCAATAAAGTGTGAAAGACAGCATATAGAGCGCATTTTATTAAATTGAGCCCTCCCTTCATCATATATGAACAATTCACTAGTAGTTTTGACATGGATACAGTCTTACAGAGTGTCAAAAAGGTAGTTCACAATGCTGCTTGGAACATATAAACCAAGCCGATGCATAAAGAACAAAGAGATAGGGGTAAAAGGACAGAATGAGACAAAATACTTGACCTATCATGGAAGAAATTTTGAGCTTTTTCTTGAATATCAGTCATGGTAACGGTGACGCATCTTGAGGAGAATCAAGGCACAGAGTGAATATCAGTCATGGTAGAGATGACACATCTCCAGGAGAATCCAGGCATAGAAGATCGCAAGCCAAACTTACACTTGTACAATCTTGTATGCAAACATGTGTCCATAAACCAACATCCGGCTTGCCTTAACATCGTGTCCTATTCAACCCAACGAAGTACCAAAACGACAATACTGAAAATGCAGCAAATACATAGTTTTAGATCCATCTCATTAGAGGTAGACAAGGTCCACATACACGTAAGTACGGTTCCTCAACATGTGATCTCTCAGTGTGTTATCATCAGGATTACGGCTTTTGACATCAAGGACCTCCCATATGAGGAAGCGGTAAATCTACTAACTGAAGCATTGCTGCATTTCATGGGTAACACTTGGTCATAAATGACTACCCACATCCATACCCTATGGAGACGCAAGATAAGAGCAGATAGCTCGAAATTTGTGGAAAACCTCATTCTTTCGGTTTTAGCCAGACTTGAAACTAGAATACACGTTGGAAAACTGAACACTTCTCGACAAAAAGCAAGCGCAACCCAGCCTAAAAACGCCAGTTGCATTGCGCAGTTTTCTGAGAAATCGGAGATCTTTGGAAATCCAAGACATTTCGGGTTGGCAAAAGCACCGGGGGGGCTTACGGGTAGTATCGGAGCTTCCCCTTCTTCGTGTCCTGCTTGATCGGCGTGAACGGCTCATCCGTCGCCACTTCCATCTTCGCGCTGGTGTCCTTGGGTATCTCCACGACAAAGTTGAAAGCGCCGTCCCCCAGATCCAGCGGGACGTCGTGCCAGGGCGAAACCTATACAACCCCTCCCCAGAGCACACACAAACACACACTTCACCACAAGCGGCGACTCCGAGCAGCGAAAACGAGCCAAACGGGAACAGAGCAAAAGCAGCGGGGTCCCTACCTTCTTGCCGGAGCCGTCGAGGAAGAAGACGCGGTAGTCGAGGGTCTCGGGCTGGCCCTCCTCCTTGATCTGGACCTGAGGGCGATACAGCGCCCGGCAGGCCTGGTGGAGCCGGCGGGGCCTCACGGAGGCCGCGCCGGGCCTCGCCGAGAAGGGGCGGGCCCGCAGGAGGAGGCGGCAACTGCCGTCGCGGAGGCCGTGGAGCGGCCCCGCCGCCGCCAGCATCCTCGTGGCCGCCATTGTTGCTGGGTAGAAGCAACCAATCTGGATTCTGGAGAGGACGGAGGCCCGGGGAGGGGGTTCGATTGAGGACGAGCGGCTAGCCGCAGCGGCCCAGGGAGCAGCGTGCGTGTTTTTTGTTAGTGATATGACTGCGAAGATGGGATCTCGTCACCTTCGTGAGGGTTTACCTTCTTGGAATTAATTGTTTTGGGTGGTCTCAGTTCGCGCACAATGTTGGCATCGTACCTCCGTGCCTTGGCGCAGTGCGCCTGCTATTTATAAGAGTACGCCCTCCCAAACACTTGGGATTTGATAAATCGGGTACGTCCCGCGTTTCATGGATTATACGATCATTAATAAATATTATGTATATATATATATATATTTAAATATTATATATTTTATTTTATATTAAATATATTTTATAAATAATTTGATTAGAAATTTTTCTTAAAATGTGAGATCTTCATTTGAATCGCACAAAGTGCATAATTTTTTATTTGTTTTTTAAAATAAAAATAAAAATTTTAAAAATCATGTAATATTTGTGAGATTACACCAATTGAACTTGTTTTTGAATAATTTTATTTATAATATATAAAAAATATATAATAATTTTTGTATAAAAATTATTGTTAAAGATGAATTTATAAACAAATTATTCTTAAAAATACATTAATAGGTATATCATTAAGTTAATTTAAATAATACATAAATATTATTTAAACATGACTTTTTTATAATTTTTGTAAAAAATTAATATATTTATAATTTAATATGATATTTTTCATAATTCAAATTTATATAATGATATGTCTGATAAAATATTTATAAGAATATTTTTGTAAATTTATATTTAATAATATTTTTATAAAAATATAAAATTATATTTCACATATCAAATCGTATTAAAGTGTGTCAATTGATACGACCGACACTAATGATCATCCAAACCCCTACTTTTGGCTACCACCGAGGGAGTGAGCTATATGTGGTGGGGATGTATGTACGTGCTCGTACCTGTATTCATATTTCGTAAACTAATATGAATCCAAATGAGAGTTGCCCCGTACTTAAAACTGTGCTTTGATAGCGAGATAACTAAATAGAGGGATATCCCTCTTAGATTAGTCTGTCCTCTCAATTGTTCTGATTTACTTTGGTAGTACTTTGGTTATCCCTCTAGGACAAAAGAGGTTAACCTCCCTTTTATTTCAAGTACTTTGGCTTTATAGAAGGATAACTCATGGGATAACTATATATATTGACTTAAGTGCCCTTCCCATTCCAACAATATTACTAATACCTCTTGCATCTCCTACTGTCAATATTAACTTACATGCTCCATGTTGCAAACTTAATTAATACATATATTTAGTCAATATATAATAAAATAAATAGAGGTCAAAGTAGTAGATGTAAATATTTAACGAGAAATAATATCAAAAATATGTGACTATGAAAATAGGTAGATACAATTTTTATCTCAAAATTCACGCATAATTTAAAATATGTGCGAATAATATTTGATCATAAATTCATAATATACTCAATAATTATACAAATGTTCATTAAAAAAATTTAGTTGTGTCGCTATTGTTGGATCAATTACATAATTATACATGTGTGAGAAAAGTCTACTTCCGTCGATGTAGTACATTTCATATGTCGCGCTCTCTCTCTCTCATTTGAATTTTTAAGTGTGCTTTTTTTTAAAATACTTCTTTCAAATGTTATGAATTTTTATAACATCAATAATAATATTGGTCTATATTATAACACATGAAAAAATATGTATACCTTAAAAAAAAGTTTACTATTCTCATTCTCATTCTAAAAAACCTAACCAATAAAAAATAATTCAAATAGATGCAACATATTTGCAGCATAAAGTGCACATATGTTAACATAGCTGCGTGCATTTCATTTTTACTATATATGTATATTCATATGTTGCAATATATATATATATATATATATATATATATATATATATATATATATATATATAGAGAGAGAGAGAGAGAGAGAGAGAGAGAGAGAGAGAGAGAGAGAGAGAGAGAGAGATGTGAAACAATAGACAGAATTGTCCACAGTTGGATCCTCAATTACTGCACTAATTTCATAAAATTAAATAATTGTACACAAACTTTCGTTGAAATAAACATCTGTACACATGATTTATGTACTTTATTTACATGCTTGTATGCTCAAGAGAGCAATCCTATTGAAAAAAAAAACTCCTCAATTTTTAACAAGTCTGACAAAAGTCATAGAAATATAATACAAGCGATGTTGTCCCATGACTACAATTGACAAACTTCCGTCTGGTGGTGATGGTTGTATTTGTAAGTGAGCGAAAATGACTGATGGTGAGGAAGATATTCTGACCAACAGCACCACAAAGATAGTATGATGATATCCCATGCTGCTTCTGGATGCTCCTAGTAAAATTTCACTACCTCAAAGACACTCCCATGGGGGCCACATCAGTACAAATTCATACTAAAATTAATAACTGTACTCAAATTTGATGGAAAATTGATAACTGTATGCGAATATTTAGTCAAATACATAAGTGTTCAGAAATGGTGAGCCTTCATTTCAAATTACCATGGTAAAAGAAATGAGAATGTTCACAGTTAATAAGAGGTGATTCACATTAACAAGTGATGAAACAGCATAATAAGAGGTGATTCACATACCTGAATTAATCAGAGAATGTCACATACCTGATTTTCTAGTAATTCAAGATGCATCGTAGTGGAGGAGAAAGGTGAGGTATATGGTTAGACTGCAGAAGGTGCTGGTGGCATCAAAACCCCTTCTTTCTCCCTACATTGTCAAGATACACAGAAGGAGATGCATGAAGTCCGTGAAGGCTTATGCATCCTAACATTCATACCAATAGAATGTTAGGCTGACCAATAGAATGCCCCTCTCAACCTAAAGGTAGTCTGGACTGCGCAAAAGATAAATTATTAACAGTGTCATGGTTAAGAAGGTCAAGTAATAATTCTTGAGCTGTGTGAGAATGAATGCTGTGTATATATTTCAAAGACAAGTAATGGCCACACTCTATCAATATACTAAGCGATGCTACATGAGTATAGTTTTTGCTATGCCAAATCTATAAATTGTAGGTCTACCAAGAGTTACAGTAGTACATAAACGATGATATCCAACAACCATAATCAACACAGGAGGTAAATTGATGCAGTTGAAAATGAGGGACAAGCATAGAATTATAATGTGGCTATGTTTAGGTGCAGGCGAGTGCATGTTATGTAAACAGTATACACAAGTAACAGTGTATAGAAGTCATATTTATAGAAGTTATATATCATTGCACAACATGTTTATATTAAGCAGCATATAGAAGTCATATTCAACAGTATAGACAAGTAACAGAAGAGGTGATACACATACCTGAATTAATCAGAGAATGTCACATACCTGATTTTCTAGTAATTCAAGATGCAGCGTAGTGGAGGAGAAAGGTGAGGTATATGGTTTGGGCCCAGGGAGGAAAACTAATATTATCATCAATTCAAGTGGGGTTGCCACAACTGGACAGCCAACCATTGAACATTTATGTCATTGTCTCTCAAATCATCATTGCCCATACTCTAGGTGGATCATGACGTGATGCCGCCAACGTCCATAAAACCCATATGAAGACAACATGCATAAGTGAGGTGGGGTTGCTCGATTGTGCCCTCCACCACCCACAAATACCCATGCTGCTCACATAGGTGAATGGGGGCAACAAGCACGCTGAAACACACTGGCATTTTTATGAACTCATTTTTTTGCTCTGATACAGGAATAACATTAGCCCACTTAACAAGATGGATAACCCTCGATGGAGCGGGATACATTGCACCACCTATTTCGGCCGGACAGATTACCCCGGACGCATCCCCCTTGCATCGGTTCCTAGTCGCACCCTTCGTTCGTCCCAACACGGCTGTGGCACCATATTAATGGAACAAGAAGCTATTTGACTCTTGTAATGCAATTATGATTATCAAGGCAAAGTAAGAACAAGCATGTCATCTCTGCAAATGAATGTTGCAAACATATGTCAAAGACAACCAATGATCTACTAAGTGATGACACTGATGAATGTTAGGCATGGATCATCTCCAGCCCAAGCTTATAATATATGTTCACCATTTCTGAGCATCACGATATAAAAAGGGAAGGATGGAACAGCTAGAAGATAGCTAGTAATGAGGTGAAGCAAGGGAGAGGTATAGTAACGAACCAGACAGATGCAAAGTTTAAAAGGGAAAAGAAATACTATTATTAAATGAAGTCGAGGAAAGTTTACACATAGGTTTTTACCCTTGCCATTCAAAGCCTTCACGGACTTCATGCATCTCCTTCTGTGTATCTTGACATGGAGTTGGTTCTTCTTCTTCAGCTCAAACATGCATACATCACCATCTTGCAGATTGTTAACAGTTGGCATTCCCTGCATGCACAGCATACCACATCAATTTATATCGGTTGACTACAACAACAGATAGGGAAATAACAATAATCTTCAAAATTTCCAGTAGCATGCTAGCACAGTTTTGCATCCAGTAGCTGAAGACATGCAGCAGGGGGATATATAAGTCAATGATATATATATATATATATTTTCAGACCAATAGAATGTTAGGCTGCAGAAGGTGCTGGTGGCATCAAAACCCCTTCTTTCTCCCTACATTGTCAAGATACACAGAAGGAGATGCATGAAGTCCGTGAAGGCTTATGCATCCTAACATTCATACCAATAGAATGTTAGGCTGACCAATAGAATGCCCCTCTCAACCTAAAGGTAGTCTGGACTGCGCAACAGATAAATTATTAACAGTGTCATGGTTAAGAAGGTCAAGTAATAATTCTTGAGCTGTGTGAGAATGAATGTTGTGTATATATTTCAAAGACAAGTAATGGCCACACTCTATCAATATACTAAGCGATGCTACATGAGTATAGTTTTTGCTATGCCAAATCTATAAATTGTAGGTCTACCAAGAGTTACAGTAGTACATAAACGATGATATCCAACAACCATAATCAACACAGGAGGTAAATTGATGCAGTTGAAAATGAGGGACAAACATAGAATTATAATGTGGCTATGTTTAGGTGCAGGCGAGTGCATGTTATGTAAACAGTATACACAAGTAACAGTGTATAGAAGTCATATTTATAGAAGTTATATATCATTGCACAACATGTTTATATTAAGCAGCATATAGAAGTCATATTCAACAGTATAGACAAGTAACAGAAGAGGTGATACACATACCTGAATTAATCAGAGAATGACACTACTATACCTATTTCGTCACAAAATAGGAATCCCAGCCATAGATATATCAACTATGATTTGGCTTGTTATTTCAGTGCGTGACAAATCACACGTATCAGATTATATTAATCGAAGATCAATATGATCGATCCGGCAGTACGCAACTGATACATTACATATCTTCTTTTATATATTATGTATAGTATTTTATATTTGAGGAGGGTAAAATCAGCCCGACCTATATAAAGCCCAGTTCTGCCGAGGCCCATTCGGGCCCACGATCCACTACGCGCCCAAGGACCCCTGACAGCCGTGGCCCGTGACAAACGGCCCACAATGATTGAGTCTCGGATTCGCAAGCGCAGGAAGGCTTCGACCCAGGCGCAACGGCCATCGGATGACTCTCCGGCGACCGAACGTTGCCTCCCACGACATCATCCTTGACACCACTAAAGGTGAGTACGCCCCACGGGCACCGTAAGACTCGCCAGAGGACCGTTCGACTCCGAAAGAATGGGCCCTCAACGGGAAACTCCCCTCACAATCGTGGGGAACGTTACTCCATGACTGGCGCCTTTCCCTGCTAAGGGATTCTTCAGGACAACCCCCTATAAAATGGACTTCGATGGAAGAAACAAGACACAGTGAACTCCACCAAGAAACTCTCAGAGAAGTCAAGGAGAAACAAGCTAAGAGAGAACTACACGTCCTGCTAGTACTAGAGAGGTCCCGACTGCCCACCTGCGGAGAGAGGATCTCTTCCGATCACTCTTACCGCCCAGCTAGCACTCGTTGAGTGGTCACTGACAACGACGAGCACTCCTCAGGAAGGCCAACAACTCTCCCAGGCCTACACAGACGATCTCCTTCCCTCTCTTACTCGCCTACTCTTCTTCATTCTCTACTCGACTCAGTGCTTACTTAAGCATCGGAGGGTTGTCCCCTGGAGTAACACCCAGGACTCCTTCTGACGCCCTTCTTTCTAGTGTTTGTAGGTTTCCACGAGTGCCGGGCGGTCCTCCCCAACAAATAAATAGAAAAGTGTGGTACGAGGGCTAGGAACCATTTTTCCACCTCTACACTTTTTGGCGCCGTCTGTGGGAACTCCGATCAAAAAGTCAATGGCACCTCGTGGGAGCCACCGCAACGCTAGCAACCGGGGCCGAGGTTCCCACCAAGGTCCTAGCTCCCATCGGGGATCACATGAAGCCTCCTCCTCTACCCATCCATGCCAGGAGGTCACTGCTGGCGATCTCGCGGAAATGCGCCAATAGATCCAAGCCCTGACAGGCCTATGTCAGGACCTCCTAAACAGGACCGCGGAGCCCCAACGCGTCCCGACGAAGCAGCAGCAGAATGGGGGGCTCCGACTATCTCGGATTCCCACCGAGTGCAGGAAGTTTCCCATGCCTCCGCTCCACAGACTTAGCTATCGCCCAGCTCGCCCACACCAAGGGTACACAGCCCGCTACACTCCAACCAGGAGATGGCCCAGCGGCTACAGCGTATCGACGAGATTGAGGACAAGGTCCGCTACTTGGACGATGTCCTGCTCGCCGCCAAGAACCGCGGACTCATCGACGACGACCAAGACTTCCGCGCTCCCTTCTCTAAGGAGATCATTGAAGCCCCCATCCCGCCGAAGGTTCAACTGCCGCCGTTCACCCCGTACGACGGCACCACCGACCCGGCTGACCATGTGCATATTTTCGAGTCCAACTTGGTGTTCCATCGGGTCTCAGACGCGGTGAAGTGTCTGGCGTTCGTTACTATCCTCCGGGAAAATGCCCGGACGTGGTTCGAGTCCTTGCCAACCGAGACTATTTCCTCCTTCCAGTAGCTGAAGAAGTTGTTCAAGGATAACTTCATTGGCTGCCGTAAGGAAGCCAAGTCAGCGGTGAGCCTACTCGCCATTCGTCAAGGGCGAGAGGAGCTCCTCTGGGACTACGTGTCCTGTTTCCAAGCAGAGGTGCTCCGGATTCCTCGCCTCGACATCAGGATCGCCACCACCGCTTTGACTCAGGGAACCAAGGATTCGATCCTCCGACGATCGCTCGGAGTCGAAGCCCCGACGACCTTGAAGGACATCCTCACCCTGGCACAGAAGCACGCTAGGTGTGAGGAGAACACTGCGGCCCTTGGCCGCGCGGCCGGGTCCGATCAGCCCGAGCACAAAAGATCAGCCGACTCGCCTCGGGAAGGATGAGGCAAGCGAGAGTGACGAGACCGAGAACACCGCAACCGCTCGGAGAATACAGAAAGGGGCGGCTACCGCCACTACACGCCCCTCACGGCTCCACTCGACCAGATGCTCATGGAGATCCGTGAGGAGCCCTACCTCAAGTGGTCTCCGAAGATGAAATCCGACCCAAGGACGAAGAGCAAGAAGAGGTACTGTCGCTTCCACCATGACCACTGCCACGACACCGCCTACTGCATCTAGCTCAAGTATGCCATCGAGGACCTCATCCGGCGAGGACTCCTCGATAAGTTCATCGCCAAGGCTGAGGAGAAGCGACAGGGCGAGCGGACCCCTCCAATCATCAACCGACCCAACATGAAGGAGATCATGATGATCTCTGGAGGGCCGGCCGCAGGGGGCAACAGCTCGAGGAGGCGCCGGCGGTACACGTCAACGGTCAATACCGTGGAGCGAGGTGACAGTAGCCGTCAGGAAACTGCCGTCCGAGAACACCTCAAGGATCCCATCGTCTTCTCAGACGGAAATCTGGAAGGTGTGACCACTCCCCATTCTGACGCTTTGGTGGTCTCAGCCACCATCAATCAATGTACCGTTCGACATATTCTAGTGGATAATGGAAGTAGTCCTGATGTTATGTCGTACGATTGCCTGGTACTTATGGGTGTGGACTTATCACGAATAACACCACTACACACACCCTTGTATGGATTTTCTGGCACAACCGTCCTCCCGGAGGGACGCTTATCATTGCCCATCACGTTTGGCACCTCGCCAACGGACATGACATTCCTAGCAGACTTCACTGTAGTCCACGGAATGACGGGGTATGATGCCATCATAGGGCGAGGTATCCTCGGCACCCTTCACGGCGTCCCCTCCTCCAACCATCAGAAGTTGAAATTCCCCACTCCTCGTAGGGTGAGAGAAGTTCGAGGAGATTAGAGGGAATCAAGGAGATGTTACCTAATCTCAACGTGCGACCGACAAGTCGAGGAGGCCCCGCCCAAGAAGAAAGCAAGAACCGAGGACCCGGGTCCAAGCGCGAACACCCCCGCGGAGGATTTGTACCTTATCCAGGTAGGGGAGGACCTGAGCAGAAAGCTCCGGATCAGGGATACATTATCCGAGCAGGAGAAGAAGGCGTACACGAGCTTTCTAGAAGCCAACCAAGACGTGTTCGCCTGGTCCGAGGATGAACTGCCCGGAATCCCGCCTGAAGTCATCACCCACCAACTGAAGCTGGACCCAAGTTGTTGCCGAGTTCAACAGCACAGGAGGCGTTGCAACCCCGAGCGAAAAGCCATAATTAGGGAGCAAGTGAGCGAGAAGTTACGCTCGGGACTATTGCAACCCACCCAGTACCCCGACTGGGTGGCTAACGTAACGTAGTCCTGGTTCCCAAGAGCAACGGGAAATGGCGAATGTGCGTAGACTACACCGACCTCAACAAAGCTACGCCCAAGGACAGTTTCCCTATGCCTCGGATCGACCAACTGGTCGACGCCATTGCCGGGCACGAGATGCTTAGCTTTCTGGACGCCTACTCAGGGTACCACTAGATTAGCATGCACAAGCCCGACCAAGATAAAACGGTATTCGTCACCGACCACGGCTTGTACTGCTACACCCGCATGCCCTTCGAACTAAAGAACGCGGGAGCTACATACCAACGCCTGGTCAACCATATGTTCGACGTTCAGATCGGCCGCAACATGGATGTCTATATCGACGACATGCTCGTCAAAAGCCTCCAAGCGACGGAGCACCTCACCGATTTAGCAGAGACGTTCGCCACACTCCAGAGATACAATATGAAGTTCAATCCGAGCAAGTGCACATTCGGAGTTAAGTTGGGTAAGTTCCTCGGTTTCCTTGTGACTCATAGGGGAATCGAAGCGAATCCCAACCAGATCCGAGCAGTACTAGAGATGAAGCGACCAGCACGGGTGAGGGATGTATAGTGTCTCACGGGCCGCATCCCCGTCCTGACTCGGTTCCTGTCCCGAGCTGCAGAGAGATACCTACCCTTCTTCTGGCTCATCAAGTAAGCAAACAAGGCTCCTGAGAAGAAAGGTCAGATCGACTGGGACGAGGAATGCGAGCAGACGTTTGAAGAGCTAAAACGGTACCTAGCATCCCCTCCTGTGCTTTCCAAGCCGCAGAATGGGGAACGTCTACTCCTATACCTCTTAGTGACCCCGAGCACCCTAAGCGGTGTGCTCACCATAGAGGAGGGTAATATTATGAAGCCGGTTTACTATGTGAGCCGAGTGCTACAGGGGCTAGAGTTTCGATACTCGCGGACTGAGAAGTTCGCTCTGGCACTAGTCACAGCCACACGCAAGCTACGACCGTATTTCCTGGCGCACCCGATCGCCGTTCTCACCAATCAACCCCTGCGCCAGATTCTCCAGAACCCAGACGCCTCAAGAAGGCTTATCAAGTGGGCTATCGAGCTGGGGGAGTTTGATATCAGCTTTCACCCAAGGACCGCGATCAAAGCCCAAGCCCTTGCTGACTTCGTTGCCGAGTGCACCTTACCTGAGGAGGGTCCCCCAGAGCAGTCTTTGGAGCCCGTATGGGAGCTCTACGTCGATGGTTCATCCTGTGCTGCTGGCAGCGGGGCAGGACTAGTCCTACTGTTTCCAGAGGGTGTAGAGCTATAGTATGCCCTCCGCTTCAACTTCCCGACCACAAATAATGTGGCCGAGTATGAAGCGCTACTTTCGGGCTTACGGATGGCGAAGCAGTTAGGGTAGACCAATTTGCGAGTTTACAGCGACTCCATGCTCGTCGCCAACCAAGTTAAAGGTCAATTTGAAGCCCGAGAGCCAGCCATGGTCAAATACCTCGAAAAGGCCAAGGCAACAACCTCAGAGTTCTCTCACTTTGAGATAGTGCATATCCCGAGAGAGGAAAATGTCCGAGCAGACGCCCTGTCCCGCCTGGCGTCGTCAACCACCACCTCCAGCTCAAGGGCCGTGCCGATAGAAGAGATATCGGCGCCAAGCATAGAAGAGCCGACGCCCGAGGTATATGCCATAGACTACGAGCCTTCTTGGATGGACCCAATCCTAGATTTCTTTCTGAGGCAACAACTCCCCAACGATCGTGATGAAGCCCGCCGCACGCGAGCACGAGCAGCACACTTCACCATCGTTAACGGATGCCTATTCAGGTGCTCGCTCTGAGCCCCTTTACTGAAGTGCATGTTCCCTACGGAAGCTAAACAAGGAATCCAGGAAGTACATGAGGGGTTCTGCGGAAGCCATATAGGAGGGAGAGCACTTGCACAGACTCTCATCCGGCAAGGATATTGGTGGTCGACGTTGCAACAAGACTGCCTCGACTACATCCAGAAGTGTCCAAAATGTCAAAAGTTCTCCAACCTGCACCACTAGCCAGCTACGCAACTACACGCCCTGATGGATCCTCACTCATTTGCTCGGTGGGGGGTAGACATACTGGGTCCCTTCCCTGAGGCTTAGGGGAGGAAGAGATTCCTTATCATCACGATTGATTACTTCACCAAATGGGCCGAGGCAAAACCCGTAGGAAAAATAACAAGCGAAGCAGTGTGGAAGTTCATTTTGCAAAACATCATCTGCCGATTTGGGATCCCACGTGTCCTCACAACTGACAATGGCAGGCAATTTATGAGCACAACTTTCTAGGGAAAGTACTCGGAGTTGGGGATTTGGAACCACTATACGTCAGTGGGCCACCCCCAGGTGAACAGCCTAGTGGAAAATGCTAACAGAACGCTTCTTCACGGCATCAAGACCCGCCTGGAGCAAGCAGGTGACTCATGGGTGGATTCCATTCCGAACATACTATGGGCACACCGGACCACCGCTAGGGCCGCCACAGGAGAGACTCCGTTCCACCTCGTGTACGGAGCAGAGGTAGTCATACCAGTTGAGATATCCAACCTGTCTCTACGAGTTGGACACTTTGACGAGGTCAGAAACAACCAGGCCATGCGAGAGAACTTGGACCTGTTGGAGGAAGACAGAGAACGCACCTAGCTAAGACTTAAAGCCTATCGACAGAAACTGGCCCAACACTACAATGCTCGCGTCAAAGAACGCCACTTCTTTCCCGGAGACTTGGTGCTATGATGAATAAGCGTGGTGGACCCTAGAGTAGCCATGGGAAAACTAGTACCAAATTGGGAAGGCCCGTACAGGGTAACAGAAGTGCTCGACAAAGGAGCATACACGCTAACGACGCTGGAGGGGCGAGAGGTACCCAGGACATGAAATTCTGTAAACCTCAGAATTTTTTATCAATAAATCATCGCCGGTCTAACAGAAGCGTCGCCAGCCTGGCTCAATTATGGTAGCTTCCGAGCTCCCAAGAGGCGAGCACTCACGCTCCCTTAGAAATTATGGTAGCTTTCGAGCTCCCAAGATTATGGTAGCTTCCGAGCTCCCAAGAGACGAGCGCTCACGCTCCCTTAGAAATTATGCTCCCAAGAGGCGAGCGCTCACCCTCCCTTAGAAATTATGGTAGCTTCCGAGCTCCCAAGAAGCATGCACTCACACTCCTTCGAAAGTAAGGTTCAAACCTAAGGGCGAGCAACATTTTGTTCACACTAAGGAAAGATGTATGCTCCCCCCCCCCAAGGTCGATCATGAGCAATGCGTAAGCCTTCAAAGGTGAGAAGGGCAAGCATGAAAACCCTGGAACATGGCGTACGCACGCGACTTGAACGGTGAATCTATCTACTCTCCCAAACTCGCCGCACACGAAGACAACTTATTAAAAACATATACATCACATGCATGGATCAAAAACCCCCATTTTTCATTCATAATACAGGTCGCCGAACTCTAGTACGGCGTCCTCATGTGGCCAGCATACACGCCTGTGAGTATAGGTGGGGTTAACCAAAGCCATGGCAGCATCATAGCCATCCCAGTATTCGGCCATCCAACCTTGCGCATAATCGCTACCCCAGTCAAATGGCTCGACATCGGTGGGCGGAGCGACATCAACAACAACTATCTCCTCCGTCGTTACCACCACAGGAGTCGGGGCCGCTGGAAGATCATCGACCTTGACCCCTATGCTGGGAGGAGGGCTTGGAGTCTTCTCTTCAGTGGCCATGACCTTTGGGGGACTCTGAGCCATCGCAGTAGTATAACGAGGATAAAAGATGGGTGATAGGCACACCCACAAGGCCTACTATTTATAGAAGAGGAACACTTCGGTGGAAAGCATCCACTTACTCCCATACGAATCAAAGAAAAGAAGGGAGACCATTGAAAGGCAAGCACACACCACGAAGCAAGAGAAAGATGGCGAAAAGGAAAGTTTTATTCATAAGCGGGGGGGGGGATACAAAGAGGTTACTCATCCTCCCTGGGAGGGAACCTAGTAGGCTCAAGGGACAGGACCCCCTTGTTACTGTATAGGCAGTTGACCGTCGCCAAGGCATCCCGTCATCCCTCGAGGTATCCCCGCTTGAAGTCCTCGGAGGCGCCCCCGCTGCTGCTCTCTCGACAGTGCCTCCTTCCTAAAGCACATGCGCTTGCTGGGGGCTTCGTGCGGCAAGACCTCGTCTGACAAAAAGCCTGAAGCCTCCGATGACATCCTACAGAACTTCTTCTTAAGCAACTCAACGGACCAAGGATGGCCTTAGGGTTCATCGTGGGCCGCTATTTATAGAAAAGGGGCGAAGTTCCCAAGCAAAAGAAGAAGTCCCACCGCCTCTCTGGCTTCACGGGGATCGGAGCGACAGATCCTGAGTATCGCGCCCCTCAGAGGGATTTCCTAAGCGACGCTTCATATCCCTAGAAAAGATTTAATGCAAAGAAAAAGAAGGCAATCTACGTGGCGGACGCCAGAGGCTCCAAAATTTGCCAGAAAGAGGAAAGTCCTCATTTCAAAATTGAAAAAGCTTACAGAATAGGGGAACGATCGCCCCAACAGAGCAAAAAGAAAAAAGTACGGTGTAAAGAAAGCAAAGGAAAAAGAAAATGGCGAGCACCCTCTCAAGAGCTCACCCGAGCAGCAGCATCGCGTGGCCCTTTGTCCTCGGGCACGCCTCCAGCGGTAGTCTTGGGAGGCGGCGAGTCGTTGGTTAAGTCGATCAGGTCTTCCTCCACCGACGAACCAACCCCAGCCGCACGCCCCCAGGTGCTCGGCTCCGCCGCCTGCTCTTCGGCACTCGGCTCCTCCTCGCCATCGCTGGCCTCAGGGCCGAACGACGTCAGCGGAGGGTGCAGGGAAGCCACCGGGACACCCAAGTTATCGGTTGTAGCCTGGAGAGCGGCCGTCCAGCCTTCCTGAAAGCCACGGTCCCGGGCCGGACCGTAGACTTCAGGAGCCACCGCATTCAACTCGGCCCGGAAGTCTGAAGACGAGCGGTAGCACGCCATCGCATCCAACCCGATGGTGGCCGTCGACTCCTTCCGATTGTCAAACCGCGTCTCCACCGCCAGATCTCTCTTCTCTGTGGCATCCACTAGGAGCCCGAGCTTGGTCGCTCGGGCATCAATAGCCTCGACGCACCTAGTCGCCTCCTGAAGAGACTCCTCCAATGCTGGGGCTTGCACACTGAAGGCGTCTTGATCCCGCTCGACCTCTGCGAGGGTTTGCTTCCATAGCTCGAGCTGCTCTCGAGACCCGACGAGCTCAGCCTCGAGTGCCGCTTGGTGCCTCCGGAGCTGGGCACATTGGGCATTTAACCCCTTCCGCGCGTCCTGGCTAACCGCTAGCTCTTGCGCGAGCCCGCCAAAATGATACCTCCACAAGCCGAAAGCCATGGCGACCGAACATACGTTCTTCGCAGCCAGGTCCATCAGTTCCTCCTTGGCCCCAGGGCCAAATACCTCGGTGTTGTATTCTGTGTTTTGATGATGTTATAACAATATGGTTATTTCGTTAAATCAAAAAACCTTAATTATATGTGTCAAAGTGGTGTGGTTCAAATTGACCAAAAAACTGTCTAATCAAATTGCAAGTTTGATAAAGAAGTGCATCAACGCACTCAGATTCAAGTCAAAAAGTAATAATGATCTCAAGCAGAAAAGTCAACACTTGCTCAATCCAAGAAGCAGTGAAGTCATTGAAGAAAATGAAAGGTCGATGCAGAGGCTACGATTTAAAGATTCAGGTCGAGGCAGATAAATGTTGTGCTAAGACATGTCGATGCTCATGAACAATCAAAGTTCCTAAGGTCGATGCACATTTGCATGTAGGTCGATGCACATGACACTGTTATGCACCTAAGGTCGATGAACGTTTGAATGTAGGTCCATGCACATATGCTCTTTGCATTAGAAGGTCGATGCACATTTGAATGTAGGTCGATGCACATATGCTTGTTGCATTAGAAGGTCAATGCACATTTGAATGTAGGTCAATGCACATATGCTTTTTGCATTAAAAGGTCGATGCACATATTTGTAGGTCGATGCACGTTTGCATGGTATGTGCTATAAGGTCGGTGCATCTTGTTCACTGCATATATTAAGGTCTGTGCATATCATAAGTGGTCGATGCTTGTAAGATAGTATTACAACTTAAGGTCGATGCACCTCAGTCAGTTCAGGAGACAGGTCGGTGCAGCTGAACAACTCATGCCAACAAGGTCGGTGCACCTTAAGCAAATCAAGAAGAAAGGTCGATGCCATAGTACAAGCCCACTAATAAGGTCAATGGAGACATCCGGGCGCTAACAGGTCTGAAGAACCGAATCCCAGATTCGCAACTTAAAATCAGACTCGATTGGAAAATCAAATCCAACGATAAGATGGCACGTGATCCAAGAAAAAAGATGGCATGCTTTTTCAGAGGTTTTTAGAGGAAGAATATTCTACTGCTAGGTGGACCAATGGGATTTCACTAGGTTTTTTGCCTTACCTTTTTCGGAGCCCCTGTTCTATTTAAATACTCCCTTGTCCTTCGAGGGAGATGCCGGAAAAAGTTACAGAAAGCTGCGCGAATTCCTGCTATGTGAAGATCCCATTCAAAAAGAGAGCAGCACTAGAAAGAAGAGAGAGAGAGAGTGAGAAAAGGAAATTTGAGAGTAGCCAGCCATTTCGATTCAAAGTGCTTCTACGAAGCTACATCTTGTTTCTATTTTTAGTTTTTTCATTTTCTTCTCATTTTGGTTTATCGTTTTGATCCCTCCAAGTGTCCTTGGAGGAAAGGAGATTGAGGTCTCCTGTTGTAAGTGATGGGGTGTCTCTCACGGGTTCCCTCTGAGGATTCAAAGGAAGGGAGGTCGTCCTCTGGTTCTGGACTTGTGGGTAGCAAGCCCAGGTGCTAAACTTCTGTGGGTAGCAGAACTTGGGTTGAGGGATTTGTCTCCCTCTGATTTCAAGCTGTGAGCCAGCATCTTGTCGCAGACTGAGTCTGCTTGACGGTATTGCCTAGTGTAAAGTATCCTCGCTCGGTGTGAGCAAGGGGTGGATGTAGATTTCGGGTAGCAATCGAACCACCTAAAAATCCTCTGTGCCATTTCGTGTGGTTTGTTTCATTGTTTCAAGGATTACATGTGTGGATTCGTTGTGTCCAGGAGGTATATTAAAAGACGCAACTCAAACGATAGGTCAGGCCTATCTAGAGGGTTGCCTTCTTGCGTGAGGAGACTCTAGGGTCCAACCTTTGCCTCGTATCCCTGACTGCTATCTGATATCTCATTTGGTTTATCATTCTACTGAGCTCTCTCTATTCTAATTGTAGAGCGTCCAATCTTTAGTCTTCCTGCTGGCATGTTAACTGTTCGATCGCCGTTCCATCTAAGTTTGATTTCTCGAGCTATACTTGTTGATTTGTATTAGCTGTGGTTAGTTGAGAGGTGATTTGCTTGCTGTGATTCCATCTTCATCGATTAAATTCCATTACCTGTACAAGTTGGGAGTGATCTATTCATCTCCCCCTTCTAGATCACATTCTTATTTTATATCAATTGGTATCAGAGCAGGTTTCCCAACATGTGGTCTAATGACCAGGGAACACCTAGATCTAGCGCCCCTCGTAGATTCATCACTGAGGAACATTCCATTAATCGTCCACCATTCTTTAATGGTACTAACTATCTCTATTGGAAAAATAGAATGGAGGTGTTTATAAGGGCTCAGAGCCATGAATTGTGGAGGGTCATCACCACCGGACCATTCGAGCTTCCTGAAGATGAAGATACTTGGTCTAGGGAGCAGATCCGTGTATCAACTGTAAATTGGACGGCAATGAGCATCATGCAGTGCGTTGTACATCTCGAGGAGTGTTCCAGAATCTCAGCATGCAAGACAGCCAAAAAAATGTAGGATGAGCTCCAATTGATCTACGAAGGTATATCACAAGTGCGAGCCACGAAGGTAAACATGCTTACTTTTGATTATGAACTATTTAAAATGAAATCAGAAGAGTCCATATCAGAAATGTATGCTAGGCTCTCACAGATCACCAACAGCGTGAAGTCTCTAGGTAAGCAGATTCAGGAGAGTGAACTTGTTAGGAAAATCCTAAGGTCCTTAACTCCTGTGTGGCACACCAAGGCCACTGTTCTAGAAGAGTCTAGGGACCTATCCACCATGACGGTCACAGAGTTGATAGGCTCTCTGATGGCCTATGAAATCAATCTTAAGAGGAGTAATGAAGAAAACAAAAAGGGAAAAACTATAGCTCTTAAGGTGTCTAGAAGTAGTGGAGAAAGCAGTGAGGAATTTGAGAACTTATCCAACCTAGATGATGAGCAGCAGGCCATGCTCACTCGACAGTTTCAGAAATTTCTGAGATACAGGGGTAAAAATTTTAGGAGAAGGAGACCTCAACAGGCTGACAAAAGTACTAATTATAAATCTGATAAAAACGAAAATGCTGACAAGATTACTTGTTTTCATTGTAAGAAGCCAGGCCATATGAAGAGTGAATGCCCATAACTCGTGAAGAAGAATCCAAAGGTGCAGAAAAAAAAGCCTCAAGCTATAGTCTGCACATAGAGTGACGAGGAAGAGGATATTGAAGAGGATTCGTCTGAAGAGGAGGAACAAGGACCGTGTCTCATGGCCGACACAGACAATGAGGTAAGCACTCATTTTGAAAATTACATAATAGATGATTGGGAGGATACTTATGTTGACTTGTTAGATAAGTTGAATTGTCAAACCAAAGACTATAAACTGGTGAAAAGAAGACTGAGCAATGTTGTTGAAGAACAAACAAATATGAAAAAGGGAAATGATGATCTGAAGAAACAACTTGAAGAATTAAGCTCTCTGGAAGTTGAGAATAAAAATCTCCAAGATCAATTTGAAGATGCTAAAAGAAATTTGGATCAGTTCAAGATAAAATTTCAAGAACTTCAAAAAGAAAATGCTCTCATTCTAGAGAAGTATGAAGCTGTAAAAATGGTCAATCTGAAAACTCAAAAACATTGTGAGAAAGTTCAAAAGGAGCTTGAAGATAAACAAACTACTTTGGAAAGGTTTGTGTAGGGCAAGACAAATTTGAACACCATGCTAGGTGATAGAGTAAATTTCAACAAGGAAGGTTTGGGCTACGACCCAACTAATAAAAAATCCTTTGAGTTCAAGACGACCACATTTTGTCAGGAAAAAGGTAAGGAAAAGTTAGACATCCCATCTAGCTCAAACATCAACAACAATTCTCAAAAACCTGTGAAAACAAATTTCACTATACCTAAACTCAACAATCAAAAAATTCATGATAAGCCTACACAGCATCAACGTAGCAGGACCGTTGCGTCGAGTCATGCATATGCATATAGAACCAATTTTGTTTATCAGAGTCAGATGCGTCAAGGCAACAATTCTTATGCATCAACGCAGTGGACTCAGAACACATGGCCCATCCAAAACAAAAACATGAATCAATATACACCACGTTGGGCTCATTTCAATTCTTCTTAGTTTCCCTTCAATGAACAAACCTTTAGGAATCAGAAAAGGTTTAGGAGGCATCCAAAGAATAATTATCAAAATAATTGGAACAGAACATTCAACAATATAAAACATACTTCTATGCCTGCTGCTCCTAAAACTGTTTATGCTGAGAATAAAAATTTCTTTCACAAAAAGGGTAGCAGACAGATTTGGATCCCTAAAATTTTGTTGAAAGGATTGAGTGACATGATGGGACCCAATTTTTCTTGGGTTCCAAAGCATTCTACTTAAATTGATTGCAGGTTAGCCTAGCAGCCGAGCACAACAGGTGGTACTTGGATAGTGACTGTTCTAGGCATATGACAAGAGACTGAACGAAATGCAGCAAGCTTGAAATGAAGGTAGGAGGTCTAGTCAAATTTGGAGGGAAGAACAAAGGTAAAATCATCGGATCAGGTACAGTTGGTAAGTTTCCCTTAAACACCATTGAAAAAGTTTCACTTGTAGAAGGTCTAGAACACAATCTACTTAGCATCAGTTAGTTGTGTGACAAGGGTCACATAGTGGTTTTTGACAATAATGCATGCAAAATTCTTGAAATAAATTTTGACAAAGTTAAGTTTGTAGGACATAGAATTAATAATGTCTGCATTGTAGACGTAAATGAAAATTCAGAATCAAATCTTTGTTTGTCTACAGATTTGGATAACAATGCATTTAATTGGCATAGACGTTTAGGCCATGCTAGTTATACTACATTGAATAAATTAGTCAAACATGACTTAGTTAGAGGCATGCCTAAGATTAAGTTCATTTCAGACTCCAAAATTTGTGATGCTTGTGCTCTGGGTAAACAAACCCGGAAGTCATTCAAGCTCAGATATGAGCCCTTGTCCTCTAGGCCAATGGAATTATTGCATATGGATCTTTTTGGTCCAACTAGAACTCAGATTCTGAATGGTAAAAGGTTTGGATTTGTGATTGTTGATGATCACTCTAGATTTTCATGGATATTTTTCTTAGCAAATAAAAATGATGCATTTCAGAAGTCTAAACTATTTTTCAATAAAATCAAACAAGAAGAAAATCACAGAATTTGCACCATCCAATATGACCATGGAGGAGAGTTTGAAAAATTCATGTTTTCTGAATTTTGTGAAAATGAGGGATTGACTCATAAATTCTCTTCTCCCAGGACTCCAGAGTAGAATGGAATAGTGGAAAGAAGAAATCGGACCATTGTTGAAATGGCTAGAACCATACTCGTGGAGAGTCAGCTGCCTAGAAAATTTTGGGCAGAAGCGGCCAATACTGCATGCTATACTATCAATAGGGCCATGGTAAGACCCATCCATAAGAAAACTCCCTATGAGCTGATGAAAGGTAAGAAGCCAAATGTGTCTTATTTTAGGATCTTTGGCTCTAAATGTTTAGTTCACAACAACTATAAAAAGGACCTTGATAAGTGTTGGGTCCCGTAGTGCAGGAACACGGATCTAGAGGGGGGGTGAATAGATCCCTCTACTAAAAACTATGTCCAATTAAAATCACAAACTAACGCACATCGGAATTAACAAGATTAATAAGATTGAGAAATTTAAACTAAATAGATTTAAACTTAATTCACTCAATCCAACCGAGCTAACACGATTGCATAATCAGATAAGATAGTGAAGCACACAATCACAAAGATCAAACCACATGACACAAGGATTTTTAAGGTTGTTCGGGACCATGACGGGCTCCCTACGTCCACCCCTCACCAAACCGGTGAGGCTTCACTGCTGTAAAAATAGCCCGGGGATGAATCCTCCCACACATACAGAGCCAAGCTCCACCACACATACGTAGGGCAACGCCTACACAACCACACGAGAGTAAACT
Source organism: Amorphophallus konjac (assembly GCA_022559845.1). Taxonomy (NCBI): domain Eukaryota; kingdom Viridiplantae; phylum Streptophyta; class Magnoliopsida; order Alismatales; family Araceae; genus Amorphophallus; species Amorphophallus konjac. The sequence goes on from CM040121.1 coordinate 105,819,599, forward strand.
CCCAACCACACACGGGGAACACACCCCAAGATACGCCCAAATACACACGCGGATATACTCCGCACAAATCGACGCATACGCGTCAACACAAACACTCGGAGAACCCTTTCTCCAAACACCCACACAAAATATTCTTTCAGATGTATATGAAACGAAGACAAATAGATGCAATGATCCCCCAAACAAACTCTATAGATAGAAACTCGAAAGATGCATCAAGAATAAAGCTCCCCCTTCTTCAACAAAATCTGGTTCTCCTTGGCTCGTTGATGGATGATCATGATTCCGACATCATCTTCTTCCTCTCCTCGAGCCGCTCCTCTTTTCCTTCTTCCACGTGCTCCAGATCTTCACGGATGTAGATGATATCCTCCTCGTAAGAGCTCCACCTCGTTTTCCCCCTTTTCTTCACCTACAAGAAAGAACAAATGAGCATTAAGGTTCTTCTTCTTACAAAACTTGGAGTTCACATTCATATATATAGAGGAAAGGCCAAATGACTCATATAACCCTCCTAAAACATGTTAGAAACACCCTCATAACATTAGGAACCTTTGGGGGGTAGTTTGGTAAAGTTTCATAGGGTTTAGAAAGGGTTTTAACACTTTACGGAACTCTCGTTCCAGAACGGTCGACCCTTGGGCTACCAGAGGTCGGATAGAACATAAAATATGTTGGGTCCCGAGGTGCAAGGAATAGGATCTAGAAGGGGGGGTTGAATAGATCCATTTACAAAACTATGTCCAATTTAAATCTTATCAGATTTCATACAGTGGAAAGCTTACTATCGATGATGTGTGTAATGATCAATCATGAACCAATGATGAAATCACTTTAAACAAATAAGATATGCAAACTGAAATAAAAACATGTGAATGGGGTAGAAGATATGGAGACAATCACATAGGCAAGCCACATAGAACATGCAGATTTTTAGGTGGTTCGGGACCACGACGGGCTCCCTATGTCCACCTCTCACCGAAACCCGGTGAGGATTCACTACTAGAACACTAGCATGGGGACAATGCCCCAACACGGAGCAAGGCTCCAACCACACGCAGGACAAGCCTGTACACACGGGGACATGCCCCAATACACACACGTAGGTTTGACCCTGCACAACCACGGGGATAAACCCCAAACGTCATGGGTCTGAAACCCAGCGACACACACACACTCACACAATTGCTCAGCTCCGAGCCAGTGCAAACCTTGCACATCAATACACACACAAGGATATATCGTTCAAAGGTGCAAAAACAAACAACAGATAAACTTGACAACAATTGGCAGAAAATAGCTTCAATGAAAAACTTCCTAAACCCAAGAACCGATGCTCAGATTCCTTGCAGCAGCAGGCGAGATTCTTCTTCCATGTCTCTGCTTCTCTCTTCACTTGTTCTTCAGTGGATGAGGCCTTTTCTTCACAGTTCCTGCTAGCCCAGTAGGTTCACCTTCGTCTTCTATCTTCTCTTGCAAGCACCGCTGGCCCTTTGTATATCTAGATATGCAGCTTTGTCTATAGCTCCCTTTCTCTTCTTCTTCGTAGCCTCTCCTCTTCCTTCTCCTCTGTCTTGCAACACAAGTAGTAGCAGCAGCACCTTCTTCCTCTTCTTTCTTCTGGCAACGAAGGTAGCAGCAATAGCTCCTTCTTCTTCTTCTTATTCTAGTAACGAAACCGACAACAATGGCTCCCTCTTCTTCTTCTTCTTTGGACGAACTCCTCCTGCTTCGAACGTATCTTCTTTTTCTTTTTCTCTGTTCATCATTCTTCACTGATGGAGAACCATTAGCATTTATAGGGGATTCAGATCACAGAGAGAATGGCCACTGATTGGCCCTTTGTAGATGAGGTACGAGGCCCTCCTATTGGACAGCGAATGAAAACCAGACAGTACTGTCCATGTAGGAGTCTTCTTCCCCAAGAAAAGAGGTGAACCGTACATAAGCTTCTTCTTCTTGCATATGATTGGTCCATCAAAAAAGGTTAATTTAACTTTTCATAAATTCCTTTGTAACCTTGGACCATCGAACCAACATCCTTGCAATGATTGGGGCCTAGAGTTATGTGCCCAAGCCATCCCACGTGTGAGAAACGAATGGCCCAAATTTGAAGAGAAACCCGTGTCTTGAGATTACACGCTGGCACTAGAATGTTCAGTCAGGCAATTCATCAAACACTTTGCCATCAACCTTATAGTCATATGCTTCGACTTCAGTTTGATTCATAAGTTGTTCAGTTGCACCTACCTCACACAATAATATGCTCAGACCTTTAAACAATGCACAGACCTTTTCTTGTAGTGGAATGAAGTTCATTGACTTTGGAACCAAATGTGCATGGACCTTGTGGTCATAAGTGCACAGGCCTTGGTTTGTCAAAAGTAGACATGCACAGACATCATGCTGCACGCTCAGGTAACTAGCATCGACCTTGCTTGCACCGCTACAGTACCATGCACCGACCCTCTTTATATGCTCAAACCTGAGCTTCATATTTGCTTGGACTTGTACAGTGACTAGCGTCGACCTTCATGGTTGACGGACCAAAGGTGCCCCGACCTTGTTTTCAGTTGATAGCTTGAGGTATCATCGACCTTTGCCTAGTCATTAACATTGCACTGACCTGAGCTATGTGCTGGCCAGAGTTACACTGACCTTGGTATGTGCTAACTGGATGTGCACCGACCTGGGTCTGTGCAAGCTGGGATGTGCACCGACCTTGCCTGATTCTATAAATGTGCACCGACCGTGTTTGCCTCTTTACAAACTTGCACTGACCCTATTTATAGGTTCTACATTGTATGCACCGACCCTGCCTATGTGTGCACCGACCTATCCTTATGTTTCATAAGTGCACAGACCTTGGTTTCTGATGTGCACCGACCTTGAAGTCACATATGCTCAGACTTCTGCAATGTGCACCGACCTTGTATCGCATGTGCACTACAGTAAACCAACATCGACCTTATATGCGCCAAGGAAAAACATGCATCGACTTGTACAGTAACTCAGGTAGACTTCTACATGCACCAGTGAGCATGTGCATCGACCTGGGCTTTGTGATGAACTTGTTCACTGTGCATTGACCTTCATGACCATGGATTTCTAGTTGACGGTTGGAGTTGACCATGTTGACTATTCTCATTGACTGTGCATTGACTTTTGACTTTAACTGGCTTTCAACTTGTTCTTTGTGTAACAATGACAATTTAAACACCTAAACAACTCAAGCAAAAGCATGAGAGCATATCCATGATTCTTTATCAACAAAAGCACATTGATTGAACATATTTGAGAGTATAAATGACTTAGTTTTTGACAGCATCAAAACACAGAGACAAAATAATCTCCCCCTTTTTGATGATGGCAAAACTATGAGTCATTACAAGTCATTTCGATCACTCCATTCTTATGACCTCTATGCATCATGCATCACTCCATTCTTATGACCTCTCAATGACCTGACCTCTCAAAGACCTTAATGACTTACAAACTATTCTCCTCTTTGACAACATCAAAAAGAAATAGTTTGAGAGAAGAAGTGAAGCAAGAGGGCTTGGAAGGTAGGATCATCAAGAAGTGAGGCCAGAGGGTAACCAGACAGAAATGAGTTGCATGTAGGCCAATGTAGCATATAGGAAAGAAAGAATTCATAGTCAGATACTAATTTCATAAAAACAGAATAGATTCATGTTCAGACTCTTCCATTATAAAAGTGTTATGATAAGATCCTTATTTAAATGCATGGTTCAAATCTAATAAATTGAGAGTTTAGCAATGAAAGTTCTTAAAAAAGGAGAATTACATTCTTGTTTAATAGAGGTGAATCAATTTTCCATAATAGAGCCCTGTCAACCTCCCATTACCTTACTTAAACAAACCAATGACATCTCTAGGAGTTACTCAAAACAGTAGTGAAGTTAAACACAAAAACAGTTCTGTTCAAATCTTCAGGGTTTCAGCACAACTAATAGACCTTCGGTCACAAATTCAGATTTTTCTTGTTGGCTCAAAATAATTTTTAAGAGCAATCAAGTGTAGTCAAGACCTTTTGACTTAAGGGTACATGTTGATCAGACGCCAGTATCCCTAGTTACTCAGTAAGACTAACTGTCTTGTCTCAGATTGAACAGAGATAGCAAGGACACTTCATGCCTAGGTCCACTCCATTTCTTTGATGGAGGGCTTAGTTTCTCAGTGTGGCCTTGTCATTGCTCTTCCAGGAGCATTGAAGAACAATTTCATCATGCTGCCCTATAGTGTTTTCAGATTGTTCTATGTTTAACAGCAGTACTATATCCAAGAAACACAACCAAAGACTGCCATAATGCTAGATTTTCAGATTCAAGAAGATTTTATAAGACACAACAATGTGAAAGCTAGTTAAAACCTACTAAACTGAATACATATTCTTTTCAAGGCGTTTATATTCAAACTCAGGTAAATCATTAAAATCAAACCAGCAAATTATTTAGGGGTATCATAAACCTGTATAATAGAAGATTCCAAAATAAGGATGTTTAGATTTATGATCATAGTACACAGACTGGAATCCTTCTGAATTTTGAGTTTTCTTGAAGAAGGTGACACAAAGGCAGTGAAGATAGACAAGTGGTCAGGTATAGAGTTAACAGATACGAAATGATACCAGTTTACAGGATCATGCCCCAACCATTGCGCTAAAAGCTCGAGCTTTGATATTTCAGACAAACTCCACCTCAAAAGATGCATAGAATTGAAAGGAGTTTCAGAACCAATTGCCATTTGTTGGGGTGCAGATTTCTCATTATTTCATATCAAATTTTATCTTTGCTCCCCCTATGTGTATGCATGAGCTCACCAATAATTGCATTGACTCCCCCTAACTAAATGCAATGTATGACTAGACTTCTAGTGCATGCATAGCAAACAATCTTTTTAAATTTTCATCATGAATATAAATGATATATAATTTATAAAATGTATGCAACCTATGACCTACATGAGAGTGCAGTGCAGGATTGCAAGAGTTTGATTTACATACCTAGTGACCTGATTATCATGAAATATTGCACAAGAAAGTATTCGGAAAGCAAGTCATAGACTCACAATTTTAAGTCAAAACAGATCTAGGTCTGAAGGGATATTCAAAAAACTTGCACACAGAATTTGATAAGAGAAAAATTCTTCAGTAACTCACAGTCAAAAGCATCCATGAAACAAGCATGCAGTTCACAACTGAGCAGTGAGTTAGATCAAAACAAGACAAATCACTGTATGTGACTTTTTAAGAACCATCTCAGAACCTTATTTTCATAGGATTTGACTTGAGGATTCAAATGTTCTTCCTTAAGGATTAAATGCAGGTAGTTCAGTTAAGATCTCCCCCTATGTATGTGCATTGAACCACCATATATGATATGAAGACCGTGCCAGGAACTTAGTCCAAACAAATATGCATGAATTACAGAATTTATTTTGATAGACTCCCCTTGACTTTATGCATTGTATGACTGAAATTTAAGTGACTCATGAAAATCTAGACTGCTCTAACATGCAATTTGACCCATGGTACTTGACGGAGGACTTAGTCTAAAGACCACCTCACACATGGTTAGAATCTCCAGACAGACTTCATCTGCCCTTTGGCACTATAGCATTTGATATACCTCTGGGTCATTCATGAGACAACATGCAGGCAACAAATTCAGTCAATTCAAAAATTTTGAAGTGCAGTTTATTTTCAGTTCAATATTTACAGACAACTTAGTGTAAGCATTAAGAGACATGAATGCTCATATTAGATGCAAATGAGGACATGTATGCAACAGACCAAACATGATATGCAGCTATCTAAACAAAATTTAGAAGACTCAAATGACCAAACCTGTAAAGGTCAGAAGTGGGGTTTTACCACACTTGAGTGCCTTGGTTTATTGAACCCCTTTTATTCTTCAGCTCCCAAGGCACTCCTGCAAAACACAGATCTCATTTTACAATTTTAGGTACCCAAGATTTCTTGGGTCCTGTAGTGTTAGTAGCATCTCTGAAAGATGGTCTCCACAACTTTTGGGCTTTCATATCATCAAACATAATGAGAGAACAGTCATTCATAGAATGCCCAACTTCCCCACAATAATGACATGAGACAATAGGTTTTGTGTTCCTCTTATGCATATCAACATGAGCATGGAATTTCTGACCATAACCAACCCTGTTATCATATCTTTCATGAGAAGCTCTCTTCCTTTTCTCATGCCAACAGTCCTTGACTGTATGGCCATGCTTACCACAATTGAAACAAGAAGACATATTTCTTCTTTTAACAGCCGACCAGCAATCGTTAGCTCTATGGCCTAGCTTTCCACAGTTGAAGCATGCAAAAGTTTTTCCTTTAAAAACAGATTTGTTTCTATCAAAAATATTTTGATTTGCAGGAGATTGACAGGTTTCGAATTAAATCTTCTCCCTCGAGCGTGCCAATAGTGAGCAACAAGATGGCCTAATTTGCCACAACAAAAATAATGAATTCTCTTTTGCATAAGTACATGATTCCCATCATGAGAATTACTGGCATTCTTTGCACTTGCATTTAAATCATCTTGTTCCATCAATCTAGACTCATGCATCAAATGACCAAATTTGTGACAATAATGACATGACATTTTCTTTTTGTGTGCATGAGTATTTGTGTTCAAGTTGTGTATAGCATGCACAGTTCTAGCATGAGTGTTTCTTGGCCCTTTATGCATGTGATCATTATTTATCACCTTTTCAGTTTGCTTCTGAGTTCTCTTGACAGTGGGCGGTTTATCCTTTAAGGTGGTGGCTACATTGGATGCTTTGACAAAAAATATTGTCAACTTATTTTCAAAAGATTTTTTATTGACCGGATTGTAGCCCAACCCCTCTTTCCTGAAATTAACTTTTTTTCCTAACAGTTTGTCCAGATTTTCTTGCCCTTCCACAAATTTGGACAATGATTCTCTCAAATCCTCAATTTCAGATTCGAGTGAAGCAATGTGCAGCTCATAACTTGTAATTTCTTGTTCGCTGCAATTGACACATTCATTCAACACCTTGTTTGTAGTTTTATAATTTTTAATTTCTATCTTAAGACTGTCCAATCCTTTTAAGCTGTCTGACATCACATACTTACCTTTTTCAAAAATCAGTAATCTGTCAGACATGGCGGTGTTTAAATATTTCAACTTCTCAGTCTCTTCAGCAAGTTCTTTATTTAAGATCAATTCATCAAGAATGTGTTGATCATCAGAAATGGATTTCATCTCACTTTTAAGCTTCATTTCATTTTTCTCTAATTCAGAAATTTTAGCCAGTAAAGTTTCCTTTTCAATTTTCAAACTATCAATTTGTTCCTTATCCACATCGACGTTGAGCAGAAGAGTTTCATATAGATTCTCAAATTCAAAACATTTATTACAAGCAGGATTTTCATGAAGAGAATTCTCAAGTTTCTTTTTAAGTTTTTTATTTTCAGACTTCAAATTCTTGTACTTATCCGACAATTCTTCATAAGCATCAAAAGAGTTCCTCAAATGTAAATTCTTCGTTATCAGAATTTACCTCCGAGCTTTCTTTGCTTAATGTGGCATGTTTGTCAACCATGAAGCACATACGTTCTTCCTTCTCTTTTTGAGCTTTCATCAATCCATCCATGATCTCCTTCGCCGTTGAACATGAAGAAACAAATGAAAATGTGTTAGGATTCACGGCAGCCTTTAGTAAACTAAGAATTGTAACATTTTCATGGTTTCTCAACTTATCCTCTTCAGACCATGTGGTCTCATCCAAAGGCAATTTGTTAGGGCCATAATATATCAATTTCCAGAGTTTAGGATTGACATAGTTAATCAACCCACACATTTTTCCTAACCGTGAATCAAACTCTTCGCCATCAAAAACAGGTAAGCAACTCATCGAAGTATGATCAACTAAAAAGTTCATGATTGAACTTGCACTCGGATCACTCTAAAGATCGTTAGATCTAGGGACAGCAGAGACTAGCTCTGATATCAATTGTTGGGTCCCGATGTGCAAGGAATAGGATCTAGAAGGGGGGGTTGAATAGATCCCTTTACAAAACTATGTCCAATTTAAATCTTATCTGATTTCACACAGCGGAAAGCATACTATCGATGATGTGTGCAATGATCAATCATGAACCAATGATGAAATTAGTTTAAACAAATGAGATATGCAAACTGAAATAAAAACCTGTGAATGGGGTAGAAGATATGGAGACAATCACACAGGCAAGCCAGACAGAACACGTAGATTTTTAGGTGGTTCGGGACCACGACGGGCTCCCTACGTCCACCCCTCACCGAAACCCAGTGAGGCTTCACTGTTGGAACACCAGCACGGGGACAATACCCCAACACGGAGCAAGGCTCCAACCACACGCAGGACAAGCCTGCACACACGGGGACATGCCCCAATACACACATGCAGGTTTGACCCTGCACAACCACGGGGATAAACCCCAAACGTCATGGGTCTAAAACCCAGCGACACACACACACACTCACACAACTGCTCAGCTCCGAGCCTGTGCAAACCTTGCACAACAATAAACACACAAGGATATATCGTTCAAAGGTGCAAAAACAAACAATAGATAAACTTGACAACAATTGGCAGAAAATAGCTTCAATGAAAAACTTCCTAAACCCAAGAACCGATGCTCAGATTCCTTGTAGCAGCTGGCGAGATCCTTCTTCCATGTCTCTGCTTCTCTCTTCACTCGTTCAATTCTTCAGTGGATGATGCTTTTTCTTCACAGTTCCTGCTAGCCCAGCAGGTTCACCTTCGTCTTCTATCTTCTCTTGCAAGCGCCACTGGCCCTTTGTATATCTAGATCTGCAGCTTCGTCTATAGCTCCCTTTCTCTTCTTCTTCGCAGCCTCTCCTCTTCCTTCTCTTCTGTCTTGCAACGTAGGTAGCAGCAACAGCACCTTCTTCCTCTTCTTTCTTCTGGCAACGAAGGCAGTAGCAGTAGCTCTTTCTTCGTCTTCTTCTTCTTCTAGTAATGAAACTGGCAACAATGGCTCCCTCTTCTTCTTCTTCTTTGGACGAACTCCTCCTGCTTTGAACGTATCTTCTTTTTCTTTTTCTCTGTTCGTCATTCTTCACTGATGGAGAACCATTAGCATTTATATGGGATTCAGATCGCAGAGAGAATGGCCACTGATTGGCCCTTTGTAGATGAGGTATGAGGCCCTCCTATTGGACAGCGAATGAAAACCAGGCAGTACTGTCCACGTAGGAGTCTTCTTCCCCAAGAAAAGAGGTGAACCGTACATAAGCTTCTTCTTCTTGCATATGATTGGTCCAGCAAAAAAAGTTAATTTAACTTTTCATAAATTCCTTTGTAACCTTGGACCATCGAACCAACATCCTCTGTAATGATTGGGGCCTGGAGTTATGTGCCCAAGCCATCCCACGTGTGAGAAACGAACGGCCCAAATTTGAAGAGAAACCCGTGTCTTGAGATTACACGCTGGCACTTGAATGTTCAATCAGGCAATTCATCAAACACTTTGCCATCAACCTTATAGTCATATGCTTCGACTTCAGTTTGATTCATAAGTTGTTCAGATGCACCTACCTCACACAGTAATATGCTCAGACCTTTAAACAATGCACATACCTTTTCTTGTAGTGGAATGAAGTTCATTGACTTTGGAACCAAATGTGCATGGACCTTGTGGTCATAAGTGCACAGACCTTGGTTTGTCAAAAGTAGACATGCACATACTTCATGCTGCACGCTCAGGCAACTAGCATCGACCTTGCTTGCACCACTACAGTACCATGCACTGACCCTCTTTATATGCTCAAACTTGAGCTTCATATTTGCTTGGACTTGTACAGTGACTAGCGTCGACCTTCATGGCTGACGGACCAAAGGTGCCCCGACCTTGTTTTCAGTTGATAGGTTGAGGTATCATCGACCTTTGCCTAGTCAGTAAACATTGCACTGACCTGAGCTCTGTTCTGGCCAGAGTTGCACTGACCTTGTTCTGTGCTAACTGGATGTGCACCGACCTGGGTCTGTGCAAGCTGGGATGTGCATCGACCTTGCCTGATTCTATAAATGTTTACCGATCGTGTTTGCCTCTTTACAAACTTGCACCGACCCTATTTATAGGTTCTACATTGTATGCACCGACCCTGCCTATGTGTGCACCGACCTATCCTTATGTTTCATAAGTGCACATACCTTGGTTTCTGATGTGCACCGACCTTGAAGTCACATATGCTCAGACTTCTGCAATGTGCACCGACCTTGGAACCTTGACACCAAATGTGCACCGACCTTGTATCGCATGTGCACTACAGTAAACCAGCATCGACCTTATATGCGCCAAGGAAAAACATGCATCGACTTGTACAGTAACTCAGGTAGACTTCTACATGCACCAGTGAGCATGTGCATCGACCTGGGCTTTGTGATGAACTTATTGACTGTGCATTGACCTTGTTGACCATGGATTTCTCCTTGACTGGTGGAGTTGACCATGTTGACTTTTCTCATTGACTGTGTGTTGACTTTTTTTGACTTTAACTGGCTTTCAACCTATTCTTTGTGTAACAATGACAATTTAAACACCTAAACAACTCAAGCAAAAGCATGAGAGCATATCCATGATTCTTTATTAACAAAAGCACATTGATTGATCATATTTGAGAGTATAAATGACTATAGTTTTTGACAGCATCAAAACACAGGGACACAACAAAATAAAACCCAGGACACAATCAACCCCATGGGTCGACCCCTACAAACTGGTTCTCAAAATCAGTTTCTGTTTTGAACAGAAACAAGGAGGGTCGACCCCTGCTAGTTTGGGTCTGAAAATAACCTAAAACCTCCATGAATTCAAGGGGAAACAAATGATTAAATGTTACCATAATCCCATGAAGATCAAAAATGAATTTTCATCCTAAAAAACATGATAAAGCAAGAGGTTAGATGAGAATCAAAATCCTTTCATCAAGCATTAACATTATGAGCATGTTCACATCAAAACACATCATTGAACCTATTCAAATATGTATTTAGCTTTCCATTCACAACCAACAAAAACGCATTTCACCAAATGACAAGGTTTTGAAATGATGAACATGAATCTATCATTCAACCAAATATAATGACATAGGAGCTCAACCGTTCAAACACTTTCTTGTATCTTTCATAATTTCAACATTAAAATGTTTCAATACCCAAATGTTAACAATCATGCCAAATGCAAAGCATGTAGAAAAGCATAGGAACTCATTCATTCAAATGGCATTCTTGTTGAGAAACACTAACATTCATGAAGTATTGATATCACGAGGAGCATTGTCATAAACATAGAATCTTCAAGACACATGCATCACATGCATCACACACATTTGAAGATGGGCATTCATACAAGCATGTTTTTCACAAAAACTTTTTCATTCAATACAAAGCAATCTCACCAAGTGTATATGCAATGTATATGCAATGTGCTAACATCAAAACATGTATGAGCCTTACAAAGTCACAAATGCATCCACATGATGAAATCACAATAACAACATTTTATAATCATCAAAATCACATACACAACAATCTCTCCCATTTTGATGATGACAAAATGTTACGCATTAATGCTCCCCCCCCCTTTGACATAATCAGAAATGGGGATCATTATAGGGAATTCATGATAGCAGCAAACCAAAAACCAACATAGCTTTCTCCCCCTTTGTCATTGACAAAAACACGACGGACAATGGGGTTATTAAGAGAATCATATGCACAATATGTTCAAAAGGATACAATTCAAAATATGCATGTGTGAATGCTATAAATGCCAAATATGCACACTATGCATGAACTAATTGCATAACTTTGAAATGCAAGTATGGACTATATGGACATATAGAGTGCAATGTAGAATTATCAAGCATGATTGACCTCCAAGAAGATAAATGTATATACATGCAATATAGCTCTCCCATTTTATTTAAAGTGAAGGGATAGGTGTAGAAAAAGTGCAGGTGAGTCATTAAAACTAGAATGCTCATGTATACACCTAGGGGATTGTACAATCATATAGGAGAATCAAGCAAAAGCCAATGCAATCAATCAATTTTCTGAATACATATTAAATCAAAATTTCATATGTGTAAGTGAATAACATGAAAATAGATTGTTGTAATATGGATATTCAGATTTTCAGATCAACACAATGAGAGATTATACAAACTGCATTTCATTTTAAGAAAACAGCGTATTGGAGGCTACGCTCTGCCACAATGAGATTTTTAGAATTTTTCAATTCAAAATTTTTACATTGACAATCAGAATTTTTCTTTGAGTGATCAAGTTCAAATAACTCCTTTTTACGCGAGGAGACACATGGAACTCATGTCAGACTCCCCGGTTACTTAGAGTATTAACCGTTTCACTTCATTTTGAGCAGAGATATTATAGTGCAACACCTTTCTGAAATGAACCACATCACGTCTTAGGTGACATGTGCCCAATTTACTCAGTGAGACTAAACATTGCTCTGCCTTTCATTTTTCATTTTCTTTCAACAAATAGGCAGACAACTTTTTCCTCAACTGTCTCTTCAATATACATGCATCAAATTTAATATCTCTAGAGTGTTGAAAGGAAATTCCTATATCCTTATCTCTAACACTCATTTTCACATTTGTGCTTGAAGTGTGCGAATTTGATTCAGCATGTATATCGAAAATATTATGAGCACATAACAATGTAGCTCCCCCTATCTAGATGCACTTATCACATATTTACTCCCTCTGAGTGTATGACAAGAAACACACTTGTTAAGACTCAGATGCAACATTATTTATCAAGGGAGTGTATGGTCTTAGAATTTTTAAGGAAGGGGTTGTAGCATATATTAACATGCAAGCACACAGTGGAAACATGCAAAATGCAAATGTAGAATGCATCATTGTCGCGCGGGTTTCTATGCCGGTTAACCGGGGTGAGGGAAGGGATACAGCGAGGAAGGAGAATATGGGAGTTTGATATATCTTGGGTATCCTCCTTACGGTTGCATGCCTCTCACGGCGGTACCGAGCACTCTCCTTTTTACGGAAAGTTGAAAAGGGTCGAATGGCACGAAAATGTCGGGATAAGAGTTAACCAGACAAGGTGCGGGCGTGCCAGTTAATCTCTTGACAATCACTCATGGAACCAAGGTTTGACCGGGGAAGCGCCACCAGGGCGTGGCACGTGGGCTCGGGTGATCGGGCGACACGTGGAGAGAAGAGGTTCCATGGGTGCGAGTGCGTAGGCGATTGCGGGAATCGTGTACTAGACGTCTTTCCCCACCGGCCGCAAGTAACCGGTGTTTATTTACATCGGATTGAATCCGAATACCTTCGTTCCATGCTGAAGAGAAGTCTGTATATGTGTCTGAAGCCGTGGGAAGAGGGCTAGGGGGCATTCAGCAGCTAGGGGTGCATGTTAGACCGGGGGGTGTTTACTGGGGTTAGGGTGTTAGGCACGGATGCCGAGTGGCGTAGATAGAAGACTGAAGGTCGGGACGTGGGTGTGAGAGCACTCGTCCAATCGGCGGTGTTGTGCTGAGACATATATTTCTTTACAGGAAAGCCTTAATGGCCAAAGTACAACTGGCGCATGCCACGGGACAACTCCGACATGCTGGTCGGTCCCCGGGTCGATGCATGATGAATGAACACACATGTGTTTTACAGAGAGCTCCTCCCATGGCGTAGGCCATGGCCGAGATGCCGAACAGGGGCCTGTGACTGGATGACTGGATGACTGGGAGGATGCATCGATCTGGTGTCTGGGCGAGGGTCGATCACGACTCGAATTGAGCAGTCGGACATGGCCTCGTGATTGCGAGTGAGCCTGACATCATGGCACGCGTGTGGTTGCAACTGGCGGGCGCGCGAGGGGAAATCCTGGCATGAGGGGACGTCCGCCCATATCACAATGTCTCACATACGGTGGGTATTGACTTGTGTGTGACGGCTACATACGGCATGAGGGGAGTGCGGACGACATACCCCCGGCGTATTAGACCGACGAACAAGTCACCCACACACAATTCTCCTTAGCTCGCTGCTCGAAGCCGCGCTTGAAGTCCCGTACTTGCCGGGTGCCGGACGATCTTGTGTATCTTGCTGGATTGGATGCCTTGGATGCCCTACCCCTTGAGCTCCTAAGGGGTTTTTATAGGGGAAGCTGAAGGGTCACAAGGGGTTTACGCGGACCAGCTAAGGGGGGTGAGCTGGTCCGCGTAAACCCAAGTGAATAGTGTCATTGGGTTACACAGGTTGAGAGAGAGGGGAAGGGGTTTACGCGGACCAGCCAGGGGGCCTGAGCTGGTCCGCGTAAACCCCCCTTGGATGGGGGTTTAGGCGGACCAGCCAGGGGGCCTAGGCTGGAATGTGTAAACCCCCCATGGGGGGGTTTAGGCGGACCAGCCAAGGGGTTTAGGCGGACCAGCCAGGGGGCCTTGGCTGGTTAGCCACTCCGATCTTTTTTCTTTTTGAAAAAACTAATTTTTTTTTTGAAATTGAATGGGGGTTTAGGCGGACCAGCTAGGGGGGCCTGGCTGGTCCGCCTAAACCCCCCAGGGGGGGGGGGGTTTAGGTGGGTTCGATCCAAGGAGAGAGAGGGGGGGGGGCAGTCCCCACCCTATAAAATCTGATTTTGGGGTCTTTTTTCTTCCTAATTTGACTAAGAAAGAAAAGGACAAGTGGGTGGAAGGACACGCGGAGCTCGCGGAGGCTTGTGTTCGCGTTGACTTGCGGAATCCCCGCGTGCTGCCGCTTCGCGCTCCCACATCCACGTGTCGACTCCTCGAACCGATACGGCACATGAACCGCGTTGTAAAACCGTAATTGAACGAACTGGGCTGAGTGGGGTCGTGGGACCACCGGGCTGGAGGGAGGGGAGCGGCCCCCAGAGAGTTCACCCTCCCTAGGGCGCGCGGCCATGCCCCGGGGTGAACTGGCCCCGTGCTGTCCGTAACCCCGAGGGATGGCCCCCCGGGGTCTTCTTGTGTTGCCTGGGGATGTCCTTTGACAGACTTTGAACTCCGAGAGGCTGGCATGGGCCCGTAGGGCCGTTGTTCTTCGAGTCAGAGTAGCCGCTCGCAAGGTGTTCGGGCAAATGCTCGACACACCCCGGGTTGCCGAATGAGCCGCGTAGGTGGCCGACGGGCCTTGGATTTGGCCTAGGGCCAACGGTAGAAGTCCATAGGGGCTGGGAAGAGGCACCTTGGGCCCATGGGCCTTGCCTCGTACTACATGCCATATTGTACGGCGGGTTGGCAGGGTAGTCTCTGGTTGGCCCGAGAGCTAAGTTCAGTGGCTCGTTGCCACGTGTCTGAGGGTTGGGGTTGGCCCCGACTTATTGGGGGGTCGTTGTAGGACCCAATTGGTTTACTGGAACCACGGGGTGGCCCGTGGGTTGGTGTAGAAGGGTTGAAACGTGCGCGCCCACAAGGTGTTTGGCAGAATGCCGAACACACGTGCGTGAGCCGTATGCACGTGCTGCGGGCCCCCAAACACTGTGGTTGACTTGCTCGGGTCTCCCTTTGACCTTGGAGGGTTGAATGAAGAGTCTTGGAGTGGGCCCGCGGCTCTTTTACTAGATGCCACGTGGTGTGGCTTAGCGTCGGGGCGCCCCAGGGTGGTCCTGGGTGGCCATATAGGGTACGGGCCCAACGTGGTCGGGGTTAACCCCGGACCATTGCTTGTGTGGCCGCGTGTCACGGCAAGTTGGTCGGGACCCCTGTGGGGACCCGCAAGGTTGTAGAAAGGGCTGGATAGTCCGTGTCTTGAAGGTGTTCAGGGAAATGCCCGAGCCCTTACTCCTTGTTATCCTAGCTGGGAGATAGTCCGGGCACAACAATCATGAATGTAAAATTTCAGATTTTATTTGAATGTTCTAAATGCATTGCAAAATTTAACATGGGATGCAAAATGCAAATTTTTAGTTTTTCATTTGAATTAACTAAATGCACCTAATGCACTTTCTGATCAACATGACAGATTGCACAATGAGGCTGTTGTACTCAGACTATTTCCCCAGCCAAATACCTAGAAATAGGGGTTCGGGAATTTCTTCGAACACCTTCAAGGCATGGGCTACCCAGCCCATCCGAAAACCCAGTGGGCCCGACATACGGCCCTAGCATGTTGGCCGAGGTGCACGACAGCTCTAGCAATCAATCGGGACCACTCCCGATTCATAAGTCGCGGACTTTCTCCGCGTTCTACACAGTCACCTGGGCTGCCCCGGGGACACTCCGACCGCAAGCCATGTCACATGGCACTCAGTGAAGAGGCTAGGGGCCTACCCCAAAACGCCTTCCCTCAACCCTCCAAGGTCAAAGGGAGACCCAAATAGGTCAACCACAGGCTCAGGAGGCCCGTAGTACGCGTGTACGGCTCACACACGTGTGTTCGGCATTCGGCTGAACACCTTGTGGGTGCACATGTTTCAACCCTTCTACACCAACCCATGGGCCATCCCATGGTCCCAGCACACTAATGGGTCCTACAACGACCCCCCTAGTAAGTCGGGGCCACCCCCGACCCTCAGACACGTGGCAACAAGCCGCCGAACTTAGCTCTCGGGGTAACCCGAGGCTACCCTGCCAACCCATCGTACAACATAGCACGCAGCTCGAGATAGAGCCCATCGGCCCAAGGTGCCTCCTCCCAGCCCCTACGGACTCCTACCCTTGGCCCTTGGCCAAATCCGAGGCCCGTCGGCCACCTACGTAGCCCGTTCGGCAACCCGGGGTTTGTCGAGCATTCGCCCGAACACCTTGCGAGCGGCCACTACAACTCGAAGAACAATGGCTCCCATGGGCCATCTCAATACCCCTGACCTTCATATCCCCCAAGGGATATTCCCAGACGACAAAGGAAGACCCCCGGGGGCCATCCCTTGGGGTTACGGCATTGCCCGGGGCCAGTGTGTCCCAGGGCGTGGCCATGCCCCCGGGGAGGGCGAACTCCCCGGGGGTCCGTGCCCTCTCCTCAGCCTGGAGGCCCGACGTCCCTCCCCAGTCCCAGCTCGTGGAAATTCCTAACTTCACGGTCCGAGGTTCGTGCAAAGTTCGTTCGTCGTACCCGTACGTGGAAGAACTCGCGAAGACGGAGTCCCGGGATTACATTGAGTCACACACGTCAATCCCTCGATCCTCGCGCGCAAGCAGCCAGTCCAACAGTGTATCCTCCCAGTATCCTTTATCATATTTCTTCTTAACCAATTTAGGAAGAAAATAACACAAAAACCTGGGTCTTTATAGAAGAGGGGACCACTCCCTCTCTCTCCCTCTACCTGGTCCGCCCAAACCCCCCCTTGGGGAGGGGTTTAGGCGGACTAGCTTGGGCCTCCAAGCTGGTCCGCCTAAACCCCCTAGGGGGGGGGTTTAGGCGGACCAGGTTGAACCCCCAGGCTGGTCCGCCTAAACCCTTGAATAATAAAAAAAAAGATTTTTAAACAAAAAAAAGGGACCAACATGGTCCGCCCAAACCCCATTGGGAGGGGGTTTAGGCGGACCAGCTTGGACCCCCAAGCTGGTCCGCCTAAACCCCATCTCTTCCACTCTCTCTCACACACACACACACAAAAACACATTAAAATCTCAAATAAAATAGAAACAAAAACACAATTTGGGGGGTTTACCCGGACCAGGTTGGACCCCCAACTTGGTCCGCCTAAACTCCACCCCCCACCCCTCCAAACTTCTATAAATTGCCCCCCTTACCAACAAAAAAAGAGAGAATGCATGCATACACCGCGTGAAGGAAGGAAGCAACGCACGGACGAGCTAACTTTCCCGGCCTAATTGTCGCACCCTCGGACTCCCGAGGCTTTCGGCAAGGGTCGGGAACGCGAGAAGACAAGTGCGCGCGTGATTGACTTGCTAGTCGGCTCACACACGCCGAGGGTATGTCTCACGTACTCCCCTCACGCGGTGTCTAGCCGTCTCATGCCAAGTCCATCCCCGCCTCGTGTAAGATGACCGTACAAACGGCGAATACGCCCGCGCCCCGGGTCCGCCCGTGTACGTCGACTTACGACACTTACCGCGGTGACGAAGGGTATCGCGTAGCGACCGCGTCGACCCTCGACACGGATCCGCGTGCCCACCGTTCATCTTCCAGTCAGCCGTCGGCCCCTCAGATTGACGGATCAAGTCTAGTCGGACCTCTGGCCCAAGAATTACGGTCCCGGGGCCGACCTTGACTCGCCAGCACGACAACACTCACCTTCCGAGACCCGGACCCGACCGCTCGCCTTGAGCCGCATCTGACCTCCGCCAGGTGCCAGCCATGTCCGTTCTGACCACCAAGGCAGTTGGACCTACACCAACTCCTCTGTAAAGAGTTCCAGTAAAACACACGGACACCCGCTTTGTCACGCAATGACCCGGGGGCCGACTCACATGTAGGAAATGTCCCGTGGCTTGCGCCCGTTGTACTTCGGCCTCCTCGGCCCATTTGTAAAGCCCATGTGGCTCATCGTAAAACCAGTGAAATACATACGCCCGTATTCGGGCCCCCAGTTTCCTAACCACACCACTCGGCATCCGTGCCCGATACCCCAACTCCAGTGAACGCCCCTCAGTCTAACACGTACCCCCAACTGCTGAATGCGCCCAGCCCTACACCCATGGCTTCAGACACATATACAGACTTTTCTTCAGCATGGAACGAAGGTATTCGGATTCAATCTGATGTAAATAAACACTGGTTGCTTGCGGCCGGTGGGGAAAGACGTCATATACATGATTCCCGCAATCGCCTATGCACTCGCACCCATGGAACCCCTTCTCTCCACGTGTCTCCCGATCGCCTGAGCCCACGTGCCGCACCCTGGTGGCGCTTCCCCGGTCAAACCTTGGTTCCATGAGTGATTGTCGAGAGATCGACTGGCACGCCCGCACCCTGTCCGGTTAACCCTTAGCCCGACATTCCCGTGCCATTCCACCCCTTTCGACTTTCCGTAAAAGGAGAGTGCCTGGTACCGCCGTGAGAGGCATGCAACCGTAAGGAGGATACCTGAGATACATCAAACTCCTATATTTTCCTTCCCCGCTGTATTCCCTCCTTCACCCCGGTTAACCGGCATAAAAACCCGCGCAACAGAGAGGATGGCACGCCCGGTGGGACCTCTCCCGTCTTCCTTCTTTTTGCTGAAGAAAAGTCTGTGTCAGCTCTGAAGCCCAGTGCCCTTTCCCTATCCTTGCAGGAGAGGCAGAGGAGGGTACTCGTGCGCATTCTCCACCAACTTCCGGTCCACGCTCCGATCGTCGGGCCATTCTCAACGACTGTCAACGACCGTCGCCTCCGCGACACTTAACACTCCGGCAACCATGGCGGCCGTCACCTACGGTCCCATCGTCATCGCCACCCACGCTCGGGTGGGTTACTTGGGGACGCCGATTACTTTCGGCAGCTTCGCCCCGGTTATCGGATCGCCCTACTTTCTGGGTGTGATCCCTGTGGTTGTTTCTCAGCCAACTCCAGTCTCTCCAGTGGCCCCTCCGGCCAACGCGCCATGCGCATCTCCAGCTCCAGTGTCCCGCCCGAGTGCCGGGCGCCGGACTGTCACAGCAGGCCCCTACAGGGCCCCCATATCAACGCCAGCTCGGGTGAACATCAGCTCCCGACGCCAGCCCCGTCCGATCTCCAACACGGGCCCCGTGCCCCGAACTTCGGTCACTATCTCAACATCTTCCTCGGGTCCTCAACCCAGAGCCCCAGCAAAGCCGACACCCAACACTGGCTCCCTGCCTCGGGTCCACGGCTTCCCAGCATCTTCCTCGGGTCCTCAACCCCAAGCCCCAGCAAAGCCGACACCCAACATGGGCTCCCTGCTCCGGGTCCACGGCTTCCCAGCATCCTCCTCGGGTCCTCAACCCCGAGCCCCATCAAAGCCGGCACCTAACACGGGCTCCCTACCCCGGGTCCACGGCTTCCCAACATCCTCCTCGGGTCCTCAACCCCGAGCCCCAGCAAAGCCGGCACCCAACACGGTCTCCGTGCCCCGGGTTTATGGCTTCCCAGCATCTGCATCGGGTCTCCCAACCCGAATCCCAGCAAGGCTGACACTCGACACGGGCTCACAGCCCCGAGTTTACGGCTCCCCGGTTGTGCACTCGGGACCCCGGTCCCGAGCTCCAGTTAAGCCGACTCTCCCCGTGGGTCTTCCACCAAGAGTGCAGCTCTTCTCAGCACCTTCCTTGGGCATTCCGACCCGAGCCCAGACTACGCCGGCGCCCACCACGGGTCCTCGACCACGACACCTCAGTACTGCCAACGGTGTCACCTTCCGGTGCAAGAGTGTCATCTCGAGCCTCAGCGACACTCTTATCGGCGCGGGTGAGGGCTTACACCCGAGTCGCCCAGCCATCAATTCCCAGCGCGGGCTACTTACCCCGGGGACCGATCCTGGCACTTCGGACTGACGGCTTCATGTTGCCAGTCGTTTCGGGCCTTGTTTTCTCGGTCTACCATCTTGGGGCGGAGTCTTCCTCAGCTCCACAAAAGAAGCGTCGCCCCGGCCGTAGAAGCAGGCGACTCACCACCGCAACCAGCAACTCCGACAAGACGGTCCTTGTAACGACCCGAGAATCCGATTACCGGGAAGGCCCGATAACCCGAGACTCGCACCGCCACCCACGATCCCGAAGACTCGGAAAGGTTAAAAGGATGGTGTGGAGACTACACAAGTATCACAAATAATTACAGAAATTAAACAGTTATAACATTAAGCAGGAAATAAATTAACATTTTACATGGTCCACAATAGAAATTAACAACAATAATAATAGTCCACGACTAGTACAGTGACAAGAAAGAAAAGTATAGCTACACGGGACATACCCCGGCTCAGACCTCTGGCACTACCTCTGGGCACCCGCACCACGCTGCACCCCAGACGCGCTCCCCCGGGGCGGCGTCTCACCTGAAACACGGTGAAAACACGTAGGGAATGAGTCTCGGAACAAGACTCAGTAGGGATCACTCGAACCCTACCTCGTAAAACGAGAAATCACTACACTAGCGGTAGGAGAGTACCTCGGAAACGGAAGTCCCGTACTCTACAGAACAAAGGTCCCATGGCACGCAAACCGACACCCGTGCCACGGTAAGAAGACCGAAGCTCAACGGCCAACCCGACAAAACACGATGGTCGGAAACGCACGACTGACAGACTGCCACTCCGTACTCGATATGAGTACCACCCACTAGAAGCACAGCCGGTAGCGTCCCCTGACGTCTTACGCCGCGCTGCAGGTGAACCGCCTGGCGTGGTAGCTCCTACCAGAGGCGCGAACACCATACAAGTAACCACAAAAAAGTGACTAGCTGGGGTCACGCCCTTCGACGTGCGTCCACTGTTCCGAACCACGTGTGCACACACAGACCACGCGTCCTAGGTCTGGCCCTCTGACCAGTTTTCCCCTGGCACTGGACTCTGATGTGACGAGGGGCCCGACGGTAACCAGTCTAAAACCGTCCTCAGGGTAAGCCCGTACACCACTCCCTGGTGCGATCAACACATGCGTACTGATAGGCTACGACTAGTGGAGGGTCACAAAGGAGTAGACTCTCGAGTCAACGGAAAACAACGTCCGAATCCAACAACATGTGGGAATCACCCCACGCGCCAGCCCCGTCGCACGGTGGCCACAGTCGGAGTAAAAACGGGGTTGCCACCCTCATGGGGCAACCAGGCATGTGACGGTCCACCCTAGGGCCGTCACCAGCAAGTAACGGTCTAGGCGAGACCGTTACATGCGCCTAACGGTTCAGAACAGACCGTCACACGGTCAGAGAGGAAAGGGATGTAACGGCCTGGTCCAGGCGCGTTACAAGAATGTAACGCGCTTGGCCCCATGCGTTACACACCCCCCCACGCTCCCAAAGCCAAAAGGGATGTAACGGCCCAGCCCGGCGCGTCACATGCATGTAACGCGCTTGGCCCAGCGCGTTACATGGCCCTCACACTTGGGGTGAAAACAGGAAGTAACGCGCCTGCCCTAGCGCGTTACACGCATGTAACGCGCCTAGCCCGGTGCGTTACATGGCCTGACCCCCAACGGTCACAAATCAACGGTCGAAAGCCCCTGACGGCCCTACCCAAGCGCGTCATAGGCAAATGGCGGTCTATCGTGGGGCCGTTACAGCCCCCGACCCCCAAAAACACTACTCAGGAATGTAACGCACCCCTCTAGGGGCGTCACAAGCATGTGACGGTCACTGGAGTGACCGTTACACACCCCCGAGCACGCTACGGCGGGAAAACCCCAAAAACTTCGACCACGCCCCCGTGCCTCCACCGGAGAGGGGGAAAACAAAGGGGAAGACCCCTGGGGACCCCTAGCATGCATCTAAGCCATCCAAACGTGAAATCGCGGGCTAAAACCATAGATCGGGCGAGCTCTCCCCAAATCATGGAAAACCCCAAACCCGCTCAATCAAGCCCCTCTCGGCCTCCCCGCGGCCTACAAACCACGGAAATGAACGGCAAGAGGCTAAGGAACGTCACCCTACCTCAATGGAGCGAATGCTCCGCCGGATCGCCCACAAACCACGAAGAACGCCTTAGAAAACCCTCGTCCTTCAAGCTTCCCGCGAGCACCACACGTCCCCACGATCGCCTCGCCGCCGCCCACGTCACCGAGCCGTCGCCCCGCCGCCATCTGCAGCCGGAGAGGGGTCCGCCGCGATCAACCGGGAGGAAGAGAGGGAGAGGGAGAGGGTTACGGTGGAGGAGGAAGGAGGAAGAAGAAGAAGAAGAAGAAGAAGAAGAGGGTGGGGGAGAGAGAGAAAATAGGGGGGTTTTATAGAAAATCCAAAAATTCCAAAAAATTCTAAAAAATAGAAAATTACACCCCCGCGATCCTCGGAACGCACCAATCGCAACGGTACCACTCGTGCCCAGGTGAACGGCCCGGTTCACCCGTAGCGAGCTTCCGAAGTAAAAGCTGAAACACACACCGGAAATCGGAAAACACACACGTAAAAGCTGCGGAACGCCTCCGGGCCTCCGAAATAACTCCGGATCGCGCCGATCCGAACACGAAAGATGTCTGAAACGAAATTTCAGACACAACAGAGCTGGACACTCCGAAAACCAGATCCGGGACCCACGAAGAAAGGATCCGAAAGGTCCGGGATATTACAGCCCTCCCCCCTTAAGGAATTTCATCCTCGAAATTGAGAACAACTAAAGGGGAAAGAAGAGGAAGACTCACTCAAACAGATACGGGAACTGCTGACGCATCTCGTCCTCACGTTCCCACGAAGCCTCACCACCAGAGTGTCGTTGCCACACGACCTTTACCAAGAGAATAACCTTGTTCCGCAGGCGCTGCTCTCGCCTATCCTCCACGCGGATCGGAAACTCTGGAAGAGAAAGATCTGGAGTCACCTCAGGCCAAACGGAAAACTCGAGCACATGAGAGTCATCGGGCATATACTTCCGTAACATCGAGACGTGGAACACGTCATGCACCGACGCCAACTCAGGAGGTAACTGCAACCGGTAAGCAACCTCACTGATGCGCTCCATAATCGCGAAAGGACCAATATAGCGGGGACTCAGCTTCCCACGCCGTCCAAAATGCATCACCCCCTTCATCGGAGAAACTCTCAAGAACACATGATCGCCCACGACGAACTCGAGAGGCTGCCTCCTACGGTCAGCACAGCTCTTCTGCCGACTCTGGGCCACCAACATGTTCTGACGAACTAGGTGCACAACATCCACACATTGCTGCACCAATTCCGGTCCCGTCAAAACACGCTCACCCACCTCAAACCAATCAAGTGAAGTCTGACAAGGACGCCCATACAATGCCTCATAAGGAGCCATGCCGATGCTCGAATGATAGCTGTTGTTATAGGCAAACTCCACCAACGGTAGGTGATGAATCCAACTCCCCTGCCACTCCAGGCAGCAGGATCTCAGCATGTCCTCCAAAGTCTGAATGGTCCTCTCAGACCGACCATCTGACTGAGGATGATACGCCGAGCTAAATGCCAACTCCGTGCCAAGAGCTCGCTGGAAACTCCTCCAGAATCCAGAAGTGAAGCGCGGATCCCGATCCGACACGATCGAAATGGGAACCCCATACAACGGCACGATCCGCTCCACATAAAGACGAGCCAACTTAGACACGCTCCAGCTGACCTTGACCAGTAACAACCGCGTCACCTTCGTCAGCCGATCCACCAGCAACCAAATACTATCCTGCCCACTCGGGATCCTCGGCAATCCCACCACGAAATCCGTGGTCACATGGTCCCACTTCCAAGCAGGAACATCCAAGGGCTGGAGAGTACCTCCTGGTCGCTGATGCTCTGCCTTCACCTGCTGATAGATCAGGCACCTGGCCACAAACTCTGTGACATCTCTCTTCATGCTAGGCCACCAGAACTGCCTCCGCAAGTTCCGATACATCTTCGTCGCACCCGGGTGCACAGTGTACCTGCTCCCATGAGCCTCGCGTAACACCGCACGACGAACATGCTCCTCCGCTGGGACGTACAGCCTACCGCGAAACCTAGCAGCGCTATCCTCACCCAGCTCCACATCAGCCATAGCTAGAATCTGGGGCAACTCAGGGTCTGCATGCTGAGCCTCTGTCACCTGACGACGGATAGCAGGAGTGACAGTCAGACTCGCAAGCACTGCCAACCCTGACTCTTGGGGAATCTTCAGCCTGAAAGATACCTCGGGCACTTGTTCCCAGAGCCTCAACTTCCTCAACATCAAGGTACTGACCGCCACCTTCTGACTCAAGGCATCAGCAACGACATTCATCCTGCCCGACTGATAAGACAGGGTGAAGTCATAATCCTTCATGAACTCCATCCAACACCTTTACCTGAGGTTCAGATCTCTCTGCGAGAACACATACCTCAAACTCTGATGGTCAGTAAACACCTCGAACTTCTCGCCGTACAGATAATGCCTCCAGATCTTCAGCGCGAAGATCACCGCCGCCAACTCAAGGTCATGGGTAGGGTAGTTCTCCTCGTGGGGCTTTAGCTGCCGAGATGCATAAGCCACCACTCTACCATGCTGCATCAACACAGCACCCAACCCAATGCCGGAAGCATCTGTACACACCACGAAACCTCCTGATCCAGAAGGCAAGACTAACACCGGAGCCGAGGTGAGCAATCTCTTCAGTTCCCTGAAGCTCTGCTCACACTCCTCGGACCAAACGAAAGGCACATCCTTTCGCGTGAGCCTAGTCATCGGGGCCGCAATGCGAGAAAAATCCTGGATAAATCGACGATAATAACCCGCAAGCCCTAAGAAACTCCGGATCTCCGTCACCGACCTCGGCCTCGGCCACTGCATCACTGCCTCGACCTTGGCGAGGTCCACGGAAATGCCATCACCAGAAATCACGTGTCCCAGAAAGTGCACCTCGCTGAGCCAAAACTCGCACTTGCTGAGCTTCGCATACAACTGGTGATCTCGCAACGTCTGCAGCACTACACCCAAATGGTACGCGTGCTCCTCGGCAGACCGCGAATAAATAAGGATGTCATCCATGAAGATGACCACGAACTGGTCCAAATACGGATGAAACACCCTCTGCATCAAGTCCATGAAGGCTGCAGGGGCATTGGTGAGCCCGAACGGCATCACCAAAAACTCATAATGCTCGTACCTCGTACTGAATGCAGTCTTCTCCACATCAGACTCGCGAATTCTCAGCTGATAGTAACCGGACCGCAAATCAATCCGCGAGAACACTCACGCAGACTGCAGCTGGTCGAACAAATCATCAATCCGGGGCAACGGATACTTGTTCTTAATGGTCACTTCATTCAGCTGCCGATAGTCAATGCATAAGCACAGACTACCGTCCTTCTTCTTCACAAACAATACGGGCGCACCTCAAGGGGAAAAACTAGGACGAATATACCCCTTGGCCAATAGTTCCTGCAACTGCGCCCTCAACTCCCTCAACTCAGCGGGGGCCATACGGTAGGGAGCCTTCGCCAAAGGTCCCTACCAGGCACAACCTCGATCACGAAATCGATCTCCCGCTGGGGAGGTAATCCAGGCAACTCCTCGAGAAAAACGTCGGGAAACTCGCACACCACCGCAATGTCCTCGACATCCGGCTCCATCCGGTCAGACACAACCACAGACGCGAGAAAACCCTGACAACCTGAATCAAGCAATCGACAGGCTCGAATAGCAGAGATAAGGAATCGAGAAGAGGCGGAATGGATACCTTGGAAATAGAAGGTCCTCTTGCTCGGATGCTGGAAGTTGACCCTCTTCATTCCACAATCTACCACCGCTCCATGGGTCTCGAGCCAATCCATGCCTAGAATCACATCATAATCCCGAAGCTGCAACGCATACAACCTGCCTGGCATACTCCGCCCATCGATCCAAACCGGAACCTGACCGAAGCAATACGGAGTGATCATAAAATCACCCGAAGGTAACTCCACTACCAAATCACAGGACAACTGGGTCACCGGCTCCTCGACGCTCGACGCGAAATCCTCCGAAATAAACGAATGAGACGCGCCAGAATCAATTAAAACCTGAGCCGCACAACCCAAAATCTGAACGGTACCTTCCACGAGCTGCGACGCCACTGCCTCTGCCCTGGTCATGTGCGTGATCTGGCCCCGAGCCCTCTGCCTGCCTCCCACACTAGCTGACCTGGGTAGCGGCGGATACTGTCCCTGCTGCTGCTGCTGAGGAAACTGCTGCTGCGGCGGCCTCTGAGGACAGTCGTGCGCCATATGCCCTGGCTGGTTACACCGAAAACAGATGATCGGCGTCGTGCACTGCCTGCCTGGGTGGGTCCCACCGCACCGTGGACACGACACCCGTGATCCATCCACTGATCCCTGACGCTGCAAAGGAATCGGCTACTGTACACTGCCCGATGAAGCCTACCCCTGATCCTTGGACTTCTTCCTTCAGAAATTCTTCGTGAAGAACTTCTTGACCTTCATGCCAAAGGACGCAGGTCCCGTCACCGAAGCTACCGATGCCGGTACTCCTGAACCACCCGACGCATGCTGGAAAGAACCTTGCTGCTGGGTAGCCGACTGCTGGCTGCGACCTGACAAGGACTACCCCTGGCTGATCGGTCCTCGGATCCTCTGCATATCCATCTCTAACGAAGCCGCAACACGAGACGCTGTCTCTAGATCAGTGGCCCCGTTCGCGATCAAATGGTGCCTCAGCTCCAGCCTCAAGCCCTGCACAAACTGCGCGGTCTTCACCCTCTCATGATCCATGATGTGAGGTGCATACCGACCCAGCTCGACAAATCGGGCCCTGTACTGCAACACGGACATGTCACCCTGCACCAGCTCCAGAAACTCCCGCATCCGCTGCGTAGCAACATAATCTGGACAGTACGTACGCTCGAAAGCACTGACGAAATCATCCCACTCGATCTGCTCAAGTGGACGAAGCTGAAAAGACGTCTTCCACTCGGAAGACCACCACCTCCGAGCCGTATCCTGCAACTGGTTGTAGGCCAACACCACTCTGTCCTCGGCAGCACTCTTCGCAGAACTGAACACCCGCTCCATCTCATCGAGCCAATCACGAGCCGCATCAGGGTCTGCCTGGCCGTTAAAGTAAGGTGGATGAAACTGCATGAAGTCCCTCACTGCTCGGCCTGGCCCACCCCTGACTGACGAGCCCTCACCAGCCTCTCCGCCGAACTGCTGAGACATAAGCTGGTACATGCCACGGAAGAAATCCTCGGCCCCCGGAACTCTCGCAGTATCCGCGGCCTCGGTAGCCCCCGGTGGCGCTCTACTATGCTCCTCCTGGTCCCTCTGGACCCCCTGCTGGATCTCCTGGCCTCCAGCCGACTGCCCCTGCTGAGAGCGAGAGCTCCGCCTCGGCGCCATACTCGCTCCTAAAGCACAAGACAAGAAAACACGAAAACGGCAAGTTTAAAATAAACCCGCGGTGCCCAATGCCAGCGTTACCTGTACATCATTGCTGTGGACTAGTGGACTACTACAATTACCTATGATTCTCATGTAATTCCACAACCGCGCTCTGATACCAGCTGTAACGACCCGAGAATCCGATTACCGGGAAGGCCCGATAACCCGAGACTCGCACCGCCACCCACGAGCCCGAAGACTTGGAAGGGTTAAAAGGATGGTGTGGAGACTACACAAGTATCACAAATAATTGTAGAAATTAAACAGTTATAACATTAAGCAGGAAATAAATTAACATTTTACATGGTCCACAATAGAAATAAACAACAATAACAATAGTCCACGACTAGTACAGTGACAAGAAAGAAAAGTACAGCTACACGGGGCATACCCCGGCTCTGACCTCTGGCACTACCTCTGGGCACCCGCACCACGCTGCCCCCCAGACGCGCTCCCCCGGGGCGGCGCCTCACCTGAAACACGGTGAAAACACGCAGGGAATGAGTCTCGGAACAAGACTCAGTAGGGATCACTCGAACCCTACCTCGTAAAACGAGAA
Organism: Amorphophallus konjac; assembly: GCA_022559845.1. Classification (NCBI taxonomy): domain Eukaryota; kingdom Viridiplantae; phylum Streptophyta; class Magnoliopsida; order Alismatales; family Araceae; genus Amorphophallus; species Amorphophallus konjac. Next base: position 105,848,141 of record CM040121.1, read on the forward strand.
ACCACTACACTAGCGGTAGGAGAGTACCTCGGAAACGGAAGTCCCATACTCTACAGAACAAAGGTCCTATGGCACGCAAACCGACACCCGTGCCACAGTAAGAAGACCGAAGCTCAACGGCCAACCTGACAAAACCCGATGGTCGGAAATGCACGACTGACAGACTGCCACTCCGTACTCGACAGGAGTACCACCCACTAGAAGCACAGCCGGTAGCGTCCCCTGACATCTTACGCCGGGCCGCAGGTGACTAGCTGGGGTCACGCCCGTCGACGTCCGTCCACTGTCCCCAACCACGTGTGCACACACAGACCACGCATCCTAGGTCTGGCCCTCTGACCGGTTTTCCCCTGGCACTGGACTCTGATGTGATGAGGGGCCCGACGGTAACCAGTCTAAAACCGTCCTTAGGTTAAGCCCGTACACCACTCCCTGGTGCGATCAGCACACGCGTACTGATAGGCTACGACTAGTGGAGGGTCACAAAGGAGTAGACTCTCGAGTCAACGGAAAACAACGTCCGAATCCAACAACGTGTGGGAATCACCCCACGCGCCAGCCCCGTCGCACGGTGGCCACAGTCGGAGTAAAAACGGGGTTGCCACCCTCATGGGGCAACCAGGCATGTGACGGTCCACCCTAGGGCCGTCACCAGCAAGTAACGGTCTAGGCGAGACCGTTACATGCGCCTAACGGTTCAGAACAGACCGTCACACGGTCAGAGAGGAAAGGGATGTAACGGCCTGGTCCAGGCGCGTTATAAGAATGTAACGCGCTTGGCCCCATGCGTTACACCCCCCCCCCCACGCTCCCAAAGCCAAAAGGGATGTAACGGCCCAGCCCGACGCGTCACATCCATGTAACGCGCCTGGCCCAGCGCGTTACATGGCCCTCACACTTGGGGTGAAAATAGGAAGTAACGCGCCTGCCCTAGCGCGTTACACGCATGTAACGCGCCTAGCCCGGTGCGTTACATGGCCTGACCCCCAACGGTCACAAACCAACGGTCGAAAGCCCCTGACGGCCCTACCCAAGCGCGTCATAGGCAAATGGCGGTCTATCGTGGGGCCGTTACAGCTCCCGACCCCCAAAAACACTACTCAGGAATGTAACGCACCCCTCTAGGGGCGTCACAAGCATGTGACGGTCACTAGAGTGACCGTTACACACCCCCAAGCACGCTACGGCGGGAAAATCCCAAAAACTTCGACCACACCCCCGTGCCTCCACCAGAGAGGGGGAAAACAAAGGGGAAGACCCCTGGGGACCCCTAGCATGCATCTAAGCCATCCAAACGTGAAATCGCGGGCTAAAACCATAGATCGGGCGAGCTCTCCCCAAATCATGGAAAACCCCAAACTGCTCAATCAAGCCCCTCTCGGCCTCCCCGCGGCCTACAAACCACGGAAATGAACGGCAAGAGGCTAAGGAACATCACCCTACCTCAATGGAGCGAATGCTCCGCCGGATCGCCCACAAACCACGAAGAACGCCTTAGAAAACCCTCGTCCTTCAAGCCTCCCGCGAGCACCGCACGCCCCCACGATCGCCTCGCCGCCGCCCACGTCACCGCGCCGTCGCCCCGCCGCCGTCTGCAGCCGGAGAGGGGTCCGCCGCGGTCAACCGGGAGGAAGAGAGGGAGAGGGAGAGGGTTACGGTGGAGGAGGAAGGAGGAAGAAGAAGAAGAAGAAGAAGAGGGTGGGGGAGAGAGAGAAAATAGGGGGGTTTTATAGAAAATCCAGAAATTCCAGAAAATTCTGAAAAATAGAAAATTACACCCCCGCGATCCTCGGAACGCACCGATCGCAACGGTACCACTCGTGCCCAGGTGAACGGCCCGGTTCACCCGCAGCGAGCTTCCGAAGTAAAAGCGGAAACACACATCGGAAATCGGAAAACACACACGGAAAAGTCGCGGAACGCCTCCGGGCCTCCAAAACAACTCCGGATCGCGCCGATCCGAACACGAAAGATGTCCGAAACGAAATTTCGGACACAACGGAGCTGGACACTCCGAAAACCAGATCCGGGACCCACGAAGAAAGGATCCGAAAAGTCCGGGATATTACTGTCCTTGTCAGTGACTTGCGGATCCGTCTCGACGGGGGTGAGCCAATTATACCCCAAGAACGGACCGTTCCTACCATCCCCACTTCCAATCGTTTTGACCTCTTACGTCAAACACGAGAGGACGGAGCGAAGCTCAAAGGAGCGGGTTCCTCGGCCGCAGCCCGGGGGCACCCACCGCAGCAAGACACACAGCCTCCCAAAACAAATCGTCAGAAAAATGGTGATAAGGGAGATCAGCAACCTGAATTGAGGAGAATCTGGGTCACCCCAGAGGAAGCTCAAGCTGTTCAAAGAGCGCGTATCACCAACCCCTTGCGAGCACTCAGACGCGGCATCAGACGGGATGCGGCAGGTCTCACAGCAGCATCATATGACGACGCCCAGTCGTCCAATGTCCCCCGCTCAAGCAAGCGGAGGCAAAGGCGAGCCCATCCTCGGGCCATCCAGCAACATGTCCAGGGTTCTCCTCCGACCAACATCGGGAATGAGCCCCCTCCGCAACGCATCTCGATCTTCGATAGACTACGGACGCCAGTCCGCCCCGAGCGACGCTCGCGAAGGAAGCGGACGGCCCGGTTTATCAACGATGCGGTTTGAGTGTTCGTGTGCTACACCACCAGACACCAGCCAGACACCCAGTAGTAGAGCAAACTGAAAAGTAGATGCCAAGGTGTGATGAGACACGCAATCAACATCACTTGATGAGAATCGAAATCAAAAGCTCGAGATGAAGCAAATCTCGGGAAATCCAACGAAGTCAACAATGTTTGGATAAAATGGGGAGATGTGCACGCGGTGCACGAAGGAGATAAAAAATGATCAACTTCCAGCGCGGTGGAAGTACCCCAGGTCACAAACCTGTAGATTTCACCATTGGGGAGCGGTTACCAGCCATGTGGACGTGCTGCAGCCAAGGTGGATCAAAGGGGAAAGTTTTGAAAAATAAGATGATACAAATCCAAACAGGGAGTTTTCGAGAAAATGACCCAAAATAGCGACAAAACGCACTGAGGACTCAATTCGGCATGGAATATCTCACATTGAAGATCAAGATCAATTTGACCCACAAAAACAGCTTATCAGAATGATTTTTTCAACAATTGTTTCAAATTCCTACATGAATGCATGCTGGGTTTAAAGGGAAAAATAAATCAAATGAAAATATAGAATAAACAAGGATAATATTGTTAAACTGCCAAGACTGGGTCAAGAAACCGATTTCGCGAGCTGATACTAAGCCGAAGCCCGTTTATCCACGCACCAATTCGCAAAAGGGAACCATCGTCCCCAATCTTGGACGGCTCAACGGCCTATCCGTGTGACTAAGACTCCTCTGGAATCATCATTGTTTTTGATGAAGGGGAACTCAAATCCCAGACTTACCAAAGCCACAAGGTCCTTGATATATTCTAGTAACATATGTAACATATAGTAGAATGCATATAGGGAGATGGTGATATCAATAAGCATGGGAACTGAGAAATGAGCTGCAAGCATCGTGGGACTTTGAGTGATGATGCCCTGCCGGCGGGACCAAGAGCCTCTTCCTGCGCTCAAAAATTCATTAGCCAAGATATAAAAGATAACAAACAATGAAGAAGGCATTTAAGCATAGCAATCATCAAAGCATCAATTATAGCATGTATATGGCATGAATAGCATAAGTTAAATCATGGCATTGCAGATTATCATTGTTTGTTGTTTCGTCATGAGGATGACAATCTTGGCTAATCAAGATTTGGATGATCAGAGTGATATAATGCCCAGTGGCAGAATTAATTAAGAGAAATCAGCAGGAGTTGATTGAAAGATCTCGAGATGAATAATCAGGATGATAATCAGGAGATATAACCAAAAAGATATGAGGAGATGATAATCAAAAAATGATGCCCAGGGTGGCATGTCATGAGAATATTGGGAAGAATCAATAGATTGATAGCAATAAGTGGAGATAGGACTCATCCCGTGTTCTTGCTCCTTGGAAAGTTGTTCCTGCAAAACACCATCAGACAAATACAATGCATTTTTTTTTGGATTTTGAAATATGCAAATTTTTATGAGTTTTGAAAAAGATATTCAAATTTTTATGAATTTTTGGAAGATATTTGATTTTTTATGAATTTTGAAAATATTCAATTTTTGTTGGATTTTGCTCAGGAAATATTCAAAAAATTTTTTTTTGGATTGATTTTGCAATATTCAATTTTTTTGGATTTTGGTTTAGACATAGCTAATGCAGCATCCAAAGGTGTTTCAAACCACTGACTAGGGGTCCTCGTTCCTTCCCCTTTTGCTTAAAACTGCCCAAAGCCGGGCGTGCATTGAAAGTGGCGTCCTATAACCGACTGCCTATGGTCAACGGTGCCCCTACCAAGGTCATACCCGAGAAACATTCGGTCTTGGAGGGAGAAGAGAAGAATAACTGGAGATAAGCTTTATACAGGATGGGAGATATCAAGACTTGAATTCCTTCCAAGGTGTTAACCCTCAAAGAGGTAGTCTGTTGTGCCGGGGCTTTGTGCCTTTAATTTTTAGACCCTTGACATGCATACGACCAGGGTTTTCCCTGCGGGGACTTTGCCACTCTTGTCATGCCATAATTCATACTTTTACTTTTATCGAAATTTTGACTTGATTTTCATAATAGCCCTTTTGGCGAGATGTATATCATGAAATTCATATTTATTTTTCTTTTGGGTCAAGACTGCCCCTATTTGAGACTCCTCTCGTATTGGGATTTTCCAAGGTTGGTCATCTTATCCGTCAACCTCTTGCACCTGCATTTGGCCGAGTAAAGAAGAGAAAAAGACTTTCAGAAATTCATGGCATGGCCAAGGTAGGAACGGTGTTTTATCAAGGAGCCGGCTAAGGACGCCGTGAAGTGTGTGCGGTGCCCAACTAAGGGTTGCTCTTAACAAGCGGGGAGAGAATGTCGGATTCCCAGCGCGGATTTTTATTAACCAGAGGTGCTGCAAAGCAAGTCTAAAGACTCTTTTTAACAATGATTTAATTTAACAAAAGCCTAAAATAAAGATCTAAAACACCACTCTTAATCTTGCTAGGAAGCACTTCATCTTGAAAATCATGCGTGAAGCAATGAGGGAATGATATCATATAAATGCTTACGTACGCCAATATGTTACCTTGCAACCTTTGTTGAAGCAACTGCTGCTAGAGGTGATCATCATGGGATTTGTCCTCTTCAGCAACAAAAAAGATTGGAAGCAAAGGATTGAAAGTGGCTTAACAAGACGGAATGGTGCCCAGACCAGACTCAGATGAAATAAGGAGAAAAGGAAGAGAGGCGAGGGCTAGAACTCCCTCACTAAGGCGCGGAGACCCTGATCACATGGAACAATCTACAGAAGGAGAGGAGAATTAGAAGGAGGAGTGAGGACTAAAGCCTCGAAAGCAATGGGAGAATGGGCAGATGCCCAAGGCAGTGGATGTGGAAGAAGTTGGGTCGGACCCAGAATTAGGAGGAATCAGAAGAAGAAATTGGTAGATGGAAAGAGGTGGATCCGAAGGGTCCGGAGGTAAAGGAGGAGAATCGTGATAGGAGGAATCATCCGGGGGCTCCGGAGGGGTAACGAAAGAAGGGACGCGATGCCCTGGGGAGAAATAGGGAAAAAGATGATGAAAAAGATGACGGAAAAGAAAGAAGAGAATAAAAGATATGGAGTCCCGGAGGAGCAAAAAGATGAATTGAAGGAAATATGGAAGGTCCGGAGGTTCCGGAGGAATGAAATCAGGAGGGTCGCGATGCCCTGGGAGATGATAGAGAGAATAAGACGGAGAATCCGGAGGTTCCGGAGGAATAAAATCAGGAAGGAGAAGGTGGAAAGGGGCGTCGTGCCCGAGGGAAAAGTCCGGAGGTTCTGAAGGAGGAGAATGAAAAGGGGCGTGATACCCGAGGAAAAGATGGAGACAATCAGGTGGAGAATCCGGAGGTTCCGGAGGGATGAAATCAGTAAGGAGAAGATGGAAAGGGGCGTCGTGCCCGAGAGAAAGGTCCGGAGGTTCCGGAGAAATAGAATCAGAAAGGGCGAGATGCCCAAAGAGGAGGGATAAAATTCCTGGAGGTTCCAGGGAAATAGCAGGAAGGGGGACGCGATGCCCCAAGGGGAGTGGATAAAAGGATGAATATGAATAAGATGGGAAATGCGGAATATCCGGCGGTGCCGGAAGGTGAGGAAGATACGGGTTTGGAAACCCGGGAAGCAGGAGGTGCAAATGCATGTAATGGGATGGATGCGATGAATGCATGAAATGCAAAGAATATGAAGAATGTGAAGGGCGAGAGGATGTGATCCTCCTCCTAACCCTGGGAATGGCCCATGAAGAAAAAGTGATAGAGATGGATGAATAGAAAGTGGAGCAAATAAGGGATGGCCCCTTAGCATTAAGGTAACTGCCCCTCCATGGCAGTGAACATGTACGGCCGATTGGCCCAATAAAGGAAGCTTCAATAAATGACAACCCCTTTGGAAAGCGAAGATCAATAAAGTGAGGGAGTCGTAGAGTTGGAACGGGAAGCATCATGTTGCCTATTGAATGTGGTGTATATGGAATGTTGAGCAAAATGGGCATTCGCCCCTTGTAAGGAATAATGAATTCTGGATTGGAAAGTTTGAACAAGGGGTGCCCTGCCCGGCCCTTAGACGGCATCAACGCTCGGCATGGCGGCGACTTGACTTCTTCGGCCGTGATTGGCACAATAACCCGGATTGGCATTCGGCAAATGAATTCTTGAATCTTGAATGGCACCGTCGTGGCCAAAGTCTTCTTGCCCGGCTTTTGCTTATCTTCGGCACAAATAGCTGCAGAAGCACGCCCCTTCCGAGTAACAAAGGGAGGTGAGGCGGAGGCAGAAGGCTCCGTGGATGGTGGAGTTATAATGGAAGGTGTTGGCGTAAGTGGAGGCGGAGGTTCAAACACATCGAGTTTCTCCCTTTGCTTGCAAGCGGTCGGGATTGGCTCGGGTGCAAAAAGTGGTGGATCCTGCTCAGAATTAACCATAGGTAAAGGCGAAAGGCTATGTGGTGGAGGTATGGGTTTTGGGGTTAAAGGCATAATGGAGGGTAATGGTGGTGAAATTGGGTAAGTGGAGGCCGAGGTGGAGGCTAATGGGAGGCTGATTAGGGAAGGTTTAATGATGGGTTCGACGGAGGCTAATGGTGTGGAGGTAGATGGCTTAACGGGTGGAGGTTTAATGGTGGAAGGCTTGGGGGAGGCCAGTGTTGCGGGGGTTAATAGTGTAATAGGGGGAGGTGTGATGTATGCGGCGTCAAGGATAGGAGGAGACTTACAATGTGCCGGTGTGGGTGATTGAAGTATCGACCCATCATCGTAACACCAATTAGTCTCATAAATAGGGATTGGATCGGGGATGGTTTCATCCTGAGCAGGAGGTTCATCGAATGAAAGTGGAGGGAGCGGGAAATTAAGGAAACTCGGAAGGGGTGCCTGCGGAGCTTCATCATCATCGTACGCTGCCTCAGATTCTTCAATTGCCGGCTCTTCCTCGCTTGGAATGCCGAAGTCATAATCATCCATCCTGTCTTTCCATTCATTCTCCATCTTTGTAATTTCGTCTAAAGCGGCATGGAGAGGATTGACTGGAGTAGGAGGAGCCGTGACCCTCTTTATTTGTTCCTCCATCAAAGTAATCTTATCGAGCAGAGTTTGCTGGAGGGGTGTGACTTGAACAACCGAGGGTTGGCAGGGCCTTGAAGGAGGGGTGGCATAAAAAGGCCGTGGAGGGGAGTTGACGGGATGACCCGTAAAAGAACCCAGATGGGCCGGATTGCAATGAATAAATGGGCCTTGGGGCCGCGATGGAGGAGGAATAGAAGGAGGCGGGTGATGGGCCACCCGAGTAGAATTGGAAGGAGGAGGAGATGAAGGAGATGCACCCTCAACGGCAGCCTGAAGGGCTTGGATCTGTTGAGGGGTAAGATGATCTAATGCATGCAAAATCTGGGAGACCTTCTCATCATTGGGACGAGAGGGTCTAATAGGAATAGTGGCCTGAAATTGAGTAGAGGGACCATGAGAATGGACATTGCCCATGGGTCGGGCATGACCATAAGAATGAGAATGTGGTCCTTTGAAAGAATGGTGAGAATGATATTGAACATGTTGAAATTGAGGATCATAAGATGTGCTAGGTTGATCATCCTCATGAATTGAATTAAACATGTTGTTTTGTTTATCAAAGTAAGCCATTATGCAATCCAAATAATGTGCAAACAATTTGCAAAGAAACACACAAGTTGGAATGGTTACCTTGATTTTTATTTGTTTAAACCTTGGTGAATTAAGGATTTTAATAAAGTTTGGAAAGATTCACACAAGGAGAGTCCTAGTTTCAAATGAGATTTGAACTCCAATGCCAACTAGGAACTCTCACTCACCACGTATTAGGCCAACTATATCGGGACTCCAAAAGGGTACAACCTACCCGGCGTCGGTGAGGGAATCCACGGGTGCGGGGACTTACGGAGGCTTGGTTTAGGAATTTCCAATCCAAAGAGACGGAATGCTCAATGGAGGGTCGTTCCTTCACCAAGGGGGTGTGTGGATCCTAATGAAGAGGAGGGGGCTCTCAAACCAATGCAAATATGAATGAAACAGGGTAAACAGGCCAACCACAATAATATGATCAATCAACAAAGATAAGCATGAAATATCATGAAAAACCACAGTCGGGGGGTTCTGGAAACCCACAGTAAAAACACGCCCTGGAAGGGGACGCTACTAAACAAGGACACGACGGTGTGACTGTCGTGAATCAACGTGAGGGGCCAAGGGGTAGGGTAAAACACGCCTTAGTGTGAGGCGCTATAAATAAAAGGACGCCCTATCCAGCGGGCGTCAAATCCAAGAAAACGCCTTTAAGGGAGGCGCTAATAAAGATAAAGACGCCCTTGCAACGGGCGTGAATTCACCAAGCAAGCAGAGATAATTAGAGACAGCTAGCAAACGCCCTGTCAGAAGGCGTTAACTTCAAACAACACGCCCTGGGTTAGGGCGTGAAATCAAAAGGCGCCTCCGACAGAGGCGTTAATTCTCAATCCACGGCCAACAGTAACAACCACTCACAGTCGCAGGCAATCAACAAATATAAGATATAAGCATGCTCATCAAAATTTCAAATAAGTGGAGATTTTAAAGAAAAATCAATAAATTGACAAATCACTTAGGGAAAAGGACAAAACCAATGGAGGGTGCCCGAGGGGCACAAAAGGGGGACGCACCGAGGGTGCAAATAAGGGAGATGGCACACGCGGGTGCCTAAGGGGAAACGGGTAATAGATGAAGAACACAAAGGGTCCCACCGTGATCGCCAATTTGTAGATCTATTTAAAATCCACACTTAAATATAAAAAAGCAATAGATATGATGAAAGCAATAAAATAGCACGAGGTGCTAAAAGGAGGTTGTGATGTGATCGCCAGAGACATGAGGTCTCAAAAGTATAACAATGAAAGCATGGGGAAGGTGATCGCGAAAAATACCTTTAAAAGTGCGGGGACGTGAGTGCTCCTTTCTCTTCTAGATCGGCCGGCCGATGAAGAGAGTTCTTCAATTGATTACCCTTGCAACAAAGACAAACACCAATAAATAAATTGCATTAGATATGTGGTGAGTGTAGCATCAAATCCTAAATAAAGATGAGCATGAAATCATGGTGAAGAACACACCTTAAGGGTGTTGGCCCTTAAACCCCTATGCAAAGAGGTGGGGAAAAATATGATGAATGTATGCAAAACATGGAGATGTGCAAGAGATGCACTAAGGGGAGATCTCAATACGATGGTTGAGAAAAATCAATATAACAATGAAACATGATGCATGTATTATGAACTAACAAAAAATACAAATAAGGGGAGATAAGATAGAAAAATCTTGTTTGGTGGCTCCTTTGGCTTGAATGCTCGATGGGAGGAAGCCTCAAAGGGATGAAGAGGTGAACCGTGAAAGAAACCCCTCCTTAGCCAAGAACAGCCCCTGCGTAAGGAAAGAAGAAGAAAACCAAAAAACAGAAGAAAGAAAAACAAAAGAAGCAGAAGAACGGAGGGAGGAGAGGAGAAGAAGACAGAAGAGGAAGCAGACGGCAGCAGAAGAAAAGAAGAAGAAGAAGAAAGAAACACACAAGAAGAAGAAGAAAATAGAAGGAGACAGAAGAAGAATACGGAAGACAGAAGAAGAAAAAAAAAATAGGGAGGAGTGGAACCGAAGAAAACAACGGAGGGAGGAGTATCCAACCGATCAACAGAGACGAAAGCCTCTATTAATAAGGTAGAAAAAGATAAGAAGGAAAGAGTCCAAAGGAGGAAGAGATAAGAACGGGCAAGAGCCCAAAATAGGAGAGGATTAGACTGGGTAAGAGCCCAAACGAAGCAGGAGTCTCTCTGGGAAAGGCTGCGTTCGTTCGAAGCACAAAAGTGAAACACGACCTGGCTCAGGGCGTCAATTCAAGAATTGACGACCTTCCGAAGGGCGTCTTTTAAAAACACGCCCTGCACAAGGGCGTTAATTCCTGGATCATTTTTAGAAATGAAATTGAAACACGTCTGAGTCAAAGGCGTTAATTAAAAAAACGCCTTAACAAAGGACGTTAATTAAAAAATTCGAAATAGGGCCATTTTTCATTTCTCAATATTATTTTCCCATTTTTTAGGTGGAGGTGCATCTCGTCGCCCTGATTCCAACGACTATTTTTGTGAATTTTTCTGACACCCGGAAGGCCACCAAATCACCTCTGGAAGAGAGTGAAAATAATATTAAAAAAATAATTTGAAAAAGTGACGACCGTGTGTAAGGCGTGAATTCAATTTTTGATTTTTTTATTCTTTTCAAATTCAAAGTAACGCCCATGGTTAAGTCGTTAATTTCTCAAAAAATTCCGAAAAATTCCCAGAAAAATCCACAAAAATGGAAATTTGAAAGAATGGACGCCCTCCAGTATAGTCGTCAATTTTTTAAGAAACGCCCATGTATAAGTCGTTATTTAAAAGACGCCCCAGATCAAGTCGTTATTTCTGAAAAATAGGGAAAAAAAGCCCAGAAAATCCAGAAAAATCCAAAAAAATAGGGGAAAATAGGAAAAAATAAGAAAAGGGTGAAAAAAGGGAGAAATCTAAGAAAAGTGAGAAAAACCACTCAAATAGAACTAATTTGAGGGTCAAATTGGTGCATTACAAGGTAATATGAGATGTACTCACAGTAACGTCAATTTTGGCGTGTCTACACCAGTCTGACGACTTGAACCAGCCTCTGTCTCACTTCAGGAGGCCGCGCCATCAGGCTCCGCCACCTCCTTCAACAAGTCACATCGGCACTTCTGTCGGACCGCAAGCTTCGGAACGCGCAGAAGAGGTCCCGGTGGAAGACCGCGACCCTCCTATCAATGCAGAGCCGGTCAATAATGACTCGCCTGCAAACGAGGTTCAGGAAGTGACCCTCGACACTCTAATGAAGGAGAATCAGCATCTGAAGGCTCTCCTGCAAAACCTTCTCCAGGAGCGAGACCTTCACCCTCAGCAACCTGCTAGTCCTCAGACCGAGGCACCGGCACCCCCAGTGCCCCGCGATGCTGCCAACACCTCAGCGGCGTTTGCCCGAACCCCGTTGGCAACTGGGTTTGGCACGCCCCCGGTCGAAGCTCAACCACGAGCCTCCAACACGCCAGTGCCAGAAAATCTCTTGGTGCAACGCCAGATGATCGAGCGCATTGTCGAGACAAAGCTCGCCAGTATAGTGAAGGGACGGTCACGGTGGATCTCTACAGTGTACCCTACCCGCTTCACCACCAGTTGAAGAAGCTTCCTCCAGAATACTCCATGCCCTCGAAGCTGCAAAAGTTCGACGGGCAGGGGTCGCCACATGAGCACTTGGCCTACTACGTTACGGCCATGGGTGAGTTAGCGTTAGAGGAATCCTATCTCCTCCGCTACTTCGCCACTTCGCTCACGGGGACGGCCTTCCAATGGTACTCCCGCCTGAAGCCCGGCTCAGTCGTCGACTGGGCAGATCTCTAGAAGAAGTTCCTCGACCGATTTCAAACGGCCGAGTGAAAGGTCTCTTTAGCCGAACTCTGCTCCCTTCAGCAGAAAAAGGGCGAGGGTGCCCTCGACTTCATCAAAAAGTGGCGAGACCTCAGCATGAGGTGCGTCAATCCACCCGTCCAGGAGGACGCCATCACCATATGTCGTCGAGGTCTGGCGGCCGAGGTCAGCGAAAAGCTTCTCGGCACCAATATCAAAGGCTTCGACCAGCTCAATTCGGCAGTCGCCGAGATAGAGATGTTCTTCGTCGACAACCCGAGCTATACTGCAGCAAAGGGTAAACAAGCGCGAGAATGCCAGCCCGGTAAGGAGGTGAATATCATAGAGTTCACCCCTGCCACTAAGGCCAATAAAACGGCCGAATCCAGTGGCTTTGACAAAAAGCCAGTGGACAAACCGGTACTCCTTCTTTCTCAGAGCGTATGAAGACACCCTTCTCCTTCAAGAAGGAACATACGAAGATGCTCTTCGACCTCTGCATGGCCCAGAAGATTGTCGAACTGCCAGAAATCCGCAACCCGGATGAGGCACTAAGGACCGACGATCCCAGTTACTGCCTGTACCATCGCATGTTGGGTCACTCAATTGAAGATTGCTACATCTTCAAGACTCAGGCACAGAAGCTGATCTGAGACGGCCTCGTCAAGATGAAGAGCGGTCTCGTCGATCCCCTGCAACCACATACGTGGGCCAGGCCAGCTAAAGCGGTGCGCGTGGCTCATCCCTCTGCCAATGTCATCCACATGATGGCCGTGTTCTCCCTTTCTGATGATGAATCAGAGGAGCCCGGCGCTAATCGAAGGGGACGTTCGATCTGGTATCCAGGGTGGAGGCCTTGGCATGATCAGAGACCTCTCTCCTTCCCTAGGGAGAGAACCCGGCGACTCTTCGACATCCTCGTCAAGAGGGGGCAAATCATGCCCCGCGACTCGCCTGCCGACGACACCCGTTGGGATCGTAGTCACCCCCAGTATTGCCCCTTCTACGCCAGAATCTGCCACTCGATCGAGTCCTGTGAGGAAGTCTAATACCTCATCCAGGAACAGATCCCATGGGAGCAAATCGATGCAGAAGAAAACTCCATGTCGCTCGTTAGGCTTCGGCAAGCTGTCGAAGAGACCCTGAGCATCGCCAGGGATGCGCCAGAGCGGCCAGACCCTCCTCAAGAGAATGGGCAGGGGCTGCCTTACCAGGATCCTCTGGAATGGCTCGAGTTCTGGACTGACAACCAAGAAGCACTCGAGCGACTGCGAAGGCGTAGAGAGTAGGAGGCCAGTCAAGAGACGGAGCCGATTAACCTCTCGGTCAACGTCATCCATTCCCCTGCTCCTCCGGCCCTCGAGGGCTCTCAGGCATCTACGGCTAGCCAGCCAACCCCAGCCACTTCGGCTGTGCAATGGCGGTCCTGGCGGGAGCTAAAGTCTCTCCCTTTTCCTGAAGAAGACACTGCCAGGCTCCTCCGGGTCCTTCTCGGCCGGGAGGATGTTTTAGTGGGAGAGACGACGACAAGCTCTGTGACTCTTCCTGTCTTTCCTCCTGTCCTATCTCCGCCATCGACAGCTGCGGATAGGAAGGGAAAGTAAAAACAGGGTGAGGCCCCACCTCAACCTCGTGACACCTCCCCAGCGGAGGGGCCGTTCCGTCCTCTTCGCCTGCCTGTCGACACATTTCGGAGTACAAAGAAGACATCTTCAGAGTCTTCAGCGGCTTCGATTCAAGTGGTGGGCTCACCGCCACAAGGTTCCTCCATCCCGCAAAATTGGGATAACTGTGCAGAGCGACAATGTCCCGCGACACTGTCATTGGTCGCCAGGCCTATCCCTCAACATGGTTACAAAGGCAAGACTAAGGAGCAGGACGACCAACACACCTCTCTGTCCGCTCCTCAACAGAAGCCGTCGCCACCACGGCTAAGGCATCAAACCGCGCATACGTCTTCGGACGCCAGCACCAGCCTACCGACTCCTCGTAGGCTCCCATCGCCACCACGGGTAAGGCACCAAACCGCGAACACGTCTTTGGACGCTAGTCCAAGCATTCCGACAGCTGTGATAAGGGCAAGGCAGTGCAACTTCCCGATGGGGAACAACACGGCAGCTCGCAGAAGGCTCAGCCTGACATTCTACCCTCTCTGGAGGATGCTCGAGTCCGAGCCGACCGAAAGGTCCTCCACCAAATGAAGCGCTTCCCTGCCAGCATTTCTATTTGGGATGCCATCGCTTGGAGTAAGGATCTGAGGGAGACCCTTATCAAAATACTCAAAGAGCCGGAAGTCTATGAAGCGCATGCCACGGAACTGAGGGCGGTTGCCTATGGGGCCTTCGCAGCCACCATCACTTTCACGGAGAAAGACATGCTGCTATCCCCGCCGCACCAAAATCGTCCTCTTTATATGAAGGGGAAGATCAACGGACATGATGTGAACCGGATCCTGGTGGACGCCGATGCCGCTGTTAACATCATGCCGCTCAAGACATTCAAGTCTTTATATATGACCCCATACCTCCAGAAGGTCCAGGCGGTCAAGATATCCGGCTTCAACTAGAACACCGAGGACGTCCTCGGCCGGGTAGACGTCGATCTGGTGCTCGATGATTTCACCTCTAAGGCGACATTCTACATCATCGACTCCAACATGTCTTATAAGATGCTATTAGGCAGACCCTGGCTCCATGAAAACTGGGTCGTCCCATCGACTCTCCACCAATGCATCAAGTATGCCAAGGACGGAGAGCAACACAAGGTCTTTGCAGACCTGTCGCCATTTACACCAGTAGAATGCAACCTAGCCGACGCTGCGCTCTACTTCAAGGGGATTAGTCCGTACCCCGTGATCAAGAGCAAAAGTAACGGTTGGCTCTCAAAGGAAGATGATGATGATCTCTTCTCTGTTGATGAGGAAAAGGCCAAGCTTCACCGGATGTGTCTCGGCTCCAAGTCAACCCCAGATCACCCTGAGAGGCTCCCGATCAACTTCGAGGCTAATCTTATTTGCCGAGCTATTGGCAAGAGTATATGCTTGCCACCAGACTGCTTCCAGCTCCCGTGTGCATCCGAGGAGCACAATGTCGAGTCACTGACAACATTCATTGTCACCTTCAAGCGACAACGTCGAAATAAGAAGAAGGCTAACAGGGACAAACATATTGTCTTCTACAAAGGAGACATGGTCCCTCAGGCCCCGCCGGATGATGACTTCGGCTGGTCTAGGCAAGTTGATAACACCCCTGAAGCAGTTCAGGTGTGGGGCGACCTGTCGCCGCATATTCAAGAAATGTGTTTGAAACAACACATTCCCCTGTGGAAGACCTCTGCCCAACAAAGATACTTCCGTCGACTGTGGGACCCTTCCCAGGTCTGGGGGCAACCCTCGTCCTTCCATAAGGATACCAGGGGGCTTGGCTACGACCAGGACCGGGACTTCTGCGTCCACTATGCAGTTAATGTCATAGGCTTGGTGCCACCAGCCGATGACCAAACAAGAGCCGAAGCCAAATTCGATAGCTCTGGGGATGAGGGAGAGGAAATCTTGACCCCAATCTCCGCCAAAGCCAGAATTCCGGTTCAAGACGTCAGGGAACCTTCTTCGCTTCCCTATCAGGACAAAGGGGCAGAAGAAGCTCCTCCGGCTTCTCAACCAGTCGAGGAACCCAATACAATAAACCCTCCTGCGGGGGGGGGGGATTGATAAGTGTCCATTTCTTATGACAATTCATTGCATGTACACCATTTTATGTGCATATAATTAGGCAATTATGCATATTTCATAGTTAACCTCAACTCCGCATTTAAATTGGAGCTTTCACGTAAATTGATTAATTCGATTATCTTATTTAATAATAAATTAAAGTTGAGGGCCATGATCATTAATTCTCCATTGCATAATCATGAGCATTTGAGATTTATGTGCATATTGTGGTAATTTTTATGGACTAAAGTGTAATTATGTGTGTGTAGGACACCGAAGGTAATTACAAAGAAGTCGGGGGTAAAATTGTCACCACTACTTTGACCAAGTCAAAAGCACATATTTTGATTGGAGGGAAAAGAAATTTCAAAAGTTTGAAATTGAGGAAAAGAAACACATATTTCGGTTGGAGGGAAAATTGAATTCAAAGTTTGAAATAAAGGAGAGAGATGATGAGCCCTGAGAAAGGGGGTGCCCAAAGTCTAAGAAAGGGGGTGCCCACCTACTTTTTCTCTTCCCTATGCATCATATTCCACTTAAATTTCAGCCATCCATCTCCTTTTGATACAATCTCCACCCTTCATCTACCCAACTTTCCCTATAAATAGCCCATGATAAGGAGGAGAAAGGGGGTTCTTCTTTTGGCATTTTTCTCTCCCTCTCACATCTTTTAGTTCACCGAGTTCGCCCTCTTCCGTCCCTCTTCTCCTCTTTCTGTCTTCATGAAAGTTCTTTATTTTTATGTTCTATACAACTTCTTCTTCTGTATCATCTTCTAATTCTTTTTGGTTTTTAAGCTATTTTGTGTTTTTTACTGTACTATCCTGTTCATCTATGAATTAGTATTTCTCTCTGTTCTTCCCCTTATTTCTCACCCTTCTCGTCATTTTCTCCTCTTACTTTCTTCATAAAAGTTCTTTATTTTTAAAATATCTTCAACTTCTTCTTCTACGCCATCTTCTAATTCTTTCTGGTTTGAACGTTATTTCTCATTTTTCAACTTACTGTCCTGTGATTTCACTGTTCATCCGAGGTTCTAGCTTTTGTTATTTCTCAGTTTTGAAGCTCTTCCCCTCTTTATTTCTCTCTATGTTTTTCATTAAAGTTCTTCCTCTCTTGTAGATCTAGATTTTATTCTTCTTTCACTTCCTCCAATTCTTCTTAGTTTACGAGTTATATTTATTTTCTCACTGTTTCACTCTCTCATCTTCTTCCTTCTTCATCTCCACACAAACCCTTCCACATTCCTCTCTATATTTCTCTCCAAAGTTTATCCTCCACAACTCTCCTTTTATGGCGGTGTGCACATCAAGACGGGCGACGTTCCAAGGCTCGTGACGTGGACGATGACGGCTTCTTCATCCATCTCTTTCCACGGCGATCTCCTTCAAGGCGGAGTGATCCTCTCCAAGGCTCGGCGAGGAGGAGACGACGGCGTCATCACCATTGCTACTACTATCTTCACATCTCAGGCCCCTCTTTTTGTTATTACTTTTGTGTTATGTTACTTCATTGTAATCTTATCACCTCTTTGTTGTAAGCTTGTCTTGCACTTCATGTATTCTTTCTTTTAAGTTAATGAAGAAAGTTGTTCTTTTGATCTAGTTCTTGATCTTCTTCCATCTCTACCCCCTTCTTCTATCTCTTCATTTCACTTCATGCAATTAATTTCTATAGCATAGGCGTATAATCATAGGTGTTTTTAATTAAGTGTTTGGTTTGTTCTTCATTTCACTATTTTCTTTAAGCAAAGCCAAATCACAAGTGTTTTTCAAAGGACTCTAAGGTTTTTAACTCTAAAAATCTCTTCTTCCCTGTGGATTCGACCCGTGCTTGCCATAGTACTACGTTCTCTTTTGATCATTTTGTGCGAGTTCGGTTTTAAAATTGTTATACGCGTGTTTTAAACGACGAACTTTCGCGTTATCAATTTTTGGCGCCGTTGCCGGGGAGGAATGGTGATTTTTGACTTAAGAACTTTGTTTTCCTTGTGTATATAGTGTACTAATAAAGTTCTATTTTCTTATTTTTATAGGAAAAAAAGAAAAAAGCAACTTGAAAATTCAAAAAAAATCAGAGGTAAGTTCCACCTTTTCCTTAGTCTTTTTGTCATTCATTTTGAAAAAAAAAAGAACGTGAAAATGCTTTTCAAGTAAGTATCCAAACTTTTCCTCTTTCATTTTAATTTCATTTCTCTACATTTCATATCTTGTGGTTAGATAGATTCACTAAATAAAAATAAAAAAAAATCATCACATGAACTTCAATAAAAATCTTCATTGCAAGCGTAGAAACCACACTTTCATGCTTTAGGTCATGCATCATGTAAGATAGAAGTTCTTCCTTCCTTATTGTTCAGTTTGTGTTAATTTCATTTTGGAAGATTGCGAGGGGCAAGGTGAGTTCTTTTCTAATCTTTTTCTTAAATCACATGCCCATGCATACTTGCATAGAACCCCTCGTTTGAATTTAGTTTGTTGCATATCATTTCTAAAATATTCTAAGGGTAATACCCATAAGCAAGATAAGGTGGGGATTTCATCATCCTTCCTTAGCCCACAAACCACAATTCCCATGCATCTTTGCATCACCTAGACCTTAAATAAAATCCAGTAGACATTGGCCCTAGGTTCACACTGTGGTTCTTGTGTTATTTGGGCTTACCCTCTTATGAAAACCGGTGCCTAAGGCAAGACGGTCAGACGGCAAACGCCTTAAGCGGGTTAGTGGTTTGGCATAATTAGGTCCCTAAGAAAGTAGGGGGAACCTCCCACTACTCCACCCCTTACCTGGCCGGTGGAAATATTGAGGGTGAACTTAAGTTTCACTTTAGCCATTTTGAGAAACCCAATTTGTAGGTCTAGGTCACATCTAGGGCATTAAGTAATTTGTGTGATAACTTGTTTGTGTTTACATAAAAAAACAAAAACAAAAATAAAAACAAAAATAAAAAATCTCATCTTCTCTCTCTTCATCCTAGTTTGTATCAAAATCAAAAAAAAAAATAAAATAAATAAAATAAAACAAAATAAAAAGCATCATAAAAAAATCTCTTTCATCTCTCTCTTCGTCCTAGTTCATGCAAGGTAGAAGCTCTCAACATCCAAACCTACTAGGACCCATTCAAGAAATTGAGAGAGTCTTGTATCTAGAGAACGATCTCCAACAAAATCTGATGGCCGAAAATCAAGGACCTCACCACCAAAATCTAATGGCCGAAAATCCCGATCCTCTAAAATAAATGAAGGACTATTTCTTGCCCAATCAATACCAACCGTCCTTCTATGTCCAAACACCTCAGAACCAGGCGGTTCATTATGAAATCAAGTCTAGTACCATCCAAATGTTACCATCTTTCTATGGGAATCCCAATGAAGACCCTTACAAACATCTTGATGAGTTCCTTCAGATCTGCTCAACTATTAAAATTCAGAATTTCTCTGATGATGCTCTTAGGCTAACTCTCTTCCCATTCTCTCTCAAGGATAAGGCCAAATATTGGTTAGGAGCCTTGGGTAGGATCATTGATACATGGGCAGAAATGTAAAAAGAATTTTTGAAGAAGTTCTATCCCATAGGGCGAACCAACACAATGAGAAGAGCCATAACTGGATTTACCCAAAATACTGGAGAACATATACATGAGGCTTGGGATAGGTTGAAAGATCTATTAAGAAAATGTCCTCATCACGGCCTGTCAAAATGGCAAATTGTTCAAGCATTTTATGAGGGGCTAACGGAGAATTCTAGATAGATGGTGGATGCATCATGTGGGGGAGCATTCATGAGTAAGAGTGAGGATGAAGCGTATGATATATTTGAAATGTTGAGTGAAAACTCCATCAGTCACACCTCACTTTCATCATATGAACGAATGATCGGACCAAACAGGAGGGCCGGGCTTTACGAAGTCAAGAATCAAGGGGAGTTTGAGAATAAGATGGACATCAATGCCATAACCCAGAAATTGAATACAATGGATTTGCTGACCCAGAAGATAGAGAAGGTTGATATGGTGGCTCAGAAGCTAGACCAGTTATTGGCTATGAATAGGCAGGAACCTTCTTCATCTTCTGCTCCTCAACCTCAACAATTCTCAACTCCCAGTCAAGAAGAAATTTGTGCTTTGTGTTCTAGCCCTAGCCATTCTGTGAGTGAGTGTCCCACAACAGCCCAACTTCCCCCATTTATCCAAGAACAAATCTTTGCTGCTCAAGGTGTCTCCAAGCCTGCATATGACCCTTACTCAAACACCTATAATCCAGGCTGGAGAAATCACCCAAATTTTTCTTGGAAATCCAATCAAAGCCCATCCACCCAACCTCATCCCTCACACCATTCAAATCAAAAACAATCTTTTCCAATGCCAAGTCAATCTAATCCAAATCGCTCTTATTCATCTCCTTTTCTCCATCAATAATTCCAGCAACCTCTTTTCCATCAAGCTCAGGCCCCATATCCTCAAGCCCAATTTTCTCAGGGCCAATTTCAGCAATTTCCTTCACATCGTTCCCATCAGCCACATTATCAGCCACCTCCTACTCAGCCCACTTTTGATGACAAGTTTGAACAACTCCAACAACTTATTCTTACCCAAGCACAATCCATTTCCAAGTTGGAGAACCAGATAGGGCAACTTGCTGCCAATAACATGAGAAGAGAGGTAGGCCAGCTCCCTAGCCAACTAGTGGCCAACCCCCGCAATCAACAACCTCCAGGCTTCCCTCCAAGAGCTCCCATTCTTCCTCAACCCAATCAGCCCAACCAACCTCAGTTGCCCCCTCCTATAGGTCCTCAATTTGAGAATGCCAAAGCCATCTCTAGCCTTAGGAGCGGGAAAATTCTTAATGACCCTTATCAGGCTAGGGAGGTGGGTAGTAGTTCAGGCCAAGATGCCCACGAGGAGAGTGATAGTGAAGAGGAGGAGCCGGTAATTATTCAAGAAAAGAAGAGGCAAGAGGGGGGAGAAAATAAGCTGGACAAAGGGAAAGCAAAGGTTGATGAAGGACCTCGAGAGTATGTTCCTAAGGTCCCATTCCCTGATGCATTGAAGCCTAAAGCTCAACAGAGAAAACCGGTCCAACAAGATGAACTAGTGGAATTGTTTAAAAAGGTGAACATCAATATTCCACTATTGGATGCGATCAAACATGTACCAACGTATGCAAAATTTTTGAAAGAGCTATGTACACCAAAAAGGGAACCAAAGGCAGTAACACAAAAGGTCCGCTTGTCTGAAGATGTCAGCGCAGTTGTTATGAATCATTTACCTAAAAAATTGAAGGACCCCGGAGCTCCACTGATTTCTTGTGATATAGGTGGAATTACATTTGATAGAGCATTGCTGGACCTTGAAGCCAGTGTGAACTTGTTACCCACCTTTATATATGAGCAGTTTGATCTAGGGGAGTTGAAACCCACAGCCATAATCCTTCAACTGGTAGATCGATCTGTAAAGACTCCGAGGGGACTATTGGAAGATGTGATTGTGAAGGTGCATGAATGTTATTTCCCGGTGGACTTTCTTATTCTGGATATGGCCTCGTCCCAGGAATTAAAGCACACACCTATCATTTTGGGACATCCATTTCTTGCTACGACCAAGGCCAATATAAATTGTGCCACGGGGATGATGGATATTTCCTTTGGAGGAGAGAAGGATTCTTTGAATGTGTTTAAAGCATCTCAATATCCAGACCATGAGGAGGAATGTAATGTCATTGATGTTTTTGAAGAACTAATTGAAGAAAGTCTGGAAGTTAATGAGGAATGTCTAGAAGAGGGTAGCATGCTCCAGGATTCCCAACTTTCTAGTGCACCCCACTCTAGAGTAGAGCCACTCCCTCCACTTTAAGTTGAACCTATTCTTCCATCTTTGGATCAGCCGCCCAGTCTAGAATTGAAGGCTCTGCCGGATCCTTTGAAGTATGCTTATCTAGGTCCTAACCAAACTCTGCCCGTAATCATTGCTTCCAACCTCACTGCTACTCAGGAATCCCAACTCCTAGATATCCTTCAGGAGCACAAGAGGGTGATAGGTTGGTCAGTGGCCGATTTGAAGGGTATCAGTCTGGATGTGTGTATGCATTACATTTACTTGGAGGATAATGCCAAGCTGAGCAGAGAGATGCAACGTCGGCTGAATCCAAGTATGAAGGAGGTAGTGAAGAAAGAAGTTATCAAATAGTTGGATGCCGGGATCATATATCCCATTTTTGATAGCAAGTGGGTCAGCCCAACTCAAGTTGTTCCCAAAAAGTCAGGGCTGACAGTTGTAACAAATGAGAAAGGAGAAGAAGTTCCCACACGATTACCAACTGGGTGGAGAATCTGCATTGATTACAGAAAACTAAATTCAGTCACGAAAAAAGATCATTTCCCACTCCCATTCATTGATCAGATCTTGGAGAAACTGGCTGGGCAGAAGTATTATTGCTTTCTGGATAGCTATTCTGGGTATAACCAAGTTGCAATTTTCCTAGAAGATCAAGAGAAAACAACCTTCACATGCCCCTATGGCATGTTTACTTTCAGAAGAATGCCTTTTGGGCTCTGCAATGCCCCTGCCACATTCCAGCGGTGTATGATGTCCATTTTCTCTGAAATGGTGGGGGAATGTTTGGAAGTTTTTATGGATGACTTTTCAGTGTTTGGTGATTCATTTGATGATTGTTTGGGAAATTTGACTTGGGTATTGAAAAGATGCATTAAGTCGAATTTAGTGTTGAGCTGGGAGAAGAGCCATTTCATGGTAAGAGAAGTGATCATTTTAGGCCATGTAGTTTCAGAGAAGGGAATAGAGGTTGACAAGGCCAAGGTTGATGTGATTTCTAATCTTCCTCCCCCTTCTTCAGTCAAACAGATCCATTCCTTTCTTGGCCATGCAGGATTCTACCGCAGATTCATTCAAAACTTCTCCACCATTGCTCGACCACTTACACAATTGCTTGCCAAGGACACTCCCTTTCATCTTGATGAGTCATGTCTAGAGGCGTTCAATTCTTTGAAAGCGGCTCTCACACAAGCTTCCATTCTCCAATCTTCTGATTGGTCGCTCCCTTTTGAGATCATGTGTGATGCCTCAGACTATGCTGTAGGAGCTGTTTTAGGTCAAAGAGTTGAAAAGAAATCCGTGGTGATCTACTATGCGAGCCGCACCCTCGCTGATGCCCAAATGAACTACACCACCACGGAAAAGGAATTGTTAGCTGTTGTATTTGCCCTCAAAAAGTTTCGATCATATCTGTTAGGGGCGAAAGTCATTGTTTATTCCGATCACTCAGCATTAAAATTTTTGATGTCTAAGAAGGAAGCCAAACCCTGTCTCATACAGTGGATTTTGTTACTACAAGAGTTTGATTTGGAAATCAGAGACAAGAAGGGGTTGGAAAATGTTGTAGCTGATCACTTATCTAGGATTATAATTCTCGAAAGTGCCCCTATGTCCGACTCCTTCCCCGATGAACAAATTCTCTTCATCTCACATACAACAACCCCTTGGTTCGCTCATATAGTCAACTACCTGGTGGTAGGACAGATCCCAGAAGGGTGGTCTAAACAGGAGAAGGATCGATTCTTTTCAAAGCTAAGGCACTATTTTTAGGAGGACCCAGAGCTGTTTCACATAGGTCCTGATCAGATCATTAGAAGATGTGTCCCCGAGGAGGAACAACAGTCTGTGTTGAATTTCTGTCATAATCTCGCTTGTGGGGGACACTTTTCAGGAAATAAAACAGCGGCGAAAGTGTTGCAGAGCAGATTCTATTAGCCCACATTATTCAAAGATGCTTACGAATTTTCTAAAACTTGTTTAAGGTGCCAAGCCGTGGGAAACAATTCAAAAAGAGATATGATGCCGCTCAGTCCCATTCTGGTAGTAGAGATTTTTGATGTTTGGGGAATAGACTTTATGGGACCATTTCCACCTTCATTTGGTAATGAATACATTTTGGTGGCGGTGGACTATGTTTCGAAATGGATTGAAGCTATTGCTACTAGGATAAATGATCACAAGGTTGTGATGAAGTTTGTGAAGAAACACATCTTTTTTAGATTTGGTTGTCATAGAGCTATCATTAGTGATGGGGGCTCTCACTTTATTCATTTTCAATTCCGAGCTCTGCTTCGCAAATATGGCATCACTCACAAGCTCGCTACCCCCTACCATCCCCAAACTAGTGGCCAGGTAGAAGTGTCCAACAGGAAGATAAAAATCATTCTGCATAAGACAGTTCGGCCGGATAGAAAAGACTGGTCCAAGAGACTAGATGATGCACTTTGGGCCTACAGAACTCCATTTAAAACTCCCATTGGCATGTCACCTTATCGCCTCATTTTTGGAAAAGCCTGCCACTTACCTGTAGAGCTTGAACATAGAGCATATTGGGCCATCAAACAAGTCAACTTTGATCTCATTCAAGCCGGGGCCCAAAGACCTCTACAACTCAATGAATTGGAGGAACTAAGAAATGAAGCCTATGAAAATTCAAAAATCTATAAAGCCAAAATGAAAGCCTTCCATGATAAGCATATTCAAAGGAAAACTTTTCAATCAAATCAGAAAGTATGGATTTTTAACTCTAGGCTGCGCGTGTTCTCTGGAAAGCTCAAGTCCAGATGGGATGGACCGTTTGTAGTTGTTAAAGCTTTTGACCACGGTGCCGTCAAAATTTTGAATCCTAAAAATGGTCAAATTTTCACTGTCAACGGTCAAAGATTGAAATCTTATTTGGAAAATGATCAGTTGCAAAAAGAATCCATTATCCTAAGTGGTCTGGAGTAAAATCTTCGTGAGCTCTCATGCGTCTGGCTGAAGACGGAAAACTTAGCACTTCTGGGAGGCAACCCACAGTTTTTGTTGTTTTGACGTTTTTATTTGAGTGTGTTTTAGTAGTCAGGTTAAGGCCCAGGAGAGGAAGTCATCGCCGCCTATGACATTGATGGAGGTTTCGTCCCGCATATCCGGTTGTCTCTTTCTTACTCAGAAGTATTTATTGATACATTGTTCTTTTGCTTTCAATTCTACATGCCATTGAGGACAATGTCATTCAAGTTGGAGGGGAGAGAAATTTTCATGATGCATATAGTACAACTTTATAGGACTGCTGTCTTGCATGTCATCGTTACATGAAAGTAGAAAGATGTAAATCCCATTTTGAGTTTCATGATTCATGCTTAAATTAAAAGTAATTCTGGAATAGAAAATGCTAGGGAGAAGGATGATGGAAAATTTAGTCAATCTAGCCATGGAAAACTGATATAAGAATCCCTTTAAAGTTCATGTGCACTTAAAAAAAAATATTTACATTACACACTAATGAAATAAGTAAGACAAGCTCTCTGCTATTTTAGGTATATTGTCTGATATTCTGCACTTCTTAAGAAAAGATATCTTTATACAAAGCTTTCTGCCAAATTATCTATCAAATAAGTACAATAGCACTATGAGAAAAAAAGAAAAAAAACACCATGAAAAATGCCCCTAGTCTTAGTAACCAGGTCTACTTCACCTAAAACGTGTTGAGGTTCGCGTAAAACGGAAAAGGGAACCTAGATCTGTGAAACTGGGCCTGCTTCTCCTAAGACAAGAGTCGAGGTTCACGTTGAGCAGTAAAGGGTAGTGCAGCATCATATGTGGTATAAAAGATCTCAAAGGGACAAAACAATAAGGCAGATAAAAAGTTAATATACTTAATGCTCTGATCTAAGAGGTGCAGGGTTGAAAGGCATTTGCTTGGAATAGCGAACGTGGGATGCAATTGTCTAAGCTGTGGATTTGGTAGTTACACATGCACAAGTGCTATTGATCTTTAAGTTGAATTCTTAATCATGTACTATTAAGTTCCTACATAAGGCTAGTGTGCATTAATGATTCTAGATTCCTAATCTTTGGTTGATTCTATGAAGGGATAACTAGATATGAGAGCATGAATTTTGTAAACTCTTGTTAGTCCTAAAATTCAATTTATTGGCATTGCTAAGGGACTAGCAATGAGTAAGTTGGGAGGTGTGATAAGTGTCTATTTCTTATGACAATTCATTACATGTACACCATTTTATGTGCATATAATTAGGTAATTATGCATATTTCATAGTTAACCTCAACTCCGCATTTAAATTAGAGCTTTCACGTAAATTGATTAATTCGATTATCTTATTTAATAATAAATTAAAGTTGAGGGCCATGATCATTAATTCTCCATTGCATAATCATGAGCATTTGAGATTTATGTGCATATTGTGGTAATTTTTATGGACTAAAGTGTAATTATGTGTGTGTAGGACACCGAAGGTAATTACAAAAGAAGCCGGGGGTAAAATTGTCACCACTACTTTGACCAAGTCAAAAGCACATATTTTGGTTGGAGGGAAAAGAAATTTCAAAAGTTTAAAATTGAGGAAAAGAAACACATATTTCGGTTGGAGGGAAAATTGAATTCAAAGTTTGAAATAAAGGAGAGACATGATGAGCCTTGGGAAAGGGGGTGCCCAAAGTCCAAGAAAGGGGATGCTCACCTACTTTTTCTCTTCCCCATGCATCATATTCCACTTAAATCTCAGCCATCCATCTTCTTTTGATACAATCTCTACCCTTCATTTACCCAACTTTCCCTTTAAATAGCCCATGATAAGGAGGAGAAAGGGGGTTCTTCTTTTGGCATTTTTCTCTCCCTCTCACATCTTTTAGTTCACCGAGTTCGCCCTCTTCCGTTCCTCTTCTCCTCTTGCTATCTTCATGAAAGTTCTTTATTTTTATGTTCTCGACAACTTCTTCTTCTACATCATCTTCTAATTCCTTTTGTTTTTCAAGTTATTTCGTGTTTTTCACTGTGCTATCCTGTTCATCTGCGAATTAGTATTTCTCTCTGTTCTTCCCCTTATTTCTCATCCTTCTCGTCATTTTCTCCTCTTACGTTCTTCATAAAAGTTCTTTATTTTTAAAAGATATTCAACTTCCTCTTCTACGCCATCTTCTAATTCTTTTTTCTTTGAAAGTTATTTCTCATTTTCAACTTGCTGTCCTGTGATTTCACTGTTCATCCGAGATTCTACCTTTTGTTATTTCTCAATTTTGAAGCTCTTTCCCTCTTTATTTCTCTCTGTGTTCTTCATTAAAGTTCTTCCTCTCTTGTAGATCTAGATTTTATTCTTCTATCACTTCCTCCAATTCTTCTTTGTTTACGAGTTATATTTATTTTCTCACTGTTTCACTCTCTCATCTTCTTCCTTCTTCATCTCCACATAAACCCTTCCACATTCATCTCTATATTTCTCTCCAAAGTTTATCCTCCACAACTCTCCTTTCATGGCGGTGTGCACATCAAGACGGGCGACGTTCCAAGGCTCGTGACGTGGACAACGACGGCTTCTTCATCCATCTCTTTCCACGGCGATCTCCTTCAAGGCGGAGTGATCCTCTCCAAGGCTCGGCGAGGAGGAGACGACGGCGTCATCACCATTGCTACTACAATCTTCACATCTCAGGCCCCTCTTTTTGTTATTACTTTTGTGTTATGTTACTTCATTGTAATCTTGTCACCTCTTTGTTGTAAGCTTGTCTTGCACTTCATGTACTCTTTCTTTTAAGTTAATGAAGAGACTTGTTCTTTTGATCTAGTTCTTGATCTTCTTCCATCTCTACCCCCTTCTTCTATCTCTTCCTTTCACTTCATGCAATTAATTTCTATTGCATAGGTGCATAATCATATGTGTTTTTAATTAAGTGTTTGGTTTGTTCTTCATTTCACTATTTTCTTTAAGCAAAGCCAAATCACAAGTGTTTTTCAAAGGACTCTAAGGTTTTTAACTCTAAAAATCTCTTCTTCCCTGTGGATTCGACCCGTGCTTGCCATAGTACAACGTTCTCTTTTGATCATTTTGTGCGAGTTTGATTTTAAGATTGTTATACGCGTGTTTTAAACGACGAACTTTCGCGTTATCAGGGATCTCTCCGATCCTAGCTGCGAGGGGTTGTCAGCTTTGCCAGGCAATCCTGAGGAGACCTCAGCAACTCCAGTTGACGACTGCCGGCCTAAGGCCGGCGGCCCAGATCAATCCCCGGTGGATTCCAGTGACGACCACTCTCTGGTCCCTTCCGCATCAATCGGTGGCTTCGAGAACCAAGAGATGCACGAAGCCGACACTGATGATGACGATTTCATCGACCTCCAACCCTCTCCTCCCGAGCTGGAGGATGGAGGCCAGGCGACCGTCGACGATCTGGTGGAGATCAACCTGGGCGACGAAGAAGCCCCTCAGCCTACATTCGTCAGTGCCCTCCTCACTGAGGTAGAGAAGCATGACTACAAGCAACTCCTGCTTGAGTTCAAGGACTGCTTCGCCTGGACCTACAAGGAGATGCCAGGACTAGACCCCTCCGTAGCGGAGCACAATCTGGCCATTTCTCCCTCAATCGCTCCGGTCAAGCAACCACAGCGACGCATGCGTCATAAGCTAGAGCTCCAGGTCTCGGCCGAAGTCCGCAAAATGGCGGAGGTCGACTTCATCGAGCCGTGCATATACCCGACCTGGCTCGCCAATGTAGTCCCAGTCAAGAAAAAGAATGGTCAAGTCCGTGTCTGCGTCGACTTTCGAGACCTCAACAAAGCCTGTCCCAAGGATGACTTCCCAGTTCCAATTACTGAAACGATGGTCGATATGACCACCGGTCATGAAGCCCTGTCTTTCATGGATGGGTCATCCGGTTATAATCAAATTCGGATGTCCCTCAAAGATAAGAATCACACAGCCTTTAGATCCCCAAAGAGGATTTTCAATTACAAACGCATGCCCTTCGGGTTGAAGAATGCCGACGCTACTTACCAAAGGGCTATGACCAAAATATTCGACGAGATGCTGCACAACACCGTCGAATGCTATGTCGACGACCTCGTCGTCAAGACCAAATGGCGTGAAGACCATTTGCGCGACCTTTGCCAAGTCTTCGAGCGTCTCCGGCAATACGGGCTCAAGATGAACCCCATGAAGTGCACCTTCGATGTATCCAGCGGCAAATTTCTTGGCTTTATCGTCACGTACCGAGGAATCGAGGTGGATCCCAGCAAGATCAAAGCGATCCAAGAGCTTCCACCACCCAACAACATCACTGAACTCAGGTCCTTCCAAGGGAGGCTGACTTACATTTAGAGATTTATTTCTAACCTCTCTGGTCGATGCGCGCCTTTCAGCAAGCTGATGAAGAAAGATGCCCCGTTCACATGGGACTCGGAATGCCAAGCGGCTTTCGAGCAAATCAAGGAGTACCTCCTTACTTCCCCTGTCTTAGGAGCACCAATCAAGGGTAAACCCCTCATCCTTTATATTGCTGCCATGGATGCTTCGTTAGGAGCTCTGTTGGCGCATATCAATGAAGAAGGTAAAGAGCAGCCCCTCTATTACCTCAGCCGGAAGCTCATCGGTGCCGAGTACCGCTACTCCCCCATGGAGAAGGTCTGCTTAGCACTAGTGTTCGCAGTTAAAAAGCTGCGGCATTACCTCCTGTCTCATCGGGTCGAGCTTATATCTAAGCACGACCTCCTAAAGTATTTCCTTCGACGGCCTGTCCTCTCAGGTAGATTGGGGAGGTGGGCTCTCCTACTGATGGAATACGACATTACCTATGTCCCCAGAAAAGCAATTAAAGGACAGGGTATGGCTGAATTCTTGGCAGCCCATCCAGTGCCAGATGATTCACCCTTCAACTCGGAGCTCCCAGACGAGGAGTCCCTTGCTACTCAATCACAACAACCGGTTGAACAAAGCGGAGATGTCTTGCATTATTGGCAGCAAAGCGCTCTCACAACCAGTGTACCTTGCTGGGAGCTCTACTTCGATGGTGCTTCTCGAGGGATCACCCGGAGCAACAAGGATCCAGTCACTAAGGCAGGTGCCGGCATTGTTTTCCTGACTCCTCAGGGCGGAGTTTTGTACAACTCTTGCGCCCTCATGAAGTCCCTGACCAACAATGAAGCCGAATATGAAGCTCTACTTATTGGACTCCAGATGGCTCTCCACATGGGCATTAAATGCCTTAAAGCCCACGGGGACTCCCAGCTGATAGTCTGACAGGTCCTCGGCATCTATGACGTGCGGAAGCCAGAGTTGGTTCCATACCACACCGCCGTCACCAGATTAACCCAGAAGTTCTATTTCTTCGAAATAGATCACATTCCCAGAAGTAGCAACGCCCAGGCGGATGCTTTAGCAAAATTGGCCGCAGCCATCAAGCTCCCGCCCGAGGGCGAGGTCGACATCGTCGTCAAGCACCGACGACTGATGCCGAGCTCAGTCGAAGGCGACACCAGTCTCACCATTTACGAGGTCCATGACCTTGACCAGAGCCCACCTCCAGAAGAAGATGATTGGCGTGCGCCTATCATCAAATTCAAGAAAGGGTGGCTTCCCCCTGACCGAGCTCAAAGAGTCCAGCTACTCCGCCGAGCAACCTCTTACGAGTTAATTGGCGACTCCTTGTATCGGCTCGTCCAAGAGAAGGACAAGTCGGTTCTCCTGAGATGTGTCTCTCTGGCGGAAGCTCGAGCCACCATGCAGGAGGTCCACTCCGGATTGTGCGGTGCACACTAGGCCGGAGATCGGATGAAGCACAACATCAAGCTCAAAGGTTTCTACTGGACGACCATGTTTGCGGATTGCGTCCAGTATGCCCGTGCATGCCATCAGTTCCAAGCCTTTGGCCCAGTACCCAGAAAACCTCCTAACCCGCCACGTCCGACGGCCCCCACCTGGCCATTCGCTGAGTGGGGCATGGACATCGCGGGGCCTTTCCCGTCATCTTCCAAGGGCCATAAATACATCTTAGGCGTCACTGACTACTTCTCTCGTTGGGCAGAGGCTCTACCCTTGCGAGAGGTCACTGGCGAAGTCGTTGCCAGATTCGTCCGGCACAACATCATATACCGATTCGGTACTCCCAGCCGCATAGTGTCCGACAACGGGACACCCTTCAAGAATAAGGCCGTATACCAGTTAGCGGCCAAATTCCAAATCGACTGGAGAACCTCTTCGGTCTACAACCCTCAGGCTAATGGCTTAGCAGAAGCCTTCAACAAAACCCTCTGTAAGCTCCTGGCTAAGGTGGTTAGCCACCAGAAACGCGACTGGGGTGAAAAGGTCTTCGAGGCATTGTGGGCCTACCGGACGGTCTACAAAACCCCTACGGGGTGCTCACCGTTTTCCCTTGCCTACGGGTCAGAGGCAGTTATCCCCATCGAAGTCCAGCTAGCCTCTTAATCGCGTGGCAGTCCACACCGGCCTTGCCAGTTCTGATGAAAACGAGTACCAGAGAAGGCTAGAAGAGCTCGCCGACCTAGAAGGCAAGCGACTCGAAGCCTACAAACACCTACAAGCATACCAGGCCCGCATGGCCCGGGCCTATGATAAGCTCGTCAGGCAGCGAGCTTTCAAGCAAGGCGACCTCGTCATGATCAAGGAAAAAAGGTCATGGCAGGGCGCTCCAGTGGAAAACTGCAGCCAAATTGGTGAGGTCCGTACATCGTCCAGAATGTCTATGAGGGTGGGGCCTACACGGTTGTTGATCACAAGGGTCACAGACCGTTCCCGCCTCTCAATGGCAAACACATGAAGCTATATTACGCTCCAGAGCATGAGTTCGCGTGCCAGCCAGACTGAGGCGCACATCCCAGCTACTACCAATAAGGTCGATCCTCCCCCGTGGAGGATCCCACCGGCCAGTCCTTCCAGTCTTCAATTCCCAGTCAACCAGTCGGCTCGGCTCCTCGGAACAGCCGCCGGGCATCCGTTGGAACCGGTCTCTTGCCCCCGTTCCCATCACCACGGGAGCACAGACCCCTCTGTACTAGCGCCAGTCTAGCCGCCAGACTCACAGGTACGTAAAAAAAAAGATAAAAAAATGGGGTTAAAAATAGAGATATCCCAGCAGACCCAGTCATCCTTACCACAATGGGGTGGCTGGGGGCAAAAAGGCCAATAACCTGGCTGAGGTGGAAACCCGAAAGGGCGCCTCAGGCAAAATTGAGAAACCCCTCGACGTGAAAACCCGCAAGGGCGCATCGAAAAAAGCTAAAGGGGGTCGGCTCTAGCGAAAACCCAAAAGGGCGGTAGAGCCGATAACGAGAAAATCTTCTTCTCCCTACCAGTCAACACGGCCTTCCATCTGTCCTTTGGTGGGCCGCTAGCCTCACCCAGAACCAGTCCCCAATCCACTTGCACTGCTACGGCACAAGCCCTTCAATCCCCAGTTAGCCCTGCATTACTCCCGCTCAGCTTGGCCAACCTCTCGCCCTCACCTCAATGTCACAGTTCAACCAGTCCCAGTAACGGTCAAGCTCCCAGTCACCATCTCGGTAAACCTACATCCTGACACATTCCCAGACGTTTACTATTCCCTACCCCCACATCCCACATATCCAGTAAATCCAGAGCCTTCCAGTTCATCATAATCCCAGTTCCCCATACAACCCCAGTCATACCTTGCCATGGCGAAGTGGCCTTTCGCCACCATGGCTCAGGAATTTCTAAAACCCTTAAGAGTGATCGAACAATATTCGGCCACCCACACCTTCCAGTCTCAAGTTACGTCCCCTGACAACAACATGCTATGGACGGCAGTCTCCGAAAAAAAATATAAAAAAAATGGGGTTAAAAATAGAGATACCCCGGCGGCCTCAGTCAACTCTCTCTACGAGACGACTGGGGGCAAAAATTGCCACCAACCCAGCTGAGGTGAAAACCCGAAAGGGCGCCTCAGGCAAAATCAGGTAACCCCTCGGTGTGAAAACCCGCAAGGGCGCACCGAAAAAAGCTAAAGGGGGCCAGCTCCGGCGAAAACCCGCAAGGGCGGTAGAGCTGGTAAAGAGAAAAAAAAACTTTCTCCCTCTCCACTTTTCACTTACAAAGCCGTCGGCCATGACACGTACCGATGGCGAGCTCAACATCACTTCACGATAATGGTGGCCACTACACCCCCGAGAGTCGGTCATCGCCAGCTTTTAATTCCAGTTTCGGCTATAACGCCTTCACAGGCCAGCCGCCAGTCTCCAGCTTCCAGTCTCGGATACAACGCCTTCACAGGCCAGCCGCCAGTCCCCAGCTTCCAGCCTCGGCTACAATGCCTTCACAGGCCAGCCACCAGTCTCCAGTTTCCAGTTTCGGCTACAACGCCCTCACAGGCCAGCCACCAGTCTCCAGTTCCAGCCTATGCTACAACGCCTTCACAAGCCAGCCGCCAGTCTCCAGTTTCCAGTTTCGGCTACAACGCCTTCACAGGCCAGCCGCTAGTCTCCAGTTCCAGCCTCGGCTACAACGCCTTCATAGGCCAGCCGCCAGTCTCCAGTTTCCAGTTTCGGCTACAACGCCTTCACAGGCCAACCGCCAGTCTCCAGTTCTAGCCTCGGCTACAACACCTTTATAGGCCAACCGCCAGTCTCCAGTTTCCAGTTTCGGCTACAATGCCTTCACAGGCTAGCCGCCCAGCTTCCGGTCCCAGCCTCGGCTACAATACCCTCACAGGCCCAGCCGCCAATTTTCGACTCCAGCCTCGGCTATGACGCCTTTGCGGTCTAGCTGCCCAGCTTCCGGTCCCAGCCTCGGCTACGACGCCCTCACAGGCCCGGCCTCCAGTCTTCGACTCCAGCCTCGGCTATGACGCCTTTGCGGTCTAGCTGCCCAGCCCCCAGTTCCAGTCTTGGTTATAACGCCCTCTCGGGTTAGCCACCTGGCTCAGTTCCAGTTCTCAGCCATTGCACCTTTCTAGGTCACCCAGCTGGTTTCAGCTCCAGTCCCCATTCCCAGTCACAGTCCCAGCTTCAATTTCCAGTTCCGGTCTTGGTTGCCATGTCCGCCCAGGCCGTCCAGCTAGTTCGATCCCAGTTTCCCAGACACGTACGAATCCCATTTTCTTTGGCTGACGGCACAATGTTAGCCAATATTCCACCATCCAGATCAGGGTCAATACACACCCTCCAGAATCACCTCTGTAACCCTAAATCACGTAAGTCGTCCCATTCTTACGGGCCTACGTTAGTACCGCGGTACGTGGGCCTTCATCCCCCGGGAGGATTGACCCCCACATATAGCCTTTCTTTCCCTTACTACCCAGCACTCAACCTCCAGTTTCTAACACCGAGTTCCTTAAACCCGGTTCCTGTCATCACTCATGGCAATGCGTCGTAGGACAAGCAAGCGCGACTAACAATAAGGGGTCGTCAGTTCACGCTCATCATTCCATTCCATCAAAGAAGGGAGGGAACAACCCAGTAAACAAAGGATCTGGAGTTCATTAATACTCTATAAAGGGAGCCCAAGACATGCCCTAGGGGTAACAAAATCCATACACTCCAGACATCAAAAAAAAAAGAGAGAAGGAGAAGAGGGGAAAGATACAATCAGGGCTCCGGCTCAATCCCCTCTAGCACCGCAAGGTGAGAGTCCGCTGCTGCAAGCTCCGCCTCTAGGGTGGACAAGAGCTGGGCACTGGCTTCGGCTGTAGTCTCAACCGCCTGCCACTCGGCTCGGACGCGCACGGTGACTGCCTGTCGCTCCTCCCAGGCCTTTCTCAAGGCCTCGGCCTGGCTCTCCACCTCCCTCAGCTGTGCGGCTCGCCCCTGAGATGCTGACGCGGTTGCCTCGGCGTGACTCCTCTGCTCGGCTACGACTGACACGAGTCGAGGAGTCGAGCTCGCTGCTCCTGTGCCTCTCGGATCGCCGCCAGCCTCTGAGACCTCTGCTCATGCACCTCGTGGAGTCGTAGGTACTCGGCCCAGATCCCAGCCAACCCGGACATCTAGAGCTCACGTGGGAATCCGAGCGCGTGATAGCCCTGGGTGCACTCCCTCAGCCGCTGCCTCAGGTCCTCCGAAGAAGGGAGGGGCTCGCTCTATGAGTAGCCTCGCGCCCGCTGGAGTAGGGCGGCACCTACACTCACCTCCAGCAATGGCTCTGGCGGAGAGGCGAATGGAGGCCACTCGACCCCTAAATCTTGGGAGAGGTCTCCGGACGCAGACAACACTCCAATGGAACCTGCATAGTTCCAACAAACACCAAGGGGAGTAAGTAATATATGAAAGGCTTCCTTCGACAAACAAGGTGAAAAACCTGACAAAAAGAAGGAGACAAGTCTTGCCTCCTTACCTGGAGCAAGTCCAGCTGCCCCCGTGGCATCGTTTGTCGGGGTCGGGGAAGGTAACTGCACCTCCGCCTCCACGGCATCACCTGCCGGGGTCGGAGAGGGCAATGGTTCCTCCACCATCCTGTCATCTCTAGTAATCACGGGTGGGATAGGAGGCTCCTCCTGCTCGCCCTCATCAGGAGCCGACGCGTGCTCCTCCCCAGAATCTGACGCTGCAAATAACTCAAGAACGTCAGCACCCTGCTTCATAGAGCTGACAAGCACCAAATAAGGACGGAGAGGACCACTGTGTACCTCTAGGAGGGGTCCATGTCAGAACCTCCCTACCAGTGAAGGCCCTAGAGGACGAATAGCTTGAGCTCGAACTCTTCCCTGTCTCCATCTCCGAGCCGCCGTCGTCTGAAGAACTCGATGAGCTCCCGGATGAACTCCCGGAGGTGGCCGAATCTGAAGCTCCTGCAAGCCAGCACAGCAAACAAGGTCATCACAAGACCAAGCTCTATATAAGGATGCCTCTCCAACTAAGAGATGTAAACAGAAAACTCACCGGCCGGAGTGCTCCCCTCCGAAACCTTCTCAATATCGACGATCTCCTCGTCGCCCTCAGCAGGGGCCACTTTTGTAGGCCCCTCCTCCACCATCTCGGCCCCGTTACGGGGTAGCTCACCTTATTCTAGGGGCGAAGGTACACCTATAAACAATACCGACAGGACTTCAGCACCAGAAGACAATCAACAATAAAAGGCCTAACAGAAGTGGTTAAGTCAACATCTAGGCACCTGAGGGTCCCATGCTCGAGGACCCGACCTGCCCCACAGTGCAGGCCGACACCACGGCCGGCAGGGAGGCTCGCTCCACCCCCGCCAATAGCTGCGACAGCAAGCTAGACACTTCCTCGGTCGCTGGCGGCATCGAAGCACTCCTCCCCTCACGCTCCCCCTCAAAGGAGGGAAGAGACACTGAAGGACCGGTGCGGACCAGCTCCTGAATCATCTCCAGAGTAGCGGCTGGATCCTCACCTGACAAATGACATCATAAATTCAGTCAGTATCGGCATCCCCGCAACTATATAATGGAAGGGCAATACTCTCTGTAATAGTTCGAGACTTACCCAAGCCATCCTGAGTCACACCGGGCTCCTGCCCTTCAATGGATGGGGGCACCTCGCCTTGCATCTCAGGAGAAGCTGTGGTCTCTGATGCCCCGGCCATCTCTGCATGACACCAGTAACGATGTCAACTTCGAGAATCAAATACAGTCATAAACACGACACGCTCGGTTCCAGAATTATTTACCTAGTTGGGCGTCCTTTAAAGCCTTCCATGGCTCAAAGTCAGGGAAGGTCTCAACATTGGCGGCGGTCTCATCCATCATACGAAGAAGCCCCTCCATATCTATCTCATGATCAACCCCGTCGTCAGGAAGGGGGTCAACCTCCTGAGGCGGCGAGAAGGCTGCATCAGCCCCGGCCTCCAGCGGCGCTGTGAAAAGCAAATCTAGTTGCACAAGGTTAGCCAATCGTCAAGGCTGAATCCATACAAAGCAAGTAGGCGAATATGGCACTTACTTAGAGCTGGCTCCGCCTCCATATGCTCCCTGGCAGCGGGTCCCCTAGAGGACCCACCAACCTCCCTGACTCCGACCTCCACCTGGGGGCGCTTCCTTCGGGGCTGAAGGGCCCCGTCACTATCCCCAGAAGATGTCCCTGTGGAAGGATGACCCCTGTCCGCCACAGGACCTGCCAATAAATACAACCACACAGAATCTCTCAGCCATATGCCCTAGGAAACAACAAAACAGGGCTAGTAGGCTAATGAAAAGGTTTTACCTGAAGTCACGAAGGGGGTCAGAGGCAGAGGAACTAGCTGCACTGGCTTTAAGCCCATGACCCGTGCAGCCTTTGCAACCGCCTCCTTCACGTCCCTCAGGGTGTAGGCACACTCGATAAGGGACACCAGCTCTACGGGCCCGACTGACCCGACCGCATGGGCGATGTGACGCCTCCCGTCATCGGTCGCCGTATCTGCAAAGCTCCCCTCAGGGAGCACTCGGTCCAGCGAACCCCGCTGTTCAAACCCGCAGTCCACCAGAAACTGGGTCCACCAAGTCCTCGACGTCTCGGGTCGAGGTGCCCTGACTCTGGTACCCCCGGCGCCGCCCGCGCCTGCCTGAGGGGCTTCAGTGCCCCGTTACCACCTCGCCCCGTCGACAAAGAGCCTCGGCTCCCTCGGGGCGCCTGCTACACCAGCCTCTCCACCTCCCGACGGATCCGAGAAAAGCGAGTTCGCAGATATCCATCATCCAGTGTGATGAGAGGCAGGTCCTCCCTCAAGAGACGGGTCTCCTCGGCTTTCCGGATCGCCGAGGCCTTCTGTCGGTACTGATGACTATGCTCGAACCACCATCTGGCGTAATGGACGTCAAACCGTCCCCTGCCTCCCGGCACCGGCGTCGGCAGTCGCTCCGGCTCTCGGCGACAGTAAAAGTCCCACCACGCCGTGGCTAGCAAATGGGTGTCCCGACCTTTGTACTGACGACCCGCCAAAGGGAACTCCTGGTTCGGCGGGATCCCCTGGTCGTACCCGAAGTTCCGAGCGAACCTGTGCGGGTAGTACGGCTCTAAGAAGCTCTTCACGGACCGGTGTAAAGGCAACACCGCCGGTGGGGTGCTCATCACCCACTCGGTGTACAATGACGCGTCCGGCTCTGGCTGGTAAGGTAGGGCGCAGGCCGCCCCACCATTCAAAGGCACCATGATTAGGTGGGAGTCCCTGGTAGCACCGTCAAAGGGAACACCCTCCTCGCCCCTGCCGGGCAAGTAACACAAGACCCTCCTGTGATGTGACACCAATATGGGGTAGGCAGCAAGCAAACAAAAAAAACTTAAGATCTAATCCGCATTCACAAACACACAGCAATTAAGATGATAAATCGGGACCGAAACACCGTCGCACACACGCGAGCCCCGGGTGACTATATGATGCTAGAAAGAGGTGATGGATCAAGACCCTTGCTGGTAGAGTGCCAGCAGGGCTAGGGTTGCCCTCCCGAGGGTATGTGGCCCACACCTTTGGGGCTGGCCGGTGCCAATTGGGGCACTAGGTCCCACTCTCTCACTATCACCACGGTGACCACACTATAATGGTGGCTGCGGGAACGAGCACTCACGCACATGCGCAACGGAGCTAAGTCTACGGATATTAGATGAACAAACACTAAAATTGCTGGAGCAAAGTTTAGAGCTCACCTGGTTGGTTTGAAGAAACCAACCCCGTTCGGAGACGTGGGCGAGCGGGGAAGTGTGATCCCGCACACTGCGCCGATGTAGCTTGAGCTGCTAATTACATGAACTACTCCTCACGCAGGAGGGTTGGATTAAGGGTGGGGGAATCAAAATTACATCAAACACTACCTCCACGCAGGGAGGGGCGCTAAGCCGGCCAGGCGGGAGGGGGAAAGTCGCCGAGAAAGACGGAACGGAAGCCGACGTGGATCCGCTCACTTGCTGTGCAAGGGGACAGGTTGCCGCTGTTGCAGTCGTATCTCGTCCTCTGGAATTTTGCTGATGACGAGACTTGAGGGAGAGGCTTCGTAACAGGGATGGGGACTCCTCTGATTTTTATCCAATTCTTCTGTCGTCGCCGGTGGTCGTGGTGGAGACTCGAACAGGACGTAGGAATCTGGGGTTGGCAGCTTCAGAATGGATGCAGTAGGATGCAGAAGTTGTACCTTGGGCTCCCGAACTCCGAATATCGAACCGTCGGAGTCGTTGTGTCCGTGGACAAGGCTTCTGCACAGAAAAACTGACAGCAACACCTTCTGAGGTCGGGGTGGACAGGGGGAGGCCGTTGAGTGGGACCTGGTCGATGCAGACTGCAGGAGGCAGACCCGCGCGACTGAGGAAGAAAATTCGGAAGTTGGGCTCCCCGATGCCGAATGTAGTTCTGCTTCTTGATCCTGATCGGGGACAGGGGGAGGAATATCTTTGATGAAGGACCTTTGGTCTGATTCAGCCGTGGTTCGCCGTGGCAGAGTCTGCAAGGTGAGTCTGATCCTCTGGCAGGGGCGGCACCAAGTCAGCCCTGGTTCTGTGGCAGCAGGTTGCAGATGACGTTACGGGCGCTCCCGAACTCCAATTGTCACGAAACCGGTGGCGTCGTCTCCGTGGTCGGAGTAGCTTTCATACGGAGTCAACGGAGCTGCAATCCGATGCCGAGGCTGATCGTGGTACCCAGAAGAAGGGGTCCTGGTCGCTGCAGACTGCCCGAGGCAGACCCGAGCAGTTGAGGGAAAAACGTCACAACTCCGGCCCTCGGATGCCGAATTAAGTTCCGTCTTGTGCTTCTGGTCGTGGACAGATGGAGGAAGAATGTTGAAGAAGAGTCTTCAGCCTGAATCCTTCGCTGTTGGCCGTGAAGCTGCTTCCAACCAGGATCAGGCTGTCTGCAGGTGGGGTCTGGCGCAGTCGGGGTAGAACTGCTCTCACGGGCGGCCACGAACTCGGAATTGGACGATTCCACCTCGCCTGTGAAGAGGACAGGGAGGCCTTTCCAGAATGGTATGCCACGCCCTCAGACGTTGTCGTATGAACTCGGGGCAGCTTCTGCAACACGTACCCAGTTCTGCTACCTGCAGACTAGCAAGGAGGGAGGGGAAGGAGGTGGTCGGCCAAGCAATGGGAGGTGGAATGGGGTGGAGGGGTCGACCCTAGGAGGGAGGGGAAGGTGGTGGACGACCTTGGGAGGTGAAAGGGGTTCTAGGGAAGGGGAAAGGGCTCTTGGGAGGTGGAAGGTTGCTTAGGGAAGGGGGAGGGATGCCTTGGGAAGGTGAAAGGGTGCTTGGGGAGGTGGAGTGGTTAATGGTGAAGTAATGGGAGTCTTGGGAGGTGAAAAGGCTTGCCTAGGTGGCAAGTGAGGTGGCAAGAGGTGAGGAGAGAGGGGAATTCCGAATTTAGAGAGAGAGAGAGAGAGAGGAGAGAGAGGGGGTTCGCCCCTAGGAGAGAGAGAGAGAGAGAGACTTAGAGAGAGAGGAGAGATGCACTCAATGGCTCAAATTTTGCTTAATACTTCATTACTGAACTCAAGTGGAGTTGGGGTCCTATTTATAGGAATCCCAACATTTACAAAAAGTCCTTGGATAAACTACTAAAAGCAAATAAGCAAGGGGGTTGAGGAAAGAAGAGGTTGCCCATGGGCCAGGCCCATCTAATTGGGCCCAAACGACTTCCTAGCCTAACATACTTAGATAGATAATGTGACGACTTAGGACCATGACTCAAAATAAAGATAAGTACATCAAAATGACTCAAGGAAAGATAAAAAATACATAGCTAGACTTCGGAAATCAAGCTAAACATAATGGCAATCATCCGGTCCCGTGGAGAAGTGAGAAGTGGTAAGCGATGTCCCCATCATACTCCCGGGCTGCAGAGAACTCGACTCTGTCGAGTAAAAATCCATCGTATGCGGAGGAAGCCATAGCGAGGTTGCTCTCAAGTCCACCAAAGGTAGCTGGTCCTTTCCACCAAGCAAGGTAGTGCCCATCCCTTTGCTCCAGACGGCAGTAACCTGTTCATTTAATATCCGCTCCAATTGCTCACGTTGGCCCCTCTGGGTGGGTGGAACTCTCTTATGGGTAGTGACTCTCTCAAGAAGTAGAACAGGCTCAACATTCTCACTAGGTGTCACCGTGGGACCCCTATATGGCACCAAGTCAGCCACATTGAATGTGAGACTTACTCGGGGAGGTCCAACACGTAAGCGTTCGTGCCAATCCTCTTTAGGACCTGGAAGGGGCCTGATCCACGCGACCTCAGCTTGGAGACATTCCCAGGGGAAAGCCTCTCAGTTCTTACCATCACATAATCACCTACGTGAAACTCCTGGCGGCGGCGGTGGGAATCGGCCGTCTTTTTATAAACCTCATTGCTTTTGTTAATGCGTTTGCGGATTTCCTCATGCAACCTTGTGGATGTTGGTTCACTAGTGGATAAAGGGGGTCCTGGACAACCAAATAGGGACATATCATGTAATGGTGTTATGTAGACTCTGATGGACCTAGGGGGACCGGGACATCCATAGATGAGACTATCATGTAAAGGAGTGTTCGATGCCGGGGGTCCTGGATATTCAAATGGGGTTCTGACTTGTGAGTGATCCCTAACATGGTTGACTGCAAAGGGGGGGCCTAGACACCCAGATGTGAACCTATCATGCATCAGTCCTAGTGCGTGAGTGACACAAATGAGGTGACTAGCCTGACCACATGATGTAAAAGATTGTGACACATGGATTCCTATCAAGATGGTCCTATCTGTGAGATTTGGGGGTTTCCACTCATGGGGATCAAAGGGGTCCCAGAAAGTGGACATCTTGGGATGGGTAGATTCCTCACTTCCTAGGTGGATGTCACCCTTGGTCATGGCTCCTATGGTGTGGGCTAAGTTTTGGAATGGGTGGGTTAGGTTTGTCATGGTGTGTGAGGGTAGGAAAAGGTGGGTGGGGGTGGGTAATGAGACTAGGTCCCATGGGTTCTTTGGCTTCCATTGGGAGGGATGGAATGGGTCATCTAGGGGAGAGAACTCTTGGTCCTCATGGTCTTGGGAGAGGTAGTCTTGGCTTAAAATGGTAGGTTGTGGTAGGAAAATGATGGTGTTGGGTATGGTGGGTGGGTATAGGAAGGGATCGAATGTGTCATGGTATGGGTCACTTAGAAACTCAAGGTCCACATGTGGGTGGGGGTCATTCACCTCTATTGAGATTTTTGGGCAAAAGTTGTTGGTGGGTGGGTCAGCCTTGAAAGGATGATTGGGTTTTCTCCCTGAAATGAGGAGCTCCAATTTAAGGATGGCCTCGGGCTCATCGGGTGTGGGAAGAAAGAGAAGGAGGTCGCTGGTGTAGCAACCAACCGTGCAGACCGAAGTGAAAGACCCAACACATGGGTGTAGAAGACCAAGGCTCATGGGTTGGTCGACCATAGGGTTCAACATAGCCGTCAACTCTACTTGCCATGCGAGGCCTTTTAGGAGGTCTCCTAGAGTTTCCACTTGGTAAGAGGATTGGATGGTAGTGTGATAGGTGGAGAAGGGTAGTATGGGGAGGTGTTGTTCCATGGGAGGGTTGACATGGGGCAGGATAGGGTGAACCGGACTTTCCTCTAGCCATTTAGCCAGGGGCTCACTTATGACGAGTTCACTCCTATTTAGAGAGGGTGGTGTAAAAGGTGAAGTTCTTCCCTTGGTTTGGGCAAGGGTTTCCTCCAAGGTGTGGAGCGGTTCTAGGGTGTCCACCACTATGATGTCGGGTGTGGG
This sequence comes from Amorphophallus konjac, assembly GCA_022559845.1. NCBI lineage: Eukaryota > Viridiplantae > Streptophyta > Magnoliopsida > Alismatales > Araceae > Amorphophallus > Amorphophallus konjac. The sequence continues at coordinate 105,890,407 of CM040121.1, forward strand.
AGTCATGGGTTCCTCTCCCAAGGAGGTGGGATGGTCCTTTGAAGGTGGAGTGATGAGGGTAGGTGTGTGGTACCCCCGGGGTGGGAGGTAAAGGGGAACTTGGTTTGGGGTCGGTAAGGGGAGAAGTGGAGGCCTAGGTTGGGGTTGGATAGGGGTTGGTAGTGGAAGATGGATGGGTTGAGACGGACTGGGTTGATCAGTTTTGGGAGGGAGGGTGGTGGCCATCATGGGCCTAGGGGAAGTGGACATGGGGTCCACATGGGTTGGAATGGTGTGGGTGGAGTGAGCCATGATGCTTTCTCCTCTTGGGATGGGAACTTCTTGGCCTAACCCATGGTTTTGTGATTCATATTCTTCTTCCCATTCGGGGGAGGCCTCATATTCCTCAACCTCAATCTCATCCCTTTGTGGTGTAGGGGTCTTGCTCTCTAAGGAAATGGGAAGGCCTTTTGGCGATGGGGTGGTGTAAGTTGGACTTATTTGGGGTGGTGGAGTTTGAGCCCTGAGGGAGGTGAAGATCTCCTTAAACTCAATCCTTAGTTCTTCTAGCGAATCTTGGGGTCTTTTGGGTGGTGGAGTGTTGGTCCTAGTGGAGGTTCTAGATAGACTGGGCGGAAACGGGGTAGTGGGAGTGTTCTTCAGGTTGTAGTCCTCATGGTAGGAGTGGTCGGGTCGGGGAGCGTAGGTCTTCCTAAGTTCCTTTTTCATGTCATCCCATGAGTGAATGGGTTCTTGCCCCCAAACTCTTCTGAACCTCTCTTTGTGTTCCCACATCTTCTTGGCTTGTCCCCGAAGACACCCCGTGGCCCTGCGGACTCTAGCATGTCCATAGATCCAAGTCCTATCAAAGTGTTTATCCATGGTAGTCTCCCATTTTAGGTAGGCATTGGGATTAGATCCATCAAAACTAAGGTCCCCTTCTAGGATGATGTCCATGAGGAGAGGGTCAATCGGATCCTTGTGGAAGGCCATGTTGGGGGGACTTGACCAATGGGGAGTATACATGATGATGCACGGGGTGGCCCAATGAAGACTCTAAAAGCTTATGCGCCCTAGGACAAGACTTAGTAGAGACAAGTCTAGAACTTGCTCTGATACCAATTTGATGTGACACCAATATGGGGTAGGCAGCAAGCAAACAAAAAAAACTTAAGATCTAATCCGCATTCACAAACACACAGCAATTAAGATGATAAATCGGGACCGAAACACCGTCGCACACACGCGAGCCCCGGGTGACTATATGATGCTAGAAAGAGGTGATGGATCAAGACCCTTGCTGGTAGAGTGCCAGCAGGGCTAGGGTTGCCCTCCCGAGGGTATGTGGCCCACACCTTTGGGGCTGGCCGGTGCCAATTGGGGCACTAGGTCCCACTCTCTCACTATCACCACGGTGACCACACTATAATGGTGGCTGCGGGAACGAGCACTCACGCACATGCGCAACGGAGCTAAGTCTACGGATATTAGATGAACAAACACTAAAATTGCTGGAGCAAAGTTTAGAGCTCACCTGGTTGGTTTGAAGAAACCAACCCCGTTCGGAGACGTGGGCGAGCGGGGAAGTGTGATCCCGCACACTGCGCCGATGTAGCTTGAGCTGCTAATTACATGAACTACTCCTCACGCAGGAGGGTTGGATTAAGGGTGGGGGAATCAAAATTACATCAAACACTACCTCCACGCAGGGAGGGGCGCTAAGCCGGCCAGGCGGGAGGGGGAAAGTCGCCGAGAAAGACGGAACGGAAGCCGACGTGGATCCGCTCACTTGCTGTGCAAGGGGACAGGTTGCCGCTGTTGCAGTCGTATCTCATCCTCTGGAATTTTGCTGATGACGAGACTTGAGGGAGAGGCTTCGTAACAGGGATGGGGACTCCTCTGATTTTTATCCAATTCTTCTGTCGTCGCCGGTGGTCGTGGTGGAGACTCGAACAGGACGTAGGAATCTGGGGTTGGCAGCTTCAGAATGGATGCAGTAGGGTGCAGAAGTTGTACCTTGGGCTCCCGAACTCCGAATATCGAACCGTCGGAGTCGTTGTGTCCGTGGACAAGGCTTCTGCACAGAAAAACTGACAGCAACACCTTCTGAGGTCGGGGTGGACAGGGGGAGGCCGTTGAGTGGGACCTGGTCGATGCAGACTGCAGGAGGCAGACCCGCGCGACTGAGGAAGAAAATTCGGAAGTTGGGCTCCCCGATGCCGAATGTAGTTCTGCTTCTTGATCCTGATCGGGGACAGGGGGAGGAATATCTTTGATGAAGGACCTTTGGTCTGATTCAGCCGTGGTTCTCCGTGGCAGAGTCTGCAAGGTGAGTCTGATCCTCTGGCAGGGGCGGCACCAAGTCAGCCCTGGTTCTGTGGCAGCAGGTTGCAGATGACGTTACGGGCGCTCCCGAACTCCAATTGTCACGAAACCGGTGGCGTCGTCTCCGTGGTCGGAGTAGCTTTCATACGGAGTCAACGGAGCTGCAATCCGATGCCGAGGCTGATCGTGGTACCCAGAAGAAGGGGTCCTGGTCGCTGCAGACTGCCCGAGGCAGACCCGAGCAGTTGAGGGAAAAAACGTCACAACTCCGGCCCTCGGATGCCGAATTAAGTTCCGTCTTGTGCTTCTGGTCGTGGACAGATGGAGGAAGAATGTTGAAGAAGAGTCTTCAGCCTGAATCTTTCGCTGTTGGCCGTGAAGCTGCTTCCAACCAGGATCAGGCTGTCTGCAGGTGGGGTCTGGCGCAGTCGGGGTAGAACTGCTCTCACGGGCGGCCACGAACTCGGAATTGGACGATTCCACCTCGCCTGTGAAGAGGACAGGGAGGCCTTTCCAGAATGGTATGCCACGCCCTCAGATGTTGTCGTATGAACTCGGGGCAGCTTCTGCAACACGTACCCAGTTCTGCTACCTGCAGACTAGCAAGGAGGGAGGGGAAGGAGGTGGTCGGCCAAGCAATGGGAGGTGGAATGGGGTGGAGGGGTCGACCCTAGGAGGGAGGGGAAGGTGGTGGACGACCTTGGGAGGTGAAAGGGGTTCTAGGGAAGGGGAAAGGGCTCTTGGGAGGTGGAAGGTTGCTTAGGGAAGGGGGAGGGATGCCTTGGGAAGGTGAAAGGGTGCTTGGGGAGGTGGAGTGGTTAATGGTGAAGTAATGGGAGTCTTGGGAGGTGAAAAGGCTTGCCTAGGTGGCAAGTGAGGTGGCAAGAGGTGAGGAGAGAGGGGAATTCCGAATTTAGAGAGAGAGAGAGAGAGAGAGAGAGGAGAGAGAGGGGGTTCGCGCCTAGGAGAGAGAGAGAGAGAGAGACTTAGAGAGAGAGGAGAGATGCACTCAATGGCTCAAATTTTGCTTAATACTTCATTACTGAACTCAAGTGGAGTTGGGGTCCTATTTATAGGAATCCCAACATTTACAAAAAGTCCTTGGATAAACTACTAAAAGCAAATAAGCAAGGGGGTTGAGGAAAGAAGAGGTTGCCCATGGGCCAGGCCCATCTAATTGGGCCCAAACGTCTTCCTAGCCTAACATACTTAGATAGATAATGTGACGACTTAGGACCATGACTCAAAATAAAGATAAGTACATCAAAATGACTCAAGGAAAGATAAAAAATACATAGCTAGACTTCGAAAATCAAGCTAAACATAATGGCAATCATCCGGTCCCGTGGAGAAGTGAGAAGTGGTAAGCGATGTCCCCATCATCCTGGCTTCCTCCAGCTGCATCACTGCGTCCCCATCGGGCTGTCCTGTGAAGCTGAACAGCAATGGTGCCGCCTGGTTCGTCATAGACCCACGAGACACCAACCCTGGGAATAGCAACCCAGCCCATGCACTGAGATAGTGAGTCGGCAGAAGCAGGCTCCGCTCATGTGGCGCCGGGGGCACCGCCAGTACCCCCAGTCCCTGGTAAACATTGGCCAAAGCCGCTGGGGCTAAGGCCAGTCTCCGTCCCTCTGCCAATTGGCATGCAGGCCACAACATCTCTACTCGCAGTAGGCTGTCCTCCCCGTGGGGGACCACGAACGTCGCCAGCCAGTACGCCAAGTACGCGGCCAAGTGCGTCACATCCGACAGTCGGTGGGGGTTCCACCCCTCCCGTGGAGCGTAGATATACCTTGGATGCGTCCTGAATCGCAGCTTCACCTCTGTATACTCCTCCCAGGGAGTCTGGTCTCTGGCAAACTCCTGGTGAAAATAGAAAGGCCCGTTGTAGAAATGACAGACCCATGCGTTCAGTGGCACTCTCGGAGTCTGCGCTGCTTTCTCTCTCCCAGCCAGGGCCAGGTCCCTCCAGGTCTTCAATAAATATCGGTAGCTGTAAGGAACCCGGTATCTCCCATGTCCATCAGTATGGCTACGATGGAGGTCATCCAGCACTATCTCCTCGTACCCCTCGCCGCTGATCGGTAACCCAGAGATCCTCCACAGAGACCACAAGTCTAATGAGGTCTCTCCCTCAGCCGTCGCCACGGTGTTCCACCTGCGGTTGAAGTGCTCCGCCAACGCCTGCAAAAGCCCCGAGTAGCAAGGGTATCTGTACAGAGCCGCGGTCACAGCATATCTGATGTCGGCTCGGTCTAGCCGCACCCGGTAGTGGTGTACTATGCCCATCAACCACTTAGTCGCCCCCTGGCGGTATCTGTATGACGGAATTACCGCTCAGCGGCCATACCAACTGATTGCACTCTGTCGCAAAATCCCAGAAAAAAGGCTATGGTCATCGTAGCCCTCCCCGGCATACTCCAGCCTTGATGGCTCCAGCACTAACCCTAGACTGCCCTCTATCTCTGCTCGGTGGTGTCCATGCAAATCCCAGAAGGCAGGACCCATCCCTCAAGCCTGAACTCCGAACTGGTCTGCTCTGCTGAAGAAGCCCAGGCACTCAGCGCTGGGGAACTGACTCTGCCTCCAGTAATCCACAGAGAAACTCGGGAAGCCGCAAAGGACAATCCCGTGCAAGCTATCTCGACCCATTAAGATTGCCCTCTCCAGTCGACGACGGGCTCTAGCAACCCGAGAGTCACTCTCCTCCATACATGGCGGGATAAAGTGCCTGATAAACTCAAACAGGTGACGGTCCAAAGGGAACTCCACTGTATAGGCACCGCTGCGATCATAAGTGTAAATTCCGCCCGCCTCCGATGCGCGGGCCAGCTCCACAACCCCAACCCCGTTGCCGCGCTCACCGACGGGGCCCTATGCCACAACTGCCTGCCCACCATCAAGCTACTCCACGCTGGCCGTGGTAACAACTGGCGGACCCAAAGGGGGCATGGGCCGCTCTGTCCTCCTCACCCAGTGCTCCTCCTCCCAGACCACACGCCTCGGGACCCTCTCGTCCCTGCCAAATCGGGCCATAGCTGCAAGACATAGCACAAAAATGGTCAGTATGCCAGAAATTCAATACATACAATACAGCAAATCACAAACATATGAAGTGTCAAAATGCAACTACAACAACTCAGTAGGAGAGGTTCACGGGCCGTACACCCTCGTCTCCGCCTCCGACGCACGATCCGTGGGGGGCATTTGTTGTACTCGGACTATTTCCCCAGCCAAATACCCAGAAATAGGGGTTCAGGAATTTTTTCGAACACCTTCAAGGCATGGGCTACCTGGCCCATCCAAAAACCCAGTCGGCCCGACCAACGGCCCTAGCACGTTGGCCGAGGTGCACGATGGCTCTAGCAATCAATCGGGACCACTCCCGATTCATAAGTCACGGACTTTCTCTACGTTCTACACAGTCACCCGGGCTGCCCCGGGGACACTCCGACCGCAAGCCATGTCACATGGCACTCAGTGAAGAGGCTAGGGGCCTACCCCGGCACGCCTTCCCTCAACCCTCCAAGGTCAAAGGGAGACCCAAATAGGTCAACCACAGGTTCAAGAGGCCCGTAGTACGCGTGTACGGCTCACACACGTGTGTTCGGCATTCGGCCAAACACCTTGTGGGTACACATGTTTCAACTCTTCTACACCAACCCATGGGCAATCCCATGGTCCCTGTACACTAATGGGTCCTACAACGACCTCCCCAGTAAGTCGGGGCCACCCCCGACCCTCAGACACGTGGCAACAAGCCGCCGAACTTAGCTCTCGGGGCAACCCGAGGCTACCCTGCCAACCCACCGTACAACATGGCACATAGCTCGAGATAGGGCCCATCGGCCCAAGGTGCCTCCTCCTAGCCCCTACGGACTCCTACCCTTGGCCCTTGGCCAAATACGAGGCCCGTCGGCCACCTACGTGGCTCGTTCGGCAACCCAGGGTGTGTTGGGCATTCGCCCGAACACCTTGCGAGCGGCCACTACAACCCGAAGAACAATGGCTCCCATGGTCCATCTCAATACCCCTGACCTTCATATCCCCCAAGGGATATTCCCAGACGACAAAGGAAGACCCTCGGGGGCCATCCCTCGGGGTTACGGCTTTGCCCAGGGCCTGAAAATGCCGCCCTCTCCTCAGCCCGGAGGCCCGACGTCCCTCCCCAGTCCCAGCTCGTGGAAATTCCTATGTTCACGGTCCGAGGTTCGTGCAAAGTTCGTTCATCGTACCCGTACGTGGAAGAACTCGCGAAGACGGAGTCCCAAGATTACGTTAAGTCACACACGTCAATCCTTCGATCCTCGCGCGCAAGCAGCCAGTCCACCAGTGTATCCTCCCAGTATCCTTTATCCTATTTCTTCTTGACCAATTTAGGAAGAAAATAACACAAAAAACCGGGTTTTTATAGAAGGGGGGCCAATCCCTCTCTCTCCCTCTACCTGGTCCGCCCAAACCCCCCCTTGGGGAGGGGTTTAGGCGGACTAGCTTGGGCCTCCAAGCTGGTCCGCCTAAACCCCCAAGGGGGGGGGGGGTTTAGGCGGACCAGCCTGGACCCCTAGGCTGGTCCGCCTAAACTCTTGAACAATAAAAAAAAGATTTTTAAACAAAAAAAAAGGGACCAACATGGCCCGCCCAAACCCCCATTGGGAGGGGGTTTAGGCGGACCAAGTTGGACCCCCAAGCTGGTCCGCCTAAACCCCATCTCTTCCACTCACACACACACAAATGAAAAAACACATAAAAAATTTGAATAAAATAAAAACAAAAACACTATTTGGGGGGTTTACTCGGACCAGGTTGGACCCCCAACTTGGTCCGCCTAAACCCCACCCCCACCCCTCCAAACTTCTTTAAATTGCCCCCCTTACCAACAAAAAAAAAAGAGAATGCATGCATACAACGCGTGAAGGAAGGAAGCAACGCACGGACGAGCTAACTTCCCCGGCCTAATTGTCGCACCCTCAGACTCCCGAGGCATTTGACAAGGGTCGAGAACGCGAGAAGACAAGTGCGCGCGTGATTGACTTTCTAGTCGGCTCACACACGCTGAGGGTATGTCTCACGTACTCCCCTCACGCGGTGTCTAGCCGTCTCATGCCAAGTCCATCCTCGCCTTGTGTAAGATGACCGTACCAACGGCGAATACGCTCGCGCCCCGGGTCCGCCCGTGTACGTCTACTTACGACACTTACCACGGTGACGAAGGGTATCGCGTAACGACCGCGTCGGCCCTCGACACGGATCCGCGTGCCCACCGTTCATCTTCCAGTCGGCCGTCGGCCCCTCAGATTGACGAATCAAGTCTAGTCGGACCTCTGGCCCGGGAATTACAGTCCCGGGGCTGACCTTGACTCGCCAGCACAACAACACTCACCTTCCGAGACCCGGACCCGACTGCTCGCCTTGAGCCGCGTCCGACCTCCGCCAGGCGCCAGCCATGTCCGTTCTGACCACCAAAGCAGTCGGACCTACACCAACTCCTCTGTAAAGAGTTTCAGTAAAACACGCGGACACCCACTTTGTCACGCAATGACCCGAGGGCTGACTCACGTGTCGAAAATATCACGCGGCTTGCGCCCGTTGTACTTCGGCCTCCTCGGCCCATTTGTAAAGCCCATGTGGCTCATCGTAAAAGCAGTGAAATACATACGCCCGTATTCGGGCCCCCAGCTTCCTAACCACACCACTCGGCATCCGTGCCCGATATCCCAACTCCAGTGAACGCCCCTCAGTCTAACACATACCCCCAGCTGCTGAATGCGCCCGGCCCTACACCCATGGCTTCAGACACATATACAGACTTTTCTTCAGCATGGAATGAAGGTATTTGGATTCAATCCGATGTAAATAAATACCGGTTGCTTGCGGCCGGTGGGGAAAGACGTCCTGTACACGATTCCTGCAATCGCCTACGCACTCGCACCCATGGAACCCCTTCTCTCCACGTGTCGCCCGATCGCCTGAGCCCACGTGCCACGCCCTGGTGGCGCTTCCCCGGTCAAACTTTGGTTCCATGAGTGATTGTCGAGAGATCGACTGGCACGCCCGCACCCTGTCCGGTTAACCCTTAGCCCGACATTCCCGTGCCATTCCGCCCCTTTCGACTTTCCGTAAAAGGAGAGTGCCCGATACCGCCGTGAGAGGCATGCAACCGTAAGGAGGATACCTGAGATACATCAAACTCCCGTATTTTCCTTCCCCGCTGTATTCCCTCCTTCACCCCGGTTAACCGGCATAAAAACCCGCGCAACAGAGGCATACACATTCAAATGATGAACAAGCAACCATTTTCAAAAAAATTGCCTTCTTGAAACAAGAAAGATTTTCAACTGATACCAATTGTAAATTAAGATCATTGCAAATCAAGGTAAATTAATTTCATTCCAATCACATGTTTCCACATTATCCAAACAATTCAATTTCTGAATTTTGGTACAAAGGCGGAGAACTTTGATCTTAAGATCGCCTCACGCATAGTGATAGCTTCCTGATAGACTTAATCTATCATTTCACATATCACCATTTGATATACCAAACATTCATTCAAAGAAAGCTTGTATGACTTGTGAAGAATTTCAATTCAAACATAACATGATGTAAGAATCATAACCTAAGTAGAAGACATCAAAATCACCAATTTAACAATAAGAAGCAAAGTCATGGTATTATCAAACGAGTGTGCCTTGTTCCCTTTTATTAGAACCCCTTTCAATTTATCTCCTCAAGGCACACCTGCATCAAATCTAATTCATTTGACAAATTTGAGAACCCATGCCTTCTTGGGTCCCTTGGACTTAGTAGCATTACCACCAACCGAATTCTTTTACAATTTCGTTGCATCCATGTCATCATTTCTCATGATCTTGCAGTCCTTAATCACATGTCTATGATTTCCATAATAAAAATATTGAGGAGATGCATTTCTAGCACAAGATGTTCTTTCATGAGCAAACGCATTTTCAAAAGTTTTCCATCTCCTATTTCCAAAAGATCTAAGTCTAACAAAATTAAACCTAATATTCATTCTAGAAGCATGGAAATTATTAGTTTTTAAAAATCAACATTCTTTCATAACATGTCCGTACTTTTCACAATGATAGCAACAAGGAGAAGTATTTCTAACAAATGATTTATCATTATGAGCAAAAGTTTTTCTAAACAACTTTCCCTTGTTAGTTGAAAACCTTTGAGGACGAAAGGCATGTTTGTCATTAAATTTTCTTTGAACATTAAACTTAGCATTCATGGCATGAAGTTCATCTTGTTGTTTCACAAAATAATTTTTCATTACATGGCCAAGTTTATGACAATAGAAGCAAGAAATATTCCTTTTTGTCTTAAAGGAAGATTTAACTTTGCATGCATTTTCATCATCCATTTTCCTGACTCTACAATCATCCATTTCATGACCATGCATGCCACAGTAAAAGCATTTAACATTCAATTTCATTTTCTGCCCACCTTGAACTTTTTGAAATCCTTTTTACATTTTGGACTTTGTGTTAAAATTTTTCTTTTTCTTAAAATCATTTTTAAAAATTTTCTTTGTTGTTTGAAGAGTAGATTGATTTGGAAACCCACTTGATGTGTTGGCTATGTTTGAACTGTGCACGAAAGATGTATATACTTTATTTTTAAACTTCTTTTTGTTCACAGGATTATAGCCTAGCCCATCTCTTTGGAAATTCACCTTAGTCCCCAATATCTTGTTCAAATTTTTCTTCCCATTCACAAACTTTGACAAAGATGCATTTAAATCAACAATTTCAGATTCAAGAGATGTAATGTACAATTCATAGCTAGTTATCTCCTGTTCACTGTAAACAACACTTTCATTCAATACTCTATTTGTAGTTTTATAGCTCTCAATTTCTTGTTCTAGCACATGTACTTTTTCACATTCATCAATATTGACATTAACAGATTTTTCTTTTTCAAGAACGAGAAGTCTTTCAGACATGTCATCATTTAATTGTTTCAACTTTTCATTTTCAAATTTCAACAACACATTTTCTTTTTCACTTTTATCAAAACTATTCAATCTACCCTCAAGCAAGGAATTCTGAATTAGCATAGCACCATTTTTCTTTTTAAGTTCCTCATTTTCATTCATGATGCTCTTGCTATCAATTTCAGAATCAAGAAATTTTTCAAATAATTTTTCATCATCAGACAATGAATCTAACTTGTTTCTAAGATGTTTTTCCGTTTCTTCAAGTAATGAAATCTTAGACAACAAGAGTTCATTTTGTTCACTCAAATCATGACAAGCATTCTCAATTTCAAAAGATGTATTAGATTTCCTAGCCATTTCAAGCTCTTCAGTCATGCAGGAAATCTCATCTGAAAATAATTCGACTTTTGATTCAAGAGATTCATTTTCGTTTTCTAGATTTTCAATTTTTGATTCTAAATCAATGCATCTTTCACAAGGAAGATTATCATGCACATTTTTATCAAGTTTCTTTTTCAATATTTTATTTTCAGACTTGATTTTTTTATATCTACTCGACAACTCCTCATAAGCATCAAGTAGTTCTTCAAATGACATTTCATCTTCATCAGAATTAGAGTTTACCTCATCGACATTTTCATCATTATGTTGATCAGCATCGTCGGCCATGAGACCTTTCTGTCCTTCCTTCTCTTGAGCTTTAATCAAACGGTCCATGAGCTCCTTTGTCATCCTACAAGATGAGACAAATGTGAACATATGAGTATCAATGACATTTTTCAATAAACTCAAGATAATGACATTTTCATGGTTCTTCAATTTATCTTGACCAGACCACTTGGTCTCATCTAGAGGCAATATGTGAGGACCATCATAAATCAACTTCCAAAGATTAGGATTAACTGAATTGATCAGTCCAAATATTTTACCTAACCATGAAGTAAAATAAGAACCATTACAAATAGGAAGGCAATTCATCGACATATGCTCAACAGAAAAATTCATGATTATAGAATGCACTGGGATCACTCTGTAGATCGTGAGATCTAGGGACGACAAAGCCTCACTCTGATACCAATTATTAGGTCCCGTAGTGCAGGAACATGGATCTAGAGGGGGGGTGAATAGATCCCTCTACTAAAAACTATGTCCAATTAAAATCATAAACTAACGCACAACGGAATTAACAAGATAAATAAGAATGATGAATTTAAACTAAACATATTTAAACTTAATTCACTCAATCTCACCGAGCTCACACGATTACATAATCATATAAGATAGTGAAGCACACAATCACAAAGATCAAACCACATGACACGGGGATTTTTAAGGTGGTTCGGGACCACGATGGGCTCCCTACGTCCACCCCTCACCAAACCGGTGAGGCTTCACTACTGTAAAAATAGCCCGGGGATAAATCCCCACACACACACGGAGCCAAGCTCCACCATACACACGTAGGGCAACGCCTACACAACCACGCGGGAGTAAACTCCCAACCACACACGGGGAACATAACCCAAGATACACCCAAATACACACGCGGATATACTCTACACAAATCAACGCACACGCGTCAACACAAACACTCGGAGAACCCTTTCTCCGAACACCCACACAAAATATTCTTTCAAATGTATATGAAACGAAGACAAATAGATGCAATGATCCCCCAAATAAACTCTATAGATAGAAACTCGAAAGATGCATCAAGAATAAAGCTCCGCCTTCTTCAACAAAATATGGTTCTCCTTAGCTCGTTGATGGATGATCATGATTCCGGCATCATCTTCTTCCTCTCCTTGAGCCGCTCCTCTTTTCCTTCTTCCACGTGCTCCAGATCTTCACGGATGTAGATGATATCCACCTCGCAAGAGCTCCACCTCGTTTTCCCCCTTTTCTTCACCTACAAGAAAGAACAAATGAGCATTAGGGTTCTTCTTCTTACAAATCGGAGTTGACATTCATATATATAGAGAAAAGGCCAAATGACTCATATAACCCTCCTAAAATATGTTAGAAACAACCTCATAATATTAGGAACCTTTGGGGGGTAGTTTGGTAAAGTTTTATAGGGTTTAGAAAGGGTTTTAAGACTTTACGGAACTCCCATTCCAGAAGGGTCGACCCTCAGGATACCAGAGGTCGGACAGAACACAAAATAAAACCTAGGACCCCTGCAAACTGGTTCTCAAAATCAATTTCCATTTTGAACAGAAACAAGGAGGGTCGACCCCATGGGTCGACCCCTGCTAGTTTGGGTCTGAAAACAACCTAAAACCTCCATGAATTCAAGGGGAAACAAATGATTAAATGTTACCATAATCCCATGAAGATCAACAGTGAATTTTTATCCTGAAAAATATGATAAAGCAAGAGGTTAGATGAGAATTAAAATCCTTGCATCAAGCATTAACACTATGAACATGTTTACATCAAAACACATCATTGAACCTATTCAAACATGTATTTGACTTTCCATTCACAACCAACAAAAACACATTTCACCAAATGACATGGTTTTGAAATGATGAACATGAATCTATCATTCAACCAAATATAATGACATGGGAGCTCAACCGTTCAAACACTTTCTTGTATCTTTCATAATTTCAACATCAAAATGCTTCAATACCAAAATATTAACAATCATGCCAAATGCAAATCATGTAGAAAAGCATGGGAACTCATTCATTCAAATGGCATTCTTGTTGACAGACACTAACATTCATGAAGCATTAATATCATGAGGAGCATTGTCATAAACATAGAATCGACAAGACGCATGCATCACATGCATCACACACATATGAAGATGGGCATTCATACAAGCATGTTTTCCACAAAAACTTTCTCATTCAATACAAAGTAATCTCACCAAGTGTATATGTAATATATATGCAATGTGCTAACATCAAAACATGTATGAGCCTTACAAAGTCACAAATCCATCCACATGATGAAATCACAATAATAACATTTTATAATCATCAAAATCACATACACAACAATAAGTTTGAAGCCAAGAGTACCCTAGGAATTTTTCTAGGATACTCTGAAACATCTAGGGCATACAGGGTCTTCAATATTTCAGAATAAATGGTAGAAGAGTCTCCTCGTGTTATTTTTGATGAAAGAAACAATGTAACTAATCTTGATGATGATGACAAGGATACAAAGTATGATGGAGAATTTTTGGAGGACAAGCTAAACGAGGAAAGTCAAGTACCTGCTGCATCACATAATCAGGACCAGGGTGAGTCAGCCGAACCAGATTCAGCAATTGGTGGATGGTTGCTTCATAAGTCAGATAAAATACTCACTGGAAATACTCAAGAGATTTAGCATGGATAAGTTTAAGTACATATCAACTCCAATGGGTACTAACACCTCTTTGGATGCGGGTGAATCAGGTAAAGAAGTTGATGCAAAGTTGTACCGAGGTATGATTGGATCTCTGTTATACTAAACTGTCTCGAGACCTGATATTCAATTCAGTGTAGGTATGTGTGCTAGATATCAATCTAGGCCTACTGAATTGCATTTTGCAGCTGTAAAAAAGAATTTTTAGATACATTTCTGCAACAGATAACTTAGGTTTATGGTTCCCTGCATCATGCACATTAGATTTAACTTCATACACTGATGCAGATTATGCTGGCTGTAAATTAGAAAGGAAAAGCACAAGTGGTTTTTGTCAATTCTTAGGTGGGTGCTTAGTCTCTTGGGCCTCCAAGAAGCAGCACTCTGTGACCCTCTCCACTGATGAAGCTGAGTATGTAGCAATAGGGAGCTGTGGTACATAGGTTATTTGGATTAAGCACCAGCTCAAGGACTACAATGTAGACCTTGGCTGCACACCCATTTATTGTGATAACACTAGTGTAATAAATTTGTCCAAGAATCATGTCTTACACTCACGCACCAAGCACATAGAAATTAGACATCGCTTTATAAGAGATGAAGTTTCTAAGGGTAACTTTGGATTAATTCATGTAGGCTCTGCTAAGCAAATTGCAGGTATTTCCACTAAGTCTTTGGATAATGAGAAATTCTCCACCTTGAGGAGAGAGTTGGGCATTTTCAAATCTTCTTGAGTCTCTACTCAAGTCTCTTGTTAAGTTATGCATTTCCTATCAACCCTGCCTGTAATTTTGAAGTTTGTTGTTTGCTTCAATGTTCTATTCTGTCATGAAGTTAGGGGGAGTTGAGTTTGTTTCTCTATATTGCTATATCGTCTGTTTTATCATTTGATGTCAATGTCACCTCTTGTCTTGTTTATCTCTTTCTGGTTGCTAACCAGCCCTGGTATATCAAATGGTAGCTGGGAGAAGTACATATTTCTTCTGTCTGAAACCCACACTATGCGTAGAGGTTAAGTCTCCGCCAAGTACCAAAGGGCAGTAATGCAAATAGTGAGGGGGAGATATTTTTTTTGGTCTTTCATAATTCCTTGATTATTCCTTGCAGTCTAGCTCTTGTGGAAGTGTGTCTGTCTTCCAAGTCTGACTGAATTCCTTGTGCCTTTTGAGAATCTCATACAATGCTTTCACAGATCTTGAATTTCAGAATTTCTCTTAAAAGCTTTTAAGTTTGGTTAATTGAAATTTCTATGAAGAAGTTTAAGTCTTATAATCCTGTTTATGGACAAAGATTAAGGTTCTGAAAAATATCTTCCTACATATCTCATGAGTAAAGAACAATGTAGACATATAAAGTGATGAGAATCGACACCGAGCACTAACATTTTATTTTTGTATTTATGTTTTTTTTTGTTTGCTTTTATATCCTTGGGAAAGTAGGTTTACAATTGTAAGGCTTTATAAGCCAATTTGTTATTCCCTAAGGATCTTTGGGTTTTTATGTAAAAGTTTAGTAGGTCCAGCAATGAGGCCCTCACTCCTTCTCCATTGGTCCACCTAAGCCCTAGGTGTCCATGTGGGGCTGGTCAAATGCCAAGGTGGCTTCTAGAAGGATTCTTTCCTTCTTGGACAAGTCAAGGGGACAATGGGTGAAAAATGTCCAAGATGCCTCCCCTTAAGTCAAGGGGGTGCCCCCCATTAAAATGACATTTTGTATTTTTTTAGGCCAATTGACCACATGGGGGAAGAAAATGCTACCCCTCCCCTCTATCCCATGAAATTCCAACCCCCTCCCCCTTCCTCTCCTTCTATATAAACCCATGTATAGTGTTTTGTAAGGTTTAATGATAGAAAAATTTGTGAAATTGGTTGAAGCCAAGAAGGGTGCGCCCCTTCTTCCTCTCTTCCCCCCCTCTTGTAAATAGATTTCTGCCATTCTTAGGGTGTGATGCCCTTTTACCTTCTTCTCTGCCCCTCTGAATTCTGTCTCTGCCACCGTCGCCGCCGCCATCGCAGCGCCATCGCGCCGCCACCACCATCGCCGGAGTTCTGTCCAAATCAGGACAGAGGTCCCATGTTCAATTTTTAGCTCCAGATCTACTGATCTTCTGGAGTCCAAATTTTTAGGGTAGGTTCATCACGCCAATACCCTCTCCTAAAAAAATGTCCTATTTTCTAGCCTTAATTTTTTATATTTCCATTTTTGTGTTCTTCAGCCTTCCAATTCTGTCTGTACTCAATTTTATGTCACAACAACCCTGTGTTTCCTCAGTTCGACCCCTTTTCCTTTATTTGTTTGAGTCACCAATTTTATTAGAAGTTCTGTCCACCACACCCATCATCCAAGAATTTTCTTGGAATTTCTGGAGTCCTTTTACTATTTTTAAAAATCACTGTCTTGTCCCAAATCTGTTCTGTCCTGTGCAGTTCAGATCTGACCCTTGTCCAGTATAAAATCATTTTCCCCTGTCAAACCTCCTCTAGAAAATCTACAAAAATTATCCCCGTCTTCCTTGTTTCTTCCTCTACAACTTTTGTGAAGAGTCCAAGTTCCAGATATGAGGTTTGAGTCGCAGTCAATGCATGTTATCAGGAAACTCTATTTCTGTCCTGAGTTTTCTGAGTCTGTCAGTCAGTCCATTGAAAAATCCGCCATGAAAAATTCAGATCCACAGTCCACGGTCGAAGGATTTCGGATCAGCTTTCCAACGGTACCACTTTCACGTCGATCCGACGTCGGGAGTGATCGCAGCAGCTGATCTCGCCGGGTCGCGCGCTGCAAAAATAGAACTCCAGATCCGTGGACAGCAACTCCCACACGTGCCGATCGGAGCCGACTCACCTTCCACAAGGTGAACCAGTGTGCCGTCGCCCCAGGGAGTGCCTCTCCAGGAGCCACCGTCACAGCGGTACCACTCCGGGCCTACTCGGACCCGCCGACCAGCCCATGGGCCCCACAACCAGCAGCTTGCGTCGTCGGAACCACGCCGACGGGGTGATCAAAGTGCTGCCCGTCAACCCAAGATCGGTCCTCCCAGGCCCACTTGTGTAGCCCTTTACCTCCCTACGTGGAGTGGGCATCAAAATTCACTGCTGTAATTTAAATATTTACTGTACCGGGAGTTACTAACTTGGCCGAGATCGTCTTCCCCACGCCCGGAGCGTGGAGGTAAATTCGCTCCCTCTCTCTTTCGCATTTGCTTTACTCGTATCTATTTATATATGCCGCTGCGAGTGTTAGGATTCTTAGCCCGATATATTGTTATCACCGCTGCGAAAGAGCGAGAGTGAGTGACCCGTCCTGTGACTCGATCCGAGTACATGCGAAAAACCGATACCCGAGACTCACTACCGATTTCTCAACCGCGCACGGTCCCACGTCTTCCCTCGCTTAGGGGCGATCGCGAGCTAGAGTCCCAGGTCACATGTCCGTCCCGCATCAATTTGGTATCAGAGCGCCAGTTGAGTCTAGGGTAGTCATTAGTCATTGCTTAACAAAAAACACAAAAAAAGAGTCATTTAAGTCTAGGAGTCTAAGTCTAAGTCGGTCGTTGCATTTGCATACCATTGTTCGATATATAAACAGGTGTCGCCCGACCGTTAGGTTACGCCTATTGAAGAGGTGATTCACTCGCATGAGAGGATCTTCAGATCTCCGGACTCCGCCAGGTACCGGATCTTGGTTGTGTCTAGTTTCATAGTCGAGTCTGCATTTCAACTTTGCATCGCATTTAGAGTCATGTCTAGGTGCTTGCATTAGTTTGTATAAAATTTTGCTTATAAAAACAAAAAAAAATGCCATTGCATACCCATTCCTAGGGATCAGTTCCCATCATTTGGCAACTATGGCCAACCCATGCCGACCAGTCCAAGGCGACAAGTCCGTATCCGAGTACATTAGGGACTTCGAAGAGTACCGGTTTGGAAACGGATTTGGAGAGGAGAGCGCCTCGACTGCCTCTCAGTTCCGGAGAGGTTTGCAGCTTCATTTCTGATATGAAGGTCTTATCCGTGACACGTTCTCTCTGGCACAGTCATATGAGGTCACTCTCGAGGTTGAGCCTTTCGAGGCAAGGTTTGATGCCACCATTCGGCGAGCAGATGCCGCCCTTTGATAAGCATCTACCTCTCAGCCGATTCCTGAGCCGGTAAGACAGCTTGCCCCACTTGATGTGGCAAAGCCCAAAGGTGCTAATGAGAGACTCTTTGACCCTAGGACTTAGACCCGCAAGCATACAAACACTTTCAATGATCTCACGTTAGCGGCTCACTCACACGGCACACACGAGATCACTCGGTGGGGCCGGATGATGGTGGTGAGGGTCCGAGGTGGGACCCAAGTATTCTAAAGACTAGGTGGGCTTAGGCTGACCCCTAAGGGTCTGGGAATTCCCAATTTAGTGGGCATATGGCACGCCGGGGCGTGGGGTTGGGTGGTTCTCACTCACAATCCGCGGTGGGCACTCAAATCGAGCAATTACGGGTCCGAGCACTCTCTCACCGGCCGACGAGCATAAGAAGTAATACTACACTAGCAAAGCATGGAACACAAGGTAGGGACCAGTCACTCACCTGATCGGTGTGAAGACACCGATCCCGGCCGAAGACGAGGGCGAGCGGGGAGGCGTGGGTATGCACCCGCACGCCGCGTCGATGCCGCTTGACCTGAAAATTTTAGAAGTACAACACTACTCCTCATGCAGGAGGGTGGATCAAGGGGGTCGGGGTTAAAGTGTTACAACCAAACACTACCTCCATGCAGGGAGGGGCTGTAAGCCGGCCAGGCGGGGTGGGGAAACTAAGAAAGAAACTTGGTTCGCCGAGTTGCACCGATTCAGCCAGCTTCAGGAATAGCCAGACAGGATGTTGATGAAGACGCTGCCATGGGCTCAGCCGAGCTCGGAATTGGCCGAAACCAGCGCCAAAACTCTCTAAAATGACCCGGGATGATGCTTGAATTTTGGGTGATTTCCGTGAAGTCGTTGCTGGCCGGGGCAGAGTCTGGAACCGGACTGGTTGGTTCTGTCTCTGTCTGGGGCAGAACTGATGAGGTCGGTTGCAGATGATGCTACGGTGGCTACCGAACTCCGATTGAGACGAAACTGGCGTTGACGCGACCGTGGCTGGAACAGCTTCGAGCTGGAACTGACGGGGCTCCAAAAGGAGGTCAGAGAAGAAACTTCTGCACAGAAGAGTGGGCGGTGGTCCAACCTGGAACAGCAGGGAGCAGCCTGCGCACTTCGACGAGAAAATTTGGAACGGAGAGCTCGGGAGGGCGATTGACTTCCTTCTTCCTGGTACTGAGAGGGGACTGGTCGTAGTTCCTCTCCTCCGAAGATGGCGCCCAGACCTTTCCCGAGCCGGTCGTGGTAGCCTCTGCTTTCAGCCTCTGGTCGCCTGCCAGAGTCAGGAAGCGCAGCCTGGCGAGATCGGCTCCTCTGGTCAGCTCCGAGCTCGGATTGATGCGGGACCACCACTGTTGGAAAGCTGACTCGGGGACGATTCCAACGATGTAAGGTAGGTCATCAGAAGCTCCCAGGGGACGACGTGGTTGCCTCTGCAACCTGCGGCCAATCTTCTACCTGCAACCAGAACTTGATCTGCAAAGGAAATGGATATGAGTGGAGGGGTGGTGGGGGTGTAGTAGGGGAAATGGGGTGGCTGGAGGTTGTGGGGAGTGGAGGAGGTTGATGGAGGGCTGTTGTGGTGTCTGGAGAAACAAGGAGGGGGTGGGTGAAGGGGCTGCAGCTGGCTGTGGGTGAGAGGGGAGGGGGAGGGCTGCACAAGGTTGACAATGGAGAGGGGAGTGGGGGGGGGCGACCTTGGCTGGGTTGGGGCTGGTGTTGGGCGACCAAGGGTGCTATGGGCGGTGGAAGATGGGAGGGAAATTCAAAAATGGGCCTTGGGAGTAGCTCCTTCAGCCTTGGGGAGGTGGGGAGGTGCTTAGGGAAGTGGATGGCGTAGGTGGTTGTTGGGAGGTTGGGCTTGGATTGTTGGAGGGTGCCTTAGGGCTGGGGTGAGTTTATGGGGGTGGTGGGTAGTTGGGGAGGACTTTGAATGAGGGAGGGGAGTTAGGTGGCAGGTGGGAGAAGGAGGAGAGAGAGAGAGGGGTTCGCCCCCTTCTTGAAGAGAGAGAGAGAGAGATAATGAGAGAGAGGGAGAGAGAGAATAGCTTTGGTAGAAGAGAGTGGAGGTGGAAAATGATTCTAGTCAAATTCATTCATAAAAAGTTGAGTACATGAGGAGAGATGGGGCCTATATATAGGCATCCATTCTTTACATGACCAAAGTACCCTTGACAATTAGACAAAAGACCAAGCATATCCTAGACTTACTCCTATGGGCCCGTAACTAAGGTACTTGGGCCCAAATAAGCATAACAAGGGAAATGACTAAGATAACATGACTCAATAAAGGAAAGTACATAAGATATGACTCAAAGAAAAGGAAAATAACATGTGAACACATAGCCGGGCTTCATCCAAATGATGCAGGCGATCCGAGCCAAAGTGAGCGCTGTGAGATGCCCTCATCAAATCCCCCGGGGTGGGGAGAGCTCGACCCCGTCGAGTATGGGTCCGCCTGACTGTGGTAGTGCTCCAAAATGTCCGGGTCAAGGCGCAGCAAGTCTTCCCGGCTCACCCAAGTGTCCTTGGTCGGAGGACGGCCCTTCCACCTCACTAGGTAACACTGGTATACCCTGTTCCTGGTAATGGTACTCTGCTCATCCAGTATTGCCTCCACTTGCTCACGTCGGCCTCTCAAGCTAGGAGGTAGAGTCAGACCGTGGGTGTCTCTCTCAAGGGAGGGTAAAGGCTCAAGCTCCTCACTAGGTTCCACTGCGGAGCCCTTGTAGGGTCCCAGGTCTGCCACATTGAAAGTAGGGTGTACCCCAAAACCCTCAGGTAGGTCCAACTCATAAGCGTTACTACCTAGTTATCTCAGAATTCGAAAGGGTCCCGACCCTCGTGCCCTCAACTTGGAGGCAGGCCCCGGAAGGAGCCGCTCCGTCCTCACCATCACCGAGTCTCCCACTTGGAACTCGCAGTGGCGCCGATGAGCATCTGCCCGCCTTTTGTAAGCCTCATTACTTTTCCCTATATGCTTGTGGATGTCATCATGCAATTCTTTGATATGCTGTGCAAAGGACTCAGCTGATACTGACACTCTAGTATGTGGGGGAAGGGGAATAAGATCTGAGGGTTTTCTAGGCCTATAACCTTGTACTACCTCAAATGGACTCTTGCCTATGGACCTATTGACAGAATCATTGTAGGCAAACTCGGCCTAAGATAAGAGGAGATCCCAATTCCCAGGGTGGTCCCCTACTAGACAACGGAGCAAGTTCCCAAGGCTTCAGTTGACGACCTCAGTCTGGCCATCGGTTTGAGGATGGTAAGCGGTGGAGAATTTGAGGAGGGTTCCCATCAAATGCCAGAGAGTTTTCCAAAAGTAACTGGTGAATTTCACATCTCGGTCAGACACAATGGTTTTGGGTAGTCTATGGAGTCGGACCACCTCATCAAAGAACAATCGGGCGACCCTAGAAGCATCCGAAGTCTTGGCACATGGGATAAAGTGGGCCACCCTAGAGAACCTGTCAACAACGACAAAGATGGAATCATGTTTGCGTAAGGTCCTAGGTAGGCCAAGGATAAAGTCCATGCTCAAATCCTCCCAAGGTCGGTGTGGGATGGGTAGGGGTGTGTAAAGTCCAGTGTTTTACCTCACTTGTTTTGCTGAGGCACAAATGCGATATTGTCCCACAATGTGGGCCACATCCTTTTTGAGATTGGGCCAATGGAATTGCCTCTCAATTAGCTCTATAGTCTTTTGGACCCCAAAGTGACCAGCTAGGCCACCACTGTGTAACTCCCAAACTAGAAAGTCCCGAAGTGAAGTCTGGGGTATGCATAGCCTAGCTCCCTTGAAAAGATACCCCTCTTGGAGTATGAATCCCTCATGTTCCTTGTGGGGTTGAGTGGAGAGGGTGTTGCAGTGAGTCCCAAAGTCGGGGAAACTTGGGTATTCCTTTTTGATTCTCTCAAACCCGGTGACTTCCACCTGGATAGTGGAAAGTAAGGCTACCCGCCTACTAAGCGCATCGACGGCGCGATTCTCACTACCCATCTTATACTTGAGGACAAAGGTATAGGCTTGAATGTATTCTACCCAACGGGCATGGCGGGCATTGAGCTTTTGTTGGGTGTTGAGGTACTTCAAGGCCTCGTGGTCCGAGAAGATCACAAACTCCTTGAAAAGGAGATAGTGCCTCCAATGCCGAAGGGATTGAACCACAGCGTAAAGCTCTTTGTCATATGTGGAGTACCTAGTCCTAGCCTCACAAAGTTTCTCACTAAAATAGGCTACTGGGTGACCCTCTTGGCTAAGAATGTCTCCAATCCCTACCCCGGATGCATCACAAGTGACCTCGAAGACCTTTGAGAAGTCGGGTAGGCACAAGACCGGGGCTTGGGTCATCTTTTCTTTAAGCTCTAGGAATGCTTTGGAGGCTGCCCTAGTCCACATAAAAGTGCCCTTCTTGAGGCAATCCGTGATGGGAGCGGTGATAGTGCTAAACTCACGGATGAATCTCCTATAGAAAGTGGCTAGCCCGTGAAAGCTTCGGGCCTCATGGAGGGTCTTGGGCTCGGACCACTCAAGAATGGCTTGGACCTTCTCGGGGTCCATGGATACCCCTTGGGATGAGACAATAAATCCTAGGAAGGCTAGTTGATTGGTCAAGAAATGACACTTCCCGGGATTGGCAAAAAGACTTTCTTTCCTAAGAACGGTGCAAACTTGTTTGAGATGATCTAGGTGGGCGGCTTCCTTGGTTTGGCTATATATGAGAATGTCATCAAAGTAGACGACAAGGAAGATGCCAATGAAGGGTCGGAGGACCTCGGTCATGAGGTGCATGAATGTGCTAGGTGCATTGGAAAGGTCGAAAGGCATGACAAGCCATTCATAGAGACCGTCCTTAGTTTTAAAGGCGGTTTTCCACTCGTCCCCGGGCCTAATGCGAACTTGGTGGTAGCCACTATTGAGATCGATCTTAGAGAAGATGGTGGCTCCAGCAAGCATGTCTAGCATGTCTAGCATGTCATCTAGCCGAGGGATGGGAAACCTATATTTGACCGTGATTTTGTTGATGGCCCGGCTATCCACACACATGCGCCAAGTTCCATCTTTTTTGGGTGTGAGGAGGGCCGGGACGGCACATGGGCTTTTGCTCATGCGGAGGAAGCCCTTCTCGATGAGCTCCTCAATTTGCCTCCTAAGTTCAGCATGCTCGGTGGGGTTGAGGCGATAGTGAGGTAGGTTGGGTAAGGTAGCCCCGGGCACTAAGTCGATGGCATGTTGCACATCGCGCATGAGTGGTAGCTTATCCGGTAGCTCATCGGGGAACACATCATGGAAGTCCTCAAGGATTTGTTGAATCTCTATTGGGTGTGGGTCGGTTAGGGTGGATTCCCCAAGGCAAATAACAATGGCACACACTTGTCCCCCTTGGTTGACTTCTTCCTCAAGTTCTTTCCTAGTGATGAGGTGTAGGTTCCTAGTAGTCCCAATGGTCAAATTAGGACTTGATGGGGTGGGGTTTGGTGGGTTTTGAACAGTGGAAGGGGTAGGGGATCCCTCAAGGGAGGGAGATGCCTTTTTGGGAAGGGAACGGGGTGGAGAGGGGTTGAGTTGGATTCTCTTCCCCTCATGAGTGAAAATGCAAGTGTTAGTCCTTCCAAGGAAGGTGGCATCTACATCGTAGATCCAAGGCCGTCCTAGGAGTATACTTCCAACTTCCATGGGTAGAATGTCACACCAAACTTGGCCTTGGTAGGATTGAAATGTGATAGGGACAAGGAAACGAGTGCTAACAGGTACGGATGTGGCATCAATCCAAGCTACCCGATATGGGTGTGGGTGTAGGGAGATGGTAAGGCCCAAAAGTTTGATGGTGTTGGGTGACACCACATTCACACTACTCCCGTTGTCCAAGATGACCTTCCTAGCATGACTCCCTATCCGGATGTAGGTATGGAAGATGGTGTTTCTTCTCCAATCATGTTCTTGGGTTTGAGTGAGGGTGCACCTAACCACTCCAAGGTGAGAGTTGGTAGATGGAGGGGTTTGTTCTTGATTGGTCTCCATGTAGTGGTTCTCATACTCCTCCTCCCAATTGGGAGAGGCCTCATACACCTCAACCTCTTCTATAACTTCATCTTGGGGCAAGGAGGTTGTCTCCTCAATGAGCAAGCTAGATGCGCCCTTGGTGGGGCATTGATTGAAGAAGTGTTTGTACCCAAGGCACCTAAAGCATTGCTTCCCACTTTGGTGGTTTGGGGTAGCCCTAGTGTGAGGGAGAGTGGGTGCCGGATTTGGTCTATTGGGAGTGGGGTTGGGGGGCCCACTTGTGGGGCGAGGAGGAGGGGTGCCACTAGGAGGGGCTGCCCGGGTGGGAGAAGTTCCCATGGGGGTGGGGAGGAGTCCTCGTTGAGGAGGTGAGGGGTTGGTCCTAGGTACCATGGATTTTGGGTCCATTCCCCGAGGGGGAAACATTCGGGTGTATCGAGAGAATTTTTTGGCATCTCGGTCCACTTGGTAGGCTTGCTCTAGAGTGGCTACTTGACGTATAAATAGATCCTTTTTTATGTGGAATTGAAGCCCATTCCTAAAGCGGGATAGTGTGACGGCGGGGTCCTCTTTGATTCCACACTTAAAAGGTAGTAGTCAAATTTCTCAATGTACTCCATAACGATCTTCCCTTCTTGCGTCAAGGCTTGCCACTCATCTAGGAGGTTTTGATGGTAGGAGGGAGGGACATATTTGAGTTTGAGTTGTTCCTTCATGGCCCCCCATGTGGTGATGGGAGCTTCCCTCCTAACTATCCTTAATGTCTCAATGTTCATCCAATGAGTCTTAGCTAATTTGGTAAGTTGCATTTTTGCAAGCCGGACTCTCCTATCTTCGGTCATTGGGTACCAATCAAAATATTGGTCCATAGCCGCCTCCCAATCTAAATAGATGCTTGGGTGATGAGATCCATCAAAGGTGGGGGCATCTACTTTCACAAGTCTCATAAGGTGGTCATCCGGGTTGTCCCGGGGGGGTCTTTCATTCCTCCTTGGAGGTGGGTCTCTTTCCAATTCGGGAGGAGGGTCAAGGTTGAGCTCTCCTATGGCTGGTTCCTCATGTGGGGGAGGTGCCCTCATATCACCTACCCTTGGGGCGGGCCTATTCTCCTCAAGTTGCTCAAGCCGGGTTGTTATGTCATCAAGCCGTCCTAAGATACTAGCCATACCCTCCACTAGGAATCTCATGTGATCGGGAAGCTCATGCTCATTGTTGGCGAGATTCCCTTGGGGATTGGGATTCATTGTGGAATTGGAAGAGGATGGATTGGTTTGATAATGAGTTCCACTACGAGTGGTCATGTAAAGTTGGGTGAGCTATGCACCGGTGTGCGAATGCACCTATGAATGACTTAGTGTGAAGACGACCCAAGACTAGACTTGTAAGAACAAGCCTATGACCGCTCTGATACCACTTGATGTGGCACAGCCCAAAGGTGCTAATGAGAGACTCTTTGACCCTAGGACTTAGACCCGCAAGCATACAAGCACTTTCAATGATCTCACGTTAGCGGCTCACTCACACGGCACACACAAGATCACCCGGTGGGGCCGGGGAATGGTGGTGAGGGTCCGAGGTGGGACCCAAGTATTCTAAAGACTAGGTGGGCTTAGGCTGACCCCTAAGGGTCTGGGAATTCCCAATTTAGTGGGTAGATGGCACGCCGGGGCGTGGGGTTGGGTGGTTCTCACTCACAATCCGCGGTGGGCACTCAAATCGAGCAATTACGGGTCCGAGCACTCTCTCACCGGCCGACGAGCATAAGAAGCAATACTACACTAGCAAAGCATGGAACACAAGGTAGGGACCAGTCACTCACCTGATCGGTGTGAAGACACCGATCCCGGCCGAAGACGAGGGCGAGCGGGGAGGCGTGGGTATGCACCCGCACGCCGCATCGATGCCGCTTGACCTGAAAATTTTAGAAGTACAACACTACTCCTCATGTAGGAGGGTGGATCAAGGGGGTCGGGGTTAAAGTGTTACAACCAAACACTACCTCCACGCAGGGAGGGGCTGTAAGCTGGCCAGGCGGGGTGGGGAAACTAAGAAAGAAACTTGGTTCGCCGAGTTGCACCGATTCAGCCAGCTTCAGGAACAGCCAGACAGGATGTTGATGAAGACGCCGCCACGGGCTCAGCCGAGCTCGGAATTGGCCGAAACCAATGCCAAAACTCTCTAAACTGACCCGGGATGATGCTTGAATTTTGGGTGATTTTCGTGAAGTCATTGCTGGCCAGGACAGAGTATGGAACCGGACTGGTTGGTTCTATATCTATCTGGGGCAGAACTGATAAGGTCGGTTGCAGATGATGCTACGGTGGCTACCGAACTCCGATTGAGACGAAACTGGCGTGGACGCGACCGTGGCTGGAACAGCTTCGAGCTGGAATTTCTGCATAGAAGAGTGGGCGGTGGTCCAACCTGGAACAGCAGGGAGCAGCCTGCGCACTTCGACGAGAAAATTTGGAACGGAGAGCTCGGGAGGGCGATTGACTTCCTTCTTCCTGGTACTGAGAGGGGACTGGTCGTAGTTCCTCTCCTCTGAAGATGGCGCCCAGACCTTTCCCAAGCCGGTCGTGGTAGCCTCTGCTTTCAGCCTCTGGTCGCCTGCCGGAGTCAGGAAGCGCAGCTTGGCGAGATCGGCTCCTCTGGTCAGCTCTGAGCTCGGATGGATGCGGGACCACCACTGTTGGAAAGCTGACTCGGGGACGATTCCAACGATGTAAGGTAGGTCGCCAGAAGCTCCCAGGGGACGACGGGGTTGCCTCTGCAACCTGCGGCCAATCTGCTACCTGCAACCAGAACTTGATCTGCAAAGGAAATGGATATGAGTGGAGGGGTGGTGGGGGTGTAGTAGGGGAAATGGGGTGGCTGGAGGTTGTGGGGAGTGGAGGAGGTTGATGGAGGGCTGTTGTGGTGGCTGGAGAAACAAGGAGGGGGTGGGTGAAGGGGCTGCATCTGGCTGTGGGTGAGAGGGGAGGGGGAGGGCTGCACAAGGTGGACAATGGAGAGGGGAGTGGGGGGGGCGACCTTGGCTGGGTTGGGGCTGGTGTTGGGCGACCAAGGGTGCTATGAGGCGTGGAAGATGGGAGGGAAATTCAAAAATGGGCCTTGGGAGTAGCTCCTTCAGCCTTGGGGAGGTGGGGAGGTGCTTAGGGAAGTGGATGGGGTAGGTGGTGGTTGGGAGGTGGGGCTTGGATTGGTGGAGGGTGCCTTGGGGCTGGGGTGAGTTTATGGGGGTGGTGGGTAGTTGGGGAGGACTTTGAATGAGGGAGGGGAGTTAGGTGGCAGGTGGGAGAAGGAGGAGAGAGAGAGGGGTTCGCCCCCTTCTTGAAGAGAGAGAGAGAGATAATGAGAGAGAGGGAGAGAGAGAATAGCTTTGGTAGAAGAGAGTGGAGGTGGAAAATGATTGTAGTCAAATTCATTCATAAAAAATTGAGTACATGAGGAGAGATGGGGCCTATATATAGGCATCTATTCTTTACATGACCAAAGTACTCTTGACAATTAGACAAAAGATCAAGCATATCCTAGACTCACTCCTATGGTCCCATAACTAAGGTAGTTGGGTCCAAATAAGCATAACAAGGGAAATGACTAAGATAACATGACTCAATAAAGGAAAGTACATAAGATATGACTCAAAGAAAAGGAAAATAACATGTGAACACATAGCCGGGCTTCATCCAAATGATGCAGGTGATCCGAGCCAAAGTGAGCGCTGTGAGATGCCCTCATCACCCACGGCCTCACCCACCTCAGCCCGGGCCACCCGTGTTTCTAACGGGTACGCTTTTCATAGCCGAGCCACTTCTTAGATGGCTCAAGGATGGCTTGGTCCCAGCTCCTTACCCATCCATAGACCCCACCTTACCATTAGTGCCCGTCAACTCCTACCATACTACCTTTTGGTCTAGTCACCATGTTGATACCTTGAATGACCTTGTTATGGGATTAGACTCACAATGGACGTTGACGCACTCATTGGCCCGAGACTTCGACCAACCCACTAGTCTTAGCTTCACCCATCCGGCCTTAGGGTCCATTATCTCCGTATGCACCGTGGGTTGTGTCACCATGGAGATTCTTCTATTCCTCCCTATGCTGACCGAGCCCGACTGCATTCCCTTTTACCCAAGGGAGGAATCTTATTTTTTTTACATGACCACCGTCCCATTCACCATGATGGATGAAGGTGACCACCCACACCTTCAAGAATTTCAAAATTGGGACCATGTCATATGGGAGCTCATCTCATGGGGTCATACCTTCTTTGATCCCTTTGACCCATTCCCTAGTGGGCCCCTTGACCAACCATATATACTTCACTTCTTCGAGGGAGTCCACTACCACACCCCTACCCCATGGGCCGGGTCATCTATACCCACCAAGCCCGTTCTATATACACCTACACCCGGTTCTCCTAGCCCTCTCAAGTCTCACAAATCCAAAGGGCCGTCCATGCATGACTGGGTCATACTTGGACGTCTAGGTGTTCCCCATGCCACCAACCATCGGTTGCATAACATGCATGCATGGCACACATTTGGGTGTCCTGGTCCACCCTTTCATGTCTCTGGGTCGGACTAACATTAGGTGTGTCTAGGGTCTTGTGTGTCTGTGCATACATCGAGTCGAGTCGGTTGTGTACGCTCACATTGTTAGTCCCTTTCGAGTATGAGACTTGTCGGACTTTGGGATCGGTTCTACTTCACATATCAGATCTAGTCACATAAGGGACAAGAGGTGATTCCTAGTGAGCCTTTGAGCCGCCTCCCTTCATTTGAGAGTGACCCTACCCCGGAGTGTCCACCACTAGCGTCATTCCCCGTAGCGTAGCATATAGAATGTATACGGGATGAGCAGGTACCGATCTCTAGGAGTGGAGCGTACTCCGCGCTACCTGGTGCGGTGACGGATCCGCCGGAGTGACACACGAGCAACTACCCCTTACTCGACGGGGTCGAGTTCTTCTCACCCGGAGAGAATTGATGGGAACCGACACCGAGCACTAACATTTTATTTTTGTATTTGTGTCTTTTTAGTTTACTTTGATATCCTTGAGAAAGTATGTTTGCAATTGTAAGGCTTTATAAGTCAATTTGTTATTCCCTAAAGATCTTTGGGTTTTTATGTAAAAGTTCTGTAGGTCCAGCAATAGTGTGAGGCCCGTGCCTTAGCGGATCTTTGGTGGTTCGGACCTAGAATCCATTCTAGATTTTCGGTTATTTTCCTGGATTTTTAGGAATTTTTCTGGTATTTTTTTAGGATTTAATTAGAATTATTTGAGTTTTTAAAAGGGGAAAATAAGGTATATATATATATATATTATATATATATATATATATATATATATATTAACCCTTTTTTTTCTTTTCCTTTCCCATTTTCCCCACTCCCTCTCTCTCCCCCACATCGATCTCCCTCTCGTCCTCTCTTTCCCCCCTCCGATCGCCTCTCCCTCTCTCCTTGGGGATCCAGGCGAAACGACGACGGTTCGAGGCGTGGAGCTCGCCGTTGGAATCCTCGCGTCGAGTGGAGCGCGTTGACGCCCACCTTGACGTGGTTTGTGACTCGTGGGAGCAAGACGGAGCGTGGAGGCTCGGTGGTTCCCTTCCCGTGCATGTGGCCTAATCGGCCGTTCCGGCTTGAACGAGGTAGGGGGATGGAATCCTGAGCTCGTTAGGAGCCTTCCCTATAGCTTGTTCTTCTCGTTAAGCTCCTATAGTGTGCATGTGGCATATTTCTCGTTTATCATGCTTAGGTTTCGTTCTTCATGTTTAATCTATTGTGAGCATGATAAATGAATGTTTTAGTAGTATATTGTTGTTGTGGGCGTGTGGTTTGGCAGGAAAATAGGTTTTCGTCGTCTACCCGGCGATTTCGGTCGCCCGGGAGGGAAGCTGGTTTCAAACGTAACCCATCCGTAACACAGACGGTGTGACGGTCCTACCAGGTACCGTCACACGCGTAACGGTCCTCATGGGACGCGTTATAGTCCTGTGACGGACCTAAGTAGGTGCGTCACAGGATGTGTAACGGTGGGCTCCCCGACCGTTACATGCCTTTTGACTTTGGTTGACCTGGTTTGACGGTTGGCCTAACGGCCTGTCGGGCGGCCGTCAGGGCGCCGTAACGCGCCTCCGGGTGCGCGTTACATCCTACTAGGGCGTTAAAAACTGTGGGTTTTATTTTACGTCGGGTGGCTCTAACGGCCAGGGGTGGATGCGTCACAGTCGATGTAACGCACCAACCCCCGACCGTCACACTCTGTGACGCGGTGGCAGCAGACCGTCACACTCTTGTTAGTTTCCAAAAGCCGCCTGTTCATTCTTTAATGCTTTCCACAATGATTATACGCCATGTTTAAGTTATTTTATGAACTAATGGCATGTTTTTAGACCCCAATAGAGTAGCTTTTCTTTCCTTACGATGGAGCCACTGTGGTAGCCCTAAGGCCTTTGAGTTGCCGACCCGTCTGGGGATGGTAGAGGGGTGTTCCCGTCACACGGTTTGTAAGCTAGTTCCGTGGGCTCCCGGCTAGCGGTAGCGTCCTGCCGAGGGAGAAAACTAGCTAGAGGGCCTGGCTCAGGAGAGAGTCAGTGTGTGCACACGTGGTCAGAGGCTTTGGACTGACACTGACGAGTGTCACTCTGACTAGTCACTTGGTTTGGTACTGTTTACGCGCTCAGCTTGTCGTGTTACAGACTGCGAGTGCTTGAGACGCAGTGTAAGTCGTTAGTGGACGCATCTGGTTTCTACTCCTTGTGGTTGTCCTGTTCCCTGTGGCTTGGTTAGTTGAGGCACATTCTATTGGTAGATTTAGTTTTTATCGTTTAGAATTATATTGTTATTGGCATGTATTAGATGTTATACATGTTCAGTAGATTTACAGCTTTCAGTTTTATCATGCCATTGCCTGTTCATTTATGTAAATGCATGCTCTAATTGCTTTAATTGTGCTTGATTGCATGTTTAGCACAAGGTAGGGATTCGCGTGACCCCTACTGAGTCTGGCTGTGACTTACCCTTCTTCTTTCAGGTGAGCCACGCCCGTCGTCTCTCGGTGTTTCCCGTGTGCTCGGAGACTGTTCTTAGCTGCCAGCAGTAGACGGGTTGCCCTTTTGACTTTCTGGTGTACTTTTACCGGGGTATGCCCCGAGTAGTTGTACTTTTGGACTAGCACTCTTGTGCCTCTGGACTAGTTTATATATTTAGCACTCTGTTTATTTTGAAATTGCTTCCACACTTTTGTTAAATCTTATTGCCTAAATCTATTAGGCGCGCTCGTGATTGCGATTCATTATACATCCCCTCGACAAACTTCACTAACCCTTCAGGGGCCTCATCAGCCTCTTGGGTGGCTTCCCCAGTTCCTGGTATCGGTGTATCGATGTTATCGGTATATCGATATCCGGAGCTCTGGGCTGTCACAAATAGGGCCCTCACTCCTTCTCCATTGGTCCACCTAAGCCCTAGGGGTCCATGTGGGGCTGGTCAAATGCCAAGGTGGCTTCTATAAGGATTCTTTCCTTCTTGGACAAGTCAAGGGGACAATGGGTGAAAAATGTCCAAGATGCCTCCCCTTAAGTCAAGGGGATGCCCCCCATTAAAATGACATTATATATATATATTTTTTAGGCCAATTGACCACATGGGGGAAGAAAATGCTACCCCTCCCCTCTCCCACGAAATTCCAACCCCCTCCCCCTTCCTCCCCTTCTATATAAACCCATATATAGTGTTTTGTAAGGTTTAATGATAGAAAAATTTGTGAAATTGGTTGAAGCCAAGAAGGGTGCGCCCCTTGTTCCTTGTTGAGTAGTGGACAATGGATCTAGAGGAGAGGGGTGAATAGATCTGCCCTCTTTTTGTAATGCAACCCTCTATATAGCTAGATAAAATAAATCGCAGCGGAATATAACTAGCTTATCGAAGAACACTATGATTCGCTTGGCAAGATGAGCAACTAATATATCGATTTGAACCTAAGCATGCATCTAGAACGAAGCAATCACATAAACAAATCATAACACAACGGATTTTAAGGTGGTTCGGACTGAATCCCCAGTCCTACGTCCACCCCTCACCAAATCCTGTGAGGCTCTACTAGTGCCACGCACAGAACCGCAAATCGGAAAAATCTCCGATTGCCTTCCTACTAACCACCGGTAGGGACGTCAATCACCGCAGATCAGAGAACTTTCGATTGCCTTCCTACTAACCACAATCACCGCAGATCGGAGAACTTCCGATTGCCTTCCTACTAACCACCGGTAGGGACGATCTTCAGTTTCGATTGTTTGAAAGAAATGGAAAGAGAACAAATAGAAATCACTCAAACAAGATATATAATATGCTCAACGTAAAAAGATATTGTCTGAGTTGCAGGAGCTTGAATCTGATGCTTCGATGATGTCTTCTTCCTTGAGAGATGATCTTCCTTGAGTTGATGAAGAAGACTATGGATGTAGCTTTGATCTTCCCTTTGATCTCCTTGAGTTGATGAAGAGTTTGATGTAGTTTAGATCACCCTTGAGAGCCTTGATTGCTTCTTACTTTCTTGCAGGTTGAGATAGCTTCAGATCTAGGCTTGAATCCCTTGGAATGGATGAAGATCTCTTCACGAAGTACTGTTCACGGCTATAGTACCATCTCCCTTGAATAGCCTCCAGCGGCCTCCCATGATCTCCTTTGATCCAAATGAAGCATTAGGGTTTCTAACCCTCTTGTATGTGTTTTATAGACTTTGGATGGTCAATAGAAGCCCCCCAGACGAGATCCACATTTTGTGGGTGATTGGGTGACTTTAGGATTAAAGAAATCCATTGAGAATGGCCCTTCTCGAACTGGAAAACAAAGTCAACAATGAAGGCTCGGGGCTGGCGGTCGACCTGTGGCTTCTGGCGGTCGACTGCTACTGAGAAACGCTGTAGACGGATGGTCCTTGGAATTTTCGGTCGACTGCTACTGGGCTGGCGGTCGACCGCCACTGAGACTCGTGCAGACTGGGAGCTGCTGGCTGGGGCGGTCGACCGCCCCTGTGCTGGCGGTCGACCGCCAGCAGGGTAGGCCCAGGGTCTTCCCGGTTCAGTCCGTTAACTCCTTTAGCTCAGTCGCTTGAGTCCTTTAGTAGTCCGTTCTCATTTGTGGCATCAACCTTGACTGTCTTGAAGTTTTATTATTGAGTCTTCAATCAAAATTTTGTTCCGGGGGCTCCGCCCCCAGAAACCCCCGCAAGGGGCGCTGCACCTGACCGCACAGGTCGATCCGCGTGCGAGGGCGCAATCATTAAGCTTTCACTTTTGCCATTTCTACTCAATTCATTGTCCATTCATTGGTATATCTATCATGAACAAAACATCACGTATGTCAGTCATATGAGAGTGGAAAATAATAATGACTTATAGTGTTTAGCTATTATCAAAATCAAGAATATTCAATAACTCAAATGACCACAAGATGATGTCGAATGACCCAAACCACAGGAAGACTCAAATGATCACATGGGCACAACATTCCTCTCTTCCCCCCCTCTTACAGATGGATTTCTACCATTCTTAGGGTGTGATGCCCTTCTACCTTCTTCTCTGCCCCTCTGAATTCTGTTTCTGTCGCCGTCGCCGCCGCCATCGCATCGCCATCGCGCCGCCACCACCATCGCCGGAGTTCTGTCCAAATCAGGATAGAGGTCCTATGTTCGATTTTTAGCTCCAGATCTATTGATCTTCTAGAGTCTAAATTTTGAGGGTAGGTTCACCACGCCAATACTCTCTCCCAAAAAAAATTGTCCTATTTTCTAGCATTCATTTTCTATTTTTCCATTTTCGTGTTCTTCAGCCTTCCAGTTCTGTCAGTACTCAGTTTTGTGTCATAGTAACCCTGTGTTTCCTCAGTTCGACCCCTTTTCCTTCATTTGTTTGAGTCACCAATTTTATTGGAAGTTCTGTCCACCACACCCATCATCCAAGAATTTTCTTGGAATTTCTGGAGTCCTTTTACTATTTTTAAAAATCACTGTCTTGTCCCAAATCTGTTCTGTCCTGTGCAGTTCAGATCCGATCCTTATCCAGTATAAAATTGTTTTCCCCTGTCAAACCTCCTCTAGAAAATCTACAAAAGTTATCCCCGTCTTCCTTGTTTCTTCCTCTACAACTTTTGTGAAGAGTCCAAGTTCCAGATATGAGGTTTGAGTTGCGGTTAACACAAGTTATCAGGAAACTCTATTTCTGTCTGAGTTTTCTGAGTCTATCAGTCAGTCCATTGAAAAATCCACCACGAAAAATCCAGATCCACAGAAATTCTTTTCACAGTCCATGGTCGAAGGATTTCGGATCAGCTTTCCAACGGTACCACTTTCGCATCAATCTGACATCGGGAGTGATCGCAGCAGCTGATCTCGCAGGGTCGCGCGCTGTAAAAATAGAACTCCAGATCCATGGACAGAAACTCCTACAGGTGCCGATCGGAGCCGACTCGCCTTCCACAAGGTGAACCAGCGTGCCGCCGCCCCAAGGAGCGCCTCTCCAGGAGCCACCGTCACAGCGGTACCACTCCGAGCCCACTCGGACCCGCCGACCAGCCCGTGGGCCCCACAACCAGCAGCTTGCGTCGTCGGAACCGCGCCGACGGGGTGATCAAAGTGCTGCCCGTCAACCCAAGATCGGTCCTCCCAGGCCCACTTGTGTAGCCCTTTACCTCCCTACGTGGAGTGGGCATCAAAATTCACTACTGTAATTTAAATATTTAATGTACCGGTAGTTACTAACTTAGCCGGGATCGTCCTTCCCACGCCCGGAGCGTGGAGGTAAATTCACTCCCTCTCTCTTTCGCATTTGCTTTACTCGTATCTATTTGTATATGCTGTTGCGAGTGTTAGGATTCTTAGCCCGATATATTGTTATCACCGCTGCGAGAGAGCGAGAGTGAGTGACCCGTCCCGTGACTCGATCCGAGTACACGCGAAAAGCCGATACCCGAGACTCACTACTGGTTTCTCAACCGCGCACGGTCCCACGTCTTCCCTCGCTTAGGGGCGATCGCGAGCTAGAGTCCCAGGTCGTGTGTCCGTCCTGCATCATAAAGCCCTGAAATCTTCTAAAAGCTTGAACATTGAACGTATGAAGACAACTCTAGCTTAAAATCTATACACTCAGTATTGTCTTTAAACTTTTCAATTCATTGAAATAAAAAAAAAGAGGGGGCTAAAATTTTCAGAGCAATGATTTGGTTTCCTGAGAAACCTGCTGTCTCTTCACCATGAAGCGAAGTCAGTTGTGTCATGAAGGGCCAGATTAACTCTGTGATGTGTAAATGAAATCATGGCAGAGCAATGGCATAGATTGTTGAGTAACTAGGTCACTTCACCTGAGACGTGTTGTGCCTCATGTAAAAAGATATTTCTATTGTTAACTCTGTTCTCTCTAAAGAGGTAATAAAGTTATCATACTGAGTAGCTGTGGACTCTTGCATCTAACCAATGTGTTTCCTCACGTAAAAAGGTGTAGATTCAATCACATTGCTCAAATGGAAAAAGAAGGTTCCTAAAGAAATTTCCGTACATAGTTGATCCCCAAATGCAAAATTATGATGGATTGTTTGTTTTCAATACTACTGGAAAATTTTCGCATAACAAGTCTCTGTGTTTAACTAATACAACTTTTAGACAGCACCTTCAAGGCTTTCATATAAAACTTTGCTCACTCTCCTTATTTCTGTATGAAGATAATTTTGTCACTTATGTTTCTTGTCTGTCTGGCTTATCAATCTTAAACATCTCAATAAACTTCAATTATCTCACTTAATTCATTAAGAGATGAGAATGATATTTTCTAAATCTGTGAGCTTACTGTATCTGCTTTCTCTTGCCTCTACCTCTTATTCTCTCTATTTTTTTGATGATGTCAAAGGGGGAGAGATTAATAGAGTGATAGTGTCTGAGTCTATATGTCTGTTTGGTATGTCTGTTTGGTATCTATCTGGCTAGTCTGATTGGTGATCTGAGTGTTTGATTAGTACCTGTAGTCTCGATCTAGTTCTCTGAATCTTTCACTAAATCTTAAATTCCTTGTTTGCTCAACCTTACTTCAAGAAAGATGAGTTTTCTTTGACCATCAAACTCAAAGACTCATATTGTTGCCATCATCAAAAAGGGGGAGAATGTTGTATTCTGTGTTTTGATGATGTCAGAATAATATGATTATTTCGTTAAATCAATAAACTCTAATTATATGTGTCAAAGTGGTGTGGTTCAAATTGACCAAAAGACTGTCTAATCAAATTGCAGGTTTGATAAAGAAGTGCATCAACGCACTCAGATTCGAGTCAAAAAGCAAAAATGATCTCAAGCAGAAAAGTCAACACCTGCTCAATCCAAGAAGCAGTGAAGTCATTAAAGAAAATGAAAGGTCGATGTAGAGGCTATGATTTAGAGATTCAGGTCGAGGCAGATAAATGTTGTGCTAAGATAGGTCGATGCTCATGAACAATCAAAGTTCCTAAGGTCGATGCACATTTGCATGTAGGTCGATGCACATTTGCATGTAGGTCGATGCACATGACACTGTTATGCACCTAAGGTCGATGCACATTTGAATGTAGGTCAATGCATAGATGCTCTTTGCATTAGATGGTCGATGAACATTTGAATGTAGGTCGATGCACATATGATTGTTGCATTAGAAGGTCAATGCACATTTGAATGTAGGTCAATGCACATATGCTTTTTGCATTAAAAGGTCGATGCACATATTTGTAGGTCGATGCACGTTTGCATGGTATGTGCTATAAGGTCGGTGCATCTTGTTCACTGCATATATTAAGGTCTGTGCATATCATAAGTGGTCGATGCTTGTAAGATAGTATTACAACTTAAGGTCGATGCACCTCAGTCAGTTCAGGAGACAGGTCGGTGCAGCTGAACAACTCATGCCAACAAGGTCGGTGCACCTTAAGCAAATCAAGAAGAAAGGTCGATGCCATAGTACAAGCCCACTAATAAGGTCAATGGAGACATCCGGGCGCTAACAGGTCTGAAGAACCGAATCCCAGATTCGCAACTTAAAATCAGACTCGATTGGAAAATCAAATCCAACGATAAGATGGCACGTGATCCAAGAAAAAAGATGGCATGCTTTTTCAGAGGTTTTTAGAGGAAGAATATTCTACTGCTAGGTGGACCAATGGGATTTCACTAGGTTTTTTGCCTTACCTTTTTCGGAGCCCCTGTTCTATTTAAATACTCCCTTGTCCTTCGAGGGAGATGCCGGAAAAAGTTACAGAAAGCTGCGCGAATTCCTGCTATGTGAAGATCCCATTCAAAAAGAGAGCAGCACTAGAAAGAAGAGAGAGAGAGAGTGAGAAAAGGAAATTTGAGAGTAGCCAGCCATTTCGATTCAAAGTGCTTCTACGAAGCTACATCTTGTTTCTATTTTTAGTTTTTTCATTTTCTTCTCATTTTGGTTTATCGTTTTGATCCCTCCAAGTGTCCTTGGAGGAAAGGAGATTGAGGTCTCCTGTTGTAAGTGATGGGGTGTCTCTCACGGGTTCCCTCTGAGGATTCAAAGGAAGGGAGGTCGTCCTCTGGTTCTGGACTTGTGGGTAGCAAGCCCAGGTGCTAAACTTCTGTGGGTAGCAGAACTTGGGTTGAGGGATTTGTCTCCCTCTGATTTCAAGCTGTGAGCCAGCATCTTGTCGCAGACTGAGTCTGCTTGACGGTATTGCCTAGTGTAAAGTATCCTCGCTCGGTGTGAGCAAGGGGTGGATGTAGATTTCGGGTAGCAATCGAACCACCTAAAAATCCTCTGTGCCATTTCGTGTGGTTTGTTTCATTGTTTCAAGGATTACATGTGTGGATTCGTTGTGTCCAGGAGGTATATTAAAAGACGCAACTCAAACGATAGGTCAGGCCTATCTAGAGGGTTGCCTTCTTGCGTGAGGAGACTCTAGGGTCCAACCTTTGCCTCGTATCCCTGACTGCTATCTGATATCTCATTTGGTTTATCATTCTACTGAGCTCTCTCTATTCTAATTGTAGAGCGTCCAATCTTTAGTCTTCCTGCTGGCATGTTAACTGTTCGATCGCCGTTCCATCTAAGTTTGATTTCTCGAGCTATACTTGTTGATTTGTATTAGCTGTGGTTAGTTGAGAGGTGATTTGCTTGCTGTGATTCCATCTTCATCGATTAAATTCCATTATCTGTACAAGTTGGGAGTGATCTATTCATCTCCCCCTTCTAGATCACATTCTTATTTTATATCAATTGGTATCAGAGCAGGTTTCCCAACATGTGGTCTAATGACCAGGGAACACCTAGATCTAGCGCCCCTCGTAGATTCATCACTGAGGAACATTCCATTAATCGTCCACCATTCTTTAATGGTACTAACTATCTCTATTGGAAAAATAGAATGGAGGTGTTTATAAGGGCTCAGAGCCATGAATTGTGGAGGGTCATCACCACCGGACCATTCGAGCTTCCTGAAGATGAAGATACTTGGTCTAGGGAGCAGATCCGTGTATCAACTGTAAATTGGACGGCAATGAGCATCATGCAGTGCGTTGTACATCTCGAGGAGTATTCCAGAATCTCAGCATGCAAGACAGCCAAAAAAATGTAGGATGAGCTCCAATTGATCTACGAAGGTATATCACAAGTGCGAGCCAC
This sequence comes from Amorphophallus konjac, assembly GCA_022559845.1. Lineage (NCBI taxonomy): Eukaryota > Viridiplantae > Streptophyta > Magnoliopsida > Alismatales > Araceae > Amorphophallus > Amorphophallus konjac. The sequence continues at coordinate 105,928,842 of CM040121.1, forward strand.
GAAGGTAAACATGCTTACTTTTGATTATGAACTATTTAAAATGAAATCAGAAGAGTCCATATCAGAAATGTATGCTAGGCTCTCACAGATCACCAACAGCGTGAAGTCTCTAGGTAAGCAGATTCAGGAGAGTGAACTTGTTAGGAAAATCCTAAGGTCCTTAACTCCTGTGTGGCACACCAAGGCCACTGTTCTAGAAGAGTCTAGGGACCTATCCACCATGACGGTCACAGAGTTGATAGGCTCTCTGATGGCCTATGAAATCAATCTTAAGAGGAGTAATGAAGAAAACAAAAAGGGAAAAACTATAGCTCTTAAGGTGTCTAGAAGTAGTGGAGAAAGCAGTGAGGAATGTGAGAACTTATCCAACCTAGATGATGAGCAGCAGGCCATGCTCACTCGACAGTTTCAGAAATTTCTGAGATACAGGGGTAAAAATTTTAGGAGAAGGAGACCTCAACAGGCTGACAAAAGTACTAATTATAAATCTGATAAAAACGAAAATGCTGACAAGATTACTTGTTTTCATTGTAAGAAGCCAGGCCATATGAAGAGTGAATGCCCATAACTCGTGAAGAAGAATCCAAAGGTGCAGAAAAAAAAGCCTCAAGCTATGGTCTGCACATAGAGTGACGAGGAAGAGGATATTGAAGAGGATTCGTCTGAAGAGGAGGAACAAGGACCGTGTCTCATGGCCGACACAGACAATGAGGTAAGCACTCATTTTGAAAATTACATAATAGATGATTGGGAGGATACTTATGTTGACTTGTTAGATAAGTTGAATTGTCAAACCAAAGACTATAAACTGGTGAAAAGAAGACTGAGCAATGTTGTTGAAGAACAAACAAATATGAAAAAGGGAAATGATGATCTGAAGAAACAACTTGAAGAATTAAGCTCTCTGGAAGTTGAGAATAAAAATCTCCAAGATCAATTTGAAGATGCTAAAAGAAATTTGGATCAGTTCAAGATAAAATTTCAAGAACTTCAAAAAGAAAATGCTCTCATTCTAGAGAAGTATGAAGCTGTAAAAATGGTCAATCTGAAAACTCAAAAACATTGTGAGAAAGTTCAAAAGGAGCTTGAAGATAAACAAACTACTTTGGAAAGGTTTGTGTAGGGCAAGACAAATTTGAACACCATGCTAGGTGTTAGAGTAAATTTCAACAAGGAAGGTTTGGGCTACGACCCAACTAATAAAAAATCCTTTGAGTTCAAGACGACCACATTTTGTCAGGAAAAAGGTAAGGAAAAGTTAGACATCCCATCTAGCTCAAACATCAACAACAATTCTCAAAAACCTGTGAAAACAAATTTCACTATACCTAAACTCAACAATCAAAAAATTCATGATAAGCCTACACAGCATCAACGTAGCAGGACCGTTGCGTCGAGTCATGCATATGCATATAGAACCAATTTTGTTTATCAGAGTCAGATGCGTCAAGGCAACAATTCTTATGCATCAACGCAGTGGACTCAGAACACATGGCCCATCCAAAACAAAAACATGAATCAATATACACCACGTTGGGCTCATTTCAATTCTTCTTAGTTTCCCTTCAATGAACAAACCTTTAGGAATCAGAAAAGGTTTAGGAGGCATCCAAAGAATAATTATCAAAATAATTGGAACAGAACATTCAACAATATAAAACATACTTCTATGCCTGCTGCTCCTAAAACTGTTTATGCTGAGAATAAAAATTTCTTTCACAAAAAGGGTAGCAGACAGATTTGGATCCCTAAAATTTTGTTGAAAGGATTGAGTGACATGATGGGACCCAATTTTTCTTGGGTTCCAAAGCATTCTACTTAAATTGATTGCAGGTTAGCCTAGCAGCCGAGCACAACAGGTGGTACTTGGATAGTGACTGTTCTAGGCATATGACAAGAGACTGAACGAAATGCAGCAAGCTTGAAATGAAGGTAGGAGGTCTAGTCAAATTTGGAGGGAAGAACAAAGGTAAAATCATCGGATCAGGTACAGTTGGTAAGTTTCCCTTAAACACCATTGAAAAAGTTTCACTTGTAGAAGGTCTAGAACACAATCTACTTAGCATCAGTTAGTTGTGTGACAAGGGTCACATAGTGGTTTTTGACAATAATGCATGCAAAATTCTTGAAATAAATTTTGACAAAGTTAAGTTTGTAGGACATAGAATTAATAATGTCTACATTGTAGACGTAAATGAAAATTCAGAATCAAATCTTTGTTTGTCTACAGATTTGGATAACAATGCATTTAATTGGCATAGACGTTTAGGCCATGCTAGTTATACTACATTGAATAAATTAGTCAAACATGACTTAGTTAGAGGCATGCCTAAGATTAAGTTCATTTCAGACTCCAAAATTTGTGATGCTTGTGCTCTGGGTAAACAAACCCGGAAGTCATTCAAGCTCAGATATGAGCCCTTGTCCTCTAGGCCAATGGAATTATTGCATATGGATCTTTTTGGTCCAACTAGAACTCAGATTCTGAATGGTAAAAGGTTTGGATTTGTGATTGTTGATGATCACTCTAGATTTTCATGGATATTTTTCTTAGCAAATAAAAATGATGCATTTCAGAAGTCTAAACTATTTTTCAATAAAATCAAACAAGAAGAAAATCACAGAATTTGCACCATCCAATATGACCATGGAGGAGAGTTTGAAAAATTCATGTTTTCTGAATTTTGTGAAAATGAGGGATTGACTCATAAATTCTCTTCTCCCAGGACTCCAGAGTAGAATGGAATAGTGGAAAGAAGAAATCGGACCATTGTTGAAATGGCTAGAACCATACTCGTGGAGAGTCAGCTGCCTAGAAAATTTTGGGCAGAAGCGGCCAATACTGCATGCTATACTATCAATAGGGCCATGGTAAGACCCATCCATAAGAAAACTCCCTATGAGCTGATGAAAGGTAAGAAGCCAAATGTGGCTTATTTTAGGATCTTTGGCTCTAAATGTTTAGTTCACAACAACTATAAAAAGGACCTTGATAAGTGTTGGGTCCCGTAGTGCAGGAACACGGATCTAGAGGGGGGGTGAATAGATCCCTCTACTAAAAACTATGTCCAATTAAAATCACAAACTAACGCACATCGGAATTAACAAGATTAATAAGATTGAGAAATTTAAACTAAATAGATTTAAACTTAATTCACTCAATCCAACCGAGCTAACACGATTGCATAATCAGATAAGATAGTGAAGCACACAATCACAAAGATCAAACCACATGACACAGGGATTTTTAAGGTTGTTCGGGACCATGACGGGCTCCCTACGTCCACCCCTCACCAAACCGGTGAGGCTTCACTGCTGTAAAAATAGCCCGGGGATGAATCCTCCCACACATACAGAGCCAAGCTCCACCACACATACGTAGGGCAACGCCTACACAACCACACGGGAGTAAACTCCCAACCACACACGGGGAACACACCCCAAGATACGCCCAAATACACACGCGGATATACTCCGCACAAATCGACGCATACGCGTCAACACAAACACTCGGAGAACCCTTTCTCCAAACACCCACACAAAATATTCTTTCAGATGTATATGAAACGAAGACAAATAGATGCAATGATCCCCCAAACAAACTCTATAGATAGAAACTCGAAAGATGCATCAAGAATAAAGCTCCCCCTTCTTCAACAAAATCTGGTTCTCCTTGGCTCGTTGATGGATGATCATGATTCCGACATCATCTTCTTCCTCTCCTCGAGCCGCTCCTCTTTTCCTTCTTCCACGTGCTCCAGATCTTCACGGATGTAGATGATATCCTCCTCGTAAGAGCTCCACCTCGTTTTCCCCCTTTTCTTCACCTACAAGAAAGAACAAATGAGCATTAAGGTTCTTCTTCTTACAAAACTTGGAGTTCACATTCATATATATAGAGGAAAGGCCAAATGACTCATATAACCCTCCTAAAACATGTTAGAAACACCCTCATAACATTAGGAACCTTTGGGGGGTAGTTTGGTAAAGTTTCATAGGGTTTAGAAAGGGTTTTAACACTTTACGGAACTCTCGTTCCAGAACGGTCGACCCTTGGGCTACCAGAGGTCGGATAGAACATAAAATATGTTGGGTCCCGAGGTGCAAGGAATAGGATCTAGAAGGGGGGGTTGAATAGATCCATTTACAAAACTATGTCCAATTTAAATCTTATCAGATTTCACACAGTGGAAAGCTTACTATCGATGATGTGTGTAATGATCAATCATGAACCAATGATGAAATCACTTTAAACAAATAAGATATGCAAACTGAAATAAAAACATGTGAATGGGGTAGAAGATATGGAGACAATCACATAGGCAAGCCACATAGAACATGCAGATTTTTAGGTGGTTCGGGACCACGACGGGCTCCCTATGTCCACCTCTCACCGAAACCCGGTGAGGATTCACTACTAGAACACTAGCATGGGGACAATGCCCCAACACGGAGCAAGGCTCCAACCACACGCAGGACAAGCCTGTACACACGGGGACATGCCCCAATACACACACGTAGGTTTGACCCTGCACAACCACGGGGATAAACCCCAAACGTCATGGGTCTGAAACCCAGCGACACACACACACTCACACAATTGCTCAGCTCCGAGCCAGTGCAAACCTTGCACATCAATACACACACAAGGATATATCGTTCAAAGGTGCAAAAACAAACAACAGATAAACTTGACAACAATTGGCAGAAAATAGTTTCAATGAAAAACTTCCTAAACCCAAGAACCGATGCTCAGATTCCTTGCAGCAGCAGGCGAGATTCTTCTTCCATGTCTCTGCTTCTCTCTTCACTTGTTCTTCAGTGGATGAGGCCTTTTCTTCACAGTTCCTGCTAGCCCAGTAGGTTCACCTTCGTCTTCTATCTTCTCTTGCAAGCACCGCTGGCCCTTTGTATATCTAGATATGCAGCTTTGTCTATAGCTCCCTTTCTCTTCTTCTTCGTAGCCTCTCCTCTTCCTTCTCCTCTGTCTTGCAACGCAAGTAGTAGCAGCAGCACCTTCTTCCTCTTCTTTCTTCTGGCAACGAAGGTAGCAGCAATAGCTCCTTCTTCTTCTTCTTATTCTAGTAACGAAACCGACAACAATGGCTCCCTCTTCTTCTTCTTCTTTGGACGAACTCCTCCTGCTTCGAACGTATCTTCTTTTCCTTTTTCTCTGTTCATCATTCTTCACTGATGGAGAACCATTAGCATTTATAGGGGATTCAGATCGCAGAGAGAATGGCCACTGATTGGCCCTTTGTAGATGAGGTACGAGGCCCTCCTATTGGACAGCGAATGAAAACCAGACAGTACTGTCCATGTAGGAGTCTTCTTCCCCAAGAAAAGAGGTGAACCGTACATAAGCTTCTTCTTCTTGCATATGATTGGTCCATCAAAAAAGGTTAATTTAACTTTTCATAAATTCCTTTGTAACCTTGGACCATCGAACCAACATCCTCTGCAATGATTGGGGCCTAGAGTTATGTGCCCAAGCCATCCCACGTGTGAGAAACGAATGGCCCAAATTTGAAGAGAAACCCGTGTCTTGAGATTACACGCTGGCACTAGAATGTTCAGTCAGGCAATTCATCAAACACTTTGCCATCAACCTTATAGTCATATGCTTCGACTTCAGTTTGATTCATAAGTTGTTCAGTTGCACCTACCTCACACAATAATATGCTCAGACCTTTAAACAATGCACATACCTTTTCTTGTAGTGGAATGAAGTTCATTGACTTTGGAACCAAATGTGCATGGACCTTGTGGTCATAAGTGCACAGGCCTTGGTTTGTCAAAAGTAGACATGCACAGACATCATGCTGCACGCTCAGGTAACTAGCATCGACCTTGCTTGCACCGCTACAGTACCATGCACCGACCCTCTTTATATGCTCAAACCTGAGCTTCATATTTGCTTGGACTTGTATAGTGACTAGCGTCGACCTTCATGGTTGACGGACCAAAGGTGCCCCGACCTTCATGGTCGATGCACATATTTGTAGGTCGATGCACATATTTGTAGGTCGATGCACGTTTGCATGGTATGTGCTATAAGGTCGGTGCATCTTGTTCACTACATATGTTAAGGTCTGTGCATATCATAAGTGGTCGATGCTTGTAAGATAGTATTACAACTTAAGGTCGATGCACCTCGGTCAGTTCAAGAGACAGGTCAGTACAACTGAACAACTCATGCCAACAAGGTCGGTGCACCTTAAGCAAATCAAGAAGAAAGGTCGATGCCACAATACAAGCCCACTAATAAGGTCGATGCAGACATTCAGGCGCTAACAGGTCTGAAGAATCGAATCCCAGATTTGCAACTTAAAATTAGACCCCATTGAAAAACCAACTCCAGTGATAAGATGACACATGATCCAAGAAAAAAGATGGCACGCTTTTTTAGAGGTTTCCAGAGGAAGAATATTCTACTGCCAGGTGGACCAATGGGATTTCACTAGGTTTTCTATCTCCCCTTTTTCGGAGCCCCTGTTCTATTTAAAGACTCCCTCATCCTTCGAGGGAGATGCTAGAAAAAGTTGTAGAAACCTGTAAGAGTTCTTGCTGTGTGAAGATCCCATTCGAAAAGAGAGCAACGCCAGAAAGAAGAGAGAGAGAGAGTGAGAAAAGAAAATTTGAGAGCAGCCAGCCATTTCAATTCAAAGTGCTTCTACGAAGCTACATCTTATTTCTATTTTTCAGTTTTCTATTTTTCCATTTTCTTCTCATTTTGGTTTATCATTTTGATCCCTCCAAGTGTCCTTGGAGGAAAGGAGATTGAGGTCTCCGGTTGTGAGTGACGGGGTGTCTCTCACGGGTTCCCTCTGAGGATTCAGAGGAAGGGAGGTCATCCTCCGGTTCTGGACTTGTGGGTAGCAAGCCCAGGTGTTAAGTTTATGTGGGTAGCAGAACTTGGGTTGAGGGATTTGTCTCCCTCTGATTTCAAGCTGTGAGCCAGCATCTTGTCGCAGACTGAGTCTGCTTAACAGTATTGCCTAGTGCAAGGTATCCTCGCTCGGTGTGAGCGAGGGGTGGACGTAGATTGCGGGCAGCAATCGAACCACCTAAAAATCCTCTGTGCCATTTCGTGTGGTTTGTTTCATTGTTTCAAGGATTGCATGTGTGGATTCGTTGTGTCTAGGAGGTATATTAAAAGACGCAGCTCAAACGATAGGTCAGGCCTATCTGGAGGGTTGCCTTCTTGCGTGAGGAGACTCTAGGGTCCAACCTTAACCTCGTATCCCTGGCTACTATGTGATATCTCATTTGGTTTATCATTCTGCTCAGCTCTCTTTATTCGAATTGTAGAGCATCCAATCTTCAGTCTTCCTGCTGGCATGTTAACTATTCGATCGCCGTTCCATCTAAGTTTGATTTCTCGAGCTATACTTGTTGATTTGTATTAGCTATGGTTAGTTGAGAGGTGATTTGCTTGCTGTGATTCCATCTTCATCGATTAAATTCCATTGTCGGTACAAGTTGAGAGTGATCTATTCATCCCCCCCTTCAAGATCACATTCTTATTTTATATCACCCGGTACGCTCGTGCCACCCAACGCCCTTGTCAATAAGGGAAACAGCAGATGATCGACGTGCGTACCCTAGTTTGGCCTCCTCGGGCGGCAAAAAGTGGACGCCTGGAGTAACCTTGGGCGGTTGAAGGCGAGCGATCTCGTTCGAAAGAGGGGCCTTGCCCTTGTCAAGCAGGTCTCCTACAGTAACGGGGGCAGGCGGAGTTGGAACTGGCTCTTCAGTCGTCGTTGATGTCGGCGGAGTTACGGACCGAGTGGGAGAAGACGCCTTACGGCTCGCCCTTGCGACCGACTTCTTCCTCTTCTTCTGACGACGCTGGTAGTCCAATGCCGCCACCTCATCCTGGTTCACCTGGATGCGTGGGCCTAGCATGGCAGGATCTATCTCCATGGCGCTCTCGGTACCCTCAGAGACACTCCTCCGAGCACTCTACCCGACACTGGCCACGGGCACTACAGACGAGCCCTCCACTGGAATTGCCATAGGGAGCGGATATGGCAGATGCCCCGGAGCTAGGGCGACGGCTTCTTGAGGGACGACGACGGACACCTGGTCGGTGCACGACTCGACGTGGTCGACGGGGTGAGGAGCGAATTGCGGTATCTTGACTATTTCAAACTACAACTCCGACGACTCCTGCCCTCCTGCAAAAAGCCCAGAGAAGATTAGTTCGGCAAGCAGCTAACAAAACATGGCGAGAGTCAAAGTTAGTACCCTGGGACAATGGGGGGCTCAACCCCAACTCCCGAAGCACCGCCGGAGTTAGCTTGACATCGGCATCAAGGAGGGGGAAGCGAAGGAGGACTTTAATCACCCTAGACTCCTCAACTGTGGCCTTGGGCAACTTGTCTGCCCAAAGAGGACGGGAACCCGTTGCAAACCTCCAATCACTGGGGTGCCCGCGACGCCCCGCTATGGTAATATAGACAAAGCGCTCCGACCAGTGCTTGAGGTTAGACACGGCGGTGGTGACGCGGACAAGAGTCCGGCCATTCTGAGCCCTGAAATAAAAAAGTTGATGTGTCGGCAGGGTAGCACTGAAGGCTATAAAACTACCGAAAGAAGAAGACGGTTGGGTCAACTGAAGCTTGTTTGCAGACGAAGATGAAACCGCAAAGAATGCGATAAGAATTGGAGGAAAGTTCCCCTGGATATCGACCGTAATAGTGGAGGACAGACTCGATGAAAGGATGTACAGGGAGACGGAAGCCGGCCTTGAGGGACTCTCTGGGGACCCTGATGCCACCCGGAGGATGACTCCATAGGTCATCATCAACAGTTGGGAAATTGATATCAAAATCAAAAGGGATCTAAAAGGCCTCTCGCAGCCCGTAGACCATCCTATAGGCCACCAACGGCGGAGAACGAGGATGACAAGTGGCCGCGCCCGAAGTGCTTGGAGCGCCACCACGACTAGCCTCTGTCTCCTCGGCAGAAGATGTAGGGCCAACGCGGAGGGCTCTCCTAGAAGGTGGCATGATTCCAGGAAAAAGAAGATAAGGGGAATCCCCCACCAGGAGAAGGAAAAGTCGAGGTAGGAACAACTAACGACCGCAGTAAGCACTGATGAAGCAGGTGGGACTCTTTGAGGAATCCTATGCCGGTTCTTATAACTTTCAAAGGCAAAACGACCACTTCGAAACTGCACGGAAGGAGAATGGGCGCCTGTCACCATCAGTGCATGATAGCCGGACTCAAGCGTCCGTTCACGCTCGCGCTCCCAGACAAAAGCGGCCTACGTCATGATTGCAAAAGTGCCTCCTGCCACCGTCAGGTACACCTTGCGCGCCAAGCATACGGTAGGGACCACCGGCCCAATGCAACACGAGGATACCATCCTCACAACCATTTTCCAACACACCCTCTCAACTCGACTCTCAGTTCCTGAAAAAGTGCTCGGCATGTGAGAGTAGGGGGCTAGTGAGGAGGGTAAAATTAGCTCGGCCTATATAAGGCTTAGTTCTGCCAAGGCCCATTCGGGCCCACGATCTACTATGCGCCCAAGGACCCCTGACAGCGCGGCCCGTGACAAACGGCCCACAATGATTGAGCCTCGGATTCGCCAACGCAGGAAGGCTTCGACCCAGGCGCAACGGCCGTCGGATGACTCTCCGGCGGCCGAACGTTGCCTCTCACGACATCGGCCTTGACACCACTAAAGGTGAGCACGCCCCACGGGCGCCGTAAGACTCGACAGAGGACCGTTCGACTCCAAAAGAATGGGCCCTCAACGAGAAACTCCCGCCACAATCGCGGGGAACGTTACTCCACGATTGACACCCTTCCCTGCTAAGGGATGAGCTCCCCTCTCAAAAACAACCCCCAATAAAATGGACTTCGACGGAAGAAACAGGACACGGTGACCTCCACCAAGAAACTCCTAGAGAAGTCAAGGAGAAACAAACTAAGAGAGAACTACACATCCTGCTACTACTAAAGAGGTCCCGACTGCCCACCTGCGGAGAGAGGATCCCTTCTGAGCACTCTTACCGCCCAGCGAGCACTCGTTGAGTGGTCACTGGCAACGACGAGCACTCCTCAGGAAGGCCAACAGCTCTTACCTGCCTACACAGACGATCTCCTTCCCTCTCTTTCTCACCTACTCTTCTTCAGTCACTACTCGACTCAGTGCTGACTTAAGCATCGGAGGGTTGTCCCTTGGGGTAACACCCGGGACTCCTTCTGATGCCCTTCTTTCTGGTGTTTGAAGGCTTCCACGAGTGCCGGGCGGTCCTCCCTAGCAAATAAATAGAAAAGTGTGTTACGAGAGCTAGGAACTATTTTTCCACCTCTATAATATTAAATGTGTCTTTGTAGATAATTTGATTCAAAACGTTCCTTTAGAACATTGGGACTCGGATTCGCATGAATCACATCATTTTTTTGATTTTTTCATTATTCTTTAGAAAGAAATAAGCCAAAAACTAATGACAATTGTAAGATTCGAACTCTTTACCTCACACAACTAGCACATTTAATGATCACTAAATTACACATAATTTTTTGTCATACTTTACTATAGTATATATTTATTGAATAATTTTTTATTCTTGACACATGACGGTACGATATGGTACGATATCGTACCGCACTATACCAGTAAAAAAAATGATATAACCGATACGACCAGACCGACAAACTTTGATACCAATTCTGTACACGTCCCTTAAAATTTAGCAATTTCACGTGAAACCCTAACGTGTCACCAAATTAGACGACGTTTTATAAATTGCCAATTACATCATTACAGATTCACATATAACACCAGTAGTCAAGCACATAAACAAAAACTTTTCAAATATTCTTTATAGTCCACATTCAAAACTCCACACCACTGATTTACCCGCTTCGAAAGAGAATTTGCTCCTACTTAAAACTACTGACGATGACTTTCATAAAGGCTATGTTGTGTATGTGATTTTGATGATTACAAAATGACTTTGTCGCTTGACTTTGTGCTTGAATGGCTCTTCATGTTTTCATGTGCTTGAATCTCCTTATACTCTTGTTATGATGTTTGAAATTGAAACATGGTTGTGGAGATCTAATAGTGTGACTATTGTAAGATGAAAACTCATGTTACATAAGGATTGAAGTTATTGAGTTTAATGCTATACTAATGTGGGTGATATGTTTGACTTGCCAATTTGGTAGACTTGTGAACGTGCAAGTTTTTATGTCTTGAACTCACATTTTCACTCTTGAGATCACGACATTTGAGATGATGGTGTTCCGGGTTGATTTGCATGCTATATTGTTCATATTCATTCTAGAAATGCTAGTTTCAAGAGAGAGGGTTAATTAATTGAATTTCAAATCAATACTAACTTGATATTCTTATGATTTTTCATGTTTAAATCTTCTGTATGAACCCTCCGGAATCAAAGGGACTTTGGTCCCATTCATACCATTGGGTTTGTATGGGTTAAAGGGGCTTAAAATTGATTTTTCAACACCTCCTGCAGAGGGGTCGACCCCTGGGGTCGACCCTCTTTGGGCCTTGGTATGTCTGCAAAGCAGACATACTGGGCAGTGAAGGGGGTCGACCCCAGGGGTTGACCCCTTCTAGACAGAGTTCTGTCCTGGGTGTTTTAACCTGCAGAAAGTGCAGGGGATGCGTGGATGCAAGAGGGGTTACCTCAAAAATATGCGGGAGATTGTGGGATGACTTCCTTCCCTTCCTACTGGCCGGCCGATGGAGGGAGTTCTTCTTTGATTAGCCTTGCAAGAAAGACAAACACCAACAAATGAACGGAATTAGAATCACGGTGTAGTATCAATCCAAAATGAAAGCATATAGCATGAAAAGAATGGAGGTGAACACACCTGTCGGGCGTCGGCCCTTTAAACCCCAATGAAATGGGTATGGAAAAAGATGATGAATGATGAAATCGAGAGTGTGTGTGTGTGTGTGCAAGTGTTACACTATGGGATGCTCACCGTGAGTGAGGAGGATATGAAATGAAAGAAAGATATGCTATATGCATGCAACGTAACAAACTAAGAAAAACAAAACATAGGGGAGAAGAAAGAAGGAAAGCATGGGGGATTTTCTCCTGTATCAACTCTGAATGAACGTTGTGCTCGGTAGGAAGCCTCCAAAGGATGAAGCTTTAGGCGTAGTGAAAACTCCCCCCCCCCCCCCAGCCAACGATCGGGCAGCACCTCCCCTTGTTGAAGTTGGCCCCCTTCATGCAGAGAGCCGCAAGGCTCTATTTATAAGAAAAGATGGGGAGTTGATTTTGGAGAAAGTTAATTCGACGGAAGGTGATAAAACTGGGAAAGAATCCTAGTGAAGCAGGTGGCAAAACGGGGGAGGAAGGGCTGCGACCGAATATGAAAGTCTCAGAAAAATGACGTCCGGCACCCTGGATTCTATTTAAAATGGCGTCCACTATCACGGACGTTAATTCCAAGCCGTTTTTAGAAAATTTAGGAATTTCCAAATTTAAAGAATAAATCGCGTCTGGTATACCAGACGCAAATTCAAAGTTTCTGAATTTGGATGGATCGAGAATATCTTCGCAAAATGGTAAGGAAATTAGCGTATGTGGAAATGGACGTTATTAAGAAATAATGGCTACGAAAGTGGGCGCTAATTCTTGATCTATTTAGGAATGCTGAATATTATCAAAAAAAATCGCCAAGCAAATAGCATCCCGATAGGAAGACGCTCATTCTTGATTTTCAGAAATTAGCAAAATAAGATTTCAAAATAACACCGAGATAGGAAGGCGCCCATTCTTGATTTTCATAATTTAGTAGAATAACATTTGAAAATAGCGCCCAGATAGGAAGGTGCCCATTATTGATTTTCGTGAAATGATAAACAAATAGCGTTCTTCAGAACCGACGCATTTCATGAATGTTAGAAATTTTGGTAATTTGTCAGAAAAATAAATAGCGTCCACTTTCTCAGCCGCTTATTAAATAGCTTCCAGGGTATCCGGCGTCAATTCTTTAAAGCCCAGATAAATAGAGAAAAATCTCAGAAAATCTCAGAAAAATCTAGAAAAATTCAAAAAATCTAGAAAAATAGGAAAAAGTGAAAAATCTAAACAAAATTTAGAAAATCACTCAAATAAGATAATTTGAGGGTCAAATTAGGGTATTATAAGGTAATATGAGATGTACTCACAGTAACGTCAATTTTGGCGTGTCTACAGGGTCAACCCCCAGGGTCGACCCCTTCCGACACGGGATTGGCAAATCCTTTCTAAATCTATTCTAAACCCCTTGAAACATTACCAAACTATCTCCCAAAGGTTCCTAAAGTTATGAGGGTGTTTCTAACATGTTTTAGGAGGGTTATACGGGTCATTTGGTCACTCCCTCTTGTCTATATATATGAGCTACGAATTTGTGAAGGTAAGAACCCTAATGCTTATTTGTTTTATCTTGTAGGTGAAGAAAAGGGGAAAAGGAAGGAGGAGCTCTTGAGGAAGGGTTTTCATCTCCATCAAAAGATTTTTGGAGCTCGTGATAGAAGAGAAAAAGGAGCGGCTCGAGGAGAGGAACAAGATGATGTCAGAATCGTGATCATCCATCAACGAGTCAAGGAGAACCAGATTTTGTTGAGAAGGGGGAGCTTTATACTTGAAAGATTTTCATTGTTTCAGTCTTTAGCATATGTTTTTGGCTGAGTGCATTCACTTGTGAACTTGTTATTAACTTCTGAACGATTATCATGTGTGGGTGCTCGGAGAGAGAGCTCTCCGAGTGTTTGTGATTGATGTGTGTGCGTCGTTGTTTGTGGAGTATATCCGCGTGTGGTTTGGGGTTTTTACCCCGTGTGTGTAGGGAGAAATCCCCGTGTTTGCTACATTTGCAGCGTGTGAGAAAGTCTCACCGAGTTTGGTGAGGGGTGGACGTAGGGAGCCCGTCGTGGTCCCGAACCACCTTAAAAATCATTGTGTCATCGTGAATGCATGTGTGATTGTTCCATATCTCCTACCTCCATTCACAGGATGGTTTGATTAATGTGCTTCACATCTATCTTAGTATCACACACACACACACTTAATCTAATTTGCATACACACACACACAATGTGCTAAGTTGTGGTTTGTTCGTCTAGTCGCATTCAATACTGAACGTCCATCAAATTACCTCTTAGTTAATCAATGTTTTGCCTAATTGTCTTAGGCGTTGAGTTGAATTTCGCTGCGAGTAGGTTTGTGTTTTTAATTGGACATAGATTATTGTAGAGGGATCTATTCACCCCCCTCTAGATCCATCTTCCTGCACTACGAGACCCAACAATTGGTATCAGAGCAAGGCTCTGTTGTCCCTAGATCTAACGATCTACAGAGTGATCCCAGTGCTTTGTTCAAGCATGAATTTTTTTGTCGAACAGTTTTCGATGAATTTCGCACATGTTTTTAATGGCTATGATTTTTCCTTGTGGTTGGGCAGATTATGTAGGGCTATAAACTCTGTTAATCCTAATCTTTGTAAGTTGATTTATGATGGTCCTCACATATTGCCTCTAGATAAGACAAAGTGGTCTAATCAAGATAAATTGAAGAACCATGAAAATGTTGATGTCCCGAGCTTATTAAAAGCCTCTATGAATGCTAATATGTTTACATTTGTCTCATCTTGTAGGACGGCAAAGGAGCTCATGGATCGGTTGATTAATGCTCAAGAGAAGGAAGGACAAAAAGGTCTCATGGCTGACGATGCTGATCAACACAATGATGAAAATACTGAAGTGGTAAACTCTAATTCTGATGAAGATGAAATGTCATTTGAAGAACTACTTGATACTTATGAGGAGTTGTCGAGTAGATATAAGAAAATCAAGTTAGAAAATAAAAAATTGAAAAAGGAAGTTCAAGATAATGTCTGTAACTCTTCTTGTGAAAAATGTTCTGAACTTAAAAAATTAAGCGAGGCCTAAATGTTTGATGTTGAAGCACACAAAGAAATAATTGCAGATCTTAGAACTGAAAACAAATCTTTACTAGCTAAAATTTTAGAACTTCAATAAATAGGAAAAGATAATGAGAAGCTGAAAGAGTTGAATACCGCCATATCTGAAAACTTACTCCTTGAAAATAGGAAAGCTACTCTGAATGTTGACAAATCTGAAAGGCTAAAGGAGCTAAGACATGAGATAGAAAGTTTTAAGAACATGAATGATAAAACTGTTGAATTGGAAGAGGAGTTGAGAAATATGAAGAATGACTTGTCTAAGTATGTCGACTCCAATGAAACCATGAATGTAATGCCTGATGAAAAAGTGAGTTTTCAAAAGAATAAATTTGAATACCTTTCTATGAACAGAGATTCATTTGAAAAACTCCAAAAGAATAATAGTGCTTTATTAATTCAAATGTCTTTGCTTGAAGGTAGATTGAAAAGTCTTAAAAAATTCAAAAAAGGAAAATCTGTGAATGTTGATGAATCAAAACAATTGATTGAGTTAAGATAGGAAATAGAAAATCACAGAACTATAAATGTCATGTTGAATGAAAGAATCATTTCTTGTGAGGATGAGATAGCTAGCTATGAATTACATGTTTCAACTCTTGAATCTGAAATTGTTGATTTGAATGCATCCATGTCTACATTTGTCAAAGGAAAAGATAATCTGGAGAAAATTTTGGGAACCAAGGTGAATTTTCAACGGGAAGGTCTTGGATATGAACTCACTAAAAAGAAAGCCTTTGGTCTGAAAACTCAAACGTCATTTGTGCATGCTTCCTGTTCTTCTAATGCATCTTTTGTTGAGAAACCCAAGATTAAAACTCAGGCCCAACCTAGGACCAAGATATCTGCTCCCTCACCAAACTGTCTAAATGGTCCTATGAGTCAGAATAGAAAATTTGATTCTCACCAAAGTCACATGAAGCATGCTCATATCCGGAAAACTTCTAAGTTTAGTTGTTATTATTGTGGTCAGCCTGGGCATGTTATGAGTAACTGTCCAGTTATGAAACTTGATGATTTGAAAGCATGTGAAAATGATTGTGCCACTAAAAGAAGGAGGAGTAGTTCTTGCTTCACTTGTGGAAAGCCAGGACACCATGTGTCACAGTGTTGACAAACAAATAGAAGAAAGAACTTCCATGTTAAAAATAATTACATTTTTGCCAACCCACAAAAATTCCATGCTCATCATGTTAAGAAGAGTGTAAAGTCTTTTGTTAGTTGTCACTACTGTGGTAATTTTGGGCATACCATGCATGATTGTTCATTGATGAAAATTGATGATTTGAAAGCCTTAAGGAAATTGAATGCTCGTGTTAACCATCCGGGACCCAAGAAAATTTGGGTACCCAAAACTGTCAAATGAGAACTTTGGTGCAGGGATGCCTTGAGGCCAAGTGAAGGCTTGAAAATAATGGCTGCTCAAGGCACAAGTTTTGAAAATAAATTTCTTAGTTCTCTTTGAATAACTGAAATTTAGTTTAACTGAATTTCCATCTATGAAGATCATGAAAAATCTATTTGTCATATGGGAAAGCATTGTATTTTTCTGATTATCATTTCATGACTGCATGGTATATAAAATGGTGACATATGGAAGGGAAAGTCAAGCATGTCTGAAAGCTATCACCATGCGTGAGAATGTGCCTCCACCTAATACCATGAGTCTATCATCCATTGGTAGCATATGGCATCAAACTTGATTGTATTTTCTGAAATTCATGCATTTGATTAAGGGGGAGCTTTGCTAGCTGAAAAATTTGAGATTGATGCTATTCCACTCTCTTAGGATGTTGATGTTATTTTGTGGCTGCACATTTTGATGAATGAATTTAATCAACTATTTTGTGGTCTTTACCAATGTGCTACTCATCTTTTTGGTTAAAAACAAAAATATTTTCAAGGAGAGTTTGTTTCTTGTCTAATGTGAATTTATAATGAAAATCTATCTTGTACATAGACAAACTATCAGTTCACATGTGATGATTTTGATGCTTTGAATGAATTTCCTGAATTCTCTTTTCAAAATAAAATTATGTTCCCACATTTGCAAAAATGCATTTCATGCATTAGTTGCATTAGATGCATATAGAATTTTCATGTGAAATCTAAAATCTTGCACTACATTTTTATATAGGTTACAAGTTGCATGTTTTAGAATTCATGCATTAGGTGCATTTGATCATTCATATGAAAAGTAAAATTTGCATTTTGCACTAGTATTGCATGAGAATCACATGTTACCTTCTGCATTGCATATTACATGATCTCACTGTGTGCTTGCATGTTATTATATGCTATTCACCCCCGTCAAAATAATTTCTATGATCTTATGCCTTCTTATTAAATAACTTTATATCTGAGTCATCACTAGAGTGTTTCTTATCCTACACTCAGGGAGAGTAAAGATTTGATAAGTGCATCTAGATAGGGGGAGCTGCATTGTTATGTGCTTATAATATTTTTGGTATACATGATAAATCAAATCCGCACACTTCATGCATAAAATGTGAAAATGAGTGTTACACATAAGGATATAAGAAATTTTTTTTCAACACTCTTGAGATATTAAACTTACAGCATGAATGTTAAAGAGGCAGTTGAGGAAAAAACTGTCTGCCTATTTTTTAAAAAATTTGAAAAGAAAATGAATGGCAGAGCAATGCTCAGTCTCACTGAGTAAATTGGATACACGTCACCTGAGACGTGATGTGATTCATTTCTGAAAGGTGTTGAACTGTAGTATATCTGTTCAAAATGAGGTGAAATGGTTTAATATTATGAGTAACCGGGGAGTCTGACATGAGCTCCATGTGTCTCCACGTGTAAAAAGGAACTATTTGAACCTGATCACTCTAAGAAAAATTCAGATTGTCATTGTGAAAATTTTTGAGAAAAATTCTGATGAAAATTTGATTGAGGCAGAGCGAAGCCTTCAATACATTGTTCTCTAGATTGAAATGCAGTCTGTGTAATTACTCCTGTGTTGAACTGAAAATTTGAATATCCATATGGATACAGTCTATTTTCATGTTATTCACTTACACATATGGTAATTTGATTTAATATGCATTCAAAAAATTGATTGATTGCATTGGCTTTTACTTAATTCTCCTATATGATTGCACAATCCCTTAAGTGAGACACATGAACATTTTTGGTTGCACTGACTCACCTGCACTTTTCGTACTCCTATCCCTTCACTATAAATAAAATGGGAGAGTTATATTGCATGTATATACATTTATCTTCTTGGACGTCAATCATACTTATCATTCTACTTGCACTCTGCATGTTCATATTGCCCATACTTGCATTTCAAACTTATGCAATTATGATGTGACACAACCTAAGACTTAAGCAAACAAGCACATTCACAATCAAAACGGGCCAATTTGGGCCGTCGCTCTCTCGTCGCTCACCCAAGCCCGGGGTAACTTGGCAATGCCAAGGTGAGGTTGAGGGGTTGGGCCCTTACTGGTAGAGGGCCAGCAAGGCCAATATGTGATTCCCAATGGGTGTGGATGCCCAATTCAAGGGGGCCGACAAAGTGCCAAAGGCACCGGTTGCAAATCTCCCACGGTGATCACTCAAGACAACGGGGCTTGAGGATCGGGCTCTCACTCACATAACCATCGGAATTAAGAACTAATATTGAAAGACAAGCACTAAATGGAGTGAAGGTTTGAGCACTTACTCGACCGGTTTGAAGAAACCGGTCCCGGTCGGAGACGAGGGCGAGCGGGGAGGCGAGTGGATCCCCACACGCCGCGTCGGGGTAGCTTGACCTGCCCAAACAAGTTACACCACTACACCTCTCGCAGGAGGGGGATCTTGGGGTGGGGGTTAATGAGATTACAAACAATACTACCTCCACGCAGGGAGGGGCCTTCAGCCGGCCAAGCGGGGCGGGGAAATTAGAGTAAAGAGGGATGACTAAGTGACGGCACCGAATCTGCCTGCTGTCTACGAACAGGGACAGATAGTCGGTGTTGCTGCTGTAGAACCCGCTCACGAATTTTTCTGGTGGCGAGACCGGTGGGGAAATCTTCGTAGCTGGGAAGGGAATGCCTCAGAATTTTTTTAATTTTTTCTGGAGTCATTGCTGGCCGGGATGGAGGTTTGAACAGAGCCTCAGATTCTCGGATCGGCAGCTGCAGACTTCTAACAGCATATTGTAGAGAATGCCCCGACAGCTCCCGACCTCGGAATCAAGCGCCGTCAGAGTCGTTGGAATCGTGGACGAGTCCTCTTCGCAGCAAAACTGACGGGGAAGCCAACCGATGTCGGAGAAGACTGGAGGATGCAGAACAATGGTGACTGGTTGGTGCAGACTGTGGGTAGCAGATCTGCGTAGCTGAGGGAGAAAAATGAGAACTCTGGATCACGAACGCCGAATGAAGTTATGTTTCTTGATTCCGGAAGTAGACTGGGCGATGAAGAACTTTGAAGAATAGCTCTGGGACTGATTCTTCCAAGGTTTGTCGTGGTGAAGCTTCTATGCCGGTTCTGGTACACAGCAGGGGCAGCTCTGCGCCGTTGTGGAAGAACGGAGCTCTCGGGCAGCACACAGCTCGGATGAAGATGAAACCAGTTCTGTTGTGCAGAAGATAGGGAGGCGCTTCTGTGGATGCCTCTTGTGCCTTCAAACTCGTCCGGAGGAAGTCGTGGTGGCCGCTGCAAGTTGCTGGTTCATCTGCAACCTCTGGACAGTAAACTGCAACTTCGAAGTAGCTTCCAATGACCAAGAAAGAAGAAGGGGAAGGGGGTAGATGAGTGTGGGAGTGACCCCTGGTTGTAAGGGAGTCTTGGAGGGGGTGTTCTAAGGTGTGGGAGGTGGAGAATAAGGTTTGGAAGAGGGTCCAACAGATGGTGGTAGTGGGGGCTACGAATTTGGTTGGAATGGAGAGAGGGAAAGGATATTCAAAAATAGGTTTAAGGGTGGGGTTAATTTTTTTGTCTTGGGAATGGGGGGGTTGTGTTGGGGAAGGGAAGGGGTGCCTGGGGTAGTGGGAAGGGTGCTTGGGAAAGTGGGAGGGGTAGTTGGGGGTTGGATGGTGAGGAGAGGATTGGTGGAGGGGGGTCTTGGGAAGGGGTGGAGTATTGATGAGGGTTGTGGGAAATGGGAAGAGGCTTAAATGGGGTAGGTGGGGAGTGGAGGTGGTTGGGAAGGGAGGAGAGAGAATAAAATTCGAATTTGGATGTTGAGGAGAGAGAAAGTGGAGTGAAAAAGAGAGATTAAGAGAGGGAAGGGTGGAGAATCTCTCCCCTAGGGTTTCTCACCCAAAAAATGGAATCTCTCCACTAGATAAGAAGTGTAAACTCTCAAAATGGCAAGTTTTTTCATTCATTGATTCATTAAGTTGAAATGGGGGGGAACAGGGTCCTATATATAGGAAACCCACATTTCTACAAAAGTCCCTGACAATTGACTCAATGACAAATAACCGAGGGGGTAGGGGAGAGCCCTTGGGCCAAGCCCAATGAATTGGGCCCAATAGCTAACTAGACAACCTAATGACACTCAAACTTAGGGAAATGAACACAAGATCTAGGAACATGACTCAAATAAAAGGGAAAATACATCAAATGACTCAAATAAAAATTACATAGGACTCAAAATTAAATAACTAGACCATGCCAGATGCAACCGGGGCGAGGAGACGAGCTGTGAATGTGGGCATGGGAGGTGATGTCCCCATCATACTCCCGGGGTGCGGAGAACTCGACTCCGTCGAGTAAGTGTCCTTCCCTCCTTGGAGGGTGTAGAAGTGGTACTGCCCTCAAGTCTTCAGAACGAGACCGATCCATCTACCTGCCGAGATAGCGCTCGTATACCTTGCTCCTGGTGGTAGTGGCATGTTCATCCAATATTCGTTCAATGCGCTCACGCTGGGCTCTCTTGGCTGGTGGACTCTCCTCACGGGTGGGTGCTCTCTCAACGGAGGGAATAGGCTCAATATCCTCACTAGGTACCACCGTGGGTCCCTTGTATGGCACTAGGTCGGTGACACTGAATGTGGGACTTACCCCATATTCCTCGGGGAGTTCTAACTCATAGGCATTTGCACCAATGCGCCTCAGGACCTGGAAGGGACCAGCCCCATGTTGCCTCAATTTGGAGATGGCTCCCGGGGAGAGCCTCTCCGTCCTTACCATCACAAAGTCACCCTCATGGAATTCTTGGTGACGTCGATGAGAGTCGGCTCGCCTTTTATAAGTCACATTCTTCTTGCTAATATACTTGCGGATCTTTTTATGCAATGTTGTGAATGCAGACATTCTAGGGGTGATGGGTGGACCTAGGCAACCAAAAGTAGACCTATCGTGTAATAATGCAGTGTAGACTTTGGTTAGCCTAGGTGGGCCGGGGCACCCGTAGGTGGCCCAATCATGCAAATTGGTGATAAATATTGGGGGACCTGGACATCCGTAGATGCCTTTGACATGATTAAGACCCATGATGAATGAAGGTGGACCATGACATCCGAATATAGACCACTCATACTTTCTACTTGGCATGTGGGTGATATGAATGAATGGACCCAACATAGTGTTCATGCCAAGGGGTATGGTAAGCCTAGACACATGCATGCTTTTCCCAAAGGTGACTTCCATGTGTATAGGTGTGGGACAACCTTTGAACTCCCATTGGAAAGGATCGAATGGATCTAAGAAGGTGGTCATCATGGGGTGGGGCACAACCTTATTTCCTAGGGATATGTGGCCCAAGGTCATGGCTCTCAAGGTGTAACCCGGGTCTAGGATGGGGTGGATTGGATCAAACATGGTGGGTTGGTATAGGGAAAGGTGGGTGGTGGATAAGGTGGTTGGGTCCCATGGGTTCTTTGACCCCCATTGGAAGGGATCAAAGGGATCATAAAAAGGGTTATCGAGGGGGAGGGGCCCTATGTCCTCAAGATCTTTAAGTAGTGGTGGGTCATCCTCCTCTAATGAGACAATGGGGCCAAAGTTCTTGGTGGGTGGGTCGGCCATGAAGGGAGGGTTTGGCTCTCTACCCAAGATAAGTAGCTCTAAATTGAGGAGAAGGCTGGGCTCATCGGGTGTAGGGAGGAATAGAAGGAGGTCGCTAGTGTAGCAACCAATGGTGCAAATCGAGGTGATAGACCCGATGCATAGGTGTAGGAGGCCAAGGCTCCTAGGTTGTTCGGCCATAGGGGTCAACATGCTAGTGAACTCAATTTGCCATGCTAAGCCTCTAAGAAAATCTTCTAAGGTCTCAACTTGATAAGATGCTTGGATTGTGGTGTGATAAGAGGAGATGGGCACTATGGGATGGTTTTTCTTCATGGGTGGGAAATCGGGGGCCATGATCTCTCTTATTGGGCTCTTCTTTAGCCAACTATCAAGGGTTTCCCCTAAGATGAGATTGACTCCAACTAGAGATGGTGATGTAAGGTGAAGACCCTCGTGTGTTGTTTCTTCTTCAATTTGGACTTGGGTTTTCTCCAAGGTGGAGAGTGGGTTTGGAGTGTTCACCACTATGGGGTGGGGCATGGGTTCTTCTTCCAAGGAGGTGAGAGGGGCTTTTGAGGGTGTGGTGATGATTGGGGCATAGTGTATCCGGGGTGGTAGGTGGTGGGAAACGTGGGTTAGGATAGGTAAGGGTAGTAGTGGAGGCTTTGGACATGGGAGTTTTGGGGGAGGGAGTGGGAGATGAGTTGGTTGGGGTGGCTTGGGTTGGCCGGTCTTGGGGGGAGTGTCCCTTATAGGGAAAAATAGAGGGGTAGGGGTGGTCCTTATTGGGGAAACTTGGTCAGTTAGGGGTCTCTTCCCCTTAGGATCGGCCAGTTGTGGGGGGGTGGAGGTGGGGGCCAATTGGGTTTGGATAGTGACGTTTGTGGGAGGAGGTTTTGGTTGGGGTGTGGGGATCCTCATGGGATTTGGTGGAGAGGTGGCTGCTTGGTTTATTTGGGTCTTAAGGGAGAGGACTTGGTCACGAAGTGTAGCTATGATGGTTGAGAGGTGATTTGTTGGGGGTGGTGGGGGTGGAGACCAAAGGTCGGTCTTAAGTTGGCCGGGTGGGGATGGAGGAGTGGTAGTGCTCCTCGGGTTAGGGGTGCTTAAGTAGGAGGGGTGGGAATGTTTGGGGATGTAGATCTTTCTAAGTTCTATCTTCATCTCTTCCCATGAGGAGATGGGCTCTTGCCCCCTAACCCTTCTTAATCCCTCTATGTGTTCCCACTTACTTTTGGCTTCACCCCGAAACTGTCCCTTGGCCCTTCGGACTATCGCGGATCCATATACCCAATTCTTGTCAAAGTACTTTTCTATGGTAGCCTCCCACCTAAGATAGTCACTAGAACGTGATCCATCAAAGGTAATATCCCTATCTAGGATGAAGTCTATGGGTGGTGAGTAGGCTAAGTAGGTGGCCATGATGATCGGGGGGATCAATGCAAGGGTCAGATTGATGATGACACAAATGCAAGCATGCCCTAGGACTTGACTTGATAGTGACAAGTCAATGACTTGCTCTGATACCAATTGATGTGACACAACCTAAGACTTAGGCAAACAAACACATTCACAATCAAAACGGGCCAATTTGGGCCGCCGCTCTCTCGTCACTCACCCAAGCCCGGGGTAACTTGGCAATGCCAAGGTGAGGTTGAGGGGTTGGGCCCTTACTGGTAGAGGGCCAGCAAGGCCAATATGTGATTCCCAATGGGTGTGGATGCCCAATTCAAGGGGGCCGACAAAGTGCCAAAGGCACCGGTTGCAAATCTCCCATGGTGATCACTCAAGACAACGGGGCTTGAGGATCGGGCTCTCACTCACATAACCAGCGGAATTAAGAACTAATATTGAAAGACAAGCACTAAATGGAGTGAAGGTTTGAGCACTTACTCGACCGGTTTGAAGAAATCGGTCCCGGTCGGAGACGAGGGTGAGCGGGGAGGCGAGTGGATCCCCACACGCCGCGTCGGGGTAGCTTGACCTGCTCAAACAAGTTACACCACTACACCTCTCGTAGGAGGGGGATCTTGGGGTGGGGGTTAATGAGATTACAAACAATACTACCTCCACGCAGTGAGGGGCCTTCAGCCGGCCAAGCGGGGCGGGGAAATTAGAGTAAAGAGTGATGACTAAGTGACGGCACCGAATCTGCCTGCTGTCTGCGAACAGGGACAGATAGTCGGTGTTGCTGCTGTAGAACCCGCTCACGAATTTTGCTGGTGGCGAGACCAGTGGAGAAATCTTCGTAGCTGGGAAGGGAATGCCTCAGAATTTTTTTAATTTCTTCTGGAGTCGCTGCTGGCCGGGATGGAGGTTTGAACAGAGCCTTAGATTCTCGGATTGGCAGTTGCAGACTTCTAACAGCATATTGCAGAGAATGCCCCGACAGCTCCCGACCTCGGAATCAAGCGCTGTCAGAGTCGTTGGAATCGTTGACGAGTCCTCTTCCCAGAAAAACTGACGGGGAAGCCAACCGATGTCGGAGAAGACTAGGGGATGCAGAACAATGGCGACTGATCGGTGCAGACTGTGGGTAGCAGATCTGCGTAGCTGAGAGAGAAAAATGAGAACTCTGGATCACGAACGCCGAATGAAGTTATGTTTCTTGATTCTGGAAGTAGACTGGGTGATGAAGAATTTTGAAGAAGAGCTCTGGGACTGATTCTTCCAAGGTTTGTCGTGGTGAAGCTTCTACGCCGGTTCTGGTACACAGCAGGGGCAGCTCTGCGCCGTTGTGGAAGAACGGAGCTCCCGGGCAGCACACAGCTCGGATGAAGACAAAACCACTTCTGTTGTACAGAAGATAGGGAGACGCTTCTGTGGATGCCTCTTGTGCCTTCAAACTCGTCCGGAGGAAGTCGTGGTGGCCGCTGCAAGTTGCTGGTTCATCTGTAACCTCTGGATAGCAAACTACAACTTCGAAGTAGCTTCCAATGACCAAGAAAGAAAAAGGGGAAGGGGGTAGATGAGTGTGGGAGTGACCCCAGGTTGTAAGGGGGTCTTGGAGGGGGTGTTCTAAGGTGTGGGAGGTGGAGAATAAGGTTTGGAAGAGGGTCCAACAGATGGTGGTAGTGGGGGCTGCGAATTTGGTTGGAATGGAGAGAGGGAAAGGATATTCGAAAATAGGTTTAAGGGTGGGGTTAATTTTTTTATCTTGGGAATGGGGGGGTTGTGTTGGGGAAGGGAAGGGGTGCTTGGGGTAGTGGGAAGGGTGCTTGGGAAAGTGGGAGGGGTAGTTGGGGGTTGGATGGTGAGGAGAGGATTGGTGGAGGGGGGTCTTGGGAAGGGGTGGAGTATTGATGAGGGTTGTGGGGAATGGGAAGAGGCTTAAATGGGGTAGGTGGGGAGTGGAGGTGGTTGGGAAGGGAGGAGAAAGAAGAAAATTCGAATTTGGGTGTTGAGGAGAGAGAAAGTGGAGTGAAAAAGAGAGATTAAGAGAGAGAAGGGTGGAGAATCTCTCCCCTAGGGCTTCTCACCCCAAAAATGGAATCTCTCCACTAGATAAGAAGTGTAAACTCTCAAAATAGAAAGTTTTTCATTCATTGATTCATTACCTTGAAATGGGGGGAATGGGGCCCTATATATAGGCAACCCACATTTTATAATAAGACCCTGACAATTGACTCAATGACAAATAACTGAGGGGGTAGGGGGAGCCCTTGGGCCAAGCCCAATGAATTGGGCCCAATAGCTAACTAGACAACCTAATGACACTCAAACTTAGAGAAATAAACACAAGACCTAGGAACATGACTCAAATAAAAGGGAAAATACATCAAATGACTCAAATAAAAATTACATAGGACTCAAAATTTAATAACTAGACCATGCCGGATGCAACCGGGGCGAGGAGACGAGCTATGAACGTGGGCATGGGAGGTGATGTCCCCATCAATTTAGTTCATGCATATTTGGCATATTTGGCATTTATGGCATTCACACATGCATATTTTGATTTGCATCTTTTTGAACATATTGTGCATATGATTCTCTTAATAACCCCACTGTCTGTCATTTTTTGTCAAAGATAAAGGGGGAGAAAGCAATGTTGCTTTGGTTTTGTTGCTATCATTAATTCCCCATCTTGATCCCCATTTCTGATTATGTCAAAGGGGGAGAGAGCATGAATGCATAATATTTTGTCATCATCAAAATGGGGGAGATTGTTGTGTATGTGATTTTGATGATTACAAAATTACTTTGACGCTTGGCTTTATGCTTAAATGGCTCTTCATGTTTTCTTGTGCTTGAATCTTCTTATACTCTTGTTATGAAGTTTGAAATTGAAACATGGTTGTGGAGATCTAATAGTGTGACTATTGTAAGAGGAAAACTCATGTTGCATACGGATTGAAGTTATTGAGTTTAATGCTATACTAATGTGGGTGATATGTTTGACTTGCCAATTTGGTAGACTTGTGAACGTGCAAGTTTTTATGTCTTTGTTGTACTCGGACTATTTCCCTAGCCAAATACCCAGAAATAGGGGTTCGGGAATTTCTTCGAACACCTTCAAGGCATGGGCTACCCGACCCATCCGACAACCCAGTGGGCCCGACCAACGGCCCTAGCACGTTGGCCGAGGTGCACGATGGCTCTAGCAATCAATCGGGACCACTCCCGATTCATAAGTCGCGGACTTTCTCCGCGTTCTACACAGTCACCCGGGCTGCCCCGGGGACACTCCGACCGCAAGCCATGTCACATGGCACTCAGTGAAGAGGCTAGGGGCCTACCCCGGAATGTCTTCCCTCAACCCTCCAAGGTCAAAGGGAGACCCAAATAGGTCAACCACAGGCTCAGGAGGCCCATAGTACGCGTGTATGACTCACACACGTGTGTTCGGCATTCGGCCGAACACCTTGTGGGTGCACGTGTTTCAACCCTTCTACACCAACCCATGGGTCATCCCATGCTCCCAGCACACTAATGGGTCCTACAACGACCTCCCCAGTAAGTCGAGGCCACCCCCGACCCTCAGACACGTGGCAACAAGCTGCTGAACTTAGCTCTCGGGGCAACCCGAGGCTACCCTACCAACCCACCGTATAACATGGCACGTAGCTCGAGGTAGGGCCCGCCAACACAAGGTGCCTCCTCCCAGCCCCTACGGACTCCTACCCTTGGCCCTTAGCCAAATCCGAGGCCCGTCGGCCACCTACGTGGCTCGTTCGGCAACCCGGGGTGTGTCGGGCATTCGCCCGAACACCTTGCGAGCGGCCACTACAACTCGAAGAACAATGGCTCCCATGGGCCATCTCAATACCCCTGACCTCATATCCCCCAAGGGATATTCCCAGACGACAAAGGAAGACCCCCGGGGGCCATTCCTCGGGGTTACGGCTTTGCCCGGGGCCCGTGTGTCCCAGGGCGTGGCCGCGCCCCCGGGGAGGGCGAACTCCCCGGGGGGCCGCGCCCTCTCCTCAGCCCGGAGGCCTGACGTCCCTCCCCAGTCCCAGCTCGTGGAAATTCCTAACTTCACGGTCCGAGGTTCGTGCAAAGTTCGTTCGTCATACCCGTACGGGGAAGCACTCGCGAAGACGGAGTCACGGGATTACGTTGAGTCACACACGTCAATCCCTCGATCCTCGCGCGTAAGCAGCCAGTGCACCAGTGTATCCTCCCAGTATCCTTTATCCTATTTCTTCTTAACCAATTTAGGAAGAAAATAACACAAAAAATCTGGTTTTTATATAAGGGGGACCACTCCCTCTCTCTCCCTCTACCTGGTCCGCCCAAACCCCCCTTGGGGAGGGGTTTACACACACACACACACACACACACACACACACACACACACACGAAAAAACACATAAAAAATTCAAATAAAATAAAAACAAAAACACTATTTGGGGGGTTTACCCGGATCAGGTTGGACCCCCAACTTGGTCTGCCTAAACCCCACCCCCACCCCTCCAAACTTCTATAAATTGCCCCCCTTACCAACAAAAAAGAAAAAAGAGGATGCATGCATACAATGCGTGAAGGAAGCAAGCAAGCAACGCACGGACGAGCTAACTTCCCCGGCCTAATTGTCGCACCCTCGGACTCCCGAGGCTTTCGGCAAGGGTCGGGAATGCGAGAAGACAAGTGCGCGCGTGATTGACTTGCTAGTCAGCTCACACACGCCGAGGGTATGTCTCACGTACTCCCCTCACGCGGTGTCTAGCCGTCTCATGCCAAGTCCATCCCCGCCTTGTGTAAGATGATCGTACCAACAGCGAATATGCCCGCGCCCCGGGTCCGCCCGTGTACGTCGACTTACGACACTTACCGCGGTGACGAAGGGTATCGCGTAACAACCGCGTCGGCCCTCGACACAGATCCGCGTGCCCACCGTTCATCTTCCAGTCGGCCGTCGGCCCCTCAGATTGACAGATCAAGTCTAGTCGGACCTCTGGCCCGAGAATTACGGTCCCGGGGCCGACCTTGACTCGCCAGCACGACAACACTCACCTTCCGAGACCCGGACCCGACCGCTCGCCTTGAGCCGCGTCCGACCTCCGCCAGGCGCCAGCCATGTCCGTTCTGACCACCAAGGCAGTCGAACCTACACCAACTCCTCTGTAAAGAGTTCCAGTAAAACACGCAGACACCCACTTTGTCACGCAATGACCCGGGGGCCGACTCACGTGTCGGAAATGTCCCGTGGCTTGCGCCCGTTGTAGTTCGGCCTCCTCGGCCCATTTGTAAAACCCATGTGGCTCATCATAAAACCAGTGAAATACATATGCCCGTATTCGGGCCCCCAGCTTCCTAACCACACCACTCGGTATCCGTGCCCGATACCCAAACTTCAGTGAACGCCCCTCAGTCTAACACGTACCCCTAGCTGCTGAATGCGCTCGGCCCTACACCCATGGCTTCAGACACATATACAGACTTTTCTTTAGCATGGAACGGAGGTATTCAGATTCAATCGATGTAAATAAACACCAGTTGCTTGCGGCCGGTGGGGAAAGACGTCCTGTATACGAATCCCGCAATCACCTACGCACTCGCACCCATGGAACCCCTTCTCTCCACGTGTCACTCGATTGCTTGAGCCCACGTGCCGCGCCCTGGTGGCGCTTCCCCGGTCAAACCTTGGTTCCATGAGTGATTGTTGAGAGATCGACTGGCACGCCCGCACCCTATCTGGTTAACCCTTAGCCTGACATTCCCGTGCCATTCCTCCCCTTTCGACTTTCTGTAAAAGGAGAGTGCCTGGTACCGCCGTGAGAGGCATGCAACCGTATGGAGGATACCTGAGATACATCAAACTCCCGTATTTTCCTTCCCCGCTGCATTCCCTCCTTCACCCCGGTTAACTGGCTTAACAAAGAGGATGGCACGCCCGGTGGGACGTCTCCCGCCTTCCTTCTTTTTGCTGAAGAAAAGTCTGTTCCAGCCCTGAAGCCCGGTGCCCTTTCCCTGTCCTTGCAGGAGAGGCAGAGGAGGGTACTCGTGCGCATTCTCCAGCAGCTTCCGGCCCGCGTTCCCATCAACGGGCCGCTCCAGGTGACTGTCAGCGACCGTTGCCTCCATAGCACTCAACATTCCGGCAACCATGGCGACCGTCACTTACGGCCCCAACGTCATTGCCACCCATGCCCGGGTGGGCTACTTGGCGACGCCGATCGCTTTCGGCAGCTTCGCCCCGGTTATTGGATCGCCCTACTTCCTGGGTGTGATCCCTGTGGCTGCTCCTCAGCCAACTCCAGTCTCTCCAGTGGCCCCTGCGGCCAACGCGCCATGCGCGCCTCCAGCTCTAGTGTCCCGCCCGAGTGCCGGGTGTCGGACTGCCACTACAAGTCCCTACATGGGCCCTATATTAATGCCGGCCCGGGTGAACGTCAGCTCCCGAGGCCAGCTTCATCCGATCTCCAACACGGGCCCTGCGCCCCGGACTTCGGTCACCATCCCAGCATCCTCCTCGGGTCCTCAACCCCGAGCCCCAGCAAAGCCGACACCCAACACGGGCTCCCCGCCCCAGGTCCACGGCTTCCCAGCATCCTGCTCGGGTCGTCAACCCCGAGCCCCAGCAAAGCCGGCACCCAACACGGGCTCCCTGCCCCGGGTCCACGGCTTCCTAGCATCTTCCTCGGGTCCTCAACCCCGGGCCCCAGCAAAGCCGGCACCCAAAACGGGCTCCCTGCTCTGGGTTTACGGCTTCCCAGCATCTGCATCGGGTCTCCCACCCCAAATCCCGACAAGGCCGACACTCGACACGGGCTCACAGCCCCGAGTTTACGACTCCCCGGTTGTGCACTCGGGACCCAGGTCCTGAGCTCCAGTTAAGCCGGCTCTCCCCATGGGTCTTCCACCAAGAGGGCAGCTCTTCTCAACACCTTCCTCGGGCATTCAGACCCGAGCGCAGACTACGCCGGCGCCCACCACGGGTCCTCGACCAAGGGGCATCGACACCTCAGTACTGCCAACGGTGTCACCTTCCGTCGCAAGAGTGTCATCTCGAGCCTTAGCGACACTCTTATCGGCGCGGGCGAGGGCTTACACCCGAGTCGCCCAGCCATCGATTCCCGGCGCGGGCTACTTACCCTGGGGACCGATCCCGGCACTTTGGACTGACAGCTTCATGTTGCCAGTCTTTCCGGGCCATGTTTTCTCGGTCTACCATCTTGGGGAAGAGTCTTCCTCAGCTCCACAGAAGAAGCGTCGCCCCGGCCGTAGAAGTAGGCGACTCACCACCGCAACCAGCAACTCCGGCAAGACGGTCCTTGTCGGCGACTTGCGGATCCGTCTCGACGGGGCTGAGCCAATTATACCCCAAGAACGGACCGTTCCTACCATCCCCACTTCCAATCATTTTGACCTCTTACGTAAAACACGAGAGGACGGAGCGAAGCTCAAAGGAGCGGGTTCCTCGGCCGCAGCCCGGGGGCACCCACCGCAGCAAGACACACAGCCTCCCAAAACAAATCGTCGGAAAAATGGCGAAAAGGGAGATCAGCAACCTAACTTGAGGAGAATCTGGGTCACCCCAGAGGAAGCTCAAGTTGTTCGAAGGGCGCGTATCACCAACCCCCTGCGAGCACTCAGACGCGGCATCAGACGGGATGAGGCGGGTCTCACAGCAGCATCGTCTGACGACGTCCAGTCGTCCAATGTCCCCCGCTCAAGCAAGCGGAGGCAAAGGTGAGCCCGTCATCGGGCCATCCAGCAACCTATCCAGGGTTCTCCTCCAACCAACATCGGGAATGAGCCCCCGCCGCAACGCATCTCGATCTTTGATAGACTAGGGACGCTGGTCCGTCCCGAGCGACACTCGCGAAGGAAGCGGACGGCCCGATTTATCAACAATGCGGTTCGAGTGTTCGCGTGCTACACCACCGGACACCAGCCAGACACCCTGTCTGACGACTTGAACCCGCCTCTATCTCACTTCAGGAGGCCGCGCCATCAGGCTCCGCCACCTCCTTCAACAGGTCACATCGGCACTTCTGTCGGACCGCAAGCGTCGGAACGTGCAGAAGAGGTCCCGGTGGAAGACCGCGGCCCTCCGATCAATGCAGAGCCGGTCAACAATGACCCGCCTACAAACGAGATTCAGGAAGTGACCCTCGACACTCTAATGAAGGAGAATCAGCATCTGAAGGCTCTCCTGCAAGACCTTCTTCAGGAGCGAGACCTTCACCCTCAGCAACCTGCTAGGCCTCAGGCCGAGGCGCCGGCACCCCCGGTGCCCCGCGATGCTGCCAACACCTCAGCGGCGATTGCCCGAACCCCGTTGGCAACTGGGTTTGGCACGCCCCCGGTCGAAGCTCAACCACGAGCCTCCAACATGCCAGTGCCAGAAAATCTCTTGGCGCAATGCCAGATGATCGAGCGCATTGTCGAGACAAAGCTCGCCCAGTATGGTGAAGGGACGGTCACGGTGGATCTCTACATTGTACCCTACACGCTTCACCACCAGTTGAAGAAGCTTCCTCCAGAATACTCCAAGCCCCCGAAGCTGCAAAAGTTCGACGGGCAGGGGTCGCCACATGAGCACTTGGCCTACTACGTTATGGCCATGGGTGAGTTAGCGTTGGAGGAATCCTATCTCCTCCGCTACTTCGCCACTTCGCTCACGGGGATGGCCTTCCAATGGTACTCCCGCCTGAAGCCCAGCTCAGTCGTCGACTGGGCGGATCTCCTAAAGAAGTTCCTCGACCGATTTCAAACGGCCGAGCGAAAGGTCTCTTTAGCCGAACTCTGCTCCCTTCGATAGAAAAAGGGCGAGGATGCCCTCGACTTCATCAAAAAGTGGCGAGACCTCAGCATGAGGTGCGTCAATCCACCCGTCCAGGAGGACGGTGGTGCGGACACCCGAGCGATTGAGAAGTACGATACGCCGAGCCACCGGTACCGTACGCGGAGCACCACCCGAGCCACTTCGGCGTCCATCTGGCTCGGAGACAGTCTGGAGACTCCCCCTTGAGTCTCGACATTTATTACATTTATTTGGACTTTATTTGTGTGTCATGTGTGTTTATTTAGTTTTATTCGGTTTGTAATTTAAATTGTAAGAGGGGTTTATTTGCAATTTGGACTCCCTGGGTCCCACGGGCCCCCCAGCCCTCCTCCCATTGATCCACCTCAGCCCTAGGGCCCATGTGGGGTCAGTCAACATTCCAATGGTGGGCTTCTAGAAGGGTGGGCCAAGTGGGGGACAAAGGACTTAAAAAGTCCAAAATGGAAGCCATATGGTCCAAGGGGCGCCCTCCCTTTAGAATAAAATAGGAAATTCTTGTAATTTCTTTATTTTGGTCCACAACACATGGGGAAATTAAAATGTGGACTTTCCCTTTTACCCCCCCAAAACCTAGATCTAGGGTTATTTTATGTCTTTTGTCATTTCATATAAATACCTTGTATTAACATTTTTAGTAGAATTAATGCATACAATTTGTGAAAATTTCCTTGGAGCAGCCTTGTGCGCCCCCCCTCTCTCTCCTCTCTCTTCTACTTGCAGCTGGGAAGGTTGCATTCTGAGGTGGGAAGCCTCATCTATCAGTTCTGGTGATCGCCGCCGCCGCCATCGCACCACAACGGTCGTCGTCGAAATTCTGTCCACTCAGGACAGCAGGCCCTTCCACGATTTTTAGCTCTCAGCCACGAGCTCATCTGGAGCCCTAATTTTTAGGATTTGTTCTAGAGGTTCCCTCCATCTCTCAGAAAAATAGGTTTAGCCTCCAGAGCTCGTTTGATATTTTTCAATTTTCGTTCTTCATCTTTTCCCAGATCTGTCAGCTTTCTATTCACTGTGACAGCAAGCCTGAGATCTCCACCTTCGACCCACCTTTTGATTTTTCATGGAGCCCCCAATTTTACTGGAGGTTCTGTCCACCTTCCTCTCCATCCCCAAACTTTCGTCAAAAATTTTAAGCCCTCCATCTATTTTTAGAAATTCTATCTTCTTCCCAAGATCTATTCAGTCCCCTACTGTCCAGATCCGACCACCCGCCAGTCTAAAATATTTTTCCCCACACAAATCTCAACAAAACCTTTCATAAAAATTATTTCCGTTTTTCTCTCTTTCCCCTCTACAACTTTCATGAATAGCTTAAGGTCTGAATCTGAGGTCTACCCTACGGTCAAAGGTAGTTCTCAGGAAACTTCCCTGCTGCCCTGAGATTTCAGGCACTGTCCAACAGCAACTTCAAAAATAGACTAAGGCCAGATCCGTGCAAATCCAGTTTGTTTCTCTAGCCCTAGGTTGGAGTACTTCGAAAGAGCTTTCCAACGACACCTTCTGTGCTTCGATCCGACATCAGGATTGATCGCAGCAGCCGATCTCGCCGGATCGCGTGCTATAAAACAGAAGCACAAGTCCGTGGGCAGCAACTCCAAAGCTTGGAGATCGGAGCCGATCGGCCTCCGACCGGCGTTCCCGCTCGACCACCTTCCCGGGAGGCGCACCACCAGAGGTCTCCATCACAGCGGGACCCACCCCATCAGACCCGGAGGATAGAGTGGCCCGTGGGCTCCATGAACCTGTAGATCGCGCCGTCCGGACAGCACGAAAACGCGGAATCGGCACCGACAGAGCGACATCAAGATGCTGCCCGTCAACCCAATTCGCGTGACTCCCGGGCCCCACATGTGACCTGTTACCTCCCTGCGTGGAGTGGGTCAAAACCATTGTACCACTGTAATAATTGTTAACCGGGAGTCCAGTTTTGGCTGGGGTTGTCTTCCCCACGCCGGGTGCGTGGAGGTACGATCGTAACTTCTCGGCATTACTTTACTTAGCTAGTATATGGTCATATGCCGCTGTGAGAGCGTAGGATTCTAGCCCGTGAGTCCATGTCACCGCTGTGAATAAGAGAGTGACCCGTCCCGTGGCTCGATCCGAGCACGGAAGTGAGTCGGACTACCCTTAACTCTGCCGGTTCCTCAACTGTGCACGATCCGCATTTCCCTCACTTGGGATGACGAGTGAGCTTGCGTTTCTGTTAGCGACGTATAGCCCATAGGAGCTCTTAGTGTCGGGCCTAATGTCTCTCCCATCGTATGTTGCTGGTCGTCTGTGCATTTAGAGTCTGAGGTCCATATCACTTAGAGTCGGTCCCCGCATTCGTCCCGCATCAGTTTGGTATCAGAGCCAGGTTGAGTCTAGGGTAGTCGTTGCATAAGTCTTGCATGGTCTAAGTCGAGTCTAGGATCATCATTATTTTCAAAACAAAAAAAAGTGTTTTAAAATTGCATTTCATCCCGATAATTCGGTATATTAAAAGGTGTTGTCCGAACGTTAGGCTACACCTATCGGGAAGGCCGCACACTTGCAGGAGTGATCTTCGGATCGATTAACTCCACCATGTATCGGATATTGGTTTAGGTCTAGGTGCATTAGTCGGTGTTTGCATCAGTTTGTGTCTCCTAGTTCGTGTGTCATTGCATGCCCACCCGTCGAGGTACCCAATACTCGCCACCACCACCTATTGCGGATTCCCGAGCCCGTAGCTCCGATGAGTCCTCGACGGCCGAGATGTTCCGAGCCATTATGGATCGTCTTGACACGCATATGGATGGCCTTAGTACGCGTCTAGATGGCGTAGGGACGCGTCTAGAAGGGAGGATGAAAGCCCTTGAGGATCGGGCCGAATCTTCGGACATGTCCATCCAGGGTCTTGTAGGGAGGATTGTCGTCCACGAGAGGGCCCCAGTGGCGGCGCAACCCGCGCCGGCCAATGGTCAACAAGAGCCGGCCCAGCAACCTGCTACGCCAAGAGCTCAGACGGTAGATGTTGGGAGGCAACAGGTGCATGTGGTGGATGATTATGCATCTGATAATGAGCAATGGGGTTACGGTCGTCGGAATCAACGATGGAATCGTGATGACGATGATGACGACCGCATTCTTAGGGGCGTGTGTGCGGACCCTCCCACTTTTAGCGGGTCCTTGGATCCGAAGGTATATTTAGATTGGGAGGTCGGCATGGACCGGTACTTCGAGTGGTTTGAGATGACGGACCACCGAAGAGTTCGATACGCGAAGATGAAGCTGCATGGGCATGCCCAAACTTATTGGACCAATGTGGAGAGCCTGCTAAATCAGCGACGTCAACCCCCGATCGGTACTTGGGATGACATGAAAATGAAATTGAGGGAGAAGTACCTTCCTGCCTCATACCGCCAACGTCTCATAGACAAATGGCAAAGTCTCGCCCAAGGGAACCGATCCGTGACCGAGTACACCGCCGAGTTTGATGAGTATTATTCACGGTGTGGAGTTACGGAAGTGAGCACCATGACCATATCACGCTTTCGGAGAGGTCTGCGGCCAAACTATCAATACGAACTTTTCGCCGCAATGCGACCACTTTGGAACAAGCGTATCAGGTTGCTCTCGAATTGGAGCAATTCGAGGCCGAGTTCGACTCTCCCCATCAGTTGGGCTCCTTCCCCCTTCGTAGTGTCGAGCCCCGTGGCTCTTCTGGCACGTATCCGAGGGCCCCCATGGCCCGACCTCAGGAGCCCGCTCATCCCGAGCCTTTCGCTCCTAGGCCTCGCCCTCCACCCCCGAGGGACCTTCCTCGTCCCCAACATCTTACGGCACCCACAGCCCGTCCACCGGCACCCGCACCTCCTATCCGTCAGGAGGATAAAGGGAAAGGACCCATGATTGGGGAGCCTAGTGGATCACGGCAGCAGTGTTATCGCTGCAATGGGTTTGGCCATTTTTCCAACCAGTGTCCCACCTGCCAGTCTCTTGTCATTGGGGACACACAGGCCGAGGACACCACCCCTACGGACCTCGAGTTAGTCAGCTATGAAGCAGATCCGGAGCTAGCTGATGAGTACTATGAGGCCGAAGGTAATGGCCAGGATGCCCAGCATCCGGATGATACCCACTTGGGGGTCGTCAGGTGTATTCTCACCCAGCCACAGGCCAGTGATGACTAGCGACAGACCACTATCTTTCATACATTCTGTAGGCTGGGCAAGCAATTTTGTAAGGTGATTATCGATAGTGGGAGTTGCATCAATGCAATCTCCACGGGCATTGTCTCCAGTCTTGGTCTTACACCCGTGGATCATCCTTGCCCCTATCGAGTATCTTGGGTGGATTCCACCTCCATTCCGATCAGGCTGCGGTGTCTGATCCCACTGCAGTTCCGTGCCTACTGTGATGATATCTGGTGTGATGTCCTTCCCATGGAGGTGGGCAGCATTATTCTTGGTAGGCCGTGGTTATTTGATCGGGATGCCATGCTACATGGCCGGTCGAACACCTATGCATTCGACCATGCTGGCCAATGGATTACTCTCCACCCCCATCAGCCCAAGAGCCCATCGTTAGGGGTCCTACTGGCCCTAGTACTCCGGAGCCTTCCGTCCCCGGGCCCAGCACCCCATCCCCAGCTCAGACTATGACCGTTACATCTGGCCTAGGCGAGCCCTCGACTAGGAGGTTGATGATGATTAGCTCTCGAGAAATGGAGCGGGAGGGTAGTCGGGGCTGCCCTGTATTTGCTATTACGGTCCGAGAGGTGGAGCCGAACTCCGAGGGTGAACTCCCACCCGATGTCATTCCTATTCTGCAGGAGTTTGCTGATATTTTCCCCGAGGAGCTTCCCGAGGGACTCCCACCCATGCGGGATATTCAGCATGCTATCGACCTGATTCCGGGCTCCTCATTGCCCAATCTTCCTCATTATCACATGAGTCCCACGGAACATGCCGAGCTAAAATGGCAGGTCGATGAGTTGATGCAGAGAGGGTATGTTCGGGACAGCATGAGTCCATGTGTTGTTCCCGCATTACTCGCCCCAAAGAAGAATGGCACGTGGAGAATATGCATTGATAGTCGTGCCATCAATAAAATCACCGTGAAGTACAGGTTCCCTATTCCTCGCTTGGATGATATGCTAGACATGATGGCTGGTGCCACTATCTTCTCGAAGATTGATCTTAAGAGTGGCTACCATCAGGTGAGGATTAGGCCAAGTGATGAGTGGAAGACCGCATTCAAGACCAAGGATGGTTTATATGAGTGGTTGGTTATGCCCTTTGGGTTGACCAATGCCCCTAGCACCTTCATGCGACTCATGACTCAGGTCCTTCGACCATTCATTGGAGTCTTTGTGGTAGTGTACTTCGATGATATCCTTATCTATAGTCGCACCACTGGGGACCACTTAGACCACCTTCGGTAGGTCTGTCTACTCCTGAGGCGAGAGCAACTGTTTGCGAACCCACAGAAGTGTGCCTTCATGACACCTCAGCTTACCTTCTTGGGTTTTATTGTGTCTAGTACTGGGGTCTCCGCCGATCCGGAGAAGGTCCGGGCCATTGTTGAGTGGCCGGAACCCCGTACGGTCCATGATGTCCGCAGCTTCTATGGCCTTGAGATGTTCTATCATCGCTTCATCCGCGGATTTAGCTCCGTCACCGCCCCGATCACGGATTGTATCCGGAAGGGCACATTTGTGTGGACGAAGGCCGCAGCGGCTGCCTTCAAGGACATCAAGGAGCGCATGACCCAGACACCTATCCTTCGATTGCCAGATTTCTCGAAGGTGTTTGAGGTCTCTTGTGATGCGTCGGGTGTTGGGATTGGAGGAGTCTTGAGTCAGGAGACCCACCCGGTCGCATATTTCAGCGAGAAGCTGAATGACGCGAAACTGCGATACTCCACTTATGATTAGGAATTCTACGCAGTTGTTCAGGCTCTTAGGCATTGGAGGCACTATCTATTACATCATGAGTTTGTCTTATACTCCGATCATGAGGCTTTGAGGTACCTCCATTCCCAAAAGAAGCTTAATGCGTGTCACATCCGTTGGGTTGAGTATCTCCAGCAGTTCACATTTGTGCTAAAACATAAGGCTGGAGTGGAGAACAAGGTGGCCGATGCCTTGAGTCGGCGAGTGTGTTTGCTTACCACCATGAGTGCCGAGGTCATAGGGTTAGAGAAGATGAGAGAGGCCTATGTTGACTGTCCTGACTTCGGTCAGATTTATACCACTCTCCAGGCCGGACCCTCGAGAGACCTTGATGATTATGTGCTTCAGGAGGGCTACCTCTTTCGAGGAGGCAGGCTTTGTGTTCCCCGAACTTCGGTACGAGACTTCTTAGTCTGGGAGCTACATGCGGGAGGTCTAGCCGGCCACTTTGGTCGGAACAAGACTATCGAGGCTGTTGAGCATAGATTTTATTGGCTTAGCTTGAAGCGCGATGATGCTCATATTGTGGCTCAGTGCCGTACATGTGCTACGGCCAAAATGAAGAAGCAAAGCTCGGGCCTTTATACACCTCTTCTCGTGCCTGATGCCCTGTGGTAGGATATTAGCATGGATTTTATCTTGGGATTGCCACGTACCTCCAGGAAGCATGATTCGGTCTATGTGGTTGTTGACCGATTCTCGAAGATGGCCCTTTTTATTCCCTGCTCGAAGACTTCAGATGCTTCGAGGGTAGCCCGCCTATTCCTTACTCATGTGGTGTGCAAGTTTGGATTGCCTCGTACCATAGTGTTTGACCGTGATGTTAGATTCACCAGTTATTTCTGGAAGACACTGTGGCATATGTTGGGTACTCACCTCAAGTTTTCCACTGCATATCATCCCCTGACAGATGGTCAGACCGAGGTGGTCAATAGGAGTCTGGGTGACCTTTTGAGGTGTCTTGTCAGGGACCGTGTAGGGGATTGGGATCTCATATTACCTCTGGCAGAATTTACATATAATGATTCGGTTAACAGGTCTACCGGTATGAGTCCATTCGAGATTGTCACAGGTCGTAGGCCTAGGAAGCCAGTGGATCTTGTTCCCATGCCCATCCATGCACGAGTGTCGGAGTCTGCCGAGTCGTTTGCTAGGCATGTTAGGAGTTTGCATGACGACATCCGTCGTCACATTGAGGCCAGCAATGCACGGTACAAAGAGCTAGCTGATGCCCACCGACACCACCGAGAGTTCCAGGAGGGTGAATATGTCATGATCAGGGTAAGACCTGAACAGTTTCCCTCTGGAACCGTAAAGAAATTGCAAGCTCGCGAAGTCGGTCCATTTAGAGTGTTGAAACGTGTTGGATCCAATGCGTATGTTGTGGACCTGCCCGAGGAATATGGTATAAGCTCAACTTTCAATGTGTCGGATCTAGTTGCATATAGGGACCCAGCGGTGATCCCTAATGAGCCTTTTGAGCCATCCCCTCCCATTGAGAGTGATCCCACACCTGAGTGTCCACCTCCAGCCCCTTTTCCACAGCAGTGAAAGCATATCGATCATATACTGGATGAGCAGGTGACGGTTACCAGGAGTGGATCTTACCCGCGCTACCTAGTGCGTTGGAGAGGGCGACCCGCCACCGAGGATACATGGATCACCCATGGAGAGTTACAGCGGATTGATCCGGACCTACTGAAGCGGTACCACAGTGATGCAGACCCTTACTCGACAGGGTCGAGTTTCTCCCACCCGGGGAGGATTGGTGCGGACACCCGAGCGATTGAGAAGCACGATACGCTGAGCCACCGGTACCTTACGCGGAGCACCACCCGAGCCACTTCGGCGTCCATCTGACTCGGAGACAGTCTGGAGACTCTCCCATGAGTCTCGACATTTATTACATTTATTTGGACTTTATTTGTGTGTCATGTGTGTTTATTTAGTTTTATTCAGTTTGTAATTTAGATTGTAAGAGGGGTTTATTTGTAATTTGGACTCCCTGGGTCCCACGGGCCCCCCAGCCCTCCTCCCATTGATCCACCTCAGCCCTAGGGCCCATGTGGGGTCAGTCAACATTCCAATGGTGGGCTTCTAGAAGGGTGGGTCAAGTGGGGGACAAAGGACTTAAAAAGTCCAAAATGGAAGCCATATGGTCCAAGGGGCGCCCTCCCTTTAGAATAACATAGGAAATTCTTGTAATTTCTTTATTTTGGTCCATAACACATGGGGAAATTAAAATGTGGACTTCCCCTTTTACCCCCCCCCCCCAAACCTAGATCTAGGGTTATTTTATGTCTTTTGTCATTTCATATAAATACATTGTATTAACATTTTTAGTAGAATTAATGCATACAATTTGTGAGAATTTCCTTGGAGCAGCCTTGTGCGCCCCCCCCCCTCTCTCCTCTCTCTTCTACTTGCAGCTGGGAAGGTTGCATTCTGAGGTGGGAAGCCTCATCTATCAGTTCCGGTGATCGCCGCCGCCGCCATCGCACCACCACGGTCGTCGTCGGAATTCTGTCCACTCAAGATAGCAGACCCTTCCACGATTTTTAGCTCTCAGCCACGAGCTCATCTGGAGCCCTAATTTTTAGGGTGTGTTCCAGAGGTTCCCTTCATCTCTCATAAAAGCAAGTTTGGCCTCCAGAGCTCGTTTGATATTTTTCCATTTTCGTTCTTCATCTTTTCCCAGATCTGTCAGCTTTCTATTCACTGTGACAGAAAGCCTGAGATCTCCACCTTCGACCCACCTTTTGATTTTTCTTGGAGCCCCCAATTTTACTGGAGGTTCTGTCCACCTTCCTATCCA
The DNA here is from genome assembly GCA_022559845.1 of Amorphophallus konjac. NCBI lineage: Eukaryota > Viridiplantae > Streptophyta > Magnoliopsida > Alismatales > Araceae > Amorphophallus > Amorphophallus konjac. Next base: position 105,969,759 of record CM040121.1, read on the forward strand.
TCCCCAAATTTTCATGAAAAATTTTAAGCCCTTCATCTATTTTTAGAAATTTCATCTTCTTCCCAAGATCTGTTTAGTCCCCTGTTGTCCAGATCCGACCACCCGCCAGTATAAAATACTTTTCCCCACCCAAGTCTCCACAAAACCTTTCATAAAAATTATTTCCGTTTTCCTCTCTTTCCCCTCTACAATTTTCATGAAGAGCTCGAGGTCTGAATCTGAGTTTTACCCCGTGGTCAAAGGCAGTTCTCAGAAAACTTCCCTACTGCCCTGAGATTTCGGGCACTATCCAACAGCAACTTCAAAAATAGACTAAGGCTAGATCCGTGCAGATCCACTTTGTTTCTCTGGCCCTAGGTCGGAGTACTTCGAAATAGCTTTCCAACGACACCTTCTGTGCTTCGATCCGACATCAGGATTGATCGCAGCAGCCTATCTCGCCGGATCGCGCGCTGTAAAACAGAAGCACAAGTCCGTGGGCAGCAACTCCAAAGCTTGGAGATCGGAGCCGATCGGCCTCCGACCGGCGTTCCCGCTCGACCACCTTCCAGGGAGGCGCACCACCAGAGGTCTCCATCACAGCGGGACCCACCCCATCAGACTCGGAGGATAGAGCGGTCCGTGGGCCCCACGAACCCGTAGATCGCGCCATCCGGACAGCACGAAAACGCGGAATCGGCACCGACGGAGCGACATCAAGATGCTGCCCGTCAACCCAATTCGCGTGACTCCCGGGCCCCACATGTGACCTGTTACCTCCCTGCGTGGAGTGGGTCAAAATCATTTTACCGCTGTAATAATTGTTAACCGGGAGTCCAATTTTGGCCGGGGTTATCTTCCCCACGTCGGGTGCGTGGAGGTACGATCGTAACTTCTCGGCATTACTTTGCTTAGCTAGTATATGGTCATATGCCACTGTGAGAGCGTAAGATTCTAGCCCGTGAGTCCATGTCACCGCTGTGAGTAAGAGAGTGACCCATCCCGTGGCTCGATCCGAGCACGGAAGTGAGTCGGACTACCCTTAACTCTGCCGGTTCCTCAACCGTGCACGATCCGCGTTTCCCTCGCTTGGGATGACGAGTGAGCTTGCGTTTCTGTTAGCGACGTATAGCCCATAGGAGCTCTTAGTGTCGGGCCTAATGTCTCTCCCATCGTATGTTGCTGGTCGTGTGTGCATTTAGAGTCCGAGGTCCATATCACTTAGAGTTGGTCCCCGCGTCCGTCCCGCATCAGACGCCATCACTATATGTCGTCAAGGTCTGGCGGCCGAGGTTAGCGAAAAGCTTCTTGGCACCAATATCAAAGGCTTCGACCAGCTCAACTCGGCAGTCACCGAGATAGAGATGTTCTTCCCCGACAACCCGAGCTATACTGCAGCAAAGGGTAAACAAGCGCGAGAACGCCAGCCCGGTAAGGGGGTGAATATCATAGAGTTCATCCCTGCCACTAAGGCCAGTAAAGCGGTCGAACCCAGTGGCTCTGACAAAAAGCCAGCGGACAAGCCGGTTGCTCCTTCTTTCTCAGAGCGTATGAAGACACCCTTCTCCTTCAAGAAGGAACATACGATGAAGCTCTTCGACCTCTGCATGGCCCAGAAGATTATCGAACTGCCAGAAATCCGCAAGCCGAACGAGGCGCTAAAGACCGACGATCCCAGTTACTGCCTGTACCATCGCATGCTAGGTCACTCAATTGAAGATTGCTACGTCTTCAAGACTCAGGCACAGAAGCTGATCCGAGACGGCCTCATCAAGATGAAGAGCGGTCTCGTCGACCCTCCGCAACCACATACGTGGGCCAGGCCAGCTAAAGCGGCGCGCGTGGCTCACCCCTCAGCCAATGTCATCCACATGATAGCCGCATTCTCCCTTTTTGATGATGAATCAGAGGAGCCCGACGCTAATCGAAGGGGACGTTCGATCTTGTATCCAGGGTGGAGGCCTTGGCATAATCAGAGACTTCTCTCCTTCCCTAGGGAGAGAACCCGGCGACTCTTCGACATCCTCATCGAGAGGGGGCAAATCATGCCCTGCGACTCGCCTGCCGACTATACCCATTGGGATCGTAGTCACCCCCAGTATTTCCCCTTCCTTGCCAGAATCTGTAACTCGATCGAGTCCTGTGAGGAAGTCCAATATTTCATCCAGGAAGAGATCCGATGGGAGTAGATCGATGCAGAAGGAAACTCCATGTCGCTCGTCAGGCTTCGGCAAGCTGTCGATGAGACCCTGAGCATCGCCAGGGATGCGCCAGAGCGGCCAGACCCTCCTCAAGAGAATGGGCACGGGCTGCCTTACCAGCATCCTTCGGAATGGCTCGAGTTTCGGACTGACAACCAAGAAGCACTCGAGCGACTGCGAAGGCGTAGAGAGCAGAAGGCCAGTCAAGAGACGGAATCGATTAACCTCTCGGTCAAAGTCATCCATTCCCCTGCTCCTCCGGCCCTCGAGGGCTCTCAAGCATCTACGGCTAGCCAGCCAACCCCAGCCACTTCGACCGTGTAATGGCGGTCCTGGCGAGAGCTAAAGTCTCTCCCTTTTCCTGAAGAAGACACTGCCAGGCTCCTCCGGGTCCTTCTTGGCCGGGAGGACGTTATAGTGGGAGAGACGATGACAAGCTCTACGACTCTTCCTGGTTTTCCTCCTGTCCTATCTCCGCCATCGACAGTTGCGGATAGGAAGGGAAAGCAAAAACAGGGTGAGGCCCCACCTCAACCTCGTGACACCTCCCTAGCGGAGGGGCCGTTCCGTCCTCTTCGACTGCCTGTCGTCACATTCCGGAGTACAAATAAGACATCTTCAGAGTCTTCAGCGGCTTCGATTCAAGTGGTGGGCTTACCGCCACAAGGTTCCTCCATCCCGTAAAATCAGGATAACTGTGCAGAGCGACAATGTCCCGCAACACTGTCATTGGTCGCCAGGCCTAGCCCTCAGCATGGTTACAAAGGCAAGACTAAGGAGCAGGACGACCAGCGCACCTCTCTGTCTGCTCCTCAACAGAAGCCGTCACCACCGCGGCTAAGGCATCAAACTGCACATACGTCTTCGGACGCCAGCACCAGCCTACCGACTCCTCGTAGGCTCCCATCGCCACCGCGGGTAAGGCACCAAACTACGAACACGTCTTTGGATGCTAGTCCCAGCATTCCGACATACCGGGAATTGCCGCTCGAGGTAATTGAGTAGGCGATTAATGGCACCTTCCAGATACAACAAGCGGAAGGCGCCTGGATCGAGATCCGGGCGAGGAAGAGTCATCGACCTCACCCTACAAGGGCGTCAGCTCGGAGATATCCTCATCAGGATTTGTCAACTCCGGCTCCAGCACCTCTCCCTCCTACTCCCTTGGAGACGGCTATCGCCAAGAGGTAAGAGAAAAATAGAAGGAAGAACCTCAGAAGGCAGCTCAAGAAACAGGCTGAACAAGCAGCCGCCCTGCAATTCTCGGCCGTGCCAACGCCTCTCCAAAGACTCCAGTGGCTCATTGATGACCTGGAGGAATACGTTCCCCCTCGTCCTACCGGGGCTCTCCCACTCGACAGCTACATCCCGTGGGAAGAAATGCAGAAACGAGCCCGCCTCAGAAATTGGGTCCAAGAGATGATCCAAAAGCTCAAGAACGGCGAAAGACTCGTGATCCCTGGCGAGCTCTCCTTGTGCTATAAAGACAAGGAGATCACCCCAGAGCAGCTGGAAGGAATGCTCCGGCACTGTACCTGCAACATGGTGGCCATCCCACCTCCCGACAATATCAACGCTTCTCGGCGGGGCGAGCCAGTAGCCTCCTGGACAAGAGAAAGGGCTAATGCCCCCCTTGGGCTCCAGCCCGCTCCAGAGCACACCGGCTGTGGCTGAGGTCGTGGCCGGGGACGTGGTAGAGGCCGTGGGAGAATTCCCGAGCTACCCCTCTCTCCGTCCACCTTCGACCCGGAGCGAATCATCCTCTTTCGAGGAGAGGAACCGGCTCCCATCCCGAAAGTAGAAATCCGGGGCGGACTCGATATCTTCGATCCTTCCGACATCGACAAGGCTGTTACTAGTCTTCCAGCCCCTGCGCCAGTACCGACTTCTGCAGTAGAGCAAGCGGGACCATCCGGTAAGGACGAGCCAGCCCGCCAATCACCCCCAGAAGAGCCGTCATTGGCATCCCTGTTCCAAGAGCCCGCTGGTGATCGAAGTCAATTTGGTCCCAGTGATAAGGGCAAGGCAGTGCAACTTCCCGATGGGGAACAGCACGGCAGCTCGCAGAAGGCTCAGCTCGACATTCTACCCTCTCTAGAGGATGCTCGAGCCCGAGCGGACCGAAAGGTCCTCCACCAAATGAAGCGCTTCCCTGCCAACATTTCAATTTGGGAAGCCATCGCTTGGAGTAAGGATCTGAGGGAGACCCTTATCAAAATACTCCAAGAGCCGGAAGTCTATGAAACGCATGCCGCGGAACTGAGGGCGGTTGCCTATGGGGCCTTCGCAGCCACCATCACTTTCACAGAGAAAGACATGCTGCTATCCCCTCCGTGCCATAATCGTCCTCTTTATATGAAGGGGAAGATCAACGGACATGATGTGAATCGGATCCAGGTGGACGCCGATGCCGCTGTTAACATCATGCCGCTAAAGACATTCAAGTCTTTATATCTGACCCCATACCTCCAGAAGGTCCAGGCGGTCAAGATATCCGGCTTCAACCAGAACACCGAGGACGTCCTCGGCCGGGTAGACATCGATCTGGTGCTCGATGATTTCACCTCTAAGGTGACATTCTACATCATCGACTCCAACACGTCTTATAAGATGCTATTGAGAAGACCCTGGCTCCATGAAAACTGGGTCGTCCCGTCGAATCTCCACCAATAGATCAAGTGTGCCAATGACGGAGAGCAACACAAGGTCTTTGCAGACCTGTCGCCATTTATACCAGCAGAATGCAACCTAGCCGACGCTGCGCTCTACTTCAAGGGGATTAGTCCGTACCCCATGATTAAGAGCAAAAGCAACGGTTGGCTCTCAAAGGAAGATGATGATGATCTCTTCTCTGTTGACGAGGAAAAGGCCAAGCTTCACCAACTGTGTCTCAGCTCCATGTCAACCCCAGATCGCCCTGAGAGGCGCCAGATCGACTTCGAGGCTAATCTTATTAGCCGAGCTATTGGCAAGAGTATATGCTTGCCACCAGACTGCTTCCAGCTCCCGTGTGCATCCGAGAAGCACAATGTCAAGTCGCTGACAACATTCATTGTCACCTTCAAGCGACAATGTCGAAACAAGAAGAAGGCTAACAAGGACAAACCTATTATCTTCTACAAAGGAGACATGGTCCGTAAGGCCCCGCCAGATGATGACTTCGGCTGGTCTAGGCAGGCCGATAACACCCCAGAAGCAGTTCAGGTGTTGGGCGACCTGTCGCCGCATATTCAAGAAATGTGTTTGAAACAACACATTCCCCTGTGGCAGACCTCTGCCCAACAAAGATACTTCCGTCGACTGTGGGACCCTTCCCAGGTCCGGGGGCAACCCCCGTCCTTCCATAAGGATACCAGGGGGCTTGGCTACGACCAGGATTGGGACTTCTGCATCCACTACGCAGTTAACGTCATAGGCTTGGTACCACCAGCCGACGACCAAACAAGAGCTGAAGCCAAATTCGACTGCTCCGGGGATGAGGGAGAGGAAATCTAGACCCCAATCTCCGCCAAAGCCAGAATTCCGGTTCAAGACGTCAGGGAACCTTCTTCGCCTCCCTGCCAGGACAAAGGGGCAGAAGAAGCTCCTCCGGCTTCTTAACCAGTCGAGGAACCCAGTACAATAAACCCTCCTGAGGGGGGGGATCTCTCCGGTCCTAGCTGCGAGGGATTGTCAGCTTCGCCAGGCAATCCTGAGGAGACCTCAGCAACTACAGTTGACGACTTCCGGCCTAAGGTCGGCGGCCCAGATCAATCCCCAGTGGATTCTGATGACGACCACTCTCTAGTCCCTTCCGTATCAATCGGTGGCTTCGAGAACCAAGAGATACACAAAGCCGACACTAATGATGATGATTTCATCGACCTCCAACCCGCTCCTCCCGAGCTGGAGGATGGCGGCCAGGCGACCGTCGACGATCTCGTGGAGATCAACCTGGGCGACGATGAAGCCCCTCAGCCTACATTCGTTAGTGCCCTCCTCACTGAGGTAGAGAAGCAGAGCTACAAGCAACTCCTGCTCGAGTTCAAGGACTGCTTCGCCTGGACCTACAAGGAGATGCCAGGACTAGACCCCTCCGTAGCGGAGCACAATATGGCCATTTCTCCCTCAATCGCTCCGGTCAAGCAACCACAGCGACGCATGCGTCATGAGCTAGAGCTCCAGGTCTCGGCTGAAGTCCACAAAATGGCGGAGGTCGACTTCATCGAGCCGTGCATCTACCCGATCTGGATCGCCAATGTAGTCCCAGTCAAGAAAAAGAATGGTCAAGTCTGCGTCTGCGTCGACTTTCGAGACCTCAACAAAGCCTGTCCTAAGGACGACTTCCCATTTCCAATTACTGAAACGATGGTCGATATGACCACCGGTCATGAAGCCCTGTCTTTCATGGACGGGTCGTCCGGTTATAATCAAATCTGGATGTCCCTCAAAGACAAGAATCACACAGCCTTCAGATCCCCCAAGGCAATTTTCAATTACAAATGCATGCCCTTCGGGTTGAAGAATGCCGGCGCTACTTACCAAAGGGCTATGACCAAAATATTCAACGAGATGCTGCACAACACCGTCGAATGCTATGTCAACGACCTCGTCGTTAAGACCAAAAGGTGTGAAGACCATTTGCGCGACCTTCGCCAAGTCTTCGAGCTTCTCCGGCAATACGGGCTCAAGATGAACCCCATGAAGTGCGCCTTCGGCGTATCCAGCGGAAAATTTCTCGACTTTGTCGTCAGGTACCGAGGAATCGAGGTGGATCCCAGCAAGATCAAAGCGATCCAGGAGCTTCCACCACCCAGCAACATCACTGAACTCAGGTCCTTCCAAGGGAGGCTGACTTACATTCGGAGATTTATTTCTAACCTCTCCGGTCGATGCGCGCCTTTCAGCAAGCTGATGAAGAAAGACGCCCCGTTCACATGGGACTCAGAATGCCAAGCGGCTTTCGAGCAAATCAAGGAGTACCTTCTTACTCCCCCAGTCCTGGGAGCACCAATCAAGGGTAAACCCCTCATCCTTTACATTGCCGCCATGGACGCTTTGTTAGGAGCTCTGTTGGCGCAGATCAATGAAGAAGGTAAAGAGCAGCCCCTCTATTACCTTAGCCGGAAGCTCATCGGTGCCGAGTACCGCTACTCCCCCATGGAGAAGGTCTACTTAGCACTAGTGTTCCCAGTTAAAAAGCTGCGGCATTACCTCCTGTCTCATCGGGTCGAGCTTATATCTAAGCACAACCCCCTAAAGTATCTCCTTCGACGGCCTGTCCTCTCAGGCAGATTGGGGAGGTGGGCTCTCCTACTGATGGAATACGACAATACCTATGTCCCCAGAAAAGAAATCAAAGGACAGGGTATGGCTGAATTCTTGGCATCCCATCCAGTGCCAGATGATTCACCCTTCAACTCGGAGCTCCCAGACGAGGAGTCCCTTGCTACCCAATCACAACAACCGGTTGAACAAAGCGGAGATGTCTTGCATTATTGGCAGCAAAGCGCTCTCACAACCAACGTACCTTGCTGGGAGCTCTACTTCGACGGTGCTTCTCGAGGGATCACCCGGAGCAACCAGGATCCAGTCACCATGGCGGGTGCCAGCATTATTTTCCTGACTCCTCAGGGCGGAGTTTTGTACAACTCTTGCGCCCTCATGAAGTCCCTGACCAACAATGAAGCCGAATATGAAGCTCTACTTATTGGGCTCCAGATGGCTCTCCACATGGGCATTAAATGCCTTAAAGCCTACGGGGACTCCCAGCTGATAGTCCGGTAGGTCCTCGGCATCTATGACGTGCGGAAGCCAGAGTTGGTTCCATACCACACCGCCGTCACCAGATTAACCCAGAAGTTCTATTTCTTCGAAATAGATCACATTCCCAGAAGCAGCAACGCCCAGGCGGTTGCTTTAGTAAAATTGGCCGCAGCCATCAAGCTCCCACCCGAGGGCGAGGTCGACATCATCGTCAAGCATCAATGGCTGATGCCGAGCTCACTCGAAGGTGACACCGGTCTCACCATTTACGAGGTCCACGGCCTTGACCAGAGCCCACCTCCAGAAGAAGATGATTGGCGTGCACCTATCATCAAATTCAAGAAAGGGTGGCTTCCCCCTGACCGAGCTCAAAGAGTCCAGCTACTCCGCCGAGCAACCTCTTACGAGTTAATTGGCGACTCCTTGTATTGGCTCGTCCACGAGAAGGACAAGTCGGTTCTCCTGAGATGTGTCTCTCTGGCGGAAGCTCGAGCCACCATGCAGGAGGTCCACTCCGGATTGTGCGGTGCACACCAGGCCGGAGATCGGATGAAGCACAACATCAAGCTCAAAGGTTTCTACTGGCCGATCATGTATGCGGATTGTGTCCAGTATGCCCGTGCATGCCATCAGTGCCAAGCCTTTGGCCCAGTACCCAGAAAACCTCCTAACCCACTGCATCCTACGGCCCCCACCTGGCCATTCGCTAAGTGGGGCATGGACATCGCGGGTCCTTTCCCGCCATCTTCCAAGAGCCATAAATACATCTTGGCCGCCACTGACTACTTCTCTCATTGGGTGGAGGCTCTACCCTTGCGAGAGGTCACCGGCGAAGTCGTTGCCAGATTCGTCCGGCACAACATCATATACCGATTCGGTACTCCCAGCCACATAGTGTCCGACAACGGGACACCCTTCAAGAATAAGGCCGTATACCAGTTAGCGGTCAAATTCCAAATCGACTGGAGAACCTCTTCAGTCTACAACCCTCAGGCCAATGGCTTAGCGGAAGCCTTCAATAAAACCATCTGTAAGCTCCTAGCTAAAGTGGTTAGCCACCGAAAATGTGACTGGGGTGAAAAGGTCTTCGAGGCATTGTGGGCCTACCGGACGGTCTACAAAACCCCTACGGGGTGCTCACCATTTTCCCTTGCCTACGGGTCAGAGGCGGTTATCCCCATCCAAGTCCAGCTAGCCTCTTATCACGTGGCAGTCCACACCAGCCTTGCCAGTTCTAATGAAAACGAGTACCAGAGAAGGCTAGGAGAGCTCGCCGACCTAGAAGGCAAGCGACTCAAAGCCTACAAACACCTACAAGCATACCAGGCCCGCATGGCCCGGGCCTATGATAAGCTCGTCAGGCTGCGAGCTTTCAAGCAAGGCGACCTCGTCATGATCAAGCAAAAAGAGGTCATGGCAGAATGCTCCAGTGGAAAACTACAGCCAAATTGGTGAGGTCCATACATCGTCCAGAATGTCTATGAGGGTGGGGCCTACACGGTTGTTGATCACAAGGGTCACAGACCGTTCCTGCCTCTCAACGGCAAACACATGAAGCTATCTTACGCTCCAGAGCATGAGTTCGCGCGCCAGCCAGACTAAGGCGCACGTCCCAGCTATTACCAATAAGGCCGATCCTCCCCCGTGGAGGATCCCACTGGCCAGTCCTTCCAGTCTTCAATTCCCAGTCAACCAGCCGGCTCGGCTCCTCGGAACAGCCGCCGGGCATCCGTTGGAACCGGTCTCTTGCCCCCGTTCCCGTCACCACGGGAGCACGGACCCCTCTGTACCAGCGCCAGTCTAGCCGCCAGGCTCACAGGTAAGTCAAAAATAAATAGATAAATAAAATGGGGTTAAAAATAGAGATACCCCGACAGACCCAGTCATCCTCACCACAATGGGGTGGCTGGGGGCAAAAAGGCCAACAACCCGGCTGAGGTGGAAACCCGAAAGGGCACCTCGGGCAAAATCGGAAAACCCCTCGACGTGAAAACCCGCAAGGGCACGTCGAAAAAAGCTAAAGGGGATCGGCTCTGGCGAAAACCCGAAAGGGCGGTAGAGCCGATAATGAGAAAATGTTCTTCTCCCTACCAGTCAACACGGCCTTCCATCTGTCCTTTGATGGGCCGCTAGCCTCACTCAGAACCAGTCCCCAATCCACTTGCACTGCTACGGCGCAATCCCTTCAAACCCCAGTTAACCCTGCATTACTCCCGCTCAGCTTGGCCAACCGCTGGCCCTCACCTCAAAGTCACAGTTCAACCAGTCCCGATAACGGTCAAGCTCCCAGTCACCGTCTCGGTAAACCTACATCCTAACACATTCCCAGACATTTACTATTCCCTACCCCGACATCCCACATATCCAGTAAATCCAGAGCCTTCCAGTTCATCATAATCCCAGTTCTCCATACAACCCCAGATTCACTAGGTTACAACCCCAGTCATACCTTGCCATGGCGAAGTGGCCTTTCACCACCATGGCTCAAGAATTTCTAAAACCCTTAAGAGTGATCGAACAATATTCGGCCAACCACACCTTCTAGTCTCAGGTTACGTCCCCTGACAGTAATATGCTATGGACGGCAGTCTCCAAAAAAAAATATAAAAAAATGGGGTTAAAAATAGAGATACCCTGGCGGCCTCAGTCAAGTCTCTCTACGAGACGACTGGGGGCAAAAATTGCCACCAACCCAGCAGAGGTGAAAACCCAAAAGGGCTTCTCAGGTAAAATCGGGTAACCCCTCGGTGTGAAAACCCGCAAGGGCGCACCGGAAAAAGCTAAAGGGGGCCAACTTTGGCGAAAACCCGCAAGGGCTGTTGAGCTGGTAAAGAGAAAAAAAACTTTCTCCCTCTCCACTTTTCACTTACAAAGCCATCGGCCATGACACGTACCGATGCCGAGCTCAACATCACTTCACGACAATGGTGGCCACTACACCCCCGAGGGTCGATCATCGCCAGCTTTTAATTCCAGTCTCGGCTACAACGCCTTCACAGGCCAGTCGCCAGTTTCCAGTTTCGGCTACAACGCCTTCACAGGCCAGCCGCCAGTCTCTAGTTTCCAGTCTCGGCTACAACGCCTTCACTGGCCAGCCGCCAATCCCCAGCTTCCAGCCTCGGCTACAATGCCTTCACAGGCCAGCCGCCAGTCTCCAGTTTCCAATTTTGGCTACAACGCCTTCACAGGCCAGCCGCCAGTCCCCAGCTTCCAGTCTCGGCTACAACGCCTTCACAGGCCAGCCTCCGGTCCCCAGCTTCCAGTTTCGGCTACAACGCCTTCACAGGCCAGCCGCCGGTCTCCAGTTCCAGCTTCGGCTACAACGCCTTCACAGGCCAGCCGCCAGTCTCCGGTTTCCAGTTTCAGCTACAACGCCTTCACAGGCCAGCCGCCAGCCTCCAGCTCCCGCCTCAGCTACAACGCCCTCATAGGCTAGCCGCCCAGCTTCCGATCCTAGCCTCGGCTACAACGCCCTCACAGGCCCAGCCGCCAGTTTTCGACTCCAGCCTCGGCTATGACGCCTTTGCGGTCTAGCAGCCCAGCTTCCGATCCCAGCCTCGGCTACAACGCCCTCAGAGGCCCGACCGCCAGTTTTTGACTCCTGCCTCGGCTATGACGCCTTTGCGGTCTAGCTACCCAGCCCCCAGTTCCAGTCTTGGTTATAACGCCCTCTCGGGTTAGCCACCTGGCTCAGTTCCAGTTCTCAGCCATTGTACCTTTCTAGGTCACCCAGCTGGTTTCAGCTCCAGTCCCCATTCCCAGTCACAGTCCCAGCTTCAATTTCCAGTTCCGGTCTTGGTTGCCATGTCTGCCCAGGCCGTCCAGCTAGTTCGATCCCAGTTTCCCAGACACGTACGAATCCCATTTTCTTTGGCTGACGGCACAATGTTAGCCCATATTCCACCATCCAGTTCAGGGTCAATACACACCCTCCAGAATCACCTCTGTAACCCTAAATCACGTAAGTCGTCCCGTTCTTACGGGCCTACGTTAGTCCCGCGGTACGTGGGCCTCCATCCCCCGGGAGGATTGACCCCCACATATAGCCTTTCTTTCCCTTACTACCCAGCTCTCAACCTCCAGTTTCTAACACCGAGTTCCTTAAACCCGGTTCCTGTCATCACTCATGGCAATGCGTCGTAGGACAAGCAAGCGCGACTAACAATAAGGGGTCGTCAGTTCACGCGCATCATTCCATTCCATCAAAGAAGGGAGGGAACAACCCAGTAAACAAAGGATCTGGAATTCATTAATACTCTGTAAAGGGAGTCCAAGACATCCCCTTGGGGTAACAAAATCCATACACTCTAAACATCAAAAAAAAAGAGAGAAGGAGAAGAGGGGAAAGATACAATCAGGGCTTCGGCTCAATCCCCTCCAGCACCGCAAGATGAAAGTCCGCTGCTGCAAGCTCCACCTCCAAGGTGGACAAGAGCTGGACACTGGCTCCGGCTGTAGCCTCAGCCGCCTGCCACTCGGCTCAGACGCGCTCAGCAACTACCTGCCGCTCCTCCCAGGCCTTCCTCAAGGCCTCGACCTAGCTCTCCACCTCCCTCAGCTATGCGGCTCGCTCTTGAGATGCTGACGCGGTCGCTTCGGCGTGACTCCTCTGCTCAGTTACGGCTGACACAAGCCGAGCTCGCTGCTCCTGCGCCTCTCGGATCGCCGCTATCCTCTGAGCCCCTATGCACCTGAGCCTCGTGGAGTCACAGGTATTCGGCCCAGATCACAGCCAACCTGGACATCCAGAGCTCACGTGGGAATCCGAGTGCGCGATAGCCCTGGGTGCACTCCTGTAGTCGCTACCTCAGGTCCTCTGGAGAAGGGAGCGGCTCGCTCTGTGAGTAGCCTCGCGCCCGCTGGAGTAGGGCGGCACCTGCACTTGCCTCCAGCAACGGCTCTGGCGGAGAGGCGAATGGAGGCCACTCGACCCCTAAATCTAGGGAGAGGTCTCCGGAATCAGCCGGCACTCCAGTGGAACCTGCATAGTTCCAACAAACACCAAAGGAAGTAAGTCATACATAAAAGACATCCTTCGACAAACAAGGTGAAAAACCTGACAAAAAGAAGGAGACAAGTCTTGAGTCCTTACCTGGAGCAAGTACAGCTGCCCCCGTGGCATCGTCTGTCGGGGTCGGGGAAGGTAACTGCACCTCCGCCTCCACGGCATCACCTGTCGGGGTCGGAGAGGGCAATGGTTCCTCCACCATCCGATCATCTCCAGCAATCACGGGTGGGACAGGAGGCTCCTCCTGCTCGCCCTCATCAGGAGCCGACGCGTGCTCCTCCCCAGAATCTGACGCTGCAAATAACTCAAGAACGTCAGCACCCTGCTTCATAGAGCTGACAAGCACCAAATAAGGATGGAGAGGACCACTGTATACCTCTAGGAGGGGTCCCCGTCGGAGCCTCCCTACCAGCGGAGGCCCCGGAGGACGAAGAGCTCGAGCTCAAACTCTCCCCTGTCTCCATCTCCGAGCCGCCGTCGTCTAAAGAACTCAACGAGCTCCCGGATGAACTCCCAGAGGTGGCCGAATCTGAAGCTCCTGCAAGCCAGCGCAGTAAACTAGGTCATCACAAGACCCAGCTTTATATAAGGATGCCTCTCCAGCTAAGACTTGCAAACAAAAAACTCACCGGCCGGAGCGCTCCCCTCCAAAACCTTCTCAATATCGACAATCTCCTCGTCGCCCTCAGCAGGGGCCACTTTTGTAGGCCCCTCCTCCACCATCTCGGCCCCGTTACGGGGCAGCTCACCCTCTTCTAGGAGTGAAGGTACACCTGTAAACAATACCGATAGGACTTCAGCACCAGAAGACAATCAACAATGAAAGGCCTAACATAAGTGGTAAAGTCTCCAGCTACGCACCTAAGGGTCCCATGCTCGAGGACCCGACCAGCACCACAGTGCAGGCCGACACCACGGTCGGCAGGGAAGCTCGCTCCACCCCCGCCAACAGCTGCGGCAGCAAGCTAGACACTTCCTTGGTCGCTGGCAGCATCGAAGCACTCCTCCCCTCAGGCTCCCCCTCAAAGGAGGGAAGAGACACTGAAGGATCGGTGTGGGCCAGCTCCTGAATCATCTCCAGAGTAGCGGCTGGATCCTCACCTGACAAATGACATCATAAAGTCAGTCAGTATCGGCATCCCCGCAACTCTATAATGGAAGGGCAATACTCTCTGTAACCCAAGCCTGTTGAGTTATGGTTTTGATGATTATTGTGATTGTTAAGTTATGGTTTTGATGATAACTAAACTTAATGTGTGATTACGTGATGATAACTAAATTTATAGTTGATTGCACATGTTCTTGTTGACTGTGTACATTCATGTTGTTGTTTAAATAATATTGAGTTGACAAATGGCTTTTGAGGCTACAACATGATTGTTTGAATGCATGGTCATATGGTCTTGTTCCATGGGTGATCTTGTTGTTTTTACAAGAGGGAAGAGGTTTCATATTTACAAGAGGCAAGAGGTTTCATAACCTCTTTATTGTAGTGCCCATGTGGTCATTGGAGTCATCCTGTGGTTACTTGGGTCTTTCGACATCATCCTGTTAATGACTAAACACTATTAGTCATTGATGTTTTTCCACTCTTATATGACTAACCTACTTGATGCTCTTATATGACTAAACTACTTGATGTGCTTTCATGATAGATATGCCGAGAATTAGAGTGGAGATGGCAAAAGTGAAAGCTTGTTGATAGCGCCCAAGCAAGGATGCAAATCTCTTTTACAAGTAAAATTCGACACTTCATATTCGGCTCGTCACATATCCAAGGTCAATGCACCAAGAAGCATAGTCAAGAGAGCCCAAGGTCAAAGACTCAGTTGACACCTTAAAGACTGTCAAGGTTGATGCCACAGATGAGAAATGACTGCTAAAGGACTTAAGCGACGGAGCTGAAGAGGTTAACGGACTGAACCAGGGCAACCCGGGGTCTACCCAGCTGGCAATCGACCGCCAGCATAGGGGCGGTCGACCGCCCCTGCCAGCAACCCCCAGTCTACCGGTCTCTCAGTGGCGGTCGACCGCCAGCCCAGTAGCGGTCGACCGGGATTCCCAGGAATCATCCGTCTGCAGGTTTCTTAGTAGCGGTCGACCGCCAGCCCCTGCAGGTCGACCGCCAGCCCCGATAAGCCAAAAATATTGACTTTTGTCCATCTCGAAAGAAGCATCTCCTCTTGCTATTGTTTAATCCCAAAGCCACCAAACCCTCAAGAATTTGTGGATCTGGTCTAGGGCTTGTCCATAGACCTTCCGAGGGTTATAAAACATCATATTAGAGTCATAACCCTAATGATCCAAGAGATCCAAAGGGGAGGCTGTCCAAGGAGGAAGAAGAGGTACTGTAGCTCCGTGAACAGTACCTCATGCAACAAGCTCTTCATCTATCTCTAACCCATTCAAGGTATTTCTGAAGCCATCTACCTCAAGAAGGTGTAGAAGCAATCAAGGTTCAAAGCTACATCCATACACCTCTTCATCAACTCAAGGTGATCCAAGGGAAGAAGAAGAAGGATGCTACAAGGAAGAAGGAGCCATTCAAGCATCATCTGAAGGTACTCTAGCTCCATTTGAAGTCAGCAGTCTCAAAGGAAGAGAACAAGCTCACAAGCATCAAGAAGATACATGGATTTGTCCAAGGAAGAAGGAAGGGTACTGTAGCCGTGAACAGTACTCCGTGCAAGAAGATCTACATCAAATACAAAGCCATTCAAGCTGAGTCTCAAGCTATTCAAGTGAAGAAGGAATCAACGCGAACATCCAGAGCACACACTTAGGGGGAGCCTAAATCAGGAGCTTTCTAAACTGTGGTTTATTCATGTTTGTGTTTTGTGCTTTATAGTTTCATATTTTTGTTTCTTATAAACTGCAAACTCGTGTATGTGTGGATCGTTGTTGGATCTGTGGTCATGTGTGTGTGTGTCGTACTTGATTCGTGTGTGCGTAGGTCTTCTTAGATCTGCATG
Source organism: Amorphophallus konjac (assembly GCA_022559845.1). Classification (NCBI taxonomy): domain Eukaryota; kingdom Viridiplantae; phylum Streptophyta; class Magnoliopsida; order Alismatales; family Araceae; genus Amorphophallus; species Amorphophallus konjac. The sequence goes on from CM040121.1 coordinate 105,985,664, forward strand.
TGTGTGTGGATTTATCTAGATCTTAGTGTTTGTGTGTGTGGAGTGCTGCACTTGTCGCAGCGTGTGTGTGTCTTGTTGATCCGCTTGTTGGATCGTGTTGGAGACTTCGTCTCCGTGTGTGTGTGTGTGTGTGTTTTGGGGCGCGTCCCCATGTGTGTGGGTAGGCGTCATCCTGCGTGTGTGGTTGGAGAGTCATCTCCGTTTGGGGATTTATCCCCGAGTGAAGCCTCACAGGGTTTGGTGAGGGGTGGACGTAGGATTGCCGTTGTTGCATCCGAACCACCTTAAAAATCGCTGTGCATTGTGTGTTATTTGTGTGGTTTGATTGTTTTCGTTGTATGGTCGTGTATGAACGGAAAGTTTGAGAGAATTGGTTAATTAGTTTTCATTTGCTAATTATTGTTTATCACATATTTTGTAAAAAGGGTAAAAATTTTCGTAAAATTTGTTATCACCCAATTCACCCCCCTCATGGGTGTCATTGATCGCGGGACTTCAAAGCCATCCTGAGTCACACCGGGCTCCTGCCCGTCAATGTATGGGGGCACCTCACCTTGCATCTCAGGAGAAGCTGCGGTCTCTGATGCTCCTGCCATCTCTGCATGACACCAGTAACGATGTCAACTTCCAGAATCAAATACAGTCATAAACACGACATGCTCGGTTCTGGAATTATTTACCTGGTTGGGCGTCCTTTAAAGCCTTCCATGGCTCAAAGTCGGGGAAGGTCTCAACATTGGGGGCGATCTCGTCCATCATACGAAGAAGCCCCTCATATCTATCTCATGATCAACCCCGTCGTCAGGAAGGGGGTCAACCTCCTGAGGCGGCGAGAAGGCTGCATCAGCCCCGGCCTCCAGCGGCGCTGTGAAAAGCAAATCTAGTTGCACAAGGTTAGCCAATCGTCAAGGCTGAATCCATACAAAGCAAGTAGGCGAATATGGCACTTACTTAGAGCTGGCTCCGCCTCCATATGCTCCCTGGCAGCGGGTCCCCTAGAGGACCCACCAACCTCCCTGACTCCGACCTCCACCTGGGGGCGCTTCCTTCGGGGCTGAAGGGCCCCGTCACTATCCCCAGAAGATGTCCCTGTGGAAGGATGACCCTTGTCCACCGCAGGACCTGCAAATAAATACAACCACACATGATCTCTCAGCCATATGCCCTAGGAAACAACAAAACAGGGCTAGTAGGCTAATGAAAAGGTTTTACCTGAGGTCACGAAGGGGGTCAGAGGCAGAGGAACTAGCTGCTCCGGCTTTAAGCCCACGACCCGTGTAGCCTTCGCAACCGCCTCCTTCACGTCCCTAAGGGTGTAGGCACACTCGATAAGGGACACCAGCTCTACGGGCCCGACTGACCCGATCGCATGGGCGATGTGACGCCTCCAGTCATCAACCGTTGTATCTGCAAAGCTCCCCTCAGGGAGCACTCGGTCCAGCGAACCCCGCTGCTCAAACCCGCAGTCCGCCAGAAACTGGGTCCACCAAGTCCTTGACGCCTCGGGTCGAGGTGCCCTGACTCTGGTACCCCCAGGCGCCGCCCGCGCCTGCCTGAGGGGCTTCAGTGCCCCGTTGCCACCTCGCCCCGTCGACAAAGAGCCTCGGCCCCCCCGGGGCGCCTGCTGCCCCAGCCTCTCCACCTCTCGGCTGATCCGAGAAGAGCGAGTCCGCAGATATCCGTCATCCAGTGTGATGAGAGGCAGGTCCTCCCTCAAGAGATGGGTCTCCTCGGCTTTCCGGATCGCCGAGGCCTTCTGTCGGTACTGATGACTATGCTCGAACCACCATCTGGCGTAATGGACGTCGAACCGTCCCCTGGCTCCCGGCACCGGCGTCGGCAGTCCCTCCGGCTCTCGGCGACAGTAAAAGTCCCACCACGCCGCAGCTAGCAAATGGGTGTCCCGACCTTTGTACTAATGACCCGCCAAAGGGAACTCCAAGTTCGGTGGGATCTCCTGGTCGTACTCGAAGTTCCGAGCGAACCTGTGCGGGTAGTACGGCTCCGAGAAGCTCGTCACAGACCGGTGTAAAGGCAGCACCACCGGCCGGGTGCTCATCACCCACTCTGTGTACAACGACGCATCCGGCTCTGGCTGGTAAGGTAGGGCGCATGCCGCCCCACCATTCAAAGGCACCATGATTAGGTGGGAGTCCCTGGTAGCACCGTCAAAGGGAACACCCTCCTCGCCCCTGCCGGGCAAGTAATACAAGACCCTCCTGGGTTCCTCCAACTGCATCACTGCATCCCCATCGGGCTGTCCTGTGAAGCTGAACAACAATGGTGCCGCCTGGTTCGTCACAGACCCGCGAGACACCAACCCTGGGAATAGCAACTCAGCCCATGCACTGAGTGATGTGACACTAAATGCAGCAAGATGAAATGAGACCCTTGGACCTAATTCGCAAGAACACACAAGTAAGAGATCAAGCACAAAACGCCGAACACCGCGCGCACCCGATTCCCTAGGTGACTCGGTGATGCCGAGTAAGATAGTGGGTCTAGCCCCTAGCTGGTTAGAGGACCAGCACTTGCTAAGTCATCCCTCCCAAAGGTTGAAGGCCCACAATCACGGGCGGCCGGGGTGCCTTGGGGCACTAGGACACTCACTCACTAACCACGGTGACCACACGGCAAAGGTGGATCCGGGATCGAGCTCTCCTCCTCACCGACCAGCGGACTAATGAAACGGATATGAAATGAACAGAAATGATGGAGCAAGGTTTTAGAGGCTTACCTAGCCGGCTTGAGGAAGCCGACTTCGCTCGGAGACGAGGGCGAGCGGGGAAGTGTGTTCCCCGCACACTGCGCCGGTGTAGCTTCACGCCTGCGAGAATATCATTACAACACTACTCCTCACGCAGGAGGGGTGGCCTTGGGGTGGGGAATTAATAGCTTTACACCCAAACACTACCACCTCACAGGGTGGGGCTTTCAGCCAGCCAAGCGGGGAGGGGAGGATGGGCCGAAACGGGTAGAAGAGAACTAAGGAAGTTGATGCAGCCGGCTAGAATTCTGGACGGGAAGCCGCTGTTGCCACCGTCCCGAGCTAGTCCGAACTCCGATTTCGAAGATTCCACCTCCTGGAGTTTCCTGACTTGATGCTGGTGATGTCTGAATTTTTGGACGGCCTCTGGAGTCGGAGACTGGTGACACCGGCGACTGAACCGAGGCAGCAAATGTGGTCTCTGGCCGGACCTGTTCTGTAGCAGTAGGTTGCAGACACTGTGGTGAACTCTCCCGAACTCCGAATGGCACGAAACCAGCGGCGTTGTCTTCGTGGTTGAAGTAGCTAACAGCAGGAAGTGGTGGGGCGACGATCCCAGGTCGGTGGTGACTTGGGTCCTGGGAAGAGTGAACTCTGGTCGATGCAGCCTGAGAAAACTGACCTGGATAGTGCGAGGGAGAAAATTCGTAACTCTGTCCCACGGTGTCCAAATGGTGATCCGTTTCCTGACCCTGAAAGGGGACAGAGAGGAGCAGAACTTTGATGAAGAAACCCGAGCCTGGTTCAGCCTTGGTTGATCGTGGCACCCTGTTCTTGTCGGTTCTGGTGTTGGATGGAGTCCTCTCTGCGCGATTGTGGGAGAATCGACCTAGCCAGCAGCTCCGATCTCAGAATGAGGTGAAACCACCTCGCCTTCGAAGCTGACGTGGAGCTCTTTCCAGGGATGTAGGATACGCCCTCAGCAGCACAAGGATGGAGCTGTGGCCGTCGCTGCAACTGGAGGTTGATCTTCAGGTCGGCCTGCACACGAAGCTGAAACTAGGATGACGGGGAAGAAGGCTTCTTGGGTGAGTGAAGGTGGGTGTGGTGCGGCCAAGTGGAGTTGTGGGGCTCTTGTGTGGTGTGTAGGGGGATGAGGAGGGGAGGAATGGTCGAAGTCTGCAGAGGGAGGGGGTGGTGGAGAGGGTGGACGCAGCAATGGGGAAGGAAGGTGGGGGTTCGGCCTTAGCAAGAGGGGAGGAGGAATGGGGTGGCTAGGGGCGAACTTGGGAGGAGGGGGGGTGGTATGGTCGACCTAGGGAGATGAAGAGACTCCTTGGGGAGGGGAAAGGGCCCTTGGGAGGTGGAAGGTTGCTTGGGGAAGGGGGAGGGAAGCCTTGGGAAGGGGAAAGGGTGCTTGGGGAGATGGAGTGATTAATGGTGTGAAGTAATGGGGTCTTGGGAGGTGAAGAGACTTGCCTAGGTGGCAAGTGATGTGGCAAGGGGTGAGGAGAGAGAGGAAATTTCGAACTAGAGAGAGAGAATTAGAGTGAGAGAGAGAATTAGACTCAAGTGGATGCAAGCTTTCAATAATTCTTCATTAACCACAAGAGGAGGGGTTGGGGCCCTATTTATAGGGAAATCCCTTTTACAAATAGGTCCTCGACACTTCACACACTAACACAAAAGCCAAGGGGAAGGGGGGGTGCGCCCATGGGCCTAGCCCAGAGGCAAGGGCCCATTAACAAGCACAAAGACTCATGTGACTCAACTAAGGATAATTAATTAAAAACCTAGGTACAAGACTCAAATAAAAGACAAAAGTACATGATAATGATAGGGGAAAATCACTCAGTGACCTAGGTAAAGATACAGAGATCCACTCCGGAACAGGGACGGCCTCCTAGCTGCTCCCGGGTGGGAGGGAAGTGCCAAGCCATAGGGAATCGCGAGTGATGTCCTCATCAATTTCCCCGGGCTGGAAAAAGCTCGACTCTGTCGAGTAGAGGCCCTCCCTGCTGCGGTACCGCTCCAACAGGTCAGGATCTAGCTGCTGGAGATCTTCCCTGCTCACCCAGGCGTCGTCCGAGGGTGGTCGTCCCTTCCACCGGACTAGATAGCGCTCATAAGCCTTGCTCCTTGTGTTGGTGACCTGTTCATCTAATATCCGCTCCACTTTATCACGCTGGTTCCTTAAGTTGGGTGGAGCTCTCTGTGGTGTGGGGGTACTCTCAAAGGATGGGTCTGGCCGGATATCCTCACTAGGTGTCACCGCGGGGCCCCTGTAGGGCACCAGGTCCGCCACATTGAATGTGGGGCTTACTCCATATTCTTCGGGAAGGTCCAATACATAAGCATTGGTGCCAAGTCGTCTCAGCACCTGGAAGGGGCCAGCCCCACGTGGTCTCAACTTTGAGGCATTCCCAGGGAACAACCTCTCCGTTCTCACCATCACAAAATCACCTATCTGGAACTCCTGGTGGCGACGGTGGGAATCAGCTGATCTTTTGTAGATCTCATTATTCTTGTTGATGTTCTTGCGAATTTCCTCATGCAACTCTCTAAGGTGTTGGGCAAATGACTCAGCAGTGATAGACACCCTAGCATGAGGGGGTAGGGGAATGAGATCAGTAGGCTTCCTAGGCTTGTAACCATGCACAGCTTCAAAGGGACTCATGCCTATGGTCCTACTGGTGGAATTATTGTATGCAAACTCGGCTTGGGGCAGAATGAGATCCCAATTTCCAGGACGGTCCTCAACAAGACATCTAAGAAGATTCCCCAGACTCCGATTGACGACCTCCGTTTGGCCATCAGTTTGGGGATGATAGGCTGTGGAAAATTTAAGCAAGGTCCCCATTAGGTGCCAAAGGGTTTTCCAGAAATAACTAGTGAATTTGACGTCCCTGTCAGAGATGATGGTCTTGGGTAGGCCATGGAGACGAACCACCTCATCAAAGAATAGACGGGCCACGTGGGAAGCATCAGAGGTTTTTGAACAGGGGATGAAATGGGCCATTTTTGAGAATCTGTCCACGACCACAAAGATGGAGTCATGCTTCCTCTGGGTTCGGGGTAGCCCTAACACGAAGTCCATACTTAGGTCCTGCCATGGCCGATCGGGAACGGGTAGAGGGGTGTATAGGCCAGTGTTTTGTTTGACTTGTTTGGCAGTCGCACATGTGCGGCATTGCCCCACAATCTTGGCCACATCCCTCTTGAGGCTGGGCCAATAGAACTGCCCCTCAACCAGGCCAATAGTCTTGTGTACCCCAAAATGTCCAGCTAGGCCCCCAGCATGTAACTCCCAAACCAATAAATCCCTTAGCGAAGTCCTAGGGATGCAAAGCCGATGCCCTTTGAAGAGGAACCCATCCTCTATGATAAAGCCATGGTGTTCTTGGGAGGAGTGGGTGGTTAGGTGGGTGTGGATGGGCCCAAATTCGGGACAAGTCGGGTATTCTTCCCTCATCCGATCGAAGCCTATGACTTCTACTCGGACGGTGGCTAATAGGGAGACCCTCCTGCTAAGAGCATCCGCAGCGCGGTTCTCACTCCCGGCCTTATGTTTGATCACAAATGTGTAGGCCTGGATGTACTCAACCCATCTAGCATGTCGAGCATTCAATTTCTGTTGAGAGTTGAGGTATTTTAGAGCCTCATGGTCGGAGAATATGACAAATTCTTTGGGTAGGAGGTAGTGCCTCCAATGGCGGAGGGATTGCACCACCGCATAGAATTCTTTGTCATAGGTTGTATATTTGAGCCTGGCATCACACAACTTCTCGCTAAAGTAAGCCACGGGATGTCCCTCTTGGCTGAGGATCCCACCAATTCCTACCCCAGAAGCATCACAAGTTACTTCAAAGACTTTGGAGAAGTCCGGGAGGCATAAAACCGGGGCTTGGGTCATTCTATCTTTGAGTTCCTGGAAGGCCTTAGTAGCTGACTTAGTCCATACAAAGGTTCCCTTTTTGAGGCAATCTGTGATTGGGGCTGTGATGGTGCTAAACCCACGGATGAACCTTCGGTAGAAAGTGGCTAAGCCATGGAAGCTCCGGACTTCATGGAGAGTGCGGGGCTCCGGCCAGTCAGTGATGGCTTGGACCTTTTCGGGGTCCATAGATACACCTTTGGTGGAGACAACATACCCAAGGAAGGTAATGGAATCTGTCATGAAATGACATTTTCCTACGTTGGCAAAGAGGCTTTCCTTCCTAAGGGTGGTGCAGACCTGCCTGATGTGGTTGAGGTGGGCTTCCTTGGACTGGCTGTAGATGAGGATGTCATCGAAATAGACTACAAGGAAAACCCCAATGTAGGGCCTGAGGGCCTCGGTCATGAGGCGCATAAATATGCTTGGGGCATTGGAAAGCCCAAAAGGCATCACCAGCCATTCATAGAGTCCATCTTTGGTCTTAAAGGCTGTTTTCCATTCATCCCCGGGCCTTATCCTCACTTGGTGGTAGCCACTTTTGAGATCTATCTTGGAAAAAATGGTGGCTCCCGCAAGCATGTCAAGCATATCGTCAAGTCTAGGTATAGGGAACCTATATTTGACGGTGATCTTGTTGATGGCCCTACTATCGACACACATTCGCCATGTCCCATCTTTCTTTGGTGTGAGAAGAGCGGGGACGGCGCAGGGGCTTTTGCTAAGCCTGAGAAAGCCTTTTCTAACAAGCTCTTCTACTTGCCTCCTTAACTCAGCATGTTCGGTGGGGTTGAGGCGATAGTGTGGTAGATTTGGAAGGGAGGCTCCCGGGACAAAATCTATGGCATGCTGAACATCCCTCATGGGAGGTAGTTGGTCCGGTAGTTCATCGGGAAACACATCCTTGAACTCTTCAAGGAGTGGGTATACTTCCACGGGATGGGGGTTGGAGGGTGTTGACTCTCCTAGACAAAGGACAACAGCGCACACGGGGGTTCCTTGGGCAACTTCCTCTTCTAACTCCTTTCTAGTGATGAGGTGGAGGCCTTTGATTGGCCCGGTGGGAACTTCGGGGATGGGGTTTTGGGAGGTTGATTGTGTGGGTGTAGGCGGGCCCTTGGAGCTTGGTGAGGGAATGGGAGGAATCCCCTTAGTGGGTGGTTCCTTTCGGGGTGGGGATGGGTTGAGGCGGATGACCTTCCCCTCGTGCACAAAGGTGCATGTGTTCGTCTTCCCATAGATAGTAGCATCTACATCGTATATCCAAGGTCTCCCAAGTAGGATGCTTCCTACGGCCATAGGTATGATATCACACCAAATTTGCCCTTGGTAGGATGAGAAGGTGATGGGGATAAGACAACATGTGCTGACGGGGAGGGAGTGGTTGTTGATCCATGACACACGGTAGGGTTTGGGGTGGGGTGTCGGGGTAAGCCCAAGGAGTTTGACGGTGTCCGGGGACACGGCATTTACACAACTCCCATTGTCTAAGATGATCTTCCTAACATGATTCCCAATTTTGATGAAAGTATGGAAGATGGAGGTCCTACGCCAATCCTCCTCTTGGGGTTGGGTAAGAGTGCATCTTATCACCCCAAGGTGGGCTGATTGGTGGTCATCTTCTACACCCTCTTCAATGAATTGCTCCTCGTACTCATCTTCCCACCCTATGGCAGCCTCGTACTCCTCCACATTCTCATGAGATTCTTGGGAGGTGGTGGGTACGCTCTCCATGACAAGATTGGACATCCCCTTGGAGGGGCATTGGGTGGCTATATGGCCATAACCATGACACCGGAAACACTTAATCGAACTATTCTCTGGGGCCTTCCCTTTGGAGATTTCCTCTCTTCGGGGATAGGGATTGGGTGGAGTGGTTTTGGTAGGAGGAGGGTTGGTTGACTGTGGGTAGGTCCGGGTGGGGGTACCCCCACTAGGAGTAGGGGTTTTCAACAAGGGCGGAAGGTTGGGTCGTGGACCCATGTTCCTAGGCTCAACCGGACGGGAAGGGGTGACCCTTGAATTCCTAAAGAACCTCTCCGTATCCCGAGCTATTTGATAAGCCATTTCAAGGGAATCCACATCCCTCATAATTAACTCCCTTTTGATGTATGGGTGGAGACCATTCCTAAATCGTGATAGGGTGACGGCTAACTCCTCATGTACTCCACATTTTAGAAGATAGGAGTCAAATAATTCTATGTACTCTACCACGGATTTTCCCTCTTGGGTGAGGCATTGCCATTCATCTAAGAGTGTTTGGGTGTAGAAGTGGGGAAGGTATTTGAACCTTAATTGGGCTTTCATGCCTTCCCATGTTTGAATGGGTTCTTCCCTCCTAATTCTCTTCCTAGTTTCAACACTCATCCAATAGGTCTTGGCCAATTTAGTAAGGTGCATTTTGGCTAGCCTAACCTTCCTCTCTTCGGTCATTGGGTACCAATCGAAGTATTGGTCCATAGCACTCTCCCATTCTAGGTACACATGTGGGTTATGTGACCCATCAAAGTTAGGAGCGTCAACTTTGATCATCCTAAGTAGGTAGTCATCCGGGTCATCCCTTGGTCGCCTCTCCAAAGCTCTATGTGGGCGGGGCCTCTCATTCTCGGGGTAATAGTCATTCTCTAAGTCCTCCCTTTCATGCTCAACCCGGAGTGGTGGGGCCCTTTGGGGAGTGTTCCTAGGGGGGGTCCTAGCTTCCTCAATCCTATCCAATCGAGTGACCACACCATTCATTCGCTCCGTGAGGGCTAGAATGGCAGCCTCTATCCGTTCTATAGGAGTTGGAGGAGTTCCCCTAGGGTCGTTTTGGTTGCCTTGGAAATTGGGATCCATGGGTGGATCGGAGGTAGTGGGATCGGGTCGGTATGGGGTGCCCCTACGGGTGGACATGCACAAGGTATTGATGAGGAAAATGCAATTGTCCTGGGACCTAGGCTTGTAGAGACAAGTCTAAAACTTGCTCTGATACCACTTGATGTGACACTAAATGCAGCAAGATGAAATGAGACCCTTGGACCTAATTCGCAAGAACACACAAGTAAGAGATCAAGCACAAAACGCCGAACACCGCGCGCACCCGATTCCCTAGGTGACTCGGTGATGCCGAGTAAGATAGTGGGTCTAGCCCCTAGCTGGTTAGAGGACCAGCACTTGCTAAGTCATCCCTCCCAAAGGTTGAAGGCCCACAATCACGGGCGGCCGGGGTGCCTTGGGGCACTAGGACACTCACTCACTAACCACGGTGACCACACGGCAAAGGTGGATCGGGGATCGAGCTCTCCTCCTCACCGACCAGCGGACTAATGAAACGGATATGAAATGAACAGAAATGACGGAGCAAGGTTTTAGAGGCTTACCTAGCCGGCTTGAGGAATCCGACTTCGCTCGGAGACGAGGGCGAACGGGGAAGTGTGTTCCCCGCACACTGCGCCGGTGTAGCTTCACGCCTGCGAGAATATCATTACAACACTACTCCTCACGCAGGAGGGGTGGCCTTGGGGTGGGGAATTAATAGCTTTACACCCAAACACTACCACCTCACAGGGTGGGGCTTTCAGCCAGCCAAGCGGGGAGGGGAGGATGGGCCGAAACGGGTAGAAGAGAACTAAGGAAGTTGATGCAGCCGGCTGGAATTCTGGACGGGAAGCCGCTGTTGCCACCGTCCCGAGCTAGTCCGAACTCCGATTTCGAAGATTCCACCTCCTGGAGTTTCCTGACTTGATGCTGGTGATGTCTGAATTTTTGGACGGCCTCTGGAGTCGGAGACTGGTGACACCGGCGACTGAACCGAGGCAGCAAATGTGGTCTCTGGCCGGACCTGTTCTGTAGCAGTAGGTTGCAGACACTGTGGTGAACTCTCCCGAACTCCGAATGGCACGAAACCAGCGGCGTTGTCTTCGTGGTTGAAGTAGCTAACAGCAGGAAGTGGTGGGGCGACGATCCCAGGTCGGTGGTGACTTGGGTCCTGGGAAGAGTGAACTCTGGTCGATGCAGCCTGAGAAAACTGACCTGGATAGTGCGAGGGAGAAAATTCGTAACTCTGTCCCACGGTGTCCAAATGGTGATCCGTTTCCTGACCCTGAAAGGGGACAGAGAGGAGCAGAACTTTGATGAAGAAACCCGAGCCTGGTTCAGCCTTGGTTGATCGTGGCACCCTGTTCTTGTCGGTTCTGGTGTTGGATGGAGTCCTCTCTGCGCGATTGTGGGAGAATCGACCTAGCCAGCAGCTCCGATCTCAGAATGAGGTGAAACCACCTCGCCTTCGAAGCTGACGTGGAGCTCTTTCCAGGGATGTAGGATACGCCCTCAGCAGCACAAGGATGGAGCTGTGGCCGTCGCTGCAACTGGAGGTTGATCTTCAGGTCGGCCTGCACACGAAGCTGAAACTAGGATGACGGGGAAGAAGGCTTCTTGGGTGAGTGAAGGTGGGTGTGGTGCGGCCAAGTGGAGTTGTGGGGCTCTTGTGTGGTGTGTAGGGGGGATGAGGAGGGGAGGAATGGTCGAAGTCTGCAGAGGGAGGGGGTGGTGGAGAGGGTGGACGCAGCAATGGGGAAGGAAGGTGGGGGTTCGGCCTTAGCAAGAGGGGAGGAGGAATGGGGTGGCTAGGGGCGAACTTGGGAGGAGGGGGGGTGGTATGGTCGACCTAGGGAGATGAAGAGACTCCTTGGGGAGGGGAAAGGGCCCTTGGGAGGTGGAAGGTTGCTTGGGGAAGGGGGAGGGAAGCCTTGGGAAGGGGAAAGGGTACTTGGGGAGATGGAGTGATTAATGGTGTGAAGTAATGGGGTCTTGGGAGGTGAAGAGACTTGCCTAGGTGGCAAGTGATGTGGCAAGGGGTGAGGAGAGAGAGGAAATTTCGAACTAGAGAGAGAGAATTAGAGTGAGAGAGAGAATTAGACTCAAGTGGATGCAAGCTTTCAATAATTCTTCATTAACCACAAGAGGAGGGGTTGGGGCCCTATTTATAGGGAAATCCCTTTTACAAATAGGTCCTCGACACTTCACACACTAACACAAAAGCCAAGGGGAAGGGGGGTGCGCCCATGGGCCTAGCCCAGAGGCAAGGGCCCATTAACAAGCACAAAGACTCATGTGACTCAACTAAGGACAATTAATTAAAAACCTAGGTACAAGACTCAAATAAAAGACAAAAGTACATGATAATGATAGGGGAAAATCACTCAGTGACCTAGGTAAAGATACAGAGATCCACTCCGGAACAGGGACGGCCTCCTAGCTGCTCCCAGGTGGGAGGGAAGTGCCAAGCCATAGGGAATCGCGAGTGATGTCCTCATCACTGAGGTAGTGAGTTGGCAGAAGCAGGCTCCGCTCACGTGGCTCCGGGTGCTCCGCCAGTACTCCCATTCCCTGGTAAACATTGGCCACAGCCGCTGGGGCTAAGGCCAGTCTCCGTCCTTCTGCCAATTGGCATGCAGGCCACAACAGCTCTACTCGCAGTAGGCCGTCCTCCCCGTGGGGGACCACGAACGTCGCCAGCCAGTACGCCAAGTACGCGGCCAAGTGCGTCAAATCTGGCAGTCGGTGGGGGTTCCACCTCTCCCGTGGAGCGTAGATATACCACGGATGCATCCTGAATCACAGCTCCACCTCTGTATACTCCTCCTAGGGAGTCTGGTCTCTGGCGAACTCCTGGTGAAAATAGAAAGGACCGTTGTAGAAATGACGGACCCATGCGTTCAGCGGCACTCTCGGAGTCTGCGCTGCTTTCTCTCTCCCAGCCAGGGCCAGGTCCCTCCAGGTCTTCAATAAATACTGGTAGCTGTAAGGAACTCGGTATCTCCCATGTTCGTCAGTATGGCTACGATGGAGGTCATCCAGCACTATCTCCTCGTACCCCTCGCCGCTGATCGGCAACCCAGAGATCCTCCACAGAGACCACAAGTCTAATGAGGTCTCTCCCTCAGCCATCGCCACGGTGTTCCACCTGCGGTTGAAGCGCTCCGCCAACGCCTGCAAAAGCCCCGAGTAGCAAGGGTATCTATACAGAGCCGCGGTCACAACATATCTGATGTCGGCTCGATCTAGCAGCACCCGGTAGTGGTGTACTATGCCCATCAGCCACTTAGTCGCCCCTGGCGATATCTATGTGACGGAATCACCGCCCAGCGGCCATACCAATTGACTGCACTCTGTCGCAAAATCCCGAAAAGGAGGCTATTGTCGTCGTAGCCCTCCCCGGCATACTCCAGCCCTGATGGCTCCAGCACTAACCCTGGACTGCCCTCTCTCTTTGCTCAGTGGTGTCCATGCAAATCCCAGAAGGCAGGACCCATCCCTCCAGCATGAACTCTGAACTGGTCTGCTCTGCTGAAGAAGCCAAGGCACTCAGCGCTGGGGAACTGACTCTGCCTCCAGTAATCCATAGAGAAACTCGGGAAGCCACAAAGGACAATCCCGTGCAAGCTATCTTGACCGACTAAGATCGCCCGCTCCAGTCGGCGACGGGCTCTAGCAACTCGAGAGTCACTCTCCTCCATACTTGGCGGGACAAAGTGCCTGATAAACTCAAATAGGTGACGGTCCAAAGGGAACTCCACTGGATAGGCACCGCTGCGGTCATAAGTGTAAATTCTGCCCACCTCCGACGCGCGGGCCAGCTCCACAACTCCAACCCCGTTGCCGCGCTTGCCGACGGGGCCCTCTGCCACAACTGCCTGCCCACCATCAAGCTGCTCCACGCTGGCCGCGGTAACAACTGGCGGGCCCAAAGGGGGCATGTACCGCTCTGTCCTCCTCACCCAGTGGTCCTCCTCCCGGACCACACGCCTCGGGACCCTCTTGTCCCTGCCAAATCGGGCCATAGCTGCAAGACATAGCATAAAAATGGTCAATATGCCAGAAATTCAATACATATAATACAGCAAATCACAAACATATGAAGCGTCAAAATACAACTACAACAACTCAGTAGGAGAGGTTCACGGGCCATACGCCCTCGTCTCCGCCTCCGACGCACGACCCGTGGGGGGCATTTGTTGTACTCGGACTATTTCCCCAGCCAAATACCCGAAAATATGGGTTCGGGAATTTCTTCGAACACCTTCAAGGCATGGGCTACCCGGCCCATCCGACAACCCAGTGGGCCCGACCAATGGCCCTAGCACGTTGGTCGAGGTGCATGACGGCTCTAGCAATCAATCGGGACCACTCCCTATTCATAAGTCGTGGACTTTCTCCACGTTCTACGGAGTCACCTGGGCTACCCCGGGGACACTCCGACCGCAAGCCATGTCACATGGCACTCAGTGAAGAGGCTAGGGGCCTACCCCGGAACGCCTTCCCTCAACCCTCCAAGGTCAAAGGGAGACCCAAATAGGTCAACCACAGGCTCAGGAGGCCCGTAGTATGCGTGTACGGCTCACACACGTGTGTTCGGCATTCAGCCGAATACCTTGTGGGTGCACGTGTTTCAACCCTTCTACACCAACCCATGGGCCATCCCATGGTCCCAGCACACTAATGGGTCCTACAATGACCCCCCCAGTAAGTCGGGGCCACCCCCGACCCTCAGACACGTGGCAACAAGCCGCTGAACTTAGCTCTCGGGGCAACCCAAGGCTACCCTGCCAACCCGCCGTACAACACGGCACGCAACTCAAGGTAGGGCCCACCGGCCCAAGGTGCCTCCTCCCAGCCCCTACGGACTCCTACCCTTGGCCCTTGGCCCTTGGCCAAATCCGAGGCCCGTCGGCCACCTACGTGGCTCGTTCGGCAACCCGGGGTGTGTCGGGCATTCGCCCGAACACCTTGCGAGCGGCCACTACAACTCGAAGAACAATGTCTCCCATGGGCCATCTCAATACCCTGGACCTTCATATCCCCTAAGGGATATTCTCGAACGACAAAGGAAGACCCCCGGGGGACATCCCTCTGGGTTACGGCTTTGCCCGGGGCCCGTGTGTCCCAAACGATAAAGGAAGTCCCTCTCTCTCCCTCTACTTGGTCCGCCCAAACCCCCTTAGGGAGGGGTTTAGGCGGACCAGCTTGGGCCTCCAAGCTGGTTCGCCTAAACCCCCAAGGGGGGGAGGGTTTAGGCGGATCAGCCTGGACCCCTAGGCTGGTCCGTCTAAACTCTTGAACAATAAAAAAAAAGATTTTTCAAACAAAAAAAAGGGACCAACATGGTCCGCCCAAACCCCCTTGGGAGGGGGTTTAGGCGGACCAGCTTGGACCCCCAAGTTGGTCCGCCTAAACCCCATCTCTTCCACTCACACACACACACACACGAAAAAACACATAAAAAATTCAAATAAAATAAAAATAAAAATACTATTTGGGGGTTTACCCGGACCAGGTTGGACCCCCAACTTGGTCCACCTAAACCCCACCCCCACCCTTCCAAACTTCTATAAATTGCCCCCCTTACCAACAAAAAAGAAAAAAGAGGATGAATGCATACAACGCGTGAAGGAAGGAAGCAACGCACGGACGAGCTAACTTCCCCGGCCTAATTGTCACACCCCCGGACTCCCGAGGCTTTCGGCAAGGGTCGGGAACGCGAGAAGACAAGTGCGCGCGTGATTGACTTGCTAGTCGGCTCACACACGCCGAGGGTATGTCTCACGTACTCCCCTCACGCGGTGTCTAGCCGTCTCATGCCAAGTCCATCCCCGCCTCGTGTAAGATGACCGTACCAATGGCAAATACGCCCGATCCCCGGGTCCGCCCGTGTACGTCGACTTACGACACTTACCGCGGTGACGAAGGGTATCGTGTAACGACCGCGTCGACCCTCGACACGGATCCACGTGCCCACCGTTCATCTTCCAGTCGACCGTCGGCCCCTCAGATTGACGGATCAAGTCTAGTCGGACCTCTGGCCCGGGAATTATGGTCTCGGGGCCGACCTTGACTCGCCAGCACGACAACACTCGCCTTCCGAGACCCGGACCCGACCGCTCACCTTGAGCCGCGTCCGACCTCTGCCAGGCGCCAGCCATTTCCGTTCTGACCACCAAGGCAGTCGGACCTACACCAACTCCTCTGTAAAGAGTTCCAGTAAAACACGCAGACACCCACTTTGTCACGCAATGACCTGGGGGCCGACTCACGTGTCGAAAATGTCCCGTGGCTTGCGCCCGTTGTACTTCGGCCTCCTCGGCCCATTTTTAAAGCCCATGTGGCTCATCGTAAAACCAGTGAAATACATACGCCCGTATTTGGGCCCCCAGCTTCCTAACCACACCACTCGGCATCCGTGCCCGATACCCCAACTCCAGTGAATGCCCCTCAGTCTAACACGTACCCCTAGCTACTGAATGCGCCCGGCCCTACACCTATGGCTTCAGACACATATATAGACTTTTCTTCTGCATGGAACGAAGGTATTCGGATTCAATCCGATGTAAATAAACACCGATTGCTTGCGGCCGGTGGGGAAAGACGTCCTATACACGATTCCCGCAATCGCCTACGCACTCGCACCCATGGAATCCCTTCTCTCCACGTGTCGCCCGATCACCTGAGCCCACGTGCCGCGCCCTGGTGGCGCTTCCCCGGTCAAACCTTGGTTCCATGAGTGATTGTCGAGAGATCGACTGGCACGCCCGCACCCTGTCCGGTTAACCCTTAGCCCGACATTCCCGTGCCATTCCGCCCCTTTCGACTTTCCGTAAAAGGAGAGTGCCCGGTACCGCCGTGAGAGGCATGCAACCGTAAGGAGGATACCTGAGATACATCAAACTCCCGTATTTTCCTTCCCCGCTGTATTCCCTCCTTCACCCCCGTTAACCGGCATAAAAACCCGCGCAACAGTCTTGAACTCACATTTTCACTCTTGAGATCACGACATTTGAGATAATGGTGTTCCGGGTTGATTTGCATGCTATATTGTTCATATTCATTCTAGAAATGCTAGTTTCAAGAGAGAGGATTAATTGAATTTCAAATCAATACTAACTTGGTATTCTTATGGTTTTTAAGGTTTAAATCTTCTGTATGAACCCTCCGGAATCAAAGGGACTTTGGTCCCATTCATACCATTGGGTTTGTATGGGTTAAAGGAGCTTAAAATTGATTTTTCAACACCTCCTACAGAGGGGTCGACCCTTGGGGTCGACCCTCTCTGGGCCTTGGTCTGTCTACAAAGCAGACAGACTAGGGAGTGAAGGGGGTCGACCCCTTCTAGACAGAGTTCTGTCCTGGGTGTTTTAACCTGCAAAAAGTGCAAGGGTCAACCCCTGTGACAACCCAGACTCCGGATACTTGGTAAACCCGATACCACTTGGAACCTGCGAGGCCTCCCAAGAGCGGAAAAACTCCGAAGGGATAGAAAGGTGTGTGAGAGTACATTGAACTTCCAGATATAACAATAAGTAATTAAATTTCAATGATCAGGATTACTTTTTCTATAACAAATTAAAACTAACAGAGTCCAGTCCAAAGGAAGACAAGTACATTCCAACAGGAAAGGGAAGCATACCCTCAAGTCGGGGGAAGCCTGACACTGGTAATGCTGGCAACAGAACTACCACACAGCGAAACTCACAGCACAAGGAAGCACAACTACACCTGAAAAGTCAGGGGTGAGCCTCCTGTCACTGGCTCAGTAGGGATCCCGCAGAACCCTATCGGAAACAACGCAAAAGCAGCAGTGCTACGCTAAAGCAAAGTAGCAATAAAGTAGTAGCAGTACTAAACTATAACAATAAAGTAGGAAAAGCAGGAGTAAGAACAGCTAAAGGAAGAGTAAAGCCGTAACAAGGAAACACGGCAGCCGATCGAATCACGGCTCTCTTAACTACTCCAAACTACAACAGAAAGGCGAACCCCGATCTCACAAAGTCAGGCGTTACCGATCCATCGTCAAATCATGAAATCCTATCGTGAAAAGACTAAGCCTACCAAAATAGGCAAAACCTACCAAAGACATACACAGTCAAAGGCACGAACATACACGAGCTCACCGTCGTGTACGCAACATAAGACTAGACCTCGAGTGAAGCCACACACAGGCTACTCAGAAACCGGTCACGAAAACACAAGCCATAAGAGTCATGCGTCAAGTGACAGAAGCACCTCCTCACTAGAAGAACAACCAGATACGTCCACTGACGTCTTACACTGCGTCTTAGGTATCTCGTACTCGCCCAAAACGGCGGTAACCAAGACATTCACAAAGAACCAAGTACAAGGAACCACAGTACCATAGTAACGAGTGCGTAGTCAGGGTCACTCCCGTCGGCACTCGTCCAACCGCCCCTGACCACGTGTGCAAACACAAGCTCAATGCCTTGAGCCAGGCCTCTAGCTAGTTTTCCCCCCCAATAGGACGCTATAGCAAAGCAAGGGGGCCCACGGAAACTAGCCTAAAAATCGTATATCGGGAACTCGCCCTGCCACCACTCCTAGGTGGGCCGACACACAGGAAAGTGTCGTTAGGCTATGACTAGTGGAGGCTCACTAGACACAAAGACTCCAAAATATTAGTGTTGAAGTACAGACATGCTAAGATGCACTGTCACACGTACTACGAAACACAGAGCACAAGACACAAGGCAGAACACCAAACGGCCACCGGACTCAGGGCAGACAACTAGACTTGCTGACACAACGATCCTTGAGTCTCACGACTCGGGTCAAGATCGTCGCACAAAAGCGGTAACATGCCGCCAATCAGCCTAATCCCTAAGCCAGAGTCGCGGTAAAACACCGATAAAGGAAACGGCACAAGATTCTCGGATCCACACATCCGCATAACACGAATCACAGAGACCTGAGAGATCACCAAGCCCCTCAAAATACGTAGACACGTAAACCGAGGTAACCAGCACCTCAAGGTGTCTAAAACCCTGTCTCGATCCATACCGGATCACCGAGACATCTACGAGGTCACATGTCAACCACTGGATCACACCGGGTTGACCGGAAACCAATAATGACTGTAAGGCAATACGGAACACTACTCGATATAATGGCACTCCCGGCCACCCTACAACATGGTCACGACCCTCATAGGATATCCAAGACATCCACGGGACAACGGGCAAACCACAAGGTTAAGCCAAGACAATTGGAGGCCAAATCATCAGAAAAGCAACACTAATCAGTACTCTGGGAAGGAAACGGTCGTTCACCTGGCCGCTAAGCTGACCAGGCGGTCAGCCGAAGGGCTGCTACCCTCAAGAGAAACCCCAGATTTAAAACTTAGAAAAGCAGGAGCCTTACGGTCTGCCTGAGATCGTCTCTTGCCAGAAAATGGTCTCCCCATGGCCGTAAGAGGGACCCTAGCGGTCATGCCTAGACCGCTAAGCCCAGTCAAACTCCACATAGTGAAACCGACTTAACCGGTCTAAATCACCAAACGGTCTACTTAGAACCGTTTCACACAGCTAGGCGGTCACCCATAGGGCCGCCAAGAACTCCATGCGGTCGGAGCTAGACTGCTAGCCCGAACCGACTTAAAAATTGTTGACCGAATTCAAACGAAGCTTAGCGGTCATCCATGAACCGCCACAGCTAGCCTAGCGGTCTATCGTACGACCGCTTGGCCAAACCGACATACCAGACACAGCTTAACGGTCTCCAAAGGAAAGTATAACAGAGCTTAGCAGTCCTCTAATGGGTCGCAAGCCAACGAAAATGGTCTATCGTTCGATCGCTAAAACCCAAACCGATATAAAATCAAACGGTCGCCACTGGACCGCTTAAGGCATGAAAACGGTCTCTAAAAGGACCGCTAAGGCGTTACGGTGAAGAAACCGTAGGAATGGCCAAAACCCGGCCTTTCCATGCCCCGTTCGCCCTAAAACGAAGGGGAAATAATCCTAATGACCATATAAACCTTCCACAGTACGGAAGGGATCCAAACCATGCCAAAATGACAAGAAACGAGCGATTCCAACGAATCGACCCAAAATGAGTCACTGGTATAGTCGGGCTCATACCGACTCCAATTCTCGACCAAATGTAATAAAACTGGCGGGAATGAATTCCCAACATGCCAAGGGTTCGAATGAAACTAACTAGACTAAAAACCGTCGCCTGGAAAGGCGAGCTCGACTCACACCCCCCGAAGCATGCATCGCCCTAATCGAAGCAAAACCCGCTTGTATACGCACCGTTCTACTCCAAATCGCCAGGGAACGCAGAAGAGAAGTAGAGCATCTGTCCCCCTACCTCCACCGAAGTTATCGCACGCCGAAACGACTAAACCACACCGAAAACCATCACACTAACCCGAACACACCGGCTTTTAATCCACCGAGGGATCGCGCCAACGTCACGCTTCATCCTTCACACCAGCACGCTCTACGACAACCCCATGACGTTCCTACCTCGCCACAGTCGCGCGCCCCGTGGAGAGAAGAGAAGAGAGGAGAGAGAACGAGAGGGAGAGAGTGAACGGCGGTGAGGAGAGAGGAAGGAGAGAGAGAGGGTTAAAAGAAAAAGAAAATAAGAATTTCTTAATTTTCATGAAATCCAATTTTAGCCCAAAAATTCACTAATTCAGAAAGATACAGAAAAATAGTCTACGCGATCCTCAGAAGGAGCACAACGCAACTGTAATGTTCTCGAGTCGATGAACTCAATAATAAACTCTCCACTGGGTTCCGTAACTTGTACGAGAGAAAAACTCACGTGGATCGTAAAACACAACTCAGGACCCGCAAAAGCGATCCGAAAGCTCTTCGATAAAAGATCCGAAAGACCCAGGGCATTACAGCCTCCCCTCCTTAGGAAATTTCACCCTCGAAATTAAAGGAACTTGTTGGGTTCATTGCGATCTCTCTTTATGTTTGGTAATGATTTTGATGATAACAAAATATTGTGTGCATTGTGTGTGTATGGAAGCAACAATTGTTGTGTGCTTGTTTGTGATCTTAGTGTTAATGTGGTTCATATCTTTAGTTTTGGCAACACAAATCAAGGGAGTGGTTGTTTGAATCTCCAACTTTGATTAACTTGTGAATGAGAAAGATTTTGTGTTTTGAACTCTCATTTGAATTCTTGAGATCATGAGTGCAAAGATGTTATTGCTTCAAGTCGACTTGAGAGATGTCCAAGTCGACCTCTGATGGATCCCTTCATTTTATGCTTATGGTAGGTTGAAGCAAGTCGACTTGCCCTATTGGGAAGTCGACTTGGTCGGTTTTAGATTGGGCTTTCAAATGTTCTTCTGCAGTGGTTTTACCAAGGTTCAAACATGCATATTCTTCATGGAGTTTTTAAGTTGTAATGTGTTTAACATATTCAAATGAGGTTTGATGAGATTGGTTTGGATTGGTTCCTTGTATAGCATGGATGCATGGGTTTTCATAGCTTAATCTTTAGTTAAAAAGGATTGAGTTTTCAAGTGATTCATGAATTTTTCGTGGGAGTTTTAAAGCATTGATCGTGTTTCAAGCATCTTTTCCAATGGGGCCTTTGAGCTAGTATAGTGGTTAAGATTATCCATACAAAGCTTGCAACATGAATGAATGAAGGTAGTTTGAGTGGTTTTCACATGGTTCTCACACATTGAGTGCTTGGCATATTGCTCTTAAACTTTGGATTGAGGAATATTACTTTTGAATGTTGGATTAATGAAAACAAGGCTTAGCTTATGCTTTCATGCATTATCTTAATGGTTTCTTTTCATGGTCTTTAAATCACATGCAAACCAATTGAATTAACTTGTTTTTAAGCATGGAAATTCACGATTGGATGTTTGATATCATTGGGTTGCATGTTTAGATGATTTGGATCTCATTAAATATGTTTTTCATTGAGTCGGAGCTGAATGGGTCGACCCCCTATGAACTGGGTCGACCCATGGGCAAAAAATAGCCCAAACAGAAGCTCCGTCCAAAGTGGGTCGACCCCCCTCTGAGAATGGGTCGACCCATCTCCCTATTCTGGGCAAAACTAGAACAATGTCTGAAAGTGGGACTGATGAGGGACGAACCACGGAATGTGGCCCAATGGCTTATTAAAAGCCTTACAAAGGAGCCCAAATGAAAAAACCAAAACAAACACACCAATACAAGCCAATACAAGCCATAGTACACAAATACGCTCCACACATAGCCTTTAATGCCCCCATCAGGGACGTCTCATCTCTGTTTCGCCTGTTCACACGTGATTTCCGTATCACTCCGAAACAAACTCATGTGAGCCTTGTTTGGGGTGATCTTTTACCACAATACCCCTGGACTATTGACACACCTTTTAGAGTAATTTTGGAGGGTTCTAGAAGGGGCATCCATGTCATTTGAGCTCTCTCTTTGATACATATACTAGTGTTGCGAATTTAGGGGTTTTTAATCTAGGGGTTTTGGTTTTTCTTGTGCAGGAAGAAGGAGGAAGAACGTGGAGATCATTCATCCCCTTCATCTCTTGATTTCAACCCTGAAGATCAATGATCCATGACCAGAATGTCGATCTACGTCATCCATTGAAGCTAGAGCGCCATCTACGTGTTTGGAAAATCGACGGTTCAAGGGCAAAGTTATGGAATCGAGTTTCTTCACTCCGAAATCCAAAGGAGTGTCTTGCTATGAGTTCATCAACATGAGGAGAAGATTTTCTAGCCCTTCCTTAAGCATTTCTTGATTGATGTTTACTTGAGCCTAATTTTTGGACAGTCAGATTTGTATATCCTTTGAATATTCCTGCTGAATCCTTGTGGTTTGTGTGTTGGCTGCGTGTGAGCAACGTTTTGTGGTCGTTGTGCTGCGACTTGTGCAGCGTGTGGTGTTGGGCTACATCTTGTAGCGTATGTGTGTGTAGGCTTCTGCCTGCGTGTGTGGTGGAGCGTGGCTCTGTGTGTGTGGGGGGATTCATCCCTATGTGCTTCATTGTGAAGCAAGTGAAGCCTCACTCATTTGAGTGAGGGGTACACATTGGGAGCCCGGTGTGATCCCGAACCACCTTAAAATTACTGTGTCTCTATGATTGAGTGTGCGATTGTTCCTTGTCTTCTATCTCCCTTCACATGTGCACTTTTCTCCTAAGTCTAATTGTTATTCGAACATATATTCTCAAAGATCGTTCCATAGCTTTTTGAGCATACCTCAGTAATCCTCATTATGGTTGAATTCATTCTGTTGTATGTGAGGTTTAGCATTTGTTTAAGCTCTTCAACATCTTACTGGTTGTTTGAGTATTAAATTGAGTAAAGTGTTTTTTAATTAGACTTAATTTTTTATAAAGGGATCTATTCACCCCCCTCTAGATCCATCTTTCTGTACACCCAACAATTGGTATCAGAGCTTGGCTCTGTTGTCCCTAGATCTAACGATCTACATAGTGATCCCTGTGCAGTTGGGTCATGAGTTCTTCCACTGAACAATTTTTAATGAATGCTCCACTGATCTTTGATGGTTCGAATTTTAATCTTTGGCTAGGAAGGATGTGTAGAGTTATCAACTCTTATGATCCAAAGTTGTGGGATCTCATGTCTCATGGTCCTTATGAATTGCCATTAGACAAATCCAAATGGTCTGATGAACATAGGATTAAAAATGATGATAACCTGATTGCTCTGAATTTATTGAAAGCTGCAGTCAATTCTGATGAACTTCCATTTGTTTCCACATGTAGGACAGCAAAAGAAATCTTGGATATTCTGATCAAATTTCATGAAGGAGAGCTAGTGGATGCGTGCATGATGGCTAATAGCAGGGATGATCGTGCAAGCTTGGAATCCAAGGAGGTAAGTTCTGACTCTGAACTTGATGAAATTTCATTTGAAGAATTAGTGGATGCATATGATGAATTATCGAGTAAGTACAAGAAATTGAAGTATGGAAATAATAAGCTCCATAAGAAACTTGAAAACACTTTTCATGAAACTTCTTCTTGTGAAAAATGCTTAGAATTCAAGAATGTAAATGAATCTCTTGTGTTTGATGTGGAAATGCACAGAGATAAAAATTGTTGTCTGAAAGAAGAAAATGACACCTTGCTTGATAAGATCAATCAACTTGAAGAAACTGAAAAAGAGTTAAAGGACAAGCTGGAAGCTATGTCAAGTGATCAAAGGCCCATTGATGAATTGGCTACGGATGATAAGTTGATTAAGGAGAACAAAGATCTAAAAGAACAAAACATGTTGTTTGATAAACTTCATGCATACAAAAAAGGAAAAAGTAGGGTAAATGATGAATCTGAAAAATTGCATGAGTTAGAATAGGAGATTGGAAGCTACAAAACTATAAACTCCATGCTGAATGACAGGCTTGCGGCCTGTGAAGAGGAACTTGCCAGTGCAAAATTGCACATTACATCTTTAGAGAATGAAATCCAAGACTTAAATAATTTTCTGTCTAAGTTCGTGAATGGCAAAGAAAATCTGGACAAAGTTTTGGGGACCAAAGTTAACTTCCAAAGAGAGGGGCAAGGGTATAATCCCGTGAACAAAAAAATTTTTGAAAACAAACTCTATACATCTTTTATTTATAGCTCTGATGTTGCTAGCTCTTCCCAAGCATCCCCTAAACACTTTATTGCCCAGAAAAATCAGAAACCAAATGAAAAATAGAAAAAGAAAGCCAATCTGTCTCAAAGATAAAAAAATGATTTCATCAAGGTTAATGTGCATGCTAGGAGTTCACATGAGAAATACCATGCTCTAAAGCCAACAAATGTTAATTGTTATTATTGTGAAAAGCATGATCATGTCATGAGTGATTGCTTTACAATGAGAAATAATGATTTGAATGGTTTCAGAATGCATGCCAGAAAATTCCATGATAGGAAAGTCCATGTTAAAGACCATGTTGTTCAGAAAAAGAAAATCTCATGTTTTTATTGTGATAAAATTGGTCACATGATGCGTGATTGCCTTATGGAGAAGTCCGATGAAATGAATGCTTCCAATAGAATGAGTTGGTTCAAAAATTCAGGAAAATTTTCAACTAGAAAAAGAACACTTGAAAATTCTCATGCTTATGTCAGAAATCATGTTGAAAATGGTTACATCTCTGCTAACCCACAAAAATCCCATGCTCATTCTTATAAGAAAAATCCGAATTCTTCTATATGTTGTCATTATTGTGGGAAGTTGGGGCATGGCATGAATAATTGTTGGTTAATGAAATTTGATGATATGCGTGCCCAGAAAAAGTGTAGAGCACCCATTAGAGGTGCAACTGATCATCAAGGACCCAAGAGATCTTGGGTACCTAAAAATCAAAAATGAGAATTTTGTTTTGCATGTGTGCCTTGGAGCCAAAGATAAATAAAAAGCGGTAAATAAATCAAGGCACCCTCGGTTTGACAAAAACCCCACGTTTTGTTTTTTCTGTGTTAGATCTGTTAGTTACATTTCATGTTTTGATCATGCTGGTTAGATTACATGCTTGAATTGTGTTTGCCTGATTCTCACTGTTCTTAAGTTAACAATGCTTAATTGAATCAATTGCGTTGGTTTCTTCTCAAGCCATACAAGACTTTATTGAATGAAATATCTGGTATATAAAATGGTGGTTAGTAGAAGGTTGGATTAAGTCTAACTGGAAACTTCCACTATGTGTGAGGTGATCCTAGGATCAAGTCCTCCGCCTCATACCAGATTTCATAACTCAGTATGCTTGGCTCTTGAGGGAATATTTGTTTTGATGGATCCAGGTTATCCTTGATTTGAAATGCACTCAATGTTCATTATGATCAACTGATGTGGCTGATTTGAAATTCATATTCATTACTCATGTCAATGTGTCCTATGATTCTTGAGTTGTTCATTAAGGGGGAGTTTTTAGAGTTGCTTCCAAATGAGAGTGCATTGCGTACATATGGTAAGTTTCTATGTGTTTTGCATCATAAACATCATTCTTTGTTCTCATGCATTTTCATGCACCTCATGTCAACGAGAAATTTGAAAATTTTGCTTTTCAAATAAGAACCAATAGAATACATCGAGCCTACATAAGTTCTCATGCATTGTCTAGCACAGATTTGGAAAACATGCTTCTCATATTAGACTGCATTGTAGATATGAGTCATGCATATTGCATTTCTCCATTGTGTGCTTGCATGTTAATATATTCAAGTTAATTCATTGTCATGCATATTACCTTTTTGATGAAAACTAAATAATTTCAATGTTGTGAGACGGTGGAAAGCACCTTCAATGGTGTTGCTAACCCTCCGGGACCCAAGGGAGCTTGGGTACCCAAAACTACAAAATGAGAATTTTGTCATTCAGAGGTACCTTGAGGTCAAAGAAATAATTGACAAAGATTGATCTCTCAAGGCAAGAAAATGAATGTTTATCTGGTAAGAATCTTCTTTTCGGGCACAAGTTGATTTTGGATCACTTTACAAGGGTAAGGATTTAAATTCTGAGAAAAACATGAAGTTCCCATTTGCAAATTCTTGTCATGTTGATATTCATGTTCAATCTTTCAGTTCAAATTTGCTACATACATATCAAAGATCTGCACACACATCTGTTTGCATGAACTTGAACAATGCATCTTATTTTTGTTGATTTTGGCAATTCATTGACATCATTGCACATGCTGTGAACAACATACGTGACATTGCACATAAAGTATTTCATACTCACACTCGCCTTTTTGCAAATAACACAGTTTTTGCATCCACAGCATATACATTTAGTTTCATGATACATTATGCATACATTTTAGCATACATGTGAATAGGAATAATCTTTCATCATTTTTAACATACATGCACATGTCTGTATATACGCTACATACTTATCCGCTTGAATGTCATGATTATTCAATATCTACAATGGTGTGTTGTAGAAGGGTGGATTACATCCACCTGGAAACACGAACTATGGGTCCTTGAACCTTCACCTCCGCCTTGTACTGAAAATTAACTTGCTTAAACATAATTGCATATCCTTGTGTGCTTGCATGTATATATGGTAAACACGCCTCTTCCTGAATTATTCTATGGCCGTACCTCCTTCTTAAATAAAGTGCAGTGATCTTGATCTATGGTGAAACATGTCATATATTAAGGGGGAGGATACAATTCCTATAGTGCATACATTTAGGGGGAGTCATTGCTTTGTTTCCACAAATTCTCTTTATACATGCAAAACAATTACCCCCACATTTTTTTTGCACATGATGAAATAAATGGCTTTGATTGATAGGGATTTTAGATCTTCTTTTTAACACTCCATAGGGAGTTTGAATATCTACATGGAAGTTAAGAGTAATCGTGAGGAAAAAGCTGTCTACCCCACACAAAAAAATCAATAAGTGGAAAGTGGAACTGAGTAGCCGAGAATCCCCATTGAGACACATGAGGAAATTCACGTCGAAAAGTGAAGCAAAATTGACATAAATATTCAATAAGTGACGAATCCTAGTAACCGGGAATCACCCCTGAAATAAAGGGTGAAACTTACGTAAAATGGTGAAGTCCAATGTCTATAAAAAAATAGGGTTGTGCGAAGCTATCGATCGTCGAGAATCTAAAATGGAAGTGTAGAGAGGAGATAACCTTTTAGTGTTCCTAAGAAAATCTAGATATCTATATATTTTGAAGCTCATTATTCATTGATACACACTCACATTTGGGTACCATTGTATTGAATGTAAATTCTGAATTTGTCTCGTTCATGGTACATGCAGAGCTTCTATCATATGGATGCACCACCTTTTTAGTTATGATTCATGCTTTACAGTATGTTATGGATTACATGCAGATTTCATATCCCTTGCCCCACTGAGGGGGAGATACTACAGTATTTGCATGCTTGACAGAATTGCTTGAGTGCTCGCTTGCTTGATTATTTTCATACATAGCATACGTCATTTAGGTCATACTGTTCATAACAGGTTTAAATAACCCCGTTATCAATCAATTTTTGTTAATGACAAAAGGGAGAGAATAATGTGCGTTTCAGCCATACATTTGCACATAGTTCAGTTTAGTTATTCATTTTGTGCACAGTTTAGTCATACATCTTGCATACAATTCAGAACTTGAGCACTTACATATATTTCAGTTATCTTGTGAATATCACAGTTCTTGGCATATACAATGCGTTGCATAGTCTTGGCATTTGAAAATCTTCATTTTCTAGGTTATGCATATATTGGGCAAAACATAGTTGCACCGTTGAAGTCATACATACACATAAACTTTACATCTTCAGGTTTACACTTGTACATAGTTTTGGGTGTTTGGCATACATGTGTTTCATCTTCAATTTGAACTAATTAGCATTTGGAAGTCCACCCCCATTTTTGTGATAATTCCAACGATGGAGAAGGCTTTTCAAAATAGAAAAATGAAGTGGTTCATTTGGTTAAGCTGCATACTGCTCAAACCGTTCATATTGCATATCACATTCCGTTTTTCATGCTTAGTGTTTGGAGAGGGGGATTTCTGTAGCCCATCTAAGAGCAGCCAAACTAGGTCCATCAGGACCAAACGAGGCTCAGCTCATCCAAGTGACAGCCCCATAGGGCCCACTTAGGCTAAAAAGCCTAATAAGATTACTCGGGATCTCATCCTTCCTCGGCGGCCCTTAGGCTCCGCAAGGCACGAGCGACGGTCAGAACGGAGGCAGACCCATGCCCGAGTTATCCCCTCATCGGGATAGAGGCAAGCGCTCAGCGCCCACTCCGACCTATCTTCATCCGAGCTATGCCTATCGCCCGGACAGGGTTGGCACCTTTTATGCTCGGACCGACCGACGACTGCTTATCCACGCTGCCGTTGAGAGCCCTTTATGAGCAAGAGTTTATGAGGATAAGAGACCCATGATCCCTCAAGGTTATGAAGATCCCACGATGAGGACGTAACTCCCGCCTGAAACTCCTCAGCTTACGAGACTCATAAGGTGAGCACACTATATAAACCAGGGACTCCCTCTAGTGAAAGGTAAGTGTAATACACGCATAAAATCCCCTGAGCAGGAACCACTTCACCACCTTGGTGTTGGGGGATCTCGTGCACCTCTTTCTAACTCCCTCCCTATCTTCCACCGTTGCTCTACTGACTTAAGCATAGGATGATTTTTCCCAGGGAACCATCCCTGGGCCCCCTGATCTGTTTCCCTTTCTCTACAGTTCACTGTTCGGTGATCATCCCCCCAGCTCAGGAGCCGCGCGAGATCACGCCCCTTCATCTAGCGTCGTCTGTGCGAAACGACCAAAGAGCCAGTATGGTGCGAAGAAGTTCAGGGAGGAGGTCCGCCGACGACAGGGGAAAGGCCATGGTGGTGGCAGGGGAAGGCCCCTCTCAAGCCTCCCAAAACCCCCCCTCCGGTGCCAGCACTCCCACCGATGGACTGCCCCCTCCCCCCGCAGTAGGGATGCCGCCCCCTCCCCCCGCGGCGGTAGGGCTGCAGCTTAACGGCGACGCTGACGCCTTCCAAGCCCTCAACGGAAAACTGGACGTCCTCGTGGAACTCATGAGGACCCAGGCGGCCAGGGATGGAAGGTCACGCGCCCCTACGGAGGGCCCTCCCCGCGAGAACGTGTCCCAGCACACCGCCGGAGGCCGCTTCACCCTCCAGGGCCGGCAGATCATCCGTAATAGGTCAGGAGGACGTTCACAAGCCCCCCCTCCAGAGCAGGAAGCCTCATCCACACCGAAGAAGGGAAAACCTGGGGCACGCCGTTCGAACCCAGAGACCGAAGTCCCTGGGGAACGCCAATACAGCCCCCCCAGCCCGACGGCGCCGTGGCAGCCGGAGCTATCCCTCCGACTGCGAGAATTTGAGAGGCATTTCGCAGAGCAGGAGCGCGCCCTACGCGCCCTGCAGAAGGACTCCTCCACGTAAAACGAGGAGAAATCTCCGTTCTCCGACTATATCTTGAAGGCACAGGTATCTCCTAGAACCTCCATCTCGACCTTCAAGCTCTATGACGGCCAAGGCGACCCGGCCGATCACTTCGACAGCTTCGACGCCCTGATGACCCTCCATGGAGCGTCCAACGCCATCAAATGCAGAGCCTTTGTGACCACCTTGGTCCAACGCGCCCAAGCATGGTTCCGGGCCCTCGCCCCCGGATCCATCCGGGACTTCAAGCAATTCGGGCGAGTATTCAAGGAGAGTTTCACCGGCAGCGGTTTCCCAAGGTCGGTAGCGGGGCTTTTGACCCTCAAACAGGCGCAAGGGGAGAAACTTCGGGCTTACATTACCCGATTCAAATCGGAAGCCCTGAGGATCTCCCGCCTGGACGTCGCCTCGGCCATAACCCCGATGACCGGGGGCACCCGCGACGAGAACCTCCGTCGCGAGCTTGTCCTCCACCCTCCCTTGACCCTTGCTGCGCTAGTGACTCTGGCATTGCGCCATGCCGAGTGCGAAGAAGTGCTCAGCGCATGCCGAGACGCAACCGGCTCGGGTCGGGAGGGGGACAAGAAGCGGGCACCCGAGCCAAACTCGGGTCCGGGGAAAAGGCGGAACCAAGACGGGGAACGCTAGGAACCGTCACGGAAGTACGAGTGGTACACCCCCTTAACCACTCCGGTTTACGAGATCTATGAGAACATCAAAGGCTCGGGCCTCCTCCGCCAACCAGAGCCAATGAGGTCGAAGAACCGTAGTCGTAGCAAGCATTGCCTATTCCACAGTGACCATAGACATCACACCGATGACTGCCATCAGCTCCAGGATGAGATCGAGCGTCTCATTCGTCAGGGGCACCTCTCCCGGTTCGTGGCCGGGCACAAAGAAGACCGAGGCGCCCTAGAGGAAATCGACAACGCCCCCCGAGGGGTCCACATCAACGTCATCGCCGGAGGAGCTGCATCAGGAGGAGACAGCGGCCGAGGAAGGAAGCGTCATGATGAGCGGGCGAGCGAGCCATCGAGCCTCCCAGGGCCCCGCCGAGTGAGCCCCAGGTCATAGTCTTCTCCGACCAAGACCTGGAAGGGCTAAGCACCCCGCATGACGACGCCCTAGTCATATCGGCCACAATAAACCATTGTAACATAGACAGGATTCTAGTTGACAATGGAAGTGCCCCTGATGTATTATCCTATGAATGTTTCCTTAAGATGGGGGAGGATCCATCTTGACTCCGCCCGATCTGAACCCCTCTTTGCGGGTTCAATGGCCAGGCCACTTATCCCGAGGGAGTCCTAAGCCTGCCAGTTACTCTCGGCACCTCACCCAAAACCGTTACGGTCATGGTAGACTTCAGAGTGATCAAAGGTATGATAGCATACAACGCAATCTTCGACCGGGGAATCCTTAGCCGAACGAAAGCGGTGCCTTCTACCTATCACCAAAAGATGAAGTTCCCCACCAAAAATGGGTTGGGGGAAGTCCGAGGCAACCAGGCTATGGCCAGAAGGTGCTACAATATCTCGGTTGAAGCCACAAGGCCGGACGGGAAGAACAAGGGCCCCCGGGAAGTCGAGGAAAAATCAGCAACCGCCGAGCCTGGAGGCGAATTGCTAGCGGTTTTCCTAAATGACGACCTGACCCTAGGAGTAAAGATCGAAGCCGACCTAACATCTGGAGTCCAACAGCAATACAAAGAGTTTTTTTCTGCGTACATCCGGGTCTTCGCATGGTCTGATGATCAACTCCCTGGGATACCGGAGGAAACGGTGATGCATAAGCTCAATCTCGACCCAACCATGAAGCCCGTACAACAACGCAGAAGGAAGCACACGCCAGAGAAGCAGGCGATTATCAAGGAGCAAGTCACCAAGGGGAAAAAGACTGGTCTGTTTAGACTGGTCCTGTACCCGACGTGGCTGGCTAACGTCGTCCTGGTGCCAAAAGATTCGGGAAAGTGGCGAATGTGCGTGGACTTCACCGACTTGAACAAGGCTACTCCAAAGGACTGCTATCCATTACCGAGCATCGACCAACTGGTTGACTCAACCTCGGACAACGAGATACTCAGCTTCCTGGATGCCTATTCAGGTTACCATCAGATCAGAATGTACCCCGAAGACATCGAGAAGACCGCCTTTATCACCGACTTCGGCGTACACTGCTACACCCGGATGCCTTTCAGGTTGAAGAACGCTGGAGCCACGTACCAGAGGCTGGTCAATCATATGTTCGAGGGACAGCTCGGTCGGAACGTCGAGGCCTATATTGATGACATGCTCGTGAAGACTCCCAAGGCCGAGGACCACTTCGCCGACCTAGCGGAAACCTTCGACACCCTCCTGAAGTACAACATGAAGCTCAATCCTGCCAAGTGCGCCTTCGGAGTAAGGTCCGGTAAATTCTTGGGCTTCTTAGTCACCCAGCGTGGGATCGAAGCCAACCCCGACAAGGTCCAGGCCATCCTGGACATGCGCCCACCCACCTGCATCAAGGATGTTCAACGCCTTACCGGGCGCATTGCCGCGCTCAGCAGATTCCTGTCCCACGCGGCTGAACGATGCCTACCCTTCTTCAAACTGTTGAGGGGGCCTAAAATGACATCTGCTACATTCGCGTGGGACGAGGAATGCCAAAAAGTGTTCACCGAGCTTAAGGAGTTCCTGGCTTCACAACCAGTGCTTTCCAAGCCCGTATCAGGCGAAACCTTGCATCTCTATCTCTCGGCGACTCCATCTACAGTTAGCTCGGTCCTAGTCAGAAATGACTCGGGAGTCGAGAGACCGGTCTACTATACCAGTAAGGTGCTCAACGAGGCCGAAAGAAGGTACCCCGCAACCGAGAGACTCGTGCTAGGGTTGGTTACCTCGGCCAAGCGCCTCCGACCCTATTTCCAAGGGCACTCCATCACCGTGCTGACCGGCGAACCGTTGAAGAGAATCCTCGCTCACCCTGAAGCCTCGGGACGCCTCGTCAAGTGGGCCATCATGCTCGGGGCCTACGATATATCGTATCGGCCTCGCTCGGCTATCAAAGGCCAGGCACTCGCTGACTTCATCGCCGAGAGCACCATCCAGACTGAAGAAAGATCTCCGTCCGCGCCCGGGCCGACCTGGGAACTGTTCATCGACAGATCCTCCAACTCAGCCGGGAGCGGCACCGAGATCCTTCTGAAGTCCCCCGAAGGAGCAGAGCTACAGTACGCCCTGAATTTCAACTTCCAAGCATCTAACAACGCTTCCGAGTATGACGCCCTCATATCGGGAGCCCGCATGGCCCGCCGATTAGAGCTGAGCGAGTCAGGATTCACACTGACTCCCAACTGGTCGCTAGCCAGGTCAACGGCAGTTATGAAGCTCGAGAAGCACCGATAATCAAATACCTCCAGCTGGTCAAGACCGTGGCACAACAGTTCGAGAGTTTTGAGGTAGTGCGAATAGCTCAGGAGAAAAACTCCCTAGCGGACGCCCTCTCTCGGTTGGCCTCCTCTCTTGACCCCGAGGGCACTCGATCGGCCCTTCTCGAAGAGCTAGAGCGGCCGAGCATCGATTCGGAGCTCCTAGCTGTTGACTCAGCCTCCCCAAGCGACTGGCATACCCCCTATCTGTCATGGCTTCAAGACTCTCAGGAGCCTCCCGACCCTCAGAAAGCTCGAAGATTGAAGTACCAAGCTCGACAGTTCGTCACTCTGGATGGCGCTCTCTACCGGAGATCCTTCTCCGGTCCTCTCTTGAAGTGCCTCAGCACCGACGAAGCCAACCGAGCGATCGAAGAACTTCACGAAGGTCTATGCGGAGCGCATTTAGGAGGTAGGTCGCTCGCCAGGATCTTGCTACGGCTAGGTTACTTGTGGCCCACTCTGCAGCGTGACTGCTCGACCTACACACAACACTGTGACCGGTGCCAGCGATTTGACCACTTGGTCCATCAGCCAGCAACGGAGCTCGTCACCCTAGCCGAGCCTTATCCTTTCGCTCGCTGGGGAATCGACATCCTCGGGCCATTCCCCACGGCCTAGGCCCAGAAGAAGTTCATTATCGTCGCCATCGATTACTTCACTAAGTGGATCGAGGCCGAAGCCACAACAAGGATCACCGAGACAGTCGTCTGGAATTTCGTCTGGAAATCGATCATTTGTCGTTTCGGCATCCCCCGGGTGATAGTAAGCGATAATGGTCGGCAATTTGATTCTCGTTATTTCCAAGACAGATGTGCCGACCTAGGCATTCGCAATCACTTCACCTCGGTCGCCCACCCTCAGACTAACGGGCTGGTCGAAAATGCCAATAAGACTATCTTAAAAGGCATCAAGACTAGGCTCGGTAAAACCAAGGGCAGCTGGCTTAAGGAATTGCCGAACGTACTTTGGTCACACAGAATGACTCCCAGAACGGCAACCGGTGAAAGCCCCTTTCAGCTGGTATACGGTACCGAGGCCGTGATCCCGTTGGAGATCGGCAACCCCTCCCTCCGAGTCATCAGCTTCTCGTCCGAGGCAAACGACCAGAAACTACTCGAAAACCTTGACCTAGCAGATGAAGTCCGAGAGGTTGCCAGCATCCGAGCAACGGAATACTGACGCCGCCTCACTCGATACTACAATGCCAAGGTCCGAGATAGACACTTTCAACTGGGAGACTTCATCCTCAGGAAATCCGAAGCCTCTCGACCACTTGAGGCGGCGGGCAAGTTATCCCCTAATTGGGAAGGCCCCTACCGAGTGGTCGAGACGCTCAGAAAAGGAGCATACCGTCTATCCACGATGGAAGGAGAGCTCATCCCTCGGACCTGGAATGCAACTACATTACGCAAGTTCTACTTCTGAATATTGAGCATTGTGCAAACGACATGAGATAAAACAAAAGGCTCCTTTCTTTTATTCAAACAACCCGCTTGTACATCAGGAAGGCCGAAGCCAGGAAAATACATGTCAAAAAAGCAAAAAATCCATCTGGCACCGCCGTATGAGCCCATCGCTCGGCTGACTCGGATGACCTTCCTGCGTCCAACCACTGACTCTGCCTCGTGTAGAAACTGGCTCAGATAAAGGATAGTCGACCCCGTTGGCTCGGGGAGCTCGGGACAAAGGTGACAGAGGGATTAGGAAGGAGAATGCTACCTTCCAAGTTGAACTTGGAAGAGAGGGGGGAGAGGGAATGCATATGAAAGCATCCTCCCCGCCAACCTGCCAACTCTTTGGAAGACAGAGAGTGCAGGCACCCTCCGAAGAGTGAAAGAAAGGAGGAGCAGAGCAGAAGAGGGAAAAAGAGGCTGCGGGGGGGGGGGGGAGGAGGAGAAAGAAACCAGCAGAGCTGGACGAGGAGGCAGGGGAAAGCCCAGAAAGGAGGGAGCTTAATTGACTTCCTCCTTCCCTCCGTGGAGCGAGCAGGAAGGGACGGGCGGCAGGGATGCCTGATGCCCCCATCCATCCACCATCTCGCCCCCTACAAGCACCGCCAGAATTGATAAAAAGAAGACGACATGCCTCCACACGTCGAACCCTCTTTAAGTTTGTCCGCCGGTCGCCGAACCCTCTTTAAACCCGAAGCAGCGAGAACTCTCTGCCTCCCGTCATCGACAGCCTCATCTTCCAGAGCGTCTTCCATGCTCCAAGTACAATGGCACAACGCTACGTGAACAAAGAATGAGGAAAGACTATCAGGGAAACCCCTAAGCGGTGGAGAGGAAGGGACGCCCTTCAGACCTTTTATAGGCGAAGGGAGGCTATTTGCCTTAAATGATTCTCTCCTCTAAAACACACCAAAGGGATCTCTCCCTACGAATGGTCACCTCAAACTTCTCATTTTCCGCCCTAGCGGGATACACGAAGCAGCCAGGCATTCAAAGCATGAGAAAACGGAAAGACACCCTGTCAAACGCTCACCAAACCATCAGGCGAGATTCACGCAGAAAGTATCGGCTCTTTCCAACCACTACAGATACGCTGAACAAAATACAGCAATGGCGATACGGAACAGATAAGTCTTCATCATGACGCTACTGCCTTATCTATATTTTTTACATAAAAGAGGAAGTTTTTCTTCTTCAAAAAGGAAGAAGACATACAAAAAGAGGAAGCAAAATAGATACATCAGGCCTCCAGCCCACCTTGAAGCCCGGAAGTGGAGGGCTCAAACGGTTTGCCCCCGGCATCTTCGACGACGGCCGACCCTGGCACTGACCCCACCGGCGTGGGAACTGCCTCCGTTGCGTGCCCTCCCGAGGCATCCGGAGTTGGCGACCCCTCGAACGATGAGCCCCCGTGATCCTCTTCATCCTGTGCCAAAGCAGAGGAACTGGAGGATGACAAGTCCGAGTCATAACATTGCCCGGACGGGAAGTCAACTACTCCGGACGCCTGCTCCTAGGCGTAAGAGACGGCCCGGTCGTAGCCTTGCTTGAACCCCTTGCGGATGCCCCGGCGAAGTCCTAGCTCGTAGTAGGGCAGGGCAGCCTCTTTAAGGTTGACCCGGTAGGCCTCTGAGCTTTTGTACTGCTCGAGAGCCTCCACCTCGGCCGATCCCACCCTACCAGCAAGCTCGGCCTTCTCCCGCTCCGCCTCGGTTGACTTCCGCTCGGCCTCAGCCGTCCGCTCTTCGGCCTCCGCCGCCTGCTTGTCCGCCTCGGCCTGATCAGCCTCGGCCTCCCGCCGAAGGCGCTCGGCTTCCTCCGCTCGGTCTACCAGCTCTGCACGTTCGGTCTCCCACCGGCCATCCAGCTCAACGCGTGCAAGGTGCTCCTCTTCATGAAGCATGTTCTTCCTCTCGAGCGATTCGCGGGCCTTGGCTAGCTGCTCGGTTAGCGCCCGGGTCTCCACCTGGCTCGACCGCACCAGCTCCCTGACAGAGGAAAGCTCTCGCCGAAGCCCATCACGCTCCTCGAAAAGCCGAGCCAACCTCCTGTCAGACCCACCAAGGGTCCAGGCCAGGTTCGCTCGCTCCCACTCCGATCGAGCGTATGCTTCTGCCAGAGCAGCCCCCATCTGGGCCAGGGCCAGGCCGCCCTCTATAACCCCAGCGAGGGCCACGGATGGAGAGTATTGCCTACCTCCCCCCTCACCTTCGCGGCTATACCGCGGCATACCTGGTGCAGAGGGCCCGAGATACCAAGCCTCTCCAAGGCCACCGGAACGGAGAACCCCCCATCGCCCGGCGCCCCACCGAGTGGCTCGGACCGAGCCCCAGCCTCGGTCGCCTCTCGCGCCTCGACCGGATTTTCTTGCGGCCCCCCAACCTGGACCGGCTCGGCACCTGCACCACCACCTGAAGTGCCAGCCTCAGCCACGGCCCCAGCATCCCCCGCCTCGGCCACGGCCCCCTCGGCTCCTATCGAGGGGAGAGCCGGGCCAGCACCGTTGCCAGTCGCAAGAGCAGCCCCGGCCCCCTAGGCTCCGGCCGAAGAAAGAGCCGAGCCCACATCGTCGTCGCCCGCAGGAGTAGCCCCAACCTCCTCGGCCCCCTCTTGCCCGGCGGGTGGGAGAGCTCGCCCGATAGGGTCGGCCCCATCATGCTCGGCGGAGGGGTGAGCCGCGGTAAGGTCGCCTTCGACTGCGGGTACGACCCCAGCCTTCTTGGCCCGCTTCTTGGCCCTCGCGGCGGCCCGGATCATGCCTTCCACAGGGTCCTTGCGCTTGGACCCCGCGGCCTGGAGGATTCACCCTGGGCCACCCCCTTGCCCTTATCTCTGGTTCGGGAGCGACCCGGGGGAACAGCCGATTCATCAGCAGCCAAATCATCGCCAAGTTCGATCACCTCTGCGGCCTCCTTCAAAGCCTCCCGCCTGCTGTCTGCACGAAGAGGAAGACGTATTCAGGAAAAGAAAAATGACCCCCACATCCAAAGGAGAGCCTAGTTTGTGGCACCTGAGCCCGACGGATGCAGCCGCATAAGAAGACACCGCTCGATATTCTCTGAAGTAACCAGCTCTTCGGTGGATTGGCGGTGCTTCAGCAAGATGGCCGCATATTTCTCCACATGTGGAGGGAACTCATCCTGCCTGGGAGGGATATTCAGGTGGAAATTGGGAATTACTAGACACCTCCAAGTTTCCTCCACTGAACAAATCCCCACCCAGAAGAATTGAGTTTTCCACCCCTTATGTGAAGAATCCTTCGCCGCCAAGAAGATACAGCTCCTATTCCGCCTCGCCTGGATGGACTAGAAGCCCTTCTCGGCCGAAGGATGTACTTTCAACTCAAAGAAATAGTGAAAGAGGTCCAAGGAAGGAGGAACTCCACACTGGCGGCAGAGAATGCGGAAGGCGGAAAGGAGAAGATAAGAGTTGGCTACCAACTGAATGGGCGCCAACAGAAAAAAATTGAGAAGCTGAAGAACGAAAGGTTCAAAGGGAAGGTGGAACCCACCCTTCCACGACAGAAGGAAAGTACAGATGTGGCCTGTACGAGAGTCCAGGCTCGTCTCGTGTGGGGAAGCTGCGACAAAGCGGAACTTGTGGGGAAGGCGATATTGGTGCTCCAGCCTTCTCACATCCGCCTCCCCCAGTTCACTGCAGTTTGGAATCGGCGCCTTCACCACTGGCTCATCCTCCCACTCCTCAGCATCCGAGCGTTGGTCCGCCATGGAACCCGGAGAAGACTCTGAGGAAAGGCGATCTCGGGACCCCGAAGATTCTGGGGGGAGAGGAAGCCGCCGGACTGCCTCCGCGGTTATCTCCGCCAACTCCACGAATGCCGCTACAAGCCTCTGCTCTCCCGTCGTGTCCTCACGACGCATCGAAGAGCCCAAAAGTAAGAACAGAGGAGAGCCAAAACCCTAAAGACGGAGGAAATCTGGAATGACAGCAAGCGCCCAACGCCTATATCCCCACGCGGGATGCGGCGCGTCGTTCCGACCTCCGAGAAAACGGGGCCCCTTCAGTTTAAATCCGTCAGGATCATCATTATTACGGGCCCAGGTGACCACGGCACGTGGCTTCCTAACACCGCCAGATCTCCACCCACCTGAGCCACGCTGGTCTAAAACCCCAACAGCTACTCTTCCGAGCTTACTAAAGCTCGGGAGTAGGAGGGGGACAAGTGGAGAGGGGGATTTCTGTATCCCATCTAAGAGCAGTCAAACTAGGTTCATCAGGACCAAACGAGGCTCAGCTCATCCAAGTGACAGCCCCATAGGGCCCACTTAGGCTAAAAAGCCCAATAAGATTACTCGGGATCTCATCCTTCCTCGGCGGCCCTTAGACTCGGAAGGCCCGAGCGACGGTCAGAACGGAGGAAGACCCATGCCCGAGTTATCCCCTCATCGGGATAGAGGCAAGCACTCAGCGCCCACTCCGACCTATCTTCATTCGAGCTATGCCTATTGCCCGGACAGGGTTGGCACCTTTTATGCTCGGACCGACCGACGACTGCTTATCCACACTCCCGTTGAGAGCCCTTTATGAGCAAGAGTTTATGAGGATAAGAGACCCATGATCCCTCAAGGCTATGAATATCCCACGATGAGGACTTAAAGATCCCACGATGAGGACGTAACTCCCTCCTGAAACTCCTCAGCTTACGAGACTCATAAGGTGAGCACACTATATAAACCAGGGACTCCCTCCAGTGAAAGGTAAGGGCAATACACGCCTAAAATCCCCTGAGCAGGAACCACTTCACCACCTTAGTGTTGGGGGATCTCGTGCACCTCTTTCTACCTCCCTCCCTATCTTCCACCATTGCTCTACTGACTTAAGCATCAGAGGGTTTTCCCCAGGGAACCATCCCTGGTCCCCCTGAACCGTTTCCCTTTCTCTACAGTTCACTGTTCAGTGATCATCCCCCCAGCTCAGGAGCTGCGCGAGATCACGCCCCTTCAGTGTTAATGGTTCACACATCTTCTTTTCATGGTAAGTTAATTGCTGGGTTCTTGCGCCATTGATTGTTTAATTCCATTTTGACTATGAGGACCCTTGTTGATGAAGTTTCACAAGTGTTCCCTAGACCCCCACTTTTTGATAATGTCAAAGGGGGAGAAAGTTTTGGGATGGCCACAATATTTTGTCATCATCAAAAAGGGGGAGATTGTTGGGTTCGTTGCGCTCCCTCTTTATTTTTGGTAATGGTTTTGATGATAACAAAATATTGTGTGCATTGTGTGTGTATGGAAGCAACAACTGTTGTGTGCTTGTTTGTGATCTTAGTGTTAATGTGGTTCATATCTTTAGTTTTGGCAACACAAATCAAGGGAGTGGTTGTTTGAATCTCCAATTTTGATTAACTTGTGAATGAGAAAGATTTTGTGTTTTGAACTCTCATTTCAATTCTCGAGATCATGAGTGCAAAGATGTTATTGCTTCAAGTCGACTTGAGAGATGTCCAAGTCAACCTCTGATGGATCCCTTCATTTTATGCTTCTGGGAGGTTGAAGCAAGTCGACTTGCCCCATTGGGAAGTCGACTTGGTCGGTTTTAGATTGGGCTTTCAAATGTTCTTCTGCAGTGGTTTTACCAAGGTTCAAACATGCATATTCTTCATGGAGTTTTTAAGTTGTAATGTGTTTAACACATTCAAATGAGGTTTGATGAGATTGGTTTGGATTGTTTCCTTATATAGCATGGATGCATGGGTTTTCATAGCTTAATCTTTAGTTGAAAAGGATTGAGTTTTCAAGTGATTCATGAATTTTTCATGGGAGTTTTAAAGCATTGATCGTGTTTCAAGCATTTTTTCCAATGGGGCCTTTGAGCTAGTATAGTGGTTAAGCTTATCCATACAAAGCTTGCAACATGAATGAATGAAGGTAGTTTGAGTGGTTTTCACATGGTTCTCACACATTGAGTGCTTGGCATATTGCTCTTAAACTTTGGATTGGGGAATATTGCTTTTGAATGTTGGATTGAGGAAAATAAGGCTTAGCTTGTGCTTTCATGCATTATCTTAAAGGTTTCTTTTCATGGTCTTTAAATCTCATGCAAACCAATTGAATTAACTTGTTTTTAAGCATGGAAATTCACAATTGGATGTTTGATATCATTGGGTTGCATGTTTAGATGATTTGGATCTCATTAAATATGTTTTTCATTGAGTCGGAGCTGAATGGGTCGACCCCCCTATGAACTGGGTCGACCCATGGGCAGAAAATAGCCCAAACAGAAGCTCTGTCCAAAGTGGGTGTGTCACGTCCCGAGCGCGGAAGGTACCCGTAGATGCGTGACGAGTTTATATCAATCATGTCAATCAGAGTAGTAGTGTATTCGACACAAAGACAGAGTGCGCAAATATAAAGATAACCCAATCTATTTATTCCTTTAATAAGAATATATCTATTACAAACCCTTGCAAATACTAGACTCAATAAAAGAAAGGTACATTTCTGACTCAACAAAAATATAGAGAAGACAGGACTGATGGACGCTTGAATAGCTCTAACTCTTTCACTCTTGACCTTCCCCGTCAGTTTGGGTCTCGTCATCGGACTTACCTGAAAAGTATGGAAACACTGAGTGAGCGAACGCTCAGTAGGAAATTATATCTCAAGAACTAGTAATGGGTTTAAGTAATTACATTTTTCACATGTAAATACACTATGGCTATGCACGCTTGCGTAAAACGACAAGATAGAGAGTATAACAAGAGATAATGAAGTGAACTATTCATGAACTTTCAAGAACTTGTATCAAATATATGCCAAGATATTTATCATGTCATGTGGGAATTGGCTACTTCACGCAAGTACTTTGCCCGTGTCGGGCCACGCTAGTAAAGTCACGCAAGTTAAGTCACGCACGCGAGAAAGAGAGAGTGTGGAATGCCAAAGATCAAGAGAAAGAGTACTTCGGTGTAATGCTAGACACCGGTATCATTACAACTCCCATGGGCACTAGTACTTTTGGGTGCTCCTCCCAGGACCAGATCGGGCCCTTATGCACAGCATTAAAGATAGATCTAGACATCCACTTTATTGTATAGCCAATATGGAGTTTCAAGGAAAAAGCTTGTGGAAATTTAAGATAGAGTAGAGTTCAAAATTGAACTCGATATAATCACGAATATCGATAAAACTGGGTGGAATTGGTTCCCTAACTTGGGTACCATGACAAATAAGTGCCCACAAGTAGATGGTCACTCTTTTAATATAGAATTGAGGTCCACAAGAACATCACAATAATGGCATGCTTTTCCCCGTTCATTAAGATAATTCTCATATCATACCCATAGCATAATATGAGGGCCGGTATACCATGTTTCTATAGAGTGACATGGCAAAAATAGTGTGATAGGTTTTTATAGTACAACCAGCTCAGTCAGCCTTGAGAGAATCCAAGGCTCGAGGAGTCTTATGGAGGTCTCTATGACTAACTTGCTAGTCCAAAGGAATGGAATGTCCAATGGAGAGCGTGTATGTCACTGAGAATTGAGGGGTAACGCGATAAACCATCGTGAAACATGGGACTATATTCACGGACCGAAATATAGTGCCGATATATAGGTATATATATATATAAATATACACATGAAACCCTCGGTTAACAGTAACGGTGCAAAATAGTATTACAGGAAAATAGCGACTTAATCTAAGTCATTACTTATCAAATTAACGCCTTCTACAGGGGCGTTTATTTATGATTTAACGACTACAGTAGCAGGCGTCTATTAGATTTATAATATTTTGCAAAATTACCAATTTCTGGAATTTTCATGAAAACGCGCCTTACAGAGGGGCGTAAATTTTAAAGTCACGCCCTGGTGCAGGGCGTCAGTTATGTAAGAGACGACCTATCCCAGGTCGTTAATTCCTTAACATCCGAAATAGGATTCATGAATCAGTATAAATTTTCAGATAATAAAATTTTCAGGAAGAGGATCACATGGTCAGGAAGAGAAAAATAACAGGATTCAACAACTGTGATCATGCATTAGATTAGATACATGGTTTACTTGATATAGAATTTTAAACATGGGTAATTATCAATTTATATGAAATTGACGACTCCTGGTCAGGGCGTCAAAATAAGAATTAGCGCCCTTGGAAGGGTCGCCTTATTCAAAATTCACCAAAAATATTTGAAAACGTAGTAAAACTATATGCATGATATC
The DNA here is from genome assembly GCA_022559845.1 of Amorphophallus konjac. NCBI lineage: Eukaryota > Viridiplantae > Streptophyta > Magnoliopsida > Alismatales > Araceae > Amorphophallus > Amorphophallus konjac. The sequence goes on from CM040121.1 coordinate 106,028,073, forward strand.
ATGGATGAATTTATTTCAGAATCTATACTAGTTTGGACTACGCTCTTGAGAAAACCTACCTTTTTTTTGAGTTGGTTGACAGACGTGAAGATTGATTGAAGAAGGTGAATGATACTCTGTTTTAATACAAGACAGCAACAGCAGAAAGAAGAAGCAGCCCCTTGCAGAAGCAGAAGAAAGCTTCCTCCTTTCACGGTCGTTTGGCTGCAAGAGGAAGAAGGAAGGTGAAGATCAATCTACGTTCTTCACACGGTAACAGTAACAATTTGCACAAAAAGGATGTATAGATCGTTTGATGAAGAACCCACGATCTTCTCTTTGACACGAGAGTTGCTACTTACTGTAGACTTCCTACATGAAATAAGATGAAGACATTAGTCTTCGTACTCATACATAACCGAAGGTGAAAGCAAAATAATGAAGAACAACTTACGTTCCTCACGGATGACAGCAGCAATACACAAAACGCCAAACAGCGGTCTGGGTCGAACAGCAGGATATTTATAGGATTTTTAGAACCCTAATGGAGTTAGTGTTGTATTGGAAGTAATGTTTCCATCATAGAGTCCTTGCCATAATCAATCTCCCTTGTAGTTATCCAGAACTTGCCCTGGACAACGTCCTGGTTCGAACGAAACTCGAACAGAATTAACGCCTTGCCATAGGGCGTTAGTTTAAATTGACGCCTTTGTTAAAGTCATTTCTTACGTAAAACGCGTCCATGTGGAGGGCGTCACGTTAACTTGCCCCTTTTTTTATTATTTTGGCCGTTTAAGAATTGACGACATCTGTTGTTGTCGTCCTTTCTGGAATTCGCACCTTGTATAAGGGCGTTTCTTTTTGAATAAGCGCCTTGAGTCAAGGCGTTATTTACATTTTGGTTTATTATTTACTTCTTTAGGCTCTTATCATTTATTCATTAAATCTTTTAATCTTATTTTGATCAATTGGGGTTTTTATTTCCTTTTATTTTTACCAGGGTTGCTACACCCTCCCCCACTTAAAAGAATTTGGTCCCCAAATTTAATCGCATATATTTATATATATGTGGAGAGTGTAGAGTATATACCTTTTTAGAACAAGTTCGGGAATCGTTTTCTCATATACTCCTCGGTCTCCCATGTGGCTTCGTGTTCTGAACATTTACTCCATTGCACCTTTAGCATGGGGATAACTTTATTCCTTAATGTTCGTACCTCGCGATGGAGGATCTTCATAGGCCTTTGCTCATAAGTGAGATCCCTTTGAATCACCAGGTCTCCATGATCAATGATATGTGACGGATCATGTACATATTTCTTCAACATTGATATATGGAATACATTATGAACTTCGGACAATTGAGGAGGTAAAGCGATGCGATAAGCAACCTCGCCAACTCTCTCTAGTATCTCAAAAGGTCCGATAAACCTTGGTGTAAGCTTGCCCTTAACACCAAATCTCCTTATTCTAAGTCCAGGTGATATCTTAAGAAAAACGTGATCTCCGACTTGGAATTCGAGATTTCTTCTTCTTGTATCGGCATAAGCCTTTTGTCTAGACTGAGCTACTTGCAGTCTTTCTCTAATCAACTGTATCTTCTCGGTGGTATCCCTTACCATATCTGGACCTAATAGTTGTTTCTCTCCAACTTCGTCCCAGCATAAGGGTGATCGGCAACTCCTTCCGTATAAGGCTTCGAAAGGTGCCATTTGTATACTTACCTAGTAGCTATTATTGTATGCAAATTCAACCAAAGGCAAGTGGTCATGCCAGTTTCCACCAAAATCAATGATGCAAGCCCTGAGCATATCTTCAACCACCTGATTAGTTCTCTCGGTCTGACCATCCGTTTGAGGATGAAAAGCTGTACTAAAGTTAAGTCTCGATCCCAACGAATATTGTAGTCCTTTCCAAAAATGTGAAGTAAAACGGGGATCTCTATCGGACACAATCGAGACAGGAATACCATGTAATCTGACTATCTCTTTTATGTATAATGCAGCCAGAACATCAACTGACCATCGACTCTTGATTGGCAAGAAGTGCGCTGATTTGGTCAATCGATCAATGATAATCCATATTCCATCATATCCTCCTTTTGATTTAGTTAGACCCATGATGAAATCCATACCAATATCCTCCCACTTCCATTTGGGAATATCCAGAGGATGTAGTTTTCCGGCAGGCTTCTGGTGTTCAGCCTTAACTTGTTGGCAGGTGAGACAGCGAGACACATAGTCCGCGACTTCTCTCTTCATATTAGGCCACCAGAAGGTCCCTTTTAAATATTGGTACATCTTAGTAGATCCTGGATGAATTGTGTACCTTGATCTGTGGGCTTCATCTAAGATCTTCTTCTTTAATTCTGGACAATCCGGTATACAAGTTCTATTTTGGAATAACAACCTTCCATCTGAAGCTAGTTGGAACACAGATTGTCCTTCTAGTTTGCCCTTGATTTCCACTAATACCGGGTCACTACCATGAAGTCCTTGTATTTCGGGTAGCAAATCTGACTATATGCTCATATGGGATAAGGTGACACACCTACTGTCCTTGTCCATGCTTATATTAAGTCTAGTAAATTGTTCTAGCAACTTCCATTCCTGAATCATACAATTGGCTAATAATGCTCTCGGCTTTCGACTAATGGCATCAGCTACAGGATTACCCTTTTCAGGATGATATTGTATAGTAAAGTCGAAGTCCTTAAGATATTCTAGCCAACGTCTTTGCCTCATATTCAATTCCTTCTGAGAGAAGAGATACTTAAGACTTTTATGGTCAGAGTATACAAGAAACTGCACTCCATACAGATAATGTCTCCATATCTTTAGTGCAAATACTACCGCAGCCAATTCTAAATCATGAACTGGATAGTTCTCCTCGTGCTTCTTCAATTGACGAGAAGAGTAAGCTATAACCTTCCCTCGTTGCATTAAAACACATCCGAGGCCAATGCCAGATGCATCGGTGTATACCTCGAACTTTTCTCCTTCAATTGGTAGAGCTAAGACTGGGGCAGTAGTTAAGTGATCCTTGAGAGCTTTGAAGCTTTGTTCACAATCCTCGCTCCATTCATAGCGTATCTCCTTGCGAGTTAGCCTAGTGAGTGGTACGGCTATCTTGGAGAAATCCTTGATGAATCGCCGATAGTAGCCTGCAAGACCCAAGAAACTACGGACCTCGCTAGCATTGGTCGGTCTTTCCCAATTCCTTACAGCTTCAACCCTTGATGGATCTACGGATAAACCGTCTTTTGATATAACATGCCCCAAGAAAGCTACTTCCTTTAACCAAAATTCACATTTGCTGAGCTTTGCATATAGCTGATTTGTCCTCAATATCTGTAATGCAATCCTTAAATGTTCCTCATGCTCTCCCTTGGTCTTGGAGTAAATCAATATATCATCAATGAAAATCACCACGAATTGATCTAGATAAGGTCTGAATATACTATTCATCAACTGCATGAAGGCAGCAGGGGCATTTGTTAGTCCAAAAGGCATAACAACAAACTCATAATGGCCATACCTGCTTCTGAATGCGGTCTTATGAATGTCCTCATCCTTGATCCTTAGTTGGTGATAACCTGACCTGAGATCAATCTTTGAAAAATACTTGGATCCAGATATTTGATCAAATAACTTATCGATTCTCGGTAGTGGATACTTGTTCTTGATAGTGAGATGATTCAACTGTCGATAGTCGATGCATAACCTCATGGATCCATCTTTCTTCTTTACAAATAGCACAGGTGCTCCCCACGGGGAAGTGCTTGGTCTAATAAATCCCTTCTTGAGAAGTTCTATTAATTGCTCCTTCAGCTCCTTGAGTTCGGCAGGGGACATCCTATATGGTGCCTTAGAAACTGGTCCAGCACCAGGGACTAAATCGATGGTGAAGGTCACTTCTCTTTGTGGGGGTAATCCAGGCAAATCTTCCGGAAACACATCCGGAAATTCTTTCACAACAGGGATGTCTTCTAGTTTAGTTTCCTTAGTCTCCTTAATGGTGACAAATGCAAGGAGAGATACACATCCTTTCCTTATTAGCTTGCTAGCTCGGAGAGCCGAAATGAGAGGTGACTTGCTTCGACTCTTAGGGCTAGAATAGACTAGTTCTGGAAAGTCCTTGAAAGCGGCAATCCACCGTTGCCTGATACCTAGATAACCAATCTGCTCCCAATATGACATCATATTCCTTTAGGTCTAGACATATGAGGCTGATAGGAAGATTTCTTCCTTTTACTAAGACTTCACAGTTTTGATAATGGTGCATAATATCGGTTTCGTTTCCGAGAGGAGTAGATAAAAATATTTTCATCCATTCCGGTTCCATAGGCAGTGGGTCAGCAAACTTCTTGGAAATAAAAGAATGTGATGCACCCGTATCAAATAAGACATGTGCCGACTTGGAACAAACTTTTAGTGTACCTTCTACTAGTCCGCCTTCGTCTTCTTCGGTCTCCTTAATCGCGTGGAGACGAGCATTCTTTGTTACCGGGTGCTTCCCGTCACCGGCTTGATCATTGAGTAGGGGACAGTCGGTAATCCGATGATCACGGCTCCCACAACGGAGACACGCTCCAAGTTTCCTCCAACATTCTTTGACCTTGTGTCCGGCCTTATCACAGTGCTTACATACCACCTTAGCAGGTGTAGTGGTGATGGAGAAAGGTTTGGTCTTCTTGAACTTTTGCTCCTGGGAGGGAATGCCTCCATTACTTGGCCTCTTCTTGAAATTAGGTTTGAAGGTGCCGAGCTAGTGACATTCTCCTTCTTGTCTTTCCCACGGATCCTATCAGATAGTTCCGTGGCATCTTCTAGTAATTGGGCTCGTCGAACCATCTCCGAATAGACTTGTATGTCCATCGGTACCAGTTGTGTGATATATTGGGGCCTGAGCCCATTAAGGAATCTTCGAGCTTTCATCTTCTCAGTACTAACTAAGTGTTTAGCGTACCGAGACAGCCTAGAGAATTGTGCTTCATATTCAGCTACCGACAAAGATCGTTGCTTAAGTGCGGCGAATTCAGCGGCTTTCTTCTCTTGAACTCGATCTGAGAAATATTTATTGTTGAAATGTTCAACAAACTCCTCCCAAGTAACTTGTCCTTGATCTAATGTGGCTTCTACCGACTCCCACCAGCATCGGGCATCTCTTTCTAATTGAAATGTGGCTAACATGACCTTCTCTTGGTCCGAGCATTGCATGACTCTAAAAACACGTTCCGTCTCTCAGATCCAGCGTTCGGCATCATCTGGATCAGTGGATCCCATGAACTTAGGAGGGTTCATGTTCTTGAAGCTTTGGTGGAGATTTCCTGCTCCACGATGTGCACCTCCTTGTGCCACTTGTTGAAGTGCCTAGGTCATGCCTTGAAGAGTGCATTGCATGTTGTGCCATTGCGCACGTTCGGCAGCCATTGTCCTACAATTACAATAGCTATTTTAGTATGTGATTACGTTAAAAAGGCTTTTAATTCTATGTTGACTTTAACCCTTGGTTCTACCCAATCTCACTGGTTAGAGGTTCAGACTTATCCTTGGACTTGGGTTTCCTAGGAATTGAATACCCTAGGCTCTGATACCACAAAAACTGTCACGCCCCGAGCGCGGAAGGTACCCGTAGATGCGTGACGAGTTTATATCAATCATGTCAATCAGAGTAGTAGTGTATTCGACACAAAGACAGAGTGCGCAAATATAAAGATAACCCAATCCATTTATTCCTTTAATAAGAATATATCTATTATAAACCCTTGCAAATACTAGACTCAATAAAAGAAAGGTACATTTCTGACTCAACAAAAATATAGAGAAGATAGGACTGATGGACGCTTGAATAGCTCTAACTCTTTCACTCTTGACCTTCCCCGTCAGTTTGGGTCTCGTCATCGGACTTACCTGAAAAGTATGGAAACACTGAGTGAGCGAACGCTCAGTAGGAAATTATATCTCAAGAACTAGTAATGGGTTTAAGTAATTACATTTTTCACATGTAAATGCACTATGGCTATGCACGCTTGCGTAAAACGACAAGATAGAGAGTATAACAAGAGATAATGAAGTGAACTATTCATGAACTTTCAAGAACTTGTATCAAATATATGCCAAGATATTTATCATGTCATGTGGGAATTGGCTACTTCACGCAAGTACTTTGCCCGTGTCGGGCCACGCTAGTAAAGTCACGCAAGTCAAGTCACGCACGCGAGAAAGAGAGAGTGTGGAATGCCAAAGATCAAGAGAAAGAGTACTTCGGTGTAATGCTAGACACCGGTATCATTACAACTCCCATGGGCACTAGTACTTTTGGGTGCTCCTCCCAGGACCAGATCGGGCCCTTATGCACAGCATTAAAGATAGATCTAGACATCCACTTTATTGTATAGCCAATATGGAGTTTCAAGGAAAAAGCTTGTGGAAATTTAAGATAGAGTAGAGTTCAAAATTGAACTCGATATAATCACGAATATCGATAAAACTGGGTGGAATTGGTTCCCTAACTTGGGTACCATGACAAATAAGTGCCCACAAGTAGATGGTCACTCTTTTAATATAGAATTGAGGTCCACAAGAACATCACAATAATGGCATGCTTTTCCCCGTTCATTAAGATAATTCTCATATCATACCCATAGCATAATATGAGGGCCGGTATACCATGTTTCTATAGAGTGACATGGCAAAAATAGTGTGATAGGTTTTTATGGTACAACCAGCTCAGTCGGCCTTGAGGGAATCCAAGGCTTGAGGAGTCTTATGGAGGTCTCTATGACTAACTTGCTAGTCCAAAGGAATGGAATGTCCAATGGAGAGCTTGTATGTCACTGAGAATTGAGGGGTAACGCGATAAACCATCGTGAAACATGGGACTATATTCACGGACCGAAATATAGTGCCGATATATAGGTATATATATATATATAAATATACATATGAAACCCTCGGTTAACAGTAACGGTGCAAAATAGTATTACAGGAAAATAGCGACTTAATCTAAGTCACTACTTATCAAATTAACACCTTCTACAGGGGCATTTATTTATGATTTAACGACTACAGTAGCAGGCGTCCATTAGATTTATAATATTTTGCAAAATTGCCAATTTCTGGAATTTTCATGAAAACGCGCCTTACAGAGGGGCGTAAATTTTAAAGTCACGCCCTGGTGCAGGGCGTCAGTTATGTAAGAGACGACCTATCCCAGGTCGTTAATTCCTTAACATCCGAAATAGGATTCATGAATCAGTATAAATTTTCAGATAATAAAATTTTCAGGAAGAGGATCACATGGTCAGGAAGAGAAAAATAACAGGATTCAACAACTGTGATCATGCATTAGATTAGATACATGGTTTACTTGATATAGAATTTTAAACATGGGTAATTATCAATTTATATGAAATTGACGACTCCTGGTCAGGGCGTCAAAATAAGAATTAGCGCCCTTGGAAGGGTCGCCTTATTCAAAATTCACCAAAAACATTTGAAAACGTAGTAAAACTATATGCATGATATCATGGATGAATTTATTTCAGAATCTATACTAGTTTGGGCTACGCTCTTGAGAAAATCTACCTTTTTTTGAGTTGGTTGACAGACGTGAAGATTGATTGAAGAATGTGAATGATACTCTGTTTTAATACAAGACAGCAACAACAGAAAGAAGAAGCAGCCCCTTGCAGAAGCAGAAGAAAGCTTCCTCCTTTCACGGTCGTTTGGCTGCAAGAGGAAGAAGGAAGGTGAAGATCAATCTACGTTCTTCACACGGTAACAGTAACAATTTGCACAAAAAGGATGTATAGATCGTTTGACGAAGAACCCACGATCTTCTCTTTGACACGAGAGTTGCTACTTACTGTAGACTTCCTACATGAAATAAGATGAAGACATTAGTCTTCGTACTCATACATAACCGAAGGTGAAAGCAAAATAATGAAGAACAACTTACGTTCCTCACGGATGACAGCAGCAATACACAGAACGCCAAACAGCGGTCTGGGTCGAACAGTATGATATTTATAGGATTTTTAGAACCCTAATGGAGTTAGTGTTGTATTGGAAGTAATGTTTCCCTCATAGAGTCCTTGCCATAATCAATCTCCCTCGTAGTTATCCAGAACTTGCCCTGGACAACGTCCTGGTTCGAACGAAACTCGAACAGAATTAACGCCTTATCATAGGGCGTTAGTTTAAATTGACGCCTTTGTTAAAGTCATTTCTTACGTAAAACGCGTCCATGTGGAGGGCGTCACGTTAACTTGCCCTTTTTTTATTATTTTGGCCGTTTAAGAATTGACGACATCTGCTGTTGTCGTCCTTTCTAGAATTCACGCCTTGTATAAGGGCGTTTCTTTTTGAATTAGCGCCTTGAGTCAAGGCGTTATTTACATTTTGGTTTATTATTTACTTCTTTAGGCTCTTATCATTTATTCATTAAATCTTTTAATCTTATTTTGATCAATTGGGGTTTTTATTTCCTTTTATTTTTACCAGGGTTGCTACAGGGTGACCCCCCTCTGAGAATGGGTCGACCCATCTCCCTGTTCTGGGCAAAACCAAAACAATGTCTGAAAGTGGGACGTCCCACTTGTTAGTTGGGACATCCTTTCTCTGTTTCGCCTGTTCGCACGTGATTTCCGTATCACTCCGAAACCCACTCATGTGAGCCTTGTTTGGTATGATCTTTTACCACAATACCCCTGGACTATTGACACACCTTTTAAAGTGATTTTGGAAGGTTCTAGAAGGGGCATCCATGTCATTTGAGCTCTCTTTTTGATACATATACTAGTGCTGCGAATTGGGGCTTTTTAATCTAAGGGTTTTGGTTTTTCTTGTGCAGGAAGAAGAAAGAGGTGGAGGAAGAACGTGGAGATCATTCATCCCCTTCATCTCTTGATTTCAACCCTGAAGATCAAAGATCCATGAGCAGAATGTCGATCTACGTCATCCATTGAAGCTAGACCGCCATCTACGTGTTTGGAAAATCGACGGTTCAAGGGCAAAGTTATGGAATCGAGTTTCTTCACTCCGAAATCCAAAGGAGTGTCTTGCTATGAGTTCATCTACATGAGGAGAAGATTTTCTAGCCCTTCCTTAAGCATTTCTTGATTGATGTTTATTTGAGCCTAATTTTTGGATGGTCATATTTGTATATCCTTTGAATATTCCCGCTGAATCCTTATGGTTTGTGTGTTGGCTGTGTGTGAGTAGCGTTTTGTGGTCGTTGTGCTGCGACTTGTGCAGCGTGTGGTGTTGGGCTACATCTTGTAGTGTATGTGTGTGCAGGCTTCTGCCTGCGTGTGTGGTGGAGCGTGGCTCCGTGTGTGTGGGGGGATTCATCCCTATGTGCTTCATTGTGAAGCAAGTGAAGCCTCACTCATTTGAGTGAGGGGTTGACGTAGGGAGCCCACTGTGGTCCCGAACCACCTTAAAATTACTGTGTCTCTATGATTGAGTGTGTGATTGTTCCTTTTCTTCTATCTTTCTTCACAGGTGCACTTTGCTCACAAGTCTAATTGTTATTCGAACATATATACTCAAAGATCATTCCATAGCTTTTTGAGCATACCTCAGTAATCCTCACTATGGTTGAATTCATTCTGGTGTATGTGAGGTTTAGCATTTGTTTAAGCTCTTCAACATCTTAGTGGTTGTTTGAGTATTAAATTGAGTAAAGTGTTTTTTTAATTGGACTTAAATTTTTATAGAGGGATCTATTCACCCCCCCTCTAGATCCGTCTTCCTGCACTACGGGACCCAGCAGAACTAACAAGAAGAAGCAGGGAAGAACAAACCCAAACGCTGACAATGCTTACCAAGCATCAGCCAAACCTCAACACAAAACACGATAAGACAATTCTCGAAAAACACAATTCAGAGGGATACTGCCAGACCACAATTACAGGCACACGCTCCGGATCTCCAGATACACTGATCCACAGAATGAGCATGGCACACAAGTGAACACAAGCCCGACACCTCCAAAAGAAGGCAACGTCGCTTACATCTCATAGAGAAAGGAGACACGACCCATGCCACGAAAACAGCTACCGATAAACCACACGACAGACACAACAAGCATCAGCTTAAACAAGGAAACATAGTCCTCTCAGCTGACTGCTCCAAATCATCGACTTCCATGCCAAGAACAACAACGAAACGTGGCACACAGAACGCCAATGATAGCACTGGACCACGAGCACAATCAAGTTAGTCCTCACTCAGACATTACATCTGATTCGAGTCGCATGCCAACTCTATCATGACAGAAGAGTATAGCAAAACCAACTGACAAGACCTCGGTCCACACAATGCTGAATCAGACTCACAGGGAATTCCTCCCAAGCTGAACACAACCACCAACAACAGCAACAACAACCACAACACCTACAGAATCCCGGCTCCGTTCTCAACACAGAACCACGGGACACAACTGCAAGCTGGGTCACATCGAGGCACAATTATAGCTGAACACACGACTAACACATACTAGCCACGCACACAGCTTACCAACAAGGACCCACAACAACAACAACAACAAGAATAATCTCAGAGAACACATCTCGAGGACCACAATCACGTCCCGAGAGCATAATTCCCAAGAAAAAGTTACAGAGGAAGGAAAGGCACTCGACCAACAAATATGCTGACAGATTCCCTAATCCTCTCACATGCCAGTGCCAATAGTCAGAATATCTCCAAACAATGGCAAAGAAATTCACAACATCAAGGCACACATAGCCAAGACGAAGTCACATCAAGGAAAACAAACCTCTCAGCTGGCCAGAATCTCCCAACCCAACGATCCTCGACCTGTGGGTTATAAGCCCACACGCTTCTGATGCACACTCAACACACGCACACATGCATCACAGACAACTCGGCATCCGCATCTCAGCACACACTTAGCGCCATCGCAATTCAAAAAACTACAATATACCACGCCTCGAGTACCGATCCTGCAATCAGCCGATCACAAGTCGCCAAAGTGCAAACCAGGAAGAGCACCAGCTTCAACATAAGCACAAAGAATACAAATCTCAGCTTATCCTCACGTCCTGAAATGATCACTGAACCTTCACAGCACAACAGCCGCCAAACACGGCACGTCGGACATGGTGCACAACGGCCCACAACACACACACTGGGTCCGAAGCCAAGCTATCGTCGAACAAGAGCAAACTCAGGTTCAGAACTAACACAGTCCACCCTTAAGCAGACACAGGACAAAAGCTTCACGAAGATAACACTTCCAAGGCTTACCGCAAAAAGACGCCACAAGACAGGATGAGAAGAATCAAGCTCGACCAACAGTAGCTCACCGAGAAGGAAAATCATAGGTTCGCCCAAACATTCCCTCAAACAAGGCATCGAATCGACCACCTCAACACAAACTTAACACCTCAGGGGCTAAATGATTCTCAAACTGGGACGACCAAAGCAACATAGGAATGTGCATGGCCATCACACTAACGATAAAGTCACCAGCCACCTGAACAAATCCATAGAAAAATCTCGAACACCGCACCACATATTCACGCTTGCCGGGGAACTCTGTCAAGTGCAGCATAATCGAGACAAATATCATGACAAAAAGAGCACTCCGTCACATCCTGACGAGAGCGAAACCATCTCGCACAGTGCCAACACAGCACGCATAAGACCACACACGAAAACAAAGCGATAAATGATAGCAAAACTAATGCCAGTTGTCGACTGTACTGGACCTTAAGGACTCTGAACACTGCAATATCTCGAATTCCCATGTACTTCACAAACAAAAGCTCAGCTAGCTCAGAAAAATTCTGAACAAAACTGAACTCTCGCTCTGATACCAACTGTGATTACCCAGACTCCGGATACCGGGTAAACCCGATACCACTTGGAACCTGCGAGGCCTCCCAAGAGCGGAAAAGCTCCGAAGGGATAGAAAGGTGTGTGAGAGTACATTGAACTTCCAGATATAACAATAAGCAATTAAATTTCAATGATCAGGATTGCTAAAGTAGAAAAAATAAAATTACTTTTTCTATAACAAATTAAAACTAATAGAGTATAGTCCAAAGGAAGACAAGTATAGTCCAACAGGAAAGGGAAACATACCCTCAAGTCGGGGGAAGCCCGACACTGGCAACGCTGGCAATAGAACTACCGCACAGCGGAACTCACAGCACAAGGAAGCACAGTTACACCTGAAAAGTCAGGGGTGAGCCTCCTGTCACTAGCTCAGTAGGGATCCCACAGAACCCTACCGGAAACAACGCAAAAGCAGCAGTGCTACGCTTAAGCAAAGCAGCAATAAAGCAGGAGCAATACTAAACTACAACAGTAAAGCAGGAAAAGCAGGAGTAAGAACAGCTAAATGAAGAGTAAAGCCGTAACAAGGAAACACGGTAGTCGATCGAATCACGACACTCTTAACTACTCCAAACTACAATAGAAAGGCGAACACCGATCTCACAAATTCGGGCGTTACCGATCCATCGACAAATCATGAAACCCTATTGTGAAAAGCCTAAGCCTACCAAAATAGGCAAAAGCCTACCAAAGACCTACACAGTCAAAGGCACGAACATACACGAGCTCACCTTCGTGTACGCAACACAAGACTAGACCTCGAGTGAAGCCACACACAGGCTACTCAGAAACTGGTCACGAAAACACAAGCCACAAGAGTCATGCGTCAAGTGACAGAAGCACCTCTTCACTAGAAGAACAGCCAGATGCGTCCACTGACGTCTTACACTAGGCCTCAGGTATCTCGTACTCACCCAAAACGGCGGTAACTGAGACACTCACAAAGAAGAAAGCACAAGGAACCACAGTACTAAGTACAAGGCACAATAGTACCATAGTAACGAGTGACTAGTCAGGGTCATGCCCGTCGACGCTCGTCCAACCGCCCCTGACCACGTGTGTACACACAAGCTCAATGCCTTGAGCCTGACCTCTAGCTAGTTTTTCCCCCAGTAGGACGCTACCGTAAAATAAGGGGGCCCACAGAAACTAGCCTAAAAGCTGTATATCGGGAACTCGCCCCGCCACCACTCCCAGGTGGGCCGACACATAGGAAAGTGTCGTCAGGCTATGACTAGTGGAGGCTCACTAGACATAGAGACTCCAAAACATCAGTGTTGAAGTACAGACAGGCTAAGATGCACTGTCACACGTACTACGAAACACTGAGCACAAGACACAAGGCAGAACACCAAACTTCCACCGGACTCAAGACAGACAACTAGATTTACTGATATAATGATCCTTGAGTCTCACAACTCGGGTCAAGATCGTCGCACAAAAGCGGTAACATGCCGCCAATCAGCCTAATCCCTAAGCTAGAGTCGCGGTAAAACACCGATAAAGGAAACGGCACATGATTGTCGGGTCCACACATACGCATAACACAAATCACGGAGACCTGAGAGATCACCAAGTCCCTCAAAACATGAAGACACGTAAACCGAGGTAAACCAACACCTCAAGGCATCCAAAACCCTGTCTCGATCCATACCGGATCACCGAGACATCCACAAGGTCACATGTCAACCACTGGATCACACCGGATTGACCGGAAACCAATAATGATTGTAAAGCAATATGGAACACTACTCGATATAATGGCACTCCCGGCCACCCTACAACATGGTCACAGGCCTCATAGGATATCCAAGACATCCACGGGATAACGGGTAAACCACAAGGTTAAGTCAAGACAATTGGAGGCCAAATCATCGGAAAAGCAACACTAATCAGTACTCTGGGAAGGAAACGATCGTTCACCTGACCGCTAAGCAGACCAGGTGGTCAGCCGAAGGGCCGCTACCCTCAAGAGAAACCCCATAAAAGCAGGAGCCTTACGGTCTGTCTGAGACCGTCTCTTGCCAGAAAATGGTCTCCTCATGGCCGCAAGAGGGACCCTAGCGGTCACGCCTAGACCGCTAAGCCCAGTCAAACTCCACATAGTGAAACCGACTTAACCGGTCAAAATCACCAAACGGTCTACTTAGAACCATTTCACACAGCTAGGCGGTCACCCAAAGGGCCGCCAAGAACACCATGCAGTCGGAGCTAGAACGCTAGCCCGAACCGACTTAAAAAATGTTGACCGAATTCAAACGAAGCTTAGCGGTCATCCATGAACTGCCACAGCTAGCCTAGCGGTCTATCGTACGACCGCTTAGCCAAACCGACATACCAGACACAGCTTAACGGTCTCCAAAGGACCATATCACAAAGCTTAGCGGTCCTCTAATGGGCCGCAAGCCAACAAAAACGGTCTATCGTTCGACCGCTAAAACCCGAACCGACATAAAATCAAACGGTCTCCACTGGACCGCTTAAGGCATGAAAACGGTTTCTGAAAGGACCGCTAAGGCATTACGGTGAAGAAACCATAGGAATGGCCAAAACTCGGTCTTTCCACGCCCCGTTCGCCCTAAAACGAAGAGGAAACATTCTTAATGATCATATAAACCTTCCACAGTCCGGAAGGGATCCAAACCACGCCAAAATGACAAGAAACGGGCGATTCTAACGAATCGACCGAAAACGAGTCACGGGGATAGTCGGGCTGATACCGACTCTGATTCTCGACCAAATGCAATAAAACTGGCGGGAATGAATTCCCAACATGCCAGGGGTTCGAATGAAACTAACTAGACTGAAAACTGTCGCCTGGAAAGGCGAGCTCGGCTCACACCCCCTAAAGCATGCATCGCCCTAAACGAAGCAAAACCCGCTCGCATACGCACCGTTCGGCTCCAAATCGCGAGGGAACGTAGAAGAGAAGTAGAGCATCTGTCCCCCTACCTCCACCGAAGTTCTCACACGCTGAAACGACTAAACCACGCCGAAAACTATCACACGAACCCAAACATGCTGGCTTTGAATCCACCGAGGGATTGTGCCAATGCCACGCTCCATCCTTCGCACCAGCACGCTCCACGACAACTCCACGACGTTCTTGCCTCGCCCACCTCGCCACGGTCGTACGCCCCGTGGAGAGAGGAGAAGAGAGGAGAGAGAATGAGAGGGAGAGGGTGAACGACGGTGAGGAGAGAAGAAGGAGAGAGAGAGGGTTAAAAGAAAAGGAAAATAAGAATTTTCTAATTTTCCTGAAATCTGATTTTTAGCCTGAAAATTCACTAATTCAGAAAATTATAGAAAAATAGTCTACGTGATCCTCGGAAGAAGCACAACGCAACTGTAGCGTCCTCGAGTCGATGAACTCAATAATAAACTCTCCACTGGGTTCCGTAACTTATACGAGAGAAAAATTCGCGTAGATCGTAAAACACAACTCACGACCCATAAAAGTGATCCGAAAACTTTCCGATAAAAGATCCGAAAGACCCAGGGCATTACAACCCCCAGAGTCGACCCCTTTTGGCATGGGATTGGTGAATCCTTTCTAAACATATTCTAAACCCCTTGAAACTTTACCAAACTACCCCCCAAAGGTTCCTAAAGTTATGAGGGTATTTCTAACATATTTTAGGAGAGTTATATGGGTCATTTGGCCACTCCCTCTTGTCTATATATATGAGCTACAAATTTGTGAAGGTAAGCACCCTAATGCTTATTTGTTGTATCTTGTAGGTGAAGAAAAGGGGAAAAGGAAGGAGGAGCTCTTGAGGAATGGTTTTCATCTCCATCAAAGGGTTTTTGGAGCTCGTGATAGAAGAGAAAAAGGAGCGGCTCGAGGAGAGGAACAAGATGATGCCGGAATCGTGATCATCCATGAACGAGCCAAGGAGAACCATATTTTGTTGAGAAGGGAGAGCTTTATACTTGAAAGATTTTCCTTGTTTCAGTCTTTAGCATATGTTTTTGGCTTAGTGCATTCACTTATGAACTTGTTATTAACATCTGAACGATTTTCATGTGTGGGTGTTTGGAGAGAGGGCTCTCCGAGTGTTTGTGATTGACGCGTGTACGTCATTGTTTGCGGAGCATATCCGCGTGTGGTTTAGGGTTTTTACCCCGTGTGTGTGGGGGGAGAAATCCCCGTGTTTGCTGCATTCGCAACGTGTGTGTTGGGGTTTTTACTCCGTGTGTATGGGGAGAAATCTCCGTGTTTGCTGCATTTTTAGCGTGTGAGAAAGCCTCACCGCGTTTGGTGAGGGGTGGACGTAGGGAGCCCGTCGTGGTCCCGAACCACCTTAAAAATCATCGTGTCATCGTGAATGCATGTGTGATTGTTCAATATCTCCTACCTCCATTCACAGGATGGTTTGATTAATGTGCTTCACATCTATCTTAGTATCACACACACACACACTTAATCTAATTTGCACACACACACACAATGTGCTAAGTTGTGGTTAGTTCGTCTAGTCGCATTCAATACTGAACGTCCATCAAATTACCTCTTAGTTAATCAACCTTTTGCCTAATTATCTTAGGCGTTGAGTTGAATTTCGCTGCGAGTAGGTTTATGTTTTTAATTGGATATAGATTATTATAGAGGGATCTATTCACCCCCCCTCTAGATCCGTCTTCCTGCACTACGGGACCCAACATGCTAAATAAATAAAAAATAGTAAGGGTAGATTTGATATTCAAATAAGCAAAATCAGGGTAGCATATTCGTCGGTACACGCTCGACTTTGTCGGTCATCGAGGTCGAATAGGTGAAATCGACTTTGATAGACTTTCCTATAATCGAGGTTAGCTTTTTTTGCACAAATTAGCCATTTGAGCAGCCTTGGTCTAATTTGCCACCCAGGGTCGGTCTGGACTGGCATTTTTGACCTTTCTCTATTCTAATATCAAATTGGCCCTTAGAAATAAAATATGCGGTTGATAAGTTGTCTTATTTTCATGCCACATTTGGAAACGACATATAATTTGAGATTATTGTCAAATTCTCCTAGAGGAAGAAGGAGCATGACTGGGGTAGTTCCCCCCTATCCCTATCTCTCTTTATTTTTCAAGGATATGGCACCATTTGGAAAAAATTCCGAGGGTGGAGATGTGGAGACCTCCCCCCAAAAGTGTTCCATAATATAGTTTTAGTCTCGTTTTGATTGAGAGTTATCCCTCACTTGTCCCCGAGGATAACCCTAAATCTATACCCTTTTTATTTTGATAAATGAAAAATTTTAGATATTTTTTTTTAGTCCCTACAAATAAATATATTTTTATTTTAGTCCTTCCCATATAACTATTTTTTAAGTCCCTACAATCTTCACCGTTATATAAAAAATCATTGCCGTTCAATCTCTAGATGAGAGTGAAACCAGACCCGAGTTAACTTAACCCAAAAATGATAAAAGACCAATATACCCCTAGTTAAGTGACCTGCAGCTACAGTCAAGCTGGGCGGCTGAACTCCTCTGCTCTCCATGGTCGGCGCCGACAACCGAATGGGCACAACCATGCTATCCTTCTAGGCACGTAGAAGCTGATCAGGCCCCAAAACGCCTCTGCCAACCTCTCCATTGCCTTCTCCGGGGAGATCCCAGCCAACATCTCCGCCACCTCAGCAACAACACCCTCAGCGGGAGCCTGTCGTCTTCGTTCTCCTCCATCAGTGGGTTGCTCTAACCTAGAGTAGCTTGACCTTAGCGGCAACCAACGGCGATGGAGAACCTTGTGTCCCTGAACGTGTCCAACAACAACTTCACAGGGTACCTCCCGGACACCAAGCTCTTCCGATAGGTGTCAGCATCGGACTAGTCGAGAAACCAGGGGCTCTACACCCACGACGGGGATGTGTGCTTTGTGAGCATGGACAATGATGATGTGATCACCATCCAGAAGCTGTGGCCCAGCACCACGGCGACGGCGAGCAAGGAGGAGGGCATCAACATGAGGGACTCCTTCTCTAATGGGGAAGTGGCCGGTGATGTTCAAGGAGGAGGACGAGGATATCATTAAGTGGATGAAGCGACAACTGCAACGATGGCAGATCTCAAAGCTGTTGAACCCCGGCCTACTAAAACTCAGTCTAGAGTCATCGGAGTGGGAGGAGTTCCTGATGGGTGTCAAGGTCGGCCTACTTTGCACTGCCCCTGACCCCTTGACCGCTCCTCCATGGCTAGCATCATCTTCATGCTTGAGGGCTGCCCGCGTTGGCCCCAACATCCCCTCCTCCGTCGACCCGACCTCCCAGCCCTTGTCGGGGTGACCCCCCCTCTTCCACGGCGCTAGCGCCCCCCTCATTACCTCCTCGATAAACGTAGCGGCATGGTTATGATTGGGGTTGCCGCTGTTGCGGTGGCTGGCGAAGAGGGGTGGAGTCGAGGCAGTGGGCATAACTACTTATTGACGGTGTGGTGACGTTGTGGTGCTGCAATGGGGGGTGGATGTGGTTCATGGAAGAACCAAAGGAGAGAAGAGAAGGGGGTAAGGGGAAGGGGGAGGCAGACTACCTCTGCTGCTACGGAGGTTGGGAGGACAATGCTTTGCACCGTCATCTGAGGAACCTGCCCCTACACTGCACTCCTGCCAGTCATCCATGTACTCAGGCAGCTCGATGATCCCGTACTCGATATCCCTTAGCTCCCGCTCTAGCTGCGGGTAATGCTCCTCCTCGATGATGCCGTGGAACACCATCGCCACCTTGAAGACCTAGTTCTCCTACTCCGTCCACATGGACTACCGCAAGGGAACAAACCTTTGCCCCTATTATGGGAAGGGAAGCGGAAGAGGGGGGGACGGGGGGAAGCCCCTCACATGCGGTGGTCCACGGGGATGGCCACCCAAAGGTCACCACCGTCGCCTTCTTCAAACTTGGCGAGAGAGAATGAAAGAACAACCATGACTTTCTTCTGCAACAACAGCATCGCCAGAGAGAGAGAGAGAGAGAGAGAGAGAGAGAGGAGGTTGGGTCGGCTGGGCTGGGGAGAGAGAGAGTAGGCTGGGGGAGAGAGAGAGAGATAGAGAGGGACGGGAGAGGGAGAGAGAGTGAGAGCAGGGAGGCCGGTCGGTTGGTCAGGGGAGAGAGAGAGCACGGGGGGAGAGAGAAGAGAGATTGAGAGGGATTGGAGAGAGAGAGAGAGAGAGAGAGGAAGGGACTGAGAGCAGGGGTATTTTTATAATTTTTAGTGCACCATTAATTTCAAGTTAGAATATTCCCTAGTATATTTCTATTTTCTAATGTTTATAGATCGTAAGGACTTTTTAATAAGAGTTAGAAGATCGTAGGGACGTTCAAAAAATAGTTGTATTTGAATGATTACAATAAAAATACACTTATTTATAGGGGCTAAAAAATAAAAATATCAAAATGTTAATTTGATTAGAATGAGAGATAACTCGAAGTTAACCCATTTAATTTGTTCCACTCTCAGTCTCAATTTGATATAGAGTTAAGTTAAGAGTGGGCTAACTCAACCCGTTTAAAGTAGTTCGAAGTTAACCCATTTTTGGTTTGATAGAAGGGGAATTTATCCCGGAGTAAGGAGGTGGGCTAATCTATTTTTAATCTAGTGTGATTTGATAAGTAGCAAGTTAACCCGATAATGATAACAACTAAAATATTCTATTTACGTTTCTTTTAAATTTTTTTAATATACCTCTCATCTCTCTACTTCTCTCCCCTCCCCTCTCTACTTCTCTCCCCTCCCCTCTCTCTAACATCCTCTAATTAAAATGTGAAAGTAAAAAATGACATTAATTACCGGTTTAAGTTACAGTTTATCTTAAAATAATTTTATTTGACTTTAATTTTTAATTATTGTTAATATACTCTATAAATTGAATATACTATGAAAATAATTTTTTTTGTTGAATAACATCAATAATCTCACTAATTAAAATGTAAAAGTCAAAAACGACATTATTACAGGTTTAAGTTACTGTTCACCTTTAAAAAATTATTTTATGTTTATTTTTTAAATATTTTTAATATATAAATTTATTATTAAATATACCATGAAAATAAATTTCTATTCAAACATCATTAATCTCACTAATTAAAATTTAAAAGTCACAAATATTTTAAAAAATTACTATTTATCTTAATATCTTTATTTTTTAACTCATAAAATTATTTTTAATAGATTCTATATGATAAATATACCATTATAATAATAATAATTTCTTTGATAAAAACTATCATTAATATTACTAACTAAAAATTTAAATATGATAAAAGTTATAATAATTCACTATTAAATATAGTTTAATAAAGAAATAGGAGAGAAAGAGCGTGAGAGAGAGAGAGAGCTCGCGAGAGAGAGAGGAGAGAGAGCATGAGAGAGAGAGCGCGAGGGAGAGAGCATGAGAGAGCACGAAAGAGAGCGTGGGAGAGAGATAGATAATGCGGGAGAGAGGGATAGAGAGAGTGCGTGCGAGAGAGAGATAGAGCACATTTAATGTGGACTCACCTCATTACATCCACCTCCACCGGTGGATTTCGTAACCCAATAGTAACCCTGGGTTAACTTTGCCCAGGGCTAACCCAATACCAAAGAGGGGCTGAGAGATGGAGCAGAGTTAACTCTTCTTTATCCTCAAGGATAATCTTTTGTGTACCAAAATAAATGAGACTAAAATCTAAGATAGATTAATTCACGAGGATAAGTCCCCTTTTATCTGCCCCATCACGAAAGAGGGACTTGGCGTGTGACTTTGTTCTACCTTATCATCCAGTGGATGAGATCTACTATGTTCCCCTATACTCACTAATATCTACACCAACAAGGAGGAGAGGAGGTGACAAGCTTATCTCCTCTCTATGTTGGTGCAAATATCAGTGAGTACAGAAATCCACGAGAGATCCCATCCCGTGTAATGGGGGCTGCTTGGTCTGCCACCTTGTTAGTGAAAAACTTGTGGAGCTGCATTCATGCATATGCATGTGATGGGTCTTTTATTTCTTGTGCACACGTGTGGCGCTGATAAGGTGCAATAGCTTCCTGTCCTTTTCATGATATATGCTTGTGTTGTCTCATTCCCCCTGTTTACATGTCTAATACTTTGTTTCCTGTGTATCTCATGAGTATGGTGCATTGTCTTCAAGTGACAAAAGCAAGCAGAAGACACAGGTAAAGCATGGGAAGGAGATAGAATTAAAGAAGACAAAATACTTGCTGCACAATTTGGTGAGCTGTTGGAGTAATGAGGTGTGGATGTGCCCCCCTTTGATGTGCGCCAAGTCAGAACTCAAAGTTTGCATGCTACTTAGCCTTGAACAAGTGTAGTCTCAGCCAGCCAGTTGGTCTCATCCGGTCATATCTAACTTCTGTCCAAGGAAGATCTAATATCAAACTAGCGGGAAATTAGTCAGGCAATCAAATCTGTTCGTTCCTCACGACGACGACTAGGGAATCGAGGTTGAGTCATATTTCTCCTCTAGCATGTGAGAAGAGAAAGGGAGTGGATAGAACCCAGGAAAAAGATCCTCCGACGCTCAAGTCAGAATCTATATTTAGGGAAGTTTAAAGGAAGAGGAATCTTCTGAGGCTCAGAGTCGCATATCCTTGACATTTAATGTTCTCTTGACTTCAAAAATTTGTGTAGAGGAGATGATCTGGACTCATCTCCCACGCCAATTTTGGAAGATCACCCTTTCCTTGAGAGGATAAGAGACACCTTCACTTGCACTGTTACCCTCCTTCGATTTTGAATGCTTGGGCCGATTGGGGAGGGTTTTCCCCTCATTATTTGTCCATTCCAACTTTTCTAAGATTCAGAACCCTAACTTATAGCTCGGTGGTTCACTTCTCCTCTTTACACGGGAGAGGTTGTGAGTTCAAATCTTACGAGCGTTGATGGGAGTTGCAGATTTTATCACCTCTACTCTTAACTTATCAAAAAAAAAACTTTTAAGATTTGATGAGAAAGGGGTGGTTGCTAGCTTATGGCCTTGCAGTGTAGACAAATGAAAAAAAAATTGAAAATTTTCTAGGTAGCCCCTTGTGCGAGCTACCCATCCATACCATCCAATCTTAGATCGGATGGTTAGAGAAAATTCCAAACAAAAAAAAAACACATAGGGTGCACATGAAACTACCAAACCTAACGAAGAACAGTTTGTAATCTTATCATAGGGTGCACATGAAACTAATGTAGTCATCCATGACTAGAACATAGATCTCCGCCATTTTTGCCCCTCGAAATTTTTATTCCCTCTCTTCAGCAGTGCTTCCTTATCCCAAGATGGCATATGATAGTTTTCCTTATTTTTAATTGTTTGTTGGAGTTTTGATGAATGGAACAAGCACATCGATCGGATCCTGATCATAAGGATAGACCTCCACTACATAATCAAGTCAAAGTAGTTATCTTCGTTTTCCAAACAAGAACTACCAAAGTTTTAAGTCACATTTTAAGTAGCCAAATATACTGCTCATGTAGACTTGCTGGAGTGAAAAATACTGAAAGATACTGTAAGTCAGTGAAAAATAACCTCATCTCCTATTTTCCCCCCCTCATGTCCATTGTCTTTCTACCATTCTGTAACTGTAGGCAGAAATATGAGAATAATGACAAGAGCCACATGGAGGACAGTGGTGTTCCATCAGACCAAGTATGTTATGTTTTTTTTTTTAACCTCTTCAGCAATTCTGTAGAAGCCACAAAGAGAGGAACCCGCTATTAAACCACGGTTTCCCAAATGAAACAAGACGAACAGATATTTGAAAGGGGGAAAGAACTGTTTCACTATGGCGCCATAGCACATTGGCCGTACGAAGCAATTCTCAAACAAGTGGCATTTTCCCATAATAGGAGTAGATATGTGATAACTTACATATTTAGAAATATCAACTTTGTGATGATTCATTATGCATTCTTTGTGTTTTGTTAATCACTTCCTGATGAAAGAAACTCCCTTCTGGATGCTTGCTGCTAATTCCTTTTTGGCCTTCACCAAGCCAGCCCTGTCAATAAGCAAACGATGAAGCTTAGGTCTATGCAGAGTGATATTAGAAGAATCCATAGCAATGAAAAAAGAAATTGTGTTTGAAATACAGTTATACATGCTATTATGTGTCATTGGATGCATATGATAGAAGGAAAGTCGGGAAGACTGGGATATCAATTCTTGTTCAGATGGTAGAGAGGAAGTATAGAGTCAGGCATATATTGCAACAAAATAGACCAGTTTTTCTCCCCTCAAAAGGGAGAATTCAGCTTTTGCTTATAACCTTCTGATGCATCTTTTGGAGTGAAGGGAATTAGGCAGAAGACTGTCTTTCAAACCAGTTAATAATCAAAGGTACTGAGAGGCTACCACAATTGTTGTACTGCAATTATCCTCTCAATTGTTTGTTCACTGATAAACATGACCGCAGTCCACTGTTATTTTGCAATTCCTTTCTTCCCGTATAATTGTACTTCATGTCCATTGTTCAAAAAGGCAGCACCTTAAAGGCACTAAGGCTTAAGCCTCAAGGCAAGGCACTGCAAAAATGTCTTGAACCAAGTGCCTCAGACATTTTACTTGAGGCTTATGCCTTTTGTTGATTGAGGTGGTATATCTCAAGGCATTCACCGCCTCAAGACATTTACTTGAGACTCATGCATCAACTTAAGGCAATGTAGTGAGATGCGGTAAGGTGGACTCAAGGCTTATGCTTTTTTTATTATCCTTAAAACATGATTTAGTGCTGCTAAGATAGCATGAATCTATCATTGAATTGAGATAGAATTATCACATGAAAATCAGTATTGTTACTAGCTCTTTTGATGTTCTTAAGATTATTTTCCCAGAGTATTGTGGCTTACACCTCATTGTGCCTCAAGGCTTGTCTTATGAGGCATATAGAAAGTGCCTCAAAACCGCCTCAAGACCTTTAAAACCATGTTCATGTCAGAAATTGGTCTTCTGTGCCATACTAAATCTAGTGAAGATCATTCTCAAATCTCTTTGACAACGCAAGAAAGGCAAATGTAAATGGTAGAGATCAAAGCCTGAAAGAGCCCTTTGAAAAATCTATTCAAAAGGCTCATCCATATAACAGGCACGAAAGGTTATATCTAAAATCTCAAATCATGCTTTATGCCCAATATAAGTTGGCCTAACTTACAACATGACAGCAGAGCACAAAAGCCAGAGTGTCTGATGTGGAGACCATTTGCTTAGGAATTGACGTTTAAAACATGTACACGTTTTAAGTGACTCAGTATGTACAAACCAACAGTCCAGATGCCTTGTTTCTGTTTTTTTTTTTTTTTGTTGGTTCGAAGCCGTACTCTACTAACTTGTATTACTGTCTTTTTATAAATCCTTTTCAACTTGGTCCCTTGTGGGGTTTGAACCTCGGTCACGTAGGTGTACATGGAGGGCCTTTATCAACTGAGCCACTCCTTCAGTACACAGTCCAGATGCATACAACTAGCAGGTTACATAGAAACAATCCTACATCTGTAGGAGTTGGTTGCAGTAACCTTCTGCCACCAAATATGGTTTCTGTGCGACGAGGGCAAAAGGAAAAGGAATATTCTTTCAGGGTTAGAGATGAGGTATGAACAGTCCCTTTCCCAGCAACAGAAGAATAAGACCCATTTGCTACAGTAATAGGAGAGTGAGTATTAGATAAATGAAGAGAGGAGAAAAGAGAACGGCTACCTGTCATGTGACAAGAAGCACTAGAATCCACAATCCAGGAGGAATTGTGGTGAACTGCGGAAGCACTACCTGAAGTGGTGGCATGAAAGGACGAAGAATGTGTTGAAGAGCCTTTTAAGAGCCGTTGGAATGCCTCGTACTCCTCGAGAGATAGTGTAACCCCTTTCTCAGATGGTGGTCTGGTAGGTGGCTGCTGCACAGGCTGTGGGATAGACTCAGGAGTGAGAGATGAAGAATCACTAGAGGCATCCAGATTAGCAACAGGACGTAAACGTGATCCTCCTTTGCTATATTTCTTCCAGCAAAAATTAGACTGATGTCCAGTTTTGTTGTAATGAATACATGGAGAGCCACGGCCACGACCACGGCCACGCCCCCCTGCTGCAAGAGCTGAAGCACTACCAGCCTCTCCACTCTCACTAGATGTTGTCTCAATCATACTTAATTTGGTACTTGCTCTAAGAACACGAGAGTAAGCACCAGCCAATGTAGGAACCTGAGTGTCAGCAAGCAAATTATCTCGAACATGTCCGAGATTATCATCCATTCCAGACAAAAACTTAGCAACAATAAACTCTTTTGTTTCTCCAAATGAGCGGCATCTACAGCACTTGGCTGATACAACTTTAATTCACTCCAAAGACCCTGAATTTCAACAAAATACTGAGAAATAGGTCTTCCTTCTTGCTTTAGATTAAACAATCTTGAATAAATATTGTAAATATGAGAAATATTGTGCTCTGCAGAATAAATCTTTTTCAGAGTATCCCACATCTCCTTAGCGGTGTCTAAAAAGATAATATTGTTGAAAACACTTTGTTCACAACTATAATTCAGAACTGAAATTACCATCCCATCATCAACTTCCCAAGCTTCATATGCCTTCTTGTCAGTTTTCTCTGGAGGGTCTTGCTCAATATGTCGAAGTTTTCTCAAAGAGAGCAGCAAGAGGCGAAAGACCGTGCCCATTGAGAATAATTAGTGCCATTTAATTTTGTAGCAGTGGCCGTGGGCGTGGCCATGGCTCTCCATGTATTCATTGCAACAAAATTGGATATCAATCTGATTTTTGCTGGAAGAAATATGGCAAAGGAGGATCACGTCTGCATCCTGTTGCTAATCTTGGTGCCTCTAGTGATTCCTCATCTCTCACTCCTGAGTCTATCCCACAGACTGTGCAGCAGCCACCTATCGGACCACCATCTGAGAAAGGGGTTACACTATCTCTCGAGGAGTACGAGGCATTCCAACGGCTCTTAAAAGGCTCTTCAACACATTCTTCGTCCTTTCATGCCACCACTTCAGATAGTGTTTCTACAGTTCACCACAATTCCTCCTGGATTGTGGATTCTGGTGCTTCTTGTCATATGACAGGTAGCCGTTCTCTTTTCTCCTCTCTTCATTTATCTAATACTCACTCTCCTGTTACTGTAGCAAATGGGTCTAATACTTCTGTTGCTAGGAAAGGGACTGTTCATACCTCATCTCTAACCCTGAAAGAATATTCCTTTTCCTTTTGCCCTCGTCGCACATGGTATCAGAGCCATGAGGTAGGGGGCCAGCCACCACCGCGGCGTCCCCTCTCCACTGCCGTAAACTTCCACGCGGGCGTCCCCTCTCCACCGCCGTTGACTTCCACGCGGGCGCGGGTGACGCGAAGGCCACGCGACGCGCGCACGGTGCGAAGGGCGTGAGCGCGCCCCTGCGACCCTCGCCGGTGGGCGGACACGCACACGGCGCGAATCCTGAAGTTTCTAATCACGGTGTAAAGCTTTTCGTTTGACGGATAGGTCATCTTTGGTGGTAAGAAAGAGTAACCTTATCTTCTAGCCAAGTTTCTCCGCACCGGCTCGTTCCTTTAGGATGGTCAGCGCATGAGGGCTTGTGATCTTCTCCCTATGTGTTGACCCATTTGTTGCTGTAAGAAGATTGTCTGAATCCCTTTTTGCGCAGCAGAGGCTTTGGTTGTTTGGTTTGTTGTTGTCATGGCAGAATCGTCGAGGTCCACGTCTATCCCGACTTCTGACGGGAAACTCTATCATATGATGGCTACTGCGGTTTTGTGGATTTCAACAGTTTCCACACTGATTTGTGAATACCATTCCCTGTATTATAAGAAAGTGAAATATTATGAAATGGAACTTTGAAAACTCATATTTTGTCTTTATGGTCAAACTCCGCAAACACCAGGGCTTTGGGAAGAAGATACAACATCTAACATGATGCGGCCGATTAAGTTTCAAGTTAAAATGGCCAAGCAGCCCGACATTTCTACAGGTTCAATCATAAAAATTATCACTGCTAATAGCTTGAAGCAGTTATTAGCTGCAAAATAGGATTTACACTTACATTGTTAGTCAAGTGCTCTAGCTCAATTACATTAAACTAGGTGGACGCCAATTCATCATGAAGATTAGGAAGCCCTCCCAAATACAGAGTAATGAAACCGATGACAAGGTGGTGAAGAGAGACAACCATCAAAGCTGGGAGTTTTGCAGTTAAAAATCATGTGTAAAACCATTTACAAGTTTTGCAGTATGCATTATGCACATTGCTGTGATGCACCCCAATCTGTATGACTAGGCCCAGATCCAGTTTTCACAAGTTTTGGAGAAAACTCATCTTGCTCATAAAAACTGAATCAAACATCCCTCAATGGACTGCTAATACATACCCACCACTTGAACAATATACATCTTTGAGAAAATATGACCATCAGATTGGCACACTTAAGGGAGAGAGGACCGAAATTCTAGAAATGCCACATCAAAATGACTCTAGATGGATCACAAAACAAGAAACAATGTTCCAATTAGTTAGCTCAATTGTATTACCACTCATTAAACTGAGAAAATATCAAATTCCCAGGGCATGAACCAAGCACCAGAAGGATTGAGGAACAGAGGACATAAGAGACACAAAACATATAGGTCAAATTACCATGGTCAATGATAAACTAATGAAGCCAAACGGTCTCGGATTAATGCTCAATCCCTGTGATTCTCTCAGGTAAAGAGGTAATGCCCACCTGAGATTTCACAGAAAAGACATACATTGTGGTACATTCTGCTCCTTTCTTGTCTATCATTAGTACACCATTCATTTCCACTTTCACAAGATAGGCCAAAGTTAGATAATGCATTTAATTAGCATTAAAAATCTGCCATTAAAGATCAAATGTCCTTTTACTAAACTGCCGAATCATACCTCAAAGTAAAAAATCAACAGTACATAGTTTCCAGTAAAACAGAAACACATGTTTGTGATTTTTGGGGGGAAAGATGAAAATGAAATCCCATGATGGCGTTCAGCAATCCTAGGGGAGAGAGGTGAGTGGGAAACTTTTAGTGGGATCTATTTCCCCATGGGGGATGTAGGGAAATAGATCACAGGGAAAAAGGGAATATTCCAAGCATCTGGGGAAAAAGTTTTCTCAACTACAATTTTTACTCATTTGCAAAATCTGTGAAAATTGGTCAGGAAAACAAAAGCATGATAAAATTTGGCAAATGCAAACGCCACTAAATTTGTAACAGATGATCATGAAGCAGAGATCATGGCCATAACCATCATGGCTGTCGCCACGGTTACCAAATTTGATGCAATCCATCATGATCACTATTATTTTTCTTCTCTCTTTTATTTTCCTTCAGATCTGCTGGATGTTGAAACCTCTGTGAGAGGAGTCAGGACTGACAACTGCAAAGGCCTCAAATGAATAGACCATAGAAACAGTGCAAATTAGAGAATTCATCCCATGGATTGAAGAAGTGAAGGTGACGTGAAGAGAAAGGAGAAGTATTTGCCTTGCTGGATTCATCCACACAGTCTAGTCTATAAATCATTGTGCCCAAAACCCTTCAAGCCTTGGATTGTGCATGATTTCTTTCGCTGAACTGACATGCTATTTTATTACTTTTCTCTTGAAATATTATTTTCTACAATACATGCCAAAAACCGAGAGCTTTTGGATGAACAGAATAATACCTACCAGGCTCATCAGCTGAAGCAAAACACAAGAAGTTCTGATATAATTAAATAGAAGGTACAGATTACTTACCTTTCATTGTCATTTAGGGGTCCAATTGGTAGTATCTCCTCAACTCCACTACGTCCCAAACGCACTTTTGATGCAAAGAATGGAAGTTCAGTCACCTGCAAAACCAGTTAAAATTCTTCACAAAAAGAGCATTCTATGAAAAAATAAGTAGGTGGATAAATGCTGGATGTGACAAATCACCTGAGAAGCAACAAAAGAACATTCAACTATGTCAGCATTGCCTTGCAATCCCCTCAAGCATGCATCTGCAAATCTAGCAGCTGCATATGCCTGTGTTCCATTTCATTTATGGACAAAATCAGTAGAAGAACATACAGCAGTTAACACAAAGAGTAAAAAGAAGCCAACCATTGAAAGTGTTGCAGAGCCAGCACCAGCTTTTGCCTGCAAAAAGAAAAGGGATTCTTTAATGCTTAGAAGATGTAAGCCTAACATAAAATAAAGATCTAGTATGAAGTTTCTTTAGTAATAGCCAACATGCAAAATCCTTGTTTGTGTACATCATTGTTCCTTTTAGTCAATGCTTTGTCTAGGTACTTTCACGCATGTGAGTACCAAAAGATCCAGTTAACATAATTAACAGCAAAAAGGCAATCACGTTTTGGAAAATGTCCAGGATTTCGTATCGCATTATGATGTATGAGCTTATCAGTGTCAAATGAAACTCTTATCTGGATATTACTTTTATGCGACCAGATCCGATGACCTTGTTGGAGGACATCTAGTTGGCTCCCCTTTGTCCATGTCAATGGATCTATAGCCCCCCTCTCCTCTCCCTCGTCCAACCCCCCCCCCCCCCCCAACAACCAAGCAAGCTGCCTCGAACAATGGCATCTCTCACTTCTGTCACCCACTCCCTCTGGACTCTTCTTTCTGTTTGGGAGGGGCAGATTATTAGATATCCTCCAATGAGGACATCTGGTCTCGCCACTTATGTTTCTCCATCTTTTCCTTTTTCTCTTTTTTGTAGATGGTGTAGCCTCCACTACAGTAAGAGGAATACTTTAATCAAAAATAGAATTCACCCTTCCATGAAAACAGAAACAAACATACTCGAACCTTCCCATCAGAAGGGTTGAGTTTTATAGCAATCTCCAAACTAGAAACACATTATGAACATAATTGTCGCATGGGCTGGCACATGACTTCACCTCAATAATCCTTTTTTTTCTTCATCTTTTTTGTGGGGTTGGGGTTCGGGGGGGGGGGGGGGGGATTGATTTGCAAGCTGTTTCTGCCCTTCACGGGTTTTGCCTGGAAAAAGATGGAGTTTTTCCACCCTCAAGCGAGGAAAAAAAGGGTTGAGTTTTATAGCAATCTCCAAATTAGAAACACACTATGAGCATAATTGTCGCATGGGCTGGCACATGACTTCACCTCAATAATCTTTTTTTTCCTTCATCTTTTTTGTGGGGTTGGGGTTCCGGGGGGGGGGGGGGGGGGGGGGGGGGGGGGTTGATTTGCAAGCTGTTTCTGCCCTTCACGGGTTTTACCTGGAAAAAGATGGAGTTTTTCCACCCTCAAACGAGAAAAAAAAGGAAAAGAAATCAGGGTTGCCACGACCATGATTTCATACATAATGTCATGTTGCCTAACAGCACTAGATCCATGAAATGCCTCGTGATTTATGCTTTCAGGTCATGAATGCCACTTTGGAAGTAAATGAGCACCTTATGCTCATTAGAATCTAGGCTCTATAACATTAGACCTTCTAGCGAACGAATCATCATTATCTACTGAATCTCAGCTAATTGAGATCAGAGACATGGATCCTATCATGCCATGGACCATGTTATTGACTTATTTCAAACTACCTAATTTCATAACTTTCTTTGTCACCTCCATCCTCTTTCGTGCACCAAATATCAAATAAAATTAAAAATACAGATTTCATAAACAATGTAAGCTTCAACGGGTAGCATGGCTTATCAAACAGAAGCTCTCAGAAGATATATTACTGTAAGACTAAAGTATGCAAGGTAGTTCAGGAAAATAAATATTTTCACCTCAACAACTTCTGTTCCTCCATTCTGTATTCGGTTTGTCAGGTAACTAATTTCTTCTGCAGTGAAGTCACATGGAGGTTTTACCTGTGTAAACCAAGTCATAAATGTAAAATATCTTAGAATAATGATGGCTGCATTAATTACCGAAAAAGGAGATATTGTCACTCTGGAAGTTCATTTTTTGAACCTGCGACAAAAGAGGTAAAATTGTAACTCCTGCATGACCACCAATAACAGGAACATCAACTTCCCTGGGGTTGAGTCCTAATGCTTCCGCCTACCAAGCCAGAAGAGAATGGGGCAGTCAGTTATTACAAAATATCAGTCCTACCCGAAGACAGAGATAGATCATGGTGACAATCCAAGGCACTGGATTTGGATCAGATAACATGAAAATCCTGAGGTAAAAATGTTAGTGAAACACAATAGCTTGTTCATAAATGATATAGGGAGGGCTACAATGCATACCACAAAAGTATTGGCTCTCACTACATCAAGTGTTGTCACTCCCAAAAGTCGCTTGGGATCATAGGTCCCAGCTTTCTTGAAAACCTCTGCCGCAATAGGAACAGTGGAATTCACTGGATTGCTAATCAAGTTTACAATTGCATGGGGACAGCACTTAGAAATCCCTTCACAAAGTGTCTTAACGATTCCAGCATTGATGTTAAACAGATCATCCCTAGTCATTCCCGGTTTCCTAGGAACACCAGCAGGAATTATAACAAGGTCCATTCCTGTTAGTGCATCCTCCAGCTGGGCCTGGCCAAGAAACCCACGGACCTGCAACATTGAAAACAAAAGAACACTTCACTACCAAGGAAAAGTAATCACATGAAACAACTTAACTTGAAGACTAGCATCCTTCACTGACAAAAACTGTTGGCAAGTCAATACAAAAAGCAGATGCAGAACCATGATTCTATCTTCCAGTGGACATCTAAAGCATCATTTCTGGAAGCCAAAAACTTATGCTCTACCGAATGAAGACGTAGGGCTTCTGGAAAAAAAACCACACTTTCCATAGAGAATTATTAATTAGCAAAATTTCCATAAAGAATTATCAATTACTGAAACATGACTGTGAAGTTCAAACAGCAAGCATTCAAGAATGGATAAACTATTCAAATCAAAAGTGCACCAGAGTTT
The DNA here is from genome assembly GCA_022559845.1 of Amorphophallus konjac. NCBI lineage: Eukaryota > Viridiplantae > Streptophyta > Magnoliopsida > Alismatales > Araceae > Amorphophallus > Amorphophallus konjac. The sequence goes on from CM040121.1 coordinate 106,059,804, forward strand.
CAAGATCTTTCAGTGTTCTTTTGTTGCAAAAAGGAGAAGAAATGAAGGGTCAAGATGAAGAAAAAGTACCACAGCACCAGTATTCATGTGACTTATGTCCGCTGTGACACCAGGAGTGTTGACAACATCATAGAGATGTAGGATGGAGACCAATGGATTCATCTTCATCAACAGAGCTAATGGCTGCCCTATGCCTCCAGCAGCACCCAAAATCGCAACTTTGAAGCCAGGTGCGCCTCCTTTGGCCCGGCAATTGTTGAACCGCAGCAAGGAGCTCTCCTCAATCTTTAAAACCGCGCGAGATTTCAGTTCAAAAGAACATAAACAAATCACAGGTTGATGCCCAGCACAACTACGCAACTCATTAAGTTCAGACGTGATAACACACAAGCCTCAAGGGCAAGCAACAACAAACAACAAGACTGACAAAGACAGAAAAATCCCAAGATAGCGATTTCACTTGGTGTGACGTCAACCATCACCAAACAGAAAGGTAAAGAAGACGAAGATCTGCATCAAGCCGAAAGAAGAAAGCTGGAGGAGGAAGACCCAATTCACAAGAGGGCCACCTTTAAATTCCAGCTCAACCCACCAATATCCGGACATCGACAGACTTGCGTACGATTCTTTGATCTGATTCAATTGGAACAAGTACCCTAAACGCATTTGTCAATATGACTGTAGCCAAGACACCAATCCCAATCAAATAGCAACCGGTGTCAAAGGCAGAGAAGACAGAAGACCCACGACTAAAATGGCCATAACTTGCAGCACATCCAAATCATATCCATCAACCGACCTTGGTTTTGGAAATTAGCTGAACAAATCCAGCAACCGACCTTGGTTTTGGAAATTAGCTGAACAATGACACAAAACCCAGTCGATACTTGACACTACGAGCCTACCCATGATACCGATCAAATAGAACCCGGCGCCGACGACAGAAAAGAGAGAAGACCCACAAACAAAAAGAGGCTAATTTGCAGCGCATCCAAATCATATCCATCAACCGATCACAGTCTTGGAAATTAGACAGGCTTAGCGCAGAGAAGAGGGATCAGGTTATGAAAAAAAGGCGAACCTGGGGGTTGCCGGGGTTGAGGTGAGCAGAGATCCTTGCCAGCCGCTGGGCGGTCTCCGCGCTCGACTGCATCCTCGGTTCGCGCCGACCACATACACACACCCCAAAAGGGAAGCAGAGGGAGGAGGGAAGGCGTACAGAGAAGATCGAAGAGGAAGCAGCGGCAAAGCTGGGGCAGAACCCGTAGAATTTGAAGCGAAGTGGGAAGGAGGAAGGAGGAGAGAGAGGGAGGGGGGGAAGAGTTCTTGAAATGGCAACAGTGATGACGTCAGAAGAGCCGAGATAGCAGTAGCGTAGGATTGCGTACTCCTTGTGAGGAGGTCCTGTGCTCCTAGGCGTAGTGAATTGGCCAATAAGAAACGCGAGCTGGAGTAGAATGAGTAACGCTCGGCGCACCGTATCTAAAGGGCCGCCCTCCGTGGCGGCCGGTGGGACCATCAAATCTCCCCGGAAGGTGACAGCAGTTGGGCTTCGACGGGATCAGGTGGGCCGACGGTAGATGTCTAAATGGGCCTAAACGCTCCTCCTTGTTGCCACTTGCCACCACGATGCCGTTACATTCTGACCGGAGGAGAAAGGCTCGTTGCACATTCAGAGTGTGACGGAGATTCGAGATGTGTAATATATTTTTTAAAAAATGGTTGGAGTGATCTGTAAGATACTTTAATTTAGGGTGAAAGTCACGTCACTAATGAATTATCTAAATAAAAATAAAAAAAATAGAGTGAATGAATAGTATTGGACTCATTCTTTTAAAAATCAATCCGTTTTATTTTACATTTTTTAATATTCAGATAACGATGTAACTTACACTTCAAGTTAAGATATCTTTAGAGTCACTCTAAAAAATTCTTGAAAAAAATTAAAAACATTACATACTCAAGACGTGCAGCACACTCTCGGCGTGCAGCAAGTATTTCTCTTACGGGAGTTCCATTCAACTCCTGCACCGCACACAGTGCGGTCAATTTTTTTTAAAAAATTTTAAGTTGATCTCACTTCGATCTACGTATTTGTATTGTCTGATTCTGATTAGATAATTTTTTTTTTAAAAAAAAAGATTGGATATCCCTATGTGCCAAAAATCATGAACCAACCACTTTAGGCCCGTTTAGTGTCCAATCTGTTTTTCATTTTCCGGGGCCATCCAATTTTTGATTGGACAATGCAGCCATGTAAGTTCAATCGTAACCAACTTAATTTTTTTTTAAAAAAAGAAAGCTCTTCCTACAAAAAATAGTCCGTGAACATAGGTCGAGGAATATACAACTAAGGGCCCCTTTGATTTCGATTGTTTAGGTGAATTTTTTTTGAAAAATCCCTGCATAGAACAAATGTTAGAGTGTCAAAAATTTTGGACCTCGAAATCTATCCCGAACCTCCACGAGAGGAGTTTCGGTAGATTATTTAACACTCCTCCTTTTGTATCTTTCTCTCTCCGTTTTAAAAAATCTATCCAACACAAAAGTCGAGACAATTTTAGGTCATTTGATTGTGATGAAATTATGTAAAAAAATTTAATAATTAGAATCCCTTAATAATTCTAACCAAAAGAGTCCCGTGGAAACAGATGCAAGTGTCAGAAAGATAAAAGGTGTTCTTTGATAAATTATAATAATAGGTTAAATAATTTGCAGTGCACATGCGATAACTTTTTTTTAATCTTTCTTTATCATCCGATCTATTTTTGCATCTATTTGGGCGTTTAACGGCCGGTGTCGTGTCCTCGGAAAAAAAAAAAACCCAACGCAATGCAGTATGTGCTGAGAGCTAAAAGTTGTAACAGTTTTCTAACTGCCTATAGAATTTTATGATAATTTTATTTGCTGCACTATTTTCATACCAGAGAACGGACGTGAATTGTGCTCTCCAATTTTGTGGATCCGTTTGGTTGGGATGAAACGACGATTCTAATTATTAAAATTTTATTTATAATCTGGAGCTCAACTAAGGCATCATTTGTCTCGGATGATGGCAATCTGATAAAAGTCTTGTTGTCAGAGATTTTTATGATAAGTTAAATTATATTTGACGAGAGGTGAAATTGTCGACCGCGCTCGCTTTTAAATAATCTTGTAACTCGTGTCTAACGTGTTAATTCACCTTCAAATAATCTCGTCGCCCGTGCCGAATACGTAAACTCCATCTACAACCTATTTTTAAGCGTCTAATCTATCTTTAATCCAACGAAATGCTATGCTAGAATCGTGAAAAGTTGAGTTTGAAGAGTTTTTCAAAAAATTTCATCGTCTCTCCGATCGAGTGTATCTCTCTCTTATTTGTAAATCTCTTCCAACATGCAAATCGAGACAGGTCGATTGTATTTGATAAAACTTACGTGCTATCACGAATTTCAATCATTTGAAATCCACATTCTCTCTCCAAACATCCGAGACAAATGGCCCTAAATGCACAAAAAAAAAACATTGGCTTACGTGTACAAATGGATTCCGAAAGAGAGAGAAGGCAGACTCATTAGGTGGTATTTTTCAAAATTCAGGGAAACTGCACAGAAAATTTTGGCGAATACCTTTTAATTGTTAGAGCGTGGCCAACAAAGTCATCGAAGATGGCACCGAAAGTGTTTTCGGTGTGCCGAACTTTGACTATGCTCACCAGAAATCACGGAAGAGGAAAAGAGGTGCGAGAGGGACGGAGGGGTTGTGGGGGTTCATGCACCTTATAAATAGATGGGTTATACCCATCGGAAGTGATTAATAGCAAGAAAGCTAGTCCACTCCTCCGAAGTCCCAAATCCAATCGTTCCTCAACTTGTCCGGACGCAATCCTTCGTTGATATCAGAGCCCAGCACTGTCTTGCTGCCGCCGCTGCCTGTGATCCTGTCAGAGTCGCTGTTGCACCCTCGTCGCCGGCCCTCGACTGTCCCCGCCACGGTCTCACCACCCAGCGACCGCCTCAAGAGGTCTCCCCCGCCGGGTGTGTTGCTGCCACCGCTACCGTCCACCGCTGCCCCCCCCCTTCGGCTCGCCGGAGCCTCCTATCGCTACAGCTGTCGACGTTGCCCCACCGTGCAACGTCGCCACACGCCGACACCCCTCTACGCCCAGATCTCGCCGCCGCTGTGTCCGCTGCTATCACTGGCCTCCTCCACGGCTCGCGCCCGACCGCTGCATGCTACAGGGCCCCCGGACGCCTGCACCACGCCAACGCCGCCGCACGCTGGCCTCACCTCCGCCGCTGCGGCTCCCATGAACGCCGTCTGCTTTCTGCCGGCCTTCCCCGCGCTGCCACCGGCTGCCCACAGTCGCCACATGCTTCGCCTCACCGCTGCACGCTGCTGACCGTTGCTCAGCCGTGGCCCCAGCCCATCTCCCCGCTCGCGACGCCAACATCTCCCCGCTTTGATCCTCGCCGGCCGCGGCTCGCTGGGCTCTCACCATCTGCAGCGCGTCTGCCCCGTCGGTCGCCGACGAGCCAGGTTGGCCGCCGCGATCTGCAGCGCGTCTGCGCCGCTCGCCAACGCTGCTGCATCCACCGTTGCGGCTCCCACCCGCTGCTTGTCTCAACGTCGGCCTCCCTCACCGCCTCTGCGGCCGCCCACGACATGAGGGTCGTTCACCCATCACCGCGGCCTCACCTCCATGACGCTGCGACCTCCGCCATCGGTGACCAGGTAAGTACCCTGGCATTGACGGGAAAAAGGAGGTGACACTTCCCCTTTTCTGTGTTTTGCGTGACATTAAAAACAGTGTCCTATCAGGCATAATAAAAGAGTCACGTGAACCACTCATGTGGTAAACCTTTTTTGCTTTCCATATCACAGTAGTTAATATACATATATAAATAAAAGGGTGACCTCTCATCCGACAAAAATGACACACCATACAGTTCATTCATGTGAAGGTACTTAGAAGAGACTGTGAACTTATAAAAACCCCACGTGAAGTGTTTCAGAGAACACTGTGAAAATATTTTTTTTTTACTTCTTATCCACGGCATGTTACCTGTACGTATATCATGTCTATGTTAATATTATTGAAAATTTGATATAATCTGCCAGTAACATCTTGATTGAAATTAGTTACATTAACAATTTGTTCAGTTGATAGAAATATGTTTAATTAATTTAGTAATTAGTTAAAAAAATATACACATTTAGATACGATATTTTTGCATGTTTAGTTATCTTTGTTAATTAATTATTTTGTTTACAAATTAAACAAGATAAAACAACATACAAAACTCCTCACAAAGAAATGGCAGAATTAATCAACATAAATTCTAGATTAATTTTTGTTATCATGTTTAGGCTTATTCAATTAAGCTGTCTAATTTTTAGATTCATTTTTATAGAAATGGTCAGTAAACTCATTGTTTCGGAGCTGGAAAAGTTAGACAAACTTAATGGAACTAACTATGACATGTGACATCGAAAAATCCGATATGTCCTTATCCATGACAACATAGATTAATTTTTGTTATCATGTTTAGGCTTATTCAATTAAGCTGTCTAATTTTCAGATTCATTTTTATAGAAATGGCCAGTAAACTCATTGTTTCGGAGCTGGAAAAGTTAGACAAACTTAATGGAACCAACTATGACATGTGACATCGAAAAATCCGATATGCCCTTATCCATGACAACATAGAACATGTCATTGACATCAATGCTCCAGAAGTTATTGAAACATCCACGGAAGCGAAAAAGAAAAAGCGGGAGCAATGGTTAATAGATGACAAAATGGCTAAGAGCATAATGCTCATGTTCATGGAGGACAATTTGATAAATTTTTTGAAACTTACAAAACCTCCAATGAATTATGGAAAACTATCAAAAAGAAGTACGACACCAAAACCGAGGTGAATACTTAACTCTTATTGCATCGTTACAACACATGTAAGATGCAGGAAGGTGATAGCGTGGTTGAGCACGTGAATAAAATAATCGTCATGGCTAAGGAGCTATCGACTGCTGAAATCGAAATTCCAGAGAAGATGCAGGTGGCGACTATATTAAATAGTTTACCAGCATCATTAGATATGGCTGCCACAACCTTAAGAATGAGTGGTTCTATGATAAGTGTCACGGACTTGCCAGCTCAGTTAGCAATCGAGCAAGATATAATGGTCAGGAGAAAAGAACTATAAGTGAACCTGCAAGAGGCAAATGTTGTACACCGGAAGTCCACCGGCCAGAATCATCCACTCAGAACACAAAGGCCCAAGTTTAAGGGTAACAGGTTCCAAGGTAAAGGAAAGAAAGTTCCTCGTGGTGCTTACTACACATGTGGGAAGTTTGACCACTTTATGGCAGACTGTCTCCAAAGGTAAGGAAATGAGGGTGGAAACAAACACCCGAAAAATAGAAGACCGGGAAAGAGAGAATTCATCGGCGTCACGGAATACAATATCACGATGGTCGACTCAAATGAATGGTGGGTCAATTCTGGAGCCACTCGTCACATAGCGAAGATGAAGAAGGGGTTGGTGATGCTAAACAAACTCAAGGCAGGAGAACAAAGGATATACATGGGTAACAACACCTATCTGGATGTGAAGGTGGTGGTACATATAGGCTGGATCTTGGAGATAACATCATAGTCATCAAGGATGTGTTTTATGCACCTGAAATCCGGCGGAATCTAATCTCTGTACCGGCCTTGATGAAAAATGAACTGGAAGTGCGGTTCTACAATAACCGTGTGTAAATAGGGAAAGATAAGAAGGTACTTGCCATGGAAAAGTTTGTCCCCGAGCATGATTTATTATGTATCCATGTAATTGACACCGAGAATAATAATATTGATGTTTCTGAGTATTCATTGTGTTCTTTGTCAGAATGTGATCTATGGCATTTTAGATTGGGACATCCCAGAAAATCTAAAATGGAACAAATGATAAAGATGGGTCTACTGCTGGATTTGTCAAAGGTGGAACTGACACCTTGTGAACATTACTTAGTAGGAAAAATGACTAAGAAACCCTTCGCAATAAAACATAGATCAAATGAATTGTTAGGGTTGGTCCACTCGGATATTTGTGGCGCCCTAAGTATAAAGACATATAACAATAAGGAATATTTCATAACCTTTATAGATGATTATTCCAGATTTGCCTATGTTTATCTGATTTCTGCAAAATCAGAGACATTTTATTGTTTCCGAAAATATAGAATGGAAGTGGAAAGATAACATGAAAGGAATATTAAGGTGTTAAGAACGGATAGAGATTGAGAGTATAACTCAAAGGAATTTGATGTATATTGTCAAGAACATAGAATTAAAAGATATGTGACAATGCCTTATACGTCACAACAGAATAGTGTAGCAGAAAGAAAGAATAGAACTTTAATGAATGCTGTTAGATGTATGTTATCGCATTCAGGTCTCCCTAAGAATTTGTGGGGAGAGGCATTGCTTGCGGTAAATCATATCTTAAATAGAATTCTCACAAAATCCATAGAAATTACACCTTATGAATTATGGAATGGGAGGAAACCCGATTTGAGTCATCTCAAGAAGTGGGGGTCTATTGCCCACGTTCTCATTCCGAGTCAACTTAGAGATAAGTTGGACTCAAAGACATTGAAATGTAAATTCATAGGGTATTGTCAGAAATCATCTGGTTATAGATTTTTCCATAAGGAAAACGGGATCATTGAGTACAGGGATGCGACATTTCTAGAAAAACTAGAGGAAGAGAAATCTCATGAAAAAGAGAATGAATCTGTACTTGTAATAGATGATGACTATTACAATGATGTCCCTTGAAATGATCCAGAAATTGAGGAAGAACCTCAAAACATGGAAAATGAACTAGTACCTATGAATGAAGTGCAGCCTGAACACCCGGAATTGGCAACAAAAGATTGAGAACTCCACCAGCATGGATGGATAATTATCACATTTGTATTCCTGTGAGCCTTTATGTCTGATGATAGACATGGAAGACGAAAATTACGTAGATTCCATGAATTATGTAGATACGATGAAATCGCATGATACGGAATTATGACAAGATGTCATGAATGAAGAAGTTGATTCCATGAAAAAGAACAATGTATGGGAATTATGTGATCTACCAAAGAATCGAAAGGCTACAGGAATTTTGAATTACTGGAATCAGGTCATCTAAGCCGCCGACAAGTGGTATCCGCCCATTCTTTCTTCTCAGGTGGTCAATGACATGGGCGTCCTTAGGTTTGAAGCACGCCCCTCCTGGCATTTCCATGGAGGTAAGAAACGAAGAAACGAGGGACTCGAGAGGAGACAGTAGAGAAAGAATAAACGAGAGAATACGGTAGCGACCGAATAAATAAACAACGGACTGGTTGCTTTTATACCAACAGGGTACAGTCTCTTGAGTCACCGATTTTAAAAAATTAATCATTTTTAAAATTAAAATTTCATAAAATTACTTTATGTATATTATGTTATATGTATTATATCAATATTTTTAATAGTCTTATTATATTATATTATTTATATAAAATAAAATATTTAATATTTAAAATATTATGAACAGTATATCAATTATGCACCAAAGACACGTAGCGAGGCGGTCATGTACGTGTGGAATGCACTAAAAGAAATTTCTAAAATATTTAGTTGGGTCTTTTTATTATTTATCAGTATTTTTTATTTATTCATTTTATTTAGTGCGAAGACGTGTCAGTCATCTAAGTGACAATTTATGTTCAGACTTCAAGACTAGAGTGGTTCGAAGTTTGAGGTGTGTTCTGTCTGACTAATCAGGCGATGGTGGGTATCAGGTCGAGACTAGAGATCCGTCGTGCCACAAAGGTCACGACGTCAATTATATTTCTTTGGAGAAGGAAAAAATATTTGATTAATCGTAAAGAAATGGAGTGGGAGACCCCAAATAAGGAAAAAAATCTTTGATGAAATCGCATGATACGGAATTATGACAAGATGCCATGAATGAAGAAGTTGATTCCATGAAAAAGAACAATGTATGGGAATTATGTGATCTACCAAAGAATCGAAAGGCTACAGGAATTTTGAATTACTGGAATCAGGTCATCTAAGCCGCCGACAAGTGGTATCTGCCCATTCTTTCTTCTCAGATGGTCAATGACATGGGCGTCCTTAGGTTTGAAGCACGCCTCTCCTGGCATTTCCATGGAGGTAAGAAACGAAGAAACGAGGGACTCGAGAGGAGACAGTAGAGAAAGAATAAACGAGAGAATACGGTAGCGACCGAATAAATAAACAACGGACTGGTTGCTTTTATACCAACAGGGTACAGTCTCTTGAGTCACCGATTTTAAAAAATAAATCATTTTTAAAATTAAAATTTCATAAAATTACTTTATTTATATTATGTTATATGTATTATATCAATATTTTTAATAGTCTTATTATATTATATTATTTATATAAAATAAAATATTTAATATATAAAATACTATGAACAGTATATCAATTATGCACCAAAGACACGTAGCGAGGCGGTCATGTACGTGTGGAATGCACTAAAAGAAATTTCTAAAATATTTAGTTGGGTCTTTTTATTATTTATCAGTATTTTTATTTATTCGTTTTATTTAGTGCGAAGACGTGTCAGTCATCTAAGTGACAATTTATGTTCAGACTTCAAGACTAGAGTGGTTCGAAGTTTGAGGTGTGTTCTGTCTGACTAATCAGGCGATGGTGGGTATCGGGTCGAGACTAGAGATCCGTCGTGCCACAAAGGTCACGACGTCAATTATATTTCTTTGGAGAAGGAAAAAATATTTGATTAATCGTAAAGAAATGGAGTGGGAGACCCTAGATAAGGAAAAAATCTTTGATGAAATCGCATGATACGGAATTATGACAAGATGCCATGAATGAAGAAGTTGATTACATGAAAAAGAACAATATATGGGAATTATGTGATCTACCAAAGAATCGAAAGGCTACAGGAATTTTGAATTACTGGAATCAGGTCATCTAAGCCGCCGACAAGTGGTATCCGCCCATTCTTTCTTCTCAGGTGGTCAATGACATGGGCGTCCTTAGGTTTGAAGCACGCCCCTCCTGGCATTTCCATGGAGGTAAGAAACGAAGAAACGAGGGACTCGAGAGGAGACAGTAGAGAAAGAATAAACAAGAGAATACGGTAGCGACCGAATAAATAAACAACGGACTGGTTGCTTTTATACCAACAGGGTACAGTCTCTTGAGTCACCGATTTTAAAAAATTAATCATTTTTAAAATTAAAATTTCATAAAATTACTTTATTTATATTATGTTATATGTATTATATCAATATTTTTAATAGTCTTATTATATTATATTATTTATATAAAATAAAATATTTAATATTTAAAATACTATGAACAGTATATCAATTATGCACCAAAGACACGTAGCGAGGCGGTCATGTACGTGTGGAATGCACTAAAAGAAATTTCTAAAATATTTAGTTGGGTCTTTTTATTATTTATCAGTATTTTTATTTATTCGTTTTATTTAGTGCGAAGACGTGTCAGTCATCTAAGTGACAATTTATGTTCAGACTTCAAGACTAGAGTGGTTCGAAGTTTGAGGTGTGTTCTGTCTGACTAATCAGGCGATGGTGGGTATCGGGTCGAGACTAGAGATCCGTCGTGCCACAAAGGTCACGACGTCAATTATATTTCTTTGGAGAAGGAAAAAATATTTGATTAATCGTAAAGAAATGGAGTGGGAGACCCCAGATAAGGAAAAAATCTTTGATGAAATCGCATGATACGGAATTATGACAAGATGCCATGAATGAAGAAGTTGATTACATGAAAAAGAACAATGTATGGGAATTATGTGATCTACCAAAGAATCGAAAGGCTACAGGAATTTTGAATTACTGGAATCAGGTCATCTAAGCCGCCGACAAGTGGTATCCGCCCATTCTTTCTTCTCAGGTGGTCAATGACATGGGCGTCCTTAGGTTTGAAGCACGCCCCTCCTGGCATTTCTATGGAGGTAAGAAACGAAGAAACGAGGGACTCGAGAGGAGACAGTAGAGAAAGAATAAACGAGAGAATACGGTAGCGACCGAATAAATAAACAACGGACTGGTTGCTTTTATACCAACAGGGTACAGTCTCTTGAGTCACCGATTTTAAAAAATTAATGATTTTTAAAATTAAAATTTCATAACATTACTTTATTTATATTATGTTATATGTATTATATCAATATTTTTAATAGTCTTATTATATTATATTATTTATATAAAATAAGATATTTAATATTTAAAATACTATGAACAATATATCAATTATGCACCAAAGACACGTAGCGAGGCGGTCATGTACGTGTGGAATGCACTAAAAGAAATTTCTAAAATATTTAGTTGGATCTTTTTATTATTTATCAGTATTTTTATTTATTCGTTTTATTTAGTGCGAAGACGTGTCAGTCATCTAAGTGACAATTTATGTTCAGACTTCAAGACTAGAGTGGTTCGAAGTTTGAGGTGTGTTCTGTCTGACTAATCAGGCGATGGTGGGTATCGGGTCGAGACTAGAGATCCGTCGTGCCACAAAGGTCACGACGTCAATTATATTTCTTTGGAGAAGGAAAAAATATTTGATTAATCGTAAAGAAATGGAGTGGGAGACCCCAGATAAGGAAAAAATCTTTGATGAAATCGCATGATACGGAATTATGACAAGATGCCATGAATGAAGAAGTTGATTACATGAAAAAGAACAATGTATGGGAATTATGTGATCTACCAAAGAATCGAAAGGCTACAGGAATTTTGAATTACTGGAATCAGGTCATCTAAGCCTCCGACAAGTGGTATCCGCCCATTCTTTCTTCTCAGGTGGTCAATGACATGGGCGTCCTTAGGTTTGAAGTACGCCCCTCCTGGCATTTCCATGGAGGTAAGAAACGAAGAAACGAGGGACTCGAGAGGAGACAGTAGAGAAAGAATAAACGAGAGAATACGGTAGCGACCGAATAAATAAACAACGAACTGGTTGCTTTTATACCAACATGGTACAGTCTCTTGAGTCACCGATTTTAAAAAATTAATCATTTTTAAAATTAAAATTTCATAAAATTACTTTATTTATATTATGTTATATGTATTATATCAATATTTTTAATAGTCTTATTATATTATATTATTTATATAAAATAAAATATTTAATATTTAAAATACTATGAATAGTATATCAATTATGCACCAAAGACACGTAGCGAGGCGGTCATGTACGTGTGGAATGCACTAAAAGAAATTTCTAAAATATTTAGTTGGGTCTTTTTATTATTTATCAGTATTTTTATTTATTCGTTTTATTTAGTGCGAAGACGTGTCAGTCATCTAAGTGACAATTTATGTTCAGACTTCAAGACTAGAGTGGTTCGAAGTTTGAGGTGTGTTCTGTCTGACTAATCAGGCGATGGTGGGTATCGGGTCGAGACTAGAGATCCGCCGTGCCACAAAGGTCACGACGTCAATTATATTTCTTTAGAGAAGGAAAAAATATTTCATTAATCGTAAAGAAATGGAGTGGGAGACCCCAGATAAGGAAAAAATCTTTGATGAAATCGCATGATACGGAATTATGACAAGATGCCATGAATGAAAAAGTTGATTCCATGAAAAAGAACAATGTATGGGAATTATGTGATCTACCAAAGAATCGAAAGGCTACAGGAATTTTGAATTACTGGAATCAGTCATCTGAGCCGCCGACAAGTGGTATCCGCCCATTCTTTCTTCTCAGGTGGTCAATGACATGGGCGTCCTAAGGTTTAAAGCACGTCCCTCCTGGCATTTCCATGGAGGTAAGAAACGAAGAAACGAGGGACTCGAGAGGAGACAGTAGAGAAAGAATAAACGAGAGAATACGGTAGCGACCGAATAAATAAACAACGGACTGGTTGCTTTTATACCAACAGGGTACAGTCTCTTGAGTCACCGATTTTAAAAAATTAATCATTTTTAAAATTAAAATTTCATAAAATTTCTTTATTTATATTATGTTATATGTATTATAACAATATTTTTAATAATCTTATTATATTATATTATTTATATAAAATAAAATATTTAATATTTAAAATACTATGAACAGTATATCAATTATGCACCAATGACACGTAGCGAGGCGGTCATGTACGTGTGGAATGCACTAAAAGAAATTTCTAAAATATTTAGTTGGGTCTTTTTATTATTTATCAGTATTTTATTTATTCATTTTATTTAGTGCGAAGACGTGTCAGTCATCTAAGTGACAATTTATGTTCAGACTTCAAGACTAGAGTGGTTCAAAGTTTGAGGTGTGTTCTGTCTGACTAATCAGGCGATGGTGGGTATCGGGTCGAGACTCGAGATCCGTCGTGCCACAAAGGTCACGACGTCAATTATATTTCTTTGGAGAAGGAAAAAATATTTGATTAATCGTAAAGAAATGGAGTGGGAGACCCCAGATAAGGAAAAAATCTTTGATGAAATCGTATGATACGGAATTATGACAAGATGCCATGAATGAAGAAGTTGATTCCATGAAAAAGAACAATGTATGGGAATTATGTGATCTACCAAAGAATCGAAAGGCTACAGGAATTTTGAATTACTGGAATCAGGTCATCTAAGCCGCCGACAAGTGGTATCCGCCCATTCTTTCTTCTCAGGTGGTCAATGACATGGGCGTCCTTAGGTTTGAAGCACGCCCCTCCTGGCATTTCCATGGAGGTAAGAAACGAAGAAACGAGGGACTCGAGAGGAGACAGTAGAGAAAGAATAAACGAGAGACTACAGTAGCGAACGAATAAATAAACAACGGACTGGTTGCTTTTATACCAACAGGGTACAGTCTCTTGAGTCACCGATTTTAAAAAATTAATCATTTTTAAAATTAAAATTTCATAAAATTACTTTATCTATATTATGTTATATGTATCATATCAATATTTTTAATAGTCTTATTATATTATATTATTTATATAAAATAAAATATTTAATATTTAAAATACTATGAACAATATATCAATTATGCACCAAAGACACGTAGCGAGGCGGTCTTGTACGTGTGGAATGCACTAAAAGAAATTTCTAAAATATTTAGTTGGGTCTTTTTATTATTTATCAGTATTTTTATTTATTCGTTTTATTTAGTGCGAAGACGTGTGAGTCATCTAAGTGACAATTTATGTTCAGACTTCAAGACTAGAGTGGTTCGAAGTTTGAGGTGTGTTCTGTCTGACTAATCAGGCGATGGTGGGTATCGGGTCGAGACTAGAGATCCGTCGTGCCACAAAGGTCACGACGTCAATTATATTTCTTTGGAGAAGGAAAAAATATTTGATTAATCGTAAAGAAATGGAGTGGGAGACCCCAGATAAGGAAAAAATCTTTGATGAAATCGCATGATACGGAATTATGACAAGATGCCATGAATGAAAAAGTTGATTACATGAAAAAGAATAATGTATGGGAATTATGTGATCTACCAAAGAATCGAAAGGCTACAGAAATTTTGAATTACTGGAATCAGGTCATCTAAGCCGCCGACAAGTGGTATCCGCCCATTCTTTCTTCTCAGGTGGTCAATGACATGGGCGTCCTTAGGTTTGAAGCACGCCCCTCCTGGCATTTCCATGGAGGTAAGAAACGAAGAAACGAGGGACTCGAGAGGAGACAGTAGAGAAAGAATAAACGAGAGAATACGGTAGCGACCGAATAAATAAACAACGGACTGGTTGCTTTTATACCAACAGGGTACAGTCTCTTGAGTCACCGATTTTAAAAAATTAATCATTTTTAAAATTAAAATTTCATAAAATTACTTTATTTATATTATGTTATATGTATTATATCAATATTTTTAATAGTCTTATTATATTATATTATTTATATAAAATAAAATATTTAATATTTAAAATACTATGAACAGTATATCAATTATGCACCAAAGACACGTAGCGAGGCGGTCATGTACGTGTGGAATGCACTAAAAGAAATTTCTAAAATATTTAGTTGGGTCTTTTTATTATTTATCAGTATTTTTATTTATTCGTTTTATTTAGTGCGAAGACGTGTCAGTCATCTAAGTGACAATTTATGTTCAGACTTCAAGACTAGAGTGGTTCTGTAAGACCCCAAATTCCTTAGAAATTTATTTAGAAAGTCATTTGTAATTATTTAGAATTTATTTGAAGTTATTCGAATTAATGAGAATTATCCAAATTAATTAGATTAATTAATTAATTAATAGAATAAGTCATTTTTCAACTATTTTATAAAAATCCCCAAAAATCACATCTTGTAGAACTAATTTTGTTTAGCAACTTTGTCTTCTTCATTTAAGCCTAAGAAAAGCATTTATTATGCCGGAATTAGTGAACTTAGTCTTCCGAACTTAACATTTAATTAATTACGGAATAGTATAAGTAATAATTCGACTACCTCAGAAAAATCTGTAAAAATAGTAAACATGTTAATATTGATGTAGATAACAACTTTTCCTTCTGGCTTTAAGCCATGGTAAATCCGTGTTAAGATCTATTTAGAATTCAAACCCAAATGTGCACACTTTTGACCCATACTTAACCCTTAGATTAAAACGTGAAATTCGACCTGATTACTCAACCAAATGATCTGAAATCAGGGGCAAATGGAAGGCCACAATGTAAAGAACATTTACCCTCAATCAATTTGAGGTAAACTTCGCCCCAAAACGTGCTGCCGACATAGTTTGGTCAAGTCAAGGATTTCGGCGCCGTTTCTAAACACGCGGCTTGCAGCAGCGAATACTCCCAACTCCGAAGGCTCCAGAAGCTCTATGAGCTATCAAAATGAAGCCCTACGGGTCTTCTTTCATTTGGCTGCTGTGGGGATCGCTGAAATTTCGGA
Source organism: Amorphophallus konjac (assembly GCA_022559845.1). Classification (NCBI taxonomy): domain Eukaryota; kingdom Viridiplantae; phylum Streptophyta; class Magnoliopsida; order Alismatales; family Araceae; genus Amorphophallus; species Amorphophallus konjac. The sequence continues at coordinate 106,075,707 of CM040121.1, forward strand.
TCTGGAGAGATCTAGTTCGATTTGTGAAGGTGGGTCAGCAGGCCGTTGGCTTCCCTTCATCCTTCTTTGATCCATCGATTGAGGTAGGAATTCTTAACCAAATCTTGATCATGAGTATAGCAAATTATTACTCTCATCGAGCTCTACCCATTGGTGGCAAAAGCCCCAATTTTCATTAGGTATCCATGGAGAAATCGAGCTTTTTGTGAGGTGCTGTCCAAGTGTTCTTCATCCTAGGGTTTGAGTTTTCTCTCTCCGATTTGAGGTAGGATCTAACAACCAAACTCTAATTAACTTTCATGAAGTAATCAGCATGTTATTATCTTTCATTTAACTTAGAAAGCCCCAAATTCCATTGAGCATGTATCGTGAATTTCGAAGTTTTGTAAGAACATATCTAGAACATGTTTCATATAGTTTCCTTTAAGCCAGAGCTTGATTACGGGCTCATTTTGAGTCATAAAACTTGATCTCAATGTAGCATATAGTATATGGTTGGATTCATGATCGAGTTAGCTTTCTTTTGACACCAAAATCCCTAAATTTGGTTTTGTATATCGAGAGTATTCGACGATTTAGTGGAGGTATGTCCTAAACTAGGTCTACTTGTGTTCTTCATAGAATAGGTTGTGATTCTTGTAATTTCTGATGAAATTCGTATTTCCAAATTGTAGTTTTATGACCCTAATATGTCTAGCAAGATTCCTATGGCATGTGGTTTTAATTTCAACTCATTTGAACCCTTTTTGGATGAGTTATGTGGTTTCCGGAAGCAACAATTCGTTGCTGTTCTTGCAGGGGTCGACCCCAGGGGTCGACCCGTTTACTGGGTGCCCTGGCAGGCCCGAGGGTCGACCCGAGGGGTCGACCCATGCGGCCCAGCCCGAGGGTCGACCCCAGGGGTCGACCCATTCAGCTTCCAGAACCCTGTTTTGTAGGGGTCGACCCCAAGGGTCGACCCATACACTAGAAAACCCGTTTTCTTCGTTTTTCGAACCGAAGATGGATCCGAATCAATGGGGAATCAACCCATTTAACTTAGACCCATTGAAATCATATTTTTGAAGAACTTTTGACCTATTCATGTACCCCTCTTAATTTCAAATTTGCATTGGCTCCTACATGCAAACTTAGTGTAAAAACACACCGTTTACCATCTTCATTTCAATGCATACAAGATTAAATAGAAACTCACTTAATTAATGATTAATGGTGTAACTAAATCTCTGTTAATGCATTCTTTTTCACTCCTGTGAGAGTTTGTTCTTTACCTTGATAACTTGTTCTAGCTTGTTGGCACTTTGGTTAATACAAATGATAATGGTTAAGCATGATACCTTAACTTGGTGATTAGGATTAATATGTTGTTTAGCTTGTTTGATTGCTGCTGTTTTATAGTAACGCAGCACGATTAACTCTTGTTGTGACTTGATTTCAATCTCCTTGATGATTATACTTACCTTGAAATTTTGGAAATGAATCTCTTTCCTACTTGATGTTGTTATTGCTACTTAGCTTAAACTTTGGAATTCTGGCCATAAACTGTGGAAGTCTAGATTCGTGGGATCTTTGATCCAAAGAAATCAATGCCTGGCAAACAATTAAGGGCTCGGTCTGGTCCTGGGAAGAGCGCCCGAACACTACGTGTACCCCCGGGGAGGTGAATGACTAGGTGTGGTATTTGGCACCAGTACTATTACATGTGTTAAATCTAGGACTGTCCACTACTCACTACTCTTTCCACTACTCTCTATATTACTTGCTACTACGTTTCACTTTCCACTCTTCACTGTTCTATACTCTACTTGTGGTTACTCTACTTGTTGATTACTTGGACGTGGAAATGAAAATACATGCGTGCTTGACATGACTTGAATTGACTTGATATGGCCAACTTCTTATTGTTATCTCCTGTAGTAAATTCTTGTCTTACCATTCTATTCATTATATTTCTTGACCTTGCAAGATCTTTGAATTCTGTTTCGTGATATCATCGTTATCTTTTTATTGTTTTTATCATTTGTAGCATGACATTTTAAAATGTAATTAAACTGTTAATCACTTATACCTGTCTGTTATTTCCTACTGAGCGTCAGCTCATAGTTGTGTTTCCCCCTTTCCAGACTTTTCAGGTGACGCGCTTACCAATGGGGAAGGGCAGGAGTGATGTCTTGAGTGTATCAGTTCTAGTGTGTTAGTAGTGTGTTATCTTTCTTCTAGTTGTGTTTTGGAGAGCATTTAGTTTCAGTTATGTCTTTGAGTTTTAGTGGTTGTTATTCCAGTTGTATTAAGTTGAACTTGAGGTTATTGTATCAGTTGTGGTTTGTTAATGATCATTTAGTATTTCCATCTAGTAGCACTTGTGTATTGATTTAGATTTAGTTCCCTCTCTTGCCAGCGTGTCCCTAACTGTACGTCCCGATATTTTCGCCTTGTTCGGGGCGTGACAGTTTAGTTGGTATCAGAGCCTAGGTTTCACATTCCTAGGTTTCCTAAGTTGTAGGTTTTCTTGCATTGCATCCCAATAATTGGTATATCAAAAGGTGTTGTCCGAACGTTAGGCTATGCCTATCGGGAAGGTCGCACACTTGCGCGAGTGGTCTTCGGACCGATTACCTCCGCCAGGTACCGAGTTTTTGGTCGTGTCTAGGTGCACTAGATCCCTAACCTTGTAAAAGTCTAGGACTTGACCTGGTGAGAATGGGTAGAAACTTGGGTTAAGATCGTTTCTTAATCGTGTAATTATTTATCTTGCTTAAACCTAAGTAATCTATTTCCCTTGTAGATGGCAGCTGATCGTGCTGAATGGAGGAACCTGCAGCGTACAGTTCAAGGCCTTACTCAGGCCCTTCAGCAAGTAGCTCAGGCAGGAGCGGCACCAAATGGCACCGGTGATCTATACCGGAACTTCCGCGGAATGAACCCGCCTAGATTCGCTGGTTCGACTGACCCTGACCAAGCCGAGCACTGGCTAGACGAGATGGGGAGAATCTTTGAAGTTATGCAATGCACCAACCAGGAGCGTGTCATTTTGTCCACATTTCAACTGGAACATGATGCACGTACTTGGTGGGATTCTATCAAGGCAACTCTCGGTGATCGGCAAGTTCTGTGGGAAGAGTTCGAGGAATTCTTCAACAGCAAGTATTTTTCTGATAGAGTGCAAGAGAAGAAAGCGGCAGAGTTCGCGGCCTTGAAACAGCGAGGTTTGTCCGTGACAGAGTATGAGGCTCAATTTGCACGGCTTTCTCGTTACGCTACTCATCTCATTTCCACCGAGAAGATGAAGGTGAAGCGCTTTCTCAATGGATTGAAGCTTCATTATATCAACCAATTGGCACCGATGGAGATTTCCACTTATTCTGAGATGGTAAGGAAAGCGCAAGTTCTGGAGGATACTCTTGAAATGACGGAGAGAATCCGTGAGAAAGGCACCAAAAAAGAATTACCTATGGGTTCCGGGAGTGTCAAACCCGGGTATACCAAGAAGAGACCTGTTAGTGGACCTGGTTCGTGGAGCGGGTCAGGATCGTGGAAGGGCAAGATGCCGAGGCATGAAGACAAGAAGCCTGGCCCTATTGTTCCATTCAAGGGCGTGTGCAACTATTGTGATCGTCCGGGTCACAAGATAGAGGAGTGCTGGCGCAAGCAAGGCGCATGTTTGCGATGTGGAAGCAAGGAGCACCGTATCCCCAACTGTCCTCTCATATCGGAGCAAGCTACACCGGCAAAACCTCTAGTCTTCAAGAAACCACAAGGCAAGCTTCAAGCTTTACATGCAGACGAAACTGGGATTTCTGATGATGGCGGACTCGTCGAAGGTACCCTTACTATAATCGATAAGCCCGCATTTGCTCTCTTTGATACTGGTGCAACACATTCTTTTATTTCACGGAGATTTGCTAAGTTATTAGCTGTGGAACCTGTTTTGATGAATACTCCGTTAGAGATTTCAACCCCTATTGGCACTAGATCAACAATCCAGTATTTCTATCCTTCTAGTAAGGTTATGATTGGTGAACAGAACTTTCCAGCAGATTTGGTCTGCATGGATATGAAGGATTATGATGTAATCCTAGGAGCAGATTGGTTGGCCAAGTATGAGGCCAATGTTCACTGTAGTTCTAGCTCAGTGACTTTTACTGGACATTCTGGTTTATCTTTTACGGGAGTCAAGCACCATAACTCCGTACCGCTCATCTCGGCTCTTCGAGCTGATAAACTTTTGAGGCATGGGTGTGAGACTTTTCTAGCCTTTGTTTGTGCAACTCCTGAGCAGCAGATGGTGATCAAGGACATTCCAGTTGTCCGAGATTTTCCTGATGTCTTTCCGGAAGAATTACCAGGACTTCCGCCTGAGCGGGAAGTTATCTTTTCTATTGATCTTATTCCTGGCACAGCTCCTATTTCTAAGGCTCCTTATCGTATGTCTCCTGCGGAACTGAGGGAACTGAAGCAGCAACTGATGGAATTACTTGAGAAGGGTTTTATTCATCCTAGTACTTCTCCGTGGGGAGCCCCTGTACTATTTGTCAGGAAGAAAGATGGTTCGATGAGGCTGTGCATTGACTATCGGCAATTAAACCAGCAGACTGTCAAGAACAAATATCCCTTGCCGAGGATTGACGAGTTATTTGACCAGATAGCGGGAGCTCAATATTTATCTAAGATCGATCTTCGATCTGGATATCACCAGTTGCGGATTAAGGAAGAGGATATTTATAAATCAGCTTTCCGCAGTAGGTATGGTCATTTTGAATTTGTCGTTATGCCTTTTGGTCTAACGAATGCTCCAGCAGCTTTCATGCAGTTGATGAACGATGCATTTCGACCCTATCTTGATCAATGGGTCGTGGTCTTTATTGATGACATCCTGATTTATTCTAAGAATGAGGAGGAGCATGCTGAGCATCTGAGAATGGCATTGCAACTGTTGAGAGATCATCAACTATATGCTAAGTTCAGTAAGTGTGAATTCTGGCTGCAAGAGGTGTCCTTTCTCGGACATATTATCACCAAGGAAGGTGTTTCAGTTGATCCTTCGAAGATTGAGGCAGTGAAGAATTGGGAGCAGCCTACTAGTGCAACTGAAATCAGAAGTTTCCTAGGCCTGGCAGGTTATTATCGAAGATTCATCCAGGATTTCTCTAAGATTGCGGTACCTCTTACAAGATTAACCCGCAAGGAGAACAAGTTTGATTGGTCTGATGATTGTCAGCGAAGCTTTCAGACTCTGAAGGAGTGTTTGACTACTGCACCTGTTTTGGCCTTACCTTCTGGTGAAGGAGGATTTGTTGTTTATACTGATGCTTCAGGTATTGGCTTAGGTTGTGTACTCATGCAGCATGGGAAGGTGATTGCCTATTCCTCTAGGCAGTTGAGGAAGCACGAAGATAATTATCCTGTTCATGATTTGGAACTTGCTGCAGTCGTGTTTGCTTTGAAGATATGGAGGCATTACTTGTATGGAGAAACCTTTACAGTGTTTTCGGATCATAAGAGTTTGAAGTATTTATTTTCTCAAAAAGAACTCAACATGAGGCAGCGGAGATGGTTGGAGTACTTGAAAGACTTCGACTTCTCGATTGAGTATCATCCTGGCAAAGGTAATGTTGTGGCAGATGCTTTAAGCCGGAAGCCGGTAGCTAGACTGTCAAGTCTCATGTTACAAGAATGGAGATTGTTGGAACAATTATCTAATCTGGATCTCAATATTGACAATGATCGGATCTTGATTGCTCAGATTCAACTTAAACCTGAATTATTGATTGAGATCAAGTCCTTGCAAGATAATGATCCCGAGTAGATCAAGGGAAACTTGAGCAGCAGACCTGACTTCATGTTGGCCGATGATGGTAGATTATTATTTAAAGGCAGAACTTGTGTTCCGGATGAGGCTACAATAAAGAACAAGATTCTTGAGGAAGCTCATAGATCCAGATATACCATTCATCCTGGAGGCACTAAGATGTACCGAGATTTGAAAAGGTCCTTTTGGTGGCCAAATATGAAAAGAGAAGTTGCAGATTTTGTGAGCAGATGTTTGGTATGTCAGCAAGTTAAGGCCGAACATTTCAGACCAGCAGGGAAATTGAAACCACTCGACATACCCCAATGGAAGTGGGAAAGTATTGGCATGGATTTCATTATGGGTCTACCTAGGACTCGTGGTGGATTTGATGCGATATGGGTGATTGTCGATCGTTTGACAAAGTCGGCTCATTTCTTACCAATTAAGTCCAAGTGGACAATTGATGTATTGGCTGCTTTGTATATAAAGGAAGTGGTGAGATTGCATGGTATCCCAGTGAATATAGTATCTGATCGAGACCCCAGATTTACTTCACATTTCTGGAAGGGACTGCAAGAGTCTTTGGGTACTCGTCTAAATTTCAGTACTGCTTTTCATCCACAGACAGATGGACAGACTGAAAGAACCAATCAGATAGTGGAAGATATGATGCGAGCTTGCATGATTGATTTCGGTGGTAATTGGAGTGAGCATTTGGCATTAATTGAATTCGCCTACAATAACAGCTATCAGTCTAGTATTCAGATGGCTCCTTTTGAAGCACTATATGGTAGAAGTTGTCGTTCCCCATTGTGTTGGGACGAGATAGGTGAGAAACAGTGGCTTGAACCAGATCTTGTTTCGGAATCATCACAGAACATCCGTGTTATCCGAGACCGGTTACTAGTAGCCCAGTCAAGATAGAAGAGTTATGCCGACAACAGGAGAAGAGCATTGGAGTTTCAGGTTGGCGAGCATGTGTTCTTAAAGGTCTCTCCGACGAGAGGGATCCGAAGATTTGGCATCCATGGCAAGCTGAATCCGAGGTACATGGGTCCATTCGAGATTCTAGAAAGAGTGGGAGAGGTGGCATACAGACTGGCTTTACCACCGCATTTGTCTGGCGTACACAATGTTTTCCATGTGTCTATGTTGCGGAAATATGTGTACGATCCCACTCATATCATTCAGCAGGTGGATTTTGAACTAAAGGAAGATTTGACCTATGAGGAAAGACCTGTCAAGATTCTGGACCGGAAGCAACAGCAACTCCGGAATCGTTCGATACCAATGGTCAAGATTCAGTGGAGTCGGCGTGGGACCGAAGAAGCTACATGGGAGTCTGAAGAGACTATGCGAAAGCAGTATCCCGATCTATTCTAGGTGAGCGATCTTTTTCTACTCTCAGTTTTAGTGCAGTGAATTTGGAGGACCAAATTCCTTTAAGTAGGGGAGGGTGTAAGACCCCAAATTCCTTAGAAATTTATTTAGAAAGTCATTTGTAATTATTTAGAATTTATTTGAAGTTATTCGAATTAATGAGAATTATCCAAATTAATTAGATTAATTAATTAATTAATAGAATAAGTCATTTTTCAACTATTTTATAAAAATCCCCAAAAATCACATCTTGTAGAACTAATTTTGTTTAGCAACTTTGTCTTCTTCATTTAAGCCTACGAAAATCATTTATTATGCCGGAATTAGTGAACTTAGTCTTCCGAACTTAACATTTAATTAATTACGGAATAGTATAAGTAATAATTCGACTACCTCAGAAAAATCTGTAAAAATAGTAAACATGTTAATATTGATGTAGATAACAACTTTTCCTTCTGGCTTTAAGCCATGGTAAATCCGTGTTAAGATCTATTTAGAATTCAAACCAAAATGTGCACACTTTTGACCAATACTTAACCCTTAGATTAAAACGCGAAATTCGACCTGATTACTCAACCAAATGATCTGAAATCAGGGGCAAATGGAAGGCCACAATGTAAAGAACATTTACTCTCAATCAATTTGAGGTAAACTTAGCCCCAAAACGTGCTGCCGACATAGTTTGGTCAAGTCAAGGATTTCGGCGCCGTTTCTAAACACGCGGCTTGCAGCAGCGAATACTCCCAACTCCGAAGGCTCCAGAAGCTCTATGAGCTATCAAAATGAAGCCCTACGGGTCTTCTTTCATTTGGCTGCTGTGGGGATCGCTGAAATTTCGGATCTGGAGAGATCTAGTTCGATTTGTGAAGGTGGGTCAGCAGGCCGTTGGCTTCCCTTCATCCTTCTTTGATCCATCGATTGAGGTAGGAATTCTCAACCAAATATTGATCATGAGTATAGAAAATTGTTCCTCTCATTGAGCTCTATCCATTGGTGGCAAAAGCCCCAATTTGCATTAGGTATCCGTGGAGAAATTGAGCTTTTTGTGAGGTGCTGTCCAAGTGTTCTTCATCCTAGGGTTTGAGTTTTCTCTCTCCGATTTGAGGTAGGATCTAACAACCAAACTCTAATTAACTTTCATGAAGTAATCAGCATGTTATTATCTTTCATTTAACTTAGAAAGCCCCAAATTCCATTGAGCATGCATCGTGAATTTCGAAGTTTTGTAAGAACATATCTAGAACATGTTTCATATAGTTTCCTTTAAGCCAGAGCTTGATTACGGGCTCATTTTGAGTCATAAAACTTGATCTCAATGTAGCATATAGTATATGGTTGGATTCATGATCGAGTTAGCTTTCTTTTGACAACAAAATCCCTAAATTTGGTTTTGTATATCGAGAGTATTCGACGATTTAGTGGAGGTTTGTCCTAAACTAGGTCTACTTGTGTTCTTCATAGAATAGGTTGTGATTCTTGTAATTTCTGATGAAATTCGTGTTTCCAAATTGTAGTTTTATGACCCTAATATGTCTAGCAAGATTCCTATGGCATGTGGTTTTAATTTCAACTCATTTGGACCCTTTTTGGATGAGTTATGTGGTTTCCGGAAGCAACAATTCGTTGCTGTTCTTGCAGGGGTCGACCCCAGGGGTCGACCCGTTTACTGGGTGCCCTGGCAGGCCCGAGGGTCGACCCCAGGGGTCGACCCATGCGGCCCAGCCCGAGGGTCGACCCCAGGGGTCGACCCATTCAGCTTCCAGAACCCTGTTTTGCAGGGGTCGACCCCAAGGGTCGACCCATACACTAGAAAACCGGTTTTCTTCATTTTTCGAACCGAAGATGGATCCGAATCAATGGGGAATCAACCCATTTAACTTAGACCCATTGAAATCATATTTTTGAAGAACTTTTGACCAATTCATGTACCCCTCTTAATTTCAAATTTGCATTGGCTCCTACATGCAAACTTAGTGTAAAAACACACCATTTACCATCTTCATTTCAATGCATACAAGATTAAATAGAAACTCACTTAATTAATGATTAATGGTGTAACTAAATCTCTGTTAATGCATTCTTTTTCACTCCTGTGAGAGTTTGTTCTTTACCTTGATAACTTGTTCTAGCTTGTTGGCACTTTAGTTAATACAAATGATAATGGTTAAGCATGATACCTTAACTTGGTGATTAGGATTAATATGTTGTTTAGCTTGTTTGATTGCTGCTGTTTTACAGTAACGCAGCACGATTAACTCTTGTTGTGACTTGATTTCAATCTCCTTGATGATTATACTAACCTTGAAATTCTGGAAATGAATCTCTTTCCTACTTGATGTTGTTATTGCTACTTAGCTTAAACCTTGGAATTCTGGCCATAAACTGTGGAAGTCTAGATTCGTGGGATCTTTGATCCAAAGAAATCAATGCCTGGCAAACAATTAAGGGCTCGGTCTGGTCCTGGGAAGAGCGCCCGAACACTACGTGTACCCCCGGGGAGGTGAATGACTAGGTGTGGCATTTGGCACCAGTACTATTACATGTGTTAAATCTAGGACTGTCCACTACTCACTACTCTTTCCACTACTCTCTATATTACTTGCTACTACGTTTCACTTTCCACTCTTCACTGTTCTATACTCTACTTGTGGTTACTCTACTTGTTGATTACTTGGACGTGGAAATGAAAATACATGCGTGCTTGACATGACTTGAATTGACTTGATATGGCCAACTTCTTATTGTTATCTCCTGTAGTAAATTCTTATCTTACCATTCTATTCATTATATTTCTTGACCTTGCAAGATCTTTGATTTCTGTTTCGTGATATCATCGTTATCTTTTTATTGTTTTTATTATTTGTAGCATGACATTTTAAAATGTAATTAAACTGTTAATCACTTATACCTGTCTATTATTTCCTACTGAGCGTCAGCTCATAGTTGTGTTTCTCCCTTTCCAGGCTTTTCAGGTGACGCGCTTACCAATGGGGAAGGGCAGGAGTGATGTCTTGAGTGTATCAGTTCTAGTGTGTTAGTAGTGTGTTATCTTTCTTCTAGTTGTGTTTTGGAGAGCATTAAGTTTCAGTTATGTCTTTGAGTTTTAGTGGTTGTTATTCCAGTTGTATTAAGTTGAACTTGAGGTTATTGTATCAGTTGTGGTTTGTTAATGATCATTTAGTATTTCCATCTAGTAGCACTTGTGTATTATTTTAGATTTAGTTCCCACTCTTGCCAGCGTGTCCCTAACTGTACGTCCCGATATTTCCGCCTTGTTCGGGGCGTGACAGGTTCGAAGTTTGAGGTGTGTTCTGTCTGACTAATCAGGCGATGGTGGGTATCGGGTCGAGACTAGAGATCCGTCGTGCCACAAAGGTCACGACGTCAATTATATTTCTTTGGAGAAGGAAAAAATATTTGATTAATCGTAAAGAAATGGAGTGGGAGACCCCAGATAAGGAAAAAATCTTTGATGAAATCGCATGATACGGAATTATGACAAGATGCCACGAATGAAGAAGTTGATTACATGAAAAAGAACAATGTATGGGAATTATGTGATCTACCAAAGAATCGAAAGGCTACAGGAATTTTGAATTACTGGAATCAGGTCATCTAAGCCGCCGACAAGTGGTATCCGCCCATTCTTTCTTCTCAGGTGATCAATGACATGGGCGTCCTTAGGTTTGAAGCACGCCCCTCCTGGCATTTCCATGGAGGTAAGAAACGAAGAAACGAGGGACTCGAGAGGAGACAGTAGAGAAAGAATAAACGAGAGAATACGGTAGCGACCGAATAAATAAACAACGGACTGGTTGCTTTTATACCAACAGGGTACAGTCTCTTGAGTCACCGATTTTAAAAAATTAATCATTTTTAAAATTAAAATTTCATAAAATTACTTTATTTATATTATGTTATATGTATTATATCAATATTTTTAATAGTCTTATTATATTATATTATTTATATAAAATAAAATATTTAATATTTAAAATACTATGAACAGTATATCAATTATGCACCAAAGACACGTAGCGAGGCGGCCATGTACGTGTGGAATGCACTAAAAGAAATTTCTAAAATATTTAGTTGGGTCTTTTTATTATTTATCAGTATTTTTATTTATTCATTTTATTTAGTGCGAAGACGTGTCAGTCATCTAAGTGACAATTTATGTTCAGACTTCAAGACTAGAGTGGTTCGAAGTTTGAGGTGTGTTCTGTCTGACTAATCAGGCGATGGTGGGTATCGGGTCGAGACTAGAGATCCGTCGTGCCACAAAGGTCACGACGTCAATTATATTTCTTTGGAGAAGGAAAAAATATTTGATTAATCGTAAAGAAATGGAGTGGGAGACCCCAGATAAGGAAAAAATCTTTGATGAAATCGCATGATACGGAATTATGACAAGATGCCATGAATGAAGAAGTTGATTCCATGAAAAAAAATAATGTATGGTAATTATGTGATCTACCAAAGAATCGAAAGGCTACAGGAATTTTGAATTACTGGAATCAGGTCATCTAAGCCGCCGACAAGTGGTATCCGCCCATTCTTTCTTCTCAGGTGGTCAATGACATGGGCGTCCTTAGGTTTGAAGCACGACCCTCCTCGCATTTCCATGGAGGTAAGAAACGAAGAAACGAGGGACTCGAGAGGAGACAGTAGAGAAAGAATAAACGAGAGAATACGGTAGCGACCGAATAAATAAACAACGGACTGGTTGCTTTTATACCAACAGGGTACAGTCTCTTGAGTCACCGATTTTAAAAAATTAATCATTTTTAAAATTAAAATTTCATAAAATTACTTTATTTATATTATGTTATATGTATCATATCAATATTTTTAATAATCTTATTATATTATATTATTTATATAAAATAAAATATTTAATATTTAAAATACTATGAACAATATATCAATTATGCACCAAAGACACGTAGCGAGGGGGTCATGTACGTGTGGAATGCACTAAAAGAAATTTCTAAAATATTTAGTTGGGTCTTTTTATTATTTATCAGTATTTTTATTTATTCGTTTTATTTAGTGCGAAGACGTGTCAGTGATCTAAGTGACAATTTATGTTCAGACTTCAAGACTAGAGTGGTTCGAAGTTTGAGGTGTGTTCTGTCTGACTAATCAGGCGATGGTGGGTATCGGGTCGAGACTAGAGATCCGTCGTGCCACAAAGGTCACGACGTCAATTATATTTCTTTGGAGAAGGAAAAAATATTTGATTAATCGTAAAGAAATGGAGTGGGAGACCCCAGATAAGGAAAAAATCTTTGATGAAATCGCATGATACGGAATTATGACAAGATGCCATGAATGAAGAAGTTGATTCCATGAAAAAGAACAATGTATGGGAATTATGTGATCTACCAAAGAATCGAAAGGCTACAGGAATTTTGAATTACTGGAATCAGGTCATCTAAGTCGCCGACAAGTGGTATCCGCCCATTCTTTCTTCTCAGGTGGTCAATGACATGGGCGTCCTTAGGTTTGAAGCACGCCCCTCCTGGCATTTCTATGGAGGTAAGAAACTAAGAAACGAGGGACTCGAGAGGAGACAGTAGAGAAAGAATAAACGAGAGAATACGGTAGCGACCGAATAAATAAACAACGGACTGGTTGCTTTTATACCAACATGGTACAGTCTCTTAAGTCACCGATTTTAAAAAATTAATCATTTTTAAAATTAAAATTTCATAAAATTACTTTATTTATATTATGTTATATGTATTATATCAATATTTTTAATAGTCTTATTATATTATATTATTTATATAAAATAAAATATTTAATATTTAAAATACTATGAACAATATATCAATTATGCACCAAAGACACGTAGCGAGGCGGTCATGTACGTGTGGAATGCACTAAAAGAAATTTCTAAAATATTTAGTTGGGTCTTTTTATTATTTATCAGTATTTTTATTTATTCGTTTTATTTAGTGCGAAGACGTGTCAGTCATCTAAGTGACAATTTATGTTCAGACTTCAAGACTAGAGTGGTTCGAAGTTTGAGGTGTGTTTTGTCTGACTAATCAGGCGATGGTGGGTATCGGGTCGAGACTAGAGATCCGTCGTGCCACAAAGGTCACGACGTCAATTATATTTATTTGGAGAAGGAATATTTGATTAATCGTAAAGAAATGGAGTGGGAGATCCCAGATAAGGAAAAAATCTTTGATGAAATCGCATGATACGGAATTATGACAAGATGCCATGAATGAAGAAGTTGATTCCATGAAAAAGAACAATGTATGGGAATTATGTGATCTACCAAAGAATCGAAAGGCTACAGGAATTTTGAATTACTGGAATCAGGTCATCTAAGCCGCCGACAAGTGGTATCCGCCCATTCTTTCTTCTCAGGTGGTCAATGACATGGGCGTCCTTAGGTTTGAAGCACGCCCCTCTGGCATTTCCATGGAGGTAAGAAACGAAGAAACGAGGGACTCGAGAGGAGACATTAGAGAAAGAATAAACGAGAGAATACGGTAGCGACCGAATAAATAAACAACGGACTGGTTGCTTTTATACCAACAGGGTACAGTCTCTTGAGTCACCGATTTTAAAAAATTAATCATTTTTAAAATTAAAATTTCATAAAATTACTTTATTTATATTATGTTATATGTATTATATCAATATTTTTAATAGTCTTATTATATTATATTATTTATATAAAATAAGATATTTAATATTTAAAATACTATGAACAATATATCAATTATGCACCAAAGACACGAAGCGAGACGGTCATGTACGTGTGGAATGCACTAAAAGAAATTTCTAAAATATTTAGTTGGGTCTTTTTATTATTTATCAATATTTTTATTTATTCGTTTTATTTAGTGCGAAGACGTGTCAGTCATCTAAGTGACAATTTATGTTCAGACTTCAAGACTAGAGTGGTTCGAAGTTTGAGGTGTGTTCTGTCTGACTAATCAGGCGATGGTGGGTATCGGGTCGAGACTAGAGATCCATCGTGCCACAAAGGTCACGACGTCAATTATATTTCTTTGGAGAAGAAAAAAATATTTGATTAATCGTAAAGAAATGGAGTGGGAGACCCCAGATAAGGAAAAAATCTTTGATGAAATCGCATGATACGGAATTATGACAAGATGCCATGAATGAAGAAGTTGATTACATGAAAAAGAACAATGTATGGGAATTATGTGATCTACCAAAGAATCGAAAGGCTACAGGAATTTTGAATTACTGGAATCAGGCCATCTAAGCCGCCGACAAGTGGTATCCGCCCATTCTTTCTTCTCAGGTGGTCAATGACATGGGCGTCCTTAGGTTTGAAGCACGCCCCTCCTGACATTTCCATGGAGGTAAGAAACGAAGAAACGAGGGACTCGAGAGGAGACAGTAGAGAAAGAATAAACGAGAGAATACGGTAGCGACCGAATAAATAAACAACGGACTGGTTGCTTTTATACCAACAGGGTACAGTCTCTTAAGTCACCGATTTTAAAAAATTAATCATTTTTAAAATTAAAATTTCATAAAATTACTTTATTTATATTATGTTATATGTATTATATCAATATTTTTAATAGTCTTATTATATTATATTATTTATATAAAATAAAATATTTAATATTTAAAATACTATGAACAGTATATCAATTATGCACCAAAGACACGTAGCGAGGCGGTCATGTACGTGTGGAAAGCACTAAAAGAAATTTCTAAAATATTTAGTTGGGTCTTTTTATTATTTATCAGTATTTTATTTATTCGTTTTATTTAGTGCGAAGACGTGTCAGTCATCTAAGTGACAATTTATGTTCAGACTTCAAGACTAGAGTGGTTCGAAGTTTGAGGTGTGTTCTGTCTGACTAATCAGGCGATGGTAGGTATCGGGTCGAGACTAGAGATCCGTCGTGCCACAAAGGTCACGACGTCAATTATATTTCTTTGGAGAAGGAAAAAATATTTGATTAATCGTAAAGAAATGGAGTGGGAGACCCCAGATAAGAAAAAAATCTTTGATGAAATCGTATGATACGGAATTATGACAAGATGCCATGAATGAAGAAGTTGATTCCATGAAAAAGAACAATGTATGGGAATTATGTGATCTACCAAAGAATCGAAAGGCTACAGGAATTTTGAATTACTGGAATCAGGTCATCTAAGCCGCCGACAAGTGGTATCCGCCCATTCTTTCTTCTCAGGTGGTCAATGACATAGGCCTCCTTAGGTTTGAAGCACGCCCCTCCTGGCATTTCCATGGAGGTAAGAAACGAAGAAACGAGGGACTCGAGAGGAGACAGTAGAGAAAGAATAAACGAGAGAATACGGGAGCGACCGAATAAATAAACAACGGACTGGTTGCTTTTATACCAACAGGGTACAGTCTCTTGAGTCACCGATTTTAAAAAATTAATCATTTTTAAAATTAAAATTTCATAAAATTACTTTATTTATATTATGTTATATGTATTATATCAATATTTTTAATAGTCTTATTATATTATATTATTTATATAAAATAAAATATTTAATATTTAAAATACTCTGAACAATATATCAATTATGCACCAAAGACACGTAGCGAGGCGGTCATGTACGTGTGGAATGCACTAAAAGAAATTTCTAAAATATTTAGTTGGGTCTTTTTATTATTTATCAGTATTTTTATTTATTCGTTTTATTTAGTGCGAAGTCGTGTCAGTGATCTAAGTGACAATTTATGTTCAGACTTCAAGACTAGAGTGGTTCGAAGTTTGAGGTGTGTTCTGTCTGACTAATCAGGCGATGGTGGGTATCGGGTCGAGACTAGAGATCCGTCGTGCCACAAAGGTCACGACGTCAATTATATCTCTTTGGAGTAGGAAAAAATATTTGATTAATCGTAAAGAAATGGAGTGGGAGACCCCAGATAAGGAAAAAATCTTTGATGAAATCGCGTGATACTGAATTATGACAAGATGCCATGAATGAAGAAGTTGATTCCATGAAAAAGAACAATGTATGGGAATTATGTGATCTACCAAAGAATCGAAAGGCTACAGGAATTTTAAATTACTGGAATCAGGTCATCTAAGCCGCCGACAAGTGGTATCCGCCCATTCTTTCTTCTCAGGTGGTCAATGACATGGGCGTCCTTAGGTTTGAAGCACGCCCCTCCTGGCATTTCTATGGAGGTAAGAAAAGAAGAAACGAGGGACTCGAGAGGAGACAGTAGAGAAAGAATAAACGAGAGAATACGGTAGCGACCGAATAAATAAACAACGGACTGGTTGCTTTTATACCAACAGGGTACAGTCTCTTGAGTCACTGATTTTAAAAAATTAATCATTTTTAAAATTAAAATTTCATAAAATTACTTTATTTATATTATGTTATATGTATTATATCAATATTTTTAATAGTCTTATTATATTATATTATTTATATAAAATAAAATATTTAATATTTAAAATACTCTGAACAATATATCAATTATGCACCAAAGACACGTAGCGAGGCGGTCATGTACGTGTGGAATGCACTAAAAGAAATTTCTAAAATATTTAGTTGGGTCTTTTTATTATTTATCAGTATTTTTATTTATTCGTTTTATTTAGTGCGAAGACGTGTCAGTGATCTAAGTGACAATTTATGTTCAGACTTCAAGACTAGAGTGGTTCGAAGTTTGAGGTGTGTTCTGTCTGACTAATCAGGCGATGGTGGGTATCGGGTCGAGACTAGAGATCCGTCGTGCCACAAAGGTCACGACGTCAATTATATTTCTTTGGAGAAGGAAAAAATATTTGATTAATCGTAAAGAAATGGAGTGGGAGACCCCAGATAAGGAAAAAATCTTTGATGAAATCGCATGATACGGAATTATGACAAGATACCATGAATGAAGAAGTTGATTCCATGAAAAAGAACAATGTATGGGAATTATGTGATCTACCAAAGAATCGAAAGGCTACAGGAATTTTGAATTACTGGAATCAGGTCATCTAAGCCGCCGACAAGTGGTATCCGCCCATTCTTTCTTCTCAGGTGGTCAATGACAAGGGCGTCCTTAGGTTTGAAGCACGCCCCTCCTGGCATTTCCATGGAGGTAAGAAACGAAGAAACGAGGGACTCGAGAGGAGACAGTAAAGAAAGAATAAACGAGAGAATACGGTAGCGAACGAATAAATAAACAACGGACTGGTTGCTTTTATACCAACAGGGTACAGTCTCTTGAGTCACCGATTTTAAAAAATTAATCATTTTTAAAATTAAAATTTCATAAAATTACTTTATTTATATTATGTTATATGTATTATATCAATATTTTTAATAGTCTTATTATATTATATTATTTATATAAAATAAAATATTTAATATTTAAAATACTATGAACAATATATCAATTATGCACCAAAGACACGTAGCGAGGCGGTCATGTACGTGTGGAATGCACTAAAAGAAATTTCTAAAATATTTAGTTGGGTCTTTTTATTATTTATCAGTATTTTTATTTATTCGTTTTATTTAGTGCGAAGACGTGTCAGTCATCTAAGTGACAATTTATGTTCAGACTTCAAGACTAGAGTGGTTCGAAGTTTGAGGTGTGTTCTGTCTGACTAATCAGGCGATGGTGGGTATCGGGTCGAGACTAGAGATCCGTCGTGCCACAAAGTCACGACGTCAATTATATTTCTTTGGAGAAGGAAAAAATATTTGATTAATCGTAAAGAAATGGAGTGGGAGACCCCAGATAAGGAAAAAATCTTTGATGAAATCGCATGATACGGAATTATGACAAGATGCCATGAATGAAGAAGTTGATTACATGAAAAAGAACAATGTATGGGAATTATGTGATCTACCAAAGAATCGAAAGGCTACAGGAATTTTGAATTACTGGAATCAGGTCATCTAAGCCGCCGACAAGTGGTATCCGCCCATTCTTTCTTCTCAGGTGGTCAATGACATGGGCGTCCTTAGGTTTGAAGCACGCCCCTCCTGGCATTTCCATGGAGGTAAGAAACGAAGAAACGAGGGACTCGAGAGGAGACAGTAGAGAAAGAATAAACGAGAGAATACGGTAGCGAACAAATAAATAAACAACGGACTGGTTGCTTTTATACCAACAGGGTACAGTCTCTTGAGTCACCGATTTTAAAAAATTAATGATTTTTAAAATTTAAATTTCATAAAAATACTTTATTTATATTATGTTATATGTATTATATCAATATTTTTAATAGTCTTATTATATTATATTATTTATATAAAATAAAATATTTAATATTTAAAATACTCTGAACAATATATCAATTATGCACCAAAGACACGTAGCGAGGCGGTCATGTACGTGTGGAATGCACTAAAAGAAATTTCTAAAATATTTAGTTGGGTCTTTTTATTATTTATCAGTATTTTTATTTATTCGTTTTATTTAGTGCGAAGACGTGTCAGTCATCTAAGTGACAATTTATGTTCAGACTTCAAGACTAGAGTGGTTCGAAGTTTGAGGTGTGTTCTGTCTGACTAATCAGGCGATGGTGGGTATCGGGTCGAGACTAGAGATCCGTCGTGCCACAAAAGTCACGACGTCAATTATATTTCTTTGGAGGAGGAAAAAATATTTGATTAATCGTAAAGAAATGGAGTGGGAGACCCCAGATAAGAAAAAAATCTTTGATGAAATCGCATGATACGGAATTATGACAAGATGCCATGAATGAAGAAGTTGATTCCATGAAAAAGAACAATGTATGGGAATTATGTGATCTACCAAAGAATCGAAAGGCTACAGGAATTTTGAATTACTGGAATCAGGTCATCTAAGCCGCCGACATGTGGTATCCGCCCATTCTTTCTTCTCAGGTGGTCAATGACATGGGCGTCCTTAGGTTTGAAGCACGCCCCTCCTGGCATTTCCATGGAGGTAAGAAACGAAGAAACGAGGGACTCGAGAGGAGACAGTAGAGAAAGAATAAACGAGAGAATACGGTAGCGACCGAATAAATAAACAACGGACTGGTTGCTTTTATACCAACAGGGTACAGTCTCTTGAGTCACCGATTTTAAAAAATTAATCATTTTTAAAATTAAAATTTCATAAAATTACTTTATTTATATTATGTTATATGTATTATATCAATATTTTTAATAGTCTTATTATATTATATTATTTATATAAAATAAAATATTTAATATTTAAAATACTATGAACAATATATCAATTATGCACCAAAGACACGTAGCGAGGCGGTCATGTACGTGTGGAATGCACTAAAAGAAATTTCTAAAATATTTAGTTGGGTCTTTTTATTATTTATCAGTATTTTTATTTATTCGTTTTATTTAGTGCGAAGTCGTGTCAGTCATCTAAGTGACAATTTATGTTCAGACTTCAAGACTAGAGTGGTTCGAAGTTTGAGGTGTGTTCTGTCTGACTAATCAGGCGATGGTGGGTATCGGGTCGAGACTAGAGATCCGTCGTGCCACAAAGGTCACGACGTCAATTATATTTCTTTGGAGAAGGAAAAAATATTTTATTAATCGTAAAGAAATGGAGTGGGAGACCCCAGATAAGGAAAAAATCTTTGATGAAATCGCATGATACGGAATTATGACAAGATGCCATGAATGAAGAAGTTGATTACATGAAAAAGAACAATGTATGGGAATTATGTGATCTACCAAAGAATCGAAAGGTTACAGGAATTTTGAATTACTGGAATCAGGTCATCTAAGCCGCCGACAAGTGGTATCCGCCCATTCTTTCTTCTCAGGTGGTCAATGACATGGGCGTCCTTAGGTTTGAAGCACGCCCCTCCTGGCATTTCCATGGAGGTAAGAAACGAAGAAACGAGGGACTCGAGAGGAGACAGTAGAGAAAGAATAAACGAGAGAATACGGTAGCGACCGAATAAATAAACAACGGACTGGTTGCTTTTATACCAACAGGGTACAGTCTCTTGAGTCACTGATTTTAAAAAATTAATCATTTTTAAAATTAAAATTTCATAAAATTACTTTATTTATATTATGTTATATGTATTATATCAATATTTTTAATAGTCTTATTATATTATATTATTTATATAAAATAAAATATTTAATATTTAAAATACTCTGAACAATATATCAATTATGCACCAAAGACACGTAGCGAGGCGGTCATGTACGTGTGGAATGCACTAAAAGAAATTTCTAAAATATTTAGTTGGGTCTTTTTATTATTTATCAGTATTTTTATTTATTCGTTTTATTTAGTGCGAAGACGTGTCAGTCATCTAAGTGACAATTTATGTTCAGACTTCAAGACTAGAGTGGTTCGAAGTTTGAGGTGTGTTCTGTCTGACTAATCAGGCGATGGTGGGTATCGGGTCGAGACTAGAGATCCGTCGTGCCACAAAGGTCACGACGTCAATTATATTTCTTTGGAGAAGGAAAAAATATTTGATTAATCGTAAAGAAATGGAGTGGGAGACCCCAGATAAGGAAAAAATCTTTGATGAAATCGCATGATACGGAATTATGACAAGATGCCATGAATGAAGAAGTTGATTCCATGAAAAAGAACAATGTATGGGAATTATGTGATCTACCAAAGAATCGAAAGGCTACAGGAATTTTGAATTACTGGAATCAGGTCATCTAAGCCGCCGACAAGTGGTATCCGCCCATTCTTTCTTCTCAGGTGGTCAATGACATGGGCGTCCTTAGGTTTGAAGCACGCCCCTCCTGGCATTTCCATGGAGGTAAGAAACGAAGAAACGAGGGACTCGAGAGGAGACAGTAGAGAAAGAATAAACGAGAGAATACGGTAGCGAACGAATAAATAAACAACGGACTGGTTGCTTTTATACCAACAGGGTACAGTCTCTTGAGTCACCGATTTTAAAAAATTAATCATTTTTAAAATTAAAATTTCATAAAATTACTTTATTTATATTATGTTATATGTATTATATCAATATTTTTAATAGTCTTATTATATTATATTATTTATATAAAATAAAATATTTAATATTTAAAATACTATGAACAATATATCAATTATGCACCAAAGACACGTAGCGAGGCGGTCATGTACGTGTGGAATGCACTAAAAGAAATTTCTAAAATATTTAGTTGGGTCTTTTTATTATTTATCAGTATTTTTATTTATTCGTTTTATTTAGTGCGAAGACGTGTCAGTCATCTAAGTGACAATTTATGTTCAGACTTCAAGACTAGAGTGGTTCGAAGTTTGAGGTGTGTTCTGTCTGACTAATCAGGCGATGGTGGGTATCGGGTCGAGACTAGAGATCCGTCGTGCCACAAAGGTCACGACGTCAATTATATTTCTTTGGAGAAGGAAAAAATATTTGATTAATCGTAAAGAAATGGAGTGGGAGACCCCAGATAAGGAAAAAATCTTTGATGAAATCGCATGATACGGAATTATGACAAGATGCCATGAATGAAGAAGTTGATTCCATGAAAAAGAACAATGTATGGGAATTATGTGATCTACCAAAGAATCGAAAGGCTACAGGAATTTTGAATTACTGGAATCAGGTCATCTAAGCCGCCGACAAGTGGTATCCGCCCATTCTTTCTTCTCAGGTGGTCAATGACATGGGCGTCCTTAGGTTTGAAGCACGCCCCTCCTGGCATTTCCATGGAGGTAAGAAACGAAGAAACGAGGGACTCGAGAGGAGACAGTAGAGAAAGAATAAACGAGAGAATACGGTAGCGACCGAATAAATAAACAACGGACTGGTTGCTTTTATACCAACAGGGTACAGTCTCTTGAGTCACCGATTTTAAAAAATTAATCATTTTTAAAATTAAAATTTCATAAAATTACTTTATTTATATTATGTTATATGTATTATATCAATATTTTTAATAGTCTTATTATATTATATTATTTATATAAAATAAAATATTTAATATTTAAAATACTATGAACAATATATCAATTATGCACCAAAGACACGTAGCGAGGCGGTCATGTACGTGTGGAATGCACTAAAAGAAATTTCTAAAATATTTAGTTGGGTCTTTTTATTATTTATCAGTATTTTTATTTATTCGTTTTATTTAGTGCGAAGACGTGTCAGTCATCTAAGTGACAATTTATGTTCAGACTTCAAGACTAGAGTGGTTCGAAGTTTGAGGTGTGTTCTGTCTGACTAATCAGGCGATGGTGGGTATCGGGTCGAGACTAGAGATCCGTCGTGCCACAAAGGTCACGACGTCAATTATATTTCTTTGGAGAAGGAAAAAATATTTGATTAATCGTAAAGAAATGGAGTGGGAGACCCCAGATAAGGAAAAAATCTTTGATGAAATCGCATGATACGGAATTATGACAAGATGCCATGAATGAAGAAGTTGATTCCATGAAAAAGAACAATGTATGGGAATTATGTGATCTACCAAAGAATCGAAAGGCTACAGGAATTTTGAATTACTGGAATCAGGTCATCTAAGCCGCCGACAAGTGGTATCCGCCCATTCTTTCTTCTCAGGTGGTCAATGACATGGGCGTCCTTAGGTTTGAAGCACGCCCCTCCTGGCATTTCCATGGAGGTAAGAAACGAAGAAACGAGGGACTCGAGAGGAGACAGTAGAGAAAGAATAAACGAGAGAATACGGTAGCGACCGAATAAATAAACAACGGACTGGTTGCTTTTATACCAACAGGGTACAGTCTCTTGAGTCACCGATTTTAAAAAATTAATCATTTTTAAAATTAAAATTTCATAAAATTACTTTATTTATATTATGTTATATGTATTATATCAATATTTTTAATAGTCTTATTATATTATATTATTTATATAAAATAAAATATTTAATATTTAAAATACTATGAACAATATATCAATTATGCACCAAAGACACGTAGCGAGGCGGTCATGTACGTGTGGAATGCACTAAAAGAAATTTCTAAAATATTTAGTTGGGTCTTTTTATTATTTATCAGTATTTTTATTTATTCGTTTTATTTAGTGCGAAGACGTGTCAGTCATCTAAGTGACAATTTATGTTCAGACTTCAAGACTAGAGTGGTTCGAAGTTTGAGGTGTGTTCTGTCTGACTAATCAGGCGATGGTGGGTATCGGGTCGAGACTAGAGATCCGTCGTGCCACAAAGGTCACGACGTCAATTATATTTCTTTGGAGAAGGAAAAAATATTTGATTAATCGTAAAGAAATGGAGTGGGAGACCCCAGATAAGGAAAAAATCTTTGATGAAATCGCATGATACGGAATTATGACAAGATGCCATGAATGAAGAAGTTGATTACATGAAAAAGAACAATGTATGGGAATTATGTGATCTACCAAAGAATCGAAAGGCTACAGGAATTTTGAATTACTGGAATCAGGTCATCTAAGCCGCCGACAAGTGGTATCCGCCCATTCTTTCTTCTCAGGTGGTCAATGACATGGGCGTCCTTAGGTTTGAAGCACGCCCCTCCTGGCATTTCCATGGAGGTAAGAAACGAAGAAACGAGGGACTCGAGAGGAGACAGTAGAGAAAGAATAAACGAGAGAATACGGTAGCGACCGAATAAATAAACAACGGACTGGTTGCTTTTATACCAACAGGGTACAGTCTCTTGAGTCACCGATTTTAAAAAATTAATGATTTTTAAAATTTAAATTTCATAAAAATACTTTATTTATATGATGTTATATGTATTATATCAATATTTTTAATAGTCTTATTATATTATATTATTTATATAAAATAAAATATTTAATATTTAAAATACTATGAACAATATATCAATTATGCACCAAAGACACGTAGCGAGGCGGTCATGTACGTGTGGAATGCACTAAAAGAAATTTCTAAAATATTTAGTTGGGTCTTTTTATTATTTATCAGTATTTTTATTTATTCGTTTTATTTAGTGCGAAGACGTGTCAGTCATCTAAGTGACAATTTATGTTCAGACTTCAAGACTAGAGTGGTTCGAAGTTTGAGGTGTGTTCTGTCTGACTAATCAGGCGATGGTGGGTATCGGGTCGAGACTAGAGATCCGTCGTGCCACAAAGGTCACGACGTCAATTATATTTCTTTGGAGAAGGAAAAAATATTTGATTAATCGTAAAGAAATGGAGTGGGAGACCCCAGATAAGGAAAAAATCTTTGATGAAATCGCATGATACGGAATTATGACAAGATGCCATGAATGAAGAAGTTGATTCCATGAAAAAGAACAATGTATGGGAATTATGTGATCTACCAAAGAATCGAAAGGCTACAGGAATTTTGAATTACTGGAATCAGGTCATCTAAGCCGCCGACAAGTGGTATCCGCCCATTCTTTCTTCTCAGGTGGTCAATGACATGGGCGTCCTTAGGTTTGAAGCACGCCCCTCCTGGCATTTCCATGGAGGTAAGAAACGAAGAAACGAGGGACTCGAGAGGAGACAGTAGAGAAAGAATAAACGAGAGAATACGGTAGCGACCGAATAAATAAACAACGGACTGGTTGCTTTTATACCAACAGGGTACAGTCTCTTGAGTCACCGATTTTAAAAAATTAATCATTTTTAAAATTAAAATTTCATAAAATTACTTTATTTATATTATGTTATATGTATTATATCAATATTTTTAATAGTCTTATTATATTATATTATTTATATAAAATAAAATATTTAATATTTAAAATACTATGAACAATATATCAATTATGCACCAAAGACACGTAGCGAGGCGGTCATGTACGTGTGGAATGCACTAAAAGAAATTTCTAAAATATTTAGTTGGGTCTTTTTATTATTTATCAGTATTTTTATTTATTCGTTTTATTTAGTGCGAAGACGTGTCAGTCATCTAAGTGACAATTTATGTTCAGACTTCAAGACTAGAGTGGTTCGAAGTTTGAGGTGTGTTCTGTCTGACTAATCAGGCGATGGTGGGTATCGGGTCGAGACTAGAGATCCGTCGTGCCACAAAAGTCACGACGTCAATTATATTTCTTTGGAGGAGGAAAAAATATTTGATTAATCGTAAAGAAATGGAGTGGGAGACCCCAGATAAGAAAAAAATCTTTGATGAAATCGCATGATACGGAATTATGACAAGATGCCATGAATGAAGAAGTTGATTCCATGAAAAAGAACAATGTATGGGAATTATGTGATCTACCAAAGAATCGAAAGGCTACAGGAATTTTGAATTACTGGAATCAGGTCATCTAAGCCGCCGACAAGTGGTATCCGCCCATTCTTTCTTCTCAGGTGGTCAATGACATGGGCGTCCTTAGGTTTGAAGCACGCCCCTCCTGGCATTTCCATGGAGGTAAGAAACGAAGAAACGAGGGACTCGAGAGGAGACAGTAGAGAAAGAATAAACGAGAGAATACGGTAGCGACCGAATAAATAAACAACGGACTGGTTGCTTTTATACCAACAGGGTACAGTCTCTTGAGTCACCGATTTTAAAAAATTAATCATTTTTAAAATTAAAATTTCATAAAATTACTTTATTTATATTATGTTATATGTATTATATCAATATTTTTAATAGTCTTATTATATTATATTATTTATATAAAATAAAATATTTAATATTTAAAATACTATGAACAATATATCAATTATGCACCAAAGACACGTAGCGAGGCGGTCATGTACGTGTGGAATGCACTAAAAGAAATTTCTAAAATATTTAGTTGGGTCTTTTTATTATTTATCAGTATTTTTATTTATTCGTTTTATTTAGTGCGAAGACGTGTCAGTCATCTAAGTGACAATTTATGTTCAGACTTCAAGACTAGAGTGGTTCGAAGTTTGAGGTGTGTTCTGTCTGACTAATCAGGCGATGGTGGGTATCGGGTCGAGACTAGAGATCCGTCGTGCCACAAAGGTCACGACGTCAATTATATTTCTTTGGAGAAGGAAAAAATATTTGATTAATCGTAAAGAAATGGAGTGGGAGACCCCAGATAAGGAAAAAATCTTTGATGAAATCGCATGATACGGAATTATGACAAGATGCCATGAATGAAGAAGTTGATTCCATGAAAAAGAACAATGTATGGGAATTATGTGATCTACCAAAGAATCGAAAGGCTACAGGAATTTTGAATTACTGGAATCAGGTCATCTAAGCCGCCGACAAGTGGTATCCGCCCATTCTTTCTTCTCAGGTGGTCAATGACATGGGCGTCCTTAGGTTTGAAGCACGCCCCTCCTGGCATTTCCATGGAGGTAAGAAACGAAGAAACGAGGGACTCGAGAGGAGACAGTAGAGAAAGAATAAACGAGAGAATACGGTAGCGACCGAATAAATAAACAACGGACTGGTTGCTTTTATACCAACAGGGTACAGTCTCTTGAGTCACCGATTTTAAAAAATTAATCATTTTTAAAATTAAAATTTCATAAAATTACTTTATTTATATTATGTTATATGTATTATATCAATATTTTTAATAGTCTTATTATATTATATTATTTATATAAAATAAAATATTTAATATTTAAAATACTATGAACAATATATCAATTATGCACCAAAGACACGTAGCGAGGCGGTCATGTACGTGTGGAATGCACTAAAAGAAATTTCTAAAATATTTAGTTGGGTCTTTTTATTATTTATCAGTATTTTTATTTATTCGTTTTATTTAGTGCGAAGACGTGTCAGTGATCTAAGTGACAATTTATGTTCAGACTTCAAGACTAGAGTGGTTCGAAGTTTGAGGTGTGTTCTGTCTGACTAATCAGGCGATGGTGGGTATCGGGTCGAGACTAGAGATCCGTCGTGCCACAAAGGTCACGACGTCAATTATATTTCTTTGGAGAAGGAAAAAATATTTGATTAATCGTAAAGAAATGGAGTGGGAGACCCCAGATAAGGAAAAAATCTTTGATGAAATCGCATGATACGGAATTATGACAAGATGCCATGAATGAAGAAGTTGATTCCATGAAAAAGAACAATGTATGGGAATTATGTGATCTACCAAAGAATCGAAAGGCTACAGGAATTTTGAATTACTGGAATCAGGTCATCTAAGCCGCCGACAAGTGGTATCCGCCCATTCTTTCTTCTCAGGTGGTCAATGACATGGGCGTCCTTAGGTTTGAAGCACGCCCCTCCTGGCATTTCCATGGAGGTAAGAAACGAAGAAACGAGGGACTCGAGAGGAGACAGTAGAGAAAGAATAAACGAGAGAATACGGTAGCGAACGAATAAATAAACAACGGACTGGTTGCTTTTATACCAACAGGGTACAGTCTCTTGAGTCACCGATTTTAAAAAATTAATCATTTTTAAAATTAAAATTTCATAAAATTACTTTATTTATATTATGTTATATGTATTATATCAATATTTTTAATAGTCTTATTATATTATATTATTTATATAAAATAAAATATTTAATATTTAAAATACTATGAACAATATATCAATTATGCACCAAAGACACGTAGCGAGGCGGTCATGTACGTGTGGAATGCACTAAAAGAAATTTCTAAAATATTTAGTTGGGTCTTTTTATTATTTATCAGTATTTTTATTTATTCGTTTTATTTAGTGCGAAGACGTGTCAGTCATCTAAGTGACAATTTATGTTCAGGCTTCAAGACTAGAGTGGTTCGAAGTTTGAGGTGTGTTCTGTCTGACTAATCAGGCGATGGTGGGTATCGGGTCGAGACTAGAGATCCGTCGTGCCACAAAGGTCACGACGTCAATTATATTTCTTTGGAGAAGGAAAAAATATTTGATTAATCGTAAAGAAATGGAGTGGGAGACCCCAGATAAGGAAAAAATCTTTGATGAAATCGCATGATACGGAATTATGACAAGATGCCATGAATGAAGAAGTTGATTACATGAAAAAGAACAATGTATGGGAATTATGTGATCTACCAAAGAATCGAAAGGCTACAGGAATTTTGAATTACTGGAATCAGGTCATCTAACCCGCCGACAAGTGGTATCCGCCCATTCTTTCTTCTCAGGTGGTCAATGACATGGGCGTCCTTAGGTTTGAAGCACGCCCCTCCTGGCATTTCCATGGAGGTAAGAAACGAAGAAACGAGGGACTCGAGAGGAGACAGTAGAGAAAGAATAAACGAGAGAATACGGTAGCGAACGAATAAATAAACAACGGACTGGTTGCTTTTATACCAACAGGGTACAGTCTCTTGAGTCACCGATTTTAAAAAATTAATCATTTTTAAAATTAAAATATCATAAAAATACTTTATTTATATTATGTTATATGTATTATATCAATATTTTTAATAGTCTTATTATATTATATTATTTATATAAAATAAAATATTTAATATTTAAAATACTCTGAACAATATATCAATTATGCACCAAAGACACGTAGCGAGGCGGTCATGTACGTGTGGAATGCACTAAAAGAAATTTCTAAAATATTTAGTTGGGTCTTTTTATTATTTATCAGTATTTTTATTTATTCGTTTTATTTAGTGCGAAGACGTGTCAGTCATCTAAGTGACAATTTATGTTCAGACTTCAAGACTAGAGTGGTTCGAAGTTTGAGGTGTGTTCTGTCTGACTAATCAGGCGATGGTGGGTATCGGGTCGAGACTAGAGATCCGTCGTGCCACAAAAGTCACGACGTCAATTATATTTCTTTGGAGGAGGAAAAAATATTTGATTAATCGTAAAGAAATGGAGTGGGAGACCCCAGATAAGAAAAAATCTTTGATGAAATCGCATGATACGGAATTATGACAAGATGCCATGAATGAAGAAGTTGATTCCATGAAAAAGAACAATGTATGGGAATTA
Source organism: Amorphophallus konjac (assembly GCA_022559845.1). NCBI lineage: Eukaryota > Viridiplantae > Streptophyta > Magnoliopsida > Alismatales > Araceae > Amorphophallus > Amorphophallus konjac. The sequence continues at coordinate 106,104,646 of CM040121.1, forward strand.
TGTGATCTACCAAAGAATCGAAAGGCTACAGGAATTTTGAATTACTGGAATCAGGTCATCTAAGCCGCCGACAAGTGGTATCCGCCCATTCTTTCTTCTCAGGTGGTCAATGACATGGGCGTCCTTAGGTTTGAAGCACGCCCCTCCTGGCATTTCCATGGAGGTAAGAAACGAAGAAACGAGGGACTCGAGAGGAGACAGTAGAGAAAGAATAAACGAGAGAATACGGTAGCGACCGAATAAATAAACAACGGACTGGTTGCTTTTATACCAACAGGGTACAGTCTCTTGAGTCACCGATTTTAAAAAATTAATCATTTTTAAAATTAAAATTTCATAAAATTACTTTATTTATATTATGTTATATGTATTATATCAATATTTTTAATAGTCTTATTATATTATATTATTTATATAAAATAAAATATTTAATATTTAAAATACTATGAACAGTATATCAATTATGCACCAAAGACACGTAGCGAGGCGGTCATGTACGTGTGGAATGCACTAAAAGAAATTTCTAAAATATTTAGTTGGGTCTTTTTATTATTTATCAGTATTTTTATTTATTCGTTTTATTTAGTGCGAAGTCGTGTCAGTCATCTAAGTGACAATTTATGTTCAGACTTCAAGACTAGAGTGGTTCGAAGTTTGAGGTGTGTTCTGTCTGACTAATCAGGCGATGGTGGGTATCGGGTCGAGACTAGAGATCCGTCGTGCCACAAAGGTCACGACGTCAATTATATTTCTTTGGAGAAGGAAAAAATATTTTATTAATCGTAAAGAAATGGAGTGGGAGACCCCAGATAAGGAAAAAATCTTTGATGAAATCGCATGATACGGAATTATGACAAGATGCCATGAATGAAGAAGTTGATTACATGAAAAAGAACAATGTATGGGAATTATGTGATCTACCAAAGAATCGAAAGGCTACAGGAATTTTGAATTACTGGAATCAGGTCATCTAAGCCGCCGACAAGTGGTATCCGCCCATTCTTTCTTCTCAGGTGGTCAATGACATGGGCGTCCTTAGGTTTGAAGCACGCCCCTCCTGGCATTTCCATGGAGGTAAGAAACGAAGAAACGAGGGACTCGAGAGGAGACAGTAGAGAAAGAATAAACGAGAGAATACGGTAGCGAACAAATAAATAAACAACGGACTGGTTGCTTTTATACCAACAGGGTACAGTCTCTTGAGTCACCGATTTTAAAAAATTAATGATTTTTAAAATTTAAATTTCATAAAAATACTTTATTTATATGATGTTATATGTATTATATCAATATTTTTAATAGTCTTATTATATTATATTATTTATATAAAATAAAATATTTAATATTTAAAATACTATGAACAATATATCAATTATGCACCAAAGACACGTAGCGAGGCGGTCATGTACGTGTGGAATGCACTAAAAGAAATTTCTAAAATATTTAGTTGGGTCTTTTTATTATTTATCAGTATTTTTATTTATTCGTTTTATTTAGTGCGAAGACGTGTCAGTCATCTAAGTGACAATTTATGTTCAGGCTTCAAGACTAGAGTGGTTCGAAGTTTGAGGTGTGTTCTGTCTGACTAATCAGGCGATGGTGGGTATCGGGTCGAGACTAGAGATCCGTCGTGCCACAAAGGTCACGACGTCAATTATATTTCTTTGGAGAAGGAAAAAATATTTGATTAATCGTAAAGAAATGGAGTGGGAGACCCCAGATAAGGAAAAAATCTTTGATGAAATCGCATGATACGGAATTATGACAAGATGCCATGAATGAAGAAGTTGATTACATGAAAAAGAACAATGTATGGGAATTATGTGATCTACCAAAGAATCGAAAGGCTACAGGAATTTTGAATTACTGGAATCAGGTCATCTAACCCGCCGACAAGTGGTATCCGCCCATTCTTTCTTCTCAGGTGGTCAATGACATGGGCGTCCTTAGGTTTGAAGCACGCCCCTCCTGGCATTTCCATGGAGGTAAGAAACGAAGAAACGAGGGACTCGAGAGGAGACAGTAGAGAAAGAATAAACGAGAGAATACGGTAGCGAACGAATAAATAAACAACGGACTGGTTGCTTTATACCAACAGGGTACAGTCTCTTGAGTCACCGATTTTAAAAAATTAATCATTTTTAAAATTAAAATATCATAAAAATACTTTATTTATATTATGTTATATGTATTATATCAATATTTTTAATAGTCTTATTATATTATATTATTTATATAAAATAAAATATTTAATATTTAAAATACTATGAACAATATATCAATTATGCACCAAAGACACGTAGCGAGGCGGTCATGTACGTGTGGAATGCACTAAAAGAAATTTCTAAAATATTTAGTTGGGTCTTTTTATTATTTATCAGTATTTTTATTTATTCGTTTTATTTAGTGCGAAGACGTGTCAGTCATCTAAGTGACAATTTATGTTCAGACTTCAAGACTAGAGTGGTTCGAAGTTTGAGGTGTGTTCTGTCTGACTAATCAGGCGATGGTGGGTATCGGGTCGAGACTAGAGATCCGTCGTGCCACAAAGGTCACGACGTCAATTATATTTCTTTGGAGAAGGAAAAAATATTTGATTAATCGTAAAGAAATGGAGTGGGAGACCCCAGATAAGGAAAAAATCTTTGATGAAATCGCATGATACGGAATTATGACAAGATGCCATGAATGAAGAAGTTGATTCCATGAAAAAGAACAATGTATGGGAATTATGTGATCTACCAAAGAATCGAAAGGCTACAGGAATTTTGAATTACTGAATCAGGTCATCTAAGCCGCCGACATGTGGTATCCGCCCATTCTTTCTTCTCAGGTGGTCAATGACATGGGCGTCCTTAGGTTTGAAGCACGCCCCTCCTGGCATTTCCATGGAGGTAAGAAACGAAGAAACGAGGGACTCGAGAGGAGACAGTAGAGAAAGAATAAACGAGAGAATACGGTAGCGACCGAATAAATAAACAACGGACTGGTTGCTTTTATACCAACAGGGTACAGTCTCTTGAGTCACCGATTTTAAAAAATTAATCATTTTTAAAATTAAAATTTCATAAAATTACTTTATTTATATTATGTTATATGTATTATATCAATATTTTTAATAGTCTTATTATATTATATTATTTATATAAAATAAAATATTTAATATTTAAAATACTATGAACAGTATATCAATTATGCACCAAAGACACGTAGCGAGGCGGTCATGTACGTGTGGAATGCACTAAAAGAAATTTCTAAAATATTTAGTTGGGTCTTATTATTTATCAGTATTTTTATTTATTCGTTTTATTTAGTGCGAAGTCGTGTCAGTCATCTAAGTGACAATTTATGTTCAGACTTCAAGACTAGAGTGGTTCGAAGTTTGAGGTGTGTTCTGTCTGACTAATCAGGCGATGGTGGGTATCGGGTCGAGACTAGAGATCCGTCGTGCCACAAAGGTCACGACGTCAATTATATTTCTTTGGAGAAGGAAAAAATATTTGATTAATCGTAAAGAAATGGAGTGGGAGACCCCAGATAAGGAAAAAATCTTTGATGAAATCGCATGATACGGAATTATGACAAGATGCCATGAATGAAGAAGTTGATTCCAAGAAAAAGAACAATGTATGGGAATTATGTTATCTACCAAAGAATCGAAAGGCTACAGGAATTTTGAATTACTAGAATCAGGTCATCTAACCCGCCGACAAGTGGTATCCGCCCATTCTTTCTTCTCAGGTGGTCAATGACATGGGCGTCCTTAGGTTTGAAGCACGCCCCTCCTGGCATTTCCATGGAGGTAAGAAACGAAGAAACGAGGGACTCGAGAGGAGACAGTAGAGAAAGAATAAACGAGAGAATACGGTAGCGACCGAATAAATAAACAACGGACTGGTTGCTTTTATACCAACAGGGTACAGTCTCTTGAGTCACCGATTTTAAAAAATTAATCATTTTTAAAATTAAAATTTCATAAAATTACTTTATTTATATTATGTTATATGTATTATATCAATATTTTTAATAGTCTTATTATATTATATTATTTATATAAAATAAAATATTTAATATTTAAAATACTATGAACAGTATATCAATTATGCACCAAAGACACGTAGCGAGGCGGTCATGTACGTGTGGAATGCACTAAAAGAAATTTCTAAAATATTTAGTTGGATCTTTTTATTATTTATCAGTATTTTTATTTAGTCGTTTTATTTAGTGCGAAGACGTGTCAGTCATCTAAGTGACAATTTATGTTCAGACTTCAAGACTAGAGTGGTTCGAAGTTTGAGGTGTGTTCTGTCTGACTAATCAGGCGATGGTGGGTATCGGGTCGAGACTAGAGATCCGTCGTGCCACAAAGGTCACGACGTCAATTATATTTCTTTGGAGAAGGAAAAAATATTTGATTAATCGTAAAGAAATGGAGTGGGAGACCCCAGATAAGGAAAAAATCTTTGATGAAATCGCATGATACGGAATTATGACAAGATGCCATGAATGAAGAAGTTGAGAAAAAGAACAATGTATGGGAATTATGTGATCTACCAAAGAATCGAAAGGCTACAGGAATTTTGAATTACTGGAATCAGGTCATCTAAGCCGCCGACAAGTGGTATCCGCCCATTCTTTCTTCTCAGGTGGTCAATGACATGGGCGTCCTTAGGTTTGAAGCACGCCCCTCCTGGCATTTCCATGGAGGTAAGAAACGAAGAAACGAGGGACTCGAGAGGAGACAGTAGAGAAAGAATAAACGAGAGAATACGGTAGCGACCGAATAAATAAACAACGGACTGGTTGCTTTTATACCAACAGGGTACAGTCTCTTGAGTCACCGATTTTAAAAAATTAATCATTTTTAAAATTAAAATTTCATAAAATTACTTTATTTATATTATGTTATATGTATTATATCAATATTTTTAATAGTCTTATTATATTATATTATTTATATAAAATAAGATATTTAATATTTAAAATACTATGAACATTATATCAATTATGCACCAAAGACACGTAGCGAGGCGGTCATGTACGTGTGGAATGCACTAAAAGAAATTTCTAAAATATTTAGTTGGGTCTTTTTATTATTTATCAGTATTTTTATTTATTCATTTTATTTAGTGCGAAGACGTGTCAGTCATCTAAGTGACAATTTATGTTCAGACTTCAAGACTAGAGTGGTTCGAAGTTTGAGGTGTGTTCTGTCTGACTAATCAGGCGATGGTGGGTATCGGGTCGAGACTAGAGATCCGTCGTGCCACAAAGGTGTGGACACCGAAAATTGCACATCCAAGTGTCATGTTCGGCCCAGCATCAACAACGGCGCCGAGTGAAGAAACCCTGGAGAAATCAAGCACAAAAGGCCCCACAGTCCGTGGGCCCCAAAGGAAATCAAACGGGCCATGACTCGTGTCCGCGACGGGCTCAGAACGGGCCCCAAATACACCCCCCCCGGGGTGCTCAGCGGCACAGCCCAAGGCTGCTCAGCGGCACAGCCCAAGGCTGCTCAGCGGCACGCCCCAGGTGGGTTCACCGGCACACCCCTTTGGGTGTTCAGCGGCACACTCCCTGGGGCTCAGCGGCACGCCCCCAGGTGGGTTCACCGGCACACCCCTTTGGGTGTTCAGCGGCACACTCCCTGGGGCTCAGCGGCACACCCCCGGGTGGGTTCACCGGCACACCCCTTTGGGGTCTTCAGCGGCACGGCCCTTTGGGGCTTCAGCGGCACGGCCCTTTGGGTGTTCAGCGGCACGCCCTCCAGGCCGTTCAACGGCACGCCCGTTTGGACCCCCAGCGGTACGCCTTTTTGGCTCCCAGCGGCACGCCCGTTTGGAGCCCTCCAGCGGCACAGCGTGAGGCTTTTCAGCGGCAAGAAGACGTGAAGCCCATGCCCTACGCTTCCTTGGCGCGCAGTGAGGCGTCTGAGGTGGCAACCGTCCATTGGGCCACGTGAACTACCCCCTGACAACCCAGGACGCGGCAGGTCAAAGTCCATCATCACGAGCCCACCTTCCGGCCTTCAACGGCGGTGCTCGGAAGGCTTCCCGCGGCTGGAGGTATAAAAGAGACTCCACTTCAACAAAAGGAAAAGGAGGGGAAAAGGGAAACACACACAGACAAACCCACAGAGGGGGAGAGGCTCCAACAGTGGAAGGCGCACACAGGAGGAAGAGGAGAAGGGAGAAGAGAAGAAGAGGTCCTCCCGGCTTGAGCTCCGTTCGACGGTCACCGGGGAGAAACAAGAGTAAGAGAGAGAGAGCTTGTTGTATTGGGGGAGAGGATTGGGAACGGTAGCCTACGTTCTAGGCCCCAATGCTTTCCTCTATCTTGTATCTCATTCCTCTTCTTGTTCTCTGTCTTGGAGTCTTTTCTTTTGGTCCATGGCCTCATTTGGGCATTTTCTCTTGTAATATGCATATAGGGATACGGTTCTTGGCATCCCACGAATAGAAACAATCGCCTTCCTCGGGACTTTTCCTGTTATTTCTATTGGTTTGATCCTCACTTCATAGTGCATATAGTGTATTACCCGTTTCCTTGGTTTCCCCGGGTTTCTTTCAAGTCACCGTATCAATGTGAGTCCTCCCCTTTGAAGCCTGGCCTTGTGGGTCCTTCACTCACTTCCAGCAACCCTTCCTTGACCTTGAGCTCCCCTTCTTTCCATGGAGCGCCTGCAAGCCCCCAGCCCACACACTTGGCTCCCTTTTAATCCTTCAGCGACACATCTTTCTGGCCATTGACCGACACACCCTGTTCAGCCCCCAGCGGCACACTCTCTGTGGCCCTCAGCGGCACACCTGTTTGGGCCTCAGCGGCACACCTCCATCGGCCCTCAGCGACACACCCTGTTCAGCCCCCAGCGGCACACTCTTTGTGGCCCTCAGCGGCACGCCTGTTTGGGCCCTCAGCGGCACACCTCCATCGGCCCTCAGCGGCACACACCCCCATCAGCCCTCAGCGGCACACTCACCTTGGCCCTCCCCCCAGCGGCACACCTTTCAGTCTCCCAGCAGCCCACTTCTTGGCCTCGCCCCAAACCCCTTTCCTTCACGTTTTCCGAGGTGCTATAAAGGTGTTGCTCCCCCGGGGGCCCACCTCCAGTTGTCGGGTTCCGCCACTCTATGTGGGCGCGTCCCCTTTATCTCCCTTACGCCCTGGGTCAAGGGGAGATGCTGCCGAATTTTTGTGAGAAACTAATAAACAATTAAAAGAGGCAAAAGGAGGCAACAAATAAGCAAGATAACTGACGAAACCTTCCAACTCATCAAACCACTGTCGGCATCACGACGAGAACTAACTAACCACCCGGCAGCCCGAGCCTCCGACCCACAAGAAAAGAGATCGAACCCAGCAAAGAGAACAAAACACGGGAGGAGTTTTATATAAAACCACACGAAAATTAAGATAAGAAGAAAAGAAAAGCCTTAAAACAAATAATCGAAAACTGATCGAGCCTCCACCCTCACGCCCCATTGACCTTCAGCGGCACGCCCCTTTGGCCTTCAGCGGCACGCCCTCATTGGCCTTCAGCGGCACGCCCTTTCAACCCTTCAGCGGTACGCCCTCATTGGCCTTCAGCGGCACGCTCCCTTGGCCTTCAGCGGTACACCCCTTTCAACCCTTCAGCGGCACGCCCCTTTGGCCTTCAGCGGCACGCCCTCATTGGCCTTCAGCGGCACGCTCCCGTGGCCTTCAGCGGTACACCCCTTTCAATCCTTCAGCGGTATACTCCCCCCTTTCAACCCTTCAGCGGCACACTCCCCCTGAGCCCCCCAGCGGCACACGCCCTCTTGCAGCCCTCAGCGGTACACTCCTTCCCTTCACCGGTACACCCTCATCCAGTGTATGGACTTGAGCCAACCGGCGTACAGACTTTGGCCAATGTACAGACTTCGTCATTCCGACGTACAGACTTGTCCAACGTACAGACTTGTCCAGCGTACAGACTTTGGCCAATGTATAGACTCCACGTTGCAATGTATAGACTTTACACTCCAATGTACAGACTTGTCTAACGTATAGACTTCGGGCAGTGTATAGACTTCATATCCCAATGTACAGACTTATCCAGTGTATAGACTTTGGGCAATGTATAGACTTCGTGCCCCAGTGTATAGACTTGGGTCAGCCAACGTATAGACTTCACGCTGCGGCGTGTAGACTTGGCCAACGTATAGACTTGGGCAGTGTATAGACCTCACACCCCAATGTATAGACTCATCCAATGTATAGACTTTGAGCATCCAGCGTATAGACTTCATATCCCAACGTACAGACTTCACGGTGGCCAATGTATAGACTTGTCCAGCGTATAGACTTGAGCCATTCAATGTATAGACTTTGAGCAGCCAATGTATAGACTTGAGGCCGGGGAACGTATAGACTTTATATCACTCCCCTTCCTTCACCGACACACTCTCCAGCGGTACGCCCCTTCGGCCTCCAGCGGTACGCCCTTCGCAGCCTTCAGCGGTACACCCCTTCGCCACCCAGCGGTACACCCAATATCCAGCGGTCCACTCCCGTCTTCCCTTCGCCGGCACACTACATGCATGCATATACATATACCACGACAAGGGCATTAATAATAGCAAATAAATCAATAAAAATCACACTAATTGAAGGACTCCAAATGCGCAATATTGATCATAATAAAAGAGGCGGGAGGGGTAATCAAAAAAATAAACAACAAACCAATGATAATAATAAGAATAATCATGCATAGAAGAAGAGAAATCATCCCGGACAAAGGCACGAATAAATAGTAAACATCAAATCAGAAATCCCAGAAGATATAACTAATAAAACCCCAGATAAAAGACGCTAACGTCCACACTGCAGCCCTTTCTCTCCTCGGGACCCGGGGCAAAAAGGAATAATGACGCCGCCCTTTCAGGTCGGGCCCGGGTCTCGGGAATTCCCCCGACATGGCCGGGCTCTGATCTAACCTCGGGCCGACATCCTAATCGGACCGGATTTGTTTTCTCGTTCCGGATACCTTCCGAATCTTCATAAAAAATTGCCGCATGCTCGGCAGACATTTGAAGGGATCTACCTCGGTTTTCTCATTGTGACGCTGCCACGGACTTGTGTCCGAATACAAAAGGTCTACGAGTGGCCGACACGGCCGACAGTTTATGGCCTTAATACAACTTTCAGTGTGACCCATCCCCATCTCTCTCGCATAATTAGTGTTACCCCTTTCGGCCGCGGGGCCTCTAATTTCGGCAATTAATCAAGGGTGTTCCCTCGTATGGGGGATGTAAATGACGTCGTGACCTTCATGGCGCGACGGGATTCGGTCCCGACACGAACCACACAATCGTCTGACGAAGTCAGATCGAGCGCACCATAGGCTCTCCGGGGCCCGAATAAATCGTCACTTCGGTGACTGGCACGCCCACGCACTTAATAAACCAACAAACGAATAAACGAACAAAATAATTGTTAAATAAAAAGTGCGTCCACAACTCTGGCACGCCCGGTGGGACTGATCCACCCTTCATCTCTTTGCCGAAATTAGGGGCCCCGCGGCCCCCTTCTTGTAATACTAATTGTGCTACTTTCTTAAATGCAGAAAAAAAAAGAGAGAGAGGCATCATGGAACCAACCATGGCGGTCGTCTGCGGCCCTCAGCCCGTCCAGAACCACGTTCGAGGCGGCTACCTGGCGGTGCCCCTCACCTTTGGGAGCTTCCCTCCCACTGTGGGCTTCCCCAACTTCTTGGGGGTGGCCTTCGCCGAGATCCTCGACGTGGAGACGCCCAAGGACGCCCAGATCAACGCTCCCGCTCCGGGGGCCATTGGAGCTACTACCGGCCGAGCTGTGGCCGAAGGCGACAACAGCATCCCCACAACGACGCTTAGCTGCAATGTGCACCACGTGCACCAAACTACCGGCCCGTTCCACCAAGGGTCGACATCCCACCGGAGAAGGCTCCGGAGAAGCAATACCAGCACCGGATCAGGGCGTCGCGTCTCCAACTCCGGGAAGTCCATGACGGTTGGGGCCCTCCGAGTCCGCCTAGACGGGCAGAGGTCCCAGGTGACACCGGACCGCATCGTTCCGGCCGTCCCAGTCCGTAACTCCTTTGAACGACTGGCGAAGTTGAAGGAAAAGGTGATGCCCACAGCCCCGGTCGTAGCACCAAAGAGGACGCCGGTTCACAGGCCGGCTAAACTGAAGCAAGTCTGGGTGCCTAAGGAGACCCAGCCCACTGCACCCGCCCAGGCAGGGCCCAGCACCTTCCGCCCCAGGAGGGCCCGACGCGATGACAGGGTTGAGGTAGTGACCCCCACTCTCCGACCGGCACCTGTCATCCCGGTGCCGTCCGAGGATGTTCATCGCCGTCGCCGAGGGCGCCGGCACAATGCCGCCCGCCCGGCTCTCACGGCCTACTCCCCTCCTGCCGCTGTCATCGATATGCAACCACAGCTTGCTCTCCCAAACCAGGAGTGGGAAGGGATCGAGCAGGCCATGAGGAATTACCTCCGAGGCCCGGGTAGCACCCCCGCTGGCTGCCAGAGACTACTGGGGGCAATGGCCTCCGCCTTCCAGGAAGAAAGGGGGGAACCCGCACCTAGCATGGAGTCGAGGACCCGCCCGGAGGAGCCGCGCCAGTCCCCTGTGCGGGAGGAAGCGCCACCCCGACGGTCGGTCTTCGATAGGCTGATATTCCCAGGAGGGCCGTCCAGGAGGGCGTCAAGAAGAAATAAGAATAAGAGATGGCAGACATTCACCTGCAATATGGCAGGAGTTCATGGTCGGTACGGGGCCTTACCCACCGACCCGGAAGAATTGGCCAGAATAGCCGCCAGGCCGGGACCCCTTACCAGAAGAAGGAGAGCGGCAGGCGGCGCGACACACACAGCAGCCGAAGGGACCTTACCTGAAGAGCCCCTTGCGGCCCTCACGGCCAACGTGGTTACCACCGGCGACACGAGTGGCGGACCCTCGACATCGTCCGAGGACGCCCCGGCCGAAGAGACTGGGGGCACGCCCAGTCTTCCCACAGCTGACCCAGCAATGCTGCTTATGATACAACGATTCCAGCAGGAAATTGAATTGCTTAAAAAGCAGCTGAATGAGCGAAACACACCACCCCCGATGTCTTGGCAGACCGAGGTTATACCCGAGATGCCCAGGGACAGGGGGCAGTCTTCACAGGCAGCTCTTCCAGCGACCCTCGACCCTCTCGGGGGCGCGCCCCCGCATCAAGCACATTGCGCGGCAGTGACTCCGCCACAGGCTCCGCCTTCACAAGGGTCCCCTATGGCCCCCCGGGCGACCGTGGTAGCCACTCCGAGCGCGCAACCCGCTCATTTCTACCCGAGCCCAGTCGACCCGGCGGCAGTCAGCCGATTGATGCTCGAGCAGATGATAGAGATGAAGCTGGCCGAGAGGGGCGATGGGGATCAGACGCCTTTCGACGTCTACCGGGTACCCTACCCGGCTCATTATGCTGCCAGGAAGTTGCCGGCTGGCGTCACCAAGCTGCCGAAATTTGAAAAGTTCAACGGGCAAGGATCCCCCAGAGAGCACATTGCCTACTATGTGAACGTCATGGGAGACCTGGCTGCTGATGAGGCCTACCTCCTGAAGTTTTTCGGCTCAACACTTACCGGACTTGCCTTTGAATGGTACTCCGGCCTGTCACCCGGGTCGGTGGCCGATTGGCCCGACATGCAGAAAAAGTTCAAGGAAAGGTTCTACGTTGCCGAGAGAGAAGTTACCATGGCTGAACTCTACGCCACAAGGCAGAAGAATGATGAGTCGGCTCTCGACTACATTAAGAGGTGGAGGAACCTCAGCATGAGGTGCAAACGCCCCCCGCATCAGGAGGACGCAGTGCAGATCTGCAAGCAAAACTTGAAGAAAGAAATCCTAGAAAGGATGATCGGCACTGAGGTCAAGACATTCGACCGCCTGAACAATGTGGTAGCAGAGATCGAGGCGTTTCTGGCCCGATACTCCTCCACTCCAGCCATGTCGAGTCAGAGGGCCAGGCAGGCGGAGAAGAAGCCGGCTCCCCCGGAGGTGCATGCACTAGACTTCCAAGCTTTTGAAAAGCAGAAGGAGAAAGCCAAGGGAGTGGCCAACCCGCCGCCCAGGACCGCAGAGCGGCGGGAAGGCCCCTCGCTAAGGGAAAAGATGAGAAACAAGTTATATTCCTTCTCCCGGGACAAGTCCAAGCTCCTGTTTGAATGGGCAACTAGCTACAATAAAATCACACTGCCAGAGCCGAAAAGGCCTGGCGACTTGAAGAAGAAGGATGACCCGCGCTTCTGCGTGTACCACCGGGTGCTCGGGCATACCATTGAAGACTGCTACGTCTTCAAGGACATTATTGAGTCCTTAATCAAGGACGGAGAGCTGGATATGGGGGAACATAAAGTAGACCCCCCGCAGCCACACGAGCTGCCCAGCATAGCCTCCTCCGTCAATATGATCTCACTATATCAGGAGTTGCCAGAAGAATGGGCGGAAGCCTGTGCCCGAGCCACTTATGAGACCTTCATCATGGCCCCAGTTCGAGACCAAGAAGGGTGGCAGACTATACCCAGAAGAACTAGAAAGGCGTGCGCCTCTCGACCTACCCCAGGAATTCACCCGAGGGTAGCAACGCCCCTGCCTGCGCCGCCCCCGGCAAACCCGGTTTGCCACGACACGGCCCCTCGGCTGGTCATGAGGCGGCCCACTCACAACAAGAAGAGCTCTGTTCCGCTGCGGATGCACAAGAAGACCAGCCCGGCGGTTGAAAGACTCCAGGCTATTATTGATGGGCTCGAAGATTATAAACAGTCCGAGATCCAGCCTGTGGAGCTGAAGGAGTATGTCCCCTGGAAGGAGTTCGAATCACTCGAGCTGGCTCCGGGAACAGAAGCTGGTGCAGATAAAGAGCCTCCCCTGTGGGGCGAATCTCCTCAAGAGCAGCCATCCGCTGCAGCAGGCAAGAAGAAGAAGAAGAGAAGACTCAGGGGCAAGAAGAAGAAGGAGGTCGTCCTCGCCTGCAACACCCTCTCGGCGCTGTTCGACACCGCTCTCTCCCTGGAAGAAAAAGAAGAAGAACCACCCCATGAACCAACAGGGGTGAGTCAAGCTGAAGCATCCACCTCCCAGCACGCCACCAGGTCAGGGAGGAAGTGGGGGCGTCCCCCTCAGGGCAGCCTCAACATCATGCTCAAAGGGGAACAACCGTACCAGATACTCGACCCTGAGGTCCGAGGCACCGAGATCCCTCCCCCATCAGGTCTCTATCCCGGAGGCACCAAGAGTCAAGGCGCCCCGTCATTCGCCGAGTTTCTGTCAGCTCGAGCAGGAAGGCGGGCGCACCCCCGGGAGTCCGTCGCGATCATTAAAGCAAGCATTCCCCAAGCTCTACCAGCTGCAACTCCTGTCCAGCCAGAGGAAGAATTCAGCGGCACCCCAAACCTCGCCGAATTCATGCGAGCAGCGGAAGAGGCCCGACCGACCCCGCCGGCTCAACAGGCTGCAGCAGAACCCACAAAACAGGCATCCCCTGATTTGGCACCCCAGTCTCAGGATGAGGGCAGGCGCAGCAAGCCCGAAGAGATGAAATTGCTCAAGGTGCGGGCGGCCGAGCGGATAGTCAGACACCTCAAGAAGATCCCGACCCGGTTCACCGTGTGGGAGATGCTGTCCTTGAATGAAGAAACACGGCAAGCCATCATCGTCGCACTCCAGACGCCAGCACACCTTGAAGCCTATTTGGCAGAAATATCACCTGAAGTAGCGGTGGCTTTCACAGAAGATGACATGCTCCTGCCAACTTGCAGCCACAATAGACCCCTCTACATGAAGGGGCAATTGAATGGCCAGCCCATCAACAGGGTCCTGATCGACCCAGGGGCAGCAGTGAATATACTCCCGTACCGGGTGTACCAGAAGCACTACTTTGACGTACACCTGGTCGAAGTTAAAAATGTCAAGATTGCTGGCTTTAACCAGAAATGTGAGGTTCCCATGGGGGTCGCAGAGTTCGACTTGACCTTTGACGACTTCACCTCCAAAGTCCAGTTCCACGTCATCAACTCCAATACTTCCTACAAGGCGTTGCTCGGCCGGCCTTGGCTACACCAGAACAGGGTGGTACCCTCCACTCTGCATCAATGCATCAAGTACCCCTGCGAGGGAAAGGAAGTCAGAATCTTCGCTGACCTCCACCCGTTCGAGGTGTTCGAGTGTCACTTGTCAGATGCTAATCTGTACTTGGAGAAGGCGAAGCAAGCTCCTCAAATCATCCAAGACAAGGGCAAGACGAAAATGGAATCAGGAGGCTGGTTTCCTCCGCCGCCCCCAGGCTATGTGGCTCCCCCACATGTACCATTTATTGCACAAGAAGAAGGGGTATTCAGGGCAGCCCCTCTCGCCATCTACCCCACACCGAGGGCACCCTGCCTCGAAGACCTGTTAGAAGACGTCAGGGTCCCACCAGGGATCGTCAAGCCGATAGCGGAAATTGAATGCCAAACAGCCGAGCAGCTGAGGACCTTCGAAGTACCTAACCCCGGAGGGCCACCCACTACCTTCTATGTCGCCGGGGAGAAGCCAGTCACGGAAGACGATGATTGCCGATTCCCTGATGAGTTGCATGACCCGCACGTCCCCATTGCGGGACTTCCCCACATGACTGACCAAGCAGCCAGAATGGTCAGAAAGCAGAAGATTCCTCCCTACCAGCCCTCCAGCCGGAAGGAAATGTTTGAAAGGATGTGGAACCCACCAAACCTGGATCGACGGTTGCTGAAGATCACCAAGCACCCCGGTCTGGGCTTTTCGCTAGAAGATTACTACGAGACTGATGTCATATCGGTCTCGACATGGCCCGGTGACGACCCCGCAGAGGTTGCAGATTCGCGGGAAACCCACCGAGACACATGTCCCGGGGCCCCGGCCGAAGAGGCACAAGACGAAGAAGTATTCCTGTGGAAGCCTCCCAGCCGCCGCTGCATGGAGAAGACCCCCTCCTTCTCCGAAGTGTCGACCTCGAGAGGGCACGTCAGCGAGGCGCCTCCACCCCGGCCGGCCGGCGAAGCAAGGAGCAGCAGCATGGGCCATGCTCCGAATTCCCCTCGATACGACCCCGTCATGTATGCCTTATACCACAGGCAGCAACGGGAGATCGAGATGCTAAAAGTACGACTGGCTGAGTTGACCTCGCTAGTCGCCGATCTGATCCAGGGATCTCTCCCCCCATGGGGTGGCCGGATGCCTCGGCCCCGAGGCGCCAGTCCCGAAACCCCCGTCTTGTCAAGGCGGGAAATGAGAGACATGGCAAGCTCGCTGATCGAGCGGCCAACCAGGCAAGGGCTGACGCTCCAGGAGAAGTTGCAGAAGCCTTATTCCTTTCCAAGAGAGAAGACCCGGGGCATCTTCGACTGGGCTTGCCATTACGGCAAGGTCTCCCTTCCACGGTCCAAGAGGCCGCAAGACACCCGAAGAAGCGGGGACCCACTATTTTGCCCTTACCACCAGATACTGGGCCACGCCATCGAAGACTGCTATGTCTTCAAAGACATCGCTCAAAGCCTCATCGACAGGGATGAGCTCAGAATGGGGGACTACGTGGTAGCCCCGCCACGCCCCCACGTGGCGGACAGCCCCAGGGCAGGAGCCTACACTGTGTCCATCCAATGCCAGGCGCCCGAAGATGCGGCTACGCCAGCCCCTGCAGGAGCGGTCTATGATGAATACACAGAAGAGCCTGAGATGCACCTATGCCCCTCTGAGCCAGCGGATCTCACATACCCGGCAGCTGCGGCCCAGGAGGAGTGCGAGGTCAATGTAGCCTCCATGCCCGATCATGATGAACAAGAAGAGGGAGATGGCGTCCTCGAGCCCGAGGACAATGAAGATCAAGACTTCGTTGATTTGTCGCCAGCCCCGCCGGAAATTGAAAATGGCGGCCAGGTCACGGTCGACGAATTGATTGAGGTCAACCTTGGTACGGAAGACGACCCCAGGCCAACTTTCCTGAGTGCTCTCATGCCCCTACAGGAGAGAGAACAATACATAAAGTTGCTGCAAGAATTCCGGGATTGCTTCGCCTGGAATTACAAAGAAATGCCTGGGCTCAGCACCGAAGTGACTCAGCACATACTGGCCATTGATCCCAAGGTGGAACCAGTGAAGCAACCTCCCCGGCGCATGAGGCCGGATCTAACCAGCCAGATCTGCAAAGAGGTCGACAAGCTCATAAATGTCGGCTTCGTGGCGGAAAATCATTACACCACGTGGCTGGCCAATATTGTACCAGTGAAAAAGAAGAATGGACAGATCAGGATTTGCGTGGACTTCCGCGACCTGAATAAAGCCTGTCCGAAAGATGACTTCCCGGTGCCTATCACCGAGGTGATGATTGATGCAACCACTGGCCACGAGGCCCTGTCCTTCATGGATGGGTCGTCCGGCTATAACCAAATCTGGATAGCCGACCACGACCGGGTCCATACAGCTTTCCGGTCACCCAAAGGGATATTTCACTACAAGAGGATGCCCTTCGGCCTCAAGAATGCCGGTGCCACATATCAGCGGGCGATGACCAAGATCTTCGACGAGCTGCTATACGGCAAGGTCGAGTGCTACATTGATGATCTGGTCGTCAAGACGAAGAAAAGAGACGAGCACCTGAGCGACCTCAGGGTCGTCTTCCAAAGGCTCCGGCAGTACGGGCTGAAAATGAATCCCATGAAGTGCGCCTTTGGCGTGTCCAGTGGGAAATTCCTCGGCTTTATTGTCCGGCACAGAGGGATCGAGATCGACCCCCTGAAGATAAAAGCCATCCAGGAGCTGCCTCCTCCGAAGAGTCTGGGGGAGCTGAGGTCCCTACAGGGGCGTTTAGCTTACATCCGCAGGTTCATCTCCAACCTGTCAGGGCGCTGCCAACCCTTCCACAGACTGATGATGAAGAATGCTCCCTTCAGCTGGGGCCACGAATGCCAGCACGCGTTCGACCAGCTAAAGGAATACCTGAAGACCCCGCCTGTCCTAGGGGCACCTGTCAGAGGCAGACCGCTGATTCTGTACATAGCGGCCACCGAATATTCACTGGGGGCAATGCTCGCCCAGAACAATGATGAGGGAAAAGAGCAGGCTCTTTACTATCTCAGTCGAAGGTTGGTGGGTGCAGAGGCTAAGTACACCCCGATTGAGAAGATCTGCCTTGCCTTGGTCTTCGCAGTCAAAAAGATGAGGCACTACATGCTGTCCCATGAAGTAAGTCTGATATCCAGAGCTGACCCCATCAAGCACATTCTCCTCCAGCCAGTCCCGAAGGGGCGCCTTGGCAAGTGGGCCGTGCTGCTCATGGAATTTGACATCACTTACGTGCCACAGAAGGCCGTTAAGGGGCAAGCCGTCGCGGACTTCTTCGCAGCACACCCTGTGCCCGAAGACTCCCCGTTGGCCACAGAGCTACCCGAAGACGAAACACTAGAGGTGGATCAAGTACAACAAGCCATCTGGCAGTTATACTTCGACGGGGCCTCGAGAACAGAAGCGACCCCATCTGGGCATGCCAAGGTGCGTGCCGGAGCTGGCATCGTCCTCAAATCGCCAGACGGAGAAGTGATGCACACCTCCTGCTGCATTAGCAAACCCTGCACCAATAATGAAGCAGAGTATGAAGCTCTGATCATCGGCCTCCAGGTCGCCCTTCAAATGGAGATCAAAATGCTCCAAGTGTTCGGCGATTCGCTGCTGGTCGTCAAGCAAGTCCAGGGACAGTTTGACGTCCGAAAACCTGAGCTGCTCCCTTATCACACTAAGGCGAAGCGGCTCATGGAGCGGTTCTACCTCCTCGAGATAGGCCATGTCGCCAGAGGGGAGAACGCACAAGCCGACGCATTGGCGAAATTGGCGAGCTCACTGGCAGTGCCCCCGGATGGATCTCTCCATATCCAGGTAATAAATCAGCGCCAGATGCCCAGCATGATAGAAGAGGAGCCAGAGCAAGAAGAACTAGAAGTCACTGCAGCAGAAGCCGTCAGCCTGCCCGACTGGAGAGGCCCCTTGATGCAGTGGTTCAAACACCAGCAATTACCTGACCGAAGAGAAGAAAGGATCAAGCTAGTCAGAACCAAAGACTCATATGAGCTCCGAAACGGAATATTGTTCCGAATTATGGCAGATGCCAAACAGAAGCTACTCCTCCGATGCTTGTCCATTGAAGAAGCTTGGAGGGTTATGAAGGAGGTCCATGCCGGCATAGCTGGCGCGCACCAGGCGGGGCCGAAGATGAAAATTGAAATCAAGAAACTTGGCTACTATTGGCCTGCAATGTTCAACGACTGTTGCGAGTACGCTAAGTCGTGTCAGAGATGCCAGGAGCATGCCACTATACCCAGGAGGCCTCCCATGCAACTGCATCCAACCGCACCCAGTTGGCCGTTTGCCCAATGGGGGACAGATGTAGTGGGCCCCTTACCCGCATCCTCCACAGGCTGCAAATACATTCTGGCGGCGACCGACTACTTCTCCCGCTGGGCGGAGGCGGTTGCCTTACGAGAAGTCACCGGAGAAATCGTGGTCAGGTTTGTCCGCCGCAACATCATATTCCGGTTTGGCGTGCCCGACCGGATCGTGTCGGACAACGGCAGCCACTTCCGTAACCAGAAGGTTTACCGGCTAGCAGAAAAATACAAAATTGACTGGAGGACATCGACTCCTTACAATCCACAGGCCAATGGGCTAGCCGAAGCTTTTAACAAGACACTCTGCACCCTCCTGGCCAAGACTGTCAGCTCTAACAAGAAGGACTGGGAAGAAAGGATGTACGAGGCACTATGGGCATACCGAACTGTATACAAGACTCCAACGGGTTGCTCGCCCTTTTCTCTCGTATACGGTTCGGAGGCGATCGTCCCCGTCGAACTGGAGATACCTTCCCTCCGGGTCGCCATTCAGCATGGGCTTGTCCTTGAAGGGCAGACCAATGCCGAGCGAAGACTCGACGAACTCTCCAGCCTGGAAGGAAAGCGGCTTCAAGCCCAACAGAATATTCAGGTCTACCAGGCCCGGATTGCACGCGCCTTTGACAAGCTTGTCAAGGAGCGCGAATTCAAGAAAGCTGACCTTGTCATGGTCAAAAGAAGAGACCTCATGGCTGCCAACCCTAAGGGCAAGTTAAATGAGAACTGGCTCGGGCCTTACGTAGTCCAAAAAGTCTACGAAGGTGGCGCCTATGTAATCGTCAACCATCGTGGGGAAGTTCAGTTCCCGCCTCTTAATGGAAGGCACTTGAGGTTGTACCACGCTCCGGCGCCCCCATTCAATCAATAATATTATTCCCTGCCCTATTTTGGGGCGAGTTTGCATCATCACTATCCAAACAACTCGACTACTGCCCGTGTTATCAAAAAAGGAGAAGAGAGAGAAGGAGCAGAAAAGTAAAAAAAAAAAAAGAAAGAAGAAGAGAAAAAAAAGAGGAAGAAAAGAAAAGAAAGATAAACAAGAGGAAAAGAGGAGAAATAAAAAGGGAGAAAGAAAGAAGAAGAGAAAAAAGAAAGAGGAAGAAAAGAAAAGAAAGAGAAACAAGAGGAAAAGAGGAGAAATAAAAAAGGAAAAAAAAGAAGAAGAAAATAAAAGAAAGAGAGACAAGAGAAAAAAGAGGAGGAATAGAAGAAAAAAGGAGGGAGAAAAGAAAAAAAAAGAGAAGAAGAAGAAAAAAGGGGGGGGGGGGCGTGCCCCATTTCCAGTCACCGCCCCGCATCAGCGGAGGTACTAACAGTTGAAACAACAAACTCTTCTCTCCGTCCTTCCCGGGCGGTGAGTACCCCTTTGGCTCGGACCTCCCGTCCGGGTCATTGACTCAACAAACTCTTCTCTCCGTCCTTCCCGGGCGGTGAGTACCCCTTTGGCTCGGACCTCCCATCCGGGTCATTGAAACAACAAACTCTTCTCTCCGTCCTTCCCGGGCGGTGAGTACCCCTTTGGCTCGGACCTCCCGTCCGGGTCATTGAAACAACAAACTCTTCTCTCCGTCCTTCCCGGGCGGTGAGTACCCCTTTGGCTCGGACCTCCCGTCCGGGTCATTGACTAAACAAACTCTTCTCTCCGTCCTTCCCGGGCGGTGAGTACCCCTTTGGCTCGGACCTCCCGTCCGGGTCATTGACTCAACAAACTCTTCTCTCCGTCCTTCCCGGGCGGTGAGTACCCCTTTGGCTCGGACCTCCTGTCCGGGTCATTGACTAAACAAACTCTTCTCTCCGTCCTCTCCGGGCGGTGAGTACCCCTTTGGCTCGGACCTCCCGTCCGGGTCATTGACTAAACAAACTCTCCTCTCCGTCCCCTCTGGACGACGAGAAGTCCGGTCTCTGACCGAGGCCCCGCTTGAGGCCAGCACGCGCTTCTAATATTGCGGCAAAACCAGGGAGTTGTCCGTTCGGTATGGTGGAGTGGTCCCCTCGTCCTCCCCCTGGGAAGGCGAGCACTCTCCTGTACCCTGACACGGGTCCCTGCCTGGCCCTCCCAAAGTGAAGCCCCGCGGAGACTCATACCCTGCCAATGGGTCTCTACACAAAAGAGAAGATACAAGAGCGAGGGAAGAGGAGGAAGAAAACAATGTCCACGGAAGAGAAAGAAGGGTGAGAAAATTCCCTTTGGGACAAATGCATACACAGAGAATGCGTGAAATCATAAAAGTTCTACTCTATTCAGAGAGAGGATTAACTACATCTGCTGCGGGGCATACCCCTGTGTTACATTCAAAAAAGGGGAGAAATCAAGGGATGCGACGCTCAGTCGATGTCCCTGAAGATGTCCTCGAGAGGGAGGATCCCGACGTAAGGGAAGTTCGTCATGTCGCGCAGCCGGCCCCTCAATCCCTCAAGACGGGCGAGCTCCGCTTCGACGGACATCGTTTCAACGTCGGCGACGGCAAGAGCTTCCCTCTCCTCTGCCACCGCCCTCTCCGCCTCGGCGAGGCCAAGTTTAGCCGCGGCGAGATAGCCCTCCAGCTCCTCGATCCGGCTCCTGAAGGAACGAACGTTGCCTTCGCCTTCCTCTAAGGCCTTTCCGTGGCGTTCTCTACCATAGCGTCGGGCCTTTAGGATCTGCAGATATTCGTCTGCCTGAGCATCTAGAGCGGCGCGCTCATCAGGAGCTTGAGACTCCAGGAATTCACGGCGCTTGACGTACTTCAATAATAGCAAGACCCGCCGTGACCATTCCCCCAGCGGACAGCCAAGCACTTGCAGCGCCCCCGTTAATTGCGTCACGATGGTATGCACCTCCCGATACGACAGAGAAGCATCGGCGAGAAGCATCGTCCGTAAAGTGATCAGCATCTGACGGACTGGCGCTTCTGAGGACGTGTGACTAACTGAGGGCACGACCGGAGGGGTGAATTCCACGGTGCTGTCCACCTCTGCCCACAGGTCGGTATCTGCCGCCACTGAAGATGAAGGAAGGGCGAGGGTCAAGTCGCCCGGCCGGCGTAGCTCGACGAGAGACTCTTGGCCGACCACTGCCTGGGGAACGGAAAAGACCATTGCCGAAGCCTCCGGTGCCCCCATCGTTTGGAGTTCCCCTGCCCCCTCTGCCTCCGTCTGGCCCGACTCTGCCACTGCTCCAAGGGGCAGGGGTGCAGGTGCCGTTACCTCGGCTAGAGGAGGAGCTTCGAGTAAGGCCAGGCCCGAAGTCGCCACCCATGAACTCCTCGCTCGCGGCTGAGATCCCTCCAGATGCGCACGGAGCCCCGCAAATATCTGCTGCAAGAGCGGGTCCTCCATCTGAGCCGGGAGTTTCGGGAAGGGCGGAAGCGGAACCACCAGCTGGGGTAAACGTCCCGCTTCCACGAGCGCAGCCAGGCTCTCTCTCTCCAAGCCCAAGACTGGAGTCGGCCCCTCCACCGCTATCGGGCCAATGCTCGGTCTCCGTTTGGCTACTGCCTTCCGGATACGGCCAGGCGCCTTCCCCGATATCGGCATCGCCTGACCATGGGAATGGGAATCAGCTACTCGCCATCTAAAATAAACCGTGCAAAAGGGAGACCGCGGAGCCCGCATACTCACCTCAGCCGCTGGGATGATGCTACCCTCAGGCGCGATCTCCCCCTCCTCCAGAGGCTCGCCCGCCGCTCTGGTAGTACCGGAGGGCTCCACGGGCATTTCCCCTCGAAGGGCGTCGAGTAAAAGAGCCAACTTGCCCATGCCGGCATCGACCCCCGTTGGGCGGTCGATCAGCGCAGCCGGGGCAGTCTCCTCTGCGACCTCAAGTTCGGCCGGTTCTTGAAAATCCTAGAAAAAGGGGGGGGATAAGGTCGTCAGTCAATCACAAAAAAGAGGAGGGAGAGCCGGCCCAAACAAGCTCACACTCACGGCGGTCTTCCTCACAAGGCTCGGGGAGCCAGCAAGTAAGGGGGCCCCGAAGGCCGGCCCGGGCGGCTCCGATGCCCCGGACACGCCCTCGTCAGGAGCTACTTCGTCGGAAGAGTAGTTGTAATCTACCTCTTCCCCAGACGGAGACTCGACCGCCGTCGGCTCGGCCTGGGCCGGCAGAGGAGCTTCCACCTCAGAGTCTCTGCCCAGCACGTCCTCCCTCGGGCCAGGCAAGGCTCGCACTCCGACCTTCTTCCTCCTCACATACATCAGCATCTCCGGGAGGTCGGGATCAGGCCACAATGACTTGGTGGCCGCTGCGGCAACGCCTGTCATGTAAAAGAAGATAAGCCATGGTGAATCTACTGGCCCCTAGGACAAAAAGGGGGGAGCTAACCGTATAGTCGAAAATATTTACCCCCTTCAGTTCCTGCGACACGAGATGACCCACGGGCTTCCTCAACAGACAAAGCCTTCTTGGGAGTCCCAGTCGCACCCTCGCTCGGGAGCAGCACGGGCGCCGGTTCCTCCGTATCGCCCGTAAGGAAGAAGCGCATCGTCGCCATGCGCGAAGACGAGGCCAACTCAGGAGTCCGGTCGACCACAGACGACACGGGCGGCCGATGAACCTCACCAGCTTCGTGGCTCGGTTCGGTCCGCGTGGCTTCGAATTCTTCGAAGGACAAGATGGGGGCCATCGGCAAGGCTGCCGTCGGAGCCGGGGATGCCTCGGTTCGCCGCCGTTTTACCGTCTCTCGCCCGGCCACCTTGGCAGCAGCCAGTGCCTTCTTAACGGGCGACTGTGCCCAGGGCCTTCCCGTCGCCTGCGGCAAGGGAGCTGGAGCCGCCGCCGGGGTCGCCTCCGCTGGGACCGCAACTTCGCCCATGTCAGGCGTGGGCATGGGCTCTTCCATAGAAGCTGAAACAAAAGAAGTACCCAGGTGTCAGGGCCCCACTCCAAAATAAAAAGGGAGGAGGGAGATTCAAAAGGCACACTAAAGAGCGGGGACGCGGACCGGCAGGTCGGCCTGGCTCGGGACGGGCAGCTTCGAATTCCTCGAAAGACGGGACTAGTGGTACCGGAGGGACAGTTGTCGGAGCCTTAGCCGATTCTGTCTTCCTCCGCTTTGTGTCCCGCTGCTTAGCCGCCTTGGCGGCATCCACCGCCTTCTTCACAGGCGATTTAGCCCGGGGCCTCTTCGCAGCCTTGGGCAAGGGAGCCGCGGTCGGGGCCAGCGGTGCTGCTTCAAAATACGCGGGCTTCTTCACCAGCCGGAGAAGGTTCCGGTACGTGGCCATCTGTGTGCTGTCAGGGTGGTCTGCAAAGAAAAGAGGGGAAAGAATGAACGTGCATCCACGATTAGTACCCAACTCACCTCAAAGGCCGCAGTGCTAAGAGACAAAATCGAAGAGCAAGAAGGGACTGAATACCATGAGGACCAGTGTACAGCCGCAGCGTGATCGGCCAGTAGCTCAGGGACGTCTCCTTGTCCCGACGCGCCGCCTCCCGGACTAGCCAGCAAACGTCTTCAATCGTTTGGCACCGGTCTGTAAGGTTGGCCAGATCCGCGTGCTTCTTCGAGGAGAGGTGACAGAAAAGATTAAAGTGATCTATGCCCCATCCGTCAGCATAATAATAAGGGATGTGCAGGCGCTTGCCCAGGATGGAGGCCGTCACATCTTCAATCTTCATCCCATTTACCCGGAGAAGGACATATAGCCACGTGGTATCCTTATAGTTCTCGGGCTGCCTCTCCTCCCGCCTCATAAACGTGCGGTACGGGCAGGCCGGATCCCTCTCTGGACGCCAGCTCCTGGCAGGAGTCCCCTCTTCCTCTATGGGGAATGGGTAATTGATGAGGTCCAGGCGGTCGCTCCCCACTTGGCACAGGTCCCTCAGCGTCTTCTGGTAATGATCCTTGGCCACCGGGGGTAGCTCCACCTTCGGCGTCGGCCTCTTGTCCCGGGCTTCTCGGCGAGCCACCAGATATGCTGCCACCTCCTTCTCCTGTCTGTTTTTGAGCCGAAGAAGATGGTCTGGCTCAATGTCAAGAACCGGCATCGGCTGCCGACTAAGGAATTTCCTCTCGGCCCCATCCCAGCAATCGGTCTTGTGAAGCCGATAGAAGGCCGTCCGGCTATTCCACCACTTAATATAATCCTGGGTCACTCGGGGCACGCGACCCGGGGCTGGCACCCTGAAGGAGGCAGAGTCCGCCCGGTGGAAGAAGTCCCACCAGCTTCTAGCGTGCTCGGCAACCGCACTTCCCCGGACGTTCCGCGAAGGCAAGCCGAATTGCGCATGATAAGCAGGGATATGCTGGTCATACCCGAAGTTGCGGCCAAATCGGAAGGGGTAATACGGCTCCAGCAGTACATTGTCTCCCTTCCGGAACACCAACACGCTCGGGCGGATAGCCAGCGCCCAGTCCCTCAGCTCGGGCTCCAGCAACGGGCGCACCACGTTTTCCTGGCTGATAGGGTGGACATACCTCTCCACCTGGTCATCCTTGCATTCCCTCTTATTATTCACGAGGGGGCTTGAATGTGCGGCCAGCGTCCAGAAATGAATGGTACCGGCTGCATCCCGGGGAACCGTGGTCAACCGGCCCCGAATATCATACATCCGCATGGAAGTAGAAGCCGGCTCTGCACTCGCGAACTCCAGCATCCTCGGCACCAGCCCCCAATCCTGAAGGACTCGCGGGGCGAACTCCGGAAACAGTGAACAAACCCACGCGTTGAAGAAATGCAGTGGGCACACGTACCGGGCCTGCCTCGGGAACTGGTGCGTGCTGATGTCTCCCAGGGCCTTATAAATCAAACAGAGCGCCGCCGGGCACAGAGAAAGTTTGACACCCCACGCCATCTGGCACGCCGGGTAGATGGCATCTGGCCGGATCACTGTCTCGTCCCCGTACGGCATGGCAAATGAACACAGCCAGTACGTCAGATAGGCGGCACAGTGAGTTTGTGGGTCGACCCCCATCGGATTGGCCCCGCTCCGACGTCCCCTGGAGGGGATCTTCACATCATGCTTGGGCTTCGCACGTTTCTTGCGAGCAACGGCGGTGCCAACGCAAGGAAAATCTTCATACTGCTTCAGCCCATCATAGAAATATTCCAGCCATACCGCCATACGCACCCGTTTCCTATCCCCACGGGCGGGCTGCTTCCCCTTGTGCGACAGCTGGTACAGCTCCCGGTACGCCTTCATCAGGTACCGGTATGAATACCCCAGAGAATAATAGCCGTCCCCGTTAGTCTCGTCTTTGATCAAGTCCGGGAGGCATACTTCTTCATAAGGCTCCCCGTCAATGGGCAAGCCGCTCAGCTGGCTTAGGCTCCACAAATCAAGTGAAGTCTCTCCCTCTGCCGTGTAGAAGGTATTGGTCTCCGCACTAAATACTTCTATCATGCCGCAGCAGAGACCCTTGGAGATGGGGTAACCATACCGGGAGGCGTATACGCTGTGGTAGATGCCAACCCGGACCAGCAATGGGGCGTAGTTGAACAGCACATATTCGGTGAACTCCACTGCCCCTTCCCGAAGCTGTGGGCGTCTTGAAGCTTCAGCTCCCCGAACCAGCCCAGTGATAGTTCGTACTTGAACCTGATGGCCAAACAGTCCAATATGAACGGCTCTTCCCTATAACCCCATTTTAGGGGAGCCAAGAATAAGCCAAATCGGGGCGACTCGCCATGCACCTTCCCCGCAGACATGTCCCACCTTGCTGGCGTGAATTGAGGGGCTCGCACTAATTTGTCTTCAGCCGGCAGCACTCCCTCAATACCCAAGACCGGCTTCCATTCCCGGGCTTCTCCCACCAGATACATCGGAATGCTCCTGGGGACGCTGTACAATAGACTGTCCCGGGCATGCAGGATGGCCCGCTCGACGGCTTTTATAGTGCGAAAGTCTCGCCCCTCTCGGGAGCGCAGGTGCTTCAGGAATCGAACAAGGTGCCTATCCTTCGGGAAGTCTTTCCTGTACTCCCCGGTGGCCCGGTCAAAAGTGAAGCCGCTGTCAACTCTGGTGAGCCGGCTGAAGTCTATGCTCTCTCGGTCGGACCCCGACGACTCTGCCAAGGCAGCTATTTCCGCATGCTCTCGGTCCAAGTCTTCCACGTTAAGCCATGTGACTGCCGGCACTGGACCCCGCGGAACGAGGTCGGCACCGACAGCGGCAGCGGGGGCAGAAGAACCACTTGGAGCAGCCATTTATCTGCAAAGATACACCAATAGAAGGTCAGAATAAGCCACATGCAAAAGGAAGTGAAAGACTGAAGAAGAAGGGCTTTGCTACAAGTCAAATGAACCAAATGCTGCCAATTCCTGACGAAATTTCGGCAGAGTTTCCCCTAGGCCAGAGGCGTAAGGGAAAACACGGGTGCGCGTCCACAAGGAGTGACGGCCCCAACAAAGCATGGTGGGCCCCGAGAGGCAACACCGGAAGTCCGCCGGTCAAAAAGAGCCTTCTCCCCTAAGCTAAAAGTCCTCACCTACTGCCCAAAGCCCCTTGGCCGGCACGCCCCTACTAGTGGCTTCGCCGGCACGCCCTCCAGGTGCCTTCGCCGGCACGCCTCCAGGTGCCTTCCCCGGCACACCCGCTGGTGGCCTCCCCGGTACGCCTTGGAGCCGGCCTCAGCGGCACACCCTAGTGCCCCTTCACCGGCACGGCCCTTCAAGGCCTCACCGACACACCCCCACGCAGGCCTTCGCCGGCACGCCTCCAGGTGCCTTCCCCGGCACACCCCGCCGGTGGCTTCACCGGCACACGCCGAAGACTGCTCACCAGCACGCCCCGAGCGCTCACGTGTTCCCCGGCACGCACCCCATCAGGCGCTCCCCTGGCACACTTGTGCCCCGCGCTCCCCGGTACACCCGGAAGCCGTCTTCCCCGGCACGCTACCCCGTTCGCCGGCACAGCCCCCGGAACGGCTCTTCTCCGACACAGTCCCCGTGGTGCCCTCCCCAGCACACCCACGGGGGGGCTTCACCGGCACACGTGCCCCAGGTGCCCTCCACGGCATACCAGCTGAGGCGACCTCCCCCGGTACGCCCGATAGCTAACTCCACCGACGCACCCCTGCAGCCCTGCCCGGTACATCCATATGCCCTCCCCAGTACACCCCTGACGGTGCTCCCCGGCACGCTGGAGCCCCCGCTCCCCGGCGCGCTCCTGGACGTCTTCTCCGACACGCTATGGGGTCTTCCCCGATGCGCCCTAAACCGTGCTCCCCGGCACGCCCGCTCCCAACGTCACCTCCGCCCACCCATGGCGCGGAGACGGAGAAGAAGGGGAGGGAAGAAGAGAACAAGAGGGAGAGGGAGGAGAAAGAGAGGGAGATGGATGGGGGCGAGAGCCTCCGGCCGCCGTCCACTGTGGAGAAAAGAGAAAGAAGGAGAGAACGGGAGAAAGAGGGAGAGATAGGGAGAAGAGAACAAGAGGGAGAGAAGAGAAGAGAAGAGAGACCGGGGGGCGGCCCTCACGGCGGTGCCCTCACCGCGCTAATGACGACGGCGACGACGGTGACCGGAGGCGGTGGTGCTCGGTGACGGGGAAGACGAAGAAGATGGAGAGAGAGAGGGGGGGGGGGCGAACGGTCGCCTGTTGAAGGAAGAGAAGAGGGAAAGGGGGGGATTCGAACGGGGGTGGTTCGAATGAACCGCCCCCGCCCTATATATATGGCAAAAAAGGAGAGAATGAAAAAAGGGGAAAAGAAAAGAAAAAGGGAGGGGAAACAAAAGAGAAGAAAGAAAAAAGGGGAGAAGAAAAGAGAGCGGGGAAGATAAAAAGGAATAAAAGAGGGGAGAAAATACAAAAAAAAAGGAAAAAAAATAAGAGAGATAAAAATAGAGAGAGATAAAAAGGGAATAAAAAGGGGAAGAGAAAGGAGGGAAATGTAAGGAGAAAATAAAAGAAGAAACGAAGGAAGGGAAAGCAAAAAGAAAATAAATATGTGTAATATATATATACATATTAAATAAATATATACATATATATATACACCCAGATATGTACACACACTTACATGTCCATCCGCTCACCTACACGGAAGAGTAAGTCGACAACACACAATAATAAATGTCCCCAGGGAAGACATTCCGTCCCCACGATCCCGGTCAGACGAACGTCCACACCAGCAAAGACGACTCTACCCCTGTGGCTATACCCTTGTCGTAGTGTCACTACCCTACCACCAAAACAAGCCCGTCTCTGGCACATCGCCTCGGGCCTCAGCTACCACCCACGCCATATGATATCGCCATCACGGGCCTTACGCCTGGATCGGTAGAACCTCTATCCTTGCGTTGGCATTAGTCCCTTGCCAACGAATAAGTCCCTTTCCGGCGCAAGGCCCCGTGCCCTAGCCGCCCACTCTGCACGAATATGGCCATTACGGACCCTACGTCTGAATCGGCACGAACTCTCCCGTTGCGCTGGCATTGTCTTCTTGCCAACGAATGAGCCCTACCCTCCGGCGCAAGGCCTCGTGCCCTAGCCGACACCTGCATGTCACTCACTCAAAAAAAAAGAGAAAATAAAATAAAATGGGGGTTAAAAATAGAGATACCCCGCCGGACTTGTCCCTACACGGGAACAAGGGTAAAAATGGCAATAACCCGGCCGTGGCGAAAACCCGAAGGGGCGCTACGGGCAAAATTGGGTACCCCGCCACGTGAAAACCCGAAAGGGCGCGTGGGTAAAAGCAAGAGGGGGCCAGTACCGGCGAAAACCCGAAAGGGCGCTTGTATCGGTAATGTGGCACAAAAAAAAAAGAAAGAAAAAAGAAAAGAGACTAAGAGATCAACAAGCCATGTCAGTTCCCGGTGAAGAGACTAAGAGACAACAAACCAAGTCAGCTCCCGGCATCCTGTCGGCGCTGGCGAAGAGACCAAGAGACTAAAAGACTAAGAGATAACAAAGCATGTCAGTTCCCGGCATCCTGTCGGCACTGGCGAAGAGACAAAGAGATCAGCATATCATGTCAGTTCCCGGCATCTTGTCGGCACTGGCGAAGAGACAAAGAGATCAGCATATCATGTCAGCTCCCGGCATCCTGTAGGCACTGGCGAAGAGACCAAGAGACCAAAAGACTAAGAGACAACAAAGCATGTCAGTTCCCGGCATCCTGTCGGCACTGGCGAAGAGACAAAGAGATCAACAAGCCATGTCAGTTCCCGGCATCCTGTCGGCACTGGCGAAGAGACTAAGAGACAACAAACCAGGTCAGTCCCCGGCATCCTGTCGGCACTGGCGAAGAGACCAAGAGACCAAAAGACTAAGAGACAACAAAGCATGTCGGTTCCCGGCATCCTGTCGGCACTGGCAAAGAGACAAAGAGATCAGCATATCATGTCAGTTCTCGGCATCCTGTCGGCACTGGCGAAGAGACAAGAGACAACAAAGCATGTCAGTTCCCGGCATCCTGTCGGCACTGGCGAAGAGACAAAGAGATCAACAAGCCAGGTCAGTTCCCGGCATCCTGTCGGCACTGACAAAGAGACAAAGAGGCAACCAACCAGGTCAGTTCCCGACACCACGTCGGCATTGATGAAGAGACCAACATACTACTTCGGTTCCTGACGCACTGTCGGCACTAACGAAGAGACCAACAAACAACGAACCAGGTCGACTCTCGACACCCCGCCGACATCGACAAAGAGAGAAGAGACGGAGACACCCGCGGGCACCGCCCGGCTCATCCTTCGCCTGCGATACCCGTGGGTGGGGGGCATTTGTGGACACCGAAAATTGCACATCCAAGTGTCATGTTCGGCCCAGCATCAACAACGGCGCCGAGTGAAGAAACCCTGGAGAAATCAAGCACAAAAGGCCCCACAGTCCGTGGGCCCCAAAGGAAATCAAACGGGCCATGACTCGTGTCCGCGACGGGCTCAGAACGGGCCCCAAATACACCCCCCCCGGGGTGCTCAGCGGCACAGCCCAAGGCTGCTCAGCGGCAGATCCCAAGGCTGCTCAGCGGCACGCCCCAGGTGGGTTCACCGGCACACCCCTTTGGGTGTTCAGCGGCACACTCCCTGGGGCTCAGCGGCACGCCCCCAGGTGGGTTCACCGGCACACCCCTTTGGGTGTTCAGCGGCACACTCCCTGGGGCTCAGCGACACACCCCCGGGTGGGTTCACCGGCACACCCCTTTGGGGTCTTCAGCTGCACGGCCCTTTGGGGCTTCAGCGGCACGGCCCTTTGGGTGTTCAGCGGCACGCCCTCCAGGCCGTTCAACGGCACGCCCGTTTGGACCCCCAGCGGTACGCCTTTTTGGCTCCCAGCGGCACGCCCGTTTGGAGCCCTCCAGCGGCACAGCGTGAGGCTTTTCAGCGGCAAGAAGACGTGAAGCCCATGCCCTACGCTTCCTTGGCGCGCAGTGAGGCGTCTGAGGTGGCAACCGTCCATTGGGCCACGTGAACTACCCCCTGACAACCCAGGACGCGGCAGGTCAAAGTCCATCATCACGAGCCCACCTTCTGGCCTTCAACGGCGGTGCTCGGAAGGCTTCCCGCGGCTGGAGGTATAAAAGAGACTCCACTTCAACAAAAAGAAGAAAAGAGGGAAAAGGGAAACACACACAGACAAACCCACAGAGGGGGAGAGGCTCCAACAGTGGAAGGCGCACACAGGAGGAAGAGGAGAAGGGAGAAGAGAAGAAGAGGTCCTCCCGGCTTGAGCTCCGTTCGACGGTCACCGGGGAGAAACAAGAGTAAGAGAGAGAGAGCTTGTTGTATTGGGGGAGAGGATTGGGAACGGTAGCCTACGTTCTAGGCCCCAATGCTTTCCTCTATCTTGTATCTCATTCCTCTTCTTGTTCTCTGTCTTGGAGTCTTTTCTTTTGGTCCATGGCCTCATTTGGGCATTTTCTCTTGTAATATGCATATAGGGATACGGTTCTTGGCATCCCACGAATAGAAACAATCGCCTTCCTCGGGACTTTTCCTGCTATTTCTATTGGTTTGATCCTCACTTCATAGTGCATATAGTGTATTACCCGTTTCCTTGGTTTCCCCGGGTTTCTTTCAAGTCACCGTATCAATGTGAGTCCTCCCCTTTGAAGCCTGGCCTTGTGGGTCCTTCACTCACTTCCAGCAACCCTTCCTTGACCTCGAGCTCCCCTTCTTTCTATGGAGCGCCTGCAAGCCCCCAGCCCACACACTTGGCTCCCTTTTAATCCTTCAGCGACACATCTTTCTGGCCATTGACCGACACACCCTGTTCAGCCCCCAGCGGCACACTCTCTGTGGCCCTCAGCGTGCCTGTTTGGGCCCTCAGCGGCACACCTCCATCGGCCCTCAGCGACACACCCTGTTCAGCCCCCAGCGGCACACTCTTTGTGGCCCTCAGCGGCACGCCTGTTTGGGCCCTCAGCGGCACACCTCCATCGGCCCTCAGCGGCACACACCCCCATCAGCCCTCAGCGGCACACTCACCTTGGCCCTCCCCCCAGCGGCACACCTTTCAGTCTCCCAGCAGCCCACTTCTTGGCCTCGCCCCAAACCCCTTTCCTTCACGTTTTTCGAGGTGCTATAAAGGTGTTGCTCCCCCGGGGGCCCTCCTCCAGTTGTCGGGTTCCGCCACTCCATGTGGGCGCGTCCCCTTTATCTCCCTTACGCCCTGGGTCAAGGGGAGATGCTGCCGAATTTTTGTGAGAAACTAATAAACAATTAAAAGAGGCAAAATGAGGCAACAAATAAGCAAGATAACTGACGAAACCTTCCAACTCATCAAACCACTGCCGGCATCACGACGAGAACTAACTAACCACCCGGCAGCCCGAGCCTCCGACCCACAAGAAAAGAGATCGAACCGAGCAAAGAGAACAAAACACGGGAGGAGTTTTATATAAAACCACACGAAAATTAAGATAAGAAGAAAAGAAAAGCCTTAAAACAAATAATCGAAAACTGATCGAGCCTCCACCCTCACGCCCCATTGACCTTCAGCGGCACGCCCCTTTGGCCTTCAGCGGCACGCCCTCATTGGCCTTCAGCGGCACGCCCTTTCAACCCTTCAGCGGCACGCCCCTTTGGCCTTCAGCGGCACGCCCTCATTGGCCTTCAGCGGCACGCTCCCGTGGCCTTCAGCGGTACACCCCTTTCAATCCTTCAGCGGTATACTCCCCCCTTTCAACCCTCCAGCGGCACACGCCCTCTTGCAGCCCTCAGCGGTACACTCCTTCCCTTCACCGGTACACCCTCATCCAGTGTATGGACTTGAGCCAACCGGCGTACAGACTTTGGCCAATGTACAGACTTCGTCATTCCGACGTACAGACTTGTCCAACGTACAGACTTGTCCAGCGTACAGACTTTGGCCAATGTATAGACTCCACGTTGCAATGTACAGACTTTACACTCCAATGTACAGACTTGTCCAACGTATAGACTTCGGGCAGTGTATAGACTTCATATCCCAATGTACAGACTTATCCAGTGTATAGACTTTGGGCAATGTATAGACTTCGTGCCCCAGTGTATAGACTTGGGTCAGCCAACGTATAGACTTCACGCTGCGGCGTGTAGACTTGGCCAACGTATAGACTTGGGCAGTGTATAGACCTCACACCCCAATTTATAGACTCATCCAATGTATAGACTTTGAGCATCCAGCGTATAGACTTCATATCCCAACGTACAGACTTCACGGTGGCCAATGTATAGACTTGTCCAGCGTATAGACTTGAGACATTCAATGTATAGACTTTGAGCAGCCAATATATAGACTTGAGGCCGGGGAACGTATAGACTTTATATCACTCCCCTTCCTTCACCGACACACTCTCCAGCGGTACGCCCCTTCGGCCTCCAGCGGTACGCCCTTCGCAGCCCTCACCGGTACACCCCTTCGCCACCCAGCGGTACACCCAATATCCAGCGGTCCACTCCCGTCTTCCCTTCGCCGGCACACTACATGCATGCATATACATATACCACGACAAGGGCATTAATAATAGCAAATAAATCAATAAAAATCACACTAATTGAAGGACTCCAAATGCGCAATATTGATCATAATAAAAGAGGCGGGAGGGGTAATAAAAAAAATAAATAACAAACCAATGATAATAATAAGAATAATCATGCGTAGAAGAAGAAAAATCATCCCGGACAAAGGCACGAATAAATAGTAAACATCAAATCAGAAATCCCATAAGATATAACTAATAAAACCCCAGATAAAAGACGCTAACGTCCACACTGCAGCCCTTTCTCTCCTCGGGACCCGGGGCAAAAAGGAATAATGACGCCGCCCTTTCAGGTCGGGCCCGGGTCTCGGGAATTCCCCCGACATGGCCGGGCTCTGATCTAACCTCGGGCCGACATCCTAATCGGACCGGATTTGTTTTCTCGTTCCGGATACCTTCCGAATCTTCATAAAAAAATTGCCGCATGCTCGGCAGACATTTGAAGGGATCTACCTCGGTTTTCTCACTATGACGCTGCTACGGACTTGTGTCCGAATACAAAAGGTCTACGAGTGGCCGACACGGCCGACAGTTTATGGCCTTAATACAACTTTCAGTGTGACCCATCCCCATCTCTCTCGCATAATTAGTGTTACCCCTTTCGGCCGCGGGGCCTCTAATTTCGGCAATTAATCAAGGGTGTTCCCTCGTATGGGGGATGTAAATGACGTCGTGACCTTCATGGCGCGACGGGATTCGGTCCCGACACGAACCACACAATCGTCTGACGAAGTCAGATCGAGCGCACCATGGGCTCTTCGGAGCCCGAATAAATCATCACTTCGGTGACTGGCACGCCTACGCACTATCAATATTTTTAATAGTCTTATTATATTATATTATTTATATAAAATAAGATATTTAATATTTAAAATACTATGAACAATATATCAATTATGCACCAAAGACACGTAGCGAGGCGGTCATGTACGTGTGGAATGCACTAAAAGAAATTTCTAAAATATTTAGTTGGGTCTTTTTATTATTTATCAGTATTTTTATTTATTCATTTTATTTAGTGCGAAGACGTGTCAGTCATCTAAGTGACAATTTATGTTCAGACTTCAAGACTAGAGTGGTTCGAAGTTTGAGGTGTGTTCTGTCTGACTAATCAGGCGATGGTGGGTATCGGGTCGAGACTAGAGATCCGTCGTGCCACAAAGGTCACGACGTCAATTATATTTCTTTGGAGAAGGAAAAAATATTTGATTAATCGTAAAGAAATGGAGTGGGAGACCCCAGATAAGGAAAAAATCTTTGATGAAATCGCATGATACGGAATTATGACAAGATGCCATGAATGAAGAAGTTGATTCCATGAAAAAGAACAATGTATGGGAATTATTTGATCTACCAAAGAATCGAAAGGCTACAGGAATTTTGAATTACTGGAATCAGGTCATCTAAGCCGCCGACAAGTGGTATCCGCCCATTCTTTCTTCTCAGGTGGTCAATGACATGGACGTCCTTAGGTTTGAAGCACGCCCCTCCTGGCATTTCCATGGAGGTAAGAAACGAAGAAACGAGGGACTCGAGAGGAGACAGTAGAGAAAGAATAAACGAGAGAATACGGTAGCGACCGAATAAATAAACAACGGACTGGTTGCTTTTATACCAACAGGGTACAGTCTCTTGAGTCACCGATTTTAAAAAATTAATCATTTTTAAAATTAAAATTTCATAAAATTACTTTATTTATATTATGTTATATGTATTATATCAATATTTTTAATAGTCTTATTATATTATATTATTTATATAAAATAAAATATTTAATATTTAAAATACTATGAACAGTATATCAATTATGCACTAAAGACACGTAGCGAGGCGGTCATGTACGTGTGGAATGCACTAAAAGAAATTTCTAAAATATTTAGTTGGATCTTTTTATTATTTATCAGTATTTTTATTTATTCGTTTTATTTAGTGCGAAGACGTGTCAGTCATCTAAGTGACAATTTATGTTCAGACTTCAAGACTAGAGTGGTTCGAAGTTTGAGGTGTGTTTTGTCTGACTAATCAGGCGATGGTGGGTATCGGGTCGAGACTAGAGATCCGTCGTGCCACAAAGGTCACGACGTCAATTATATTTCTTTGGAGAAGGAAAAAATCTTTGATTAATCGTAAAGAAATGGAGTGGAAGACCCCAGATAAGGAAAAAATCTTTGATAAAATCGCATGATACGAAATTATGACAAGATGCCATGAATGAAGAAGTTGATTCCATGAAAAAGAACAATGTATGGGAATTATGTGATCTACCAAAGAATCGAAAGGCTACAGGAATTTTGAATTACTGGAATCAGGTCATCTAAGCCGCCGACAAGTGGTATCCGCCCATTCTTTCTTCTCAGGTGGTCAATGACATGGGCGTCCTAAGGTTTGAAGCACGCCCCTCCTGGCATTTCCATGGAGGTAAGAAACGAAGAAACGAGGGACTGGAGAGGAGACAGTAGAGAAAGAATAAACGAGAGAATACGGTAACGAACGAATAAAGAAACAACGGACTGGTTGCTTTTATACCAACAGGGTACAGTCTCTTGAGTCACCGATTTTAAAAAATTAATCATTTTTAAAATTAAAATTTCATAAAATCATTTATTTATATTATGTTATATGTATTATATCAATATGTTTAATAGTCTTATTATATTATATTACTTATATAAAATAAAATATTTAATATATAAAATACTATGAACAATATATCAATTATGCACCAAAGACACGTAGCGAGGCGGTCATGTACGTGTGGAATGCACTAAAAGAAATTTCTAAAATATTTAGTTGGGTCTTTTTATTATTTATCAGTATTTTTATTTATTCGTTTTATTTAGTGCGAAGACGTGTCAGTCATCTAAGTGACAATTTATGTTCAGACTTCAAGACTAGAGTGGTTCGAAGTTTGTGATGTGTTCTGTCTGACTAATCAGGCGATGGTGGGTATCGGGTCGAGACTAGAGATCCGTCGTGCCACAAAGGTCACGACGTCAATTATATTTCTTTGGCGAAGGAAAAAATATTTGATTAATCGTAAAGAAATGGAGTGGGAGACCCCAGATAAGGAAAAAATCTTTGATGAAATCGCATGATACGGAATTATGACAAGATGCCATGAATGAAGAAGTTGATTCCATGAAAAAGAACAATGTATGGGAATTATGTGATCTACCAAAGAATCGAAAGGCTACAGGAATTTTGAATTACTGGAATCAGGTCATCTAAGCCGCCGACAAGTGGTATCCGCCCATTCTTTCTTCTCAGGTGGTCAATGACATGGGCGTCCTTAGGTTTGAAGCACGCCCCTCCTGGCATTTCCAAGGAGGTAAGAAACGAAGAAACGAGGGACTCGAGAGGAGACAGTAGAGAAAGAATAAACGAGAGAATACGGTAACGACCGAATAAATAAACAACGGACTGGTTGCTTTTATACCAACAGGGTACAGTCTCTTGAGTCACCGATTTTAAAAAATTAATTATTTTTAAAATTAAAATTTCATAAAATTACTTTATTTATATTATGTTATATGTATTATATCAATATTTTTAATAGTCTTATTATATTATATTATTTATATAAAATAAAATATTTAATATTTAAAATACTATGAACAGTATATCAATTATGCACCAAAGACACGTAGCGAGGCGGTCATGTACGTGTGGAATGCACTAAAAGAAATTTCTAAAATATTTAGTTGGGTCTTTTTATTATTTATCAGTATTTTTATTTATTCATTTTATTTAGTGCGAAGACGTGTCAGTCATCTAAGTGACATTTTATGTTCAGACTTCAAGACTAGAGTGGTTCGAAGTTTGAGGTGTGTTCTGTCTGACTAATCAGGCGATGGTGGGTATCGGGTCGAGACTAGAGATCCGTCGTGCCACAAAGGTCACGACGTCAATTATATTTCTTTGGAGAAGGAAAAAATCTTTGATTAATCGTAAAGAAATGGAGTGGGAGACCCCAGATAAGGAAAAAATCTTTGATGAAATCGCATGATACGGAATTATGACAAGATGCCATGAATGAAGAAGTTGATTCCATGAAAAAGAACAATGTATGGGAATTATGTGATCTACCAAAGAATCGAAAGGCTACAGGAATTTTGAATTACTGGAATCAGGTCATCTAAGCCGCCGACAAGTGGTATCCGCCCATTCTTTCTTCTCAGGTGGTCAATGACATGGACGTCCTTAGGTTTGAAGCACGCCCCTCCTGGCATTTCCATGGAGGTAAGAAACGAAGAAACGAGGGACTCGAGAGGAGACAGTAGAGAAAGAATAAACGAGAGAATACGGTAGCGACCGAATAAATAAACAACGGACTGGTTGCTTTTATACCAACAGGGTACAGTCTCTTGAGTCACCGATTTTAAAAAATTAATCATTTTTAAAATTAAAATTTCATAAAATTACTTTATTTATATTATGTTATATGTATTATATCAATATTTTTAATAGTCTTATTATATTATATTATTTATATAAAATAAGATATTTAATATTTAAAATACTATGAACAATATATCAATTATGCACCAAAGACACGTAGCGAGGCGGTCATGTACGTGTGGAATGCACTAAAAGAAATTTCTAAAATATTTAGTTGGGTCTTTTTATTATTTATCAGTATTTTTATTTATTCGTTTTATTTAGTGCGAAGACGTGTCAGTCATCTAAGTGACAATTTATGTTCAGACTTCAAGACTAGAGTGGTTCGAAGTTTGAGGTGTGTTCTGTCTGACTAATCAGGCGATGGTGGGTATCGGGTCGAGACTAGAGATCCGTCGTGCCACAAAGGTCACGACGTCAATTATATTTCTTTGGAGAAGGAAAAAATATTTGATTAATCGTAAAGAAATGGAGTGGGAGACCCCAGATAAGGAAAAAATCTTTGATGAAATCGCATGATACGGAATTATGACAAGATGCCATGAATGAAGAAGTTGATTCCATGAAAAAGAACAATGTATGGGAATTATGTGATCTACCAAAGAATCGAAAGGCTACAGGAATTTTGAATTACTGGAATCAGGTCATCTAAGCCGTCGACAAGTGGTATCCGCCCATTCTTTCTTCTCAGGTGGTCAATGACATGGGCGTCCTTAGGTTTGAAGCACGCCCCTCCTGGCATTTCCATGGAGGTAAGAAACGAAGAAACGAGGGACTCGAGAGGAGACAATAGAGAAAGAATAAACGAGAGAATACGGTAGCGACCGAATAAATAAACAACGGACTGGTTGCTTTTATACCAACAGGGTACAGTCTCTTGAGTCACCGATTTTAAAAAATTAATCATTTTTAAAATTAAAATTTCATAAAATTACTTTATTTATATTATGTTATATGTATTATATCAATATTTTTAATAGTCTTATTATATTATTTATATAAAATAAAATATTTAATATTTAAAATACTATGAATAGTATATCAATTATGCACCAAAGACACGTAGCGAGGCGGTCATGTACGTGTGGAATGCACTAAAAGAAATTTCTAAAATATTTAGTTGGGTCTTTTTATTATTTATCAGTATTTTTATTTATTCGTTTTATTTAGTGCGAAGACGTGTCAGTCATCTAAGTGACAATTTATGTTCTGACTTCAAGACTAGAGTGGTTCGAAGTTTGAGGTGTGTTCTGTCTGACTAATCAGGCGATGGTGGGTATCGGGTCGAGACTAGAGATTCGTCGTGCCACAAAGGTCACGACGTCAATTATATTTCTTTGGAGAAAGAAAAAATATTTGATTAATCGTAAAGAAATGGAGTGGGAGACCCCAGATAAGGAAAAAATCTTTGATGAAATCGCATGATACGGAATTATGACAAGATGCCATGAATGAAGAAGTTGATTCCATGAAAAAGAACAATATATGGGAATTATGTGATCTACCAAAAAATCGAAAGGCTACAGGAATTTTGAATTACTGGAATCAGGTCATCTAAGCCGCCGACAAGTGGTATCCGCCCATTCTTTCTTCTCAGGTGGTCAATGACATGGGCGTCCTTAGGTTTGAAGCACGCCCCTCCTAGCATTTCCATGGAGGTAAGAAACGAAGAAACGAGGGACTCGAGAGGAAACAGTAGAGAAAGAATAAACGAGAGAATACGGTAGCGACCGAATAAATAAACAACGGACTGGTTGCTTTTATACCAACAGGGTACAGTCTCTTGAGTCACCGATTTTAAAAAATTAATCAATTTTAAAATTAAAATTTCATAAAATTACTTTATTTATATTATGTTATATGTATTATATCAATATTTTTAATAGTCTTATTATATTATATTATTTATATAAAATAAAATATTTAATATTTAAAATACTATGAATAGTATATCAATTATGCACCAAAGACACGTAGCGAGGCGGTCATGTACTTGTGGAATGCACTAAAAGAAATTTCTAAAATATTTAGTTGGGTCTTTTTATTATTTATCAGTATTTTTATTTATTCGTTTTATTTAGTGCGAAGACGTGTCAGTCATCTAAGTGACAATTTATGTTCAGACTTCAAGACTAGAGTGGTTCGAAGTTTGAGGTGTGTTCTGTCTGACTAATCAGGCGATGGTGGGTATCGGGTCGAGACTAGAGATCCGTCGTGCCACAAAGGTCACGACGTCAATTATATTTCTTTGGCGAAGGAAAAAATATTTGATTAATCGTAAAGAAATGGAGTGGGAGACCCCAGATAAGGAAAAAATCTTTGATGAAATCGCATGATACGGAATTATGACAAGATGCCATGAATGAAGAAGTTGATTCCATGAAAAAGAACAATGTATGGGAATTATGTGATCTACCAAAGAATCGAAAGGTTACAGGAATTTTGAATTACTGGAATCAGGTCATCTAAGCCGCCGACAAGTGGTATCCGCCCATTCTTTCTTCTCAGGTGGTCAATGACGTGGGCGTCCTTAGGTTTGAAGCACGCCCCTCCTGGCATTTCCATGGAGGTAAGAAACGAAGAAACGAGGGACTCGAGAGGAGACAATAGAGAAAGAATAAACGAGAGAATACGGTAGCGACCGAATAAATAAACAACGGACTGGTTGCTTTTATACCAACAGGGTACAGTCTCTTGAGTCATCGATTTTTAAAAATTAATCATTTTTAAAATTAAAATTTCATAAAATTACTTTATTTATATTATGTTATATGTATTATATCAATATTTTTAATAGTCTTATTATATTATATTATTTATATAAAATAAAATATTTAATATTTAAAATACTATGAACAGTATATCAATTATGCACCAAAGACACGTAGCGAGGTGGTCATGTACGTGTGGAATGCACTAAAAGAAATTTCTAAAATATTTAGTTGGGTCTTTTTATTATTTATCAGTATTTTTATTTATTCGTTTTATTTAGTGCGAAGACGTGTCAGTTATCTAAGTGACAATTTATGTTCAGACTTCAAGACTAGAGTGGTTCGAAGTTTGAGGTGTGTTCTGTCTGACTAATCAGGCGATGGTGGGTATCGGGTCGAGACTAGAGATCCGTCGTGCCACAAAGGTCACGACGTCAATTATATTTCTTTGGAGAAGGAAAAAATATTTGATTAATCGTAAAGAAATGGAGTGGGAGACCCCAGATAAGGAAAAAATCTTTGATGAAATCGCATGATACGGAATTATGACAAGATGCCATGAATGAAGAAGTTGATTCCATGAAAAAGAACAATGTATGGGAATTATGTGATCTACCAAAGAATCGAAAGGCTACAGGATGCAAATGGATATTCAAGAAAAAGCTTCGAGTTGATGGGTCTATTGATAAATATAAGGCCCGGTTAATTGCCAAGGGGTTTACGCAAAAACCAGGCATAGATTTTTAAGAAATCTATTCTCTAGTGACTAAGTTTGCATCCATAAGAATGATCTTGGCAATTGTTGCATATTTTGATCTAGAGCTGCACCAGATGGATATAAAAATAGCATTCCTTAACGGAGAGTTGAACGAAGACATCTATATGCAACAACCTGATGGATTTCAGGTGGAAGGTCAAGAGGAAAGGGTATGCAAGTTGAAGAAATCAATATATGGTTTAAAATAATCTTCTAGACAATGGTATCTCAAATTCTACGAAGTAGTTGTCCAACTAGGGTTTGTTTCAAATAAGTTGGATAACTGTGTGTATGTCATAAATAGTGGGAGTAAGTATATCATGCTATCCCTATATGTGGATGATATTTTACTCGCCAGTAATGACATAGAAATGTTGAATAGAGTCAAATTTGAACTTAGTGGAAAGTTTGAGATGAAGGACATGGGTGAAGCATCCTATGTTCTTGGTGTACAAATCCTAAGAGATAGAAAGTTTAGAATACTGAGTATAAACTAAGAGAAATATTTGAGATCTGTACTCAAAAGATTCAGAATGCAGAATAGCAATCCGGCACCTACACCGTTAGTCCATCAGAAACAGTTGTGTAAGGGTCAATGCTCCGGAGAGGGATAAGAGCCGCTTAAGGTGCCATATGCACAAGCAGTCGGAAGCTTGATGTATGCAATGATGTGTATAAGACGGCACTTGGCATACCCAGTTGGTTTGGTAAGTAGATACCAAAGTAATCCTGGTCCAGCACATTGGGAAGCCGTTAAAAGGATTTTAAAATATCTGAGAGGAACTTTGCACCACAATCTTGTTTATCAAACTGATACGCTTGAGGTTCTCGGATATTCGGATGTATATTTTGGAGGAGATAAAGATGACGGAAAGTCCACGTCAGGACATTTGTTCATCTTTGGTGGTGGTGCTGTTTCTTGGGGAAGCAAGAAACAAAGGTGTGTTGCTCGATACACACAGGAAGCTGAGTACGTTGCATGTAGTACAGTTGCTACTTATGCAGTTTGGATCAGAAGATTCTTGAGTGATTTGAATCTCAATTTGGTAGATGGACCAATTGAGATGTACTGTGATAATCAGGCGGCTATTAGCTTGATTAACAGTGGAGCAAACAGTTCAAGAGGAAAATATATTGAAGTACAATATCACTATATTCGAGATATTGTACAGAAAGGAGAAATAAATGTGACTTATGTTCCCACAAGTGATATGATTGCTGATCCTTTGACTAAAAGTATCTCAGCAGAGAATTTCATTAAGCATGTTGGCTTAATGGGGCTTAGGAATATATAAGCCAAGAAAGAATATTTTTATGGATAATGAAAATAATGATACCTCTGACGGATAGTGGGAGTGTATCGGAACAGTACTCACGCATAGTGAGATAATGAGAAATATGATACCTCTGACGGATAATAGGAGTGTATCAGAAATACTGCTCATGGATAATGAGAGTATAACACTTATGAATAGTGATAGTGAGTGAAAATACTACTCACGGACAGTGAGAGTATGTCTAAAGCTACTCACGGATAGTGAGAGTGTTTCAACAGAAATATTATACCACTCACGGATAGTGAGGATATAATAGTTTGTTGGCCAAGTGGGAGATGTTAGAGCGTGGCCAACAAAGTCATCGAAGACGGCACCGAAAGTGTTTTCGGTGCCGAATTTAATTTGACTATGCTCACCAGAAATCACGGAAGAGGAAAAGGGGTGCGGGAGGGACGGACGGGTTGTGGGGGTTCATGCACCCTATAAATAGATGGGTTATACCCATCGGAAGTGATTAATAGCAAGAAAGCTAGTCCACTCCTCCGGAGTCCCAAATCCAATCGTTCCTCGCTTTGCCCGGGCGCAATCCTTCATTAATCCCACCCAAAACTCACGTCAAACCAAAGTTTAATGCCCATGCACCATTTAATACACCTCATTAAATGTATGCTCACGTCGGTGCATACGTGAACATGTATTTTTCAAAAAATAAGGGGGTTGTACATAAATTATTGTTAAAATAAAAATTATAGATTTATCATTCTCGTACGTAAACTTACGTAAATATCATTAAACATGTTAATATTATGTAAAATGAGTGTAGAATAGATCTCTTGTATTATTTTTAAATGGTATTTAAATGTTCGGGGTAACATTTAAAAGAGAATGGTAACAAATAAAAGTAGAGAAAAGAAAGGAGATGTTTTTCTGGGACTTTTTACAATCGCGATCATATCATTTTTAATGGCATTGCCCTCCCTCTCTTTCTCTACGGGGTGTAAGGATCTGAATGGGCTCTCACTTGCTTCCCCTCCCCTGCCCTCTTATTTATAGATGTGTGGGAGATGATTGTCTAACCAGGAAGCAGACTCCGTGTTATGCTTGGATACGAAGAAGCTCCCTTCCCTATTAAGACGTCATAGTCTAAACATGATTAGGAGAGAGGGTGACCCATTCAAGATGAAGTCTAAGTCTGATTTGAGCATCAAAGGAGGAAACTCTATTCTTTCCTTAATTCACCACAATCTTACCTTAGGTGTGCTCCTAGTGTGTGGGCCATTCACGGGTCGTCCAAATGCAGGTAGAACTTGGACTGCTCTTTAATAGGTTATCTTTAATTAATGGATACCCGATTAATGGGCCTTAGGCCCAAATGCTAACCCCTCGTATCAATATGGTCGATATGAATGTTTGATACAGCAGCCATTGAAAACATATGAATTATCCAAACAACCTCTTAACCTTTCACTCTTCTAGCCCCATCCAATATCAGGGACCTCAAAAGGATTGCCAACACTGGATCATTCTTTTCAATGCACTTAACAGAAGGGCATGCCTGATTAGACACGCTCTGGTTAAAGACAGATTTTTTTTTGTACCCTTCTTTTATAATTCATGTATTTAAAAGGGTTTTTGGTTTCAATGGTTGGATAATTCTTCTCAATGGAGTAGGGACACGACGGGATTATCCAAGGCTCCA
The DNA here is from genome assembly GCA_022559845.1 of Amorphophallus konjac. NCBI lineage: Eukaryota > Viridiplantae > Streptophyta > Magnoliopsida > Alismatales > Araceae > Amorphophallus > Amorphophallus konjac. The sequence continues at coordinate 106,148,816 of CM040121.1, forward strand.
ACTTTTCACTTGATCTTGACATTTTTGGAATCTGGTTCGAAAAACTAAATGAAAATAGTCTGCTTCTTAATATGATCACTTGTTGAAATTGGAACAGCCCACTAGAGAAATCGGAAGGAAACAAGAAAATGTTATGTTTCTATGCCCGAGATTTAATTTCCTATATTACTCCAATATTTTAATAGAATATTTAAACATTATATCATTATATTCTAAAATAAATATTTATGATTAATTTTGTGACAAATTGACCCAATGGGACTAACCTTGATCGAGACGATAGGTTTGATCCCTTCGGTACTTACAAAAGGTGGAGAGTCCACTGAGAAAGAAAAAGATCAAGGCTTAACAAGAGGATATAGGGTTCATCGGTATTGAACTCACATCATTTGGAATCACATTGATGTTGGGTCTGGCCAGATTTTTTTTTGAAACATAATCGAATGGGTCAAGACTGGAGCAGCATATCCCTCGGTTGACTTATTCGACCCCACAAGGTCAAATGGAAAAACTCAAATTTTCTGTTATAAAAAGCGGCTAGAGTGAGTTGTTATGGGTTCTATGAGAGTGGAACGAGCTTGTAACCGACGGAACCGACCCCGAGACCGACGAATACACACGTGTGGGTGGCGTCTTCGATTATCAATCAGGAGCTTAGAGATCAAATCCATCTAACATGTTGGGCAATTTTTGTTGTTAAGCAATCCAGTTAAATTGAAAGAAAGGTTCAGCATTGTTAGTGTAAGCCAGGTACACTTCTTCAGCTGAGTTTTAGATAGTTTGTCAAAAAAGGTTTGTGTTAGGAAAATTAGAAGTTCTAACTTAGAACTAACCGACAATAAATATGGAGATTCATTTACATATAAACCGAAGACTGAATTCCTCCATAACAAATGTTAGACTTACCAAAGAATAACATACACAGAGAGACATCATGTCGAGCATAGTAGAGTCTAAATGGGGAGTAACATCTGGGTACATCTACAAGTTAATTGGATGCCTTGGATGACTGCTTTTGCTTTTGAAAAACTTAATGGATAAAGTGACAGTATCTGTGTCTGTTTTAAAAAAGATAAGACGTGGACACGACAACACGTGAATTAATATTCACGAGAAAAATATTTAGTGCACACACTCTGAGTCGATTACACGTTAAGAGTCTATATCAAGTAAATTATTTTTTTTTAATTTTTATTTGCGACGTGGGATTCGCGCCCTCTACTTTATCGTATCAGGCACATTCTCATCTAATTATTTAAAAAATAAAAAATAAATTCTTTTTTGAATCAGATTTTTTTATTTTAAATTTTTTGAGCCGTCGAATGGAGGTATAAATTATATGATAAATTAGGAGGACGTGAATATCACGTCACGATTTTTTTTTTAAAGAAAATTTTACTCGATGCACATTCTTAACGTGTAATTGGCACGAGTGTGTGCTGAACATAACTCTATCCACGAAACTGATAGAAGATTAACAGGAATTGGTCCGGATCATCATACACAAGGAAGATTTTCAGCTTTACACTATCGCCTTTCTAAAGTTTCAAGGTAGTCTACGGGCTTTTCTTCCCTAATATTCTGACGATGTATGATCCCATATATATATATATATTTATTTATAAAGTCCAAACAAATTTTATCGTAGGGATTTTCCATTTTACTCCCTTTTAACTTAACATCAACATTTATAAGACCATAATCGTCATACAAAGATCTTGTGTGAGGTCTTTTATTATTGGCTTAAAGCATGTGCACATATCCAATTTGAGACAAGAAGCTCGAGCCCAAGCCCAAATCCAGACAAGCACATTCGCAAGGCCCATTGACGGCAGGCAGTGCGCGTGTCTCTAGATTTGAGAAATATTTGATGCACACCCAGGCTTGCAGTAACGGTTGCAAATCTTTACAAGGGTTTAGCATGTCCTAGGGTGACGTAACCGTCTCTAACCAACACGGCTATCAAAGTTGTCCTACGTGACCTCTCTCTCTCTCTCTTTTATATATATATATATATATATATATATATATATATATATAAAGGAAAAAAATTACATTAAATGTACACTGCACATGACAATTTATAAATTAGAAGTAATATCTTATGAAACCTAAACCTCGTGGATACACTTCTTCCCAAAATCATCTTTTGCCACCCACACAAATTCATCCAAGTAACACATTGACGTCTAATGCTCAAAATCAACGATGCATAATACACTCACCAGTGATCAGTGGGTCGTAGGTTGTGGTGACCCGTGAGATGGCAGGAGTTGGTTTCTTTTAAGTGAGGAGGGGAATGTTCACCGGATCTAATGCGACCCAATATCGTCAGACTTGTTAGGGTTTAGATCGACCGAGTCTGTAACAGACCACTCCTCTAGTCTTCGACCCATTTAATGCAGCCTAAGGAAACTCCACCAATCCACAGATAGAATTACTGCACGCATAGAATCTGGACGTCGCAGAACTCGTCAACGGATGAACATTGTCACCACCATCACATGACCTTTTCCGACGTGGACTGAGTCACACCCACGTTGTCGAGATCCCTGCCACGAAACCTCCCTTCTAGGAACATACAAGCATGCAACGGATAACCCCCATGATCAAGGAGACGTTACTCCACGAATACACACGTGTGGGTGGCGTCTTCGATTATCAATCAGGAGCTTAGAGATCAAATCCATCTAACATGTTGGGCAATTTTTGTTGTTAAGCAATCCAGTTAAATTGAAAGAAAGGTTCAGCATTGTTAGTGTAAGCCAGGTACACTTCTTCAGCTGAGTTTTAGATAGTTTGTCAAAAAAGGTTTGTGTTAGGAAAATTAGAAGTTCTAACTTAGAACTAACCGACAATAAATATGGAGATTCATTTACATATAAACCGAAGACTGAATTCCTCCATAACAAATGTTAGACTTACCAAAGAATAACCTACACAGAGAGACATCATGTCGAGCATAGTAGAGTCTAAATGGGGAGTAACATCTGGGTACATCTACAAGTTAATTGGATGCCTTGGATGACTGCTTTTGCTTTTGAAAAACTTAATGGATAAAGTGACAGTATCTGTGTCTGTTTTAAAAAAGATAAGACGTGGACACGACAACACGTGAATTAATATTCACGAGAAAAATATTTAGTGCACACACTCTGAGTCGATTACACGTTAAGAGTCTATATCAAGTTTTTTTTAATTTTTGTTTGCGACGTGGGATTCGCGCCCTCTACTTTATCGTATCAGGCACATTCTCATCTAATTATTTAAAAAATAAAAAATAAATTCTTTTTTGAATCAGATTTTTTTATTTTAAATTTTTTGAGCCGTCGAATGGAGGTATAAATTATATGATAAATTAGGAGGACGTGAATATCATGTCACGATTTTTTTTAAAAAGAAAATTTTACTCGATGCACATTCTTAACGTGTAATTGGCACGAGTGTGTGCTGAACATAACTCTATCCACGAAACTGATAGAAGATTAACAGGAATTGGTCTGGATCATCGTACAGAAGGAAGATTCTCAGCTTTACACTATCGCCTTTCTATGTTTTCAAGGTAGTCTACGGGATTTTCCTTTTTACTCCCTTTTAACTTAACATCAACATTTATAAGACCATAATCGTCATACAAAGATCTTGTGTGGGGTCTTTTATTATTGGCTTAATAAAGCATGTGCACATATCCAATTTGAGACAAGGAGGTCGAGCCCAAGCCCAAATCCAGACAAGCACATTCGCAAGGCCCATTGACGGCAGGCAGTGCGCGTGTCTCTAGATTTGAGAAATATTTGATGCACACCCAGACTTGCAGTAACGGTATCAAATCTTTACAAGGGTTTAGGGCGGGCACCATGTCCTAGGGTGACGTATCCGTCTCTAACCAACACGGCTATCAAAGTTGTCCTACGTGACCTCGGAGGAGATAGGATACGTCAGCGTGCAAGTGTGGGGCTAAAATTTGTAAGAAAACTGCATATCTTGACGTGCAGTTAAGTATTTCTCCTTAGATTTTAAATACTAATTGGGTTGGGTCATGGTCGACTTGATTTCAGTTTGACAGCCTCTAGTTAAGGCCGGGCTGTAATTGGCTTAGCCCAAGTCAGGTCCATTAACAAACAACCTATTGCATAGGAGATCTCGATCGAAAATATTATGGGGCCCTTTGATAAACGAATAAGCCAACATCGGGTTTGCGCATTCGCCGGTGGGGTTCCGGTTTTATCGGTAACAACTGAAAATGAGTTTGATAAAAAATGGGGTTTAACCCCGGTTAACCAGGGATTCAATTGAAAAAACCCGATTTTATGTGGATTATCCATTCGAGCCGGAGGGTCGAATACGCTGTTCGCCCGAGTGCAGGCAGACAGCGTATCTTGCCCCTCCGCTGCTCTTTTATCAAATGGGGTATAGGTGTGCAACAAGTCTGCAGAACCTCCCTTCTATCGATACAACATGAACCGAGAGATGTGAGAGACATGAAAAGATCTAACATCTATGTCTTTCTCTCTCTCTCTCTCTCTCTCTCTCTCTCTCTCTCTCTCTCTCTCTATATATATATATATATATATATATATATATATATATATATATAAAGGAAAAAAATATATTAAATGTACACTGGACATGACAATTTATAAATTAGAAGTAATATCTTATGAAACCTAAACCTCGTGGATACACTTCTTCCCAAAATCATCTTTTGCCACCCACACAAATTCAACGATGCATAATACACTCACCGGTGATCAGTGGGTCGTAGGTTGTGGTGACCCGTGAGATGGCAGGAGTTGGTTTCTTAAGTGAGGAGGGGAATGTTCACCGGATCTAATGCGACCCAATATCGTCAGAGTTGTTAGGGTTTAGATCGACCGAGTCTGTAACAGACCACTCCTCTAGTCTTCGACCCATTTAATGCAGCCCAAGGAAACTCTACCAGCCCACAGACAGAATTACTGCACGCATAGAATCTAGACGTCGCAGAACTCGTCAACGGATGAACGTTGTCACCACCATCACATGACTTTTTCCGACGTGGACTGAGTCACACCCACGCTGTCGAGATCCCTGTCACGAAGCCTCCCTTCTAGGAACATACAAGCATGCAACGGACAACCCCCATGATCAAGGAGACGTTACTCCACGACCTACGCTATTTTTCAGCCGGAGAACGACCATCGTCACTGCAGCCCATATAAAATAGGTCTCTAGTAGGACCCAAAGAGGGGAGAGATATGCCTACAGACATACACACGCAGAGAGGAAGGCATCCTCGTGCTAACATAGCTCCATGCCAAGGAGGAGTGAGAGGCTCCCTCACGCAACGACGGAAGGGATCTCCATCTAGGAAGTAGGGTTAAAGAGATTCCTCCGTGATTCTTCTCCCCCTGTCTCTCCAAGCACTCTCTGAGGAGTCTCCAAACATCGTCTCCACGCTACATGCTCTTCTCTTTCCCCCACTCTAACTTACTCTCTCTTCATCTTTCTTATTGCCTCTCTCGTACGGTTCTGACTTAAATATTGGAAGGTTGTCTCTTGGGATCACTCCCAATACTCTTTTTGACGTCGTTTTCTAGTGATTACAGATTTTCTAGAGAGGTCTGATACTCTTCCCCAACAAATAAATCTCAAAGGTATAGTACGGGGTCAGGAGAACACTTTTCTTCCTCTACATTAAGTTTTCTCTTTTCGCGCATAGAGAATAAATCCTTTAGAATCTAAATTATAATATTTTTAACTTTTAAAATTTGATGTTTATACTATTAATTAATAAGGGGCAGAATTGCAAAGATGATTACTAGCTTTTCAGGTTTGGAAAGACTCTCTAATAACCTATCTATAAACTAATCATCGATCAAATGAACAGATCATCGATTACCGTTGTGTCTCGTGTGGATGGAATTACTTCCAAACCCAATACGACATAATGTGCAACGTTAATTCTCCAAAAATCTGGACTTGATTAAATTGTTTTCTAAACTCTCGTTGATCGAGTAATGACGTCATAATTGTTTAATTAGTGAATGATCTCGTGATCCGAGTGATTTCGCACTCTCTCGTACACTCTCGAGAGAGAGTACACGTTCGAATCTAGACATGGAAAAGATAGATGAAAATTTAAGTGGTTATTTAATTCAAATCAACGGAGTCCATGTCAAACTAACATTGTCCACATCGTTAAAATTACTTTTTTTCTCTCTCATTCGAAACCAATAAAACACTCCAATAATAGATATAATTACATTTGATCCGGGGCATAAATATCTCTTTTAACAAAAGGAGCAAAGAAAAACTTGGACCGGTGCCTACACGACAGTCAAAAGGGTGCTCAGCCACTCAACAAAGTTGCACAGTGCTGTTCTCAACTTACATTGGCAGCCGGGGAGTTTGAATAATTGAGGGGCATTTAAAGCACCGAAGACTTGTGTTCCTCCAAACGTTTACTAATATTCTCGGTGGAGACGTGATATGATTAGACAGTGGCAGTCGAACAAAACAAAAGACATGATATGATATGATTAAATAATATATATATATATTCTTTATAAACATAAACTTGTCTGAAATTTTACTTAAAGTCACATATACCCTTTTGATTAAATTATGTGGAAATGTCTAAAAAAAACAGTATGTTTCCTTCCTCTCTGAGATTTTAACCGTTTCTTAATGTCAGATGACCATAAGGGCATATACGACAATAGATTCTTGTACATGGATATACATGCTAAATATAAATATAAGATATATTTTTAGATAATTTCACTTCTAAGGAGGGCATATATGTAAAAAATCCTATGATTAATTATGAACTTATATCTATGACATTTAAAGTTCGACTTATTGATCTGATACGTGACGCAATCAAGATCGGTCACACGTCGAGTGTATATTCATAAGTAATTTGGTTTGGAGAATTTATTAAGAGTACCAATGTACTGTTAATAAAAATAGTTGTTAAGGATAAGGTAAAATAACTTGGCCAACATTTTTATTTAGTCATATGTATGCCACCCTTGGGAGAAAATTATCGGATTACTTGTCCACATAAACTTTTGTGTGAATCAAATTATTCCCAATTCCAGTACAGCTTGTTTGCAGCTCTAATCTACGTACACTGTCTTGAAAAATGAGTCTCTTAGTAAATATTTAGGCACCGAAGTCCACCGGCATGCAAAGGATCTTCTCTGTGTGCTCCAAGCAGACCTGAAAAGTTGGAGAACATTGCACCAACCTCCTAGTAACATTATTTAAACTTGACAACTTAAACTAATATATGTTCACCTTTGTATGCTATAGTGGTCGGTGATGTTCAAACTTGAATTAAGAAAAGTCACCAAATTTTGAGAGATAGATTAAATGACTGAGATGAATAATCATCAAATTAAGTGTCTATTAACCCTTAGGGTCACTTTGCTAATATAATAAGTCCAGTTAAGATGAGTTATTTGAATATTATTCGTCTTTTGATGCTCGAGTGTGTTATTCGGGTCGAACAAGGTTACAACTAGCCCTGTCAATGGTTACGCGGGATCCGAAAACCCGATCCGAACTTGATTCGTTTTTCGGATTCGGATCAACAAATGTGCCGTCAAATGGGAAAATCGCACGGATCCGGGGCGAGCTTCTCATAGTACGAAATCCCAATGGTCGGATCGGGTTACCGGGGCGCCGTAAAAGCCCTCTTTTCGGGGCGACACTTGGGATCGACCTGCGGCGACTGCCCTTCTCGCCTCTCTCCTTCTCGACCGCCACCCTGTCGTGGCTCTAGGGTTTCTCCAGCGGCGTCTTCCCCGCTGGCATCCGCGGCGTTGTCGTCTTGCTCCACCAGCTGCCGCCGGTGCAGCAGCAGGAGAGGGAGCTCGCCGACGTCTGACGCGAAACTGCTCCCCAACTTTCCCCCGTTTGCTGGTAAGGGCTCCGGGAGATTCCCCCCCCCCCAACTCACCACGCACCCGCACATCTTTCGTCTTGTCTGGTACTTTTTCTGCTCCACTACCGTCGCTAGAGTCACTGGGCTGGTCCCATTTCTTTCTCTCTCTTTGATCTCTCTGTTACTTTTTTCCCCCGTCCCTCGGTCTCCGCTTGAGTTGGCTTAGAAAAGGGTTTTGTTTAAGGTTGCGTTTATTAGTGTTCTAAACTTACAAATTTGGGGGATTTCTTTGAGGCCGTGCTACGTCCCTGCAGGGTGGTTTTGGATTTTTGTAATTTTTGGCTGATAAAAAGTCCCTCAACGTTGAAGGCACAGGTCTTATTTTATTAGCACATATCCTCAGTAATTCACCGATCTCAATGTGCGGCCACTTTATGGACCCTACAGCTTAGATCTACCAGTCAAAGAAGCCAATAGGAATTGAACTTGCAATCTCATTGTTACCAACAAAATGTGGAATCGTTCAACCAACTCCTCCAGACCTCCTATTGTCGTAGATATTCTCATAAATGTTATTTCACCATACATATATATAGGGAGAGATGTTTATATATCCTTGCAACCATATGCTATTTGTTAAACTTAATTGTGAGTGAATTGATACAAGAAGAAGTCTAAAATCCTCTTGTTTTGTCTCTTCGCATACTCAAATTGATACCATGCATTCCCCTAGATTTGGTGATATTCTCTTATATGTCCCTCAAAAATCTTATATTTTATTTTATTTGGGTGATTAAAGGACTCACTTTGGGAGCTTAGTTTTTTCCTGGCTGTTGTCAAATCCAGGACGGAGCAGTTCGGCACGTAGATTCTGACTTCGATATTCCTTTTTTGTAGTTTCGTTCTAATCTTTGTTAACGGAATACATCACCCAGCTGGGCTTTCATTCTTTGAGAACAACATCAAGTGGTGTTATTTGGTACATGTTATTGGCAAAAAAGTAATTTCTTTTCCTATCCCGATCTGTTTTTAATGCATCAGATGGCAATCCCTGTATCTCTAAGGTTTGTGTGGCACTGCATTATAATTCTATGCAAGATCTTCATGTTATGTTATGCACCCTGATAAATTGACTGTCCGTTGGATCAAAAAAAGTGGGTCAACAAGGTATGATACTATTTTGCCATGGTGTTTGCCTTGTCCCTTCCTCAAGAGAATGTTTGCGCATGATGTTTTTTTTTTGTTGACATAGTATTGATAGCAGCTTTGAACTGTTAGAATAGGTAAGTATGTAAAAATATAAACGATGCCCTGAACCTTCGAATTTCATGTCATGTTGGCATACAATCTAGTCTGAAATATGGGTTTGATATGTATTTCAACATGGACATCAGGATTTTCTCTTGAAAAGGATGCTTAAATCATTCAAAAAATGATAGTAGCCACCTATTGATGCAGTGGCATCTTTTCTGTCTCAACATTATATTAGATATAAATGAGAGATGGGTAACTATGACCTGATACACTTACAGAGAATTTGTCCAACTTCTTCGGTATTGTCCAACTTGATACGTCAATCCATCTGGTTCACACCTTCAGTAGTATGTTTTTTTTTCAATATCTCCGTCTATCCGGTCCACACTTTTTCCAACGGAAAAAAGAAACAAAGAAAAGCAACTGTGAAAGTGAAGATAAGAAATGTATCTGTTGGTTTACATATATGAAATTCTTGCAGAATTCCAAGTTTTGTTTGGTCACTCAAAAGATGATGTTTATTAGCTGCAATGATTGGACTCATTGGGCATCTGATTAAATTGTTTTTCCATTATCAGTAGTGACAGGGAAGGACCTTTCTGTTGATTTTTACACGAAGAACTTGCTGTTGTTGCACTTGAACAAAATTTGTTCAATGCTACTGGGGTTCATTTATGTGGCCTTGAAAAGATGATTATGTCTAGACTTGACATTGCATTTCACATTCTGTAATTTGGACAGGTGAAAACATGGGCTACACTACTTAATACATTCTGCACAAATGGGAAGCTGGAGCTTGAACTCATGTACAAGGTTCAGATCCAGTGCTATGAGGATGCAAAGCTGATGAAGTTGTTCCCAGAAATTGTGAGATCTCTCTATGATTAGGATGTGCTTGCTGAGGATACCATTCTTCTCTGGTTTCGGAAAGGAACAAACCCAAAGGGCAGGTATGTCTTTCTTTTTAATTTTCTGATTGGCTTCTACCATCTTTTTTATATTTATAAAAGTTGAATTATGTTATGGTAATCCAGATACTAGAAAAGGTCGTTCATGATTCATGTTCTAGCAACTATGTGGCCATTCAAAAGAATATGCAGAAGCAGATGAATGAGGCAATAGCATTTCCTGTTACTAAAGAAGGCAGTAGAATGGAGGCAGCTTTAGGCCGGCATATAGAGGAAACTATAAAAGTAGATCCGAAAGCTTTAGGCAGCTTTAGTTAGTGATGAACTGGATTCTGATTGGATTTGTGTAATGTTTATGTTTATCATTTGGAAAAGATAATGGATCCGAAGTACCCAAAAGTTTTTTGATTCAGTGTAATATTTGTGTTGACTATGTGGATCCGAAAATTCGGATCCTCCGATCCTCTTACAATGGATCCGAATTACCTAAAAGTTTTTTGATTCAGTGTAATATTTGTGTTTATTATGTGGATCCGAAAATGATCCATTGGATCCGAAAATTTGGATCCTCCGATCCTCTTACTTATTATAGATTTGTATATAATAAGATCCGAAAATGATCCAAATCCGAAAATTTAAGTTCGGATCCGGATCAGATCCGGATCCGAAATAGTATGCAATTTCGGATCCGGGTCATATTCGGATCTGTTATTAACGGATCCGAATTCGGATCATAAAGGATCCGATCCAGATCCGCCCCGTTTACACCCCTAGTTACAACCGTTTAAGATGAAATAACTCATTCATCTTATTCGGGTCGAATTGATTATTATGTGTCAAGAATAGCATAAGGCTTGAAGTTTTTATTGAACTAGAATAGCAAAAATCTAGGAATATCTTACACGGTCTTATTCTAACTGATTTATTTCAACCGGTTATCACGGTGGTCTGTCAATAGACTTCATTTTTTTTTTTAACTAAGGTTATACTTGCAAGGGGCAAGAGGAGATACTCTACCCCGACCACCTCACAAGAAAATTTTATATATAGTAAGCAAGAGGGGAAAGAAGGAGCGTTGGAGATACAGGGGACAACAAGGTCAAGGGGGAGGGGGGGCATCTTGCTAAGAAAGGGAGGAGCCCGAAGTACAACATGTGGGCAAGGCCCAATAAAGTCCAATAGCGGAAGAACAGAAACGAAGCCCAAGATAACGGGCAAGGTAACACTGAAGTAGAACGCAGAACGTGGTCGCCGGTGACAGTAAGCTTGACCGACGGTTGGGAGCGCGCCTGGGATGGGTCACCCACCCTGTAGACGTGTGCGCATCAGCATGCAAGAGCTCGAACGGGGCTGGCCACGAGGGTGGTGGGGGACCACGCCGGAGCAGCGACGATGAGCCCACCAGAGGGGCAGGCAAGCGAGGAGGGCCGCAGGGCGCTGGGCAGCAGCAGCAGGCACGAGGCCCACGAGTGACTCCTCATCCGAAGCCGAAGGAGCCATCCGCAGGCCGAGAGGCAGCGCCACTAGGAAGGGGACACCAACTGGTGGCAAGGTGGGGGGAGGGGAAGACAGAGCCAAGGGGCTGACGGGAGAAGAGAGACGGAGGGAAAAGGAGGAAAGACAGGGCCAAGAGAGGCAAGAGGGCCGAGTAGAGGCAAGGGCAACTGAAGGGAGATCGATGGGATGAGAGGGGAAGCAAGGGCAGAGACAGGCAGGCCAAGGGGAAGGCGCCGGGAGAGAGGGCAGGGGGAAAGGTAGGAGGGCAGGAGGGACAGACGGGGGGAGGGGGAGTCTGGTCCAAGGGGGCAGGCGACAGAGGAGGAGTAGGAGGAAACAAGGGGGGGGGGGGTAGGGGCAGAGGGAGGGAGAGGAGAGGAGGCTGGGGAAGAGGAAGGCAGCTCCAGGGCAGACGGGGGGGGGGGGGGGGGGAGGGGAGCCAGGACGGCCGGCGACGAAGGAGGAGTAGGGAGCGAAAGAGGGCCAAAGGACGAGAGGCAAGAGAGGGGGGGAGGGGGCCAAGAGAGGGTGGCCGAGGGGGGGAAGAGAAACCAGGGGGGAGGCCAAGGGGAGGAGCAACTGGAGGGAGGGGGAGAAGAGAGAGCAGAAGGACAGACGGGGGGAAGGGATGCCAGGGCCAAGAGGCAGGCGACGACGGTGGAGCAGGAGGGGGCTAAACCAGCATGGAGAGCGAGAGCCGGTGGAGGAGGAGGAATGCCGTCGAGGGGGGGGGGACTGGGGCGAGGGAAAGGGGGGGGGCTGGGGAGGAGGAAGGCAGCGCGAGGGGGGAGCCAGAAGAGGAACAAGGGGAGGTTAGAGGGCAGGAGGGGGGGAGGGGAGCCAGGAAGGCAGGGCGAAGGGGTGGCTAACGGAGGGGGAGCAGAGGGTAGGAGAGGAGGGCTGGCGACGCAGGAGGAGGAGGGGGAGGGCACGGGCGAAGGGGAGGTAACAGCAAGAGCACCCGACGGGAAGAGCAAGGGGCGATGGAGGAGCAGCAAGGGCCGGCGGCCGGCGCAACCGAGGCCAACAGAGGAGCACCAACTGAAGGGTTGCCAGAGAAGCCCAAAAATAGAGTACTGTAATTGTGGAGTGTCCCATCAAAGACAACCGCTGGAGCTGACGTGGCGACGTGACAGGGCACAGTGCGGCAGGAGGACGAAGATGAAAGTCCCGCGGGAGGAGGCATGTAAAGGTCGCCAAAGACGTGTCGAACACCAAGCGGCAGGGAGCGGCCTAGGAAATAGCAAACACACTGGTGGGAGCACCAGAGGGGGCCGGGGGATGAGCGAGCACACTGGAGTGACATGCAGAGGGCACCAGCGCGACAACGGCCGCAGCCGGATGCCCGTCCATACCGCAGGAGCCAGAAGCGGGAGGCAAAACGTGGGCCTGGCAAGACCTTGAGACGCGGAGATGGTGAGAGCATCTCGGCCACCCGGGCCGACGGAGGGAGAAGCCGCGAGGAGGGAGGAGACGCCTCCGCCGGGAACACCATAGGACGACGAGGGGCAAGGTACGAAGGCCCTGCACCATCGCCACCCAACGCAGAAGGGCGAGGAACCCCGTCCGTACGACCTAGCCCGCCCACGGGCCACACACGCGCGAACGAGGGCGTGATACGCGAGCAGGTGTTGGGTCACTTGACTGTCATGGGTTGCATTGACTGTTCAATGCCAATAGACTTCATTCAAGTTAGTTAACATTGTTAAGGTGTTTTTTAAGGCCCCTATCAAACAAAAATAATATACTGTTTTTAATGATCAAATATGACGATCCATCTCTATCACCTAATGTCATCTCCAGATACTAAATCCGTTGGTCGTAGAGCTGGACGTGAAGGTATGCTGGATGGACGGGCAGAAGTCACTCTCTTCCATGATAGCACTCTAATACCAATTAGATTAGAGGTTAGCCGACTGAGTTATAGTTTTTCTTAACTGACGAAATATTTTATTAATTTTTGCAAAACATTCTACATAGAATTACCTTATGTATAGTATGACTAACTTGAAGTATCATTGATTGGTTCTGATCTGCATTCGTCTGACTGGCATGACATGCAAATTCAATAAATATTATGTCCAACTCAAACCAAACAATAAATAGTGTTCCTATAAGGTGATACTTTTGACTTGGAAGCCCTAGTATTTCTCATTCGGGAATGGAATTACTTACTGTTAATAAAAATAACCATGTGGGGGTGTATAAGCGGAAGCAATAAATACTTTGAATCGCGATATCCCAAAACACGGAGGTTCCACAGAGAACGACTACTAGACTCACTCTCACGGACCACGCTCCAAATCCCGTCCTCGTCGGTGATGGGCCTTTCAGAGAAACACGAAGGAGAACCCGATGTTATCCTTCTTCCACCTTTCCACACCAAGTGAATGTACAGAGAAATTGAGAGAGAGAGAGAAATGGAGCTTCACGTGAGAGAGTAGATGACCATCGTCCTGGCTTGGAGGAGTGCAACTCCTTTTATAGGCGAAGGGAGGCATGCGAATAGGCATTCATTCTCACAGCAATGCATGCGAATAGACGTGCAAATGGATGCTTGTTTGTTCCCATGATGCTCCTCTTCAGTGGCAACGCACGCACCGTGCGCCCCTTCCCCTTCCTATTCATCATCTCCCACTTGCCCAGCGAAGGACAGCTACAAAAACTCTCTTTATTCTTGCTTCTTTTACTATGTCATATAGGAAATATGTGCGACCTCACGAAAAAACTCTTATTCATAAGAGTAACGAACTGTTAAGTTATCATCAAAACTAACAGACACCTTAACATTACATATATCGTAGCACTCTAGATAATCTCATATACACCTAATTTAACATTCTAAATCTCTCGAATAACCAGCAGTGTTAAATCTCAAAAGTCGCGTGCTAATGACTATTATCACAAAGTCAACAGTCCCTAGTTGAGTATGTGCCACAAAATATGGTGTAATATACAGAAGTCTTCCCTAAGTTCTCGTGTCAATCCAATTGGTCCGAACCGCTTTCCTAGACATGTCCCACTAGACTGTATCAACTATAGTCCTAAGGTGCATGTTAAAGTAGCGACGTCAAACTTCTTTTTCATTGCATAACCCCTAATTCACCAAGGGTACGAAGGAGATCAACAAAATATGATTTAGGAGCTCACACAATAATGAAGCAACTCACTTATGGTTGCATATAGCACATGCGGTATAAAATGCACGTTGTGATGTTCTTCCAGCAACATAGACGGTCCCGTAAAATTTGCTTGATCAAATCAGTTTTGCAATCCATCCCCGTATATTCTGCCACTGCAACATGTCTTCCTAAATCAATCATCAGCGCCATGGAAAGGCTATTTGCAAACTTCTAATGGGGCAGTCTGGATGATCAGCCAAAACGACATTGGGGCGCTTGGCAGGCAAGCTCCAAGCATATCTAAGAGGGTGGGTTGGGGATCGGGAGTATGCATGAGGTGCAGGTCGCCATGGTCATGAAGCAGATCTGGTGTATTCTTCATGGGTCTTCCATGCATACGGTCTGCGTATGCTCAGTCCAAATAAATGAAAGGTCACCTTCTTGACATGGCCAAGCCTTTTCCAGCTGGTGTTTGGCGAGATGGATTTCCTCGTGATGCCGCATCTATAGACTTTCTCAAGGGATGCATGGTATGGCAATGGCCCCCTTCTTCAACTCTACTCTTTTCTGGATGGTTATCCGACTATTTCTCTTCAAGTGGCTTTGAATAACCTACAGCATCCGGTGTGGTCGCATGTAACCGTTCCTCCAGCTATCATTGATCAGCTTCAGCAAACGGTGACCTCTGGCGGACAGGATGAGCGTGTGTGGAGCTGCACCACCGATGATGGTAATTCTTCTATAAAATCTGCATATGACTATATCAGAGCCCCGG
Source organism: Amorphophallus konjac (assembly GCA_022559845.1). NCBI lineage: Eukaryota > Viridiplantae > Streptophyta > Magnoliopsida > Alismatales > Araceae > Amorphophallus > Amorphophallus konjac. The sequence continues at coordinate 106,164,245 of CM040121.1, forward strand.
GTGTCCAGAGAGCGACCAGTTCTAAGATTTGGAATCCTCATTTCATGCCCAGAGCCTCTAACTTTGTATGAAGCTCCTTCATTTTGCAGTTCCGGTGGATGATTTGGTTTAGAAGTGCGGCATTAATATCCCTTCCAAATGCTCTTGCTGCACCCCTTGATCACAGATGCAGTAACAATGGTTCCATTGTTAATTTTTGCTGGGATATTACCAAGTACTCGGGATGTTAATAATTCTTTTGGAGTATTGGCGACGACCCTCACGTTGAATTCACAAAACCACAGTGTTGAGATACACGGGCCCAGTCATGTTTGAATCCACAAAATCGCAGTGTTGATATACAGGCTCATGATCATAAGCACATGAACCACAACTCATTTAATTAATACGGGACTAACCATTGTTAATTTTTGCTGGGATATTACCAAGTACTCGGATGTTAATAATTCTTTTGGAGTATTGGCAATGACCCTCAATCCACAAAATCGCAGTGTTGAGATACACAGACTCATGGTCATAAGCACATGAACCACAACTTATTTAATCAATACAGGACTATTGCCCAGGGGATCACAACTTATTTAATCAATACATGACTATTGCTCAGGGGACTATACCCAAATTCTAACACTCCCCCTCACAACCAGTCAAGATGGACTGTGGACATTAATTGGGTGGAGGGAGTTGGGTCATTTGACCTGCTCTGATACTATGTTGAATTCATAAAACCGCAGTGTTAAGATAGACATGTCCAGAGTTATAAGCACATGAACCATAACTCATTTAATCAATATGAGACTATTACCTAGAGGACTATGCCCAAATTCTAACATCTCATTGTGTGGAAAATTTGCAAGCCTAGATGTGCCGCCAGGTATGATAACAAGAAGGTGAACTCACGTCTTGTCAAAGTCCCAATTGTGGAACAGATGCAATGCATGATGCATCGGGTTCAGTTTCACAGGCCCCCCACCAATTATCAAATTGCTGCTGTGGAAGCCATTTGATTGCAGTACATGATTGAATGTAAACGACCCGTGATCGTTAGATGGCTGTCGCCCACTTTGGACTTTGCTCTCAATGTTGATGGTGCATCGAAGGGCAATTCTGGCCATGTTGCAGGCGGTGGTTGCATTAGAGACAAGCAAGGCACCATCCACTTTGGGTTTGCTTACTTCTACGGTGACGGTACCAACTTAGTGGTAGAAGCTCGCTCTGTCACAACCTGAGTTTTTGGATCCAGTATCTGTGGATTTTGAAGTGTGGAAATCTTAAATTGTGTTTTTTAATTAAAATGAAAATTCTGAACATTGGGTGTTCGGATCCCCTAATATGAGATAATAATTTATTTTCGGGTCTCGTGACGTAACTGTCGAGTTACGCATTTTCTGAGAATTGTCGGGTTAAAATGTGAGAATTTCCTCATTTTTAAAATTTTTAAAGCTAATGAAAAAGAAAAAAAATGATAAAACCATTATAAAAACCCCCCACCCCATCTCTCTTTCTCATTCTCTCATTCTCTCTTCTCTCTCTCTCTCTCTCTCTCTCGTTTCTCTTCCTCTCTCCCACTTTTCTCACTCTCTCCCTCTCCTTCACTCCCCGGCACCCGACGGTGGCGTGGAGACGAGGTGGTGGACGAGATGGGTGACATGCGGTGTGGACTAGAGCAAGAGTCAGGCGGTGGAGCGGGGCAGAGGGTTCTGCGGAGTTCGCGAACCGGCCACGACGATTTTATCATTTTCCTGAGGATCCGCTATTTCTAGCATAGTAAAGCGTTGTATAACGTAAGGGGACAAATCCCGGACCCATGTTGGTTAAATTCCCGTAATTTCATGCCACGGTGAGGCCGAGAGTGATTTGTTTTAAGTTCTGGGGAGAATAGCATGTTTTGGGGTGAGTGGCACTTTCCGCCGAATCTGGCAGCGTTTCCTTGTTTATTTGCGTGGTTTGCATGGTTTGGATGGGGGGGAGAGTTCCCTGATGTTTTCCCCCACAATTGGGGCAAATGGGGCTTACTTCGGGGCCCTATGGCCAGTTTCGGACCGAAATCGGTCAACCGACGCATGGGGTCGGTTGACCACTGAGCTACATGTGCAGAATAGAGCACAGAAGGGCCTACTGGGAAATTCAGTCGACCATTCTTTTGAAGATCGGTCGACCGTTCGTGGTGGCCGATCGTTCATTCAGAGAGAACGGTTGACCGTTCCTTTGCTCGGGCAAACTACCCTTCCAGGTCGATCAACCTGTGCAGGGTCTGGTCGACCGCCCTGCTGGGTCAGTCGACCAACCCAAGGGGCAGGCCGACCAATGTGTTGGCCGGTCACCCCTTGTCCCGTGAATATTCCAGACACCTTCGTGATCCAGATTAGTGTTTTTTTAGTGCCCATGGGTGCCGTAGAGTCTCGTATAACATGCCATGTAATCTTGTGTGTTTAGATGGTCTTGGGGTGCCCGACGAGGGCTATTCCCATGTGGCTTGGGTGTCCGCAAAGAGTCGTTCTTGCGTGAATTGGTAGGCCGGTATTTGCTAGTTCCATCGTCTGGCATGTGACTCGGCCTGGGGCCGATTTATCCCATGGTTCAGGTGTGTGTGTGTGTGTGTGGGAAACCCTTCGCAACCATATCGACACATGGTGACTCGACCTAGCGAGAACACGAAAGCCCGGAACACATGGGGTCACCCGGACCTCCAAGACCCACGGGCACACTAATCGAGGTAACAATACTTCTAGACACCCCAAGACATGAACACGGAACCCACGGGGTGTCCGGGACATCCACAAAACAGAAGGTCGACCACTGGGTCACAACAGGGTCGACCGGGGGTCAATACAACGCAAACAGAACACGACTAACATGGAAAACCAAGTGGCGGTCCTCCCTGGACCGTCAAATCAAATGGCGGCCCTCTCAGGACCGCAAACCCAGCTAAGCGGTCCACTCTAGACTGCTTCCCGCGAGGGACACCAGGAAAAGAAACGGTCCTCCCCAAGACCGCGAGCCCCCAGTGGCGATCCTGGCCTGACCGCTAGCATCACTTAGCGGTCAGCCGCAAGGCCGCTACTATACAGGGATCCAAACGATGAAGTAGCGGCTAGCCCCTGGCTGCTAGCACTAGAAAGACGATCATGCCTGGACCGATACCACTAAGTAGCGGTCCATCGCAAGACCGCCAAGCCGAACAGACATAACGGAGCAAGTGGCGGCTCCCAGAGGACCGCCAGGGATAGTGGCGGTCTCTGGTACGACCGCTACTTGCTTGCAAACCCGAAAACAACGAACTCGGTGGAAAACTCCATTCAACGTCCCGTTCACACCCATGTGAAGGAAAAAATAAGGGGAAATCATTCCCCAACCTCTCTAGCACCGAGAGGACCCATTTAAACCCCAAAAATACGATCAAAATATAAAATCCGGATCACAACACAAAATCATGCATTTATACCTCGGCGGAGAAATAAACCCTCTCGGCTTGCCTCGGGACTACAAAACTCGCGAGAAATGAAGTACACAAGCTAGGGAACCATCCTCCTACCTCCACCGAAGATTCCGCGTACCGAGGACGCCGATCCATCAAGAAAATGCCGTTTAAACCCTCTCCGGCTCGCGATCCCACGAACCGCCTCCACCATCGTGATCCTCGTCCCGTGCCCGTCACTCCACGCCCCACGAGCATCGCCGCCCCGCCCTCGCAGCCTCCGTCGGCCGCCTGGAGTGAGAGGGGAGAGGAGAGAGCGTGATAGAAGAGAGAGAGAGAGGGAGAGAAATGAGAGATGGGGAGAGAGAAAAGGGGTTGGGTTTATATAGAAAATTCAGAATTTTTAGAAAATACAAAAAATAGGAAAAAATACTCACCACGATCCTCGAAAAATACACAACGCGCTGGTAACGTCCTGGAGTCGGAGAATGCAATGGTTCATCCTACACGAGGTTCCGAAGGTTTGGCAGATAAAAATACGTGTGAACCGCAAAATTCAATCCGGGACCCATAAAAACGATCCGAAACTCACAAATTCTGATCCGAACAATATCCGAAAACCCCGAGACATTACACCCGTAGTCTACCCAACATATATAACACCTGATATTTTGAGGTCAGTTTCTTAGGAGAGGTCCCTCCTTGAAGTTTCATCATTTATTTTGCTCTTGCTCCATTGTCACCCCCCCTTAACTCTGTAGGAGAGCCTCCCTAGTCTGAGTTAATCCCAATAGAACCTTAACAGGTGGCCCATCAAGTTTTAACCCTTATCCGGCGGCATTTTGGCCCTTTATATCCGGTGGCGCCTTCGCCCTTCATATCCGGTGGGCTTTCATGCCTCCATATCCGGTGCCGCCCCCGCCTTCACATTTGTCGCGCCTTCGCCCTTCATATCCGGTGGCCCTCCCCGCCTTCATACCCGGTGGCATCCCCATCTACATATCCGATGACCCCCCCTTTTCTGTTAACCTATATCCGGTGGCGCCCCAACCTCTCTTATCCGGTGGCCCGTGCAAGGTCATTATCCGGTGGCTTCCGTTTTTCTTTATCCAGTGGCCTCCCATGGTCCCTGTTAACCGGTGACCCCTTTCACGTTTCAAACTCTCTCTTACCCGATTCTACACCGTGTCTTAATGCGATCATTTTGAGTGTTTCCGCCTCAGTGGGCACTCCTACTTTTCAGGGGCCGTCTCGAACTTGTCCATGGATACGTACCCGCTTCACTCCCCCCAACACCCGGGTCTAGGGGAGATACTGCCGAATTTTCGCCAGACTAATACCATCTAAAAATACAAAAGGAAGCAACAAACAAAAGCGACCAATAACAGTACGAAGCTCCTGCTGAAACAAAAGGATTGTAGAGGACACAAAGAAATTGAACATGAACGCCATCATAATGGACTGCCGAACATGACCCCGAACATGATCTATATGAACAAAAAGGAAATCAATTAAAGCTCCTCATGTGCATTTCATGAATAAAAGAGATCCCTTCACATGCATATAATCACATCATTTCATTTCATGTGTGCTTGTGTGTTACGACCCTACGGTATATGAAATGGTGACGTGTGGAAGGTCGGGTCACTTCCGACTGAAAGCCGCCACATGCGTGAGTGAAACACTCCGTCTCGTATCGGGGTTCGATCCCACGAACCCAATTCAACCTCGTGCATGCTTGAAGTCGTGGGCGATCGCATGCCACCTCTAAATTAAAACCTCTCGCACGCATTCAACATGCATCTTAGCTCCGACCATCCCCCTAAGTGAAAGGAACAAAGAGAAAAAAATGTGAAGAGACCTAGGGAGTGCAGCAGCAGGTTTTGGTCGACCGAAGTAAAACTTTCGGTCAACCGGTCTTGGGCTGGGTCGACGTACTGAGCAGTCGTCGACCCAGCCGGCGGGTCCCTGCTCCCTGGGAGGTTCGGTCGACCGACTTCCCGGTCCGGTCGACCGAACTCTCCCCTGTTTCAAAAAGCATAATGATAATAATAAATATTTAATGAAAACGATAGCTATGAATGGCAATAATAATAATAATAATAATAATAATAATAATAATAATAATCAAGAGAAAGGGGCCATGATAATGCAATCAGAAATTTGATAAAGAACATATGAATGGAATCGAATCCACACCCAAATGGAATTAAAGCTAACAAGATATAACGCTATAACCCACATATGCTAATGTGCATTTCGGAGATTTCCACCTCCTCCTGGACCCTAGACGCGGGAACATCAATGATGCCCCTGTAGGCCGGGCTTAGACTTTGGGGACCATCCCCATCATGGTCACGGCTCAACCTTTCTTCGGGCCAATATCCCCTTTGAGACCTGGCCCACCCTCGTGTTGGATATTAAACGTGCCGTATACTCGACAAACATTCGCACGGGTTTATCTCCGTCTCCGTCATGCTTTCAATACGGACTATCATCCGAAAATAAAATGATCAATGAGTGACCGACACGGTTTGAATGCTCGTACCCTCCACACGAGGCTTTTAACATAATTTAAGATTTTCTTTACCTCGTCCTATTAGTTTCTTTCTAGGCCGTAGGGCCCATTATGCTGGCGTTTAATCAAGGGTGTTCTCCCCTCCGGGGAGTTGTAATTAACGCCGTGACCTTTATGGCACAACGGATTTTGGTCCCGACCCGAACTCCACTTTCGTCTGATCAGTCAGACGGTGCGCACCAAGGGCTCCCTCGGAGCCCGAGTAGACCGTCGTACACGTGACTGGCACGCCCACGCACTAAATAGACCGATAAACGAAATAAACAGATAAATAATAGAAATACAATTATAAGATGAATTTTAGTGCGTCCATAGCATATCGAAGAGTCGCCATCCCTAGGAGGCTTTAATACGGGTGCCCCGGATGCCAGATGACTCTCCAGTAACTAGACATATTCCCCGCTATTACATGCCACGTCTCTGGCAGTGACGAGGCCATACCTGCTATGCCATGATTCTTGCCTCATGACCACAATTCTAGGTTGAGCAGGAGCACTGCAGGAAACTCCTCCCACGATCAAGGGGGCGTTACCCTACGACTCAAATCTTTTCCCATTAAAGAACGGATGCCATCTCCTGGACGACCTATAAATAGGCCGTCGAACACACGAAGAAGGGGGACACGGACAGAGACACACCCAGAGATACGCCCACACGCAGAGACAGGCAGAGATCCAAACATTGGGAACTAACCAGACACACAGAGGGAGAAAGGCAAGCTTCCGAGCACATCCTCCGCCCAACGAACACTCGTCATGCACTCGCCGGAAGCAGCGAGCACTTTTGGGAATCAAGCCCTTACCTATAGGATTGTATGCTCTGCACTCTCTCTCTCTCTCTCTCTCTCTTTCTCTCCCCTGTCGCTCTTTTCGTCTGCTCAACTCTAACTTAAGCATCGGAGGGTTATCCCCTGGGATAACGCTCGAGACTCCTTATGACGTCACTTTTTTAGTGCTTGCAGATTTTCACGGATGATTGAATATCCTCTCCTAACCAAATAAATCTTAAAAATATGATACGAGACCCGATAAACTATTTTCTCTCCTCTACATATCTAAGTTCACAGTAGAGTGAATTTCACGTTGTGATGTTCTTAGCACACAAAATGGACTTTGATAATGTTAGTACTACCCTGAGAATGTAAAACAATATTATTTTGCGGGTCAAGATAAATTCCCATTGTTTCTCATCAATGATGTTCACGTCCAATTGATATTGTTCATATCGATAAACCTGAAATCATTGGATAACCAAAAATGATAATATTCCATCAACAATATTATAAGCCCACGTCACATCAGGTGATTTGTTGGCCTTTCGTCATCTTTCTGTTAGTCAAAGAAACAAAGAAAAAATGTGGCCGGTGGAGCTACGTAGGACCTGCAGACGAACAGTCAAAAGTTATTAGTACCAGTGCTAACCAGAAGAGAGCTCAGCCACCAAACAAGATTGAACAGCGTTGTTCTTAGCATAGCGACAATCGGGAGATGAATAAATTGAGGGCATGTAAAGCTGACGGAGACGTGATTAATTAAGGGCTTAAATTACCCATTAATCCTCTCACCTTGTCGGCCTGATGGAGAAAGACCAGTTTAGCGTCTAGAAGGTTCAATCTGTTTGTGTTGTATTTTGTTATAGAATTTTCAGATTTTATAGTCCTTTTAATTCAGTTAATTTTGGAGAGAAAAAAAACTCTTTACAATCTGCCTGTTTAGTTAACAAGAGTCTAAGAATCTCATTTTTATTTGAAAAGACATTTTTAAATTTTAGGGGTGTTTATCAGATGACTTAAGATTTCGAAAATTTTAACTTAATAGATAATTAGGAGGACTGATTTCTAAGTAATGTTAGTTGTAGAGGTTAATTGTCGAAGATCCTCCTCTCTCTCTCTCTCTCTCTCTCTCTCTCTCTCTCTCTCTCTCTCTCTCTCTCTCTCCTGCAAGGTGCCGTGGCCATATTGGTGACCGGAATCTAACGATTACGCACTGCATCGGCGCCTCATCATTACCCACATAGAATCCACAATCTTTTATTGGGTAAGGTAATGACTAATTGTTCAGGCATCCTCCTAAGAAATATGCCTACAAAAGTATCCTTCTGGGATATAACTGCCACCGACTGCCTTTGGTTAGCTTCCAAAGCATCCGAAACACAGAGAGAGAGAGAGAGAGATTTACATATAAGTTAGTTCAATCTTACTTAACTACGTATTAATTCCTCCAATCTTGAGACATGTATATAAGTCCCTAGGTAGATGAATAAGCACTTGTCATTCGTTCCATTCAACGAAAGTTAATCGGACTCTAGTTAACTTGACACAGGTGATCAAATGACAAAAATGCCCCTAATTAAGGGGGGGGAGAGAGAGAGAGCATCTGGCGGGGGGAGGTGGTAGTACTGGGGGCGTCTAGCGATGGGTGGCTGTAGAGGGGGGCATTCGACAGTGGGGGGGAGGGGGTTGCAGGGGGGGCCAGCGGTGGGCGAGGGGGTTGTAGAGGGGGGCATCCGATGGTGGGCAGAAGGGAGTCGTAGTGGAAGGGCGTCGAGCAATGGGGGGGGGGGGGTCCCTGGCCTTCTTTACAACCTCGCCCCTACTGGTACCAACGCTAAGCTCACTAGCACACAGCACCACCTCCCACTTGACGTCATACTTGTCCAAGGAGTTGTCCTAGCAAAACTCGGCCTCCTCATCGATGTTGTTGAGGCTGCCGGGGTAGATGAGCTGATGTTGCCTTAACGGGAAGCTGTTGGGATGGTAGAGGAACTCGGCGTCAAGCTTGACATTGTTGGCCAGCTTCACGACCACCCTCACCACCATGTTGACAGTGCTCGCCCCTCATTGCTGATGCTGCCAGTATCTGACCCAGAGTTCTCGACGGAGCAGCTCACGGAGATCCCTTTCTCCATCGCCCACAGTGTGGCCACATCGATGTTGTCCTCGTAGAATGGCTTAGCCGAGAAGTTCATAATGTACGAAATCACTTTGATGCCATCGGTGATGGCCTTGTCCATGCCGCAAAACACGTCCTTCACGTCTCAGAAGAGGAAGCACAACTTGCACATGACAATGCACACGCACAGCCCCACACCAGTGGCAGTGCCTTTGTCCTTACCAAGTACGGTGACACCATTGATGAAGACCCCGATCGCGATGCTCACCCGTGTGCATCCCATGCCCGTTGTCGCCGATCGGCGAGGCCAATGCATCACTTCCACTGTCCGAAGATTCGGGCATTGATTATCTTGTTGTTGCACTAAGTGGCATTTAAGAAGCTGCAACGACCCTTCCACTTCTTTGGTGACACCAGCATCCTGGCATCGGAGAAGGAGTTGGTGGGGATGATGCCGATGTCGAGCATCCTGATGATGACATCTTCACCGTAGTTGGAATGGCTCCACGGGCCGGAATTTCCAGATAGACCCAGAACTGCCACGTGTACATTGTTTGTGAGTGCCCTAGTTGGGATGCAGAGGGGGGCATCCGACGGTGGGGGGAGGGGGGTTGCAGTGAGGGGGCATCCGACGGTGGGTGAGGGGGTTGTAGAGGGGGGAGTTCGATAGTAGGGTGTTGTGGATCGAGTCATTCATAATCCAATAGATCTCCCTCTCACACCATCATTGGGCCACAAGGAGGTTGCTAGTCGGTTGTCGGACCTCCCAGGGTGGCACCCGGGACTTTTGGGTTGTTGGCCTACGTCGGTGGGAGCCTCTTCATGCTGTGGCGGCAACGAATTCATCAAGCGGCTAGGGTTTTCTCATTAGGGCGGTGGTCCATGGCGCACCACTTCCATTTGAGAGAGAGAGAGAGAGTAGGGGGCAGATATTGAGGAAGGACGATTTATACATTTTCTATACTATGTCACATTCAAGATGAATATTCTATGAAAAATTATTTTTTGATGGCCATCAACGACATGGACTTTTTTGTAATGGTTAGAAGAGTGTAGGGGTTTATATGCACATCTCATGATTGGAGGGACAATAAGTAATTAGGTAAGATTGGAGAGACAATAAGTTTCCAGTCAAGTATGAAAAATTGAAAATGATAAGATGCTTCAAGATATGCTTATGCTCCCCTATGTGCAAGTTATGTTTATGATGCTCAGTTACGTTCGCAAATCATATTGAAAGTTTTCGTTCTTGCCATGATATCTACGGTTATCATGTCTAACTTTCGTGTTTTTTTCCTTGGGCTCATCAGCCTTAGATGGTGATATGAGACTCCCTCATTTCTGATCCACCTAAACTTATCTGATTTAGACTTCACCTAAGCATTCAAGTTTTACCATATTCGAAATAGTTGCACTTATTTATAATTGTATCATAAGTATGGATAAGATGGCATGACCTGCAGACAAGATGTGAATAAATATTTTTGTTGGCGGACGACCATTATGTTGGTGTTAAGAGTCCTACTGAGTCTCGTACTTGGCCTGTTGCGTAACCTATTTTTTTGTGCTGAGTTGAGAGGAGGTCTAGTGGCCGAGTAGTGCAGGTCAGAAATTTGGGCAACGTTGTGAGAGCATGGAGTTTGTAAGTGTGGAGCTTGTGTTTGTTGGCTGGCTGTGCATAACTACCCTATTTTGTTGCCCTTACGGGCCTATGTACGAAGACACTCTTATAATAAATTATGGATCATGAATGGGAAATAGTCATTGTTTATTTTCTCTTCATAATGTGTGATTATTGATGGATGCCTTTATGTTGTAGAATGCTCATGATGCTACTATTCTTTAGTGGGCCGTGACATAGAGAGAGAGTATAGGGACATCAAATGATGAAAATGCCCCTAGAGAGAGAGGGAGAGAGAGAGAGAGAGCACAAGGGACATCTGACAGGGGAGCGAGGTTGTAGTGGGGGGAGTCCAACAGTGGGTGGTTACAAGTAAGGCTGTCAATGGGCCGGGCTGGCCCGACAGGCCCGCGGGCCTGACTCGATTTCAGACCGTGCGCAAGATCTTTTTCTGCACGCGGATTTTTAGTCGGGCCTAAAAGCCTAGCTCGACTAGGTCCGCGGGCTGGACTTGGGCTTTGAGTTCGGCCCGCGGGCTAGCCCGGCCCGTTCTTTTTTTTATTCTCACTTCAAATTTTAAAAATTAATTAGTTAAAATTATGTTATTTTACTTAATTAGAAATTTTAAAACTCTCTTTTCATACAAATTATGTAATTAATATCAAATTTTTAATTAATTTAGTAAGATTATAAATTTCATATTATTAAATATATTAATTTTTATTATTTTTATTATTTTATTTATGTTGTCGGGCCGAGCCTTAGTCGGACTTTATAATTTTTAAATAGTGTCAGGCCTGACCCGGCCCGGTCAGACATAAGTCGTGCCCGGGCCGAGCTCGGACTTTAATATTGACAAGTCGGGCTCAGGTCGGACCGACCAAAGCTCGACCCGGGCCCGACCCATTGACAGCCCTAGTTGCAAGGTGGGGATCTGACACTGGGGGGAGAGGGGTTGCAAGAGGGGTCCAATGGTGGAGGAGGGGGTTATAGAGGTGGGGGCAATCGACGGTGGGGGGAGGGGGGTTGCAGGGGGGTGTCGAGTAGTGGGGGGACGGGGGTTGCAGGGGGTGTCGAGTAGTGGGGGAAGGGGTTGTAGGGGGGTGGCCTTCTTTACAACCTCACCCCTGCTGGTACCAATGCCGAGCTCACAAACACAAAACACCACCTTCCACTTGATGTTGTACTTGTCCTGAGAGCCGTCCTAGCAGAACTCAGCCTCCTCGTCGATGCTGTTGAGACCACCGGGGTAGATGAGTTGTTGTTGCCTCGATGGGAAGTTGCTGGGCTAGTAGAGGGACTTAGCGTCAAGCTTGACGCCATTGCCCAGCTTCACAATCGCCCTCACTACCCTGTTGACGGTGCTCATCCCCATAGTTATCGCCCAGGGTTAGTCGTTGCTGACATTGCAAGCATCCGACTCGACGTTCCCTACAGAGCAGTTCACATAGATCCTTTTCTTCTCCACCCACAATGCGGCCCCAGCGATGTTGTCCTCGTAGAACATCTTAGTCGAGAAGTTCACAGTGTAGGCAATCACTTCAATGCCATCGACGATGGCCCGGTCCATGCCACGAAGCATGTCCTTCTCATCTCAGAAGAGATGCACACCTTGTACGCGGCAATATGCACGCGCAGTGCCACACCGCTAGTAGTGCCTTTGTCCTTACCGAGGATGATGACACCATTGATGAAGACCCCAACCATGATGTTCGACGTGTGCTTCCCGTGCCCGTCGTTGCCGATTGGCAAGGCCAACACATCGCTTCCACTGTCTGAAGATCCTGACACCGATTATCTTGCTATTGCACTGCATGGCATTCAAGAAGCTGCAACTGCCCTTCCACTTCTTCGGCAACACCAGCATCCTGGCGTCAGAGAAGGACAGGTGGGTGGGGATGATGCCGATGCCGAGCATCCCGATGATGACGTCCTCGTCATAGTTGGACCAGCTCCACCGGCCGACATTTCCAGATAGACACAGGAACTTTAGCGTATAGGTTGTTTGTAGGTGCCCTAGCTAGGAGGCAGAGGGGGGGCATCCGACGGTGGTGGGAGGGGGGTTGCAGTGGGGGGTGTTCAGCGGTGGGTGAGCGGGTTGCAGAGGAGGGGAGTTCGGTGGTGGGGTGTTGCAAATCGATTCATTCATAATACAACAAACCTCTCTCTCACACCTCTGTTGGGCCACAAGGAGGTTGCCCGTCGTTGTCAGAGCTCCCATGGTGGTGCCTGGGACTTTTGGGTTGTTGGCCAACACCGATGGGAGCCGCTCCATATCGTGGCAGCTGCAGACTCATCAGGCAGCTAGGGTTTTCTCACCGGTGTAGTGGTCCATTTGAGAGAGAGAGAGAGAGTATAGGACCCACATTGAGGAAGAGCACCTTAGACATTTTCTATACTATGTCACATTCAAGATGGGATATTCCTTTTTTGACGGCCATCAATTGCATGGATTTTTTTGTAAGAGTTAGAAGATTGTAGGGTTTTAGATGTACCCCTTAAGATTGGAGGGATAATAAGTAATTAGTTAAGATTGGGGGGGCTTATATGTAAAAGTCCCATATATTTATTAAGACAAGCTTTAAGGGTTAGTTGTATATATACCCTCCTAAGAAATGTAATTATAAAACTATCCTTTGCATGTATAAAGACTCCACACTAACCTTCGAAGAATGGCATTCCTGGTGCCTTGCGTCAATGCAGTCTTGGCGATGCTGACGTCTAGGCGAGGGATACGTAGAGCCTCTTTGTAAAAGAGGGCAACGAAGTCTCACAAGAGTTCTCATGGCCCTACTTTATGGTAAGGAGGCTCATAGCAGACCTGACATGTTTTTTGCAACCGAGGAAGTTTTCTTTGAACATCTTCTTCAGCTACTGGAAGGAGGTTATGGTACCTGCGAGTAGTGACTCAAACCAGATCCGCATGTTCTCCCGCAAGGTGGTGACGAACATCAAACACTTCACCTCGTTCGAGGTCCAGTGAAATACTAGGTTGGACTTGAAGCTCTACATGTGTTCGGCGGGGTCAGTAGTGCCGTTGTATGAGGTAAACGTAGGCAATTGGAACTTCGAAGGAATAGATGACTCCATGATCTCCGGGAGAAGGGCGCATGAAAGTAAGAGTCGTCATCGATTAGCCCCTTGGTCCACGTCGCCTAGAGGATGTCGTCTAGGTAGCGGACCTTACTTCGAGCTCATGCTAGACCTCCTCATAGCGTCGTAGCCGCTGTGCCATCTCTGGGTTGGAGTGCAGCGGGTTGGCGGGACGTCGGGAAGGTTGATTGCGTAGGCCAAGGGAGTGCGCGGGAGAGAAGAGTGAAGGTTCGCACACCCACTGGGGGAGTACCGTCGGAGTGAGATCCTGCTCTGCCTGCCAATTGAGGAGGCCTTGATATGCCTCTGTCAGCGCCTGTATCTGACGACGCATCTCTGTCAACTCGTTCATAGTGGGATCTTGCGGAGGGCGGTTGCGAGACGGGTGAGAGGAGGAAGAAGCTTCCTGAGAAGCCCGTCGAGAGGTTGGAGCTCCCTGACGGTTGTTAGTGTTGCGGTAGTTCCCATGAGGTGCCATGGCTCTCTGTTCTTTCCCACAGACGGCGCCAAAAAATGTAGAGGCTGAAAAATGTCTCATTTGCCTCATATTACACCTTTAAGATTTATTTGTTGGGGAAGAACTGCCGACGACCCTGAGGAAACCTGCAAGCATTAGATAGAATGTCAGAAGGAGCTATGGGAGTGATCCCAGGAGACAACCCTTCGATACTTAAGTCAGTAACCAGCGAGAGGAACAAAAAGAAAGTTAGGGAAAGAAAGAGAACTTGTAGAATGGAGACAAAACGTATAGATTGCTCGGAGGGGAGGAATGCGCTCAGAGAGACAAACAATGCTCGGAGGAGGACCCTCAATCAGCCTTCTCTATACCACTTGCCCACTATGCCATGTAGCCTCTGCCTGGGATCGTCTCTCTCTTTGCCTATTGCTCTACGGGTGTTCCTCTCTCTATGTGGGTGTCTCTACGATTCTCTACTCCTTCCTGTAGGTTCGACGGGGGACCTATTGATACCAGTCGCGGTAGGGTTGCTTCTTCCCTGGTTTAGCAACGACGTGGTTAGTGGAGTGGTGTCCTGTTTGATCGTGGGGGTCCTCTGTCGCCCACTCGCCTGCTCCCTAAGGAAGGATAGAGTGGCGGGCATCTCAACCACTGAGCGCGATACAGAGCTCGTCGGCATAAGTCCCGTAATGACAACTTCAACGTTCGTCCGTTGACGAGTCTTACAACGTCTGGAGAGCACGAGCACGGGGGTCACGCCTATGGGCTGGCCGCGCATCGATGGGCTTCACCTGGGCCGTGCTTCAAGGTCGTTGATTGGCTAGAGAGGGCTGCTACGGGCCAAGCTACTTTGGACCACATTGGGACTAGCATTATTGGGTCGTGATGGGTCTGACCTATTTTTTCTTCCTCAGTTGCATATATTCCCTCCTAAGAAATGTAATTACAAAACTATCCTTTGCACGTATAAAGACCCCACGCGAAGCAGAGGAGTTCCATTCGATCGATTGAGAGAAATGTCATAGTTGGTCATTCAATCATGGAGTCAGGCATGAATAACTTATGTTTGGTGTCTCACAATTTAAAAATACTAGAATGTCATAGTTGGTCATTCAATCATGAAGTCGACATGAATAACATATTCTTTTTGTCATCTGATTTTTAAATCAAACAACGAAAATAAGAATGTGACAAAAAATGATGATATAAAAGATAGTCATAGCTCTTATCTGCAACGCAGGGGTCATGATCCAGATGATTCTCTATCAATCTGCATCACTATTCAGCTTTGCCTCGTCCTTGTAGTGGTAAGATTATACAAACAAAAGCTTGACTTTTGTGGCCAAACAGTCTTGATTGGGGCTTGTGTGTCTATGTACGAGTATAATAACAATCAAAAGGGCAGTAAGTAAGCAAAGCTTTGACCCATCACAGAATGGAACAGTGTTCTCCTTAGCTTCCAGGCATTGGAAGGTGACTGATCGAGATAAGAACAAGTTGAAGCCACTTATATAGCACCGGAATTTCCGACTTGTTACTAAGGGTGCGTTGGGAGTGATTTTTAGGCGGTGACTTTTGACTTTAGAAGTCACACTGAAAAGTCAAAACAAATGAGTTACTGTTATATCAAACTTTTTCCAAAATCACTTTTTGATTTTAGAGAGATATAAGAATAAAAAATCATCTTTTGAAAAGCAAAAAAAACACGTACAGATGAGTCTCTTCTCTCTTCTCTCTCTAGAGATTTTTTTCAAAAAAATCAAAACCACCCACATTAATTATCAAACGTGTCCCAAGACTCTATATTGTACTCATTAATGTATAATCATGGTGGGGCAGCTGGTAGAGACATGAACAATTAAGAGCCTAATCACAGAGCAGACACTGATCGTCCGATTAGTATCCTTAAATTTGGATAACAGGTTCCAAGATCATCAGGTTTGGCACATGAATGATCTTTTGTATCAGGCCGTGTGATCAATCAGATTTCTTTCTCCATGATGGTTCCAAACTAAAACATTGCCTAAGTAGGTGGAAAATGGTTATTATGGAGAAATATCCTCACTGGGAGAAAAAAATATACACATATATTGAGTTGCTCAGATTTGAACAATGCAATGAGAGAGGGCCTTTAAATAATTGGCTAACCGAGTCATTTGACAAGAAAGACTAATTAAGAACTTAGTTTATGTAGTCATCTCATGTTGCAAACTCATTGCATCCCATCAATTGGAAAGTGTGAGATGTGAGATTAAGTGATTGGACTGTTTAAACTAAATGATAGACCCACAAAACTAGCCTAACTATTACAGCATGACCTAAATTAGATGAAATCAATCTTGAATGGGTATTCATAATAAAATCTTTGGTGACCAATCACATGATCCTAGAAAGTCTTATTCCCCTGCAATTTAGCATCTAGAAGGGGTTCTTTGAATCTGATGTTTTTTTTCCCTTTCAGTTACATAAAGAGAGGCAGTGGAGAGCGCCATGATGGACGCCAGGCCCTACCAATGACCTCCAAGTCAATCATTACCCACTTCGAAATCAAAAATCTCCCCAAGACATTATTTATTAACATGATGGATAATTATGTAGCAACCCTCTAGGAAACTTTGTTCACAAAAATGTCCTTGTAAGAGGCACGCTGACATATTTTATCTTCAACTCAACCCACAACGTTTGCTAAATCAGGGGAAGAGTTCTTTGAATAGGAGTGTCATTGAACTGTTAACAAAAGTGGTTTTTTGATTTCAGGTGTAGGAACATTCTTAAGAGAAATAACGAGGATTATATTTCAAGAAGGATACTATTGCAATTGATTTCTTAAGAGAGACATCTATGCAATCGATTACTAGGGAGAAGATAGATTAGGCTCCTAATCAAAAGGACTAATTAAATTCCTAAGCCTAGGCTCCTCATCATATGGGAAAAAAAAATCCATCCGATTCCTATTCATTGGATGTGGTCCCTCTCTTCCACCTCTCCCCCAAATAATACAAGGAAAAACCACCCAACACGCAACTCCTTTACATCCCTCTCTTTCTCTGTCTCTCTCCACCCCCATTTTACAATTTCTTATAAACGTACACCTATAAATAACCCATTCAAAAATTAATCCTTCTTGCTGATCCCTTTGCTTAAATATTCCTGCTGCAAGAGATTAGATTTAAACATATCATTACTCTTACAGAACATTTGCTTATCCTGACAGAATTTTAGTTAACCCTTGAACATAATTTTAAAACAATAGCAAAGAAGGTTTTTGTTGAATTTTTTTGTGAAATTTTCGATTTGCTTAACTCTTAACAGGGATATCTTGATAAACTAAGAAGCTTTAACTAGCACATGAACATCACCAAGAATGTCACTTAACAAATTTTTGAATAGCATTAGCAAGGGAGATGCTTCTAGATTTTGAATCTTAGCAGTGATATATTTGTAAAAAAAAAACCTAAAAATATGGGAAAAGGAAACACCCACTCTCTCACCTCCATCCAAAGATCTCCTCCTCCTATCCTTCCAATTTCTTCTAGATCTGTCAGGGCATTCTCTTGCAAAAAAGTCATGTCAGTTTATAAATATAGATAGATTCGCCGGTCTCCTTTGGGTAGTATCTATCGAAAGGAGCATATCTGTGGTCAATATGACTTGACTCGGTGGTGTTTATCCCTTAGCTTGCAATCACAGTGACACACATCATCTGGTCCATATTAGTTCTTTTGTAGGCTGTCACCGGTGGAAGTGACCAGCCCGCTAGGTTAGGCATAGAGGTTGGGCAACTGGCTCTTCAGGATTCCCACGCCCCCGCCAGCCCCACCATCTCTCCACCGCACCCGACCGCGACTCTCCTCACTCGCGGGGAATGCGTCGAACAGCTCAAGTGCGTACCTTTAACCGACTGCGACGCCCACTCCGGCCGCGGCGAGTGCGGAACCCACGGAACTCCAACTGAGACCTCTCCGTCTCCGCGACCCGCTGGCTACTGTTCAGCAGCCTCCGCCTCCGCACCCCAGCGACGAGTGACCCGTCCTTTTCTCCGAATCATGGGCGTGGATGTCTGCGGACCCCATGGGACGAGGTGTTGATGCCGACAGGCAACACCTGCTTGCTCGGCATTGACCGGAGGGCCGCACTGAGGTGGAAAGTTCGCACACTCTGCGGGTGATGGAAGCGGGATGAGAGGACAGAAGAGCCGGGGGTGGGGGGTGGCGAGACCCACCACCTCCTTCTTCTCTTCCTGCGCCCGTGCTTCCGAGCAGGGCACGGCACTACAGGGATTAGAAAGCGACGGCAAAGAGTGGGGTGGGGGCATCTTCGAGCTTCTCACTTTGCCAATGGTACCGAGTGCCGACGCGAGGGTGGTCGTGCGGGGTTTCGCTGTCCGTGCGTGAGCGTGACTGCAGCCGCCGCTGGGCTCGTCGGTAGCCCAGCTCCCGCAAAGGCACTGGCCGATGGAAATGTAGTCTCTTTTGATATTCTTTTTCAAGTCTAAGATATCCAAAATATTTATAGGGTGTTTGGTTAAAGTTTTTATCATTTTTATCAAAATAAAATTTTAAAATAAATAATTTATTTAAACATGTTCGATAAGACACCCTTATTTTTTAATATAAAATTTCATCCTATTATAAATTCCTCTCAATTGAAAATAAGTATTGCCCTGTTTTTTTAGAGAGAAACTCTCAATCTCGTTTCCTCCCTCTTCCTTGTGAGTGTACGTGCTCGCGAAGGGAACCCCTCCCCTCACTCTCCTCCTATTTCCTATACGTATGATGCCTCACCAGCCAGCCCACTGTCGACCCTCCCCTCTTCCTCCTCAATCTCTTGCGAAGACCGTCCATTAATCATGTTGTAGAGGGCACGACCATTGGGCTCCGCCCTGACATCTGACCCAAGTAGGACACAACGTGGGGGGCTGTAGAGAGAATCGAGGACCTTCTCCTTCCTATGTAGGGGCACTGAGTGGGAGAGCTCGACGTACTTGACGACGAAAGACTCCCACTTGTTGGATGTGGAGGCAGCCAAGTAGATGGTGGCGGTAGAGCCCCGTCTGAGGCATCAGCCGTGGACTCATCCACCTCTGCTGCCGCCCATGATAGGAAGAACAAGAGGAGACGTGTGGGAGATGGCTTGGAGAGGAGAGAGAGAGAGAAAGCTAATAAGGTGTGAGTTGTGAGGTTTAGGTCGCCATTCCTCCGTGTGTTGTAAAAGATGAGGGGGAGAGAGAGAGAGAGAGAGAGAGAGAGAGAGAGAGAGAGAGAGAGAGAGAGGGTAGTGTTTGTGGGGGTTGGGCGGCCATGCAACCTGGGTGTAATACCCTGGATTCTTTCGGATCTTTATCGGAGAGCTTTCGGATCGCTTTTGTGGGTCCTGAGTTGTATTTTACGATCCACACGAGTTATTCTCTCGTACACGTTACGGAACCCAGTGGAGAGTTTATTGTTGAGTTCATCGACTCGAGGACACTACAGTTGCATTGTATTCCTTCCGAGGATCGTTTAGACTATTTTTTCATATTTTTATAAATTAGTGTATTTTCGGGTCAAAAATCAGATTTCACAAAAATTAGGAAATTCTTAATTTCCTTTTCTTTTAACCCTCTCTCTCTCCTTCCTCTCTCCTCACCGCCGTTCACTCTCTCCCACTCGTTCTCTCTCCACTCTTCTCCTCTCTCCGTGGGACGCGCGACCGTGGTGAGGTGGGCAAGGCAGGAACGTCGTGGAGTTGTCGTGGAGCGTGCTGGTGTGAAGGATTGAGCGTGGCGTTGGCGCGATCCCTCGGTAGATTCAAAGCCGACGTGTGCGGGTTCGTGTGACGTTTTCGGCTTGGTTTAGTCGCTTCGGCGTGCGAGAACTTCGGTGGAGATAGGGAGATAGATACCCTACTCTTCTTCTGCATTCCCTCGCGATTTGGAGCCGAACGGTGCGAATACGAGCGGGTTGTGCTTCGTTTAGGGCGAATGCATGTTCGGGGGGTGTGAGCCAAGTTCACCGTACCAGGCGACGGTTTTCAGCTTAGATGGTTTCATTCGAACCCCTGGCATGTTGGGAATCCATTCCCGCCAGTTTTATTGCATTTGGTCGAGAATCAGAGTCGGTATGAGCCCGATTATCCCCGTGACTCATTTTGGGTCGATTGGTTGGAATCACCTGTTTCTTATCATTTTGGCGTCGGTTTGATCCTTCCGGATTGTGGAAGGTTTCTATTGCCACTAGGATTGTTTCCCCTTCGTTTTAGGGCGAACAGGACATGGAAAGGCCGGGTTTTGGCCATTCCTACGGTTTTCCCGCAGTAACGCCTTAGCGGTCCTTTCAGAGACCGTTTTCATGCCTTAAGCGGTCCAGTGGCGACCATTTGGGTCTATGTTGGTTTAGGCCTTAGCGGTCGAATGATAGACCATTTCTGTTGGCTTGCAGGCCCATTGGAGGACCGCTAAGCTCGGTGAAGCGGCTCCTTGGAGACCGCTAGGCTGTGTGTGTGTGTGTCTGGTATGTCGGTTTAGCTAAACGGTCGTGGGATAGACCGCAAAGCTAGCTGTGGCGGTTCGTGGACGACCGCTAAGCTTCGTTTAACTTTGGTCAATATTTTAAGTCAGTTTGGGCTAGCGGTCTAGCTCCGACCGCATGGGTGTTCTTAGCGGCCCTTTGGGAGACCGCTAAGATCGGTGAAACGGTTCAAGGTAGTCCGTTTAGTGGGTTTGACCAGTTGAGTCGGTTTGACTATTTGGGAGTTGACTGGGCTTAGCAGTCTAGTCATGACCGCTAGGTTCCCTCTTGCGGCCATGAGGAGACCATTGTCTAGCAAGAGGCGGTCTCAGGCAAGACCGCAAGGCTCCTGCTTTTGTGGATTTTAAATATGGGGTTTCTTTTGGAAGTAGCGGCCCTTTGGCTGATCGCTTGGTTTGCCTAGCGGTCAGGTACGTGACCGTTTCTTCCTAGAGTTCTGTTTTCCCGATGTTTTGGCATCCAATTGTCTTGGCTTGACCTAGTGGTTTGACCATTGTCACGTGGATGTCTTGGATATCCTATGAGGGCTATGACTAGGTTGTAGGGTGGCTAGGAGTGCCATTATATCGAGTAGTGTTCCGTACTGCTTCAGTGTCATTATTGGTTTCTGGTCGACCCGGTGTGATCCAGTGGTTGACATGTGACCTCGTGAATGTCTCGGTAGTCCTGTAGAGATCGAGACATGATTTTGGATGCCTTGAGATACTATCTTACCTCGATTTACGTGTCCATATGTTTTGAGGGTCTTGGTGATCCCTCAAGTCTCCGTGATTTGTGTTATACGGATGTGTGGATCCGACGACCCTATGTCGTTTCCTTTATCAGTGTTTTCCCGTGATGTGGCTTAGGGACTAGGCTGATTGGCGGCTTGTTACCGCTTTGTGCGACGATCTTGACCCGAGTCTTGTGACTCAAGGATCGTTGTGTCAGCAGGCCTAGTTGTCTATCCTGAGTCCTGTGGCAGTTTGGTATGCTGCCTTGTGTCTTGTGCTTGATGTTTCGTAGTACGTGCGACAGTGCGTGCTTAGCATGTCTGTACTTTAACACTGATGTTTTGGAGTCTTTGTGTCTAGTGAACCTCCACTAGTCGTAGCCTGACAACACATTCCTGTGTGTCGGCCCACCTGGGAGTTGTGGCGGGGTGAGTTCCTGGTTGACGGTTCTTAGGCTAGTTTCCGTGAGCCCCCTTGTCTTGCGGTAGCGTCCTACTGGGGGGAAAACTAGCTAGAGGCATGGCTCAAGGCATTGAGTTTGTGTGTGCACATGTGGTCAGGGGCGTTTGGACGAGCGCCGATGGGCTTGACCCTGACTAGTCACTCGTTACTGTTGTTCCTTGTACCTTGATTCTGTAAGTATCTCAGTTACCGTCGTCCAGGCGTGTGGGAGATACTTGTGGCGCATTGTAAGACGTTAGTGGATGCATCTGGCTGTTCTTCTAGTGAGGAGGTACTTCTATCACCTGACACTTAACTCATTGTGTTTTCGTGACTTCTCCGGGTAGTCTATTCTTGGCTTCACCCGAAGTCCGTGTTGCGATCTAGTTGTGTATGCGTTAGAGGTTCTTGACTGTGTAGGCCTTTTATAGGGCTTTTGCCTATTTTGGTAGGCTTTAGCTATGGAGCTAGTGCTTTGTCGACGGATCGGTAACTCCCGACTTTGTGAGATCGGGGTTCGCCTTTCTGTTGCTATTTGGAGTAGCTTAGAGAGTCGTGGTACGATCGGCTGCCGTATTTCTGTCCCTTACAGCTTTACTCTTTCCTTTAGCTGTTCTTACTCCTACTTTTACAGCTTTACTGTTGTAGTGTAGCACTGCTGTTACTTCTGCTCCTGCTTTACTGTTTAGCGCTGTTGTCTTGCGCGTTACTGTGTTATTTCCAGTGAAGATCTGCGGGACCCCTACTGAGCTAGTGACACGAGGCTCACCCCTGCTTTTCAGGTGTGGTCGTTCTTCTTACTCGTGGTTCGTGACGTGGTGTGTCAGTTCGTAGTTGCCAGCGTTGCCTGCGTCAGGCTTCTCCCGACTTGAGAGTACGTTCTCTTTTCTTTTGGACTGTACTTATCTTTATTTGGACTGGACTCTGTTAATTTAAATTATTAATTAAAAAATAATCTTCTGCTACTTTAGAAAACCTGATTAATGAAATACTAATTGCTTACTGCTCTATCTGGAACTTCAATGTACTCTACACACTCCTTTTATCCCTTCGGAGCTTTACCGCTATTGGGAGGCCTTGCAGGATCCAAGTGGTATCGGGTTTACTCGGTATTCGGACTCTGGGTCGTCACAGTTGCTATCAGAGCATGGTTGTGTAAAAGTACATGGGAATTCGAGATATTACAGTATGCAGAGTTCTTAAGGTCCAGTATAGTCGGCAGCTGGCGTAGGTTTTGCGATTGTTTATCGCTTTGTTTTCGCGTGTGGTTTTGTGCGTGCTGTGTTGGCACTATGTGAGATGATTTCGCTCTCGTCAGGATGTGACGGACTGCTCTTCTTTTGTCATAGTATTTGTCTCGGTTATGCTGTACTTGGCAGATTTCGTCGGCATGCGTGAATCTGTAGTGCGGTGTTCGAACCTTTTTCGGTAGCTTGTTCAGGTGGCTGGTGACTTTATCGTTGGCGTGATGGCCGTGCACATTTCTATGTTGCTTTGATTGTCCTAGTTTGAGATTTGTTCAGCCCCTAAGGTGTTAAGCTTGTGTTGAGGTGGTCGATTAGATGCCTTATTTGAAAGAATGCTCGGGGCGAACCTAGGATTTTCCTTCTGGTGAGCTACTGTTGGTCGAGCTTAATTCTTCTCATCTTGTTTGATGGCGTCTTTTCGAGGTAAGCCTTGGAAGTGCTATCTCGGTGGAGCATTGTCCTATGTCTGCTTAAGTGTGGACTGTGATCGTTCTAAACCGGATTTTCTCTTGTTCGACGGTTGCTTGGCTTTTGACCCAGATTTTGTGTTTGGGGGCCGTTGTGCACCGTGTTTGATGTGCCGTGTTTGGCGGATGTTGTGTTGTAAAGGTTCAGTAATCATTTTTGGACGTAAGGAGAAGCTGAGACTAGCATTTCTTTGTGCTTTGTGCTGAAGCTGGTGCTCTTCATGGTATGTACTTTGGCGACTTGTGATCGGCTATTAGCAGGATCGGTACTCGAGGCGTGGTACATTGCACTTTGACAATTGCGATGGTGCCGAGTGTGTACTGAGATGCGGATGCCGAGTTGTCCTTGATGCCTGTGTGCATTGTGTTGAGTGTGCAGCGGAAGCGTGTGGGCTGACAATCGACGGTTCAAGATCGTGAAGTTGGAAGATTCTGGTTGGCCGAGAGGTTTGTTTTCCCTCGGTGTGATTATCGTCTTGGCTATTTATTCCTTGATGTTGTTGGTTGCCGTGCCATTGCTAGAGGCATTATGGTTGTTGGCACTGGCATGCGTGAGGATTAGGGGAATCTGTTGGCATATTTGTTGGTTGAGTACCCTTTATTCTCTGTAACTTTTTCTTGGATGTTGTGCTCTCGGGACATGATCGTGGTCCTTGAGATGCGCTCCCCAAGAGTGTTGTTGTTGTTGTTGTTGTTGTTGTGGGTCCTTATTGGTAAGCTGCTCGTTGCATGGCTAGTACATTTTAGTCGTGTGTTCTACTGTTATTGTGTCTTGATGTGACCCAGCTTGCAGTTGTGTTCTGTGGTTCTGTGTTGAGAACGGAGCCGGGATTCTGCAGGTGTTGTTGTCGTCGTTTGTTGGTGGTTGTACTCAGCTTGGGAGGAGTTCCCTATGTGTCTGATTTGGCATTATATGGACCAAGGTCTTATCGGTTGATTTTGCTGTACTCTTCTGTCATGATAGAGTTGGCATGCGACTCGAATCAGATGTAATGTCTGAGTAAGGACTGGCTTGATTGTGTTCTTGGTCCAATGTTGTCGTTGGCGTTCTGCGTGCCAGATCTGTTATTCTTGGCACGGAAGCTGATGCTTCGAGCAGTCAACTAAGGGGATTGTGTTTCCTTGTTTAAGCTGATACTTGTTGTGTTTGCCGTGTGTTATCAGTAGCTGTTGTCATGGCATGAGTCATCTCCTTTCCCTGTGAGACGTAAGCGATGTTGTCTCGTTTCGGATGTGTCGGACTTGTGTTTTCTTTGAGTGCCATGCTCATTTCTTGGATCGGTGTGTCATTAGATCCAGAGCGTGTGCCTGTAATTGTGTTCTGGCTGTGTCCCTCTGAATTGTGTTTTTCAAGATTTGTGTTGTTATGTTCTAGGTGTTGGCGTTGGCTGGAGCTTCGTGAGCATTGCCAGCATTTGGGTTTGTTCTTCCCTACTTCTTCCTTATTGACTCCTTTAATTTCGAGGATAAAATTTTCTAAGGGGGGGAGGCTGTGATACCCTGGATTCTTTCGGATCTTTATCGGAGAGCTTTCAGATCGCTTTTGTGGGTCATGAGTTGTGTTTTACGACCCACGCAGATTTTTCTCTCGTACAAGTTACGGAATCCAGTGGAGAGTTTATTGTTGAGTTCATCGACTCGAGGACGCTACAGTTGCGTTATATTCCTCCAGAGGACCGTTTAGACTATTTTTTCGTATTTTTCTGAATTAGTGCATTTTCGGGCCAAAAATCGAATTTCACGAAAATTAAGAAATTCTTAATTTTCTTTTCTTTTAACCCTCTCTCTCTCCTTCCTCTCTCCTCATCGCCGTTCACTCTCTCCCTCTCGTTCTCTCTCCTCTCTTCTCCTCTCTCCGCAGGGCGCACGACCGTGGCGAGGTGGGCGAGACAGGAACGTCGTGGAGTTGTCGTGGAGCGTGCTGGTGTGAAGGATTGAGCGTGGCGTTGGCGCGATCTCTCGGTGGATTCAAAGCCGATGTGTCCGCATTCGTGTGACGTTTTCGGCTTGGTTTAGTCGCTTCGACGCGCGAGAACTTTGGTGGAGGTAGGGAGATAGATGCCATACTCTTCTTCTGCGTTCCCTCGCGATTTGGAGCCAAACGGTGCGTATACGAGCGGGTTGTGCTTCGTTTAGGGCGAATGCGTGTTCGGGGGGTGTGATCCGAGTTCACCGTACCAGGCGACGGTTTTCAGCTTAGATGGTTTCATTCGAACCCCTGGCATGTTGGGAATCCATTCCCGCCAGTTTTATTGCATTTGGTTAAGAATCAGAGTCAGTATGAGCCCGATTATCCCCGTGACTCATTTTGGGTCGATTTGTTGGAATCACCCGTTTCTTGTCATTTTGGCGTCGGTTTGATCCCTTCCGGACTGTGGAAGGTTTCTATTGCCACCAGTATTGTTTCCCCTTCGTTTTAGGGCGAACAGGACGTGGAAAGGCCGGGTTTTGGCCATTCCTACGGTTTTCCCGCCGTAACGCCTTAGCGGTCCTTTCAGAGACCGTTTTCATGCCTTAAGCGGTCCAGTGGCGACCATTTGGGTCTATGTCGGTTTAGGTATTAGCGGTCGAACGATAGACCATTTTTGTTAGCTTGCGGCCCATTGGAGGACCGCTAAGCTCGGTGAAGCGGCTCCTTGGAGACCGCTAGGCTGTGTGTGTGTGTGTGGTATGTCGGTTTAGCTAAACGGTCGTGCGATAGACCGCAAAGCTAGCTGTGGCGGTTCGTGGACGACCGCTAAGCTTCGTTTGACTTTGGTCAATGTTTTAAGTCTGTTCGGGCTAGCGGTCTAGCTCCGACCGCATGGGTGTCCTTAGCGGCCCTTTGGGAGACCGCTAAGATCGGTGAAACAGTTCAAGGTAGTCCATTTAGTGGGTTTGACCGGTTGAGTCGGTTTGACTGTTTGGGAGTTAACTAGGATTAGCGGTCTAGTCGTGACCGCTAGGTTCCCTCTTGTGGCCATGAGAAGACCGTTGTCTAGCAAGAGGCGGTCTCAGGCAAGACCGCAAGGCTCCTGTTTTTGTGGATTTTAAATCTCGGGATTCTCTTGGAAGTAGCGGCCCTTTGGCTGACCGCTTGGTTTGCCTAGCGGTCAGGTATGT
The DNA here is from genome assembly GCA_022559845.1 of Amorphophallus konjac. Classification (NCBI taxonomy): domain Eukaryota; kingdom Viridiplantae; phylum Streptophyta; class Magnoliopsida; order Alismatales; family Araceae; genus Amorphophallus; species Amorphophallus konjac. Next base: position 106,190,782 of record CM040121.1, read on the forward strand.
GACCGTTTCTTCCCAGAGTTCTGTTTTCCTGATGTTTTGGCCTCCAATTGTCTTGGCTTGACCTAGTGATTTGCCCATTGTCCCGTGGATGTCTTGGATATCCTATGAGGGCTATGACCAATTTGTAGGGTGGCTAGGAGTGCCATTATATCGAGTAGTGTTCCATACTGCTTCAGAGTCATTATTGGTTTCTGGTCGACCCGGTGTGATCCAGTGGTTGACATGTGACCTCATGAATGTCTCGGTAGTCCTGTATGGATCGAGACACGGTTTTGGATGCCTTGAGATACTGTCTTACCTTGATTTACGTGTCCTTATGTTTTGAGGGTCTTGGTGATCCCTCAAGTCTCCGTGATTTGTGTTATACGGATGTGTGGATCCGACGATCCTATGCCGTTTCCTTTATCAGTGTTTTCTCGTGATGTGGCTTAGGGACTAGGCTGATTGGCGGCATGTTACCGCTTTGTGTGACGATCTTGACCCGAGTCTTGTGACTCAAGGATCATTGTGTCAGCAGGTCTAGTTATATGTCCTGAGTCTGGTGACAGTTTGATGTGCTGCCTTGTGTCTTGTGCTTGGTGTTTCGTAGTACATGCGATAGTGCGTGCTTAGCCTGTCTGTACTTCAACACTGATGTTTCGGAGTCCCTGTGTCTAGTGAACCTCCACTAGTCGTAGCATGACAACACTTTCCTGTGTGTCGGCCCACCTGAGAGTGGTGGCAGGGTGAGTTCCCGGTTGACGGTTCTTAGGCTAGTTTCCGTGGGCCCCCTTGCCTTGCAGTAGTGTCCTACTGGGGGGAAAACTAGCTAGAGGTCTGGCTCAAGGTATTGAGTTTGTGTGTGCACACGTGGTCAGGGACGTTTGGACGAGCGTCAACGGGCGTGAACCTGACTAGTCACTCGTTTCTGTTGTTCCTTATACCTTGGTTCTGTGAGTATCTCAGTTACCGTCGTCCAGACGTATGGGAGATACTTGTGGCGCAGTGTAAGATGTCAGTGGACGCATCTGACTGTTCTTCTAGTGATGAGGTACTTCTATCACCTGACACTTAACTCATTGTGTTTTCGTGACTTCTCCGGGTAGTTTGTTCTTGGCTTTACCCGAAGTCCGTGTAGCGATCTAGTTGTGTATGCATTAGTGGTTCTTGACTGTGTAGGTCTTTTATAGGGCTTTTGCATGTTTAGGTAGGCTTTAGCTATGGAGGTAGTGCTTTGTCGACGGATCGGTAACTCCCGACTTTGTGAGATCGGGATTCGCCTTTCTGTTGCTATTTGGAGTAGCTTAGAGAGTCGTGGTACGATCGACTGTCGTGTTTCTGTCCCTTACAGTCTTACTCTTTCCTTTAGCTATTCTTACTCCTACTTTTACAGCTTTACTGTTGTAGTGTAGCACTGTTGTTGCTTCTGCTCCTGCTTTACTGTTTAGCGCGGTTGCCTTGCACGTTACTGCGTTGTTTCCAGTGGGGATATGCGGAACCCCTACTGAGCTGGTGACATGAGTCTCACCCCTACTTTTCAGGTGTGATCGTTCTTCTTCCTCGTGGTTCGTGGTGCGGTGCGTCAGTTCGTAGTTGCCAGCATTACCTGCGTCGGGCTTCCCCCGACTTGAGAGTACGTTCTCTTTTCTGTTGGACTGTACTTGTCTTTATTTGGACTGGACTCTGTTAATTTAAATTTTTAATTAAAAAAGTAATTTTATTTCTGCTACTTTAGCAAACCTAATCAATGAAATATTAATTACTTACTGCTCTATTTGGAACTTCAATGTACTCTACACACTCCTTTATCCCTTCGAAGCTTTACCGCTCTTGGGAGGCCTCGCAGGATCCAAGTGGTATCGAGTTTACTTGATATCTGGACCCTGGGTCGTCACAGTTGGTATTAGAGCATGGTTGTGTAAAAGTACATGTGAATTCGAGATATTACAGTATGCAGAGTCCTTAAGGTCCAGTACAGTCGACAGCAGGCGTAGGTTTTGCGATTGTTTATCACTTTGTTTTCGCGTGTGATCTTGTGCGTGCTGTGTTGGCACTGTGTGAGATGGTTTCACTCTTGTCAGAATGTGACGGAGTGCTCTTCTTTTGTCATAGTATTTGTCTCGGTTATGTTGTACTTGGTAGATTTTGTCGGCAGGCGTTAATCTATAGTGCAGTGTTCGAACCTTTTTCCGTAGCTTGTTCAGGTGGCTGGTGACTTTATCGATGGCGTGATGGCCGTGCACATTTCTATGTTGCTTTTGTTGTCTCAGTTTGAGATTTGTTCAGCCCCTGGGATGTTAAGCTTGTGTTGAGGTGGTCGATTAGATGGCTTATTTGAAAGAATGCTCGGGGCGAACCTAGGATTTTCCTTCTTGGTGAGCTACTGTTGGTCGAGCTTAATTCTTCTCATCTTGTTTGATGGCGTCTTTTCGAGGTAAGCCTTGGAAGTGCTATCTCGGTGGAGCATTGTCCTATGTCTGCTTAAGTGTGGATTGTGATCGTTCTAAACCGGATTTTCTCTTGTTCGACGGTTGCTTGGCTTTTGACCCAGATTTTGTGTTTGGGGGCCGTTGTGCACCGTGTTTGATGTGCCGTGTTTGGCGGATGTTGTGTTGTGAAGGTTCAATAATCATTTCCGGACGTAAGGAGAAGCTGAGACTAGCGTTTCTTTGTGCTTTATGCTGAAGCCGGTGCTCTTCATGGTATGCACTTTGGCGACTTGTGATCGGCTGTTAGTAGGATCGGTACTCTAGGCATGGTACATTGCACTTTGTGAATTGCGATGGCGCTGAGTGTGTGCTGAGATACGGATGTCGAGTTATTCTTGATGCCTGTGTGCGTTGTGTTGAGTGCGCAGCAGAAGCGTGTGGGCTGACAACCGACGGTTCCGGATCGTGAAGTTGGAAGATTATTGATGGCCGAGAGGTTTGTTTTCCCTTGGTGTGATTATCGGCTTGGCTATTTATTCCTTGATGTTGTTGGTTGCCGTGCCATTACTGGAGGCATTATAGTTGTTGGCACTGGCATACGTGAGGATTAGGGGAATCTGTCGGCATATTTGCTAGTTGAGTACCCTTTCTTCTCTATAACTTTTTCTTGGATGTTATGCTCTCGGGACATGATCGTGGTCCTTGAGATGCGTTCCCCAAGAGTGTTGTTGTTGTTGTTATTGCGGGTCCTTATTGGTAAGCTGCTCATTGCATGGCTAGTACATTTTAGTCTTGTGTTCGGCTGTTATTGTGCCTTGATGTGACCCAGCTTGCAGTTGTGTTCCGTGGTTCTATGTTGAGAACGGAGCTGGGATTCTGCAGGTGTTGTTGTCGTCGTTTGTTGGTGGTTGTACTCAGCTTGGGAGGAGTTCCCTATGTGTCTGATTTGGCATTGTATGGACCAAGGTCTTTTCGGTTGGTTTTGCTGTACTCTTCTGTAATGATAGAGTTGACATATGACTCGAATCAGTTGTAATGTCTCCTGTCTCCATGATAGAGTATCTTGTTGCCCAGTTCGCTCCATGGTGCCCACAATATGTACTTGCACTCTGTCTCCTTCTTTGGCGCCGGCCTGGCTTGAAGGAACAACAGTGTCCTGTTGTAGCATGTTGTGTTGGGGTCCCCTTCTACGGCTCCTCCGCCTCCAATTGCATCTCGGTGTCGTTCATCACTAGTGCCACGTCTCTCCTGATATAGTGCGACACGACGAATCATGGTTGTTCTACCATATAGATCCACACAAAATTAAAAAATTATGACACTTTTACAAAGCATATAATTATTTATTTCTATCGATTTTAAAAATAAAGTTAAAATTTAATATAGCATAATTTTTAATGTAGAAATAACTTTTTTAAAAATACTCTCGAACACCTTATTAATGTAAAATAATTCTACCTCTAAACATTAACCTAGGGCTTTTACATATAAAATATTGTTAAACTAAAAATTATATATTTATCTATGTTACATTTGTTTACTCGTGGATCATTACAAATGTCAATATTGTGTATACCGATTGCAGAATGATCTTGTTCAAGATTTTACAAATCAGTTCGGTATGGAGCGAACAGCCCATAGCGGACCGTACCAATTAAAGATCAGTACGAGCGATCTGTGGTTCACAACCGATACGCTATATATATATATCTAGCATTTTATTTTAAAAACAAAAGACTCTACTCAGTAAGTTGGTTGAGTGTTTTTTTCACTTATTCTTCTTATAAATTGATGTTAAAAAAGATGAAACACATGAGATTTGAATCGAACCGTTAACCTCCGCCTCAACTAAGAACCTCCTTAACTAATTGAGCTGTAAATAAATGTTTAATATTTTTTACTATACAAATATTTATGAAATAGTATATTCTTATTGACACCTAATGGTACACTACGGTACGCTACCATATCATATTATACCGATAAAAAATCAATATGACCAGTAGGAGCGACTCTGCAAACCTTGGTCTTGTTACACTATTTCCTAAGTGCAAAAAAACCACTCTATGGGTCTTTTGTACAATATCAATATATGTGTAAGTACAAATGTAGGATGATAAATCTATAATTTTTTAATTATAATTTATATGTAAAAATATGCTTAACTACTCGTACATTCTGAAATGGATTGCTTATGCCATGTCCTTCACCGATTGAAAGTTGAAACATACGAATTGTTTTCAAGACTATAAGTATAAATAGAGTGTGTTAACGGATGTACACATAAGTAGGATGATTCAAGGTTTACCCAATTGATCCGGTATGGAACGTATCACCCGTATCGGATCGTACCAATCACAGATCAGTACGACCGATATGTGGTACGTAATCGGTACGTAATTTATATTTTTTTAAATATTATATATATTATTTTATATCAAATGTGCTTTTATTGATAGTTTGGTTAAGAGCCTTTCTTTGGAAGGTTAAGACTTGAGTTTAAAATACACTAATGACACTAAATTATTTTTTTTCATTATTTTTTAGAAAAAATAAATCAAAAAATATATGACATTTGTGAGATTTGAACCTTTTATCTCACGTACAACTAACACACTTACTAATCACTTAGTCACATAATATTTTGTTATATTTTATAATAATATATATTTATTAAATATTTTTTTAATCTTAATATCTTACGATATATAGTAGTATGATACAGTACCGTATCATACCAGTAAAAAATCGATAAGGTCGATACGATTGGACCAGCAAACCTTAAGATGATTATACAGAATGACATAAAACAGATATACACTCTGCCCTGCCACTCCATATAATGTCATCTTCTAATGAATAAATTTTTGTACGGTTAAAGTTGAAGAAATAATCTATTAAATAGGTAATAAAGTGTAGAATATTAATTTTAGATAGATATATGAGAAAAGATAAAAAATTTTAAGGGTACATATACGATGATCCGTACCCTATGAAGAGCCCAGATAAGGATAGTTTTTTTACCTTTAATTTATCTAAAGTTAAGTTAAGCAAACGATAGATATTGATAGGACTACAAATAATAAAATATCATGTATTATGGCATATATTTGATAATAAAATATGATGAGGTATACACCATCCTAGATTCAAAGAATATGTATATAATTATCCCTCTCTAATTTACTGTTCATGGAAGGATGGGATGCCTTCTCGAGGATTCCCTTGTTTAGGGCCTTTTTACCGGTACTAGGTCTGCTATTAAATTATATATATAATTGGGCTTGCGTGGAAATTTTTTTAATTAAAAGTGTTTCTAGATTTTGATAGCCCTGAGTCTAATTATCCTGAGAAGAAAATATTATGCTTGAAATAGATTTTTTATGTGAATTTTTGTCTTCTAACAAAAAATTTCAATCACATTAATCTCTTAAATGTAGAAAAAAATGTGTACACGGGAGAGGAGTTAATCATTGTAATTACTTAAGTTCAATTAGATCTATCCATATTCAACAATTTTCACAATGATAATTGAGGAGGGTAAAATTTACCCGGCCCAAATGCAGCCCATTAACGCTCGATCAGCGTCGGTCCAAGACCCGTTGGGTGTGAAGTAGGCCGCCCCACAATTAACTGCCCACACTGGGCGGCCCAATGGAGATACACAAGAGATTCGCCCGCCGATAAGGGACATCGACACTTACATCTCGGGCGTCGGATGACTCTCCAGCGATCGAACGTTACTCTCGAATGTTACTCCTGTCATTGTCGGCCTCTACTCTAGTAAGGGCAAGTACGCACCTAGAGTGCCATAAGATTCACCCGAAGGTCGCCATGTCCGGATAAACGGGTGCACAAAGGGAAACTCCCCATGATCGCGGGGAGACGTTACCCCATGATTCGCGTTTTTCCCTATTAATGGATGGGTCTCTACCATCAGGACAACCAGTATAAATAGATCTCTGATCAGATGACAAAAAGGGACATGACGACACAAGGACATACGGTTACAGACATACATGAAGGTACGCACTCACAGAGAGAGAGAGACACACCCCTACGAGAAGGCAGGCTCGCGCGGTGAGACACCCGGATACTCGGAAGAGGAAGCAAAAATATCAGAGAGGGCTGACCTCCAAGCACACTTTTCGGCACGACGAACACTCTCCGGGCACCTGTCAGATACAACAAGCACATCTAGAGACTCCTCTTTGACTCTCAAGCTTGACTACTTCGCTCTCACGTTCTCTCATCTTCTCCATTCTTTACTGCTCTTCACATTGCTACGATCATTACTTAAGCATCGGAGAGTTGTCCCTTGGAATAACGTCTAAGGCTCTTTCTGACTTCTTCTTTCTGGTATTTACAAGTTTTCACGGGTGATTTGACGTATTTCTCTAATTAAATAAATCTTAAAAGTGTGATACGAGATTCGTGAGATTATATTTCCACATCTACGATAATAAAAGATAAAAAGATCTTTATCTGAACTATGCATCCCAATCTGATTGTGTATATAGACGTCCTTTTGTCTGACAATAGATAAAAAGGTCATCTTTGTATAACTTAATTAACTTCTCATGTGGTGTCTGGAATATACTCACTTTTAAACAAAAGCTCAACCTTTTGAGTTGGCATAAAACACTAAAATTTTTAGATCTTGAAATCACCGGCTTAGCCCTCGTTTGAAAATTCAATAGGATTATGACTTTTTTCATAATCTTTTAGAGTGAGAATAATTTAATAAACAGGAGTTTTTAAGAGATTATAAAAGTGGAAGTTTTTCATCCTATCTCTCTCTAACAAGTTAGATTATGATTTTTAAATAATCTGATGTGATATTTAAACATTTGATGGAGTTTTAAATATGTGAAGATTTCTAAGTTATAATCTATGACCTATTGAGTTCTCAAATGCACATTAGACTACATTTGGAACGTAGATTACTTTTGCTCCTTTTCAGAAAATCAGCCTTCCGTAGCGTGTGGTTTGTAATCATTTAAACTCTTAAGAAATAAATCTCATATAATTTAGAGGGATTTAAAGAACTTGACATTTTTTATGTCTGGGTTCTCTCTCCTCTAAAAAGTTATGTCATCAGGAAAGTCAAGATACTGTTCGGTCATTTGATAAGGATTAAAGTTTGTCGGAGATTTCAATAATAAGAATCTCTATATATATCCGTTCTAAATGCGCTCTTAAAATTAATCAATTAATGATAATAAAAAAAATTATTTACTTTAGGGACATTTAATTTTTATATATGTAAAAAATTCCAATGAAAAAATGGTGCCCGACCATTTTAAGTTTGATTCTACTTGCAGGTCACAGTTACCATGTCTCTTATTATGGATTTTGTTGGCAAGGGATCAGATTCTGCCGTTGAAGTGTATCACTAGCCCCATCATTCAATCGATCTGATTAACGCTAAGGGACCCTTTGGTTATTTTAAAGTGATGTCGGAGTTTTAAGTGTGTAATAACACTCAACTTCGGAAGGCTTCGTTTTTTTTTAGGGGAGGGGAGGGTTTTTAAAAAGTTAAAATTTATCTTTAATTACACATAATTAAATACTAAAAATATCTTTTTAAAATTGAAGTACATACGACAAAAATACTATAGGAAGAGACGACATCTCGTGTAAAGTCGTGGACTATCAGATTTAGGGCAATTGTAGGACGTAGTCATCTCAGAACGAAGTTCTACAAAAAAAAATAATCGGGGGGCTCGAGATTGTGATTCCGAGAAAAACTTTCTTATGTTTAAGTCAGTGAACGATAAGAGTAAGGTGCAGAAGGGAGGCAAATGAGATGTAGGGTACGAGATTTCTCGTCACCAGTTGAAGTGACTAGAATTTGACTTCCCTTTCCGAAGGAGTTCCCTAAGTTTATATAGTTGACAGCTCCATTTCTTGAGTAGGGGAAGTGAGAGAGTTTGGGGACGTTACGTCCTTAATAAGAACTCTCACCGTTCAAGGACTCTTATCCCACCCTTATCCTCTTGAGTTTCCCCTCTCTGAAGATAGCACAACATTCACTGAGATAATGAGAGATAAGTGTCCAGTCGCGAGGAGTTCGTCCTGACTCATTGGGGGGTCTAGATGGTGGACTAATCCAATAAGGGACATCCCCATGTCCGGGCAAGAAGCCCTAGACTTGGGCACTCTCTGAGGGAGCATTCATTCACCTTATGATGGCTAAATCGATCGTTGCCTAGGCTTTTCCCGAGTGTCGGAGGGGTCTTTGATCGGGTGCCCGAGCCAAGACTTAGTGGGATGTCGTCGGTCCACTTTGTCAAAGTCCCGTGATTAATGGATCCAGTTGAGACTGTCACTTATTGGGCTAAGCAGACCTTGATGGACCATTAGACCGTGCAAATATTGGGCCATGAATCTGTCCCACTCCACTATAATTTGAATGATGTCCCTATATCACGAATCCACCCCCAATGCAAGTGGAGTTAAACGTACTTAGGTAAAAACCAAAGGCACCCTAAGCTCAGCTTTGGTAAAAGGTCAACTCGGAATTAACTCGGAGTTAATCCCATTACGATGACGAACTTCCTTCAATTAGATAGATTAATTAAACGAAATACAACGTGGGTTAATCCAAGTTAACCTCAGGTTATCTGCCCACCTCGAGAGGTGGGCTACTAAACCCAAGTGATCGAGTTAACCCACTTTGGATTGGTGCAATGACCCCCCCCACCCCCCCACCCCATGATAGGTGAGGGCGGGGGTTAGTCACTGGCCGGTCAAATCAAGTCCTGTCAGCAGTTTAGCCGCCCCCTACGTTCGAAGTTAACAAACAAGAAACGTCCATGTGTTGAGGCATTAGTTATTAAAAAAAAAAAAAATAGGTGTTTGGGCATCCTAATAATAAATAAATTGCAGATATGATAGAAGCATCTCTACGATGATCCTCACCATACCTGTGCCATTTAAAAGACGTGAAAAAGATAACTTTTAATTTCGATTTTTTTCCTTCCAATCACAACCCTCGTCATCTTTGAGACAATATGTCTCTACCTTGCCATATGTTCTCAATGTGAGGAGGGAAAAGAAAAAAAACAAAAGAAAGGGGGGGGGGGGCAGAGGCGGAGGAAGAATCGTCATTGAGTCTTTAACTACGTCATTTGGCATCTCACTTCCTTCTATTCGAAGAGATTGTGGGTTTAAATCTCATTTTCTGAGTTGTGTGGAAAAAAAAGAATTTAATCCATAACGTTCCCTACAAGATATCAAGATCTATAAATAAAAATTCAATTTTATAATGAGACTTTTAGATGTAGAATAGTCTCTCTCTCTCTCTCTTTTTTTTTTCTACTTTTTTGGTTCATGGCACAACGGCCAAGGACAGGGGGAATCGGGGAGAGGACAAGTGGAGGGTTCGAAATATAGAAGATGAGTCCTCGAAATAACCTTTCAACGTCTATGGGAGACACCTACACTCATCCCCGTGGCGCCGATGTGGGAGCATCTCTACGGAAAATTTCCGGGTTGGTTGGATCTCGCACGTCGCCTAAGAGGGAGAGGTGAACCACTGCGACAAATAATAGGTTCTGATAGATAGAATTGTCGTGACAGAATACTCCCAAAAGACTACTTAGACTTTGCAAATATCTTCACAACACCAGAAGAGTTGGAGGCAGAGTAGGATAAGGGAGAGGACGAGACAGAGAGATGGGGAGGGCCTTCGTTGACGTGTCATGCCACGCAGCATTTGAAAATAGTGTTGGGTGTGTAAATTTTTTTAAAAATCTCTAGAGGGAGAGAAATTAGTCCGAAGATAATTTTTGAAAATTTTAAAATCTCCTCCACTCTGTTCCTGTCTTTCTCTGAATCTCAAAATCCGTATAAAATATAAATGAATGAGATCAATACACGTGGAAGAGATTTTGAAGATTTGAATATTTTAATAATTAAATCTCCAAAATCCCTTCCAAACATCATATTCCATGTGACGAAGGCATCCCGTCCACGGACCCCGCACCATCTCCAAAAAAAGCAAGCTGTTTCCCGAGTGCTTCAGTCACGCTGACAACATGCTGTCTCTGCGTGGCCCCACCCAGATTTTTGTCTCGTTTTTTCTTTTTCCTCAGCCGCCCCGGACAACACCACAGCTGCACTCGTTACTCTCGCGGTGGCTGGGCCGCGGTGCCCGGGCGTGCGGTGGTGGTGATTATATAAGACGTGTTTGTACACAGCTTTGGGCAATCGGCCTTCGTCGTTGCCGGCATCATCCAGCACCGCATCATCCTCACCGTGGTTACAGTGTCAGGTGTATATCTATAAACGTATTATCGGATACGGAGTGAATAATACGATTTCTAATTAAAATATTTATCAGACATCTTATTCAGATAATTATTAAGCAATATAAATTTAAATTAAATTTAAATTTTAAGCATATAATTATCGGACCTATTCAGAGGTGAGTCGTACAGATCAAGTGAAACCATTGTAAATTATTTTCTTAAAAAAAGGGAAGATAAAAATTATTTTTATTTTGAGAGAAGTTATCAAAATATTTGACTTCATCTTAAAAAATAAAAGAGAACTTACTAAATTGGTGGATTTTTATTTCTAAATTATATTTTGAAATAAAAAAATAACAACTAAACAATATTTTAAGATCCGAAATGATTATGTATACAATACGTGAATCCTTATATATTTATCTAAGAGTTTATATTCGATCGGATAATATCCAACACGAATATCTCGATATCTAATTTCGTATCTGATTAATAATCAAATTATCTGATATCTGATTAAATTATCTATCAAATATTTTATTTAAATAATTATCTATTCAAATGAATAAGAAATTTGAATCCAATTCAAATTTTAAACATATAATTACCGAAGCTAATCCCAGGCACGAAGTCTGCGATGTCAGGTGTGGACACCGTCGCCATCCACCGCGGTGGCCAAATTGCCTTCGTAGGCCCGGAGGCAGGTGGCGGGTGTGCCATGGTTGCGGCCAGCTACTAATGCTGCCAAACATTTCTGGGGCTGGGCGTTCTCATTGTGAGTCATGTGCGGCCCCCCTTGCGCCCTGCTTCTCTCTCTCTCTCTCTCTCTCTCTCTAACTAAACATGATATGCTTTACAAACTGACGACGAAGAGTGATGCAATTTTACATGTAAAAAGATTACATTATATGGGCAAAAAAAAGTCTCGTTAAAGGGTGACGTCTTAGCTCAATTGGGTTCATAGGAAAACACTATTATTGTGCCTCGTCTTTACCATCCTGTCTCATCGTGTCTTCCTCCCACAATCTGATTTAACATCAGTTGGCATGAAAAAGAAAGCATAAATTAATCCCATATTTAAGAGTTCAAACACACCGAACTTATGTCTAAGACTAACCTTATTTCAGTCATCCTATTTTGCAATCAAACAGTCAAGATGAAAATGACAAATAAAAATTACAAAGAGTGGGTGTAGAGTCTGGGAAAAAAGCCAAGTGCTCGAGGATGATTCTGCTGAAAAATCTTGGAGAAGTAAGCCAGAGGTGGTTCCTATATGATCGCGGAGGGTGAAACCTCCCGCACCCACCGCGGAGGATGAAACCTCCCGCGATGTCTAGCTTGACAGATCCCCTCCCCTTAAGAGGTAGATTCCATTTAAGAATAGGTTGGCATTTTGGGGGTCGACCAAGAGGGGCCATTTGAAAGACAATAATAGTTGGCATCAGCCAAAACACTTCCTGCAATAGATATCAGGGGGATGTTTCTGGGTTGAAAAGCTTGGCACATGTTGCTCTCCATATATGCCCCTGTATTGAGATGCAGAGTTGTTGTTTTTCTATGCCAATAATATGAGGGGGGGGGGGGCCTTCAGCCACTGTTGGAGTCTTTCTTAAATATTGGACTGTGTCGTTGTCTGATTGATATGTTAATGGAGAAACAAATCATGTTATTTGACGTTGGAAGAAAAATCTGAAAACAAGTTTCATCCTTTTGTGGGACAATGGGGACAGTACTTTGGGTTCGTAGATGGGAATGATCTTGGAAAGGCAGGCGTTCGGTAGGGACGGCATCTGATACTGGTCCCCATCGGAAAACTCAGATTTTGGCAGCGATAGTATTCGGGCTATTACTCGTCCAGCGGGGGAAGTCGGGATGATTTTTCATGTTTAGGTTGAGTGACGATTTACATCGGATCGGATGACATTTTCCTATGTATTTACGTGCTTTCAGTGAGTTAGGGAGCTGAGACGAGATCTCCGATATTTTTCCCCTCGATCGGGGTGAAGTGGGGCGTGGATTAGAACCCCTCAGATGGGGTTACGCAGGGAAAACGCTAGAATCGGACGACCAACCGGGGAAATCAGTCGATCGACCCGAATTGCCATGGAGGGGCTGACCGTGCTGGAATGGTCGACCGACTTGTCTACAGACAGGTCGACCGACCCTAAGGTCTGGTCAATCGAAATGTAATCTTTTTCTCTCTTTTGGCCGTCGGTCGACCCGATTGAGACTCATTGGTAGATCTTTTGCCTTATGGATGTCCCAGAGAAATCGTGATACCGCGTATACCATACTACGTGGATTTGAGGGCCCGGGCAACCCCTTGTGTTTCGGGTTTCTACATTATGCTATTTTGTGTCACCATGCGCCCGAGTTCGTGCAGAGGGATATCCCTGCACAGTCTTGTTTTCTCCGGGAAGCGATTTTCTGTGTGGGCCATGAGTATGGCCAATGACCATGAGTTTTGTGACCCAACTAGGGATGTTTGGGGCTTCTTAGTCTCCCTTAGAGATGGAATGAACCCGACGGTTATGAGATGCCTCATGAGTCCTTTTGACCATGGTTTCTAACTCTCGACTTAGGGTGATTTAACGGCATGGAGCCGTATTATACAGTGGCCTTAGAATGAGTCGTGTGACTTGATGGCCGATGGTTTAGTAGGTCTAGTTAGCTGTCTTGAGTCCGGTGTCTGATGACCCGGATCTCGGATACCGGATACCAGATATACCCGATAGGACTACCAAGCAAACCCGATACCACTTGGAACCCGCGAAGCCTCCCAAGAGCTGTAAAGCTCCGAAGGGAAAACGGATAGTCGTGTAGTACATTGAAACCACATAGATATAATAGTAAGCAATTAAATTTCATTAGATTGGTTTGCTAAAGTAATAGAAATAAAATTACTTTTTAATTAACAGCTAAAGTTAACAATCATACCAGAGTCCAGTCCAAAGGAAAGACAAGCAGTATAGTCCAACAGAAAAGAAAGACGTATCCTGTGGTCGGGGAAAGCCCGACGCAGGTACCGCTGGCAACTACGAACTCGCCACACCAGGAACCACGGAAGCAGAAGACGCCACCCACCTGAAAAGCAGGGGTGAGCCTCGTGTCACTGGCCCAGTAGGGGTCACGTGGATCCCCACTGAAAAATACGCAGTAACACGGAACAACGAAACAGCAGTAGTAGCAAAGCAGGAAAACTACCACTAAAAAGTTGTAAAGGAAAACTAGAACGGAAGGAGTAGAACAGCTAAAAGAAAAGGGAAAAGCCATACCGAACAAGACACGGTTGCCGAACTAACCTTAGCCCCTAAGCTACTCCAAACAGCAACAGCAACAGATGGGTAAACTCTGAACTGACGAAGTCAGGAGTTACCGATATGTCGGCAAGCACGAGGCCCAACATGAAGGCCTACAAGATCAGACAACAAGTCTAGGAAAAGACCTAGACAGACATAGACGGCCTAAAGCATACACGACTCGAGTGCCATGCACGCTCTTCCAGATACGACCACACATGACTAGAATGTCGTGCACACGACACAACACTGACCTCGGGCAAGACCACGAGATGGCTAACCCGGAAAGGTCACGACGTGCGAAAAACACGAGAGTCACGTGTCATGTGACGGAAGTACCCCCTCACTAGAAGAACAGCCAGCTGCGTCCACTGACGTCTTATGCTGCGCCTACAAGCGTCTCGTCTACTATGCCGCCTGAAGCACGACAGAGACTAAGACACACTCAGAACCAGAACAGGACTACAGTAATGAGTGACTAGACAGGGTAACGCCCGTCGGCGTCAGTCCAACGTCCCTGACCACGTGTGCACACACCGACTCTTGCTGAAGAGCCAGGCCTCTAGCTAGTTTTCCCCACCCAGTAGGATGCCACTGTACAGCGGGGGCCCACGGAAACTAGCTTACAAACCGTATATCGGAATTGCCCCGCCACAAGGGCCGACACGCCGTAACGTGTCGTAAGCCTACGACTAGTGGAAGCTCATAAGACACAGACTCCAAAACGCGAGTGCCAGAGTACAGACAGGCAAAGAAGCACTGTCGTACGTACTACGAAGCACAGGACACGAGGTAGCATACCAGACTGCCACCAGACTCATGACAAGGCAACTAGACCTGAAAATATAATGATCCTTGAGTCTCACGACTCGGAGTCAAGATCGTCGTACAAAGCGGAACGAGCCGCCAATCGGTCTATTCCTAAGCCAGAGGAAACAACATGGCCACGTAAAATGACACACTGGGACATGAGGGAACACCAAGACCTTCAACACGTCTGGACATGCAAATCGAGATGAAATGATATCTCGAGGCATCCAGAACCACGTCTCGAACTGGACAGAACTGCCGAGACACACAAGGTTACCTGTCAACCACTAGGTCATCCCGGGTTGACCAGAACCGGACAATGACGACTCTATAGTAGGAAAGCAAATCCTACCTCAAACAAGAAAACTCATGGGTACCTTATAACGCGGTCTTAGCCCTCATAGAACATCAAAAGATATCCACGGGAACGGCAAACCACAAGGTCAAGTCAAGATATACGAAAATCGAAACGATGAAAAATGACACTCTGGGCATAAGCGATCCATCGTTCACCTGCTAGGGAAATCAAGCAGTCAAGGACGAAACTGCTATGCACACAGAGACAAGGACACTGGCGGTCAGGGGTAGGGCCACGAGGCGACTGTAGCGGTCCAGGACGAACCACTAGACTCAGTCAACTCCAGCTGACCTGCCCAATGAACCATCAAGCGGTCGATGACAGACACGCTACACGGACTAGGCAGTCCAAGAGACAACCGCTATACCAACCGCCCTAAGATACTGACCTAAGCCAAACGACTCGTAGCAGCCTAAGGAAGGTGAGCTACAGCGAAGAAACGCAAGAAGGTTGGACCGCCAAGGCTAACCGACTTAAATCTTGGCTGGGTCTAAAACCACGGTAACACGAATACCGAGGTAGACCACAGGCCGCCGAGACCATCCTCTCAAGACGGGAACTCAAGGAGGGCCATACACATGCGGGGGAATCCCACCGCGCTCACACTGACTCACGGTAACTCGATCAAGCGTAACACAAAGCTCGAAACACACATGCCTATGGGCACACTAATCGAGGTAACTCGGCAGCTCTTGACACCCTAGAAACATGGACACGGGACCCACAGGGTGTCCGGGACACTCACGAGGCCATAGGTCGGTCATTGGGTCTCAACTGGACCGACCAGGACTTGAAACGGGCGAAAATGCAGCGTTACCGGTCGACCTGACCCCTTGGGTCGGTCGATCGGACAAGGTCGGTCAACCGGCCTAGGTGGTCCGGTCGACCGGACCAATGACCAAACCAGCCCGCCTTCGCAGGCGACTACCGGTCGACCAACCCAGGTGATCCGGTCGACCGGTCACGGTGGAAATCCGACAGAACCCAGCCCCTGGGCTCGATTCCACACCCCGTTCGATTCCGATTGAAGGGGAAAACAACCACAATCACAATACCGACCTTCCACATTCTGGAAGGGGTCAAAAAGACGCACAAACGACTTGAAACGGGCATTTTCATTGAATTGACCCTAATTGGGTCACCGGGGTTCCCGGGCTCGTACCGGCCCCAAATGACAACCGATCGACACGAAATCAGCGAATCTGGAACGCTGGCATTCCAGGCTTTCGATTGATACCAACTGATCTAAAAACCGTCACCATTTTCTAGCGAACCCTGCAAACACTCCCAAAGCATGATTTTACCGAAACTGAGCGAAACCTGCTCAAATTTGTACCGAACAACACAAAATTGCAGGAAAAACGCAGAGGAGAAGTAGAGCTTCCGTCACCCTACCTCCACCGAAGAAATCGTGCGCCGAAGTGACTAAACCGCGTCGAAAATCACAACGCGAGCTCGACCATCGGCTTTGAACCCACCGTTTGGGATCGCGCCAAAAACGGTCCGATCCTCGCCCCATCGCGCTCCGGACCACTCCCACGGCATCACCTCTACCTGCCCGAGCCTCCTCCGTCTGCAGCCGGAGCCGAAAGGGCGAGAGAAGAGAGAAAATGGGGGAGAGAGGCGGTCGCGGCGGTGCATGAAAGGGAGGAGAGAGGAAAGAAGAAAAAGAAAGAAAAAGAAAAAAGAAAAAGAAATTAGGAATTTTCTTAATTTTTGAAAATTCCGATATTAGTCCAAAAATACACTAATTCAGAAAAATACACAAAAATAGTCGAAACGATCGTCTCGAAGAGTACATCGCAACTGTGGCGTCCACGAGTCGATGAACTGAGAAATAAATTCACCGTAGGATTCCGTAACTAGTATGAGAGAAAAGGTCACACGGATCGTAAAACTCAACTCAAGACTCACAAAAGCGATCCGAAACTCTCCGAAAAGGATCTGAAAGACCCAATAAGAATCCAATGAGAATCCAGGGCATTACATCCTCCCCTCCTTTAAAAAATTTCGTCCTCGAAATTTAAGGACTAGCAAAGGAGAAGCAGGGAAGAACAACCCCAAGACACAACTTGAAAAAGCGTGAATCTCGAAAAACACGACTCAGAGGAACTCCGCCAGACCATAATCACAAGTACACTATAATATCCCGGACCTTTTGGATCCTTTATTTTTGGGTCTCGGATCAGCTTTCTCGGAGTGTCCAGCTCCGCTGTGTCCGAAATTTTATTTCGGACATTTTTCATGTTCGGATCGGCGTGATCCGGAGTTGTTTCGGGGGCCCGGAGCGTGTCCGCTGCTTTTCCGCGCGTGTTTTCTAATTTTCGCATGTGGGTTTCTGTAATTCCTTCGGAATCTCGTTGCGGGTGAATCGGGTCGTTCACCTAGGCAAGATTGGTACCGTTGCGATCGGTGCGTTCCTAGGATCGCGGAAATGTGATTTTCTATTTTTTTTGATATTTTTTGGAAATTCTGGATTTCCTATAAATACCCCAACCCTTTTTCTCTCTCCCCCACCTTTTCTTCTTCTTCTTCCTATTTCCTTCTTCCTCCCCACCGTGAGCGCCCCCTTCTCTCCCATTCAACCGAGGACGACCGCGGCGGCGTCCCCTCCGGTTGCAGACCGCACGGGGCGACGGCATGACGGTGTGGGCGACGGCATGACGGTGTGTGCGACGGCGAGGCGATCGTGGCGGCGTGAAGCTTGTGGGGAATCGTGGAGGAGCGAGGGTTCAAAAAGCGTTCTTCGCCGTTTGTGGGCGATCCGGCGCGTCTCGAGGTGAGATCGAGGTAGGGTGACGTTCCCTAGCTCTCCGCGTTCCATTCCCGTGATTTCCATGTTAGGAGGGTAAAATCATGATTTGGGGAGAGTTCGCCCGATCTATGATTTTAGGCCGCGATTCGGCATTTTAATGGTTTAGATGCATACTAGGGGTCCATAGGGGGCTTCCCCCTTATTTTTCCCCTCTCCTATGGAGGTATGGGGGCGTGGTTGGTGTTTTTGGGCGTTTCTCGCCGTTTTGCCGTCGGGACGGTGTGACGGTCCTTCCAGAAACCGTCACAGCCTGTGACGCCCCACGATGGGCGCAATTATTTGTGATACTTGTGTAGTCTCCACACCATCCTTCTAACCATTCCGAGTCTTCGGGCTCGTGGATGGCGGTCCGAGTCTCGGGTTATCGGGCCTTCCTGATAATCGGATTCTCGGGTCGTTACAGCTGATATCAGAGCGCGGTTGTGGGATTATACGAGAATCATAAGTAATTGTAGTAGTCCACTAGTCCACAGCAATGATGTACAATTGACGCTGGCATAGGGCATCGTGTGTTTTTGTTGACCTTGCCGTTTCCGTGTTTTCTATCTTTTACTTCAGGAGTGAGTATGGCGCCAAGGCGGAGCACTCGCTCTCAGCAGGGGCAGTCGGCTGAGGTTCAGGAGGAGCAGAGTAGAGTGCCACCAGCGACCACCGAGGCAGTGGATACTGCGAGGGTTCCGGGGGCCGAGGATTTCTTCCGTGGCATGAACCAGCTTATGTCGCAGCAGTTCGGCGGAGAGGCTGGTGAGGGCTCATCGACCAGGGGTGGGATAGGCCGAGCAGTGAGGGATTTCATGCAGTTCCATCCACCTTACTATGGCGGCCAGCCAGACCCTGATTTGGCTCGGAGTTGGCTCGACACGATGGAGCGGGTGTTCAGTTCCATGCGGTGTACCGTGGAGGACAGGGTGATGTTGGCCTACAACCAGTTGCAGGGCACGGCTCGGGCATGGTGGTCTTCCGAGTGGAAGACGTCCTTCCAGTCTCGTCCCCTTGAGCAGATCACGTGGGGTGACTTTGTCAGCGCTTTCGAGCGTGCTTACTGTCCAGAGTATATTGCTACACAGAGGATGCGTCAGTTTTTGGAGCTGGTCCAGGACGACATGTCCGTGTTGCAGTACAGGGCCCGATTTTTTGAGCTGGGTTGTTATGAACCTCATATCATGGAGCATGAGAAGGTGAAGACTACACAGTTCATGCAGGGCTTGAGGCAGGAGCAGAGGCACCATTTGATCACGAACACTGCCACTGATTTGGAGACGGCTTCTCGTGTAGCGGCGTCCTTGGAGATGGATATGCAGAGGACTCGGGGACCGATTAGTTAGGGGCAGTCCATGTCAGGCCGTAGTCAGCAGTCGGCTACCCAGTAGCATGGCTCTTTTCAGCATGTGACGGGTGGTTCAGGAGCACCGACACCGGCGGCGTCAGTGACAGTATCTGTGTCTTTTGGCTCGAAGGTCAAGAAGTTTCTCAAGAAGGGTTTCAGTAAGAAGCGTAAGGATCCGAGGCAGGCGTCATCGGACAGTGTACAACAGTCAGTCCCTTTTCAGCGTCAGGGATCAGTGGGTGGACCGTGAGGACCGTGTCCCCGGTGTGGTGACTCCCATCCAGGCAGGTCGTGCACGGCACCGGTGATTTGTTTCAGGTGTGACCAGCCAGGGAATATGACGCGTGACTGTCCTCAGAGGTAGCAACAATAGCAGTTTCCTCCGCAGCAGCAGTAGCAGCAGCAGCAGAGGCCACAGCAATAGCAGCAGCAGCAGCAGCAGGGACAGTATCCGCCGCTACCCAGGTCAGCAAGTGTGGGAGGCAGGTAGAGAGCTCGAGGCCAGATTACACACATGACCAGGGCAGAGGCAGTGGCGTCGCAGCTCGTGGAAGGTACCGTTCAGATTTTGGGTTGTGCGGCTCGGGTTTTGTTTGATTCTGGCGCGTCTCATTCGTTTATTTCGGAGGATTTCGTGCTGAGTATCGAGGAGCCGGTGACCCAGTTGTCCTGTGATTTAGCAGTGGAGTTGCCTTCAGGTGATTTTATGATCACTCCGTATTTTTTTGATAAAATTCTGGGGTGGGTTGAAGGGTGGAGTTTACCGGCCAGACTTTATGCGTTGCCGCTTCAGGACTTTGATGTGATTTTGGGCATGGATTGGCTCGAGACACATCATACTTTGGTGGATTATGGCTCGAAGAGGGTTTATTTCCGGCGACTTCGTGGACCCACGTTCTATTTCTAAGGTATTAGGTATTCCTCTTCCCGCTTTCTTATTTCGGCTATTAGGGCTCGTCGTTTGCTTGGCGCGGGTTGCCAGGGTTTTCTCGCTTCTGTGGTCATGGCAGACCGGATGGAGCCGGATGTCGAGGACATTCCGGTGGTGTGCGAGTTTCCTGCTATTTTTCCGGAGGACTTACCTAGATTGTCTCCCCATCGGGAGATTGATTTTGTGATCTAGATCGTGCCTGGTACGGGACCTTTGTCGAAGGCTCCTTACCGTATGGCGCCCGCTGAGTTGAGAGAGTTGAGGGCGTAGTTGTAGGAGTTGTTGGCCAAGGGGTACATTCATCCTAGCTTTTCCCCTTGGGGTGCGCCAGTGTTGTTCGTGAAGAAGAAGGATGGTAGTCTGAGGCTGTGCATTGACTACTGGCAGTTGAACGAGGTAACAGTTAAGAACAAGTATCCATTGGCGCGGATTGATGACTTGTTCGACCAGCTTCAGTCTGTTCGAGTGTTCTCGCGGATTGATTTGCGGTCCGGTTATTATCAGTTGCGGATTTCGGAGTCTGACGTGGAGAAGACTGCGTCCAGCTCGAGATATGGGCATTATGAGTTTTTGGTGATGCCGTTTGGGCTCACCAATGCCCCCGCAACGTTTATGGATTTGATGTAGAGGGTGTTTCGTCCCTATTTGGACCAGTTCGTGATCGTATTTGTGGACGACATCTTTTTTTATTTGCGGTCTGCTGAGGAGCACGCGTACCATTTGGGTGTGGTGCTGCAGACGTTGCGAGATCACCAATTGTACGCGAAGCTCAGTAAGTGCGAGTTCTAGCATCGTGAGGTGCACTTTTTGGGGCACGCGATCTCTGGTGATGGTATTTCCGTGGACCCCGCCAAGGTCGAGACAGTAAAGCAGTGGCCGAGGCCGAGTTCTGTGATGGAAATCCGGAGTTTCTTGGGGCTTGCAGGCTATTATCGGAGGTTTATCTAGGATTTCTCTCGCGTTGCAGTCCCGATGACCAGACTTACGCGGAAGGACGTGCCTTTTGTCTGGACTGATGAGTGTGAGCAGAGTTTCAGGGAACTGAAGAGATTGCTCACCTCAGCTCCGGTGTTGGTTTTACCTTCTGGATCGGGAGGTTTTGTAGTGTGTACAGATGCTTCCGGGGTCGGATTAGGTGCTGTGTTGATGTAGCATGGTAGAGTGGTGGCGTATGCTTCGCGACAGTTGAAGCCACATGAGGAGAACTACCCTACCCATGACCTGGAGCTGGCGGCTGTGATCTTTGTACTGAAGATATGGAGGTATTATCTGTACGGTGAGAAGTTCGAGGTGTTCACTGACCATCAGAGTTTAAGGTATGTGTGCACTCGGAGGGACCTTAACCTCAGGCAGAGGCGTTGGATGGAGTATATGAAGGATTATGACTTCACCCTATCTTATCAGCCAGACAGGATGAATGTCATCACTGATACTTTGAGTCGGAAGGTCGCGGTCAGTGCCTTGATGTTGAAGAAGTGGAGGCTCTGGGAACAAGTGCTCGAAGTGTCATTCAGGCACCAGATTCCCCGAGAGCCAGGGTTACCGGTGCTTGCGAGTTTGACTGTCACCACTGCTATCCGCTGTTAGGTGACAGAGGCTCAGCATATAGACCATGAGTTATCCCGAATTTTGACTATGACTGATGTGGAGCTCGGCGAGGACGGTGCTGTGAGGTTTCGTGGCAGGCTGTACGTCCCTACCGAGGAGCGGGTTAGTCGTGCGGTGTTGCGCGAGGCTCATGGGAGCATGTACACCATACACTCGGGTGCGATGAATATGTATTGGAACTTGCGGAGACAGTTCTGGTGCCCTGGCATGAAGAGAGATGTTGCCGAGTTCGTGGCCAGGTGCCTGACCTGTCAGCAGGTGAAGGCGGAGCATCAGCGACCAGGAGGTACTCTTCAGCCCTTAGATGTTCCTGCGTGGAAATGAGACCACGTGACCACGGATTTTGTGGTGGGATTGCCGAGGACTCCGAGTGGACAGGATAGTATTTGGTTGCTGGTAGATAGGCTGACGAAAGTGGCTCGGTTGTTTCCAATCAAAGTCAGCTGGAGTGTGCCCAAGTTGGATCGTCTCTATGTGGAGCGGATCATGCCTTTGTATGGGATTCCCATTTCCATTGTATCCGATCGAGATCCGCGTTTCACTTCTGAATTCTGGGAGAGTTTTCAGCGAGCTCTTGACACGGAGTTAGCATTTAGCTCAGTATATCATCCTCAGTCGGACGGTCAGTCAGAGAGGACCATCCAGATTTTGAGAGACATGTTGAGATCATGTTGCCTGGAGTGGCAGGGGAGTTGGGTTCACCACATACCGTTGGTGGAGTTTGCCTACAACAACAGCTATCATTCGAGCATCGGCATGGCTCCTTATGAGGCGTTGTATGGGCGTCCATGTCGGACTCCACTTGATTGGTTCGAGGTTGGGTGAGCGTGTTTTGACGGGACCAGAGTTGGTGCAGCAGTGTGTGAATGTCGTGCACCTGGCTCGTCAGAACATGTTGGCAGTCTAGAGTCGGCAGAAGTGCTATGCTGACCGGAAGAGGCAGCCTCTCACTTTCGCCGTTGGCGATCGTGTGTTCTTGAGCGTTTCACCGATGAAGGGGGTGATGCGCTTTGGACGGCGTGGGAATCCGAGTCCCCGTTATGTTGGTCCTTTCCTCATTGTGGAGCGCATTGGTGAGGTAGCCTATCGGCTGCAGTTACCCTCTGAGTTGGCGTTGGTGCATGATGTGTTCCACGTCTCGATGTTGCGGAAGTATATGTCCGATGACTCTCATGTGCTTAAGGATTCTGTTTGGCCTGAGGTGACTCTAGATCTTTCTCTCCCAGAGTTTCCCGTCCGCATTGAGGACAGGCGAGAGCAGCGCTTGTGGAATAAGGTCATTCCCTTGGCTAAGGTGGTGTGACAGCGGCACTCTGGTTGTGAGGCTTCTTAGGAGCGTGAAGATGAGATGCGTCAACATTTCCCTTACCTGTTCGAGTGAGTTCCCTCTTCTTCCCCCTAAGATTTGTTCTTAAATTTTGAGGACGAAATTTGTTTAAGGGGGGAGGGCTATAATATCCCGGACCTTTTCGATCCTTTCTTTTTGGTTCTCAGATCTACTTTCTCGGAGTGTCTAGCTCCGTTGTGTCTGAAATTTTGTTTCGGACATTTTTTGTGTTTGGATCGACGCGATCCGGAGTTGTTTCGGAGGCCCGGAGCATGTCCGCGATTTTTTCGCGCGTGTTTTCCGATTTCCGCATGCGGGTTTCAGCAATTCCTTCGGAACCTCGTTGCGGGTGAACCGGGTCGTTCACCAAGGCAAGATTGGTACCGTTACGATCGGTGCGTTCCTAGGATCGCGGAAACGTGATTTTCTATTTTTTGATATTTTTCAGAATTTCTGGATTTCTTATAAATACCCCAACCCTTTTTCTCTCTCCCCCACCTTTTCTTCTTCTTCTTTCTCTTTCCTTCTTCCTCCCCACCGTGAGCGCCCCCTTCTCTCCCATTCGACCGACGACAATCGCGGCGGCGTCCCCTCCGGCTGCAGACGGCGCTCGGCGACGGCGTGGGCGACGGCGAGGCGATCGTGACGGCGTGAAGCTTGTGGGGAATCGTGGAGGAGCGAGGGTTCTAAAAGCGTTCTTCGTGGTTTGTGGGTGATCCGGCACGCCTCGAGGTGAGATCAAGGTAGGGTGACGTTCCCTAGCTCTCCGCGTTCCATTCCCGTGATTTCTAGCACGGTGTGAGGCCGAGAGGGGTCGTTTCCATGAGACTTCGCCCAAACTATGATTTTAGGCCGCAATTCGGCGTTTTAATGGTTTAGATGCATGCTAGGGGTCCCTAGGGGGCTTCCCCCTTATTTTTCCCCTCTCCTATAGAGATATGGGGGCGTGGTTGGTGTTTTTCGACGTTTCCCGCCGTTTTACCGTTGCGAGGGTGTGACGGTCCTTCCAGGAACCGTCACAGCCTGTGACGCCCCACGATGGGCGCGTCACATGGGCTGTTTGGCCAATAGGGTGGTCCGTGGGCCTGACGGTCCCACGATAGACTGCCAGGGCATGTGACGCGCCTAGGTTAGACCGTCAGGTGGCTATCGGACCGTTGACATCCGACCGTTGTGGTTTTGACCGTTGGGGGTCAAGGCCTCTGACACACCCAGGGTGGGGCGTCAGAGCCTTGTGACGCCCCTGTGTGGGAGCGTCAGAGAGGACGCGTCCCTACCTTCTAACACATCAGGATTGGAGTGTTAGAGGCTGTGACGCCGTCTTCTGACTCACCAACGTTGGTCCGCCAGAGACCGTGACGCCCCGAGCGGTGTGCGTCACGGTTGGTTTCTTCTCGTCTTCTGATGCACCAGGCTAGGCGGGTCAGAGACTGTGACGCACCAGGACTGGCGCGTCACAGCCGGTTTTGCACCGAGTGCCTGGCGCGCCTGTGTTAGACCGTCAGACTGCTGTGACGGCCCAGTGATATACCGTCAGAGTCTGTGGCGCACTAAGGTTGGACCGCTAGGCTCTGGACTGCACCAGGTGGTTCGCAGTCCCGTTTCTTTTCCGACCGTGGTCACCGTGCGACGGTGCTGGTACGTGGGATGGTCCATGTACTTCGTCGGATTCGGATGTTATTTTCCGTTGACTTGAGAGTCTACTCCTTCAGTGACCCTCCACTAGTCGTAGCCTGCTTACATGTTTAGTGGTCCCACCAGGGAATGGTGGAGAGGCTACTCTGAGGACGGTTTTTAGACTGGTTTTCGTCGGGCCCCACGCCTTGCAGTCAGAGTCCGGCTGAGGGGAAAATTAGTTAGAGGCCAGACCTGGGACGCATGGTCTGTGTGTGCACACGTGGTTGGGGACGGTTTGACCCACGCTGATGGACGTGACCCCAGTTAGTCACTTGCTTTGTGGTTACTTGTACGGTGTCTCAGTTCCCGCTGGGCTGGAGGGAGACACCTGAGGCGCGGACTAAGACGTCAGTGGACGCATCCGACCTTACTTCTAGTGGGAGGTACTCCTGTCGAATCGGGATTGACAGACTGTTAGTCTCTGTTACTTCGACCTTCGGGGTTTTTGTCGGGTTGACCGATGAGTTTCGGTTGTCTCGCCGTAGCACGTGTGTCAATTTTCGGGCCGTGAGACCGGTGTTTGTAGTTGCAGGGCTTTTTCACTTCTGAAGTACTCGCTTGTCGCTAGCGTAGCGATTTTCCGTTTAGCGAGGTAGGGTTCGAGTGATCCCTACTGAGTCTTATTCTGAGACTCATTCCCTGCGTATTTTCACCATGTTTCAGGCGAGGCGCGGCTTTAAGGGAGCGCATCTGAGATTCAGCGTGGTTCAGGTGCCCAGCGTTAGTGCCAGAGGTCAGATCCGGGGTATGTCCCGTGTAGTTATACTTTTCTTTCTTGTCTCTGTACTAGTTGTGGACTACTGTTGTTATTTTGTCATACTTGGTGGACCATGTATCATGTAAAATGTTAATTTATTTTTTACTTAATCACATAAACTGTTTAATTTCTATAATTATTTGTGATACTTGTGTAGTCTCCACACCATCCTTCTAACCATTCCGAGTCTTCGGACTCGTGGGTGACGGTCTGAGTCTCGGGTTATCGGGCCTTCCCGGTAATCAGATTCTCGGGTCGTTACATACACGCTCTAGATTGAGCACGAAACAAGCGAACACAAGTCTGAAACCTCTGAAACAAGGCATCGTCGCTTACGTCTCGCAGGAAAGGAGACACGACACATGCCACGATAATAGATATCGGGAAAATAAAATGACAGACATGGCGAGTATCAGCTTAAACAAGGAAGCATAGTCCTCTCAGCTGACAGCTCGACAACATCATCGGCTCCAGTGCCAAAGGCAACCACGATAGACTGACACACAGGACGCCAACGACAGCAGCACCGGACCACAAGCACAATCAAGTCAGTCCTCTCTCAGATATTACATCTGATCGAGTCGCAAGCTAACTCTACCAGGAGAAGAGAGTACATCAAAGCTAACCGACAAGACCTGGTCCACATAGTGCCAAGACAAATACACAAAATCATAGAAAAATAGCGATAAAATGACAACAACGGCAGCACTTGCAGGATCCCGGCTCCGCACTGAACACAGAACCACGGAACACAACTGCAAGCTGGGTCACATCAAGACATAACGATAGATGAACGCATGACCATAAGGGACGAGTCACGCATTGAGCAGGTCACCAAGAACAGACCCACGACAACAAGGAAACGACAATCTCGGGAAATGTATCTCAAGGACCACGATCACGCCTCGAGTGCACAACACCCAAGAAAAGAATGCAGAACAGAGGGTATTCAATCAGCAAGGAATGCCGATAGATTTCCCAACACTCACAAATGCCAATGCCAACACCAGAATAACTCCAGCAACAACACGGCAAAAGATAGCATCAAGGCACAGGAAGCCAAGACGAAGTCGCATCGAGAAAGACAATTCTCTCGACCGGTCAGAATCTTATAACCAACGATCCTCGACCCGTGGGTTATCAGCCCACACGCTTCCGCTGCGCACTCAAACAACGCACACAGACATCAGAAATATCTCGATATCCGTATCTCAGCACACACTCGCCGCCATCGCATTTCAAGAAATCGCAATGTATTACACCACAAGTACTGATCTTGCGAGCAACCGATCACAAAATAGCCTAAGTGCGAACTAAGAAGAGCACCAGCTTCAGCACAAAGTACAAAGAAAGGCTAATCTCAGCTTACCATTACGTCCTGAAAGAATAAATGAGTCTTCACAATACATCGACCGCTGGACACGGCACGACAAACACGGTGCACATCGGCTCACATCACAAATATTAGGTCCAAAGCCAGGCAGCCGTAAACCAAGGAGAAGATCAGGCTCAGAAGAAATATTGTTCACACTTAAGTAGACACAGGACAAAGGTCTCACCAAGATAGTTGATGGGGACATCACCTCCCATGCCCACCTTCACAGCTCGTCTCCTCACCCCGGTTGCATCCGGCATGGTTTAGTCATTTAATTTTGAGTCCTATGTAATTTTACTTGAGTCATTTGATGTAATTTGTATTTTATTTGAGTCATGTCCCTAGGTCTTGTATTTATTTTCCTATGTTTGAGTGTCATTAGAGTGTGTAATGTGCTAATTGGGCCCATTTCTTCGGGCTTGGCCCAATGAGCTCCCCTACCCCTTCGGTTATTTGTCAATGAGTCTTTTGTCAGGGTCTTATTGTAAAATGTGGGTTTCCTATATATAGGGCCCCATTTCCTTCATTTGGAGGTAATGAATCAATCAATGAAAAAAATGCCATTTGAGAGTCCAAAGCTTAGTTTAGTGGAGTGATTCCAACATTTTTTGGGTGAGAAACCCTAGGGGAGAGATTCCCCACCCTTCCCTCTCTTAATCCCTCTTTTCACTCCACTTTCTCTCTCCTCATCACCCAATTTCAAATTTTCTTCTCTCTCCTCCCTTCCCAACCACCTCAACCCCCACCTACCATCATTAAAGCCCTCCACTTCCCCATGGCCTCCATTACTCCACCCCCTAGTCCCAAGGAGATCCCTCACCATTCCAACATCACTTTCCCCATTCCAACACAATCAACACCTTCCCCACACAACCCCACAACTTCCAATGCCATTTCAAATTTGAAATCCACCCTTCCCTCCACTCACTTGTGCCCCCCCTCACCTTCTCCTCTCACCCACCTTCCCAAATTCGTTGCTCCTCCTCCCACCACCTGTTAGACCCCCTTCCAGACCCCATTCTTCCCTTCCCCCACCTTAGAACATCCCCTCCTAGACCCCCTCACAGCCCGGGCTTTCCCCACACTCATCCACCCCCATTTCCCCTCCCATATACCCCATCCCCCCCATCATCATCAACCTACAGCTCTCAACTGAAGATCTATAGCAGACCAGCAACTTGCAGTGGCCACCACGACCTCCTCCGGACGAGTCTGAAGACGCAAGAGCCATCTTCGGAAGCGTCTGCCAGTCGCCTTCGCAACCGAAGTGGTTTCGTCTTCTTCCGATCTCCGAGTCGTCCAGGAGGTCCATTCTCCCACAGCTGCGCGGTTCTACCTCGGCTGAGGACCTGAGCCGGCTTAGAAGCTCCGCCACGACCAGCCCCGAAGGAATCAGTCCTCAAGTCCTTCTTCAAAGTTCTTCATCGGCTTGTCTACTTTCCGAATCAAGAAGCGGAAGCCCATTCAGCATCCGGGAACAGAAGTTACCAATTTTCTTCCACGATCACACGGCTCTGCCTTCCCCAGTCTGCATCGACACCTCCTCACTCTTCTGGCTCCACACATCGTCTCCGTTCTCTTCTGGCATCCCCATTTCTTTTTCTGCAAAGAGGACTCACCCACGGTTCTAACGGCGCTGACGTCATCAAAGTTGGAGCTCGGGAGGGCCAGGACAGCCTCTGCATCCTACTGTTGGTGACCTGCCCCTGCTAGTCCAAGAAACAGAGGCCCTGTTCAAGCTTCTGCCCCGACCTGCAGCGACTCCATAAGAAATTACAAAAATTCTGAGGCTTCCCCTTCCTGTTAAGAAGATTTCGCCGCTGGTGTCGCCATCAGCAAAATTCCTGAGCAAGATCTACAACAGCAACACCGACCCTCTATCTTGGTTCGCAGACAGCAGGTAGATTCGGCGTCCACCCTTGTTCCTCGTTCTTTGCTTTAGTTTCCCCACCCCGCTTGGCCGGCTGAAGGCCCCTCCCTGCGTGGAGGTAGTATTGATGTAATATCATTAACCCCCACCCCAAGTTCCCCCTCCTGCGAGAGGTGTAGTGGTGTACTTTGTTTGGGCAGGTCAAGCGACACCGCCGCGGCGTGTGGGGATCCACTCGCCTCCCCGCTCGCCCTCGTCTCCGACCGGGACCGGTTTCTTCAAACCGGTCGAGTAAGTGCTCAAACCTTCACTCCACTTAGTGCTTGTCTTTCAATATTAGTTCTTAATTCCGCTGGTTATGCGAGTGAGAGCCCAATTCTCAAGCCCCGTTGTCTTGAATGATCACCGTGGGAAGAGTGCAACCGTTGCCGTTGGCACTTTGTCGGCCCCCTTGATTTGGGTACCCATACCCATTGGGAATCATTCTTGGCCTTGCTGGCCCTCTACCAGCAAGGGCCCAACCCCACATTCTCCCTTGGCATTGCCAAGTCACCCCGGGCTTGGGTGAGTGACGATAGAGCGGTGGCCCAACTTGGCCCGTTTTGAATGCGATTGTGCTTGCTTGCATTAGGTCCAAGGTTGTGTCACATCAATTGGTATCAGAGCAAGTTCACAACTTGTCTCTCCACAAGTTGGTCCTAGGGCATGTTTATGCATTTAGAGTCCTCGGTTGCATCTCCCATGTCCACTAGAATGGCCACTTCATACCCGTCATATCCATCCCCATCAACTTTCCCAAGAAGCCCAAATCCTCATAAAAGTTCCATTGCCAACATAGTGGGTAGCAACACCTCGATCATAGAAGCCCTACCTAATGTCCTTAATAGGCTTGAAGATATCATGTCTCGACTCGACCGACTTGAAGGAAATAGTCGAGCACCAAGATTGAATGAGAGTGACCTTTGGGGAAATCTAGAAACCATATTTTTAGAACACTTGAAAATCAAAACCCCCGCCTTTGATGGATCCAACAGTCCAAGCCTTTACCTAAATTGGGAGATTTTCATAGACCAATTCTTTAAAAGTTGCCCCTTGAACGAAGGAAGGAGAATGAGGCTAGCCAAGGCACACCTCTCCAAACAAGCTAAAACTCATTGGTTAGTTGTGGAAGGTTTGAGAAAGATCCGTAGGGAGGCTCCAATTAGCACTTGGGATGAGATGAAGACCGAGCTTAGAAAAACCTACACTCTCCAACCCTCTCCCTCCTACTCAAATCACCAAAGTCCAAGGAACACTTCAACTCCACCATCCCCACCCAGTCAATCCAAGACCCCAATCACCCATTCCCCACCCATCTTCCTCTCCCTACCCCAATCCAACTCCCACCAAAGCCTCCACTACTACCCTTACCTATCCTAACCCAAGTTTCCCACTACCTACCACCCCGGATACACCATGCCCCAATCATCACCACACCCTCAAAAGCCCCTCTCACCTCCTTGGAAGAAGAACCCATACCCGATCTAATAGTGGTGAACACCCCAAACCCACTCCCCACCTTGGAGGAAACCCAAGTCCAAGTTGAGAAAGAAACATCACACGATGGTCCTCACCTTACATCACCCTCTCTAGTTGGGACCAAGCTCATCTTAGGAGAACTCATTGTTAGTTGACTAAAGGAGAGCCCAATTAGAGAGATCCGGGCCCATGTTTTCCCTCCCATAGAACAAGACCTTCCCTTAGTGCCCTTCTTCTCCTATCACACCACAATTCAAGCATCCTATGAAGTGGAGACCTTAGAGGACCTTCTCAAGGGCATAGCATGGCAATTAGAGATGACTAGCATGTTGACCCCTATGGTAGAACAACCTAGGAGCCTTAGCCTCCTACACCTATGCATAGGGTCTATCACCTCGGTTTGCACCATTGGTTGCTACACTAGCGACCTCCTTCTATTCCTCCCTACACTCGATGAGCCCAACCTTCTCCTCGATTTAGAGCTTCTTATCTCGGGTAGAAAGTCAAGCCCTCCACTCATGGCTGACCCACTTGCCAAGAACATTGGCCCAACTATCATGGAGAAGGATGACTTAGCACCTTTTGAGGATCTTGAGGACATGGAGTTCCTCCCCCTAGGTAACCCATTTTATGATCCATATGATCCATTCCAATGGGAGTCAAGAGACTCGTGTGACCCAAACACTTTATCCACCACCCACCTTTCCCTAAACCAACTCACAATGTTTGACCCAATTCACTCCATCTTAGACCCGGGTTACACCTTGGGAGCCATAACCTTGGACCATATATCCCTAGCTAATAAGGTGGTGCCCCATCCCATGATGACCACCTTCTTAGATCCATTCGATCCTTTCCAATGGGAGTTCAAAGGTTATCCCACACCTATACACATAGAAGTCACTTTTGGGAAAAGTATGCATGTGTCTAGGCTTTCCACACCCTTTGGCATGAACACTATGTTGGGTCCATTCATTCATATCACCCACATGTCTAGTAGAAGGCATGAGTGGGCCACATTCAGATGTCATGGTCCTCCTTCATTCATCATGGATCGTAAGCATGTCAAAAGCATCTACGGATGTCCGGGCCTCCCCACATTCATCACCACTTTGCATGATAGGTTCACCTACGGGTGCCCCGGCCCACCCAGGCCCACCAAAGTCTACATGACAACATTGCATGATAAGTCCACATATGATTACTCCGGCCCTCCAAAATCCATCAAAGTCTTCTTGGCATCAAAGCATGATCGGTCTACTTTTGGTTGCCCAGGTCCACCCATCACCCCTAGAATGTCAACATTCACAAAATTACATGAAAGCCTTTGCAAGCACATAAGCAAAAAGAATGAGGCTTATAAGAGGCGGGCCGACTCTCATCGGCGTTACCAAGACTTCCATGAGGGTAACTTTGTGATGGTAAGGACTGAGAGGTTCTCCCCGGGAGCCATCTCCAAATTGCGGCCACGTGGGGCTGGTCCCTTCCAGGTCCTGAGGCGCATTGGTGCAAATGCCTATGAGTTAGATCTCCCCGAGGAGTATGGAATAAGTCCCACATTCAATGTTGCCGACCTAGTGTCATATAAGGGACCCACGGTGGTACCTAGTGAGGAGATTGAGCCTACGTCTTCCCTTGAGAGAGCACCCACCCGTGAGGAGAGACCACCAGCCAAGAGAGCCTAGCGTGAACAAATTGAACAAATATTGGATGAACAAGTCAATACCACTCGGAGCAAGGTATACGAGCGCTATCTCGGCAGGTGGATGGATCGGTCTCGTTCGGAAGGCTTGAGGACAGTACCACTTCTACACCCTCCAAGGAGGGAAGGACACTTACTCGACAGAGTCGAGTTCTCCGCACCCCGGGAGTATGATGGGGACATCACCTCCCATGCCCACCTTCACAGCTCGTCTCCTCGCCCCGGTTGCATCCGGCATGGTTTAGTCATTTAATTTTGAGTCCTATGTAATTTTACTTGAGTCATTTGATGTAATTTGTATTTTATTTGAGTCATATCCCTAGGTCTTGCATTTATTTTCCTATGTTTGAGTGTCATTAGAGTGTGTAATGTGCTAATTAGGCCCATTTCTTCGGGCTTGGCCCAATGAGCTCCCCTACCCCTTCGGTTATTTGTCAATGAGTCTTTTGTCAGGGTCTTATTGTAAAATGTGGGTTTCCTATATATAGGGCCCCATTTCCTTCATTTGGAGGTAATGAATCAATCAATGAAAAAAATACCATTTGAGAGTCCAAAGCTTAGTTTAGTGGAGTGATTCCAACATTTTTTGGGTGAGAAACCCTAGGGAGAGATTCCCCATCCTTCCCTCTCTTAATCCCTCTTTTTCACTCCACTTTCTCTCTCCTCATCACCCAATTTCGAATTTTCTTCTCTCTCCTCCCTTCCCAACCACCTCAACCCCCACCTACCATCATTAAAGCCCTCCACTTCCCCATGGCCTCCATTACTCCACCCCCCTAGTCCCAAGGAGATCCCTCACCATTCCAACACCATTTTTCCCATTCCAACACAATCAACCCCTTCCCCACACAACCCCACAACTTCCAATGCCATTTCAAATTTGAAATCCACCCTTCCCTCCACTCACTTGTGCCCCCCCTCACCTTCTCCTCTCACCCACCTTCCCAAATTCGTAGCTCCTCCTCCCACCACCTATTAGACCCCCTTCCAGACCCCATTCTTCCCTTCCCCCACCTTAGAACACCCCCTCCTAGATCCTCTCACAGCCCGGGCTTTCCCCACACTCATCCACCCCCATTTCCCCTCCCATATACCCCATTCCCCCCCATCATCATCAACCTACAGCTCTCAACTGAAGATCTACAGCAGACCAGCAAATTGCAGCGCCCACCACGACCTCCTCCGAACGAGTCTGAAGACCCAAGAGCCATCGTCGGAAGCGTCTGCCAGTCGCCTTCGCAACCAAAGTGGTTTCGTCTTCTTCCGATCTCCGAGTCGTCCAGGAGGTCCATTCTCCCACAGCTGCGCGGTTCTGCCTCGGCTGAGGACCTGAGCCGGCTTAGAAGCTCCGCCACGACCAGCCCCGAAGGAATCAGTCCTCAAGTCCTTCTTCAAAGTTCTTCATCGGCCTGTCTACTTTTAGAATCAAGAAGCGGAAGCACATTCAGCATCCGGGAACGGAAGTTACCAATTTCCCTTCCACGGTCGCGCGGCTCTACCTTCCCCAGTCTGCATCGACACCTCCTCACTCTTATGGATCCACAGATCGTCTCCGTTCTCTTCTGGTGTCCGCGTTTCTTTTGTTGCAAAGAGGACTCACCTACGGTTCTAACGGCGCTGACGGCATCAAATTTGGAGCTCGGGAGCGGCCAGGACAGCCTCTGCATCCTACTGTTGGTGACCTGCCCCTGCTAGTCTGAGAAACAGAGGCCCTGTTCAAGCTTCTGCCCCGACCTGCAGCGACTCCAGAAGAAATTACAAAAATTCTGAGGCATTCCCCTTCCGGTTACGAAGATTTCGCCGCTGGTGTCGCCATCAGAAAAATTCTTGACCAAGATCTACAACAGCAACACCGACCCTCTGTCCTGGTTCGTAGACAGCAGGTAGATTCGGCGTCCACCCTTGTTCCTCGTTCTTTGCTTTGGTTTCCCCACCCCGCTTGGCCGGCTGAAGGCCCCTCTGTAATGACCCGAGAATCCGATTACCGGGAAGGCCCAATAACCCGAGACTCGCACCGCCGCCCACGAGCCGGGAGGGCTCGGAAGGGCTAAAAGGAGTGTGGAGGCACAAGGAAATAGGAAATAAAGCAGGACAATTCAACAATTAACAGAAATAAATAAACAACTACAACAGAGTCCAGTCCAACAGAAAGTACAGTCTAAAGCAGTAAAACGTACCACATGCCAAGTGAACACTCGGCCCGACAAGCTGGCAACTGAGAACTTCCGCCCCGCACCCTCGAACCTCGAGGAAGGACCGCCACACCTGAAAAGTAGGGAATGAGTCTCCAAAACAGAGACTCAGCAGGGATCCCGCGGAACCCCAACCGGAAACAACGGCGGTAGCGGAAAGGAAGCTACAACTACAGCAGGAACAGCAACCCGGTGGCCGGTCAAAACTCGGCACTACAGCTACTCCTACTGCCAGAAGGCAGACCTCGATCACACGGTCGAAGCTACCGAACCACGCTAGTACCACCTACCGAAGTAAGAACACACGGTAACCACGCCGTAGAGGCCTGTCCCCCGGACACAGCCGACCTGGACACACTGTCCAAGGTGTAACCCCGACCATCCGATCGCGGGTACCGCACAACAAGACCCAACCTCGGTAAAGCCACTAGCACTAATCTCACGCGCAAGAACCGACACACGCGCCAAGGTGAAACAACCGAACTCACCGGTCAACACGACCAAAAACCCGAAGGTCAAAGACACAGAGACTGACAGTCTGTCACTCCGTACTCGACAGGAGTACCACCCACTAGAAGCACAGCCGGTAGCATCCCCTGACGTCTTACACCGCACCGCAGGTGAACCGCCTGACGTGGTAGGTCCTACCCGAGGCGCGAACACCGTACAAGTAACCACAACAAGTGACTAGCTGGGGTCACGTCCGTCGACGTGCGTCCACTGTCCCCAACCACGTGTGCACACACAGACCACGCGTCCTAGGTCTGGCCCTCTGACTGGTTTTCCCCCGCAGCCGGACTCTGGCTACGACGAGGGGCCCGACGGAAACCAGTCTAACTGTCCTCAGGGTAAGCCCATACACCACTCCCTAGTGCGACCAGCACACGCGTACTGGTAGGCTACGACTAGTGGAGGGTCACTGAAGGAGTAGACTCTCTAGTCAACGGAAAACAACGTCCGAATCCGACGACGTACGGGGACCACCCCACGTACCGGCCCCGTCGCACGGTGACCACAGTCGGAGAAGAAACGGGACTCACAGTCCACGGCCACGCACGCACTGTGCACTAGAGTCGAGAAATCTCAAGTGGCGCTAAGCCACTGGACTCTGGACAGTCTTCTAGACACACTACAGCCAACGGTCCTTGAGTCACAAGACTCGGGGTCAAGACCGTTGCACGCAACAGCACATGGCCGTCGATCTAGCCCAATCTCTAGGTCCAAAATCACGATATCACGAATACCGAGACAACACACGAGTTGTCAAGACCATTCCCTTGGGAAGGGAACGCAAGGGACAAAGGCCACTCACACGGGCCACACGGAAAACACAGAAGCACGATTCCCAAGGCAGCACACAAGCCGCCACGACGCTTTCCCATCTTGAAGCAAGCGGGAAACCTCCAGCCCCACGCCGGACAACTGGACTCACCATCCAAGGCCAAACACATGGCCCACACGGGAATCGCCTTCCAAAGGAACCCACGATACGCGGGGGAGACCCCACCGCACACACACCGACACACGGTGACTCGATCAAGCGTAACACAAGAGCCCGGAACACGTGGGGTCACCCGGACCCACCACACCTACGGGCACGCTAATCGAGGTAACACGGTCCCTCCTGACACCCCAAAAAACACAGACACAGAACCCATGGGGTGTCCGGGATACTTACAAGGCCATAGGTCGACCACTGGGTCCCAACCTGGTCGACCGGAGACCAACACAATGCGAACGGAACGCTAAAGGTCACCCGGACCCTTAAGCTCACGGGCACACAAAACGAGGTAAGCAGAACCTGCAGACACCCCAAAACACGGTCACGAAACTCCACTGGGTGTCCAAGGCACACACGGCCCGCGAGGAGCACGATCAGCCGCAGACCGCCCGCCCCGGGCAGCCCGGCTGGTCCCTCCAAGAACGCACTACACGTGCATAGCGCGTTCAGCCAGAACGCGCTATACGTGCCTAGCGCGTTCAACACGAACGCGCTACATGACCATAGCGCGACCAGGCCAGGTTGCGCTATGATCCTATAGCGCGACAACCAGAACGCGCTGGGGCCGTAAGGCGTGACCCGAACCGCCTTATTGTTCATCTTCTCCGATGAACGCGCCCTATCGGGGCAGCGCGACCTTCAAGAACGCGCTACTGGAGTATAGCGCGTTCTCAGTCCGCGCCCGGAAATGGTAGAAACCGCGGGAAAAGCCATGCCACGCCCCGTTCACCCCCAGATGAAGGGGAAACCTTCCCCAAGCCCCTAGGCATGCATCTAAACCCCTGGATCGCCCAAAAACACCATAAAACGGGAGATCCGGCTCACACCCCAAAAACACACATTTTCCCCAAAACGCCCCGTTTAGCCCGCTCGGCTCACCACGGCCTACGAAACTTGCGGGAAATGAAGTACACGGGCTGAGGGTCCATCACCCTACCTCCACCGAAGATTTCGCGCACCGTGGACGCCGATCCACGAAGAAAACGCCGTTGAAGCCTCGCCGTTCCACGAACTCACGGCCGAGCTTCCACGCGCCTCCACCGCCTCGATCCTCATCCATCCTCGCCCGTGCCTCACCCGCGCCGTCCCCACCTCGCCCGTACTCCGCCCCGTCGGCCGCCGGAGAGAGAGAGGGAGAGAGGAGAGATCGTGAGAAGAGAGAGGGAGAGAAGAGAGAAATGAGAGGGGAGAGAGAGGGAAGAGTTATATATAGGAAAATCCGGAAATTTGGAAAAATTCATAAAAATAGAAAATCACACCCTCACGATCCTCGGAGCGCACCGATCGCAACGGTACCACTCGCGCTCAGGTGAACGGCCCGGTTCACCCGCAACGAGGTTCCGAAGGGAAAGCCGAAACCCACACCGGGAATCGGAAAACACACGCGGAAAAAGCCACGGAACGCCTCCGGGCCTCCGAAACGACTCCGGATCGCGCCGATCCGAACACAAAAGATGTCCGAAATAAAATTTCGGACACAACGGAGTCAGACACTTCGAGAAACCAGATCCGGGACCCACGAAAAAGGATCCGAAAAATCCGGGGTATTACAGCCCTCCCCCCCTTAAAGGAATTTCGTCCTCGAAATTCAGGACCAAGCACGAAGTCACAGGAGAAGAACACTGAACCAACTGACACGCCGTCAGAGCCCCAGCACAGAAAACCTCGATTCTCATGAAAACACCAGTCCTGAGGGACACAGCCAGACTCACAATCACAAGCAACACCTCGCTCCTCGCGTCGAGCACACTGGCCAACAGAGCAGGCATATACCGCAGGACACAGTCCGACATCACCTCAGACAACGCGAGAATCCACCATGGCGCCGTAGCCACGTTCTCGTTCACCGAGGAATCACAACCCTCGACCCGAGCAACAGCTACCAATCCAACCTATGGTCGGCAGACAAATTGCACAACAGCTTCGCAGCCAGTTGACAGATCGCATACCCTCCTCAAGGGAGCAACCAAAACAGAGCCTCCACCAGCTCAAGCAGTCATCCCAGCAGACCGCAACCAGCTCATCGGCTCCACACCAAGGAACACCTCACACATGGAAAGCCGAAAGCCGGACATAACACTGCGCCAACTCTTGTCAGAAGACAACCTTTGACAAAGCCCAGATCCCATCCGGAAAGGCACATTACAGAAACGACCACCAAAGGTCTCGCTGGCACACGGCTCTCGCCACGCTCGAGCCCGACAACCAGCACCTTCTGTCTCTGAAAAGACCATCCACCGGTCACCAACTACTCGTCAACGGGAAACCTTCGCTTGCTCAGTGTAGACACGCCATTTTCACGTTTTCATAGGTACATCTTGTATTACACCGTGATGCCCCAAAGTGGCTCACACATTTCATTCATGTGGGTGATTAGTTATTTTGGCCTTTTTTTACATGAAAATAATAATAATAAATAAAAAAATCAAAAAAAGGTTATTACAAATACAAAAAAAATTCAAAAAAATGGTTACTAAAAATTCAAAAAAAAATCAAGAAAAGGTTAAAAATAATAAGCAAGAAAATGTTTGAAAAAAAATAATAAAACAAATCTCTATACGCAAAATAAATCCTTTTATTTTTATATAAAATATAAAATTGAGAGCTTGGATATACATATATATATAAGTAATTAACACAAAACAAAACCACAAAAAATATATAATTGTTATCCACATGTAATCTCCACGTTAATATATAATTATTATGTTAATCTTTATTAGAATGAACCTTGATGTATTATATATGTTAATCGTTATTAGCATTAATCTTGGTCTATTAATCTCTCTCACGTCTTTCTCTTCTTATCTCCTACTCTCCCCTGCTCCTCCCATTGCCATGTTATTTCATTTTCTTCAGCCCCACCGTAAGGACATGTTAACCACCGTCTCTCTACTATTCTTTCTCTGATACCTTCTCTTAATCACACACATTTCTCTATCTTCTTTTTCCACTCCCTTGTCTTTTGTATTCATCAACCCGACAGAGGGAATTTCGTTCTTCTCACGTCCTTCTTATCTTTGACAGCACATTCATCTCTTTCTTCCTCTCCCTCATCTTATCCAAGGGGCCCACTCTCCCATCTCCATCTTTCTCCTTTCTCTCTAACACCCCATGCGACACCCTCCTCCTCTGTCCTTCCTCTTTCTAGCCACCACACCATCGCCTTCCCCTCTTTCCTTCTAGCCACGATACACCAAAAACCATAGCGCCCATGCCACCTCCGTCGTGAAACCAACCTCCTCTCTCCCTCTCTATGCCGGCCTCCCTACCGTGACGCCAGGCGAGCCACCTCGCCGCTGCCGTCACTGTCGTCATCAACACCGCCTCCGAGTGACCTCACGCGTCCGCCGCTGCCGTCGCCCTCCTCCACCATGTGAACGCACCCCCCACCCCTCTCTCTGTCCCGTTCTCAGTCACACCCGACGTGACGCTACTGCCCAGCCGTCCCCGGCCGCCGTCGTCGTTCTCCCGGTCCCCACTGCACCGCCGAGCCCGCCGTCCCCATCGTTAACTCCCTTGCCGCAGCGCCCCCCTCGACGACACAGCCATCCTCGTCGCCGTCCACCTCCGGGGCACCTCCTTGCATGCACCGTCCGATCTCCACGCCGCCGCTGTCGTTGACGTCGGACCGCCGCCGACCAACTCCACCGCATCCCCCTCCACTGCATCACCGCCGTCGTCAAGCTCCCAGCCGCCCCGGCCGTCATTCGCTACACCGCCGCGAGCCTTCACTCGCGAGCCCCCGACCCCACGCCACCGGCCGCCGCTGTCGCCCTTCGCCGTCCTCCACCTCGTCCGCCTACCGCAGCTGCGTCGCCGAGCCCCCACGTCCGGCCACGTCCGCAGCATCTCCACCACCGTTGCCGGCGACCTCCGCACGTCCAGCCTCTCTCTCTCTCGCGTTCTCTCTCCGTTTTTCCTCTCTCTCTCCCTCGTTCTCTCTTTCTTCCCCCTCTCCCGATCTCTAACTCTCTCTCTCACCTTCTCTCAGTTCTCTCTCCCTCTCTCCCCCACCGATCTCTCACGCTCTCTCTCTCTCTCTCTCTTACTCCCCCTCTGCACTCCCCCTCTCTCCCTCTCGTCTGTCTCTCTCGCTCTCCTCCCCACTATCTGCACTCTCCTCCCCCTCTCCTGCCGTTTCCTCTCTCTCCCTCGTTCTCTCTCTTTCTCCCTCTTTCTCCCGCCGTCCCTCTCTCTTTCTCCCTCTCCCCCTCTCTCTTTCTCTCCCTTTCTCCCACTCTCTCACGGTTTCTCTCCCTCTCTCGTTCTCTCTCTCTCTCTTTCTCCCTCTTTCTCCCGCCGTCTCTCTCTCTCCCTGCCGGTTCTCTCTCTCCTCCCCGCCGTTTCTCTCCCCCTCTCGCGGCTCTCTCTCCCTCTTTCTCTCTGCCTCTCTCTCTCTCTCTCTCACACGCACACACACTTTTTTCTTATTTTTTTTATTTTTCTTCTTTCTGTTTTTTTCCCCGCCGCTGCATCTCTCTCTCACCTTCTCTCTCTTTCCCCACCCGATCTCTTTCTCTCTCTCTCTCTCTTTTACACATTTTTTTTCCTTTTTTAATTCCTCTTTCTCCCTGTTTTTCTCCCTCACGCCCATCTCTCTCCCGTCTTTTCTCTCTCTCTCTTCACGCCCTCTTTCTCCCTCCACTAAACTCTTTCACGCCGTCTCTTTCCCCCTTTCCCAGGTTCACACGACGCACACACATGCACGTAGGTTGTTAATATTTCTTCACTTCTTCACCACACATGCACGTAGTTTGTTTATTAGGTTAATATTTCTTCACACATGTGCATATAAACTTATATACATAAAGGGTAACACCGTGAGTTTAGAGGGAGAGAGAGCCAATACATACTATAAGAATTTTTTTCACTAAAAAGTAATATATATATATATATAAACGGAGAAAAATGTATATTATACATATCATATATATGTGTGTGTAAAAATTCCTATATATTATATCAATGTGTGTGTTGTTCTGGATTTACATAATACATATACATATATAATAGAATTGGCTTTTGTTTTCTTATAACATATTTTATTTCATTTGATTGTAATATCCCCATATATATATATTCATATATATACCATTATATATATACATATTTCCATGTGTTTTTATGTGTACACATATTTAATCATTCTTGAATTTGTGCAGAAATAAAAGCCGAGCCTCCGGCCCAATCAACGCTCCCGCGTGTTCCCGTACACGGGGAAGCCGTTCCGTCCCACCGTTTGGCCGCGTTTGCATCATCATTAGCGGCTATGTTTCCTTTTTACTGTTATCATTTTATTGTATTTTTTTAGTCTATTATTCAGTTATTAGTGCTTATCTTATGAATTGTTGTCATATTATATCACTTGTCTAACTTAATTTTATTTTCTGTTTGTTCATTTTGCAGGGTAACCAGTCAAAAGCCCTCTTTTCGGCCAGCCGAACAAAGAGGAAGAAGGAACCCGCGCAAATCCCGATAAAGGCCAAGCGATCAATCAACCAGTTCGGGACCCTCGGTCCCTGGCGATCACACCACCAAACGCGTGCTTGTAGTAAATTTTACTTTATGTCTATAATACCCACGGATAGCTAAATCCGGGTCTGTTTGTACTATAATCGATCGCGGTGAGTCATTTCACCGTGGTCATTTATTTTCTGCACTTTCTTTCTGTACTTTATTATATTGTTGTTAAAACTCCGCACGGATCAATATCCTGCGGCGGTCTGCTTATTGTTTATATTCATGTTGTTATTATTGTGCGAGGAGTGATATGCCGTTCCAAATTTCGAGTCCACGTATGTCTTTGTGTCCGCCAACTTCTACTACGTAGAGTCCCAGGTTCGCACTCGGTATATAGAAAGCTGCCCTCGGAATGGTAGGTCACGCCTACCGGGAAGGGGTTCAGTTTGCGTGAGAGGGTCTTCGGATCCCGTTCTCCGCCCTGTACCGAAGGTCCGGTAAGTCTAGGCTCCACGTCCCCGTACAGAGTGACCTTTCAGGTTATACTCTCTACCGTCTTTTCTACATCATCCTTTTTACGCACGCGTTTTCATTTTCATCATTTTTTACTCTTTCAGTCAGAGAGGGAGAAACCCCATCTCTCTCTCTCAGTCCACCACGTGACGCGTTCACATCTCTGGCGATCACGGTGGGACCTGCCTTTTACTTTTTTGGTTACCCACAAGCTTTCGGCACCCACGTGTGCCCCTCCTTTTGACACCCACGTGTGTCCCTCCTTTCGGCACCCACGTGTGCCTTTCCCTATTGCGCCCACGTGCGCTCACTCCCCTCGTGCACCTCGTGCACTCCCCCGGTCCTTTGTGGTTATTTGAGAGGTTAACGTTGTCTCGTGCACCACGTGCACTCCCCACTATTCGGCACTCACGTGTGTCCCTCCATTTAGCACCCACGTGTGCTCCCCATTATTCGGCACCCACGTGTGCCTC
Organism: Amorphophallus konjac; assembly: GCA_022559845.1. Classification (NCBI taxonomy): domain Eukaryota; kingdom Viridiplantae; phylum Streptophyta; class Magnoliopsida; order Alismatales; family Araceae; genus Amorphophallus; species Amorphophallus konjac. The sequence continues at coordinate 106,232,961 of CM040121.1, forward strand.
TCCATTTAGCACCCACGTGTGCTCTCCTCTACTCGGCACCCACGTGTGCTCCCCTCCATTTAGCACCCACGCGTGCTCTCCTCTACTTGGCACCCACGTGTGCCCCCTCCATTTAGCACCCACGTATGCTCCCCTCCACTCGGCACCCACGTGTGCCCTTTCTTATTGCGCCCGCGTGTGCCACGTCATCCCCCTCGTGCACCACGTGCACTCTCATAGTCTTTTCTATTTTTCCAAGTTGTCTACGTGTTTCGGAAAGAAGAACGGCTATATCTTACTCCATCTGTTCATTGTTGTTATATCCTTGTTATATCACTGTTATCCCTGTTATATTTGTGTGTTTATTCTTTTCATATCTGTTTTATATATCTTTCATTCAGTATTGCATTTCATGCATCTACCCCTTTATTTTACTTTTCTAAGGATTAACCTTTCTCGGTGAAGGAAGGACTCTCCGTCGGGAATTCCTCTCGACGGACTAGGATCTCCTCCATCGGGACCTCCGTAAGTCCCCGACATCGAAGGATTCCCTCTTCGTTCACTGGGCAGGTTGTACCACTGAAGTACCCCGAAGTTAGTTACCTATCCGTGGTGAGGCGAGTGTCCCTAGTTGACACGGCGGTAAAACCAAGGTGTAACTAGGATTTTTGCAAATTTTGTGTGAATATTTATATTTGTTAAAAAGACAAAAAAGAGGTAAAATAAAAACAAAAAAAGTGGCGTAAGATCATCCACTTGTTTGGTAATCTTTGATATTTGTCTGTTGGTATATGCTTTTACGTTCTGGAAAAATTACAACAATGGCCCACGATTCTCTCGAAGAGAACCAATCAGGACGTGGTCAGTCAATTGACCCACGTGTCCACGCAATGGACTCAGGCCCTTCTCGTGACACCTCGCAAGAGGTTCCCGCTGTTCCACGGGAAGTAGCCCCACCTAAGGATATCTTTTCCCTGTTAGGTGTCCTCGCCAGTACGCAGCTCAGCCCTGAGCAACTTCTAGCCTTTCAGGCTATTTTAAAGGGGAAAGCTGTTGCTCCCCCTCCTCAGGAGTCAACTCCGGCTCCCACATCCTACCAACAGCCGCTCCAGGTTACCACTTTTCCATCATATGTACATGACGTTCCTTCTTCCTCATTTCAAGGACAGGCGAGTCAACAGCCTGCATCTTACCACTCTCCCCTTCCACAATCTCAAGCCCCTGCCATCCTCCATACGGTACCCCAAACGGGTCCGTCCACTAGTGTGCCACCATACCCTTCTGGTTCAGGGTTCCCTTCTCAGGTCCCTATAAGGCCTTCTCAGCCTCAGTGGCAGGCCCAACCTCCACCTGACGAGGACCTCACTCAATCTCTCCTCAACAAAATCAATAAAATGAACGAGGAGTTCCGTAATTTCAAGAAAGAGGCACAGGGGAAGTCTGTCCCTGACATTTCCCTGCCAAATCTCCCCATATTTCATCTTCCTCCCTCCGAAATGCCTACATACCGTAGGTATAACGGCACGGGAAATCCTTATATTCACATCAAGGATTTTATGTATGAATCTTCCTCATGGCAGAACGATCCAAAATCCCTGGCTTACCTTTTTCGGAAATCATTGGATGGTCCCGCCTTAGAATGGTTCTATTCACTAGAGCCGAGTGAGGCTGGAGATTTTGAAATTGTCAAAGCCAAATTCATACAGAAGTACCGGGATAGGGTCGGTCCCTCCCTTTCTATCACCGACCTAGTTGCTGAGAAAATGAGGTCAGATGAGGATTTTGTCCAGTATGCTGATAGGTGGAGGTCTCTGGCTGATAAGGTAAAGGATACCCTTTCAGAACCCGAGCAAGTCAAGATGATTGTGTCTAATGCAACCCCGCAGTTTAGACACATTTTAGCCATGAATAAGCTTACCACGATGGAGGAACTTTATGAGAGGGCTCGGTATATCCAGACCCAATTAAAAGATTCCCCCATCATGCACATGTTTGAACCTCCAAAACCAAGGGTGTTTAAGAAGACGGGCACTGGTGTCCAAGGAGGAACAACTGAGGGAGTCGTCATAAACGAGCAAGTGAGTGTGCTTGGCGGCCCCAACCAACCAGTTAACCCAAGGCCTCCTCAGGTTTCACGACCTCCCTTTCAACAAGGTCCACCTCTTTATCGTCCTCCACCCCAAAATAACCTCCTTCAAAACAACATGCCTCAACCCTTTCATCCCCAGCAACAACAACAACAACCACAACCTCAGTATCACCAAGTTCCACCCCCGGGAAATTACGGCCCACCACAACAACGGATGAGGCCCATTGGACCCAAAAGAGCCCATTATCCACCATTGCCCGAGGCATTGCCAGATATTTTTAATGCCCTCATGGCTGCCAACCTACTTACTTTGCCCAAAGAGAAGTTTGCATGGCCCCCTAATGCTGATACCTCCAGGTACTGTGTCTATCACAGACAGCCGGGTCATACGGTGGAGAATTGTTTCAACTTCAAAGATTATATTTATGACATGAATGATCTTGGTGAAATCGATTGGGATGAAATGAGGCGATGCATCGCCACCCTAAAGGCCAGGAGACCTCCGCCTAGGCCACAGTTACCACAACAACCACATCAACAACAACAGCCTCAGCAGGCCCCACAACAGCAGCCTAATATGGGCATCATCCATAACCCGCTTCCGGAGCACCAACAGCCCAACTACCAGGTTAATCCGATTTCCTCCTTCTCGGAAGTTGGAAGAGAGCAAACCTGTCATTTAGAAAGCACCTCTGTCCTTGCTACCAGTCATACCACCAATCAACCTCCTCGTCTCCTTCGAACAACATCTTCTTACCATTCAACCCCCTCACAACCACTATTTGGTCCTTCTCCCGTTCCACAGCCATCACGCCCTCTTATTCGTACCCCTACCGTTAATTCACCGTTAGTCCATCGCCAAAGGCCATCTCCCATTCCTTTTTCACCCCCAAGTCTCCTGATCACTTCTTATTCCTCTAAGTTACCATCTACCCCTATCGCACCTTTACTTCCGCCTTCTAGCCTTTTTACCGCCCATTACCCGTATGACACACCATCCACCTCTATCCCCACTGAACCTCCTCCTCCACCATCTAAACCTCTTATCATTCACCGTTCATCTGAGGTCCCCTTTACTTCCACTATACCCCCTCCACCATATAAACCCCTTATCATCCACCATTCACCCGAGATTCCCTCTACTTCCCCTATTCTTTCACATTCTAAGCCCCTTATCATCCGTGATTCACCCGAGATTCCTTCTACCTCTACTATACCTCCACCAAGCAAACCCCTAATCAAAACCCCTACACCCATCATAACCCCTATCCCACCAACCATTCCTCCATTATTACCCCTTAAAACCTTGTTAAAATCCACACCCAATACCATAGAGGTGCAACGAAAGCCACAAGCAATGGTGCTCCGGAGTGGAAGGATGTTCCACCGGGTATTTCCCCAGAATAGTCAGGCCCCTGAACAATCTCAGCCCCAGAAAGATAAAGAAGAGCAGTCAGAAGAGTCCATCCCTGGGACCCAGTATGACTTGTTGAAACATCTGGATAAGACGCCCGCCCGTATCTCCATCCTTGAGTTGATTAAAAGATCCCCATCTCACCAAGAAGCTTTAAGGGAATATCTCCAAAAAGTCATGGTGAACGAGGATCTCCCTGTGGAGAAAATCTCGACGGTCCTCACGCCCACTGATACACAACCGCCTATCATGTTCCATAATCACGAGCTTGCCCCCAAGGAAGCTCGGAAATATGCGTTGTGTATTGCGGTGAAAATCAATGGCGTGTCAGTGGATCCGTGCCTGGTGGACACGGGCGCGTCTATAAATGTGATTTCCCCGAGTACTCTCCAAGTATGCGGGGTTAATGAAGAACAACTCATGCCCTCCTCAATTACAGTCACGGCCTACGACAACAGTAAGAGGCCGCCAATGGGGATGATTGCCCTCAATGTAGAATTAGGTCCTGTATCAGTCTTTACGGAATTTCATGTCCTTGATATGGATCCCACTTTCAAGGCTATACTAGGCCGTACCTACATTGAAGCTATGAATGCCGTACCATCCACCAATCATCAGTGTTTGAAATTTCCATACAAAGGATGGGTTATCAAGGTAATGAGCATGCCCCTCTGTTCTACGGTGGATGCAATAACCACCTCTTTGCCTTCGGTCTGGCCGACTCATCGGCCCATACTATCCTTGTTGGATGTGTACGACCCCTGTCGTGCTCCCTTCAGACAACAAAAGCCATTCCCTTTGTCAAACTCACGTCTTCCCTTCCGCTCCAAAGGATGGGAGATTATGAGAAATATTGGCTACCAAGATGGCAAAGGTCTAGGGGCACAACTGCAAGGAAGGCTGAGACCACTCCAAAAGATAAAGCCAATCCATAGAGCCGGCTTGGGTTTTAAGGGGCCATTCGAATCAGACGGCAAACCCCTCACTTGGACTTTGTCCTCACACTTCAAAAAGGGGCCCATCGTCCAGATGGGAGATCCTCCACCAAAATCACATGGGCGGTTACAGAATGTATTCTTGGCTGAAGGATGTTCAAAAACTCCAAAAAAAGGAAAGATTGTTCACTTGGATTGTGAATGGTATAAATGGTTTGACATACCAGATATATCCATTGCACTGGAAAGAATGTTCTCACCTCCATATCTAGAAGGGTCGTCTTTGATCTCCGAAATGCCAGGGGACACCACCACACTTGTCAGAATGTCAAACCCTCCTCGCCAAAGGATGTTGTCATCGACGGGTCATCATCCGTCACCAATATTGTCATCGACGGCTCATTAGCCGTCATTTTCTCTACCCACCTATCACAGCCTCTATTGCTGTCTCCTTCCTGGGCCAGACAGTTGTCTGATGATCTTCCCAGGTCTCCTTCTTTACTCGTTTACCTGCGTGAGTTTCTCAACTCGCGCAAGATTTTCAATCATGATTTGCTCTACGAGCTACACAACCCTCTAGCTCTAATTCCCTTTTCACCTCCTCCAATTTCTTTTCACTGTTTTGTTATTAAAAATGAAAATGAAAAAAAAAACGCCAATTCCACAACTCCTCAACAGCGCATTGTCTTTGAGGAAACCTCCTATATCTCCCACGAGTGTGCCCCGACTCACGGGCCACTCATTCAAGGTCCCCTGAGCGACCTTCTTTTCCCCTCATCTGAGGGGTCTTTCCCTGTACATTCTTCACCATCCTCTCTAGCTTCTTCTTCTTCTGTAAATAATGTGTGTCAGGTTAGGAATAAGTCAAGGGTAGTACCTAAAAGGAAATCTAAGGGTAGGCAGATTCCCCGTCGATTCCTTTTGGATCTAGCCACCAGGTGTCAAGCCCTTCTAGCCATCCCCCAATTGCTAGAAAATCCCGTCCAACTGCCAGAAATAGAATGTGAGAATGATTGCATGGTTGATGAAGGGTATGGGGTCTATGAACTCACTGACGAGGAATACCCCATTGAAGAAGAGGATGAAGAATATGAGGACGCGGCTGACACCTATGCCAGTGGAATGAGCAGATTTGACGAACCGTCAGCCGCTGTAGAAGAGTCTACCAAAGAGATCAATCTGGGAACTGAGGAAGACCCTAGGATTGTCCTAATAAGTGATAATTTACCATCATCTGAAGAAGAGGCACTAGTTAAGGTTCTTAAGGATTATAAGGACACGTTTGCATGGAGCTATGAGGATATGCCAGGATTGGATTCTACTCTGGTTGAGCATCGTCTCACCCTCAAACCAGGGTCCATCTCGGTAAAACAACGGTTAAGACGTTTCCGCCCACAAATGGCTTTGAAAATGAAGGAAGAGGTCGATAAGCTCCACAAAGCTAGGTTCATAAGAGTCGTCCTTTATCCTCAGTGGGTCGCAAACATCGTCCCGGTCATGAAGAAAGATGAAATGTGAGAATTTGTATTGACTTCCGGGACCTTAACCGTGCGTGTCCAAAGGATGATTTCCCTTTGCCTCATATTGATGTGTTGATTGATAACACGGCAGGATATGAAACCCTTTCATTTATGGATGGATTTTCTGGATATAATCAAATCCGTCTGGCAGAAGAAGATCAGGAGAAAACCTCATTCACTACTCCCTGGGGAACTTACTGTTATGTGGTCATGCCATTTGGACTGAAGAACGCTGGAGCCACTTACCAAAGGGCTATGATGGCAATATTCCATGACATGATGCACATATATTTGGAGGTATATGTGGATGATTTGTTGGTAAAATCCAAAACTAGGGCGGAACATCCCGAGGTCCTTGCAAAGGTGTTGCAAAGATCGCGTGAATTCAATTTGAAAATGAATCCAAAGAAATGTGTGTTTGGTGTATCATCGGGCAAGTTACTTGGCTTCATTGTGAGCAAAAGGGGTATTGAGATAGATCCCAACAAGGCTAAGGCAATTAGGGATATGCCACCCCCGAAGAATTTGAGAGAAGTTCGAGGATTAATCGGGAGGTTGCAATTTATCCGTCGCTTTGTGTCTCAACACTCGCAAAGGTGCCGGCCCTTCTACAAGTTGACCAAAGCAGGGACCAAATTCTGTTGGGATTCTAAGTGTCAGAATGCTTTTGACGGATTAAAGGAATATCTGGCCAACCCGCCTGTTCTCACTCCACCTATTCCAGATAAGCCTTTGATCCTATATATCTCGGTCCTAGACGACTCTGTGGGAGCCGTCCTGGCACAAATCAATGAGGAAGGCAAGGAACGGGCAACCTATTACTTGTCCAAACTCCTCAACCCCTGTAGCGAAAGTATACTGCCATGGAAAGGACCTGTGCCGCCCTTGTGTGGGTGGTACAGAAATTGAAACATTACTTTCTGGCTCACGAAGTCCACTTGATTGCTCGGATGAATCCTATCAAATTTCTCTTGGAAAAGTTTGTCCTTACTGATAGGCTAGCACGTTGGCAAAGCTTTCTATCTCAATTCGACATCACCTATATTCAACAAAAGGCAATCAAAGGCTATGCTATAGCCGAGCATCTCGCTCATCACCCTCTCCCCAAGTTTGACCCTGTTCAATCAGAGTTTCCAGATGAGGAACTAATGTCCATTACCCAGTCTGATGCTCCGATGTGGACATTATATTTTGATGGAGCTTTGAATTCCCAGGGGAGAGGTATTGGTATCGTTCTTTTGTCACCTGAAGGTGTCGCTATCCCAGAGGCATTCTAGCTCTCATTTCCAGTCACCAACAACGTGGCTGAATACGAGGCTCTTTTAGCAGGTCTGAACCTTGCTTATTCCTTCTGGGTCACTGAATTACGAGTCATAGGTGATAGTCAACTTATCCTTCGCCAAGTGCTCACCAAATATCGCACACGCGATCCCAAGCTCAAGCCATATCAAGAGCTTACTGTTGCTTTCGCTAAACTATTCACTAAGTTGGTCTTTATCCATGTTCCTCGCAATCAGAATATTTTGGCCGACGCCCTTGCGTCGTTGGCATCATCATTAAGGTTTCCTCTGGGCAGAAGGGCTCTGTCCATTTCTATCCACAAGCTTCTCTTCCCTGCTATTCACAACCCTTCCTATTTAAGGGTTCAGGAGGAAATGTCAAAGATGGCTCAGGATAGAGAAGTCCCTGAAAAGAGGGAAATTATGTTGGTCGAATTGGAAGAAGAATTGGCTGATGAGGAGAAGCCATGGTTCTATGAGATTGTTAAATATTGCAAAGACCAATCTTACCCTGAAGAGGCAACACAGAAGATAAGAGGGCCATAAGAGAGTAGCCCAGAGGTACACACTTGTTGGAGATTGCTATACAAGAGAAGCCTCACTGGTGTTCTTCTAAGGTGTCTTGATGATGATGAGTCTTGGAAGTGTGTAGAGGAAGCACACTCAGGCGTGTGTGGTGGCCATGTGAATAGCCAGATGCTTGCCAAGAAGATCCTTCGGCAAGGCTTTTACTGGCCCACCATGGAGGAAGACTGTGCTGTCTATGTCCGTAGGTGTGTCAAGTGTCAACTTCACGCCGATAAGATCCATTCCCCATCTTCCTCTCTCCATCCAGTATCCTCCCCATGGCCTTTCTCCATGTGGGCATTCGACATCATTGGTCCTCTCGGTGATCCTAACTCCCTTACTAAACAAAAATCCTTCATCCTACTGCAACGGAGTACTTCACCAAATGGGCCGAAGCTGAAGCTATGCAGAAATCAAGGCATCAACAGTTTGCAAGTTATTATGAAGAACATCATCGCCAGGTTCGGCATTCCAAGAACTATCATCACCGACAATGGGCCACAATTCATTTCTCAGGACCTTCAGGACCTCTGCAAAAGGTATAAGATTGCATTGCATCATTCATCACCATATTATCCACAAGGCAATGGCCAAGCAGAGGCTACGAATAAAACACTGATCAAAATCATAAAGAAAACTTGTGAGTCTAGCAGATTCTCGGATTGGCCAGAGAAGCTTATCGAAGCTCTATGGGCCTATCGCACTTCAATCCGAACTCCTACTGGGCAAACTCCGTTCGCCCTCACTTACGGGATGGAGGCGGTAGTTCCGTATGAGATTCTGATTCCCTCTCTGAGAGTACAATTGGACAAGGACCTTCCCCTCGATGAACGTCGCGATTCTCTCCTTGCCCAGTTGGAACTCTTAGACGAGAAACGTCTGGTTGCTGCCGAGCATGCTCGCGTCTACCAAAATAGACTCGCACGTTTTTACCAGAAGAAGGTTATTGAGAGAAAGTTCAAAGTTGGTGAAATGGTAGTGAAAAGAATTTTTGTAAAACCTGGCGGGCCACGTTCTAAGCTCCAACCCAATTGGGAAGGACCATACGTGGTTCAGGCTGTACATCCTGGCAACGCCTACAGGCTAGTCAATGCTGAAGGAGTTGAGTTATCCCACCCTTGGAATGGGCTCTACCTTAAGAAGTATTACCCTTAGATAGGTGTACATATTGTCAAAGATAAAAAAAAAATTTAAAAACAAAAACAACAAAATAATGAAAAATAATGAAAATCACAAAAATTTGTACATGAAAACAAAAAAGAAAAGACCAAAAAAAATAGAAAATTTAAAATGCTGATGTTTGGAGACCACCATGGAATCAAGTTACTGCATCTTACCTCCATGTCAAGATAGGGCCCATTAAGCTTGGTAGGTCTCAGGTCTTGGTTTGCCAGAACCGTGGAGACCCCTGTCCGGCCAGTTCGGCCTATGCCCCCTCAAAATAAGACAACATGTATACACATCTGTGTTATAAAAAAATTGATAGCATCGCTTATGGTAGGGCATCACTCAAAAGGTCTCCACGAAAGCTCAAATCTTTATTCTCTTCTTCTCGACCGAATGAGACAGTCGGCGCCCTTAAAACGCTGAGCATGGGAAACACGAACACAACCCCTAGGGTGAGAGTAGGGTCCAATTCCTCGAGCATGGGTCAGAGCACGAGAAGAGGGCAGTGTCCCTGCAGGCATCCAAGAGGGATTCCATAATGTCAAAGTACTATGTCCCTCGCAAAAATCTGTCAAGAAAAAAAATCAGAAAAGAAGAACAAAATCAAAGTCAAGTGAAAAGCCTGGTCGTAACCGTGCATGATCCCAATAATGAAACCCCTTGACTGAAAGTCAAATTCTACACAAAAGGGGTCATGAGATGTAAATGCTCGAGATTTGGTCTGAAGTTGCCCGAAAGGGAAGTTAAGTGCGCCCCTACTGGCTCGCCGGGTTAACGGTTTTGCCGGTCCTCTCAGGAGGTTTACCCCCAATATTCTTCCTCCTTCCCCTGAAGATCAAAGCTCAATGGAGTTCCCGAAGGGTGAAACTCGCCAAAGCCTGCAACATCCTTTTAACACAAACATATGGTTGTCCATTTTGAAAAGCAGAAGCCATTGTCGTGAAGGAGTCTCCGTGTTTCTGGCCGGTCAAGACCCTTGTCTACCACCTTAATGCCTTCTTATCTAACCTCGGGCTTAGACCAATGCAAGCGCGTCACCTACGGGTGCGACGGCGTCTGATTCCGGGTCAGCGTCGCGCGGTTGGTCGTTTGGGTTCCAGGGTGTTCCATTATATACCATCTAGAGTTGTGAGGAAATAGACCCGGGTCGGGCAAATCATTTACCTCGAACACTTTTTGGGTGAATCCCTGTGGTCGGAAGCGACTGGGAGCCTAAGCATGGCATGACGGTATTGTCATCAGGATAAGTCTTAGCCGGCGGGATTATCATTCGAGGAGTCTAGAGGCCCAAATCAACCTAGATGTGCACTTAGGATACCTGGGAGGTTAGTAAGAAATCCATATTCTCATGCAGGTTAGGTGCCATATGGGTGCTTACCAGGCATTAGCAACAAAAAAATGATGATAATTAAAACAACAAAATAAGGGAAAAAGAGAAAAATGTAGACATATGCAAAACAAAAAATGATGAAAAATAAAACAACAAAAAATGCAAGAAAAAAAATAAAAATAAAAAAAATCACATTTCCTATGATTGCATTTGTATGCAGCATTCCACTTTTAATTTTCGCTTGCATCCGTGTGCTTGTGTGCCGCATTCACCATCATATCTTTATCTTGCCTTTATTAATGAAGGCTTGGCCCCTTGACCCATTATCAAGGACAGTCAAAACAAAAATCTGCTTATTGAGCAAGGGGCCAAGTGAGAGCAGAAATTCTGACTTGTTTGTTTCAGTGATGTATGCAGGGATTCGAGATAGCAAGAAAGAAATGACAACAAAAACAACCAAAAATCAAACCTTTTATTTCATTCCTAAAAATTGTACATTAAGTCCCACCTTCTCTCTCTACATTACTCGTCCCTCTGCTCTCCGGGCAAGACGCTCTCGAGGGTGCAACCCAACTACGAAAAGCGGTACTTCTACCGCTCTGTGCTCCTCTTCCCATCTCTGTACCCCGGCGTCGATCTGCAGGGGCAGTAAAGAAGCTACTAACACGAAAGCCACGCTCTCGTGCTCTTCGGTAGCGCTCCTCACCATCTCTCAGCCATTGTTCAGCAAGGCCAAGGCTGGTTCGGAGTTCAAACAATTGGGCTTCCATGGCCCTTCGCTCCTCCCTCTCAGCCAACCTATCGGCTCTTTCTCTTTCTCTGTCCCTTTCTTTTTCTGCCCGTTCTCTTTCTCGGTCTTCCCTCTCCAGTTGAAGGGTGATCCTTAGCTCCACGGCGTCCCTAGAAGAGTCATCATCTGGCCGATGCCGCAGTTCATCTTCCAGCTCCGCTATTCTAGCCTCCCTCTGCGCAGCTTGGGCAAGTGCCTCTTGCGTCTCTTTTTCCTGCCAGATATGCCGTCTCAGATATGCGGCAAGGCATGAATGAGCAAGATTCAACAATGAAACTTTTACCTGTATAGAGAGCATGCCTTCTGCCTCTGCGGCACGCTGCGTCGCACGAGCAAGTTGCTCGTGAAGCGAATCAAGCTCTGAGGTAGGGATCCATAAGCTGGAAGAGACGCCATCTGCTCCCATCGCTGATGAGGCCGCGTCGATCTGGGCGCGCTATAACAACATGAAGTGATAATTAGTGGCTAAGCACCATGAATCCAGGAACATTGTATATACACCCACCGAGGCACTTAAGGCACCACGCGTGTCACCCAATTGTCGCTCCGTGTCTGCCAAGCGAGCTCGCAAGTTCGCTATCATGGTATCACGGACATCCTACAGCCATGTTATAGGAGTTAGCATTTTCACAAAAAAAAAATAGATAAGAACAAAAACAACAAAAACAACGAAAAGAAGAAAAGGGGAGGCCTACCTCCACAAGTCCCCCAGGTTGGAGTCGCTCTGCATACATTGCCCTATACAGACGCAGATAGTCTTCACTATCTTGTGCCTGCGATTCCACAATTGTGCCACCCCGTTGCCAGTCTTCATACTGTTCGGGGAACCGCACACGCCAATCAATGCAGGTTGCCGGTCCCCGTGTCTTTCTCCCGACGCGAGGTGACGCAGTCGTATCTATCCACTCCTGAGCTAGCCCTAGGGTCCTCATAACCAATCGTAGCCGAAGCGGCTCGATTTCATTCAGGCAGTGCATCCAAAGCTCTCGTCCAAACCGGGCGCGGCTCATCAAAACCCACGGTTGGTCGGCATCGACCATACTTGAGTAGGGTCTCCAGTTCACCTAGATTAGATTGTACATATCCATTTAGCTAGTCAAATGTAGAAGCAAAAAAATAAAAAAAGAACTAAAAAATAAAAAGCAAAAAAATCCTACCATCGCTGCAGGGAACTCCTGCAGCTCACGTCTTAGCACCATCAGTTGGTAGGATAGAGGCGCTGTACTCATAATGGGTTGCCACCGTCTGGCTAATGGCACCGTCACTGGTCGCCAATGCCGAGCTCTCCCCATTGGGAGGTAGTAGTAGCTCCATAGCTGCATCATCATGTGCCATTAGTGCCTTAAGTGAACTATTGAGAAAACACACAAAAAATGAAACAAAAATTACCTGGATAAATGGTGTAAAGCCACTCACAGTCACCTCACGGTCTGCCTCTTGGGATAGGCCTGTAAACAGATGCGCTAGTACGGCAGCTCCCCAGGCGTACTGCCCTACTCTCTCGAGGTCTACTAGCAGCTCTAGGAAGCGACAGTCGATGCTGCCTCCCTTCGAGCTCAGTAGCAATCTTCCCAGCAAAAAGAGGAGAAATCTCCTCAAATCCATGTTGGACCTTTCCCAATTGCCGAAATCTGCGCAGTACACAGCACGGCACCCTCTTTCAGTCCTTTCCATGAATTCTTCCAAGGACTCATCATCCCGGGGACGAGTATCAGCAAGTCCCAATGCCTCCATGATGGATGCCTTGGCTACTGATCGGTTCTTCCGACTGTCAAGTTCCAGTCCTAACAGCTTCTGGGCACCTTCTCGGTAGTCCGCGTAAGTGACCCCGGTCACTGCCTCCCCATCCACTCTGAGGCTCGTGATGCGGACAACGTCTTCCAGACTGGGTACCATGTGCCCCCAGGGCATCAAGAATGCCCGACTCACTGGGTCCCATCTTTCCCGCAATGCTTGGATGAGGACGAGGTCGAGCTTGATTGGCTCGATCCGCAGAAAGGCCCCAAATCCCATTACATCTAGCCTGGCCTTCTGGAAGTCTGGAAGACCACGATATGCGGCAACCACTAGTTCCCAGGAAATGTGCGATTTCATCATGCTCTGCACATACACAAGGACTGAGCAAAGGGGAGCTTTGCCAAGGAAGAAAAAGGGAGAAAGAATGAAGGAAGGGATGACAAGGTCCAACTTACGAGTTGTGATTGCGTCCTCTCGCTGAGTTGCCCCTCGACTTCTGAAAGTCTCCTGGAACTGCTGCCAGATCTGCTCCTCTTTGAAGAGCGGGAAGACTCACCTTCTGCTCTAAAGCTAGATCCACCCTCCATCCTGAAAATTGAGCAACTCTCACTACCTCCACTTCTTGCAAACTTTCACTCTTCGGATCAGCTCTCACGACTCGGGTGCTCTCAAGTCGAGTGAAAGAGGAGGTATTTATAGGATTGGAAGGAAGGTGATCTAGATCTATCACCATCACCCCTAGCAACAGCCTTTGCGACAAGTCACCCCCCTTACTATTGCGGCCACTCTACCATGGGGAGTGATCGATTTGGGGGCGTGATTTGTTGACTTGTCGTCCTTATTCGGTCCAAAGATTCTTCGCGTTTATTGTCCTGTTGCATCTACTTTTAGAGTAAACAAGCAGATCGGGGACATTTATGCGGGAAAATAGGGCCAAGGGCCGACGTTTTTGAAATTGGTGGTAGATCCTTTTGAAAAATCATGGCCATGGTACACTCGCGTGTCACTTCACCATGTGAAGTGAATGGAGCAGAGCTGTGATTGTTGACCCGCCACCCCTATTCGGTCCAAAGATTCCCCGTGTCCCTTGTCCTATTGCGACTACTTTTAGCGCAAACAGGGAAACGAGGGACATTCACGTGGAAAAGAGCACCACGGGGTGATATTGTTGAAGTTCGATGGCAGACTCCCTTTGAAAATCATGGCTATGGTGAGTCACCACTCCGTGTTTTAAGGCGACATCTCGTCGAGCATGTCTCGCAGGAACCCATGTGGTAGAAAAGACCTGTAGAGCAGAAGGAACGAATGGGCAAGCAAGTTGCGTTCAAACCAAGCCATTTCATTCACATATCTATATAAGGGTTTGTGCCCGTCATGAGGAAGGAGTGGGTGTACAAGCCATTCACTAATCCTCGTCACCCTCCTGGTTACGTCTCTTTTCTCTCCAAAGGTAAGAAGTCCCTCGGAGGCCTTCTATAGTCTCGTGATGCAGCAATCGCTTTGCTGTGCCATGCCTTTCCATCTGTTCTGGCGGTGCTTTTCGTCATCCTCCTTCTTCTCTCGCGACCCTGATGGCCGCGAAGCTCTTGAAGTCGAGGTTGCTGGTTGAGCTGCCCTCTGCTTTGCTGATGGAGATGCTACCAGCTCCAGGAGCTCCCTTGCCGCGAGCTCCAATCCCCCTCCGATCTGCAGAGCAAGTGACCTGTCTGGACGTTCTTCCTCTCAGAGTTCCATCTCTTGGGCCTCCTGTGCTACTCTGTCTTTGCCTTTCTCTTCATCTTTTCTCGTTTTACCTCTCTCCTCGCCACTTGGAGAGAAACCTTTAGCGTCAAGGCATCTCAGGGCAACTCCTCGTGTTGTAGTTGCTCTGATCTTCCGGCGTCTGTCATCTCAGCCGCTTACAGAAAAGGGATGGAGGAGATTCAAAGCATGTGCAAGGGCATTAAGGCCTTATTTCATTTCAAAACGAGGACTACACCAGGGGTTTAGGCGCTTCGGGCCTCAAATTCCCCAATTGGGTTACATAACCTTTCCACAGTTCCATGTCCTCATTTACAGACACCATTACCTTCAGTGGGACACTTGCCTTCCACGATGCTTTAATTGCCTTCACATCGTTTGCATCTCCCTCCGTACCTAGCTCTCTCTTCTTCAGGGGAGGAATTTCAGATAACATTGGGAATGAATGGCGAGGGAGGCCGATCTGAGTATAACACCGATGTGCATTGTACAGAGCAAACTCAGTCGCGCCAACAAGCTGCAGCTCTACATCTGGGAAAGACCTCGTGAGGAGTTCACATGACAGTAAACATGTTGGCGCATAAGTGAACATGTTCTGCATCATAGTGCTGTAGTGATTCCTCCAGTCTTCGCGTTTCTTCAACCAAGGAGCGCGATTTACCACATTACCACTAAAGCCTAACACATCGGCTATGTGGTAAAGTGGGCTTTGTTGGAAGATTTTTGAGGTAGTCGTCATCCCCTCGTGGTGGTCAAATTTGAAATGCAAGTCAATCCAGCAATTTAGAAGGAGTATGCAACCGAAAGGAGGCTTACCCATGCTGGAAGCCGTGAGACCGCTGTAGAGATAGGCAAGGACGGCGGGCCCCACTCTCTTGCCATCCCAAATCTCACAAATGGCGCTCAATTGGTCCTCCTCCACTATGTTGTCTGTATAAGGAAATAGGAGAGCTCCCGCTAAGCAGATTGTGAACCCCTTCATCAATTTCTCCAGCTGATCATCACTTGTCGATTCTTCCAGGGCACTCATGGTCCATTCTGCAAGCTTTTGCAAGTTAATTCCCTGTCGAGTTTGGACCGCCTTGATAGCCTTCGACGGCATGAAACTTCCGAGAACCTCCTCAGAAGTCACATTTTTCAGCATGCGCGAGATCTTTATCTTGCCATCCTTCTTAAATCTCTTCAAACCGAGCAGCAACTCCACCTCCTCAAGAAGAATTGTTGCTTCAAAAGTGGGAAAAATGAAGGTGTGAGTTTGAGGGTGCCAAATTTCTACCAGTGCACCCATGGCTGCCCAATCCATGTAAATCTTGTCATAGTGTTTGGCGTGAATCACTAGTCCTTGGAGATGCCATTTTGAAATCACAGCTCTCATGCCAATGGTCATATTCGAAGTGAGCTTCGATAGCCATGGCATCTTTGAGAATTTCCTTGGGCCCGGGAAGAGAGGATATGGCTGAAAAGGAAAGGAAATGTCAAGAAGGTGAAGGAGAAGTCATACAGAAACTAGAAAATGAGTCAACTCACCAGTCCTGAGTGAATTCTTTCACTTAGATGCCCTTCAAGGTCCCTAAGCCGTTGGATCTCATTGCTAGCCCTGCTTCTCTTCACGGGACGCGAGGATTCGCCTTCCATTTCAAGTCAAAGGGCTAAGATCACTCTTTCCCTCCCTTGCTTCTCTTTAGGGAATTCGTGCTTGTGCTTCTTCCTGGTTCACATATGAGCTACTTATAGAATAGAAAGGAATCAAAGTCGTCATCAACAGTTTGTCGTGTTATGATTATTAATCCTGTATGATTGGTCATGTTATGATTATGTCTTGTCATGATTGTGTTCATAATTCTATCTTGTCATGATTGTGTTGATAATTCTGTCCTATCATGATTGCCTTAAATAACTCTATCTTCATGATTGTATTTTGTTATCGTTGTGTAATTGTTCCATGTAAATTTTAAAGAAAAAAAGAAAAGAGAAAAAAAAGATGAAAGAAAAATAAGAAAAATGGATCATCCCCTTCCCATGTGTATATCTCCGTATTATGTCATGCATTGCATTTAGTCCAAGCCATATGGATATGTCGTTAAGTCATGCTAGTATGGGGACGACGGTTCCGTTCGGTGTAGCGATAAACGGGCTCTGGCTCATTACCAGCTCATCGAATCGGTATCCTGACCCAGTCTCCACAGCTTAATCTTCGCCAGTTGATCTCACTGTGAGAATCATTCACTTAAGTCGATTGTCTAAGCCACTGTGTTTAAACACTCTGAAATGTGAGATATTCCATTCTGAGTCGAGTACTCAGTTTTCCCGAGGTTGCCTTGGGATGTTTCTCTGAAAGAGACCATTGTTTGGATTTGTCCCCAAATCATCTTTTTATTCCCCTCGGACCCACCTTGGCTGTAGCACTTCCACAATGGCTGGTAACCGCTCCCCAATGGTGAAACCTGAGGTTTACGACCCAGGTACTTCCGCGCCGTGAAGTTGGTCCTTTTTAGTTGTTTGTGCCCCAGTGCACACTTTGTCTTCCTTGTTTGTTTATCATCCAGATAATGGCTGATTTCGGGGAACCTTCTTCAAAGTTACTTCGGTAAAACTCAGGAAAGATTCCCATCAGGAAAATGATGAATGCGTGTTTCATCACACCTTGGCATCTGATTTTCACTTCACTCCATTTCATTCCATTCATTTCATTCTATTCCATTACATGTCCTGCCCCTACAAAGCAGACGCCAAGGCGGGGCAGCTGTAGACATGCCATTTTCACGCTTTCATAGGTACATCTTGTATTACACCGTGATGCCCCAAAGTGGCTCACACATTTCATTCATGTGGGTGATTAGTTATTTTGGCCTTTTTTTACATGAAAATAATAATAATAAATAAAAAAATCAAAAAAAGGTTATTACAAATACAAAAAAAAATTTAAAAAAAAGGTTACTAAAAATTCAAAAAAAAAATCAAGAAAAGGTTAAAAATAATAAGCAAGAAAATGTTTGAAAAAAAATAATAAAACAAATCTCTATACGCAAAATAAATCCTTTTATTTTTATATAAAATATAAAATTGAGAGCTTGGATATACATATATATATATAAGTAATTAACACAAAACAAAACCACAAAAAATATATAATTGTTATCCACATGTAATCTCCACGTTAATATATAATTATTATGTTAATCTTTATTAGAATGAACCTTGATGTATTATATATGTTAATCGTTATTAGCATTAATCTTGGTCTATTAATCTCTCTCACGTCTTTCTCTTCATATCTCCTACTCTCCCCTGCTCCTCCCATTGCCATGTTATTTCATTTTCTTCAGCCCCACCGTAAGGACATGTTAACCACCGTCTCTCTACTATTCTTTCTCTGATACCTTCTCTTAATCACACACATTTCTCTATCTTCTTTTTCCACTCCCTTGTCTTTTGTATTCATCAACCCGACAGAGGGAATTTCGTTCTTCTCATGTCCTTCTTATCTTTGACAGCACATTCATCTCTTTCTTCCTCTCCCTCATCTTATCCAAGGGACCCACTCTCCCATCTCCCTCTTTCTCCTTTCTCTCTAACACCCCATGCGACACCCTCCTCCTCTGTCCTTCCTCTTTCTAGCCACCACACCATCGCCTTCCCCTCTTTCCTTCTAGCCACGATACACCAAAAACCATAGCGCCCATGCCACCTCCGTCGTGAAACCAACCTCCTCTCTCCCTCTCTATGCCGGCCTCCCTACCGTGACGCCAGGCGAGCCACCTCGCCGTTGCCGTCACTGTCGTCATCAACACCGCCTCCGAGTGACCTCACGCGTCCGCCGCTGCCGTCGCCCTCCTCCACCATGTGAACGCACCCCCCACCCCTCTCTCTGTCCCGTTCTCAGTCACACCCGCCGTGACGCTACTGCCCAGCCGTCCCCGGCCGCCGTCATCGTTCTCCCGGTCCCCACTGCACCACCGAGCCCGCCGTCCCCATCGTTAACTCCCTTGCCGCAGCGCCCCCCTCGACGACACAGCCATCCTCGTCGCCGTCCACCTCCGGGGCACCTCCTTGCATGCACCGTCCGATCTCCACGCCGCCGCTATCGTTGACGTCGGACCGCCGCCGACCAACTCCACCGCATCCCCCTCCACTGCATCACCGCCGTCGTCAAGCTCCCAGCCGCCCCGGCCGTCATTCGCTACACCGCCGCGAGCCTTCACTCGCGAGCCCCCGACCCCACGCCACCGGCCGCCGCTGTCGCCCTTCGCCGTCCTCCACCTCGTCCGCCTACCGCAGCTGCGTCGCCGAGCCCCCACGTCCGGCCACGTCCGCAGCATCTCCACCACCGTTGCCGGTGACCTCCGCACGTCCAGCCTCTCTCTCTCTCGCGTTCTCTCTCCGTTTTTCCTCTCTCTCTCCCTCGTTCTCTCTTTCTTCCCCCTCTCCCGATCTCTAACTCTCTCTCTCACCTTCTCTCGGTTCTCTCTCCCTCTCTCCCCCACCGATCTCTCACGCTCTCTCTCTCTCTCTCTCTCTCTTACTCCCCCTCTGCACTCCCCCTCTCTCCCTCTCGTCTGTCTCTCTCGCTCTCCTCCCCACTCTCTGCACTCTCCTCCCCCTCTCCTGCCGTTTCCTCTCTCTCCCTCGTTCTCTCTCTTTCTCCCTCTTTCTCCCGCCGTCCCTCTCTCTTTCTCCCTCTCCCCCTCTCTCTTTCTCTCCCTTTCTCCCACTCTCTCACGGTTTCTCTCCCTCTCTCGTTCTCTCTCTCTCTCTTTCTCCCTCTTTCTCCCGCCGTCTCTCTCTCTCCCCTGTCGGTTCTCTCTCTCCTCCCCGCCGTTTCTCTCCCCCTCTCGCGGCTCTCTCTCCCTCTTTCTCTCTGCCTCTCTCTCTCTCTCTCTCTCACACGCACACACACTTTTTTCTTATTTTTTTTATTTTTCTTCTTTCTGTTTTTTTCCCCGCCGCTGCATCTCTCTCTCACCTTCTCTCTCTTTCCCCACCCGATCTCTTTCTCTCTCTCTCTCTCTTTTACACATTTTTTTTCCTTTTTTAATTCCTCTTTCTCCCTGTTTTTCTCCCTCACGCCCATCTCTCTCCCGTCTTTTCTCTCTCTCTCTTCACGCCCTCTTTCTCCCTCCACTAAACTCTTTCACGCCGTCTCTTTCCCCCTTTCCCAGGTTCACACGACGCACACACATGCACGTAGGTTGTTAATATTTCTTCACTTCTTCACCACACATGCACGTAGTTTGTTTATTAGGTTAATATTTCTTCACACACGTGCATATAAACTTATATACATAAAGGGTAACACCGTGAGTTTAAAGGGAGAGAGAGCCAATACATACTATAAGAATTTTTTTCACTAAAAAGTAATATATATATATATATATAAACGGAGAAAAATGTATATTATACATATCATATATATGTGTGTGTAAAAATTCCTATATATTATATCAATGTGTGTGTTGTTCTAGATTTACATAATACATATACATATATAATAGAATTGGCTTTTGTTTTCTTATAACATATTTTATTTCATTTGATTGTAATATCCCCATATATATATATATTCATATATATACCATTATATATATACATATTTCCATGTGTTTTTATGTGTACACATATTTAATCATTCTTGAATTTGTGCAGAAATAAAAGTCGAGCCTCCGGCCCAATCAACGCTCCCGCGTGTTCCCGTACACGGGGAAGCCGTTCCGTCCCACCGTTTGGCCGCGTTTGCATCATCATTAGCGGCTATGTTTCCTTTTTACTGTTATCATTTTATTGTATTTTTTTAGTCTATTATTCAGTTATTAGTGCTTATCTTATGAATTGTTGTCATATTACATCACTTGTCTAACTTAATTTTATTTTCTGTTTGTTCATTTTGCAGGGTAACCAGTCAAAAGCCCTCTTTTCGGCCAGCCGAACAAAGAGGAAGAAGGAACCCGCGCAAATCCCGCGATAAAGGCCAAGCGATCAATCAACCAGTTCGGGACCCTCGGTCCCTGGCGATCACACCACCAAACGCGTGCTTGTAGTAAATTTTACTTTATGTCTATAATACCCACGGATAGCTAAATCCGGGTCTGTTTGTACTATAATCGATCGCGGTGAGTCATTTCACCGTGGTCATTTATTTTCTGCACTTTCTTTCTGTACTTTATTATATTGTTGTTAAAACCCCGCACGGATCAATATCCTGCGGCGGTCTGCTTATTGTTTATATTCATGTTGTTATTATTGTGCGAGGAGTGATATGCCGTTCCAAATTTCGAGTCCACGTATGTCTTTGTGTCCGCCAACTTCTACTACGTAGAGTCCCAGGTTCGCACTCGGTATATAGAAAGCTGCCCTCGGAATGGTAGGTCACGCCTACCGGGAAGGGGTTCAGTTTGCGTGAGAGGGTCTTCGGATCCCGTTCTCCGCCCTGTACCGAAGGTCCGGTAAGTCTAGGCTCCACGTCCCCGTACAGAGTGACCTTTCAGGTTATACTCTCTACCGTCTTTTCTACATCATCCTTTTTACGCACGCGTTTTCATTTTCATCATTTTTTACTCTTTCAGTCAGAGAGGGAGAAACCCCATCTCTCTCTCTCAGTCCACCACGTGACGCGTTCACACTCAGCTTCTTCCTTCTTTCCTGGTCCTCGACCGGGTCCAAAGGAAACATCCCAAACCTCAGCAAGCCATCCGTCGACTCCCACACAGACTGATGCCACATCTCGAGTTGCACTCCTCTCGGACACCGCATCCGAGCTCGAACATCGCTCCAACTCGACCCTCTCGGGGAGCACGACGAAACCAAATGACGGATCCTGGTGTCTTCAATCATAACCTCACTGGACTCAGACTCACAGGGGAATCATCCCATGCTGGTCACCAAAACCAGGGATAACCATTGCGACACCAACGTCCCATCAAGGACCACCAATCCGACGCCAATCTCACAGGAGGCCTCCGCCCTAAGGCGTCACTCTTCCATCTGGTCTCATCAAATCCTTCGATCAATCCAAGTGGACACCTGCCAATCCCGATTCCGCCCTTACCACAGAGCCACGGGACACCACCTGAACAGAGCTCACGGGTCCCAAAGCAACATACAACTCACCGTCACAATCCGACAAGACCGTAGAACCAACGGGAACCCACAGCCTGCCCGAAATCACTTCCTCGAAAGACGATCTCATCTGAGGACACGACTGGGAACACAAGTCGGGCGCCAAGCCACCGACTCTGACCAACACGTCCTCGACCACCGTCAGGTGACATCCTCAACAACCTCATCCAGGTCCAACACCTGACGTCGGACACGGTTCTAACACAGGAACATGGTACTCATGCGGCACACTAGCCAGCACATTCCCCAACACTCCATCCTGCCAGTGCCAACAACCATGACTTCTCGGGCAACGACACGGCAACAACACGTTTCACACCGAGGAACCAATCCTCCGATGCTCAACGCAAACTCAGGAATTCGCCCGTAGCAACCAACGCTACGATCCTGAACCAGTGGGTTATGGGCCCACCACGCTTCCACTGCGCACTCAAATCCGCGCGCACAGCCGAGAAAGCAAACATCGCCCAACCAGCACTCGTCCTTCCGGAACAGCACCAGCACCCTCACACGACAAGGGAATGGGCACAACTTCTCTCAGGCAACCACCCTGCCAAGACAAGGAGCACGTCTCGCACGGACTTCATGGCACACAAGGCCAACCAATCCGAACACACAATGTAAGACGACGAACCTTAGCCCAACACAATCTCTCCAGCCAAAGGAGAAACCAGCGCATTTCGACCAACGGAAGAACTCCATGCTCGACCTGACCTCGAACCTCGCGCACGCTGGAACCAGCACCATCCAACACCAAGGAAAACCATCGCTTCCATCAGGTCAGCGCCTCCGACACACTCGACGAGTGTCACGTCAGACCACAATCACAGCATCTCTCGATGCATCACCGCTGCAATTTCTCGAACTGCAACACGGCATGCCAAGAGCCGCAACACGAGCCGTAACGACAACCGTCGACGCTCATCCTCGAGTCCCGAAACTCACCGCGGAACCTTCACACCTCAGACCAAATCCAAGGCGAACACACCCCTTCGCACACAAGAGCGCAGGAGCAAGACTTACTGGGACACCACAGCCCAATCCTGCCTCGAAATCCGCAAAACAATCGGGACCGACACGTCACTTCTGACACCACAGAGCACGACAAGGACATCAGGCTCTACAAATCAGCAGCTCACCGAGAAGACATTCCGCTCACCGGAGCACACTTCTCGATCAGAACACCCGCTCTGCCACCCTAAACCACGACCTGAAAACCTCAAGGGCTGGATAAACCTCAAGCTGGAGTGGCCAAAACCGACAGCAGCTCCCTCAGAGCACGCTCACGGCCTCTTAACCATGAAAAATTCTCTCCAGCCACCTGACCATGCTGCAGGTTCCTCGAACGCAGCACCGCGAGCTCACGCCTGCCAGCAACCTCTGCCCAACGCAGCACAACCAGGGCCACCACCGATGAGGGAGAAGGCTCTCGACCTCGATCCTTAGACCCCATGCTGGCATGAAAGCCGCGGACAGCAACCACCTTCTCAGCGCCGCACAGTGCACTCAAGCTCTCAAGCGAGAAACTAGGCGGAAAGCGAACACAAAACCCTAAGCCAGCTGCCGACTGTACTGGACCTTATGGACTCTGATCACTGCAATATCCCGAATTCCTATGTACGTCCACAACCACCGCTCTGATACCAGCTGTAACGACCCGAGAATCCGATTACCGGGAAGGCCCGATAACCTGAGACTCGCACCACCGCCCACGAGCCGGGAGGGCTCGGAAGGGCTAAAAGGAGTGTGGAGGCACAAGGAAATAGGAAATAAAGCAGGACAATTCAACAATTAACAGAAATAAATAAACAACTACAACAGAGTCCAGTCCAACAGAAAGTATAGTATAAAGCAGTAAAACGTACCACATGCCAAGTGAACACTCGGCCCGGCAAGCTGGCAACTGAGAACTTCCGCCCCGCACCCTCGAACCTCGAGGAAGGACCGCCACACCTGAAAAGCAGGGAATGAGTCTCCAAAACAGAGACTCAGCAGGGATCCCGCGGAACCCCAACCGGAAACAACAGCGGTAGCGGAAAGGAAGCTACAACTACAGCAGGAACAGCAACCCGGTGGCCGGTCAAAACTTGGCACTACAGCTACTCCTACTGCCAGAAGGCAGACCTCGATCACACAGTCGAAGCTACCGAACCACGCTAGTACCACCTACCGAAGTAAGAACACACGGCAACCACGCTGTAGAGGCCTGTCCCCCGGACACAGCCGACCTGGACACGCTGTCCAAGGTGCAACCCCGACCATCCGATCGCGGGTACCGCACAACAAGACCCAACCTCGGTAAAGCCACTAGCACTAATCTCACGGCGCAAGAACCGACACACGCGCCAAGGTGAAACAACCGAACTCACCGGTCAACACGACCAAAAACCCAAAGGTCAAAGACACAGAGACTGACAGTCTGTCACTCCGTACTTGACAGGAGTACCACCCACTAGAAGCACAACCGGTAGCGTCCCCTGACGTCTTACACCGCACCGCAGGTGAACCGCCTGACGTGGTAGGTCCTACCCGAGGCGCGAACACCGTACAAGTAACCACAACAAGTGACTAGCTGGGGTCATGCCCGTCGACGTGCGTCCACTGTCCCCAACCACGTGTGCACACACAGACCACGCGTCCTAGGTCTGGCCCTCTGACTGGTTTTCCCCCGCAGCCGGACTCTGGCTACGACGAGGGGCCCGACGGAAACCAGTCTAACCGTCCTCAGGGTAAGCCCGTACACCACTCCCTGGTGCGACCAGCACACGCGTACTGGTAGGCTACGACTAGTGGAGGGTCACTGAAGAAGTAGACTCTCTAGTCAACAGAAAACAACGTCCGAATCCGACGACGTACGGGGACCACCCCACGTACCGGCCCCGTCGCACGGTGACCACAGTCGGAGAAGAAACGGGACTCACAGTCCACGGCCACGCACGCACCGTGCACTAGAGTCGAGAAAACTCAAGTGGCGCTAAGCCACTGGACTCTAGACAGTCCTCTAGACACACTACAGCCAACGGTCCTTGAGTCACAAGACTCGGGGTCAAGACCATTACACGCAACAGCACAAGGCCGTCGATCTAGCCCAATCTCTAGGTCCAAAACCACGATATCATGAATACCGAGACAACACACGAGTTGCCAAGACCATTCCCTTGGGAAGGGAACGCAAGGGACAAAGGCCACTCACACGGGCCACACGGAAAACACAGAAGCATGATTCCCAAGGCAGCACACAAGCCGCCACGACGCTTTCCCATCTTGAAGCAAGTGGGAAACCTCCTGCCCCAGGCCGGACAACTGGACTCACCGTCCAAGGCCAAACACATGGCCCACACGGGAATCGCCTTCCAAAGGAACCCACGATACGCGGGGGAGACCCCACCGCACACACACCGACACACGGTGACTCGATCAAGCGTAACACAAGAGCCCGGAACACGTGGGGTCACCCGGACCCACCACACCTACGGGCACGCTAATCGAGGTAACACGGTCCCTCCTGACACCCCAAAAAACACAGACACAGAACCCATGGGGTGTCCGGGATACTTACAAGGCCATAGGTCGACCACTGGGTCCCAACCGGGTCGACCGGAGACCAACACAATGCGAACGGAACGCTAAAGGTCATCCGGACCCTTAAGCTCACGAGCACGCAAAATGAGATAAGCAGAACCTCCAGACACCCCAAAACACGGTCACGAAACTCCACTGGGTGTCCAAGGCACACACGGCCCGCGAGGAGCACGATTAGCCGCAGACCGCCCGCCCCGGGCAGCCCGGCTGGTCCCTCCAAGAACGCACTACACGTGCATAGCGCGTTCAGCCAGAATGCGCTATACATGCCTAGCGCGTTCAACACGAACGCGCTACATGACCATAGCGCGACCAGGCCAGGTCGCGCTATGATCCTATAGCGCGACAACCAGAACGCGATGGGGCCGTAAGGCGCGACCCGAACCGCCTTACTGTTCATCTTCTCCGATGAACGCGCCCTATCGGGGCAGCGCGACCTTCAAGAACGCGCTACTGGAGTATAGCGCGTTCTCAGTCCGCACCCGGAAATGGTAGAAACCGCGGGAAAAGCCATGCCACGCCCCGTTCACCCCCAGATGAAGGGGAAACAAAAGGGGAAACCTTCCCCAAGCCCCTAGGCATGCATCTAAACCCCTGGATCGCCCAAAAACACCATAAAACGGGAGATCCGGCTCACACCCCAAAAACACACATTTTCCCCAAAACGCCCCGTTTAGCCCGCTCGGCTCACCACGGCCTACGAAACTTACAGGAAAGGAAGTACACGGGCTGAGGGTCCATCACCCTACCTCCACCGAAGATTTCGCGCACCGTGGACGCCGATCCACGAAGAAAACGCCGTTGAAGCCTCGCCGTTCCACGAACTCACGGCCGAGCTTCCACGCGCCTCCACCGCCTCGATCCTCATCCATCCTCGCCCGTGCCTCGCCCGCGCCGTCCCCACCTCGCCCGTACTCCGCCCCGTCGGCCGCCGGAGAGAGAGAGGGAGAGAGGAGAGAGCGTGAGAAGAGAGAGGGAGAGAAGAGAGAAATGAGAGGGGAGAGAGAGGGAAGAGTTATATATAGGAAAATCTGGAAATTCGGAAAAATTCAAAAAAATAGAAAATCACACCCTCGCGATCCTCGGAGCGCACCGATCGCAACGGTACCACTCGCGCCCAGGTGAACGGCCCGGTTCATCCGCAACGAGGTTCCGAAGGGAAAGCCGAAACCCACACCGGGATCGGAAAACACACGCGAAAAAAGCCACGGAACGCCTCCGGGCCTCCGAAACGACTCCGGATCGCGCCGATCCGAACATAAAAGATGTCCG
The DNA here is from genome assembly GCA_022559845.1 of Amorphophallus konjac. Lineage (NCBI taxonomy): Eukaryota > Viridiplantae > Streptophyta > Magnoliopsida > Alismatales > Araceae > Amorphophallus > Amorphophallus konjac. The sequence goes on from CM040121.1 coordinate 106,259,476, forward strand.
AAACGAAATTTCGGACACAACGGAGTCGGACACTCGAGAAACCAGATCCGGGACCCACGAAAAAGGATCCGAAAAATCTGGGGCATTACACCCTCCCTGCGTGGAGGTAGTATTGATGTAATATCATTAACCCCCACCCCAAGTTCCCCCTCCTGCGAGAGGTGTAGTGGTGTACTTTATTTGGGCAGGTCAAGCGACACCGCCGCGGCGTGTGGGGATCCACTCGCCTCCCCGCTCGCCCTCGTCTCCGACCGGGACCGGTTTCTTCAAACCGGTCGAGTAAGTGCTCAAACCTTCACTCCACTTAGTGCTTGTCTTTCAATATTAGTTCTTAATTCCGCTGGTTATGCGAGTGAGAGCCCGATCCTCAAGCCCCGTTGTCTTGAGTGATCACCGTGGGAAGAGTGCAACCGTTGCCGTTGGCACTTTGTCGGCCCCCTTGATTTGGGTACCCATACCCATTGGGAATCATTCTTGGCCTTGCTGGCCCTCTACCAGCAAGGGCCCAACCCCACATCCTCCCCTTGGCATAGCCAAGTCACCCCGGGCTTGGGTGAGTGACGATAGAGCGGTGGCCCAACTTGGCCCGTTTTGAATGCGATTGTGCTTGCATGCATTAGGTCCAAGGTTGTGTCACATCAATAGTAATTCCAAGGCTTACCTCGAAAAAGACTCCACCAAGCAGGACGAGAAGCATCAAGCTCGATTAACAAAAGCTCACCAGGAAGGGAAAATCCTAGGCTCGCCTGAGCATCTTCTCAATCGAGGAATCTAATCGAGCACTTCGACAGAAGCAAAACACCTCAGGAGCTGCACAGACTCAAGCTGGGATGACCAAAATAACGTCAGAACGTGTACGGCCATCACACCAACTCCAAAAAGTCACCAGCCACCTAAACAAACCACGGAAAAATCTTGAACAATGTACTGCAGATTCAAGCCTACCGGCAAACTCCGCCAAGTACAACATGATCGAGACAAACACCACGATGAAAAAGAGCATCCCGTCGCATCCTGACGAGAACAAAACCATCTCGTACAGTGCTGACACAGCACGCACAAGACAGCACACGGAAACAAAGCGATAAAGAATCGCAAACCTAAGCTAGCGAAAGACTGTACTGGACTTTCAAGACTCTGGAAACTGTATATCTCGGATTCCCATGTACTTCACACAACAACGCTCTGATACCAACTGTGACGACCCGGATCCCGGATACCAGATTTACGCGATAGGACTACCGAGCAGACCCGATACCACTTGGAACCCGTGAAGCCTCACAAGAGCTGTAAAACTCCGAAGGGAAAAAGGATTGTCATGTAGTACATTGAAGCCACAGAGATATAACACTAAGCAATTAAATTTCATTAGATCGGTTTGCTAAAGTAGCAGAAATAAAATTATTTTTTAATTAACAGTTAAAGTTAACAATCATACCAGAGTCCAGTCCAAAGGAAAGACAAGCAGTACAGTCCAACAGAAAAGAAAGACGTACCCTGAGGTCAGGGGAAGCCCGACGCAGGTACCGCTGGCAAGTACGAACTCGCCACACCAGGAACCACGGAAGCAGAAGACGCCACCCACCAGAAAAGTAGGGGTGAGCCTCGTGTCACTGGCCCAGTAGGGGTCACGCAGATCCCCACTGAAAAATACGCAGTAACATGGAACAACGAAACAGCAGTAGTAGCAAAGCAGAAAAACTACCACTAGAAAGCTGTAAAGGAAAACCGGAATGGAAGGAGTAGAACAGCTAAAAGAAAAGGAAAAAGTCGTACCGAACAAGACACGGCAGCCGAACTAACCTTGGCCCCTAAGCTACTCCAAACAGCAACAGCAACAGATGGGTAAACTCTGAACTGGCGAAGTCAGGAGTTACCGATCTGTCGGTAAGCACGAGGCCCAAGAGGAAGGCCTACGAGACCAAACAACAAGTCTAGAAAAAGACCTAGACAGACACAGACACAGACGGCCTAAAGCATACACGACTTGAGTGCTATGCACGCTCTTCTAAATATGACCACACACGACTAGAACGTCGTGCACACAACACAACACTGACCTCGGGCGAGACCACGAGAGGGCTAATCCAGAAAGGTCACGACGTGCAAAAAACACGAGAGTCACATGTCACGTGATGGAAGTACCCCCTCACTAGAAGAACAGGGAGCTGCGTCCACTGACGTCTTATGCTGCGCTTACAAGCGTCTCATCTACTATGCCGCCTGAAACACGACAGAGACTAAGACACACTCAGAACCAGAACATGACTACATTAACGAGTGACTAGACATGGTAATGCCCGTCGGCGTTAGTCCAACGCCCCTAACCACATGTGCACACACCGACTCTTGCTGGAGAGCCAGGCCTCTAGCTAGTTTTCCCCACCCAGCAAGACGCCACTGTACAGCGGGGGCCCACAGAAACTAGGTTACAAACCGTATATCGGGAGCTGCCCCGCCACAAGGGCCGACACACCGTAACGTGTCGTAAGGCTATGACTAGTGGAGGCTCACAAGACACAGACTCCAAAACGCAAGTGCCGGAGTACAGACAGGCAAAGAAGCACTGTCGTACGTATTGCGAAGCACAGGACACGAGGTAGCATACCAGACTGCCACCAGACTCATGACAAGACAACTAGACCTGAAAATATAACGATCCTTGAGTCTCACGACTCAGAGTCAAGATCGTTGTACAAAGCGGAACGAGCCGCCAATCGGTCTATTCCTAAGCCAGAGAAAACAACATGACCGTGTAAAATGATACACGGGGACATGAGGGAACATCAAGACCCTCAGCACATCTGGACACGTAAACCGAGGTGAAATGATATATCGAGGCATCCATAACCACGTCTCGAACTGGACAGAACCGCCGAGACACACAAGGTTACATGTCAACCACTGGGTCACCCCGGGTTGACCGGAACCGGACAATGACGACTCTATAATAGGAAAGCAAATCCTACCTCAAACAAGAAAACTCCTGGCTACCTTATAACGCGGTCTTAGCCATCATAGGACATTAAAAGATATCCATGGGAACGAAAAACCACAAGGTCAAGCCAAGATATACGAAAATCGAAACGACGGAAAATGACACTCTAGGCATAAGCGATCCATCGTTCAGCTGCTAGGGAAACCAAGCAGTCACGGAGGAAGTCGAGTCTGACTGTGCTGTCTCCATGTCGTCCTTAGTTCGAGTCGGTTCTTTGTTATTTCTATCTTCGTGTTGCTTTTCCTAGACCTCGTGTCTTTCTTGTTTTGAAACCACACTTCGTGTCGATTTCTGTTTTCGTGTTTCTCTTGTGTTTATGTCTGCGTGTTGTTTTGCTTCTACCTTCGTCCAGGTTTCTTCTGACCGCGTGTCTTACTACCTTTTTAGTTCCGTGCTATTTCCAGTATATCTCGTGTTGTTCTCTCTCTACCTCGTGTCGTTCTCTTTGTAGTATCTGTATTGTCACCCTTGGACTTCATGTCGTTCTCTTGGTAGTGTTTGTTTTGTCACCACTATATCTCGTGTCGTTCTTAGTATAGTGCACCTCTTGTCGTTCCCACATACCTCGTGCAGTTTCAACTTGAGTGTCAACCAACTCATTTCAGGTAGATATATAGAGCAAACCCTGAGTATTAATAGTTTTTATCTCCTTGCAGGTCTGAGGAAGAGTATTCCCTAATAACTGGGCTGCACGTGATCCTATACTAGAGGAACAAATACGAAAAGGGCACGTGGCAGGAAAGTTCTGGATCAAGCGTGGGAGGCACACGCACTTTGTACCCTATCATCTTGCTGGCTGCTGATATAAATGGAAGAAAGGCTGATGAAGCAGACGGCAAGCATATGAGCCAAAAGGAATAGAGGAGCAGAGATCGAGAGTGAGAGAAAGAGTAGAAGAAGAGGAGAAGAGAAAGAGAGAAGAAAGTGAGAGAGAAGAGAAGAGGAAGAGAAGCTTACCTGAAGATCTGACTACTGGACCGTGGATCAAATCCAGGCCAGTCAGCTCCATGCGAGCCACATTTGTGTTATCTGTCTTTACAGCTTTCTGATTGCTGTGTATTTTTCCCTTTCTTATTTTTTCGTTTTCATTTGGGTTAGCTCTGTACTTCCGATCCTCTGGACTGAGGTCGGGTCCTTCCTGGTCTGTAGGAAGAGAGGTCTTCGACCTCTAGTCTGCAAGTGGCTGGAAGTCACTTGTGTGTTCCCTCTGGTTTGGAGGAACGGAGATCTGATCTCCAGTTCTGGGCTTGTGGGTTGCAAGTCCAGGGGTTCCCTCTTGGTATAGAGGAAGAGAGACGCTAGTCTCTGGTTTTTCTAGTGACCGAGGGTTGCTAGAGGTTCCCTCCAGGTTGGAGGAAGAGGGGAGTCTGTTCCCCTGGGTAAGCTGTGTATCAGCTTCTGTTGGCAAGCTGTGTTGCCCAGCTGTTAGTGTAGCCACACTTAGTTTGAGTGTGGGGTGGATGTAGGTCTGGAGGACCGAACCACCTAAAAATCTCTTGAGCAGTGGTTTGCATTGTGAGTGTGCTTCCGCTAGATGCTTGAATAGGCGCGTCTCTTGTGTTTGCTCCTTGGTTTAATTGAATTTGGTTTTATTCTGAGATTGCGTCCAACACTTGAGTTTTTATTTGGGCATTAATTGTAAAAGGATACATTCACCCCCCTCTGTATCCGGGCATTGCATCCTAACAATTGGTATCAGAGTGGGTGTCTGCCTAGAAGGTCCAGCGACCTGCAGATCCGATCGTGTAGTCTTCGATACTTATCTGGTTTTAGTGCATCAATACTCTTGTTGCCTCGAATCTACTTGCTATTTGTTCCCATGGCTAATCCACCGATTTTTTGTGGTACACACTTCAGTGCATGGCTTGCTAATTTGAAGAGTTATGCTAAATCTATTAATCCAGACCTGTGGAAAGTAATTTCACACGGTCCTCATGAACTACCAAAGAAAAAGTCCAAATGGACTGACAGGCATACCTCTTTGCATGAAGAGAATCAGAAAGCTTTTAATATGATGAAAGCAGCTACTGACAGAGCCTTATGGTCTTGTCTTTATGATTGCAGTTCTGCTAAAGATATTCTGAACATGCTGAAGCGAATTCAGAAGACAAAGAAGGACAGCTGCATGATGGCTGATAGAAATAATCAAGGCAGCATTCAAGATGAAGATGATGAGGTAAATCCTTTTGAAAATTATACTGTAGATGATTGGGAAAATGCATATGCTGAATTGCTAGAATCACATGAGAGGTTAAGAAGTCAGTATAAAAAGTTGAAAAAGAATACTGGGTTAGAAAGGTCTAGATCCCCATGTGAAAATTGCTCCAGTATCAAGCAACATCATGATACCTGTCTATCTGATATTCGTAGGTATAAAAATCAGAACGAAAACTTGATGAAGGAATGTGAATGTCTAAAATCTGATCTAAATAAGCTGAAATCTGAAGATAATTCTCTTAGAAAGTTCTTCAAAGAAAATGAAGAAAGTTTAGAGAAACTGAAAAAAGAGAACATTCTCATGATTGAGAAAATTGAAGCCATAAAATTTGTGAATGTGGAATTACAGAAAGATATTGAAGAGAAGGAAATAGATTTGAAGAAATTTATGGCTGGAAGAAAACTTGAAACTAACTCAGAAGATCAGATATTAATAAATGAGTTAATTCAGAATGACAAGCTTAAGGAAGAAAATGAGAAGTTAAAAGTGCTGAACTCCACTATGTCTGAGAGGCTTCTAGCTTTAGAAAAAGGAAAATTTGTTTACTTTGAAGAATCTGAAAAAATGAAAAATCTGGAACAAGAAGTTGAGGATTGCAAAATTGCAAACAAAGTGCTAAGCGAATGTGTAAATTGCAATGAACAAGAAATTGCCAGTTATGAAATACACATCGTTTCTCTGCAAAATGAAATTGACGATTTGAATAAATCCCTGTCAAAATTTGTGAAAGGACAAGAAAATCTGGACAGGTTGTTAGGTGTTAAGGTCAATACTCAAAAGGAAGGGTTAGGCTACAATGATATAAATAAAAAGGCTTTCAAAAATAAGCTAATGACATCTTTTTCTAAAGCATCTGATGCAGCCACCACCTCAGAAAATAAACAACCAAATGTTCAGAAGAATCAGAAACAAACAAAAGTTATTGATATGGTCAGTCATGTGAAGAAAGGATTGGATCACACTGAAAATGTGCATGCTGTAAAACACACTGGTATACCGAGACATGCACATAAGAGGGAAATCATGAAATGTCATTACTGTCACAAGATAGGCCATTTGATGCATGAGTGTGAATTAAAAGAACTGAATGATTTAAATGCTGAAATGATGGATCCTGGGAAATATCATGATAGAAATCCTGCTGCTCATTCAAAGAAAAGTGAATGCTCGCATTGTGGTAGATTAGGCCACACCCTTGTTCAATGTTGGTTTGCTAATGGAAAGAAAAAACCACTCTCACATCATGCTAAATCTTATGCTAACCAACATGCTCTTAATATCAACAAAACTGCTTCTCTGAACCAGCATGTCAAATGTTTTAATTGCGACTAGCTTGGGCACAAGGCCACTGAATGTTGGGCAAGCTTTTTTAGAAGAGAGTCTCCTTTCTGCTCCCATTGTGGGAAGCATGGGCATGCAGTCAAGGAATGCTGGCATGTCCAGGGTAGGACTAGAAATTTCAAAGGATTTGGTAGGAACGAACATGTTCTTAAAAGAATTCCTGTTTGTTCAAATTGCAGAAAACCAGGCCACCACGTTGCTGCTTGTTGGGTGGCTGGTCATGAAAGAAAAAAATTCATAATTATAACAGAAACCCTCATGCTCACTCTTATAATGCTCAAGTTCATGCTAGTGTACATAAGAGGAACATGAAACCTGCTAGTTCATGCCACTATTGTGGGCTGTCTGGGCATTCAATGCATAACTGTTTTATCATGAACTCTGACGACTATTTGGCACAGAAGAAGATGCAGGCAGTCCCAAAAGGGGCCAATTACTATGCAAGACCCAAGACCACTTGGGTACCTGCTAGTGGAAAATAGGAAGGTGCATGGCAGGTGTGCCTTGGATGGAATAAAGGGGTAATAAACCAGGGCACATAAAACGACCCCATGCCTGAACGCCTCAGGTAAATCTACTGCTGCCTTCCTAATCTGAATTCAATTCTTAATCCATCAGACTGATGATTGTTGTTGAACATATAAACTGCCTGTTTTAAACTAGACATGATTATCATGATTAGAACAATCTTACTTGTCTGGCATGCCCTTTGATCATCATGTTTGACCATTATGGTATATCAAATAGTAAGCTATCATAAGGGCAGGGAAAATCTGTCTGGAGGTGCTTACTATGTGTGAGGTGGTCATTCTGACCAAGTGCTCCGCCTAGTACCATAGGTCATTCTACTGAACAGGGCAGCCTGAATGTGCATGAATCACAAATTCATTTGTTTAGTGTTCATGGCAAACATTGCATGCTCTCAGAAAAAGCTTCATGCTCATAGTCAGGGGGAGGCATGCTATTTTTATGTCAATTTACTGACTCATGCTCATTGCATTACATTCCACTTATTAAAAAAAAGGAATATAAATAATTAATATTTCCAAGAGTTGTGTGTGAGATGCCCTTGCATGGACTGAAAAAGGAGCTTGTCAGGTCATCTGGTATCAGAAGAACCTTTGTCTGCCAATGTGGTTATTTGGTGCTGAGTTCAGTCATCTCATGAGGTTGCAGCTTATTGCTCAAGAGCACTCTCTGGTTGCTAGATTGAATCTCCTTAGGAAGATTTTATGTGAGCTCCTTGGACTTTACTCTCTAGAGTTATCTCTCACCTGCTGCTTTGCTGTATGGAGTGCTTCTCATCTCATCTCATCTCATCTCTCTCCATCTTGTTTGTCACCTTCTTATCCTTGTTTTATCCCCTTTAGTTCAGGAATTCTCTTGAAGGAAAATTCCTTCTTTTAGCTTTGTCACTCTTATCAGATTTGATCAGAATACCTTAAACCACCCAAAATCTTTTGTAACAAGTTATACCTGTTAATAAAGAACTTTAATGTATGGGGGTTATATTTTATCCTTTAATCCTTCCAAGGTATTCCTCAATTGTTGGTCAACACATTGTAAAAATTTCTGTTAAATGGAAAAGCCTTGCTGAGGATTTCATCTTAACTGAAACTTATGTGAAGATGGCTGTGAGATAACAAATTGTGTTATGTAAGGGTTCTGTCTTGTGTCTAAGATCTTGAGAGGTGCTACCAGGGAATACGCCATTCCTTGTGGCAGAGCAATGGCTATTGTGGAGAAATAGATATTCTAGATCAAAGAAGTCTAGAGGTTCTGTCATGATACAGTTAGCTATCTCTGTATATTATGGAAAAGTTGAAATAAATAAAAAAAAAGGGGGGGAAAGAAGAGTCAACAAAAAAAAAATTTCATTGGTTTTCATTGGCATAAAGGTAGCTTGTCCTGAGTAACCAGGGATTCTGGTGTCTTATAAACATGTCTCCTTGTGTAAAAAGGGACAATTCTACTTAGTGCTCAACAAATTGGTTGACTCTGTATGCCCTCTCTTGTCCTTAAATGAGGTAATGAACTGTGCTTAACTATCTGTTTGGTATTTCTTTGCCTGACAAACATAAGGAGTATTTTAATCGTAACCTTCTCTAGGCTAAGTACCTTTAACAGCTAGTTTTGTGATCATGTTGATTTAACGTCTTGAGGTAACTGACCAAGGTTTTCGGAAGAATATAATAATTCCATATATTGAAGAGCGAACTTTAACGGGAAACGGCTGTGTTACATATTGAATAAGGGTAGTTTGGGCATTTCCTGAAAAAGTACGATAAGAGTGAAAAGTGACCCCCTCAAAAACCCTTCTGGTTCCTCAAGGTTACATAAATAAACCCTCGCGTGCCCCTGCCGCTTCCTGTGTCTCCTCATGTCGATACGTCTTGCATGCTTCTTCAAACCCTTATCTCCCGCTCATCCTTCTTCTCTAAAATCTCATCTCCACCACAGAGTTCTCCTCCGTTCTTGGCTCTAGCTTCATTTCCAGCAGCAACCAGCAAGAAAGAGTTGATACTCTGAGAGTTACGACAAATGGATCAGCCAGAATCCGTCGCTCATGTGGAAAGGAAGAGGAAGGGAAAAGAAATAGATGAGGAGCCTTCGTCCAAGCAGCAAAGATGTCTTGAACCAGAAACAGCTGCAGAAATGTCTTCAGCACAAGGTACTAGGCCCTCTTAGTCTACCGTGTTTTTAGAGAGTGGGAAAATCATTCCTCCAAGAATAGTAGATTTCGGAGATGAAACCCTGGTTTTGAAGTTTCCAGAACTTTTGGAGATTCTTGAGTTTCAGGAATGGAGGAAATTCCTAGAAAACCACCGTGTCTATTACCCTAGCCTGGTAATGGAATTTTACAATAATTTATCTTTGAGCTGAGATAAATCTGCTTTGATCTCATCTGTTAAAGGGGTTGAGATGACAGTAACATGTGACTCTCTCCACAAAGCTCTTAGTATTCCAGAAAAAGAGGAAGTGGAGAGAGGATATAGATATAGTCTGCATGAAGCCTTTTCGGTTATTACTGGTAAACCCAGTAACATTCATGACAAGGGGCAGTTGAAGCTGAAAGCTTACCAAACCTCGTCATTTCCTCCTCTTCACAAGCTTCTTCAGAACATCATTGCTTCAATAGTCACCCCACAGACTGGTGCTAGAGGAAGAATCACAGACACACAGAGGTTCCTATTGTTCTGCCTGATTCAGAATGTAAAGATCTGTCTGCCTGAAGTTATTTTTAATGTCATGAAGGGGTGTATTGGATCCAAAAGACATCTGCCCTACGCCGCCCATTTGACAGACATCTTCAAGTATTCAAAGATTCCCTTGGATGGAGAGGCCATGTCAGAAGTTAGGGCTCGAAACATTTTTAACATGAATTTTGTTTCAGTATTTTTGGGGTTGGAGGGCTCTTCTCTCTTGGGGCAGGTTAAGGCCCAGAAAGTTAAGGAATCACAAGCTCAGGGGGAGCCTCTGGAACACCCTCAAGATTCAACCCAAACAGTTTTAGCATCAGCTTCTGAGGTTGCTCTACAGGAAACACCATCTGAACATCCACAGTCAACTATGTCTGCTGCACCCACTGAAGTATCTTTTTCTTTTCAGAAGCTTGTCGAGTTTGCATCTGAAGAAGTCAGGTTGTCTGAAAACAGCGTTCAGACTGATCTAGATACAAACATTGATGGTCTGTTTGATTCTTTTGGGAAGACATCAGACGAAGTGAGGGTGCCCGTGGAACAGCCTGATCAAGAGCAAGTAAGTAATGATCAAGAACTTGCTGATTTTGTTAATGTCATTCTAAGAGAAGCTGTGGAGAAAAGTTTGGAAGAGGCTGAAAACGTAGTTACATCTGAAATTCTAGAACAGGCACCTGTTGAAAGTCCTGCAGATCATAATCTCATGGAAGATATAGTGGATGAGTGTCAGGAGAAAGTTCCTGTCATAGACCTAGAAACAGAATCATCTAGTGAAGAAGAGGCACATGAAAATGTAGGTCCTGACAAAGACATCCAAGCTGAAGATGAAGATCAGGCTCCAGCAGTAGACAACCAAATGCCAGTGCAAGAAGAAACAGATGAGAGAACTGCACCTGGCTGTGAATCTTTTGGTACACCTCTAGGTCAACCTCGACTTTTATCTGCTAGGGCGCCAAATATTGAAGAACTTCTTATAAATTTGACTCAGCAAATGCAAAGACAAGATAAGAAAATGGATGATCTGCTCAAGTATGTCTCTCTTAACATCAATCAAGTCCATTCCAGGCTACTGAAGCTTGAGATCTCTCTCCTAACTGAATGGAAAAGGTTTCTGTTAAACAAGAAAGCTTCAGATGATGCCAACAGGTCCTTGATGACAGGCTTGCAGGAGGCATGTTCAAAGATCGCAACAGCACTTCGTGAACTACAAGATGCTCAAATTTCCTCCTTTAAGTCTTCTGCCAGCATTATAAATCACTGTTTTGAGATCAGGACATCCTTAGAAGTTTTGAAAGGGTCATTCAGTGCCCTAGGTCCAGATGTCCAGAAGATCTATGATAAACTGATCGCTTTCTTAACAGAAATGACAATTCTGACTGACAGATATGAAACAGTTAATATTCGCCAAGACGACATCATTTCTGAAGTGGCAAATGTCAGAAGCGCTGTGGTGTATTGGCTAGCTGAATTGTCCAATGACCTGAAGGAATTTCACTCTACCTTGGGTTCAGCTCCTGGCCAGGCTTCCTCTAGCAGAACTCCACCTCAAGAATATACCTCTGCTGCTCCTAGGGGGAGACCACCACCAGGCAGGCCGCGTGGCCCTTCCAGCAGACAAGCCAGATATTTTAATCCTTAAAAAGATAATGATCTGTATCTTATTGCCCATTTAGAGGCTCTCTTTCACACTCTTGGATTTGATTAATTATATCTCATATCATTTGCATTTCTGTCTCCTTTTGTCTCTTTCTTTTTGATGTTGCCAAAGGGAAGAATTGTGATCTTGCATTTTTGAAATCTCCACGTGCATATGCATCCTTATCATCCCATGATTCATCTTGGATATATCAAGGGGGAGATTGGTTTTCAATTATAGCATGCTGGTTGCTTTAATTTCTCAAACTATTTCTTTTTGATGAAGTCAAAGGGGGAGAATAGTTTGAGTCATCAGACTTCTCAAATGACTCACTATGTAGTGTTGCCATCATCAAAAAGGGGGAGATTGTTGTGCCCCTGTGATTTTGATGATGGTTTTAATGGTGGTTTTGATGTTTGGCCTCTGTAGTGAGCTATTCACTGTGAGTCATCTTGTGTGAGTCAAATCGCTACTTTCTGATCATTATGCTGTTCTTCATTAGATCTAATATGGCTTTGCATAATTGATTATGTTCAGTCATGTTATATATTGGTCTTCAGGCGTCCCAAGTATGCACATTGTTTCATGTTCTCCAAGTCTATACAATGAAGTCTGATCACTGCATTTGCAGTCACAATGTCTTCACATTTGAAGTCTGTACATCGGACTTCTTCTTTTGAAGTCTATACATTGTGGCCTTGAAACTTCAAGTATATACACCTTCAGTTGAACGCAAAGTGTATACGTTGCAGCGTTAACTCATTGGGCTGCAGCGTCAACTTAGCAAGTATGCACATCGCATTCAGACTTTCAAGTCTATACACTCCATCTTCATAGGTTTAAAGTCTGTACATTGGTTCAGACTCCTCAAAGTCTGTACAGCGTGAAGTCTAAACAGTATTTTCAGGGCTTGTCTTCGTGTCATTTACTGTAGATACTCGAGTCATTTTCCTGCTTTCTTTGTTTTATCACGTGTCGATTGAAACCGTTCCTGTCTTCTGTCCTCGTGTTGTCTTTCCTAGACCCCGTGTCTTCTCTGCTTTGTGACCACACTTCGTGTCAGTTTTTATTTTCGTCTTCGAGTTGGTTTCAGTCCATGTTGTTCTCGTGCCGTTCTCTTTACTGTTTGTTATGTCGTGCTGCTTTTGTATTCATGTCTTCGTGTTATTTTTGTGTTTGAGTCTTCGTGTTATTTCTGTCTTCTGTCTTCATGTTGATTTTACTTCGTGCATTCTTCTCTAAGTTCAAGCGTTAAGTGTCTCAAGTCGAGTCTGACTGTGCTGTCTCCATGTCGTCCTTAGTTCGAGTCAGTTCTTTGTTATTTCTATCTTCGTGTTACTTTTCTTAGACCTCGTGTCTTTCTTGTTTTGAAACCACACTTCGTGTCGGTTTCTATTTTCGTGTTTCTTTTGTGTTTATGTCCGCATGTTGTTTTGCTTCTACCTTCGTCCAGGTTTCCTCTGACCGCGTGTCTTACTACCTTTTTAGTTCCGTGCTATTTCCAGTATATCTCGTGTTGTTCTCTCTCTACCTCGTGTCGTTCTCTTTGTAGTATCTGTATTGTCACCCTTGGACTTCGTGTCGTTCTCTTGGTAGTGTTTGTTTTGTCACCACTATATCTCGTGTCATTCTTAGTGTAGTGCACCTCTTGTCGTTCCCACATACCTCGTGCAGTTTCAGCTTGAGTGTCAACCAACTCATTTCAGGTAGATATATAGAGCAAACCCTGAGTATTAATAGTTTTTATCTCCTTGCAGGTCCGAGGAAGAGTATTCCCTAATAACTGGGCTGCACGTGATCCTATACTAGAGGAACAAATACGAAAAGGGCACGTGGCAGGAAAGTTCTGGATCAAGCGTGGGAGGCACACGCACTTTGTACCCTATCATCTTGCTGGCTGCTGATATAAATGGAAGAAAGGCTGATGAAGCAGACGGCAAGCATATGAGCCAAAAGGAATAGAGGAGCAGAGATCGAGAGTGAGAGAAAGAGTAGAAGAAGAGGAGAAGAGAAAGAGAGAAGACAGTGAGAGAGAAGAGAAGAGGAAGAGAAGCTTACCTGAAGATCTGACTACTGGACCGTGGATCAAATCCAGGCCAGTCAGCTCCATGCGAGCCACATTTGTGTTATCTGTCTTTACAGCTTTCTGATCGCTGTGTATTTTTCCCTTTCTTATTTTTCCGTTTTCATTTGGGTTAGCTCTGTACTTCCGATCCTCTGGACTGAGGTCGGGTCCCTCCTGGTCTGGAGGAAGAGAGGTCTTCGACCTCTAGTCTGCAAGTGGCTGGAAGTCACTTGTGTGTTCCCTCTGGTTTGGAGGAAGGGAGATCTGATCTCCAGTTCTGGGCTTGTGGGTTGCAAGTCCAGGGGTTCCCTCTTGGTATAGAGGAAGAGAGACGCTAGTTTCTGGTTTTTCTAGTGACCGAGGGTTGCTAGAGGTTCCCTCCAGGTTGGAGGAAGAGGGGAGTCTGTTCCCCTGGGTAAGCTGTGTATCAGCTTCTGTTGGCAAGCTGTGTTACCCAGCTGTTAGTGTAGCCACACTTAGTTTGAGTGTGGGGTGGATGTAGGTCTGGAGGATCGAACCACCTAAAAATCTCTTGAGCAGTGGTTTGCATTGTGAGTGTGCTTCCGCTAGATGCTTGAATAGGCGCGTCTCTTGTGTTTGCTCCTTGGTTTAATTGAATTTGGTTTTATTCTGAGATTGCGTCCAGCACTTGAGTTTTTATTTGGGCATTAATTGTAAAAGGATACATTCACCCCCCTCTGTATCCGGGCATTGCATCCTAACAACAGAGAGGTCGTGACTGTATCGCTAGTCTACGTGTTGTTGTCTGTAGCCTTGGTCAATGAGGACAGACCTCCATGATAGAGATGTTGTGGCACCCTTTTTTAGTAGCATAGCCGTGGCTTTGCCAGTGGTTCGGCATGTCCGACCGAGAGGCCAGGGCTTACTTTCTGTCGACAGTAGGAGTAGCTTATAGAGCTATGTTCCGTCACCTTCTGTCGTTACTGTTGTTGTTGCTATCGCTGTTACTGTTGCTATTGTTCTTGTTATCATTTGCTATTGTTGCCGATATTGTTTATTATTATTGTTTTATGGCAAGGATTCACGGGATCCCTACTGAGTCAATAGATGAGACTCACCCCTTCTTTTTTAGGTGTAGTGGCTCCTCCTCAAGGTGCGTAGGAACAGTGCAGCGGTTCGTAGTTGCCAGCTTGCTAGCCCCAGACTGTGTTTGTGATGGAGTACATTTTCTTTTCTATAGACTGTACCTTGTGGACTGGACTCGGAGTTAGATTTATTAATTAAAAATGTAAATTTCATTGTTGCTATTTAATTAATTAATTCTGTAATATGATTCTTACATTATTTTGAATTATAATATACCTTGACAACACCTACAATAACCTTTCCGAGCCTTCCGGCTCGTGGGTGGCAGACCATGATTTGAATGGTATCGGACATTTCTCGGTATCTAGATTCTGGGTTGTTATATAGAATGGCGTCAGCCAGGGGCAACTTGCACAAAATAAGAAAAAGGAAAAGGCAGACAAATCTCCGACATTAGAAGATCTAATTTACCTACTACCTTGAAAACGATGTGCGCACACTCACAAAGGAGGCGGACGCCTAGCAGTCAATCAGATCAGCTAAACATTGTGACTAGGATCTGACCGTTTGAATGGAAGTATATCTAACAAAAATAATAAAGTTTGGAGCTATAAATAACCTGGGATCAAGTTCAAGAAGAACTCGACGATTCTGAGAGCTGAACGAGCAATCATCTCCAGGCATATTCTCTGCGATCCCAAAGGACAATATTTCTATGCATTCAAGCCAAGGGGAGACTTTACCACACTGAAAGCGTCATCTCTGAAGTCTCTCATTCTAAGAGACATTAAAGAGGATGAACTTGCGCTTCTACGCCATTCTTTCTTCCTTCTGTTTGTATATCAATTTATTTATTTTCTTTGTGCGCGATAAATTCCACAATTACTCGTCAAGGAGCAAGTATGTGAAAACTCAAATTTGTCTAACAGACAAAGTATAGAGCATTCGTTGCTCTAGGATAATCAGCACAGTGGGTGCTAGGTTAGTTCGTTGATATCGTGAAAATCAATTAGGCGACTACATCCTACAAAGTTAACATGTGCAAAATTATCAAAAAAATTAAGTCATTAGGGTGACTGTAAGGTTTGCTATGACCTTCAGACCAGTTGGGTTTGCTAGTCCTAAAAATTAGTGAAAGATTTTACAAGTTGCAAAGAGACTGAAGTAGCTCTAACTAGAAGAACATATTGAACTAGTCCAAAAACTTGTGTCCATGTGGTCGCTTGTCATTCTATGTTCTTATTTTCGCTGTGTTTTAAAACTTAATTTTTTAATACATTATATTTTTTAATTGACACACTTATTCGCCGGGTGTGTCCGACTACTGACAAATATACTAACATATAAAATATAAAACTTTGGTTTTAACTCAATCACACTTCATTTTTTTAATGATACTTATTGCACACTTTTGTATTTTAGTTAATTTTTTTACTTTTATTTATTATTTAAATAATATCTATTTATTTAATAATACATAGATTCTTACTAAGTAGGGAAGAGAATCCTGCTGCTGGTCCAATGGGGAAGAAGGAAGCTAGAATAAGAATTGATATTTGTATATTAAACATTGATGAATGCTGAATGGCTAGTGGGCATTCTCACATTTATTACATGGTAGACATTATTATGGGCATGTGTGTGGGAGATTAATTGTTATCTGAACAGCAGTGAATTAATGCCCTTAACGACATTCATACGATAGGATGTACATTATCTAGGCATGGGAACGTGGGGGAAGATATGTAACGTAGTATGTATATATATAAGCTATGATGTTCTCATGTTCCGAGCGTAATCTAATTATTAGTAAGATTTATCATCCCGATCGATCCGTCCCTCTCGGTCACAGTCTGAGTCGAGTCGGATCGATCCTATCTCGATCCGTTTCAATTTATCTCGTTCTGTGTTATAATAAAAAAGATTATATATATATATATATATAATACATATAAAATAATAGAATAAAATAGAAAAAGATATTATATATATATATATTATAATATAATATAATATTAAAATATTGGACTGTCCTAGTGACGATCCACGACTTGGACATCTCGTCCACTGCCTGGGTCAGGTTGGATCAGGTCGTGCGATTCAAAGTGACCTGCACCAAGACGACAAACTCTGCTCTAATTAACTTAACCACGTTCATACATGCACTAAAGATAATTATGTATAGTGTCGCAATAATAAGTTATCAAATTGTGACAAAATTTATCAATGATGTCAATACACCCTAAGAATATCTTTGATGAACGAATGTTTTCGCTGTAGTTAATCTTCAGTAATACAATAATATATAATAATTATAATATCTAATATATTATAATACAATATATAATACAAATAAATTACAATATAAAATATAATTGTTACCCCAATCTTAATTGGAAGCTAATACAACATGATCAGAATCTTTTGACGATATCCGATGCTAACTAATGTGTAGAGACCACAAATTGGCCTCGTGCCCTCTGATTCCTTCTAAATTTAAAAAGTCTTTCAAACCAAAGATTAGATTTCTTTTCTCAAGAAATACACATGATTTTTTTATATATTTCAAATGGATTTACATGTGCATGCCTTTCTCACATAACAATAAAACGGTCCGTTGAAAAGTAGAAAAGGCATTTTTACTTTTAAACCCTACAGTCTAGCTATATAACCCAAAGGCCCATCCACTTTTTTGACTCGTGTTAAAAAAGGCACGTGGTTTGCCACACGGTAAAAGAGTGGAATATATTGTTTCATCGGTCCCCACCATACGAGAACCTCGGAGTCTCGGACGCCTGGCACGGCACCACCATGCGCGGCGAGGTTCCATGGCTCCGTGCAACCACCGCCGACGTGTTGCTGTTCCACACCACGGACCCCGTCGGTACACTCGCAAAGGCCAGCATGGACGCGCACCGGACGCACGTGTGGGTGTGATCGTGTGCATCTTATTAGCATGTGGGAGTGAATGCAGCAGAGAATGAGATATGGACGTGGTAGAAGAATTATGTTATGGTGGATGAATGCAGCAGAGAACGACCGCATGAATCTCCATCAACAACACTTAATTAAGACAGACAATCGAGAAAGAAAGGCGACGCCTTCACGATGTGCAAAAAAAAAAAATAATGATATTTTTATTATTAATTTGATAAAAAATAGAGATATAGATGAAAATAAACATTAAAAAAAGATTATTTTGTATTTCTTATTAATTATAATTAGCGTTAATATTTCTTATTAATGATCATAATTAATATTAACATTATTCATTCTATTTAACATATTTATTCTTAATGATCATGATTAGCACTAATATTATTAATTCTAACGTGATTAATTCTTCATTAGTAACAATAAGATGATTATAATTAATTAATTAATGATAATTATATAATATATTTAATAATTATCACAAATAAAATTAATTTGTATGATTAATTAGCACTAATAAAATTAATTTGCATAATTGATTAGCACTAATAACATTAATTATCATAATAAGATTAACCAATACTGTAATAATTAACTATTTAATGATAATTAAATAATATTTATTAATTATCACTGATAAAATTAAGTAGCATACTTAGTTAGCACTAATAATATTAATTAGCATAATTAATTAGCACTCATAATGTTAATTAACATAATAAGATTGTGTAGTATTATAATAATTAGTTATTTAATATTAATTAATTAATATATTTATTAATTGGCACTTACAAGATTAATTAGCATTATTAGTTAGCACTAATAAGATCAATTAATACAGTTAATTATCACTAATAAGATTTAGTTGCAGCATTATAATTAATTATTTAATGATAATCAAATAATATATTAATTAATTAATACTAATGAGATTAATTAACATGATTAATTAACACTAATAATATTAATTATCATTAATAATGGAGAGAGAAAATAAGATAAGAAGGTGGGAATAAGTCATTCTATCTAAAAGATGGAATGATTTATGCCCGATATTAATCCATTTTTTTGGGATAATCTCATTCTCTTTAATCTCTTTATTCCGGTAGATTTTAGTCTTACCAAATAAAGAATGGGGTTGAGGTCAGGATATCCTCGTCTTATCCCCGAACCAAATAGGGCCTCACAGTCTTTACTCGCGGAGCCAAAGAAGTTAGTTTTTTTAATAAGAGAGAAAAGAATTGGTGGAGTTTTTTTTATAGATTGTGAAGGTTAATACATAATTATAAAAGATTATATGGATTTAGAGCAAATAAAATAAAATAATTTTTTATCTAAACTAAAGTTTGAGGTATTAATATAATATATAATATATCGTATGTGAGGAGGGTAAAATTGGCTCAGCCCAAGGCCCATTTCGCCAGGCCCGCTTCGGCCAGGCCCCTATAACGCATGCAACGGGGTGCCGACAGTTGCAGCCCACAACGGATAGCCCAGGACGGATAGTCCTCGGATTCGCCAGCGCACAAAGGGCGTCAGCCCAGGCGCAACAGCCGCCGGATGACCCTCCGGCGACCGAACGTTACCTCCCACGACGTCGGCCTCAACCCCATTAAGGGCGAACACACCCCACAGGCGTCGTAAGACTCGCCAAAGAACCATCAGACTCCGGAGGAACGGATCGTCAACAGGAAACTCCCAACGATCGCGGGGAGGCGTTACTCCACGACTTGTGCCCTTCCCTACTAAGGGATAGACTCTCACCACCAGGACAACCCCTATAAATGGACCTGGGACGGACATGGATGAGGGGACACACACACACAGACGGAGACTGAGAGAGTGTAGCGACCGGAGATCCGAGTACCGGAAAGGAACCGGCGTGTCTCGAATCCCGGCCCACCACCCACGAGCTCGAAGACTCGGAAGTGTTAAAGGGAGCGTGTGGGAGTACAAGAGAAGCTGAAATAATTACAGAGATAGCACAATAATCCAAAATGAAATGCACATCATAAAATAAATAATTAAATTTCTACAAGGTCCAGTGTATCTCACGTCCAAATAAAGTACAGTCAACAGAAAGAAAAGTACAAGTACACAGACCATACCCCGGCTCTGGCCGACTGGCGACTAACCCTAGCTACTAGAACCGCGCTGAAAATCCGCCGCGCCTCTCGACGACCCCGCCTCACCTAAAAAGTAAGGGTGAGCCTCATTTTATTGGCCCAGTAGGGATCCCTCGGACCCCCACCGCACGAGGAAAACGACAACAATGCACGAACAATCGCGGAAGGTAACACTACCTAGCAGGAGTATGGTAGAAGCAGCAAGCAGTAATAAATAAACGGAAAAGCTCCCTACAACTAATCGTACTAGGCCGACCGACCTCAAACCGGCGGAAAAACGAGTCTGTACCTGCTAGAAGACTGGAGCACCACACACTAGAAGAACAGTCGGATGCGTCCCCTGACGTCTTACACCGCGTCTCAAGTGTTTCCCTACAACGCCCCAGGCGAAGACTGAGACACACAATAGTAACGAGTACCACGAATAAGGACAAGCTGGGGTCGCGCTCGTCAGCGTGGGTCCGACGTCCCCAACCTAGTGTGCACACACAAACCATGCGCCCTAGGTCAGATCATGTAGCTGGTTCTTCTCCCGAAGCCTGGACTCGGCTGTGCGTGGGGGCCTTACAGTAACCAGCCTAAAAATGGTCTCTCTCGGGTAAGCTGCTCCACCACTCCCGAGTGGGTCAGCACACGCGTGCCGTAAGAAGGCTACGACTAGTGGACGTGTCACCGGAGGTAAGACTCAACTCACGGAAATCACCGCTCGAGAGGAAACCGAGTGGCGATCCTCACGGGTAGGGCTGTCAATGGGCTGGGCCCAGCTCGGGCTTAGGTCGGCCCAGCCCGGGCCCGACTTATCAAGATTAAGGCTCGAGCCCGGGTCGGGCCCGACATTATATAAAAAACACAAAGCTCGACTAAGGCCCGGCCCGGCCCGACCCGATAACTTAAATAAAATAATAAAAATAAATAGATTTAACACTATAAAACTTATAATCTCACTAAATTAATTAAAATTTTGATATTAATTACATAATTTATGTGAAAAGAGAGTTTTAAAATGTCTAATTAAGTAAAAACATAATTTTAACTAAATAGTTTTTAAAATTTGAAGTGAGAATAAAAAAAATAACGGGCCGGGCCGGCCAGCGGGCCGAACTCAAAGCCCGAGCCCGGCCCGCTGGTCTAGTCGGGCCGGACCTTTAGGCCCGACTAAAAACCCGCGGGCCGAAAAAGACCTTGCGGCCCGACCCGAAATCGGGCCAAGCCCGCGAGCCTGTAGGGCCGAGTCGGCCCATTGACAGCGCTACTCACGAGACTACCCCTCCTCCTAGCGGTCCTCACTTGGACCGCTAGAGGGCCTAGCGGTCCTCCATAGGACCGCCAGGGAATGGGTCATGAGGGGCCTAGCGGTCTACCGCGCGGCCGCTAGCCCCGGCCTAGCGGTCCTCCTTGGACCGCCAGCCAACCGTAAGCGGTCATCACCATGACCGCTAGGAGGCACGTGATCCCAACGGTCGAAAACACGCGCCCCAAGGGTGCTCGGTCAAATGGGGGAAAACGGTCGTCTGACGACTGCTAACCCAAGGGTAGTGGTCTATCGCATGACCGCCACCCTGACCCTAGCGGTCACGAGAAGACCACTAAAACAAACCAATGTTCAAATCGGCTGGCGGTCTCCATGAGATCGCCACGGGAGGCTGGCAGTCACTAGAACAACCGGCAGCACGTCCCGAGAACGAAACCGGCGGGAAACCCCAAAAACACCCATCCACGCCCCGATCATCGCCCAATGATGGGGAAACAAAGGGGAATCCTTCCCCAAACCTCACGAAACAGGAGATCCGGCGCTCAACCTCAAAACATGGATTTTACCCTCCCGGCTCAAAAATACCCCTCTCGGCCTCCCCACGGCCTACAAATCAAGAGGAAAGCTGTAAAGAGGGTGAGGATCCGTCCCCCTACCTCAAAGAAGCTCGAAATCCGCCGATTCAACGATGATCCCCAAATCTCGGCCGACAAGAACACCGCGCCCCACGCCGCGAAGAGGGCACCGTCTCGATCACCTCGCCACCGCCGTCGTCACCACGCCGCCGCCTTGGTTCGCCACCCATCGTCGGAGGAGGAGGGAGCGTCGCGAGCTCGAACGGGGAGAGAGGAAGCAATGGTCGGCCACGGATCACGGGGGAGAAGAAAGAAGAAGAAGAAAGAAAAAGGGTTATATATAGAAAATCTGAAAAATATCAAAAATACAAAAAATTAGAAAAAATCATTTCTGTGATCCTCGAAAAACGCTCAACGCACTGGTACAGTCCCGGAGGAGGAGAACACAACTGTTCGCCCGCTATGGCGTTCCGCAGGTCCGTTAGGGAAAAACACGCGTAAACCACAAAACACGCTCCGAGACCCCCAAAAGTGATCCGAAACTCACGGATCCAGATCCGAAAAATATCCAAAAAACTTGAGACATTACAGTCCTTCTCCCTTAAACAAATTTCATCCTCAAAATTAAGGACAAGACACATGGATGGGGGAGAAGACTCACCCGAACAAATAAGGATACAGCTGCCGCATCTCATCCTCACGCTCCCATGACGCCTCACAACCGGAGTGACGTTGCCAGACTACCTTAACCAGAGGGGTAACCTTGTTCCGTAGGCGCTGCTCACGCCGATCCTCGATGCGGATAGGGTACTCCGGAAGGGACAAGTCTGGGGTCACCTCGGGCCAAACGGCATCCTCCAGAATGTGAGAATCATCGGACATATACCTCTGCAGCATAGACACATGGAACACATCATGCACAGCAGACAGCTCCGGGGGTAACTGCAACCGATAAGCAACTTCACCAATACGCTCGACAACGAGAAAAGGACCAATATAGTGGGGACTCAACTTCCCACGCCTGCGGAAGTGCATCACACCCTTCATGGGAGAAACTCTCAAGAACACTCGATCTCCCACAGCAAAGCTGAGAGGTCGCCTCATCCGATCGGCATAACTCTTCTGTCGGCTCTGCGCTGCCAACATCTTATGCCGAACCAGATGCACTACCTCAGTACACTGCTACACCAAATCCGGTCCTGTCAGGACATGCTCTCACACCTCGAACCAATCCAGCGGAGTCCGACAGGGTCGCCCGTACAACGTCTCGTACGGAGCCATACCAATGCTCGAATGATAGCCATTGTTATAGACAAACTCCACTAACGGTAAATGGTGGATCCAACTCCCTTGCCACTCCAGGCAACACGATCTCAACATATCCTCCAGAGTCTGGATGGTCCTCTCAGATTGACTATCCGACTGAGGATGGTACGTCGAGCTAAACGCTAACTCGGAGTCTAGAGCCCGCTGGAAGCTCCTCCAGAATCCAGAAGTGAAGCGAGGATCACGATCAGACACAATGGAGATGGGAACTCCATGCAATGGGACGATCCGCTCCACATACAAACGGGCCAAACGATGTACACTCTAACTGACCTTGATCGGTAACAACCGAGCCGTCTTCGTCAGTCTATCCACCAGTAACTAGATACTATCATGCCCGCTGGATGTCCTCGGTAACCCAACCACAAAATCAGTGGTCACGTGGCCCCACTTCCATGCGGGGACCTCCAAGGGCTGAAGTGTACCACCCGGTCGTTGGTGCTCAGCTTTCACCTGCTGACAAATCAAGCACTTGGCCACAAACTCTGCAACGTCTCTCTTCATACTGGGCCACCAGAACTGCCTCTTCAAATTCTGGTACATCTTCGCTGATCCGGGGTGCACGGCATACCGACTCCCATGAGCCTCGCAACACCGCACGTCTCGTCTACTCCTCGACTGGGACGTACAACCTGTCTCGGAACCTCACAGCTCCATCCTCACCAAACTCCACCTCGGCCATCGATAAAATCCGGGGTAGCTCAGGGTCCACACGTTGAGCCTCCGTCACCTGACGACGAATAGCTGGCGTGACAGTCAAGCACGCGAGGACAGTCGAACCCTGATCTCGAGGGATCTTGAGCCTAAAAGTCATGGCCGGCACATGCTCCCATAACCTCCACTTTCTCAACAACATCTGACTGACCACCACATTCCTACTCAAGGCATCAGCCACGACATTCATCCTGCCAGGCTGATATGACATAGTAAAATCATAATCCTTCATGTACTCCATCCACCTCCTCTGCCTAAGGTTAAGATCCTTCTGGATAAACACATACCTCAAACTCTGATGGTCAGTGAACATCTCGAACTTCTCACCGTACAGATAGTGCATCCAGATCTTCAGAGCGAAAATCACCGTCGCCAACTCAAGGTCATGACACTACAAGAAAATTGGCCTTTACCTACGTTTAAAAAAAGTAGCTATAGGTCCAAAAAATGTAGGTAAAGCCTTTAGCCACGTTCGCTTGCCACGCTCTCAAAGTGTGACGCTTACTCGCGTGACTATAGGCTGTACCTACGTTTCTATGAAATGTTGGTATAGTTCAATCTATACCTACGCTTGTAAAGCGTAGGAATAGTCTAACAAAAAATGTAGGTAGATACTGACCTATACCTACGCTATAAAAGCATTGGAATAGTTTCTCAAAAACGCAAGTAAATATCAACCTATACCTACACTTTTTTAAACCACGTAGGTTAAATATATATATACACACGCATGTAATTGGCTATACCTATGATTATAAAAATGTAGGTATTATATATTATCACGTTTTAGAAGAAACGTATGAAAAAGTATTAACGTCATTGTATTAAAAATCTAGGAAATGGAACTAGTGTCATTTTAAAATAAACGTAAGTATATTGTTCTTTTATTTTTTTATATACTTGTTGTGTAATCATACATATATATTCATATAATTCCTGCATTAATCTCACATTGAACACATCACCAATAACATAAAAACTCACAATCAACATATCAATATAAAGTCACATTCAACACATCAATATAGATCATACACAGCCTTCGAAACACCACTAACAACTTCAAGAGATTAATACATCACCTACACATAAATTTACTTTCCAATTAGTAACTATTTGCCACTAGAACATGTGTTAAACAACCAAACTCAGGGAAACTTTCCCCACAATAAAACCCAACACACGGAGACGTAGCTCCGCACACAAATGATAATATATCGAGTTTGACGAAATGAAATGATATACGATGACAGCCCAAAATATTAATCTATGCCCAAATAAGAGAGTATGGGAGAAGAAGAGATCCCCCTCAAATCTTCAACGAATCCCGTAGATAGCAAAGGTAGGGTGCATTTGGAGTTTGATTCTCGGAGCAGGAAAACTCCAGCGTTGTGAAGACCGCCCTAAACAGGAACTCAGCAATGAACAGCAAGACAAGCTACAGATGGGAGTGGCAGCTCGTGGATGGAATCTTCAACGGCTTCTTCGTCCTCCTCCAACAGGGTGTGACCCTCCAGCTCGTCCTCCCTTTACCTACAATAGGATAGAAAATGTTAAGTCCAAGGGATTACTTCCTTCGATGGATATCGCAGGATATAAATAGCAAAGGAGACAACAACATAAGATCAAAATGCCCCCTTTTAAAAACCCTTCAAAGCTCACCCAAAAGATGGGAGAAACCGTAAGGGTATAATGGTAAAAAGTTAAAGCCAATCGGATCTCCAAATGGGCATTTCAAAAATAATCCGAAAATCACGATCCGGATGAACCAGAAGAAGTGTCGACTCAATGAGTCAACACTTTCTTTAAAGCGTTCTGTCCTGTTAAAACAATACATGACCCAGGTTGAAAGAGTAGACTCTTAGAGTCGACTCATATATCACTGCACTGACTTTACGTGCATAAGATTGAAACCTGCACAGATCTAGAATGTGCATGACACCACATGCACCGACTTATGAACTGCACCGACCTTGTGAAACAATGTGCTTGCACTGACTTTATCAAGCACATGCACCGACCCATGCGTGCAGCAGCAAAACATTGTACCGATATATATATATATATATATATATATATATATATATATATATATATATATATATATATATATATATATATTGCACTGACCTGCACTTGTGAACAACCTGCACCGACCAACCTATATGCACATGTTGCACCGACCTGTATTGAGTAAAACAAAAAATGCACCGACTATGCACATGCACAGTTATTGCACCGACTTATAAATCAAAAAGTGCACAGACTCAAACAACATTGCACCGACCTAACAATATATATATGAATAACCTATATGCACATGCATGCACAGTTATATGCACCGACCTGGGATGCAGTAGACTCAACACTAGCGTCGACTTTGTGTATGCGCTAGCACAGACCAGAACACCAAGAGTCGACTCAAGGCGTCGACTCTTGCAGAGTAAAACCAAAAAACGCATTTATGAAGTGAAATAAAGCCCAAAAACTATACCAATGCATTAACTCCAATCTGGGCTATCTAGCCACATAAGAATTCAGTAAAAATAAGATCTTACCATAGTTTCAAGGATTGGTGGATATAATTAAACTTGCACTTTAAAAAGCTCAAATTCATGTCAATTTTCTGTGAATGCAAATGAGATACACAACACTTTTCCACCAATTATTCAATTCATCTACAGCTCAAGCTCTCATATGAAGAATTAATTCAATGCATGTGAGTGAGCCAACTTCAAGGCATATTCGCACACATGACAATCTCAGTCAACCTGTAGTTAGTATATTAACTTTGCAGTCACATGTATAGGTAATTCACACATCTCTAATCCAAATACTTCATAAGCTCACATATCAAATAATGAATCAATCAGCCATATATGAATTCCAAGATCATTCCAAAGGTTTCAAATACAATGCAATCATTCAATGTTCAGTCCAAGCTATTTTCTACACACGCTCACATATCAAATTAGTTTATCTATGGAAGGATCATTTCCAATTCAGATCAAGCAACCACACATGAATTGTAAATTTAGTAAAGAGCAAGCTACATTCCAGTAAACCATAGCATTTTCATATAAGGTGCATATACAATAAGCCATCCATCAATGAAGTTATCCAATGGAAAATGCAACAGGAGAATTCATATAGTGAGATTGCTTTATCAAGCAACTTGAAATCCTCACCCAAAGTGCTTGAGGCACATCATGTTAAGGAATGCAGCATTGGAAGTGTCGACACTCAGCCACCTAGTGTCGGCACTTAGTTGAAGCAATAAGCTCAGGCCAACCTAATGCAAGTATATACATGGAAAACAACGAAGGCCATGTCAACCCATGAACTATATACATGAAGCACATTCATTTCAGCAAGTAATATAATCACAAAACTTCTCACTTTTTGTCAGGCACAGAAGAGTGCAGATTCGTGAGTAGTAGAATCTAAAAAGTAGCAAATGCATGCATTATCTAAATAGCTAAAAGGGAAAAGAGAAAAATAGTAGGAGACCATTCACACAGATTCGTCAATCACAAATATCTAAAGTAGAGAGCCATCCATCCATGCAAGTGATGTGTGTAAGAATAAAATATAACATACAATGTAACATTAACGCAAAAAAGGTATTTAACTGTCTTGTATAAGAATGACATAGAGTAGCCCAAAAAGTCATTCCTTTTAAATCCACCTAGAACATATACAAGGTTACATCAGAAATAACTAAGGATGTTGAAAAAATAGATAGCTGACAAGCATCATATCTGGACCAACACCTGAAAAAGAGAGAAGATGATAGTCAGGTTTACAGTAATTCAAAATAAGATCAAAAGATATGACAGTGTATAATTAGAAATGATCTTACATAGTCCTTGAGCCACAAGATGTGACTCCCAATAGCATCTTTCATTCTTTTTCTATTCTGATTCTTCACAAACAATGGTGTGTCTGGATGGCGAGCATACTGCACAGAGACTTCACAATACACATCCAATTTTCCTTCCCATGACCACCTTTTCTTCATTGATGCACATGACCATGCCAATTGCCACATGTTGTCCCTCGAGGTCTAGCAAGATCACTTTGCGACCTGGCAACTAAACATAACACAAAATATATCCACTTGGGTGAGTATTATCATACATAATTCATAAAAAATATGACGCTTAGATAGTTATTATTTAAAAATTATGAGTGCATCACCCATTGACACACCACATGAGGGACACATGTGCTCCCAGAAATTAAAAATGAGGCATGAGATGTCGGGACATATGCTCCCTGCATTCCAAACACCCAAAAAATAATATGAAATACATACTTGACACTTTATGCATAGTACATCAAACATATTCTATGGTAGTAATATAATGTCTTTACCTTTATTGGATCGTCAAGGGTGTTAGCATTTTGCAGGTCAGATGTTGCACCAAATTCATCATAGGGACTGGCATCAGATGATGCAGGCACATGTGGAGATGATTCATACTTGTTGCCATGACTCTAAAAGGAGATGGGGACCAAAATTAGTAAGTAATAAAAGTATTCTCAAGTATTTTAAGCGATATAATGTACCTGCGATGTTCTTATCAATTCTTCCATCCTTGCTAGCTTTACTTCTACTGACGACTCCAAATCCCTCATTCTATCCCCCAACATTTTATACTCTGTCCTAAGATATTCCTTTGTATCTTTCCCCCATAATGAAGATGGTGTGGGACATGTACCCACACCACGCACACAGCCTGACCTCTCCTTACCGAGAACTTGGGAGTAAACATCATATTGTGTAGCAACTTGATGGGCATCACTTGTCATTGAACTCGAAGGTTGGGAAGTCTTTAACATCCCCATTTTTTCCTAATGAAAATGGGTGAAGAGAATTTGAAATACGTCATACATCAAAAATCATATGAAAATATATTCTAAGCACAATATGTCAAGATAAACTTACAATGACATGACCAGCCGCCTCATTTATTGGGGCCTCATCCTTACGCTTATGTGTTTTGATGAACAAATCAGCACGATCTATGTGACGCCCCGACTCGTAGACCCGGTCCAGTGGTAAAGACTCACGTCGGATCCGGTCGAGACGTCACAGTGGGACAACCCAAACGGTACATTACAATTGAGAATTTCACATAAACACTGAGATATTATTGCAGTGGAAATAAAATTTCTCGAATCATCAGCTTATATTGAAATGAATTCATCCACATACATCGAAATATAGATTAACAACTTATATAAGTCATTTACTACATAACCAAAATTTCACACATATTTTTTTTTTGTTTACAGACATAACTACCTAAGACAATACTCGTAGTAACTCCAAACTTCGATCAGACTACTGCGAGATCACTCCTCACTTTTTTCTACCGCTTCTTTTAAAAATGTTCAACGGTGTGAGTCTACGAATAGAGCCAGTAAGAAACAAGTATAGTCCCCAATCATAACATGTATAAACACATCCAAAGTGATTTACGGTATTTCATTTCATAATTTATTCTTAGGCAAATGAGGTTAATACATTTAGATAACACATGAAGTTAATACATTTAACCCAATCTCAATTTCTATGATCATAAGTCATGCTATTAATATTTTACAAATACAATATATTCATTAAAACTTTATTCTATAAATGACAAAGTAATTGATAATTCATCATTTACAAATATAAATAATTACAGTGTAATAACAGTAAAATGCAATAACAATTCAGTAGACAGTAATACTAATTTCACTATCGGTTCAATGAGCAGTAACAGTAGACAGTAACAGTCATTTCAATATTAATTCAATCCACAGTAATAACAATTTTAATATCAGTTCAATAAGCAGTAATAGTAGTTTCGATTTTAGTTCAGTGAGCAGTAATAGTCATTATAATAATAACTCAATAAACAGTAACAGTAATTTCAATTTTAATTCATTGAGCAGTAATAGTCATTATAATAATGACTCAGTAAATAGTAGTAGTCGTTTCAGTTTCAGTTCAGTAAACAGTAGCGGTCATTTCAATAATGACTCAGTAAATAGTATCAGTCGTTTCAGTTTTAGTTCAGTAAACAGTAGTAGTCATTTCAATAATGACTCAGTAAGCAGTAATAGTCATTTGAATAATGACTCAGTAAACAGTAACAGTCATTTCAATTTCAGTTCAGTAAATAACAGTAGTTTTAATTTCAATTTAATGAGTAATAATAGTGATATAACTAGCCAGACACAGTGCCCAAACCACTCATAGAAGGACAGTCAGTCGGTACTCAATCACTTAGGTAAATAGTGATGAGTCTTAGTTACTGTGCAGACCCGGGAGAAGTCCTCTCCACCTTAACCAGTGGTACTTATCCACCTCCTAGATTTCAATCCCCGTTACCCTCGTGGCCAGTACAGTGTGAACATCCCCATAGGGGCAGTACTATAGTTTGGTTCCAGTCTTCCCTTATGGTGGCAGTGTCCATTTGGCAGTACTAACGGTACGGTAAAAATATATATATAACTTATATGATATGGACACATGCCACTCAAAATTCATGTTGTGAATATTAATATACCAATACTGAAAGTCCTTTTTCTTTTATTTCTAAAATCCTCAACTTATTCAAATATAATGGCATATATATATCAAAAATTTACTAATTCTGTTTACACACATCATAATGAAGTGAAATTTCAGGGAATCAAAGCATTTATAGGAATGATCAAAATAGAAATTTATCATCATTTTTCAGACACTATATAGAATTTTTCAAGATTATTTATTCTCCATTTATACCTCAGAAATTTATAATTATGATCTCAAAACTCAGAGTCCATTGAAATTTCAAAAAAATAACACGTTTATATAAATGATCAATGCAGAGAATTTTCATCACTTTTGAGTCAGTAATTATAATTTTTTCAGAACTACTTATACTGTAACATGAATCATAAATTGACTAAATTTATCTACCATGTTCTGAAGATCATTAAATTTTTAATGCATATCACATTTACATGTAAAATTACACAGAAATTTTTTCATAAGTTTTCATGCAGTAATTTGAATTTTTCTAGAATTACATGTATTTCAACATATATCATAATTTGACTAAATTTACTTACTAAGTTATGAAATTCATAAAATTTTTACTATATGTCACATTTATATGTAATATTACATAGAAATTTTTTTATAAATTTTCATGTAGTAATTTGATTTTTTTTTCAGAATTGTATAAATTTTCCTATACATGAAAAAATTAACTAAATTTACTCACAACACTCTAAAAATCACCATAATTTGTCAAATAATCGTTCATAACAGAAATATCGTTTCTGAAACTTTTCATTATTTTTCATATTGCATTACTATTTTTCACACTGTATTACTATTTTTCACATTAAGTAAGAAAAACATATTGTGAATAATAAATCAACTAAATATATCCAAAATGATCAGATAATTTCTAAAAATTTACAGAACATTATTCCAGACAGCAGTATAATATATAGGCAACTTCATACTTTTTTATTCAGTATGTCTAATTTCTAAAATTTTATATCAGTTTCTAAAATTTACAATAACTTATAATAATAACTTTTCAATGGAGAAAATTATTCAAAATACTTAAAATGACTAAAATATACTTTGAACTAACCTATAATTATCATATATCAATTCTTTAACATTCTCAGGATTTATCACAGAATATTAACATTTATTCAATTTTCTAATTATTTATTTAAACATTGGTAATTATACTAGTAAAGATTCTGTTATCAGGCTAAGATGAAATTTTCATCACTCAGTTCTAACATGCATTTTAACCTTCTGGTAAAGTTTCATAAATTTTCATACTATATTTCCATTTATCCCATAATTTTATACTTCTAATAAATTATTAACAATTATGTAATATTACTTGCAGACATCAGTAATTATTGAAATTTTCAGAATACAACCAACTCAATGTAAAAACCTTTCTTTGAAATTGTAGTATTTTTTTGAACATGATCTCTAATTTCTGTAATTTTTATATAATTATTTATATATTTTATCATGTATGAATATTCATTAAAATAAATATCGTGATCCAGAAATCATAAAAATTTTTATACACATGGGATTCAAAATAAGATACATTCCTGCAATTTTAGGTGATTTAATATTACCCTTTAATATTTTAGTAAAATTGAATACCTTTAAGATAATATTAAAATATTCATAAACGTAAAAATAAATTGAATCAGACATAAAATTTTTTACAAAGGACTCATAACATCAGATCTCATGATTCTGGAAGTTCTATAAATTTATCATACACCGTTGCTAATTATAATGCATTAATTACTTGAGTTTACCCGTAATTCCATACCTTAATATTAATTATTTAATACTAATCCAACTAAGATATGATCACAGATCATGAAACTACGATCTATAAACTCAACTACATATATAGATACTAATTACACACCATAAATCATTCTAAACATGCTAATCAAGGAGATAAAGTGCTAATCTCTTATCTTAATGACATATTAACAACTCCCTAATCAGCCTTCTAGCCTTCTCTTTTTGCTCCTCACATACACAGTTCCCAAGAAGAATAAATGAAGCCCCCTATGGTGCTATTTATAGGGATTTTCTCCTAATCCATCTTAACCCTTCATTTAAATCAATGGTGATGATTAATTTATCATTTTAATATTATTTAATTGAGATATAACTTTCAAACTCTTACCAACTCACTCAACCCCCTATTTATGACTAGACTATATTTTTCTTTTTTTTTAATGCATATAGAGTACATGGGATTGACTAAAAGAAGAAAAATACATTAAACTAATGATAGAGCTTAATTAACAACATAAAAATTTTTTTTTTAAATGCCGCAATGCGGCCGAAAGGAGGGGGGGCGACGCCCGCGGTCGCCCCGGCGTACGCGCGCACGCGCCCGCGTGGGTGGCCGCCAACCCGCCGGCCTCCCTTCTTTTTTTTAATTTTTTTATTTTTATTCATTTTAACCTTCAAATTTTATTAAATTTATTTTATACCATTTTCTTTATTTATTTTTCATTTTAACCCCTTTAAATTTTATTATAAAACAAATATCCTCCTATAAATTTAGTTTTAAACTTTGTTTATTATTATTATTTTTCTTTCTTCACTTTCTTTAAATTTTTAAACCTCTCTTTTTTATTTCTATGACTAAAATAAATATAATAAAACAAGTAGTTTAAACATTTAAGCATACACATATATATATATATTTTTAACAATCAAATAAAATGCTATAAAATTGTAGGGCATTACATCCTCTGCCCCTTAAAGAAAACTTCATCCTCAAAGTTTGGGGTTAGATCACATTCTGAGCAATCGAGGGTACTTCTTCATCATCTCTACATCTGGTTCCCATATGGCCCTCTCATGCGAGAAGTTTTTCCATAATATCCTCTGCGAGGTCTTCCGCCTGCTCAACATCCTCTCTAGCTAACGCAAACACCTGAGCTGGCGCTCGAGGTCTCCTTGCGAGTCTCGCTAGTGTTAGTCTCGCTGCTACTGGAGCTGCTACTGCTGTTACTGGACGAACTGCTATAGGCTGCATCATCTTCGGACAATCTCTAATCATGTGGCCCTTCTCGCCATAACGAAGATACCTGTCAGTGGCCATCCAGCATACTTCCCCGCCATGTCGCTTATCGCAGTGTTTACATTCTTGTTTATCGTTGTCTCTTGCTGGTGGCGTGATCTTCCCTGTCATGAACGATCGCGACAGATTCTCCATCACTCTTTTACCTTTGTCATTTAGAGGAAACGGTGCTGATGGTCTCTTTGTTGAATTCCACTTCTCCTCTTGATATAATTCCATGTCGCTCTCTTGATGACTTGCCGCGCCAAGAGCCGCCTCCATCGTAGCAAGATCAAGTGCAATTAGACGGGTCCGAAGCGACGATCGTAGTCCCGCCACAGACTTCTTCACCTTCCTCCTTTCATCCATAACAATGTGCAGTGCATACTTAGATAATTCTGCGAACTTAGTCTCATACTCGAGCACGGTCATCGACCCTTGAGTGAGATTCAAAAAGTCTTACTCCATCTCATATTACACGTGCTCCAATATATAATTTGCCGTGAATAGTCACCTGAATTCTTCTCAAGGAATATCATACTCTAGTCTGTCTTGTTGATTCCTTAGCACAGACGCCTATCATACGTCTATTTTCTCCTGCAGCATGAACGCCGCCAAACTAGTCTTATCCTCGTCCGCACACCGGATGACCCAACAAATCTTTTCCTCATCGCGGAGCTAGTTTCCAGTCATGATTAGCTTACTCTCCCCCTTAAAAGAGAATGGAGTCATCCGCCGAAACCTCTCAATTATGATCACCCCTTCTACCATGGTCTAAAAATGTAATGTATACGATAAAGTTTTCGTCATAACAACCTATTAGTTCATGTCTTTTAGGAATGTGGATTAAGCTAATGACTATTTATGTAATTTCTCAACCGCGGGTTCTGATACCATTCTCTGTGACGTCCCGACTCGTAGATCAGGTCCAGTCGTAAGGACTCACGTCGGATCCGGTCGAGACGTCACAGTGGGACAACCTAAACGGTACATTATAGTTGAGAATTTCACATAAACACTGAGATATTATTGCATCGGAAATAAAATTTCTCGAATCATCAGCTTACATTCAAATGAATTCATCAACATACATCGAAATATAGATTAACAACTTATATAAGTCATTTACTACATAACCAAAATTTCACACATATTTTTTTTTGTTTACAGACATAATTATCTAAGACAATACTCGTAGTAACTTCAAGTCTCGATCAGACTACTGCGAGATCACTCCTCGCTTTCTTCTATCGCTTCTCCTGAAAATGTTCAACAGTGTGAGTCTACGAATAGAGCCAGTAAGAGACTAGCATAGTCCCCAATCATAACATGTATAAACACATCCAAAGTGATTTACGGTATTTTATTTCATAATTTATTCTTAGGCACATGAGGTTAATACATTTAGATAACACATAAAGTTAATACATTTAACCCAATCTCAATTTCTATGATCATAAGTCATGCTATTAACATTTTATAAATATAACATGTTCATTAAAACGTTATTCTATCAATGACAAAGTAAATGATAATTCATCATTTACAAATATAAATAATTACAGTGTAATAACAGTGAAATGCAATAACAATTCAGTAGACAGTAATACTAATTTCACTATCGATTCAATGAGCAGTAACAATAGGCAGTAACAGTCATTTCAATATCAATTCAACGCACAGTAATAACAGTTTTAATATCAGTTCAATAAGTAGTAATCGTAGTTTCGATTTCAGTTCAGTGAGCAGTAATAGTCATTATAATAAAAACTCAATAAATAGTAACAGCAATTTCAATTTCAATTCAGTGAGCAGTAATAGTCATTATAATAATGACTCAGTAAACAGTAACAGTCGTTTCAGTTTCAGTTCAGTAAACAGTAGTGGTCATTTCAATAATGACTCAGTAAATAGTATCAGTCGTTTCAGTTTCAGTTCAATAAACAGTAGTAGTCATTTCAATAATGACTCAGTAAGCAGTAATAGTCATTTGAATAATGA
Organism: Amorphophallus konjac; assembly: GCA_022559845.1. NCBI lineage: Eukaryota > Viridiplantae > Streptophyta > Magnoliopsida > Alismatales > Araceae > Amorphophallus > Amorphophallus konjac. The sequence goes on from CM040121.1 coordinate 106,294,532, forward strand.
CTCAGTAAACAGTAACAGTCATTTCAGTTTCAGTTCAGTAAACATCAGTAGTTTCAATTTCAATTTAATGAGTAATAACAGTGATAAAACTAGTCAGACACAGTGCCCAAACCACTCATAGAAGGACAGTCAGTCGGTACTCAATCACCTATGTAAATAGTGATGAGTCTTGGTTACTGCGCAGAACCGGGAGAAGTCCTCTCCACCTTAACCAGTGGTTCCACCTCCAAGATTTCAATCCCCGTTACTCTCGGGGTCAGTACAGTGTGAACCTCCCCATAGGGTCATTTCTATAGTTTGGTTCCAGCCTCCTCCTATGGTGACAGTTTCCATTTGGCAGTACTAACGGTACGGTAAAAATATATATATAACTTATATGAAATGGATATATGCCACTCAAAATTCATGCTGTGAATATTAATATACCAATACTGAAAGTCCTTTTTCTTTTATTTCTAAAATTCTCAACTTATTCAAATATAATGGCATATACATATCAAAAATTTACTAATTCTGTTTACAGACATCATAATGTAGTGAAATTTCAGAGAATCAATAAATTTACAGGAATGATCAAAATAGAAGTTTGTCATCATTTTTCAGACACTATATAGAATTTTTCAAGATTATTTATTCTCCATTTATACATCATAAATTTATAATTATGATCTCAAAACTCAAAGTCCATTGAAATTTCAGAAAAATAACACATTTATAGAAATGATCAATGCAGAGAATTTTCATCACTTTTCATTCAGTAATTATAATTTTACCAGAATTACTTATACTGTAACATGAATCATAAATTGACTAAATTTATCTACCATATTCTAGAAACCATTAAATTTTTACTGCATATCACATTTACATGTAACATTACACAGAAAATTTTTCATAAGTTTTCATGCAATAACTTGAATTTTCCTAGAATTACATGTATTTCAACATATATCATAATTTGACTAAATTTAGTTACTAAGTTCTGAAATTTGTAAAATTTTTACTGCATATCACATTTACATGTAACATTACATAAAATATTTTTTCATAAATTTTCATGTAGCAATTTGATTTTTTTCCAGAATTGTAAAATTTTTTCTATGTATGGAAAAATTAACTAAATTTACCCACAACACTCTAAAAATCACCATAATTTGTCAAACCATAATTCATAACAAAAATATCGTTTCTGAAACTTTTCATTTTTTTCACATTACATTACTATTTTTAACACTGTATTGTTATTTTTCACATTAAGTAAGAAAAATATATTATGAATAATAAATCAACTAAATATATCCAAAATGATAAGATAATTTCTAAAAATTTACAAAACATTGCCCCAGACAGCAGTATAATATATAGGCAACTTCATCATTTTTCATTCAGTATGTTTAATTTCTAAAATTTTATATCAGTTTCTAAAATTTACAATAACTTACAATAATAACTTTTAAATGTAGAAAATTATTCAGAATGCTTAAAATGACTAAAATATACTTTGAACTAACTCATAATTATCATATATCAATTCTGTAATATTCTCAGGATTTGTCACAGAATATTAACATTTATTCAATTTTTTAATTATTTATTTAAACATTGATAATTATACTAGTAAAGATTCTGTTATCAGGCTAAGATGAAATTTTCGTCACTTAGTTCTAACATGCATTTTAGCCTTCTGGTAAAGTTTCATGAATTTTCATACCATATTTCTATTTATCCCATAATTTTATACTTCTAATAAAATATCAAAAATTATGTAATATTACTTACAGACATCAGTAATTATTGAAATTTTCAGAATACAACAGATTCAACGTAAGAACCTTTCTGTGAAATTTTAATATATTTTTGAACATGATCTGTAATTTTTGTAATTTTATATAATTATTTATCTATTTTATCATGTATGAAAATTCATTAAAATAAATATCGTGATCCAGAAATCATGAAAATGTTTCTACAGATGGGATTCACAGTAAGATACATTCCTGAAATTTGAGGTGATTTAATATCACCCCTTTAATATTTTAGTAAAATTGAACACATTTAAGATAATATTAAAGTATTCATAAACGTAAAAATAAATTGAATCAGACATACAATTTTTTACAGAGAGCTCATAACATCAGATCTCATGATTCTGGAAGTTCTATAAATTTATCATACACCGTTGCTAATTATAATGCATTAATTACTTGAGTTTACCCTTAATTCCATACCTTAATATTAATTATTTAATACTAATCCAACTAAGATATGATCACAGATCATGAAAGTACGATCTATGGACTCAACTACCTATATAGATGCTAATTACACATCATAAATCGTTCTAAACATGTTAATCCATATTAATCAAGGAGATAAAGTGCTAATCCCTTACCTTAATGACGTATTAACAACTCCCTAATCAGCCTTCCAGCCTTCTCTTTCTGCTCCTCACGTACACAGCTCTCAAGAAGAACAAATGAAGCCTCCTATGGTACTATTTATAGGGGTTTTCTCCTAATCCATCTTAACCCTTCATTTAAATCAATGGTGAGGATTAATTTATCATTTTAATATTATTTAATTGAGATATGATTTTCAAACTCTTACCAACCCACTCAACCCCCTATTTATGACTAGGTCATATTTTTCTTTTTTTTAATGCATATATAGCACATGGGATTGACAAAAAGAAGAAAAATACATTAAACTAATGATAGAGCTTAATTAACAACATAAATTTTTTTTTTAAATGCCGCAATGCGGCCGAAAGGAGGGGGGCGGCGCCCGCGGTTTCCCCCGCGTGCGCGTGCGCGCCGGCGTGGGCGGCCGCCCACCCACCGGCATCCCTTCTTTTTTTTTATAATTTTTATAATTTTTTTCGTTTTAACCTTCAAATTTTATTAAATTCATTTTATACCTTTTTCTTTATTTGTGTTTCATTTTAACCCCTTTAAATTTTCTTATAAAACAAATAGCCTCCTATAAATTTGGTTTTAAACTTTGTTTATTATTATTTTTTTCTTTCTTCACTTTCTTTAAATTTTTAAACCTCCCTTTTTTATTTCTATGACTAAAATAAATATAATAAAATAAGTAATTTAAACATTTAAGCATACATAAATATATATATTTAACAATCAAATAAAATGCTATAAAATTGTAGGGCATTACAATCTAAGTGCAGCCCATGTCTCCCATGCTATAACAAAAAAAAATGAGGTGTCAATGGTATCACATACATAATGTAAGGAAAAGATCCCTACAAAATCCCCTAACAAATAAACCACAAACCGCCTCCTCAGAAATGTCTGCAAGGGAGCGTGTCCCAGCACAATGGACCCACTTTTGAGAAACCTTGCATTTTGTGTTCATTACACTCATTTTCTGCAATCAATTGAATAATAGAGTTAGCTGACCTCAAAGCATACGGACAATGCATTTGAATCAAATCTGCCACTGTGTAGTTGACCACAAAGAAACTGCCACTTTCTATTGTTCCTCATTAATGCGTGGTGCATTTGGGAAGACTTGATGGGTTGCATTTTCACTCCTTTTGTAATACAGTTTGCGCACTCTATACTTCCAATAGCGCCATTTATTTGTAAGATCCTTCAGGACCCACCTCATTGCCTCTTTTGGTATATCATACTTCCTCTATTCAAAAATTAAAACTATGTAATTGATTATAAATATCCAAATAGGATTAATGAGGATAAAAGAATTAGTTGAAGGAACATAAAAATGTATTATCAATGCCGCGTTACCTGTATGTATTCTCATACATCTTCTTTATGAATGTCAGGCACTTTCCTCCAATTAGAGTAATTGATTGGCAATTTTTCACCACTCCTTACAAGTGTGCCTAAAAATATTCTTAACGAACGGCCACCCGACCCAACTGGCTGGCCCAACATAATCTACTTCACACAAATACATTGTGTGACGTCCACGGCATGTACATCGCGACAAGCAGTGTAAGAACGTCATCTTTCGGACCTTTGGCTTCCTTCCCCTGCTGTAAAAGTTTTTGCAACAACACCTTCTACCTTCGTTTCTTCCTCCTCTTCACTCGCAAGATTTCCTTGAATGTCTTTTACTTCATTTTTAGATTCAAGCTTTCCCTTCGTGTATATTTCGTCAATCTTCATCTGAAGCGTTCCCTCAGTGTCTTTTGCTTGACCAGGCTCGACCTCCTTGTCATGTAATGTGGATTGATCATTTCTACTACTTATGAAAGAGCAGACCAAGTTCTCAAACAAATCTACATCTGCTGGAACAAACCAACCCTCGTGCAATTGTAAAGTTAAAAAAAATGAAGCAGAACAAACTTTACTATATCATTGAAGAAGAGTTCAACATTGCAGAAAATGATACATAAGATAGCATACAAAGTCTGGATATCCTTCACCAGAAAAATTCTCTGGGGCAGCTTCAATGAATAGGTGAATGAAATATAGCACAAAATGATCACATTGTTCACCATTCCTTTGTTGAGGAACCTATAGACAGATTAAAAGTAATCAAAGTCAAAAATCATATCTACTTGCATATGAGGATATGTAAAATTCCAACTCTCATGTTCCACTCATTGACATATGTAAGTGTAGGATGCTTACATGTGGTGCATAAAGTGGAATGGTGGCAATGTCATCTATTATTGCTGGGTTCCCTTCACTCTTGTAAATGTCCATGACGAACCTACATAGAAATCCAACAATACTGAGTAAATAAAGTAACAATAACGACCATGTAATCAAATTAAATAACATTGAAAAATATAACATATGACTACAAAAAGTAAACCATATGGACCATATATCTAAAGTTCATTGCTTTACATTACCTCCTAATGTCTTTCTCATATCGGTTTGATCCAGTCGACAGGAGAGAGTCGAGGTACAGAATGCATGGCTTTGCCTTCGATGTAAACCCATGCCCAAGGTTGTATAAGATGACCAGGCTCCAATGACCCCTGCATCGAAGTGGTATGATACAACCAAATTCATTATATAACTATTAAAACTAATTATTAGGGTCAACACTTGAAGAGTACATACCAACAAACAATTGGCACAGATGTGTATGCCTTTGAGAATATACTCTGGCCCTTAATCCATGACAACACTTTCTCATAATTACCGTTTAACTATGCATTATACCACAGGCAATCAAAACACCCAAAGTGGGCCTTCACATCATTAGGGATTTTAGTAAATATGTGCCTACAAAGTTTAAACATGCTCACAATGTTATAACACAAACAACATAAAAGTTTATGTACAATAACAAGATAAAGAGGTGGCGTTCAAACTCTATATATTGTTGAAATCCATTTGAATCCAACATTCGTGCCCTTCGACTCGAAGTGTAAATTGTGGAGATATCTTTCACCATTTTCGCCTCTACAGAGCACGGTCGAGAGGGGAGCTTATGGACGTGGTCTGTTGCAACCATACTACGGGTCCGAGGACCCTGTGCAAGTCTTTACATAATGGTCTTTGAGAACTCAAGTTTCGAGACAATCTTCTTTCCCCTGTAACATTACATAGAAATGTCAACGAAAATTCAGAAAATTTAATTCCAATGAAAGTAAATTAAAAACATTCAAATTAAGAACTTACATGGCCCTGTCCAATGCTTTAGAAGCCGAGTCTAAATCTAAAATTTTTGACAATGTAAATATGTAATATCAACATATATAAAATGTGTAAAAAATTGATTGTTACCTAGCTTCCACAACAAACACCATTGCACTGTTATTAATGATTAACAAAGACAATTGATGAATAATACATATGAAGCACTTAAAACAAATTTGTTCGAAACACTACAAACAAAAAAAACTCATGAAGAAGGTCCCTATCATTTTTCCACTGTTTTTAAGGTGATTTCCAGACATTCTACATCATTACTCTCCGAACATACGTTCTTGTCATCAACATTGTCATCCTCAAGGTAAGGCTATGTGACTTGAATATCTAAAATCACCCCTGCATCAGTGCATTGCCCACCATGGACATCAAACAAATCTCTCGGTTGTGCTTTCCGAACAACAAACCAACCATTGTCTTTAGGATCTTCAACATACCAAAATTGCTCTGCTTGGGATGCTAACACAAAAGGCTCTGTTATTCTCAACAATTGTGTTGGATTAATCAAAGTGAATCCCCTATCTGCTTTCACCCCGCCTCCTAACATCAATCCAGTCGCACTTAAATAGTACAATTTTTATTTCAGCATAATAATCTAATTGCACAATTTCATTCAAAAATTCATAGTAAGTGACGTCTCCCTGAATAGGTTTCTTGTTGCTGGAGCTTGCAAAACTTGAGGTTATAGCAGACAGCACAACACCACTATTGCAAGTTCTTCTACGTTGCTCAACTTGTTGAGTATGGAAGCGAAACCCATTAATTAAACAGGTATGAAATACATTTGCTACAGAAAGTGGTCCGTCTTTCAGCCAGCGGAGTTTTGGAGACAAAAGGTTATCCATTTCCACTTGCAATCTTTGTACCTATGCATTAAGTGAAAGCACAAGCATTAGAAATAATACACAACCACCAACATCTATTACACATGCGTGGTTTTACCTTTTCCTTAAACCAATTGGGAAATTTTTTGTTCCACTCGCTTTCTATTTCCATCTCAGTTGCTCGAGGGTGTTTACTCCGAATTTGTGAAAGATGTTCTCTACATGTCAAGTAACTAATGTACATTCAAGTGTGTGCAGTTGCTCATAGAAAGTAACAAGAAAATAGAATAATACTTACTCTCTATATGGAGGTAGCGCATCACAATTGAATAAAACATATCGGTGTGCCTGACATATGTCTTCCTTGTGAAGGTTAACATGAATCCCTGCACCTAATGGACGGCCTTCATCTAAGAAGATGGCCCATCCATCATCATCATTGTCATTGACATAGACATCATCATTCCGTCTGGGCCTATTAAACCACGTCTCCACATCATCAGACAAATATCTAGATGCAAAAGTAAGCGTCTCTTCAGCTAAATATCCCTCAGCAATGCAACCCTCTGGCCGTGCCCTATTGCGCACATATGACTAGCCGCGCTAAATATCTAACAAATAACAAATCAAATTATTATCATCAAAAGGAGTGAAAGACTTAGAAGAGTCAAGAGTATTATTCATACCTCTCAATGGAATACATCCATCGATAATACACTGGCCCACCAAGTCTAGCTTCTTCTGGTAAATGAATAAGTAAATATGTCATGATATCAAAGAAACTGGGAAGGAAGATCATCTCAAGATGACATAATGTGACTACAATCCGTTCTCCAAGATGATAAAAATCATCTGTTGATGAACTCTTTGAGGACAACTCCACAAAGAAATTACACACTCAGTTAGTGCAAAACTCACTTCCCTTTGTGTCATTCCTCGAATAGCCACTGGAAGTAGTTGTTACAAGAGCACATGACAATCATGGCTCTTTAAACCCCAGATCTTTGCATTCTTCTCATCCACATGCCTTGAAATATTAGAGGCATAGCCATCAGAGACTTTCACACTCTTGAGAACATTACAAATGGTCACCTTCTCAGCTTTGCTTAATGTGAAACGTGCTGGTGGGAGCAATGTCTTTGTTGGACCAGCAGAACGTGGGTGAAGTGATGACCTAATTCCCATAAGTTCTAGGTCTTGTCGTGCCTTGAGTCCATCTTTGTTCTTACCATCAAGTCCTAATAGTGTACCAGCAATACTATCACAAATTCCACATGCATAACATCGAGATTATGTTGCAGCAATAGAAACTTCCAATAAGGTAAATAAAAAAAATAGAACGCTTCTTCCAATTTAAATATTTGTCAATCTCAGTGTCATTATGCTCCATACATGAATGGCTTCTCTTTCTCTGCACCATTGTCTTCTTCAATGGGTGCCTTTTCCCCTTTAATGCTACACTTGAAGCCTTCCCCAACATAAAAGAGAGCCCTTCTATTTGGTGTAACAATTCATCCCCCGATAGTCGCTTAGGACTTTTGCCCCATTCTTATTTTCCATCGAACATGCGATACATTGATCGAAACTTATGATCTTGTTGTAACCATCTACGATGGCTATGATAAAAATGCTTCCCACTTGCTAGAAGCCACGATAAGAAAGTGTGCTTATTACAGACATGACAAGCCAATCGACCTTTGGTACTCCATCCAGACAGGCATGCATATGCTGGGAAATCATTGATAGTCCACAATATTGTAGCACGCATCCGGAACATTTGACCGGTCGAAGCATCAAAAGTATCAACTCCATGCCATAATACCTGCAATTCCTCTATTAGTGGCTGCAAATATACATCTATATCATTACCAGGTGCCTTCGGACCAGAGATGAGTAAAGATAGGAATATGTTTGGACTTTTCATGCATTCCAAAAGGGGCAAATTATATGGCATCAGAAGAATGGGCTAAGTGCTATGACTGATCGACATTGTAATATAAGAATTGAAACCATCACTGCCTAGACCCAATCGTACATTTTTGACCTCCAATCAGAAGTCATCTATAGCATTCAATATCTTCCAACAAGCTGAATCAACAAGATGACGCAAAATGCCATCTTCACGACGTTCTTCGCCATGCCATCTCATGTTAAGAGCAGATTTTGAACACATGTACATCCTTTGCAATCTTGGAATGAGGGGAAAGTGACGGAGGAGCTTTCTTGGTACTTTTTATTTCATTTCTTCATCATTATTAATTTTTACATCACATTTCCATCTGCTTTCACCACACTTAGGACATTTATGCAAATCTTTATTTTCTTTTCAATACAATATACAATCATTGGGGCATGAGTCTATCTTCTCATACCCATAGCCCAAGTCACTAATAATTTTTTTCGTCTCATACAATAAATTTGGCAACACTTCACCATCCGGAAGAATCTCTTTCAACAACTTCAACATTAATTCAAAAGAAGTGTCACTCCATCCACCCATGCACTTAATGTTGAACATTCGAATAATAAAAGAAAGTTTGGTGTGTTTTGTACAACCAGGGAATAAAGGTGTTTCAGGATCCCTAATTAACTTATAGAATATTCTAGCATCATCATCCACATTCATTGCACCTTCGTTTTCCCCTACACCACTCTTATTTTCAAAGGTTGGCCCAAATGCATCATGTAGCATGTCATGCATGCCCCTATCACGAACATCATTCTTTAACTGCCAAGCCTTAGTCTCACCATGAAATCTCCAAAACTCTTTATCCGTGATAACTAAATTCAAGTATAAGTGTTGTCTTACCGTCTCCTTATCCCATCTGTCAACACATGCACAACGTATACATGAACATTTGATTGTCTGAGTACCCGGTACAATCCCAAATGCAAACTGAATAAACTCATCAACATCGTCATAGTATTCTTTTGCATCCCTTAAAGAAGTAAACATGTAAAAAGGATGTCAGCTAATTATAACATAAGTTTATTTATCTACAACAGATACCTTGAAGCGTCCATCCACCGCCAATCCATTATCCTCTCACTTGTAATTAAAGACAAAAATTATTTAGTAAACACATATAAACATCAGTGCACATGATCCATATTCAATTCAAGCTCTTTTTCAACTATCGTGTGCATGTATGTATATAAAATATAAATGATGATGAATAGAGTAAAATGCCATATCAGAGTCATGGTCTGTGACATTGTTACACCAGAAGTTTTTCCTGAGAGGAAGATTACTGGTTTCCAGCCGATAGACCAGACTCCATATGAGGATCAGGACTCGACAAAACAAAAGATAAGGGAATTGCATAGAAAGAAAAGTAAAGTTCTTGAAGAATGTTTTTTCTCTCTAGCTCACTAAACAACAAATAACAACATCCGCCACTGAAAAATAGAAATGGGATAGAAGATTACCAAAGCTTTAGCTTAATATGACCGACAGAGTAATCTCCTATCCCCTGTGAAACATAAAAATAATCATTTACAAAAAAAATCGTGGCTAAATAGAAAAAGAATAAAGTAAATATGACATTTATACCACACAAGCAACATAGTAAGGATATTTGCTTAAAAAATCATGTCAAAAAAAATCTAAATACCTTTCCGGAGTAGCTCGAAGGCGACCACACTGGATGGGGAGCTGTGGCTGGGTATGAGCAGGCAGTGTGGACTACACAATCACGGCAGAGCTACGTGGGAAGCACGTGAGCGGTGGATGGGGTCGTGGTGGCAGGAGGCTGATGGGGTCGACGCTCCTGGAAGGGGACAACAGGCTGAAGGAGAATGGCCGAGGGTGAGGGGGGATGGGGTTGACGGTAGCTGGTTGCATGGTCTGGGAGCAAATATGTGCGGAAGAAGAAGAGGAAGGGGGTAACAAGCGGTGGAAGAAAAAGAGGAAGGTGTGGCAGGGATCCAGGCGGTTGGCGATGGGGCTGGCGGGTGGCGCGCGTTTGCAGGAAAAAGAAAGGGGGAATAGAGCGAGCACGTTGGAGGTGGTGCAGATGTAGCCCACAGTGGTGTGGACAGGGTTGCTGTTGTCGTCGTTTGCGGTGGAGGGTAGGCGGAAGGCGGGAGGCGGGAGGCGTTTGGCGGCTCTGGGGAGTCGCGGCGGCCGTGGTCCTGTTCACGCGCTGAAGCAGAGGGGAGGCTACTGTAGTGGGGAAGGAGGGCGGGAGAGGTGGTCCAACGGAGAGCAGGCAGCGGTGACGGGTGAGGCTAACAGAGAGCGCGACTAGGGTTTTAGTGGGGAAGACAATGAAGAAGAAGAGGGCGAAGATCCAGGGAGAAGATCGGGGGACGGGGTGGCGGAGGAAGAGGAGGGGGAAGAAAGTATCGAAGCTCAGGCTCATAAAAGCTCGGGCGGCATTTTTGCCGCCATCGAGGTCAAGCCTATTGCGACGTTCGTTATTTTTTTTATTTTTTTTTCAATCGACTTATTGTTACGTTTTAAAAAATGTGAAACCATTGATAGGCTCTATTCTCACGTTTATAAAAAAATGTCATTATATATTATCTTTTCCTACATTTATTTTAAAACTGTTGGAATATTATGAACATATAGCTACGCTACAATAAAACGTAGGAAATTTACCAACGTTAATTTAAAAATGTCGGAATATGTCTATTATACTTACGTGTTTTGAAAGCGTAGGTAAAATTCGTGACTATAGGCCAATTTTCTTGTAGTGTGAGTAGGGTAGTTCTCCTAGTGTGGCTTCAACTGCCAAGACGCATACGCCACAACTCTACCGTGCTGCATCAGCACAGCACCCAGACCTACCCTGGAAGCATCCGTACATACCACAAAACCTCCCGATCCAGAAGGTAACACCAACACCGGAGCGGTAGTGAGCAATCTCTTCAGCTCCATAAAACTCTGCTCACACTCCTCCGTCCAGATGAACGGCACCTCCTTCCGCGTAAGCCTGGTCATCGGGGCTGCGATGCGAGCAAAATGCTGGATAAATCTCTTATAATAGCCTGCAAGCCTGTGGACGCACTAAAATTCGCTCATTATGGTTCTGTTTCGTCTATTCGGGAATGGTTGATTCCTCTATTAAGTGCGCGGGCGTGCCAGTCACGAAGTGACAATTTATTCGGGCTCCGAAGAGCCCATGGTGCACTCGATCTGACTTGGTCAGACGATTGTGTGGTTCGTGTCGGGACCAAAACCCGCCACGCCATAAAGGTCACGACGTCATTTACATCCCCCATACGAGGGAACACCCTTGATTAATCGTCGAGAATCAGGGCCTCATGGCCAGGAAATTAATTGCATGGAAAGGCCTATTAGGAAGCATTGAAATCCCCGTATGAGGGTGAGAAGAAAACATTTGCGGTCATGTCGTTTGTGTGCTGACCATTTAATGCTCGGACGAATGTCCGGCTCGAGAAAAGCGTAATCGTCACGGGAAAACCAGAACATATGTATGCCGGGATACGGCAGATTTATTGTTCAGGAGAGCGGAAAGCGTTCGGCTAAACCTCGGTTAGGGTGGTCGGAAACCATTAAGTCTGTTGGCCGCAAGAGCAAGCTGCGACCATACTATGGTGGGCCCCCCGTGGTCGAAGTCAGGCTCGCATGAGCATCATTAATATTTCCGGTGCCAAGGGACAACGGGGGACTGTCCCTTGAATCAGCTGGACAGCCCTATGTCTTGGGAAGCGAACGTTTGAAACGTATTGATCATTCGGGAGACCGTTTAATATTCGGACGGGTGTCCGGCTTGAGAATATCATAATCATCACGGGAGGACCTGGAGAATATCTGTGCCGAGGTACGGCAAGTTTATTATTCCGAGGGACTGAAGACATTAGGTTAAATCCCGGTTAGTGTAGTTGGAAACTAGTGAATTTATCGGCCCGGTGCGAGATCGAGTCAGGACCATACCGGGGGCGCCTCCCGCGGTCCGAATGAGGCTTGCGCGGGCATCATTAATATTTCCGGTGCCGGAGGACAACGGGGAAGAGTCCCGGGACTAGACTCCAAAATCGAAAACGTGTTCAAAGGGAGCGGGCTATAGGCCGAGGATATGGGTCAGACGATGACCATAATCAGGACGGACCCGAGGTCTAAGCGTGGCCCACAGAGGCCTTATTGATATTCCCATGCAAAGGGGTCCAGGGGTGACGAGGATCACCCTGTTCCATTCGAATTTTGTCGGTCATTCATGGACCGCTCTATGTTCGGACAGAGGTCCGTAATAAAAATGTGACGGAAATCGAGGTGAACCCGTTCAAATGTCTGCCGAACGCGCAACAATTTTAGTAGAGGCACGGAAGGGATCCGGCCTGAGAAACGAGTCCGGCTTAATCAGAATGTCGGCCCAAGGCGAAGTTAGGTCATGGCCATTTCGGGATGATTCCCAAGACTCAGGCCCAGCCTGCAAGAGCGGCATTGTTGTTCCTTCAGCACCGGGTCACAGGAGAGACGGGGCTGCAACATAGATTTTACCATCTTCTTTATCTAGGATTTTTAGCCACAAGATTTGGTGCTATTTATTCCCCTTTATATATTTGTTCTGGATGATTTCTCCATCTTGCTTATTATTATTATTATATTTTCTCTTTTTTACTATTATTATTATTTCACATTTTTGTTTATTTCTTTTATATATATATATATATATATATATTTAGGTTTATTTATTTATCATAATTTTTTAATTTATGATTATTATGATTATTATTATCTTTATCTTTATATTATTTATATATATATATATATTTTGGAGAGAGAGTGGGCCGCTGGAGGGCTAAAAGGGGTTAAAGGGGGGGAGAGGGGCGTGCCGGCGAAGAGCGGCCACGCTGGGCGTGCCGGCGAAGGGCGCGAGCGGGCATGCCGGGTAAGGAAGGGGAGTCGTGCCGGCGAAGGGCCTGGCCGAGTGTGCCGGGCAAGCCACGACAGGGTGTACCGGGCTAAGGAAGTAGGGGTGTGCCGGCGAAGGTCTGGTCGAGTGTGTCGGGCTGAGGGGGTACAAGGTGTGCCAGCGGAGGTCGGCTAGATGGTGTGCCGGGCTGGGGCGCCGGCGAGTGTGCCGGGTAAGGAATAGGGAGCGTGTCGGGGGAGACCGAGCTGAGGTGTGCCGGCGAAGGGTAGCTGGAGTGTGTCGGGGAAGGAGTTGGCGGGGTGTACTGGCGGAGGATGGGGAGTGTACCGGTGAAGGGCGTGTCGGCCAAGGGTGGCTGGAGGGTGTACCCGCGAAGGGCCTAGGGGCTGTGCCGCTGGAGGGTCGACGAAGGTGGGGTTGAGTGTGCTGGGGAGGCTTCAAGGCAGGGTGTACCGGCCAAGGAAGTGTGCCGGCTAAGGATGAGGTTAGAAGCGTATCGGGGAAAGCTAAGGCAAGCAAGTGTGTCGGATGAGGGTGAGGACGGGGCCCACCCCTCTCCCGTTCTTATATCTTTTCCTTCTCTTTTCTCTCTTGATTTTGTTCAGCTTGCATGGGTTTCTTCTCTCTTTCGCTTGGTTAACTTCCATTCTTTCTCCTCTGAGGACGAATGTTCAAGTTGCTTAGTTGTCGTTCGATTCGGCTCTCTTCGTGTTGATTGCGATTCCCCTGCCTTGGTTGGAGCGTTTTACCGTTGTTCTTTTCATTTGTTTGTTGCTTCCTTTTGTCCTTTTAATATGTTATTGTTTCTAACAAAAATTCGGCAGCATCTCCCCTTGACCCGAGCGTAAGGGAGATACAGGGAACGCGCCCACAAGGAGTGGCGGAACCCGACAACTGGAGGTGGGCGCCTGAGAGCGGCAACACCTTAATAAAACCTCGGAAAACTCGGAGGGAACGGTGAATGGGAGATGATTCTAGGACTAGCTAGGGGTGCACCGGGCAAGAAGGAGGGACTGGTGGCTAGCGTGCCGGCCAGGGAGCCTATGGGGGCTGGAGAGGTATGCCGGGCCGAAGGAGGCCAGGGTGTACCGGGGAAGGGTGGCCAGGAGTGCACCGGGGAAGACCCACAGGGGTAGGCCGGCGAGGGGCTTGGCCAGGGCGCGCCGAGGAAGGCCCGTAGGGGCGTGCTGGTGAAAGTATGGGTAGCGCGTGCCGGGGAAAGCCCGTAAGGGGCGTGCCGGCGAAGAGCTTACTGGAGGGCGGCCAGGGTGTGTCGGAGAAGGCCCGTAGGGGCGTGCCGCTGAGGGATGGCAGGGGCGTGCCGCTGAGGGGTGGCAGGAGCATGTCGGCGAAGCGCCCCATGGGTGTGCCGCTGAAGGCCGTCAAAGGCGTGCCGCTGAAGGCCGTCAGAGGCGTGCCGCTGAAGGGCCCTAGGTAAGAGCAGGCCTGCCGTTGAGAGGCAAGGGGGAGTAACTCCCCACAGGCGAACGGGCGAGGGTGAGGGTCAGAGGTCCTACGAGGATGAAACGCAAAAGAGGGAAAGATCACTGTCGGAGGCCAAACCGATGGGGAAGAAGAGGAAAACACCAAGGGATGCAGGCACGCGAGGAATGTCTTAGAAAGACATCAAAAATATTCGCAAGCCTTCTATTTCTATTCTCACAAGTGGAATGCCCCGAGAGGACTAATACATTGTAACAAGAGGAAAACAGGGAAAAAGGGAAAGTAAGAAAAAATGAGACATGGTGGGGGGGGTGGAACACCGGCCCCTCTCATCCCAGACCTCACTCCCTCTCTTCACTCACTCCTCTTCCCTTCTTCTCTTCTTCTTCTCTTCACGCGGTCGGCCGTGGACGGAGCAGTAGGAAGGGGGGGTAGGAACCCCTTCTCTTCTTCTCTTCTCTTTCTTCTCTCTTCGCACAGACGGCGGCGGTGGGTGGAGCGGCGAGCCCTCTCCCCTCTCTTCCTTTCCTCTCTCTTCACACAGACGGCGGTGATGGGTGGGGCGGCAAGCCCTCTCCCCTCTCTTCCTTTCTTCTTCTCTTTCTCTTCGCGCGGACGACGGTGGACGGATCAGCGCGGGGGGTGGGGGAGGAGCCAGAGCCCCCCCTCCTCTTCTTCTTCTCTTCTTCTCTTCTCTTCTTCTTCTTCCTCTTCTCTTTTCTGGCAGCTCGGTCGTGGCTCCCTCCACTGGCCCCTTATTTTTTGTTCGCCAAAGAAGGGGGCTTTTATACCCCCAGCGGCGGAAGCGTTCGAGCACGGTAGTCGGAGGCGGGAAGTGACTGGCCATGATAGGGTTTGACTTCCCCGTCCTTGGTGGCAGAAGAGTAGCCTGCGTGGCCCAATCTCCTGCCGACACCTCGAACAGCCCACTGCGCGCCAAGGATCTGTAAGGCATGGGCACGAGATTTTGTTTGCCGGACGTGCCGTTGAAATGCCTGAACGTCATGCCCCTGGCGTGCTCAACAAGCGTGTCGCTGAGAGGGCCAAAAGGGCGTGCCGCTGGAAGACACGGCAAGCGTGCCGCTGAAGGGGCCTGAGGGCGTGCCGCTGGGAGGCCGTTAGGGCGTGCCGCAGAAGGTGCCCGAGGGCGTGCGGCTGAAGGGGGGCACAGGGTGTACCACTGAGGGCCGCCAGGGGCGTGCCGCTGAAGGGGCATGAGGGTGTGCCGCTGAAGGCCACCAAGGGCGTGCCGCTGAAGGGCCCGGGGGCGTGCCACTGAAGGGGCACGGGGGTGTGCCGCTGAAGGGGCTAAATGGGCAGTTCTGAGCCCGTTGTGAGCGCTAGTTGTGGCCCATTTGATTTTCTTCGAAGCCCATGGATTGTGGGGCTCTTGGTGGTTGATTTCTCTTCACTGTCGTGACTCCGGAGACGGCTTCACCGCAGTGTGTGTATGTGTGTTCGGAGAGTCCGGATGGCCCCTCTTCTTCGCGGTTTCTTTAGTTGAAGTCGTTAACGATGCTGGACTAGTTGGGACGTAAGGGCGTGCCATTTTGCACATCCACAAAGCCCCAGAAAGCTCCGAATCTTCGTGATAGAACTCGGCCTCTGCCACTGCACCACAGTCTCGACCTTGGCCGGGTCCACGGAAATACCATCACCAGAAATCACGTGCCCCAAAAAGTGCACCTCTTGCAGTCAAAACTCACACCTACTGAGCTTGGCATACAATTGGTGATCTCGCAAGGTCTGCAATACCACCCTCAAATGATGCACATGCTCCTCAGCAGACTGCGAATACACAAGAATGTCGTCCACAAACACGACCACAAACTGGTCTAGATACGGATGGAACACCCTATGCATCAAATCCATAAATGTCCCTGGTGATCCCAAACGACATCACCAAGAACTCATAATGCCCATACCTTGAGCGAAAAGTAGTCTTCTCAACATCAAACTCTCGAATCCGCAGCGGATAATAACCCGATCTCACATCAATCCGTGAAAACACCCGAGCCGACTGAAGCTGATCAAACAAGTCATCAATCCGAGGTAACAAATACTTGTTCTTGACAGTCACCTGGTTCAACTGTCGGTAGTCGATGCACAACTTCAGACTACCAGCCTTCTTCTTCACAAACAGCACCGGCGCACCCCAAGGGGAAAAGGTAGGACGAATGTACCCCTTGACCAGCAACTCCTGCAACTGCGCCTTCAACTCTCTCAACTCATCCGGAGCCATCTGGTAAGGGGCCATCGACATAGGTGCCGTACCTGGGACCACCTCAATCACGAAATCAATCTCTCGCTGCGGTGGCCACCCTGGCAACTCCTCGGGAAAAATATCGAAAAACTCGAACACAATCGGAATATCCTCCACATCCGGACACTGCTGATCGACCAAAACCACAGAAGCAAGAAAACCTTGACAACCCGTGTCAAGCAATCTACGAGCCTTAATGGCCGAAATAAGAAAACAGGAGGAGGAAGATTGGATACCTTGGAAATAGAAGGTGGGTCCACGAAGCTACCGGAAGTAGACCCTCTTCGAGCCGCAATCCACCATGGCATGATGGGCCTTGAGTCAATCCGTGCCCAAGATCACATCAAAGTCCTGAAGCGGCAATGCATAAAGCCTAACCGATAGGTTCCGCCCATCCAGCCACACAGGCACCTTCTCAAAGAAGTATGGGGTGAGCATGAAATCACCGGTAGGAAACTCCACTTCCAGGTCACAGGACACCTCAGTCGTCGACTCCTCGGCACACTGAGAAAAATCCTCCGAAATGAATGAATGGGACGTAGTAGAATCGAACAAAACTCAAGCCGCACAACCCAAAATTGAAATTGTACCTTCCACCAACTACGACGCCTCAGCCTCTACTCTGGTCATGTAGGTAACTCTGCCTCGGGATCTCTGGCTCCCTCTAGTGGCTGACCGAGTCAACTAAGGATACTGACCCTACTGCTGGTACTGTTGCGGCTGAAACTGCTGCTGCTGCTGAAACTCGTGCGGCTGACGCGGTCTCTGCGGACAGTCACATGCCATGTGCCCTAGCTGGTCACACCTGAAGCAAACCACGGGCGCCGCGCACTACCTGCCTGGATGAGAATCGTCGCACCGAGGACACCCGCCTCGAGAACCACTCACTGAACCCTGGTGCTAAAATTGGGTAGGTTGCTGAACACTACCCACTGACTGCTGCCCCTTATCTCAACGATCTCGACACCCCCTGTCAAAACCGGCTTCCTTGAACAACTTCTTAAGTTTCGATCCCAGAGATGACGAGTCTACCGCTGACGCCACGGACAGAGATGTCCCTGAACCTCCTGCTGAAAGCTGGATAGTACTCTGTTGTTGCACGGTCGCCGACTGACCAAAACCCATATGCATCTGACCCACACTGCCCTAACCTCGAGTCTTCTGCAAGCCGCATCCAGGTTGGCCAAACCCGACGCAAGTAGGGGATGCCTCAGCTCTGGCCTCAAACCCCTGACAAACTACTCGGTCCGCACCTCCTCATCTGCCACAATATGCGGTGCATAACGGCCCAACTCAATGAACCTGGCCCTATACTGCATCACTGTCATGTCGCCCTGGACCGGCTCTAGAAACTCACGCAACTTTTGCGACCTACGCCAATGATTGGCCTTCGAACATGAGTATGAAACTCGCGTGAAACTCTCATGGCAGACACAAGACTTCTGTTAGTCACCCTTACAAGCTATTTGTCAGCCTTGTTAGCTATTTGTCACCCTTATCGGCTATTTGTCTGCCCTATGTATCTATTTGTCACTCTTATCTGCATTCTCTTCTTTCGCCCGTTTCCTTCATTTGTCAGCCCTATAAAGTTATTTGTCACCCTTGTTCGTCATTTGTCAGCCTTGTGAGCTATTTTTCACTCTTGTTCGACATTTATCTCCCTTGTGAACCATTTGTCATCCTTATTGGTCATTTGTCTCCCTTGTTGATTATTTATCTGCCTTGTAAGCTATTTGTCACCCTTGATCTGGAACAGCGGCCGGTCTCTTTTACTTCTGACCAACAGCAGCTTCAGGATCTTCATCTTTGAACATAATAGATCTTTATCCTCTTCTCTTTAGATGATCTATGGAGGACTTAGTGCACTTCACAACGTCAACTCCACTTGGACACGGTGTCGACTCCACTTCTTGTTGTTGCTTAACAACTTCACTACTGTGTTGACTCCTTCTAACACAGCGTCGAGTCCAACTTATGTTGCTAAGAAGGCAACTCTTTATTTCTTCTGTTGAAGTCGACTCGACTTGCTTTCAAGTCAACTTGTGGCTACTCTGATCAGATGACATACACAGTTGATTACTTTACGACAGTCTGTCTAAGTCGACTTCTTCACCAGACAAGTCGACTTGGTCTTCTTCATAAAACTTCATCAACCTATCTTCTGGACTTATGAACAAAATCACCTCTGAGCTTGACATACAGAGACTGAACTTTAGCATTAAGACTCATAAATGATTCATAGTTTGACATCATCAAAATCACAGGGACATAACATTCTCTCCCTTTTTGATGGTGGCAACTATGAGTCATTATGAACAATATTAACCAAACTAAGTTCAATTTTGTTTAAATGAATGCACACTCACACTCACACCATCATACACTCACACCATCATATCCATCTCCTTTAATTAATGACTCATCAAACTCTTCTCCCCCATTGACATCAGGAAAAAAAATGAGTTTGATGCTCATCTGAGAAAGTGGGGATGAGTAAGTTCAGACAAAGAGTGAATAGGATCACATCAAAACCAGCAGGGTCAAATATGAATTAGAAATGTTCAGAATCATGGGCACAGCAGTGGAATGCAAACAATTTTGCTCATAATATGAAATTGAGCAAGTAAAAATCTAGACAAGGAATTTCAATACGAATAACAGTAGATAAAGAGTGATAATTTTAGCAGAATAATAGTCAGATTAGAGAACAACCAAGATTCTATCATCCATATTCTGTTATAACAGTTTCAACAGCAGTCACTGTAACGACCCGAGAATCCGATTACCGGGAAGGCCCGATAACCCGAGACTCGAACCGCCGCCCATGAGCCGGGAGGGCTCGGAAGGGCTAAAAGGAGTGTGGAGGCACGAAGAAATAAGAAATAAAGCAGGACGACCAGCAACAACTAGCTGAAAGAAAGAACAACTACAGCTACAACAGAGTCCAGTCCAACAGAAAGTACAGTCAAAAGCAGTAAAAACGTACCACATGCCGAGTGAACACTCGGCCCGGCGAGCTGGCAACTGAGAACCTCCGAACAGCAACCTCGAACCTCGAGGAAGAATCGCCACACCTGAAAGGCAGGGAGTGAGTCTCCAAAACAGAGACTCAGCAGGGATCCCGCGGAACCCCACTAAGAACCTAACGGCGGCACAGAAAGCTGTAACTACGAGAGCAACAGCAACAGCAGGAACAGTAAACCCGGTGGCCGGTCGAAACACGGCACTACAACTACTCCTACTGTACCAGAAGGCACACCTCGAGCTCGCAGTTGAGGTCGCCGAACCACACCAGTACCGCCTACCAAAGCAAAAGCCCACGGTAATCACATCGCAGAGGCCTGTTTCCCAGGGCACGGCCAACCTGGACACGCTGTCCAAGGTACAACCACGACCACGTGGTCACGGGTACCGCGCAACAAGATGAAACCTCGGTAAAGCCACTAGCACTAGTCTCACGGCACGAGAACCGACACACGCGCCACCGCGAGACCATCGAAACTCAACGGTTAACACGACTAAACCCAAAGGTCGAAGTCACAAGACTGACAGTCTGCCACTCCCGACTCGACAGGAGCACCTCCCACTAGAAGCACAGTCGATAGCGTCCCCTGACGACTTACACCGCACCGCAGGTGAACTGCCTAGCGTGGTAGCGCCTACCAGAGGCACGGACACCGAACAAGAACCACAACGAGTGACTAGTTGGGGTCACGCCCGTCGGCGTGGGTCCAACCGCCCCCAACCACGTGTGCACACACAGACCATGCGTCCTAGGTCTAGCCCTCTGACCGGTTTTCCCCCGTAGCCGGACACTGGCTAACGATGAGGGGCCCGACGGAAACCAGTCCAAAACCATCCTCAGGGTAGCCTATCTACCACTCCCTGGTGGGACCACACGCGTGTAAGCAGGCTACGACTAGTGGAGGGTCACTAAAGGAGTAGACTCTCGAGTCAACGGAAAACAACGTCCGAATCCGACGACGTACGGGGATCATCCCATGTACCGGCACCGTCGCACGGTGACCACATTCAGAGAAGGAACGGGAGTCGTAGCCCACGGCTACGCATGCACCCTACGCGAGAGTCGAGAAAACCCAAGTGATGCTATGCCACTGGACTCTGGGCAATCCTCTAGACGCACTACAGCCAACGGTCCTTGAGTCAGAAGACTCGGAGTCAAGACCGTCGCACGCAACAGCATAAGGCCATCAATCTTGTCCAATCTCTAGGTCTAAAACCACGGTAGCACGCGTACCGAGGTAGCTCACAAGCCGTCGAGACCATTCTCTCGGGAAGGGAACTCACGGGACTAAGGCCACACACACGGCCCACGCGGAAAGCACATAGGCATGATTCCCAAGGCAACTTCCACACCACCAAGCTATAGCCCAACTCAAGGAAAAGAGGGAAGCCTCCAGCCCCAGACTGGACAACTGGGCTCGCAGCCCAAGGCCTCTCACAGGACCTACTCGAGAATCGCTTTCCGAAAAAACCAATGACGCACGCCAACACACGGTGACACGAGTCGAGAACGCTACACCCGGGACTATAACGTACCACAACACCTGGCCCCGACGACATGCACATCATCTGTCAGGCCACGGGTCGACACGTGGTTCGAGAACCATACACCCGGGACTCGAATTGGTCAAAACGGAAACACCGGGTTAGACTGGCACATGTGCGGTTCACCCTGGGCCGCTCAAGGGATGTGCGGCTGGGGCACTGCCGCTCAAGATACATGCGGTCAGGCAGGAGCCGCACAAGGCTCTAATCGGACTAACCCCAAATGGAGGATGGACGGTTAGGGCTGGACCGCTCAAGGGGATGTGCGGCCAAGGATCGTCCGCACAACCCAACCGACCTACTCCAGTGCCGGTCAAAACAGTTTTGACCAAACCGCACAACCCAACCAACACTAAACTGTTGACCAAGGGTCAACTGGGATATGCGGTCAGCTCCTGACCGCACAAGCCCACGGAAGGACAGACAGCTGGGGACCAGCCGCACATGGGGGAGACATGCGGTTCTCACATGGCCGCACATCACATGTGCGGTCTATAGTGCGACCGCACAACCCCAAAACCAAGAGAAGATGAACGGGCCAAAGGCAACTGCCCACGCGATGGATGGGCCCGGTTCGACCGCCCAACCATCACGGCGGGTAAACCCAGGGGGTCATCCAATCACTGCCTTTCCACGCCCCGTTCGTGCCGAAACGAAGGGGATACAACCACAACCACCCTGGCATTCACATGGACTCTGACCGGAGTCAAAACGACGCACGAATCGCGAGAAACGAGTGATTCTACCAGTTACCCAAAAAGGGTTACTGAGCTTCTCGGAGCTCTACCGGTCCAACGGGACCACCAATTGAGACGAAATATGGGGGAAAAGAACGCTCTCGCCCCAAGGAATCCGTTGACAGTAACCGATCTGGAAACCGTCGCCGTTTCCCGACCGACCCTATGAAACCCACAAAACCACAGTTTCGCTAGAACAGAACCAAACACAGCCATTTCCGCGCCGAACGACATGCAATGGTAGGGAAAACGAGCAGAACGCAGCAGTGTTCCGTCACCCTAACTCCATTGAAGAAATCGCGCGCCGAAGCGACTAATCCATGCCAAAAACTGCCCGGAATGTGAACGACGCCATCTCGGAATCCACCGAGGGATCGCGCCCGCAATCGCCTCGATCCTCGCCCGCGCCGCCTCCACCTCGCCCCTGCCTCGCTCTGTCGGCCGCCGGAGAAGAGAGGGGAGAAAGAGAGCGTGAGAGAAGAGAGAGGTGAGTGAGTGAGAAATGAGAGGGAAGAGAGAGAAAGGGAGTTTATATAGGAAAATCCAGAGATTCTGGAAAATACCAAAAAATAGAAAATCACATTTCCGCGATCCTCGGAACGCACCGATCGCAACGGTACCACTCGTGCCCTGGTGAACGGCCCGGTTCACCCGCAACGAGGTTCCGAAGGAATTACCGAAACACACACCGGGAATCGGAAAACACACGCGAAAAAGTCGCGGAACGCTTCCGGGCCTCCGAAACAACTCCGGATCGCGCCGATCCGAACACGAAAGATGTCCGAAATGAAATTTCGGACGCAACGGAGTTGGACACTCCGAGAAACCAAATTCGAGACCCGAGAAGAAGGATCCAAAAAATCCAGGGCATTATAGCCCTCCCCCCATAAAGGAATTTCATTCTCAAAATTCAGGACAAGCACAGGAATAGGGGAAGAACGCCAAAATCCACTGACAATGCCGTCAGAACCCCAGCACAGAAAATCATGATTCACACAAAAGCTCTAGACCTGAGGGACACAGCCAGACTATAAACACGAACAACACCTCGCTCTACGCGCCGACAACACCGACCATCAGAGCAGGCACTCAGAAAGGACACAGTCTAGCGTCACCTCAGTCATAGCACAACGAACACGGCACCGCAGCCAACAGCACGCCCATCGGGGAAACACAGTCCCCAACATAAGGAACAGTTGCCAATGCAACCCACGGTCGGCAGACGACCCAGACGCCAGTTTCGCAAACCCGCCGACTGGTCTCACGCCCGACACAAGGGAACAACCAAACCAAGCAGACCGCAACCACCACAACGGCTCAACACCAAGAAACACCTCACACCTGGCAAGCTGAAAACTAGACATATCACTGAGCCAACTCTTGTCAGAAGATAAACTTCGACAAAGCCCAGATCCTGTCCAGAAAGGCACATCACAGAAGCGACCACCAAAGGTCTCGCTGGCACACGGCTCGCGCCACTCTCGAGCCCCGACAACCATCATCTTCTATCTGTGACAAGACCATCCACTGGTCGCCAGATACACGTCAACGGGAAACCTCCATCGGCCCAACAAGTACGATCCAACTCACGGCAGGCCATCCGCTGACCCTCACACAGACAATTACCACAACTCGAACCACACTCCTCTCGGATTCCGCATCAGAGCTCGATCATCGCACCAACTCGACCCTCTCGGGGAGCACGATGAAGCCAAACGGTAAGATCCTGGTGTCTTCAGTTATCACCTCACTCGACACAGGCTCACAGGGGAACTATCCCATGCTGGTCGCCAAACCAAGGATAACCATTGCGACACCAACATCCCATCAAGGACCACCATTCCGACGCTTACCTCACAAAAAAGCCTCCGCCCACAGGCGTCACTCTTCCATCTGGTCTCATCAAATCCTTCGATCAATCCAGGTGGACACCTGCCAATCCCGATTCCGCCCTTACCACAGAGCCACGGGACACCACCTGAATAGTGCTCACGGGTCCCCAAGCAACATACATCTCACCGTGGTCGGCTACGAGACTAGCCTTACCAGTCACTCGCAGCACCAACAGGAACCCACAGCCTGCCAGAGATCACTTCTCCAAAATGATCTCATCCGAGGACACGATTGGGAACACAAGTCGGGCACCAAGCCACCGACTCTGACCAACACGTCCTCGACCATCATCAGGCGACATCCTCAACAACCTCATCCAGGTCCAACACCGACGCCTAACACGGCTTCCATCACAGGAACATGGTACTCATGCGGCGCACTAGCCAGCACATTCCCCAACACTCCATCCTGCCAGTGCCAAGAATGACGATACCTCAACCAACGGCACGGCAACAACACGTTTCACACAGAGGAGCCAATCCTTCAATGCTCAACGCAAACTCAGGAATCCGCCCGTAGCAACCAATGCTACGATCCTGAACCAGTGGGTCACAAGCCCACCACGCTTCCACTGCGCACTCTGACCCACGCGCGCACAGCCAAGAAAGCAGACACCGCCCAACCGGCACTCGTCCTTCCGGAACAGCGCCAGCACACCCTCACCAGACAAGGGAATGGGCACAGCTTCTCACAGGCAACCACCTTGCCACGACAAGGAGCACGTCTCGCACTGACTTAATGGCACACAAGGCCAACCAATCCGGGCACACCTAGCAAGACGACGAGCCTCAGCCAAACATAATCTCTCCAACCAAAGGAGAAACCAAACGCACTTCTGACCAACGGAAGAACTCCACGCTCGACCTGACCTCGAACCTCGCGCATGCTGGGAACAACACCATCCAGCACCAAGGAAAAACCATCGCTCCTGTCAGGTCAGCGCCTCCGACACACTCGGTGAGTGTCACGTCAGACCATAATCACAGCATCTCTCGATGCACCACCGCTGCAATTCCTCGAACTACAACATGCCACGCCAAGAGCCGCAACACGAGCCATAACGACAACCGCTGACGCTCATCCTCGAGTCCCGAACTCGCCGTGGAGCCTTCACATCACAAGCCAACTCAGGGTGAACACAACCCATCCACTGACAGAAATGCAGGAGCAAAGACTTACCGAGACATCTCTGTCAAATCCTGCCTCAAAATCCGCAGAACAATCGGGATTGACACGTCATTTCTAACGCCACAAAGCACGACAAGAACATCATGCTTGACCCAACAACAGCTCACCGAGAAGATATTCCGCTCACCTGAGCACACTTCTCGATCAAAGCACCTCAGGGGCTGGACAAACCTCAAGTTGGAGTGGCCAAAAACCGACAGCAGCTCCCTCAAAGCACGCTCACGGCCACTTAACCACGAACAATCAGCACCAACCACCTAACCACGCTGCAGGTTCCTCGAACGCAGCACTGCGAGCTCATGCCTACCAGCAACCTCTGCCCAACGCAGCGCAACCAAGGCCAACACCGATGAGGGAGAAGACTCTCGACCTCGATCCTTAGACCCCATGCTGACATGAAAGCCGCGGACAACCACCACCCTCACAGTGCCACGCAGCGCACTCAAGCTCTCGAGCGAGAAGTAGAGCGGAAAAATAAGCACAAAACCCTAAGCCAGCTGCTGACTGTACTGGACCTTATGGACTCTGATCACTGTAACATTTCAAATTCCTAAGTACGTCCACAACCACCGCTCTGATACCAGCTGTAACGACCCGAGAATCTGATTACAGGGAAGGCCCGATAACCCGAGACTCGAACCGCCGCCCACGAGCCGGGAGGGCTCGGAAGGGCTAAAAGGAGTGTGGAGGCACAAAGAAATAGGAAATAAAGCAGGACGACCAGCAACAACTAGCTGAAAAAAAGAACAACTACAGCTACAAAAGAGTCCAGTCCAACAGAAAGTACAGTCAAAAGTAGTAAAAACGTACTACATGCCGAGTGAACACTCGGCCCGGCGAGCTGGCAACTGAGAACCTCCGTACAGCAACCTCGAACCTCAAGGAAGAACCGCCACACCTAAAAGGCAGGGAGTGAGTCTCCAAAATAGAGACTCAGCAGGGATCCCACGGAACCCCACTAAGAACATAACGGCGGCACAGAAAGCTGTAACTACGAGAGCAACAGCAACAGTAGGAACAGTAAACCCGGTGGCCGGTCGAAACACAGCACTACAACTACTCCTACTGTACCAGAAGGCACACCTCGAGCTCGCAGTCGAGGTCACCGAACCACACCAGTACCGCCTACCGAAGTAAAATCCCATGGTAGTCGCACCGCAGAGGCCTGTTTCCCAGGGCACGGCCAACCTGCACACGATGTCCAAGGTACAACCACGACCACATGGTCACGGGTACCGCGCAGTAAGATGCAACCTCGATAAAGCCACTAGCACTAGTCTCACGGAACGAGAACTGACACATGTGCCACCGCGAGACCACCGAAACTCAACGGTCAACACGACTAAACCCGAAGATCGAAGTCACAAGACTGACAGTCTGCCACTCCCGACTCGACAGGAGCACCTCCCACTAGAAGCACAGTCGGTAGCGTCCCCTGACGACTTACACCGCACAGCAGGTGAACTGCCTAGCGTGGTAGCGCCTACCAGAGGCACGGACACCGAACAAGAACCACAACGAGTGACTAGCTGGGGTTACACCCTTCGGCGTGGGTCCAACCTCCCCCAACCACGTGTGCACACACATACCATGCGTCCTAGGTCTGGCCCTCTGACCGATTTTCCCCCGTAGCCGGACTCTGGCTAACGACGAGGGGCCCGATGGAAACCAGTCCAAAACCATCCTCAAGGTAGCCTCCCCACCACTCCCTGGTGGGACCACACACGTGTAAGCAGGCTATGACTAGTGGAGGGTCACTGAAGGAGTAGACTCTCGAGTCAACGGAAAACAACGTCCGAATCCGACGACGTACGGAGATCATCCCACGTACCGGCACCGTCGCACGGTGACCACAGTCGGAGAAGGAACGGGACTCGTAGCCCACGGCTACACACGCACCCTGCGTGAGAGTCGAGAAAACCCAAGTGACGCTACGCCACTGGACTATGGGCAGTCCTCTAGACGCACTACAGCCAACGGTCCTTGAGTCAGAAGACTCGGAGTCAAGACCGTCGCACGCAACAGCATAAGGCAGTCAATCTAGTCCAATCTCTAGGTCTAAAACCACGGTAGCACGCATACCGAGGTAGCTCACAAGCCGCCGAGACCATTCCCTCAGGAAGGGAACTCACGGGACTAAGGCCACACACACGGCCCACGCGGAAAGGACAGAAGCACGATTCTCAAGGTAACTTGCACACCACCAAGCTGCAGCCCAACTCAAGGAAAAGAGGGAAGCCTCCAGCCCCAGACTGGACAATTGGGCTCGCAGCCCAAGGCCTCTCACAGGACCTACTCGGGAATCACTTTCTGGAGAAACCGATGACGCACGCCAACACATGGTGACACGAGTCGAGAACACTACACCCAGGACTATAACGTACCACGACACCTGGCCCCGACGACGTGCACAGCATCCGTCAGGCCACGGGTCGACACGTGGTTCGAGAACCACACATCCGGGACTCGAATCAGTCAAAACGGAAACACCGGGTTAGACTGGCACATGTGCGGTTCACCCTGGGCCGCTCAAGGGATGTGCGGCTGGGGCACAGCCGCTCAAGATACATGCGGTCAGGCAGGAGCCGCACAAGGCTCTAATCGGACTAACCCCAAATGGAAGATGGACGGTTTGGGCTGGACCGCCCAAGGGGATGTGTAATATCCCGGACCTTTCGGATCCTTCTTCGTGGGTCCCGGATCTGGTTTTCGGAGTGTCCGGCTCCGTTGTGTCCGAAATTTCGTTTCGGACATCTTTCGTGTTCGGGTCGGCGCGATCCGGTGTTGTTTCGGAGGCCCGGAGGCGTTCCGCGGCTTTTCCGCGTGTGTTTTCCGATTCCCGGTGTGTGTTTCGGCTTTTCTCTTCGGACGCTCGTTGCGGGTGAACCGGGCTGTTCACACGGACACGAGTGGTACCGTTGCGATCGGTGCGTTCCGAGGATCGCGGGGGTGTGATTTCCTATTTTTTGGAATTTTACGGATTTTCCGGGTTTTTCTATAAAACCCTTTTTCTTTTCTCTCTCCCCCCACCATCTTCTTCTTCCTCCTTCCTCCTCCACCGTGTCTCCCTCCCTCTCCCTCTCTTCCTCCCGGTTGGCCACGGCGAGCTCCCCTTCGGCTGCAGACGGCGGCGGGGCGACGGCGCGGCGACGTGGGCGGCGGCGAGGCGGTCGTGGGGGCGTGCGGCAAGCGTGGGAAGCTTAAGGAAGAACGAGGGTTTTCAAGCGTTCTTCGCGATTCGTGGACGATCCGGCGGAGCATTCGCTCCATTGAGGTAGGGTGACGTTCCCTAGCTCTTCGCCGTTCTTTTCCGTGGTTTGTAGGCCGCGGGGAGGCCGAGAGAGGCATGTTTGGGCGTTTTTGGGGTTTTTCCATGTTTTGGGGTGAGCCGCCCGATCTATGGTTTTAGCCCATGATTCTATGTTTTGGTGGCTTAGATGCATGCTAGGGGTCCCCAGGGGTCTTCCCCCTTGTTTTCCCCCTCTCCGGTGGAGGTACGGGGGCGTGGTTGGTGTTTTTGGGGTTCTCCCGCCGTAGCGTGCTCTGGGGCAAGCGACGGTCACTCCAGTGACCGTCACATGCTTGTAACGCCCCTAGAGGGGTGCGTTACTTCCCTGGGTGTTGGCCTTTGGGGTCGAGGGCTGTAACGGTCCTGCGACTGGCCGCCGTTTGCTAGTGACGGCCCTGGGCTGGGCCGTCACATGCTTTCGACCGTTGGGTTTTGACCGTTGGGGGTCAGGCCATGTAACGCACCGAGATAGGCGCGTTACATGCGTGTAACGCACTGGGGCAGGAGCGTTACTTCCTGTTGTCCCCCATGTGGATGGGCCAAGCGACGCGCTGGGGCAGGCGCGTCACTTCCCTTTCCATCCCGAGCGTGAGGGCCATGCGACGCGCTGGTCTAGGCGCGTCACATGCGAGTAACGCACTGAGCCCGACGCGTTGCTTGCAAGCGACGCGCCAGGGTAAGCGCGTTACTTTCCCTGTGGTTTTCGTGGGTGTGGGGTGCCATGTGACGCCCTGGCCTAGGTGCGCCGCTTCCAAGCGACGCACTAGGGTAGGCGCGCCGCTTCCCCCTACCCCCTGGCCGTGTGACGGTCCGCCTTAGACCGCTATTTCCAAGTGACGGCCCTAGAGTGGACCGCCATTTGGCAGTGACGGTCTGAGGGTAGACCGCCACTTCCTGTGTTGCCCCATGAGGGTGGCAACCTCGCTTTTCTCCGACCGTGGTCTCCGTGTGACGGGACTGGTGCGTGGGGTGATTCCCACACGTTGTCGGGCTTGGGTGTTGTTTTCCGTGACTCGAGAGTCTACTCCTTTAGCGACCCTCCACTAGTCGTAGCCCACCAGTGCGCGGTGCTGGTCTCACCTGGGAGTGGTGTACGGGCACCCACCTTTCGAGACGGTTTGTGGACCGGTTACCGTAGGCCCCTCGTCGGTAGCCAGAGTCCGGCTACGGGGGAAAACCGGTCAGAGGACCAGACCTAGTGACGCAAGGTCTGTGTGTGCACACGTGGTTGGGGGCGGTTGGACCCACGTCGACGGGCGTGACCCCAACTAGTTACTTGTTTGTGGTTACTTGTACGGTGTTTGCGCCTCGGGTAGGACCTACCATGTCAGGCGGTGCACCTGCGGTGCGGTGTAAGACGCCAGGGGACGCTACCGGCTGTGCTTCTAGTGGGTGGTACTCCTGTCGAGTACGGAGTGTCAGACTGTCAGTCGTGTGTTTCCGACCTTCGGGTTTTTGACGGTTCAACCGTTGAGTTTCAGTTTCCTCGTACCGTGGCACGTGTCTCGGTTTACGTGCCGTTAGGGTCTAGTTCTGTAGAGTACAGGGCTTTCCTTTCCGAGATACTTTTCTACCGCTAGAGTAGTGGTTTCTCGTTTTTCGAGGTAGGGTTCGAGTGATCCCTACTGAGTCTTGTTCCGAGACTCATTCCCTGCGTGTTTTCACCGTGTTTCAGGTGAGGCGCCACCTTCGGGGAGCGCGTCAGGAGCGCAGCGTGGTGCGGGTGCCCAGCGGTAGTGCCGGAGGTCAGAGCCGGGGGATGCCCCGTGTAGCTGTACTTTCCTTTCTTGTCACTGTACTAGTCGTGGACTATTGTTATTGTGTTATTTTCTGTTGTGGACCATGTAAAATGTTATTCTTTTATAACTGTTTAATTTCTGCAATTATTTGTGATACTTGTGTAGTCTCCACACCATCCTTTTTAACCCTTCCGAGTCTTCGGGCTCGTGGGTGGCGGTGCGAGTCTCGGGTTATCGGGCCTTCCCGGTAATCGGATTCTCGGGTCGTTACAGCTGGTATCAGAGCGCGGTTGTGGAATTACATGAGAATCATAGGTAATTGTAGTGGTCCACTAGTCCATGACGATGATGTACAGGTGACGCTGGCATTGGGCACCGCGTGTTTATTCTGACCTTGCCGTTTTTGTGTCTTCTGTCTTTTGCTTCAGGAGCGAGGATGGCGCCGAGGAGGAGTTCTCGCTCTCAGCAGGGGCAGTCGGCTGGAGGCCAGGAGATCCAGCAGGAGGTCCAGCAGAGGGACCAGGAGGAGCATAGCAGAGCACCACGGGGGGCTACCGAGGCCGAGGATGCTGCGAGAGTTCCGGGGGCCGAGGGTTTTCTCCGTGGCATGTACCATCTCATGGCTCAACAGTTCGGCAGAGAGGCCGGTGAGGGCTCGTCAGTCAGGGGTGGGCCAGGCCGAGCAGTGAGGGATTTCATGCAGTTCCATCCACCTTACTTTAACGGCCAGGCAGACCCTGATGCGGCTCGTGATTGGCTTGATGAGATGGAGCGGGTGTTCAGTTCAGCGAAGAGTGCTGCCGAGGACAGAGTGGTGTTGGCCTACAACCAGTTGCAGGGTACGGCTCGTAGGTGGTGGTCTTCCGAGTGGAAGACGTCCTTTCAGCTTCGTCCACTTGAGCAGATCGAGTGGGATGACTTTGTCAGTGCTTTCGAGCGTACGTACTGTCCAGACGTTGTTACTACGCAGCGGATGCGGGAGTTTCTGGAGCTGGTGCAGGGTGACATGTCCGTGCTGCAGTACAGGGCCCGATTTGTCGAGCTGGGTCGGTATGCACCTCATATCATGGAGCATGAGAGGGTGAGGACCACGCAGTTTGTGCAGGGCTTGAGGTTGGAGCTGAGGCACCATTTGATCGCGAATGGGGCCACTGATCTGGAGACGGCGTCTCGTGTTGCGATTTCCTTGGAGATGGATATGCAGAGGACTCGAGGACCGATCAGCCAGGGGCAGTCTGTGTCAGGTCGCAGCCAGCAGTCGGCTACCCAGCAGCAGGGTTCCTTCCAGCGTGTGTCGGGTGGTTCAGGAGTACCGGCATCGGCAGCTTCGGTGACAGGATCTGCGTCCTTCGGCTCGAAGGTCAAGAAGTTCTTGAAGAAGAGTCTCCGTAAGAAGCACAAGGATCAGGGGCAGGCTTCATCGGGCAGTGTACAGCAGCCGTTCTCTTTGCAGCGTCAGGGATCGGTGGGTGGATCGCGAGGACCTTGTCCACGGTGTAGTGGGACCCACCCAGGCAGGCAGTGCACGGCGCCGATCATCTGTTTTCGGTGTGACCAGCCAGGGCATATGGCGCGCGACTGTCCTCAGAGGCCGCTGCAGCAGCAGGTTCCCCAGCAGCAGCAGCAGCAGGGACAGTATCCGCCGCTACCCAGGTCAGCTAGTGTGGGAGGCAGGCAGAGAGCTCGTGGCCAGATCACGCACTTGACCAGGGCAGAGGCAGTAGCGTCGCAGCTCGTGGAAGGTACCGTTCAGATTTTGGGTTGTGCGGCTCGGGTTTTATTTGATTCTGGCGCGTCTCATTCGTTTATTTCGGAGGATTTCGCGTCGAGCGTCGAGGAGCCGGTGACCCAGTTGTCCTGTGATTTGGCTGTGGAGTTGCCTTCGGGTGACTTTATGGTCACTCCGTATTGCTTCGACCAGGTTCCGGTGTGGATCGATGGACGGAGTATGCCAGGCAGGTTGTATGCGTTGCAGCTTCGGGATTACGATGTGATTCTAGGCATGGATTGGCTCGAGACTCATAGAGCGGTGGTGGATTGTGGAATGAAGAGGGTCTACTTCCAGCATCCGAGCAAGAGGACCTTCTATTTCCAAGGTATCCGTTCCACCTCTTCTCGATTTCTTATCTCTGCTATTCGAGCCCGTCGATTGCTTGATTCAGGTTGCCAGGGTTTTCTCGCGTCAGTGGTTGTGTCTGACCGGATGGAGCCGAATGTCGAGGACATTGCGGTGGTGTGCGAGTTTCCCGATGTTTTTCCTGAGGAGTTGCCTGGATTACCTCCCCAGCGGGAGATCGATTTCGTGATCGAGGTTGTGCCTGGTACGGGACCTTTGGCGAAGGCTCCCTACCGTATGGCCCCCGCTGAGTTGAGGGAGTTGAGGGCGCAGTTGCAGGAGCTGTTGGCCAAGGGGTATATTCGTCCGAGCTTTTCCCCTTGGGGTGCGCCCGTGCTGTTTGTGAAGAAGAAGGACGGTAGTCTGCGGCTGTGCATTGACTATCGGCAGCTGAATGAAGTGACCGTTAAGAACAAGTATCCGTTGCCGCGGATTGATGATTTGTTCGACCAGCTGCAGTCTGCGCGAGTGTTCTCGCGGGTTGATTTGCGGTCCGGTTACTATCAGCTGAGAATTCGCGAGTCCGATGTGGAGAAGACTGCGTTCTGTACGAGGTACGGGCATTATGAGTTTCTGGTGATGCCGTTCGGGCTCACCAATGCCCCAGCAGCCTTCATGGACTTGATGCAGAGGGTGTTTCATCCGTATTTGGACCAGTTCGTGGTCATCTTCGTGGATGACGTCCTTGTTTATTCGCAGTCTGCCGAGGAGCATGCGTACCATTTGGGTGTGGTGCTGCAGACGTTGCGAGATCACCAGTTGTATGCGAAGCTCAGCAAGTGCGAGTTTTGGCTCAGCGAGGTGCACTTTCTGGGGCACGTGATTTCTGGTGATGGCATTTCCGTGGATCCCGCCAAGGTCGAGGCCGTGATGCAGTGGCCGAGGCCGAGGTCGGTGACGGAGATCCGGAGTTTCTTGGGGCTTGCGGGTTATTATCGCCGGTTTATCCAGGATTTTTCCCGCATTGCGACCCCGATGACGAGGCTCACGCGGAAGGATGTGCCTTTCGTCTGGTCCGAGGAGTGTGAGCAGAGCTTTAGGGAACTGAAGAGATTGCTCACCTCGGCTCCGGTGTTGGTTTTGCCTTCTGGATCGGGAGGTTTTGTGGTGTGTACAGATGCTTCCGGCGTCGGATTGGGTGCTGTTCTGATGCAGCATGGTAGAGTGGTGGCTTATGCATCTCGGCAGCTAAAGCCCCATGAGGAGAACTACCCTACCCATGACCTTGAGTTGGCGGCAGTGATCTTCGCGTTGAAGATCTGGAGGCATTATCTGTACGGTGAGAAGTTCGAGGTGTTCACTGACCATCAGAGTTTGAGGTATGTGTTCTCGCAGAGAGATCTGAACCTCAGACAGAGGCGTTGGATGGAGTTCATGAAGGACTATGACTTCACCCTGTCTTATCAGCCGGGCAGGATGAATGTCGTCGCCGATGCCTTGAGTCGGAAGGTCGTGATCAGTGCCTTGATGTTGAGGAAGTGGAGGCTCTGGGAACAGGTGCCCGAAGTATCTTTCAGGCTCAAGATTCCCCAGGAGCCAGGGTTGGCAGTGCTTGCGAGTCTGACTGTCACTCCTGCTATCCGTCGTCAGGTGACAGAGGCTCAGCATGCGGACCCTGAGTTGCCCCGGATTTTGGCGATAGCTGATGTGGAGCTTGGCGAGGACGGTGCTGCGAGGTTTCGTGGCAGGCTGTACGTCCCAGGGGAGGAGCAGGTTCGTCGTGCGGTGTTACGCGAGGCTCATGGGAGCAGGTACACTGTGCACCCGGGTGCGACGAAGATGTATCGGAACTTGCGGAGGCAGTTCTGGTGGCCTGGCATGAAGAGAGATGTGGCCGAGTTTGTGGCCAGGTGCCTGATCTGTCAGCAAGTGAAGGCGGAGCATCAGCGACCAGGCGGTACTCTCCAGCCCTTGGATGTTCCTGCTTGGAAGTGGGACCATGTGACCACGGATTTTGTGGTGGGGTTGCCCAGAACCCCGACTGGGCAGGACAGTATTTGGTTGCTGGTGGATCGGCTGACGAAGGTGACGCGGTTGCTACCGGTCAAGGTCAGCTGGAGCGTGCCTAAGTTGGCTCGTCTTTATGTGGAGCGGATCGTTCCGTTGCATGGGGTCCCATTTCGATCGTGTCGGATCGGGATCCGCGCTTCACTTCTGGATTCTGGAGGAGTTTCCAGCGAGCTCTTGGCACGGAGTTGGCATTTAGCTCGGCGTATCATCCACAGTCGGATGGTCAGTCTGAGAGGACCATTCAGACTTTGGAGGACATGCTGAGATCCTGCTGCCTGGAGTGGCAGGGGAGTTGGATTCATCACCTACCGTTGGTGGAGTTTGCCTATAACAACAGCTTTCATTCGAGCATCGGCATGGCTCCCTATGAGGCTCTGTATGGGCGTCCTTGTCGGACTCCACTCGATTGGTTTGAGGTGGGTGAGCGTGTTTTGACGGGACCGGAATTGGTGCAGCAATGTGTGGATGTTGTGCACCTGGTTCGTCAGAACATGTTGGCGGCCCAGAGTCGGCAGAAGAGCTATGCTGACCGTAGGCGGCAGCCCCTCGAGTTCGCCGTGGGCGATCATGTGTTCTTGAGAGTTTCTCCGATGAAGGGGGTGATGCGTTTTGGACGGCGTGGGAAGCTGAGTCCCCGCTACATTGGTCCTTTCGCGATTGTGGAACGCATCGGTGAGGTTGCTTACCGGTTGCAGTTACCCTCTGAGTTGGCGTCGGTGCATGACGTGTTCCACGTCTCTATGTTGCGGAGGTATATGCCCGATGACTCTCATGTGCTCGAGTTTTCCGTTTGGCCTGAGGTGACTCCAGATCTTTCTCTCCCAGAGTTTCCGATCCGCGTGGAGGATAGGCGAGAGCAGCGCCTGCGGAACAAGGTTATTCCCTTGGTGAAGGTCGTGTGGCAACGACACTCTGGTGGTGAGGCTTCGTGGGAACGTGAGGACGAGATGCGTCAGCAGTTCCCGTACCTGTTTGAGTGAGTCTTCCTCTTCTTTCCCCTTGGGTTGTTCTCAATTTCGAGGACGAAATTCCTTAAGGGGGGAGGGCTGTAATATCCCGGACCTTTCGGATCCTTCTTCGTGGGTCCCGGATCTGGTTTTCGGAGTGTCCGGCTCCGTTGTGTCCGAAATTTCGTTTCGGACATCTTTCGTGTTCGGGTCGGCGCGATCCGGTGTTGTTTCGGAGGCCCGGAGGCGTTCCGCGGCTTTTCCGCGTGTGTTTTCCGATTCCCGGTGTGTGTTTCGGCTTTTCTCTTCGGACGCTCGTTGCGGGTGAACCGGGCTGTTCACACGGACACGAGTGGTACCGTTGCGATCGGTGCGTTCCGAGGATCGCGGGGGTGTGATTTCCTATTTTTTGGAATTTTACGGATTTTCCGGGTTTTTCTATAAAACCCTTTTTCTTTTCTCTCCCCCCCCACCATCTTCTTCTTCCTCCTTCCTCCTCCACCGTGTCTCCCTCCCTCTCCCTCTCTTCCTCCCGGTTGGCCACGGCGAGCTCCCCTTCGGCTGCAGACGGCGGCGGGGCGACGGCGCGGCGACGTGGGCGGCGGCGAGGCGGTCGTGGGGGCGTGCGGCAAGCGTGGGAAGCTTAAGGAAGAACGAGGGTTTTCAAGCGTTCTTCGCGATTCGTGGACGATCCGGCGGAGCATTCGCTCCATTGAGGTAGGGTGACGTTCCCTAGCTCTTCGCCGTTCTTTTCCGTGGTTTGTAGGCCGCGGGGAGGCCGAGAGAGGCATGTTTGGGCGTTTTTGGGGTTTTTCCATGTTTTGGGGTGAGCCGCCCGATCTATGGTTTTAGCCCATGATTCTATGTTTTGGTGGCTTAGATGCATGCTAGGGGTCCCCAGGGGTCTTCCCCCTTGTTTTCCCCCTCTCCGGTGGAGGTACGGGGGCGTGGTTGGTGTTTTTGGGGTTCTCCCGCCGTAGCGTGCTCTGGGGCAAGCGACGGTCACTCCAGTGACCGTCACATGCTTGTAACGCCCCTAGAGGGGTGCGTTACTTCCCTGGGTGTTGGCCTTTGGGGTCGAGGGCTGTAACGGTCCTGCGACTGGCCGCCGTTTGCTAGTGACGGCCCTGGGCTGGGCCGTCACATGCTTTCGACCGTTGGGTTTTGACCGTTGGGGGTCAGGCCATGTAACGCACCGAGATAGGCGCGTTACATGCGTGTAACGCACTGGGGCAGGAGCGTTACTTCCTGTTGTCCCCCATGTGGATGGGCCAAGCGACGCGCTGGGGCAGGCGCGTCACTTCCCTTTCCATCCCGAGCGTGAGGGCCATGCGACGCGCTGGTCTAGGCGCGTCACATGCGAGTAACGCACTGAGCCCGACGCGTTGCTTGCAAGCGACGCGCCAGGGTAAGCGCGTTACTTTCCCTGTGGTTTTCGTGGGTGTGGGGTGCCATGTGACGCCCTGGCCTAGGTGCGCCGCTTCCAAGCGACGCACTAGGGTAGGCGCGCCGCTTCCCCCTACCCCCTGGCCGTGTGACGGTCCGCCTTAGACCGCTATTTCCAAGTGACGGCCCTAGAGTGGACCGCCATTTGGCAGTGACGGTCTGAGGGTAGACCGCCACTTCCTGTGTTGCCCCATGAGGGTGGCAACCTCGCTTTTCTCCGACCGTGGTCTCCGTGTGACGGGACTGGTGCGTGGGGTGATTCCCACACGTTGTCGGGCTTGGGTGTTGTTTTCCGTGACTCGAGAGTCTACTCCTTTAGCGACCCTCCACTAGTCGTAGCCCACCAGTGCGCGGTGCTGGTCTCACCTGGGAGTGGTGTACGGGCACCCACCTTTCGAGACGGTTTGTGGACCGGTTACCGTAGGCCCCTCGTCGGTAGCCAGAGTCCGGCTACGGGGGAAAACCGGTCAGAGGACCAGACCTAGTGACGCAAGGTCTGTGTGTGCACACGTGGTTGGGGGCGGTTGGACCCACGTCGACGGGCGTGACCCCAACTAGTTACTTGTTTGTGGTTACTTGTACGGTGTTTGCGCCTCGGGTAGGACCTACCATGTCAGGCGGTGCACCTGCGGTGCGGTGTAAGACGCCAGGGGACGCTACCGGCTGTGCTTCTAGTGGGTGGTACTCCTGTCGAGTACGGAGTGTCAGACTGTCAGTCGTGTGTTTCCGACCTTCGGGTTTTTGACGGTTCAACCGTTGAGTTTCAGTTTCCTCGTACCGTGGCACGTGTCTCGGTTTACGTGCCGTTAGGGTCTAGTTCTGTAGAGTACAGGGCTTTCCTTTCCGAGATACTTTTCTACCGCTAGAGTAGTGGTTTCTCGTTTTTCGAGGTAGGGTTCGAGTGATCCCTACTGAGTCTTGTTCCGAGACTCATTCCCTGCGTGTTTTCACCGTGTTTCAGGTGAGGCGCCACCTTCGGGGAGCGCGTCAGGAGCGCAGCGTGGTGCGGGTGCCCAGCGGTAGTGCCGGAGGTCAGAGCCGGGGGATGCCCCGTGTAGCTGTACTTTCCTTTCTTGTCACTGTACTAGTCGTGGACTATTGTTATTGTGTTATTTTCTGTTGTGGACCATGTAAAATGTTATTCTTTTATAACTGTTTAATTTCTGCAATTATTTGTGATACTTGTGTAGTCTCCACACCATCCTTTTTAACCCTTCCGAGTCTTCGGGCTCGTGGGTGGCGGTGCGAGTCTCGGGTTATCGGGCCTTCCCGGTAATCGGATTCTCGGGTCGTTACAGGATGTGCGGCCAAGGATCATGCGCACAACCCAACCGACCTACTCCTGTGTCGGTCAAAACGGTTTTGACCAAACCGCACAACCCAACCAACACTAAACTGTTGACCAAGGGTCAACTGGGATATGCGTTCAGCTCTTGGCCGCACAAGCCCACGGAAGGACAGACGGCTGGGGACCAGCCGCCCATGGGGGAGACATGCGGTTCTCACATGGCCGCACATCACATGTGCGGTCTATCGTGCGACCGCACAACCCCAAAACCAAGAGAAGATGAACGGGCCAAAGGCAACCGCCCACGCGATGGACGGGCCCGGTTCGACCGCCCAACCATCACGGCGGGTAAACCCAGGGGGTCGTCTGATTGCTGCCTTTCCACGCCCCGTTCGTGCCGAAACGAAGGGGATACAACCACAACCACCCTGGCATTCACATGGACTTCGGTCGGAGTCAAAACGATGCACGAATCGCGAGAAACGAGTGATTCTACCGAAGTTACCCAAAAAGGGTTACTGAGCTTCTCGGAGCTCTACCGGTCCAACGGGACCACCAATCGAGACGAAATCAGGATGAAAAGAACGCTCTCGCCCCAAGGAATCCATTTACAGTAACCGATCTGGAAACCGTCGCCGTTTCCCGACCGACCCTACGAAACCCACAAAACCACAGTTTCGCTAGAACGGACCCAAACACAGCCGTTTCTACGCCGAACGACGTGCAATGGCAGGGAAAATGAGCAGAACGCAGCAGTGTTCCATCACCCTACCTCCACCGAAGAAACCGCGCGTTGAAGCGACTAATCCACGCTGAAAATCGCCCGGAACGTGAATGACGCCATCTCGGAATCCACCGAGGGATCGCGCCCGCAACCGCCTCGATCCTCGCCCATCCTTGCCCGCATCCTCGCCCGCGCCGCCTCCACCTTGCCCCCGCCTCGCTCCGTCGGCCGCCGGAGAAGAGAGGGGAGAAAGAGAGCGTGAGAGAAGAGAGAGGGGAGTGAGTGAGAAATGAGAGGGAAGAGAGAGAAAGGGTGTTTATATAGAAAAATTCAGAAATTCTGGAAAATACCAAAAAATAGAAAATCACGTTTCCGCGATCCTCGGAACGCACCGATCGCAACGGTACCACTCACGCCCTGGTGAACGGCCCGGTTCACCCGCAACGAGGTTCCGAAGGAATTACCGAAACACACACCGGAATCGGAAAACACACGCGGAAAAGCCGCGGAACGCTTCCGGGCCTCCGAAATAACTCCGGATCCCGCCGATCCGAACACGAAAGATGTCCGAAACGAAATTTCGAACGCAACGGAGTAGGACACTCCGAGAAACCAGATCCGAGACCCGAGAAGAAGGATCTGAAAAATCTGGGGCATTACAGTCACTGTCCAAACACAGTAAGTAAGGTGCCATTAAAAGTGAATGAATTAAACAAAATTGTTTCATGGAGTTCAAGACGACATTGTATCAGAAGAATCACAATCAGAACCATTATTCATTAGCCAAGCTTTCAATTTTCAGATTCTTCTGTTATAAGCTCTCTTATGATGCAACCCTTATTTTCTGCTTGGTGTAAGTATAATAAATTTAGAGTTTATCAATTAAACTCTTTGAAGCATTTTACACTTAGACTTAATAGAAATAAACCAAGGCTACATATTTATCCTTGTATAACCTCCCTTTACCCTACTCATTCAAAATCAAGGACTCCCTTAAGAGTAACTAAAAACTAGTATTGAGATTAAACATATTTAACATTTCTGTTTTTGACCTCAGGGTTACAGCACTTTTTTGGCCTTTTGGTCATATTTTCAGAATTTTCTTTTGGCTTATTATTTTTTAAGAGCATTCAAGTATAGTCCACACCTTTTGACATAAGTGTGCATGTTGATTAGTCGCCAACACCGTTAGTTACTCAGTGAGACTAACTATTACGCTTCATTTCGAGCAGAGATAACAAAGGCACTTCATGACTAAGTCAACTTCATTTCTTTGATGAAGGGCTTTGTTTCTCAGTGAACCCTTAGTTGTTGCTCTGCCTTGAGCATTGATTCACTATTTTTATCATGTACTGCCCTTTAGAATTTTTTAGATTATTTTATGTTTAAGAACAATACATAATCCAAGTTTCTCAACTAAGGTTGTCATAAATCTTAAACTTTCATATTCTAGGAGATTTCATAGGACTCAACATGTGGGAACTGGTTGAGGCCTATTAAGTTCTGAATACAAACTTTTTTCGGGGAATTCATCTTTAAACTCTTGAATTCATTAGACTTAAACCAACAGATTTATTCATGGGTAATCATATAGCCTTATAAGAGAAGATTCCTAAATATGATCTTCTCAGATTAATGAATTTGATGAACAGATTGAAACAATTCTAACTCAATGTAATTCAGGCACTTTCAGTAAGCAGGACAATTTTCAAATAGAATGGAAG
Organism: Amorphophallus konjac; assembly: GCA_022559845.1. Lineage (NCBI taxonomy): Eukaryota > Viridiplantae > Streptophyta > Magnoliopsida > Alismatales > Araceae > Amorphophallus > Amorphophallus konjac. Next base: position 106,335,228 of record CM040121.1, read on the forward strand.
TAACATGGGAGTGAGGCTCCCCCTCAGAAATTACAAAAGTTTGAATTCAGATTTTCAGAATTTTCAAAAGAAATTTTAGAATTGAAACTTAAGAAGGAGCATAATTTTGATAATCATGTGTTTTTCTGAGCAGTCTCTTTTTTCAGAGAGTTTGAAGTCAGAGGGTTGGAAATGAAGGGAGCAGAATTTCAAAATCATAATCTTCTCAGGAGATTCCATCAGCCAGTTTAGATGTGTTAAGGTAGACTTATCTGAAATGAAGAATGTAATTTCAGAAACAAGATCTTTATCAATTTTAGAGCTATGGAGTATTTCAGCATACGCAAGGAATTTGAAATCAGAAGTATCTGTAATGTATAGTCCAATTTCGGATCCATATAAACATGGAGTGAAAGATGATAAGAGTAGATTAGAGAGACAATGTTGTTCTGAAATTCCAGGGTAGACATATGAAGTTGACTTGTGAAAGTATGTAAGTTGACTTAATTTAAAATGGAAAGAGAATTTATATAACACTGTAGGGAAGTCAACTTGAGCAAGTTTGTAAGTCGACTTAATTCAAAAAAAGAAAGCAGTGTCTACAGAACACTGCAGGGAAGTCGACTTGTGCAGTCTTTAAGTCGACTTGAATGTTTTCAGAAACATTTTTCAATTCAGATTGACCCTTATTGAATGCATGAACTTTTTGAGTTTTCTATCATTAATGATATGCATTCAAATAATGCCAAGTTGGTACTGGCTCCTCCTGACTAAATACAGATTATGCATGAGAGAAATGCATATTAATGCATGAAACACTTACTCCCCCTATCTAAATGCGCGAACATGTATTGAATTTTCATGCAGCAAATTTTGAAGTAAATGCAATTGTTCAGCATGGGCGACTGATTTCAGATTAATGCATATGACATTTCATGACATCCCCGGATAATATGCAGTATACAGAACATATTTCAACTGTAAAACTAGCAATCAAACTTTCCTTCAATTATTTTAATTTGAGAACTCAATGTCAGTTGTGAACACAAACTCATGGTACTTGGCGGAGTTAGAAAAATCACGCATAGTGAGGGATTTCAGACAGACATGATCTGTCCTTCCACCCACACCATTTTATATACCTATGAGTTAGTTTTACAACTAACCTAAAGACATGAAAGGTAAACAAGCCCAGTTAAGACACATAATAATTGACCTATAGTTACCATGATGGAAACATTTAAGACTGATAGATCTAATATTGAAAGAACAGAGTTTGGGATTTTACCAACTAGGGTGCCTTGCCTCTTTATTGAACCCCCTTTTATTTCCTTGCTCCAAGGCACACTTGCAAAATTGAATTCTCATTTTCTATTCATAGGTACCCAACATAGGTATCCAAGATCTCTTGGGTCCTGATGAGTTAGTTGCACCTCTAACTGGTGCTGTCCATAAGTTCAGAGCATGCGGATCATCATATTCCATTAGACGACAGTCGTTCATGCCATGCCCTAACTTCCCACAGTAATGCCAATGACTAAAAGCATTCATATTCTTCTTCCGAGGATATGCATGAAGCTTCTGTGGGTAGGCAGGAATTCTACCATTTCTATTATGGAAATTATGTTTCCATTTCATGTGCCAACAATCCTTGATTGTATGGCCGATCTTTCTACATCCATGACAGTAAGACTTCGTGTTTGAAAACAATTTGGTTCTTTTTGGAACCGTGGCTTTTCCATAAGCCTTCCATTCATCATTTGTCAGAACAAAACAATCATGTATTGCATGACCAGACTTTCCACAATAAAAGCACATAATTGTCCTCTTTTGGACAGCATGACTTTTAACATAGCCCCTTTTAGCATACACATGAGAATTTTGAAATGACCTTTTTCTATTTGAAAGCATCTTTACATTTTTGAATTCATTTGTTTTCCTATATGTTTTAATTCATCCTGTTTCATGACATGAGAGTCATGCATCATGTGACCGACTCTACCACAATAATGACATGAGATTTTCTGTTTGGGTGCATATGTGTGTGAATTAGAATTGTGTGCAACATGCATAGTGGCAGCCGGAATGTTTTTGGACATTTTCTCCAAGTTATTACTCTATTTTAGTTTTTCAAATTTTCAGTTTGTTTTGCAGTTTTCTGATTTGCAGCTTGTTTAGTAAACTGAAAAATTGGTGAGTTTGAGCTACTATTTGGCTCAGAACTACACACAAAAGATGTGTAGAGTTTATTCTCAAAACTCTTCTTATTTACTGGGTTGAAACTCGGTCCCTCTCTTTGGAAGTTTACTTTACTTCCAAGAAGCTTATCTAAATTATCCTTTCCCCCAACAAATTTAGACAAAGAGTCATTAAGATCATTAATCTCATATTGGAGGGTTGAAATACTGAGTTCATAACTGCCCATTTCTTTCTCATAGCAAACCACTTTCTCATTCAACATTTCAATGACTGTTTTAAAGCTTTCTATCTCTTTTTCCATATTTTCTAATTTTTCAGATTTTTCTCCATCCAGAACATATTTTTCTTTCTCTAGAACACGCAGTCACTCAGATATGATGGAGTTTAGCTCTTTTAGTTTTTCGTTTTGCTCTTTCAAGTTTTTAATTTCTTCATCATGTTTTTCATCTTGAATGAGTTCATTATTTAAGATTTCCCCATTGGGTATTGAGCTCAATTTTTCTTTCAATTCCTCTTCTATTTGTTCAAGTTCCAATGTTTTGACCAGCATTTTTTTTTTAATCAAACACCGACCAATCAAAGAACGCACAGGTCGAGTGCACCCTTCCTCAGAGAGGAAGAATGTTCTCACTCCTCCTGGCCGTTCCCAGTGGTCCTAAATTTTATTGATATGAGATTAACAATGTTTACAACCCAAGGGGCAAATGCCTAAAATGAAACAAAGGGCAAGTAAAGAGAGCCCGAGCTAGGCAAAAAGGGTTAAAACCCAACTAAAGAAAAACTACTAGCAATCTAGTAATGACGAAAAGAAGGCAAGCCAGCCTTATCCACTCTTAAAGCACCCTTGGTATGCTGTGGTAACTCCTTTGCTTTGGTATAGAGTTGGTTAGTTGTAATACCACAAGCATAAGAAGCCAGTGAATCAGTTACTTGGTTTCCCTTTCTGAAAATATGATAGAACTCACTGCCACTTTCTTGAAGGAGAGTTAATGTTTCTTTCCACCATGGGTAGACAGCCCAAATAGGAGGAGTACCACTCCTACACGCATCCACAATCAAGGAACAATCTGAAAATATAGCCAAGAGTTTAATGCCACTTTGCTTTGCAATATTTAGCCCATCATGTAGTGCCCTGCATTCAGCCATAATGCTATTTCCAATACCATAAGAGAAGGCAAAGCCTATTATCAGGTCCCCAGAATTATTTCTGATACATCCGCCTCCACCACATATGCCGGGGTTACCTTTTGATGCCCCATCAACATGAAGGGTATATCCCTGTTTTGCAAGTTTACAGGTGACCATAATGGGATGTTTAATCTGCACCCGAAACAGCAAACCATAGGAGGCCAAGCACTTGATTTTAGCAGGAGAAAGGGGCCTGTGGAAGACAATTTTTTCTAACACCATCTGGACAGAAGAAATGATTTTCCTTTTAATAGCAGTGATATTAATTGAAACCCCTTCAAACTTGGAGGCACATCTCTGCTTCCATATTTCCCAAAGCATGAGAAATGTAGCGTACATTCCAGCTAAACTAAAAGCTGAAGGCATACTAGTTGCAGATAATAATTCCCAGCACCTACTAGTGATTTGGTCTCCCAGCCATATTTTATTACTGATTAGGGGTAACAACCAACCCCATAATTCTAAAGCCAATTCACCATGAATGAAGACATGATTGAGATCTTCATGTTTAGGAAGGGAGCAGAAATTGCATTTTGAAGCCATTTGGATGCCACAATCAATGACCCTGCTATCAACTGGAATTGCCCGGTGGATGAGTTTCCAAATGAATAAAACTGCTCTTGGATTGAAAGCAGGATGCCATAATTTTGCCCATGCTGACCTCTTCACTCCTTTTGTGTGAATTAGATTGTAGGCTGATTTAATAGTGAAACTACCTGTAGCAGAATTCATCCAAAAATAGGTATCAGTCTCATTGTTAAGCTGGACAGTAGGGATATATTGACCATTGCCAATTAGCCCCCAAGCCATATGTTGAGTATTTCTGATAACATCTCTAACAGAGAAAAAAGGGATTACATTCCCATTATTTCTGTTTGCAGCCTGATCTGCATTTAAAATAGGACCATTACCAGTCCAATTATCTCTTAAGAAATCAGTTGTATCTCCAGACCCAACAAACCACCTGCTATTTTCAAGAATAATATCTCTGGCTAGTCTGAAAATTGATTGAGGCATGCCAGGAGGAAAAGGTTTTTTACTGCTGGAGATATGAGCTTTAATGAATCTCTGTCTGGCATATTGGGACCACAGTGATGAACCATGAAGAATACTCCATAATATCTTAACAGCAAAGGCAATCTGGATACTTAGGAAGTCTCTAATGCCAAGGCCACCCTCTGTGTGAGGTTTCTGGATGTGAGACCAGGCAATCCAATGCCTGCGCTTGATGCCATGATCCCCTTGCCAGAAGAAGGCTGCACATTGACTTTCCATGAAGCTGATTATCTTTCTCGGAATAAAGCAAGCAGAAGCTAAATAGACTGGCATACTTTTAAGAACAGAGTTTATAAGAACAGCTCTGCCAGCTTGAGAAAGTAATTTGGATTGTCAGCCTTCTAATTTGTTCTGAATCCTTTCTATAAGGAATTTGAAATCTGAACATAGGTATCTGCCCTTTTTAATTGGAATTCCAAGATATTTGATTCCATCAGTATGGTACTTGTAACCAGTAAGTGTCCTAACAGCCTGTATTAATGATAGTGGGGCCTTAGCTGATAGGATAAAACAACTTTTTGCAGCGTTTACCTTTTGTCCCAAGCCACCTTCATAACTATTGATAAACTGCTGGAAAGCCCCTATATTTCTTCTACTAGCATTTAGGAAAACCAGGGTGTCATCTACATATAGCAAGTGGGAAATCTGCATTGACCTTCTCGGTCCAGCATATCCTTTAATTCTCCCAGATTGAAATAATGCTGATAAACCTCTGCTTAAGACCTCCGAAGCAATAATAAAGAGATAAGGTGCTATGGGATCTCCTTGTCTAATGCCTCTACTGGATTTAAAAAAGCCAGAAATCATTCCATTGAAGTTAATAGAGAACCAGCAATTATATAGAAGCATACCAATTAAGAAAGTGAATCTATTGCAGAAGCCAAACTTTTTCAACACTGCTAAGACAAAATCCCACTCCATTCTATCATATGCTTTAGCCATGTCCAGTTTAAATATCATATTATGGCCTCTAACTTTCCTGTTAATGTCCATCATCAATTGTCTAGCAAGGGAGATATTATCCAAGATAAACCGCCCTTTCACAAAAGCACCCTGCTCCTTAGAAATTATACTAGGCAGAAGAGGAGCCAATCTATCTGAAATGATCCTGGAGATAACTTTGTAAGAGAAATTACAAAGACTGATAAGTCAAAAATCATTGAATGATTTAGGTTCATGAACCTTGGGAATAAGAGTTATTAGAGAAGAGGATATTCCCCTTGGCAATGGAAAATCTTGGAAAAATGCAATGACAGCATCACAAAAATCCTATCCAATAATATCCCAAACTGCTGTGAAGAAATCCCCAGAGAATCCATTCGGACCAGGGGAGCTGGAGCCTTTAAGAGACCAAACAGCTTGACGGATCTCTGAATGGCTCGGTGGAGCACAAAGGACTAAGTTTTGAGTTTCAGTGATAATCTGTGGGATACAGTTGAGCAATTCAGAGTCCTGAGAATGACTCTCAGACGAGAAAAGACATTTAAAATAATTCTCAGCATGTTTCCTCAGAATTTCCTGATCATAGCACCATTCGTTAGAAACCCCTACTTTGAGTCTTCTAATAATGTTTCTTCTTGTATTACAATGTGCAACCGCATGGTAAAAGGAGGTATTTCTATCTCCACATTCAATCCAGTCAACCCGGGATTTCTGGTGCCAAAAAATTTCTTCTCTGGATAAAGCTTGATTAAGCAAGGCATTGGCAGCTTTAAGCCTGTCCTTATTATCATAAGAAGGATCAGAGTCAAAGTAGCTTTGCTTAGATTCAACCTCAGCTTTGGCATAACTAACAGCAGAGTTTATGTCCCCAAAAATTTCTTTGTTCCAAGTACGAAGAGAGGCCTTAACTGTCTGTAGCTTGATAAAAAATCTTGTCAAAGGATTAGGGTCATGAATTTGAGATTGCTGCCAGCTGTCTGATACAAGATGTTTAAAAGAATCATGAGTGCACCACATCTTCTGAAAAATGAATCGGCCTAGGTTGCTCAGCTCTTTATCCATATGAAGTAACAAAGGAGCATGGTCCGAAGGACCTCTGGGAACATGCTTAACAGTCAGCTGTGGAAATGAGGATAGACAATAGCTATTCACTAACACTCTGTCAAGTCTAGCCTTTATATTAGCAGCTCCAATTCTGTTATTAGTCCAGGTCATAGCATTTCCTATAAATCCAATATCAGTCAGGCCAGCAGAGCTAAGGCAATTATTAAAATCAGCCATTGTAGCTAAGGCCGGCATACTACCCCCTACCTTCTCCGAGGGGCGAAGAACACAGTTGAAATCTCCACCTATCAGCCAAGGTATAGTAACAGAAGAAGCAAAGGAGGCAATATCACTGAACAGAGATTGTCTTTGGTTAGGGTCACATGAAGCATATACAATGGAGTAATATGTACAGAAAGAATTACCATTCTTCAATCCAAGAGTTAAATGTTGGGGGGAGGAAGCTATTACTTCCAAATTGAATCTTTCATGTCAGAAAACCCAGATTTTTGGGTCTTGGGGGCTACTACAAGCAAAACCCCCGAGCTTAATGTATCTCCCCAGAGGTGAGGCTTTATTTAAATTCACCATAGGTTCCAGGATGGCCACAAGTTCGACCTTATTGGACTGTACAACTTCTTTTAAGCATCTCCTGGTACTACCATTCCCTACTCCACGAGCATTCCAAATTAAAAAGGATATTATCATTGAGGTTCCCAGGGAAAATCTTCCATGGATCTAGCTTTAGATCTAGTAATAATCCCCTTATCCTGCTGCTTACCAGTAATTTCAACACATGATTGATCATGTGACTGCATGAAAACATTATCCTGCCAAGCTTTTTCTGCTACCTGCTTGTTGACCATTAGTAATTCATTCGTCTGTAATTTATTTGAATCTTCTAATCCAGATTTCAGTTCCACTACAACAGTAGTACCCTTTTCTATCACCTTTATTTCCTCAGAGCAAATAGTAGGCTCACAGTTACCACAGCCATTGACATTACCAGTCTCTTTACAGGTAGGCAGTAATTGGTGCTCTAAATGAGGCTCACAAGTGTTACCTGAATTAGTGTCCAAATCTAAGAGTTTCCCTTCCTTGAACATCAAATTGTGATCATTGATGGTCGGTAAATTAGAATCCTATGGAACTTCCTCCGGAATATCTGTCTGTTCCAACAGCTCAAATTTGTTATCAGTTGCAACATACTGTCGAACAGTTAACAGACCATCCTGCCTAGGCCGAAAGGTCTGTTTTGGATTTTTAGCAGCAGGTTCTTGAGCCAATTGAATCCGGGCCAGCCTGCCCTGTTTCTTTTTACATTCTTCCTCTGAGTGACCCAGCTTTTGGTAGAAGGAGCAGAGCGCCGGAACACGGTTATAACTCACTTTTTGCCAATAACCAATCCCATCCAGATCTATCCAAATCCGTTCATTACGCGGGGCAGAAACATCCATTTCTACACACACCAAAGCCTCCGAGGTGTCTGATAGAGCCAAAGATTTTTCATGTAAACGCAGGACTGCACCAAAATTTCCAGCTATCGATCGGAGACAGTCTTCGTGGTACAAATTAGCTGGTAAGGCTGGGAAACCAATCCAAACAGGAACAGTCGGAGGATCAGCATCAAAGTTAAAATCAGATGTCCATCGGAAAAATCTGAACAAAAAACCTCTGATATACAGGTTCTTCTGAATTAAAAGCTTCATAAAATCCGCTTCTCAATCAAGCCGCAGCAGGAGATGTCTTGGATTGAGCTTGCTAATAATAACTTCCGAAGAGATCTTTAGCCGCTGCACCAAGAAACTCTTAATATCCGAAAAAGCTGGGCGGCCATAAGCACATTTGGCAACAATAGAGAAGGATAAAAACTGGATCGAAGCTTGAATGTCCTTCTTAGAGAAATACACCGCCGGCTCTCCTCGGTCAGTAAATGCAGGCTCCTTGATTGGGATTTCTATCTTCGGTCGTTGCCTGGAATCCATCAACACCTGCGCGAAAGAACGGCGAGGAGTAGCAGCAGAAGAAGATTGAGCTTCTTCTGGAGTCTTCAACATGGAGGAAACCCCCACCACTCCGGCCATGGCCGGCGGGGAGGGAGGGGAGACAAATCGGGGAGGCGGGAATACCAGAGTTTCTCACACTAGAAATTTAGAGAGGGAGAAATTTACAAACTAATGTTTTGACCAGCATGTTTTCATTTTCTTCTCTCAAAGAGGCAATTAATTTCTCCTGCCATTCAAGATCAGAATGTAGAGTTTCATTCAGTTCTTTCAAAGATGAACACTCATTACATGAAGAATTATTGCAGCAAGTATCTTATGCTTCCTTTTTAAGTTTTTTGTTTTCAATCTTCACTTTCTTGTATTTCTCAAATAATTCATAATACATTTCCATCAAAACATCATAAGGAATTTCATTAGTTTCAGATTCAGAGTTTACCTCTTCACTTCCTTTGCTCAATTGATCACTTGCATTGGCCATCATGCATCTTGGGTTCTCCTTTTGATGGGTGGCAATCAGACTATCCCAGATTTCTTTGACAAACCTGCAAGAAGAAATGGAAGGAAATACATTAACATCAACTGCATCCTTCATTATATTCAGAGCCCTGATGTTATCACGGTTTTTCAATCTTTGATCCTCAATCCATTTCTATTTCTCTTTGGGCAATTTATGTGACCCATGAGAAATTAGAGTCCATAGGTTTGGATCAACAATGCTAACAAACTTACACATTCTACCTAACCAAGTACGGAGGTTAGAACCATCAAACACTGGTAGAGAGTCCATCAATAAGATTCGGGGGGAAAGCGCACAGGGATCTTATCTCTGCAGATCGTAAGATCTGATAATGTCAGAAACCTGCTCTGATACCAAATGGTAGGTGCGCAGCTAGGATCTAGAGGGGGGATAAATAGATCCCTTTACAAAAATATGCATGAATTAAAGATACCCAGTTCAAACTGAATTGAAATCAATATTTCAGAATTCTTTTCACAGAACTGAACTGAAGGTACATGCAGATATTTGAACGTGGGGAAATGCTCACAGCAGTGCTCTAATCTGAACAACAACCAATATGCAGATAGCTAATCAACATGCTCAGAACTCAAAATAGAAGTATGCTTATAGTAACACCAATTCTAAAGGTAAACTGGAAACTAAGCTGGAGAACTGAGCAAAGACTCAAAATACCAATTGAAGGTGAAATGTAGCTCACTGCAACACTGAACCTTAAAGGAGCTAAGATGAAGAGTTCAGAAACTATACAGCTTACAGCACTGGACCGAACTGATCAATGACTGCTCAGGTAGCAACAAGTGTGTTGCTAACAGTTCTGTTAGACGGAAATCAACAAGCAATAAATGGTTCAGACAGAACCAATATCAAATACTTGGTGTGAGACAATGCTGAATAGAAACTAATCCAATTCTCAATCGAAATAACGCTCAACAATAAATTCAACATGTGAAAGGGGGTAGAGGATAAGGAATTCAATCTCACACAGCAAACACACTGCACCACGATTTTTAGGTGGTTCAGTCTGCACTCAGCAGACCTACATCCACCCCTTACTCAACCGAGTAAGGATTCCCTTGTTCCAAGCAAGAACGCAGACTCAGTCTGCAACATACGTTGATTACACAGCTTAACCCGAGAGAGACAAATCCCTCAACCCCTGATTTCGCACCAAGCAAAATCAGTACAACTGTCACAGGCAATGACCGGAGGAACCAATCCTCCCTTCCTCTGATACCTCAGAGGGAACCCCAGAGAACCAATTTTCTTTTCTTCTGAAAGACTCAGAAGGAAACCCCGGAGAACCAATTCTCCCTTCCTCTGATACCTCAGAGGGAAACCCGATCCCAGAACAGGGTATCGGAAGTACACTATTGAAATGAAAATGGAAAGTAGAAAATGAAGAAAGAAAGACGAAAACAATATAGCTCCAAGGGAGCAGGATGACTTGGATCTGATCCAGAAGCCAAGAACACTCGATCATATCTTCAATAAACTCCGGTTGCACTCAATCTCACGAGCTGGACTACAACTTCTGAGCTGGGCTCTCAATCTCTCACTTTCTCTTCTTCTTCTCACAAGCTCTCTCTCACAGGTTTTCTTCGATCTGCTTACTCTTCACTCTGAAAGAACACTCTTCTACAGCCCACACAACTCTCACTTGAAGCCCTTCGCAGCTCCTTCTTCGAAGGAAGAAGACCCAGATATATAGAGCTAAAATAGGAATTTTCTGATTAATCTTATCCAAAGAGAAATCATGCCATTGGTCCATTTGTCCCAACAGAATATTCTTCTTCAGGAGCCTTCTTGGGAGGTGCCAGGTGACCTTGGATCACGTGCCAATGATTGGCCTTCGAACATGAGTATGAAACTCGCGTGAAACTCTCATGGCAGACACAAGACTTCTGTTAGTCACCCTTACCAGCTATTTGTCAACCTTGTTAGCTATTTGTCACCCTTATCGGCTATTTGTCTGCCCTACGTATCTATTTGTCACTCTTATCTGCATTCTCTTCTTTCGTCCGTTTCCTTCATTTGTCAGCCATGTAAAGCTATTTGTCACCCTTGTGAGCTATTTTTCACTCTTGTTCGACATTTGTCTCCCTTGTGAACCATTTGTCACCCTTATTGGTCATTTGTCTCCCTTGTTGATTATTTGTCTGCCTTGTAAGCTATTTGTCACCCTTGATCTGGAACAGTGGCCGGTCTCTTTTACTTCTGACCAACAGCAGCTTCAGGATCTTCATCTTTGAACACAATAGACCTTCAGTCCCTTCTCTTTAGAAGATCTACGGAGGATTTAGTGCACTTCACAGCGTCAACTCCACTTGGACACGGTGTCGACTCCACTTCTTGTTGCATTGACTCCTTCTAACACAGCATCGACTCCAACTTATGTTGTTAAGAAGGCAGCTCTTTCTTTCTTCCGTGGAAGTCGACTTGACTTGCTTTCAAGTCAACTTATGGCTGCTCTGATCAGAAGACCTACACAGTTGATTGCTTTACGACAGTATGTCCAGGTCGACTTCTTCACCGGACAATTCGACTTGGTCTTCTTCATAAAACTTCATCAACCTGTCTTCTGAACTTCTGAACAAAATCATCTCTGAGCTTGACATGCAGAGACTGAACTTTAACATTAAGACTCGTAAATGATTCATAGTTTGACATCATCAAAACCACATAGACATAACACGTAGTACATAATCGATACATTACTCAATTTTTTAAATATTATATATTTTATTTTATATCAAATATATCTTCGTAGATATGTGGGTTGAGAGTATTTCTTTAAAACCTAAGATTTCATATTCAAAATTTACAGGGGTGCATTTTTCTTATTTTCTATTATTTTTAAAAATTAAAGTAAAAAAATTATAATATTTCTAAAATTCAAACCTCAAATCTTATATTTGAATCACACATTCTCTAACTAACTGAATTATATATAAATTTTTTTATATTTTATTATAATAAATATTTAAAAATAATATTTTAATATATAAGAATATAATACAGTATAATATCATATTCGTACTGATAAAATAGATCGACCCGGCCGGTTAAACTATGCATTCAAACCCCGATCTAAACCCTCACACGAGCAGTCAACCAGAGGCCACGGTAGCCGCTGCTCAAGGGGCCTCAACTCCCCCGTTATCAACACGTGCTTCTTTCACCTCACCCAAAACAACCAACTCCCTGGGCCCCAAGGCCCAATGCTTCGTCACACATGTTATAAGTCAAAACCGGCGGCTGGGGGTGGGGTGTGATGGGGTCCGCGGGGGGGGGGTTGGAGGGGGGGCGCCAGTGAGATTCGCGAACGAGCAAATCCCGAAACTTCCCACCGCAAAAGCGACAAATATCCGAACCCGATCCCATCACTCTCTTCCCCCAGAAGCGGGTAGACCAAAATTACCATACCACGTGGCACAGGCAGGTCCCACCGTGACGCCCCACCCGGCCCCAACACCGCCATGTACTCAAAACCGACAAAAACCGAAAAAGGCGGAGCCGCTCCTCCGAAGCTCGGAGTATTTTAATCCCTCTATTTTTTATTTTTAAGAACATAAGGAATAGATTTTTCAAAAATTTAAGAACAAAATCTTCAGAGAAAGTAGAGGTGCGTGTGAAGTAAAAGGCTCAAACAAGCTGTTCATAAATAGCCCCGATAAAAAAACTCAACTAGTTTTTACTAGGCAAATTGGTAAAATTTTGGATAAAATTTTAGACTCGGATTATCAAACGAGCCAAAATTAAACACGAGAATATTCAACTTGTTTATGTTCACAAAAAGTTCAATTGAGATTTGATTATATTTCTTATGCAGCATGACCATGACCATGATCATATTATAATTTGCACGTATTTGACCGTAATCTATTTAATAATATAATTCGTGTATAAATGTAAGAGATAACCTTTTCATTTCATTCATTTTCTAGTTTAAACAAGTTGATAATATTACACGACAAAAGATATTTCGTAATCAAGAGGAGCCTGAATTAGTTTCAAGTATTAACAGGGTGTTTGGTTATAATTTTTCACCTATTTTCTCTCAAAATAAAAATTAGAGATAGCTACTTAACCATATTTGGTAAGTCTCTCCAATTTTTTAGGATGAAATTTCATCCCGTTATAACTTTCCCCAAAATAAAAATAAGTCTTTTCATATTTTTTCAAGAGAGCCCCGACCTCTCTCTCTCCCACTCCCTCTCTCCCTCCCGGCACTCCCTCTCTCTCTCTCTCTCCCAACCTTTCCTTCCTCCCTTCTCTCCCCTCCGACGCTCCCTCTCTCTCTCTCTCTCTCCGGCCTCTCCTTCCTCCCTCCAGCTCTCTCTCTCTCTCTCTTCTCCCTCCATCTTCCTCTCTTCTCTTGGAAACGACCATTGCAGAACCCACCATCGCAGTCAGCCCATCCGACCATGCCCACGCCACCGCAGTCTGTCGAGCACACGTCGCCACGGTCCGCTGGGCACACGCCGCCATCCCTCAACGCCGGTGTAACGCCGCCGGTCCAACTCCTTCGCGACCCTCCCGCCAGTGCAGCTCTTGGTCCCTTCCCCGGTTCCCACGGCCCCACCAGCGCCAGCATCGCGGCTGTGTTTCTCCGCCCTCCACCTCCCCTCCGGCACCGTGCAGATCAACTCCAGTGTGGCAAGCTCAGCTCAACTGTCATGGCCCTCGCTAGCCCCCGTTGTCGCCGCTGCCTGTAGGGGTCCGCCGCCGTCTGCAGGGGTTCGCCTCCACGTCGATGCCTGCCGTCGTGACCCGCCTCCCCACAGAGGTGGGAAGCCGCAGCACCCCTGCAAGTCTGGTCAAAGACGGGGGCACCTAGCATGGCTTGCGGCAGGGTGAGGCTGCCTCCAGTAGTGCTGCAAAGGTGACGGCGGGTAGCGGCATAGGGGTGGTCGGAGCTGGCCAACCGCAAGGGCTACTTGTACAGCTGAAGAACGGCGTCGACATTGGTTTTCTTGCTGACAGCGAGCCGATCATCTTCCCTGTTCGTGGGTTTAACGCACGACAGAGGGAGGAAGAGAAACAGTGGAAGAAGGAGAAAAAGAAAAACTTGCTATGGGAGGAGAAGAATAGGGAAATGAAAGAAAAATAAATGAACAGCATATGAGATTTTACGGTGGGGAAGAAGACAAACGAAGAAGAGAAGGGGGCAATAGCTAGCAACATCAATCCGCCGATTTCCAACTTGGTCATTGTCGTCAAACAAGTCTACATAAAATTTAAAAATTATGACATTTTTACCAAATAGAGAATTATATTTTTTACCAATTTCAAAATTTGAGTTAAAAATTGACATATCATACTTTTTAAGTTAGAAATAGTTTTTTACAAAAAAATTGCTCCCAAACACCCTATAATAAGTGAGTTTGAAAAATCAGAACTTGACTCTTCTACTATTCAGGTAACTCGAGCTTAATAAAATTTTGATTAGACAATAAACAAACTAAACTTAAATAGAGTACTTAGTAATGATAGTTTACACCAGAGGTCGATCAGGCGATCTGATCGTACTGATCTTTTATCGATACGGTGTACGTATTGATACCGTTATATATTAAGATGAAAGAAGATATTTGATATATGAGGAGGGTAAAATCGGTATGGCCCATATAAGGCCCAGTACGCCAGGCCCATTTCTGCTTGAGATCTACAATGCGCATAACTGGCCCCGGACAATCGCGGCCCGCAACGGACGACCCAGGGCGGACAGTCCTCGAATTTGCCAGCTCACAAAGGGCATTAGCCCAGGTGCAATGGACGCCAGGCGACCCTCCAACGATGGAACGTTACCTCCTACGATATCGACCTCAACTCCACTAAAGGCGAGCATGCCTTACAGGCACCGTAAGACTTGCCTGAGAACCGCCCGACTCTAGAGGAATGGACCCTCAACGGGAAACTCCCCACGATCACGGAGAGGCGTTACCTCACTACTTGCGCCCTTCCCTACTAAGGGATAGGCCCTCACAGCCATGACAACCCTAATAAATGGACCTTCGTCTGTGAGCAAGACACGGAGACTAGAATACAGACCTACGGACACGGCAAGAGAAACTCCAACTGTGAAGCCTTGGGATTAGATTCCACGAAGTAGAGCTCCGGTCATCTTCCGAGCACGCTTACCGCCCAGCGAGCACTCTCCGAGCGTTCACTAGATACGGCGAGCACTCCTACGGAAGATCGACCACCCCTCCATGCTTGCTCAATCGCCTTTCGTCTCTCTCGCTCTCCTCTGTTTCTCCTTAATCTTCATCCTCCAAGGCTCTAACTTAAGCATAAGAGGGTTGTCCCTGGGATAACGCCCAGGGCTCCTTCTGACGTCGTTTCCCTGGTGTTTGTAGGCTTCCACGGGTGGCCAGACGATCCTTCCCCAACAAACAAATCTTAAAAGTGTGGTACGAGGACTAGGAATCATAATCCTTCCTCTACACTTTTTGGTGCCGTCTGTGGGAAGTCGATCAAAAAGCCATGGCAACCCGTGGGAGCTATCGCAACACCAGCAACCGAGGCCGAGCATCCCACTAGGGCCCTAGTTCCCGCTGGGGATCGGAAGAAGCCTCGTCTTCCACCCGACCACGTCAGAAAGTCACCGCCGACGAACTCCCCGAGATGCGCCATTAGCACGAGGTCTTAACGGACCTTTGTCAGGGCCTCCTCAACAGGCCAACGGGGCAAGAGCGCGTCCCAACAGAGCAACCTCAGAACGGGGGGCTCCAACTGTAGCAGAATCTCGCCGAGTGCGGGAAGCTTCTCACGCCTCCACCGCGCAGGCCCGACGCCCGCGCAGCTCACCCGCACAAAGGGCACGTAGTCCGCTCCATTCCAATCTGTAAATGGCCCAGCGACTGCATCGTTATGAAGAGATCGAGGGCATGGCCCAGTACTTGGATGACGTCTTACTCGCTACCAAGACCCGCGGCCGTATCAACGAAGATGCGGACTTCCATGCTCCCTTCTCCAAGGAGATCATGGAGGCCCCTATCCCGCCAAAGTTCCAACTGCCATCCTTCACCCCTTATGATGGCACCACTGACTCGGCCGATCACATGCACAGCTTCGAGTCCAACCTGGTGTTTCACCGGGCCTCGGACATTGTAAAGTGCTTAGCCTTTGTCACTACTCTCCGGGAGAACGCCCAAACCTGATTTGAGTCCCTACCAGCTGGGACCATCACCTCCTTCCAGCAGCTGAAGAAGTTGTTTAAGGAGAACTTTATCGACTGTCGGAAGGAAGACAAGTCTGCGGTGAGCCTGCTCGGTATCAGGCAGGGCCGGAAGGAGCCCCTTTGGGACTACGTGTCCCGCTTCCGAGCAGAGGCACACCGCATTCCCCGCTTTGATGTCAGCATCGCTGCCACCGCCCTAACACAGGGAACTCGAGACTCTATCCTTCAACGGTCACTCAAAGTTGAAGCCCCAACGACTCCAATGGACCTCCTCGCCTTGGCACAGAAGCACGCCGTGTAAACAGAACATTGCGGCCCTCGGTCGCACAGCCGAGACAGGCCAGTCCCACCATAAGAGATCTGCCGACTCTCCTTGGGAGGGACGGAACAAGTGGGAGCAACGAGACCAGGAACGCCGTGACTGCTCGGAGACCAAAGAGAGGGGCCAATACCGGCACTACATGCCCTTGACGGCCCTGCCCGACCAAAACTTCATGGAGATCCATGAGGAATCCTTCCTCCAGTGGCCTCCTAAGATGAAGTCCAACCCGAGGACCAAAAGTAAAAGGAGATACTGCCACTTCTATCGCCACCATGGGCATGACACGGCCGACTGCATCCAACTTAAGGATGCTACTGAGGACCTCATCTGACGAGGACTCCTCGATAAGTCCGACGAGGAAAAGCGACAGTGCGAGCAGACCCCAAACCCATCGACAACCGACCCAACGGGAAGGAGATTATGATGATCTCTGGAGGGCCAGCTTCGGGCGGGGATAGCTTTAGAAGATGCCGGCGGTATGCATCAACAATCAACACCATGGAGCAAGGCGGCAGTAGCCACCAAGAGACTGCCGCCCGGGAGCACCTCAAAGATCCAATCGTCTTCTCAGATGAAGACCTAGAAGGTGTAACCACTCCTCACTCTGACGCTCTGGTGGTCTCGACGACCATCAATCAATGTACCGTGCGACGGATTCTCGTTGATAATGGAAGCGGCACCGACATGATTTCTTATGATTGTTTGGTACGTATGGGTGTGGATTTGTCACGGATAACGCCACTACACACACCTTTGTATGACTTTTTTGGCACAACCGTCCTCCCGGAGGGACGTATTTCGTTGCCAATCACGTTCGGGACCATACCAAGAGATGTGACGTTCCTAGCGGTCTTCACCGTAGTACGTAGAATGACCGGGTACAACGCTATCATAGGATGAGGTATTCTCGGCACCCTACGGGGCGTCCCCTCATCCTATCATCAAAAGTTGAACTTCCCCTGTAATACCCTGGATCTTTGGCGGATCTTTATTGGGTCTTGCTGGATCTTTAGCAGGTCTTTCGGATCTTTTTTGGAGAATTTTAGATTGCTTTTGTAGCTCCCGAGTTGAGGTCTTATGAACCATGTGGGTTTTCCCCGTATAATCTACGGAACCCTACGGCGAGTTTATCTCTTAGTTCGTCGACTCGTGGACGGTACGGTTGCAAGGTACTCTTCGCGAGGATCGTTTCGGCTATTTTTACAGATTTTTAGGCTTTGGTTAGGTATTTAATTGAATTAATTAAAGAGTTATTAAAATTTAATGGGTATATTTACAATTTTGATTCTTTGAGGGTTTAATCTGCAATTTGAAGAATTTTACAAAAAAAATAGAAAATCAGATTTTTTTTAAAACTCGCACACCCCTCTCTCTCCTCTCACTCACTCTCGATCTCTCTCTCTCCCTCACACGCACTCTCTCCTCCTCTCCCTTACTCTCTCGATTTTGACCTGAACGGGGTCCGATCGAGGCGTGGGAGATACCGTCGGAACCGGCTCGACGCGAGGGACGTTTTGGCATTGACCTCGTCTCGATCCGCGGAGCGTAGAGACACGTGAGAGCGAGAGGACGGTGTGGCTTTCGTCATCCGATCTGCACCGATTTGCGAGTTTTGTCGCGATCGAGGTAGGGGAATGGACTCCTCGTCTTGCCAGGAGCCCAATGACGCCTCATGCGTCGCCATCCACTATTGTTTTCATCAGTTTTCGTGCAAACCCCCTTTTGTGGTATTTTAGGCCTAATTTTTGAAATATCTCTCCTCGCTCGGTTTTGGTCTAGACGGCCGCTGATCGAGGCAAGGGAGGTACCATTGGGAAGGTTGTGTCGCGTAGATCGCGCTGACGCCCTTCTTCCCTTGATCCGCGGAGCGTGGAGGCGCGTAGAGCTGTGAGGACGACGTGGCTCTCGTCGACCGTTCGACACCGGATTAGCGTTCTCACTGCGTAAGAGGTAGGGGGATGGAATCTTCTTCTCGCTAGGAACCCGCCAGTACCACATGCACCGTGGTCCGACGCCAATTTTCTCGATTTTTGTGCAATCTCCCATGTTAGTGTAATTTAGTGTAATTTAGCCTTAAATTCATGAAATTGACTCATGGCCATTGTTTTTAAGTTTTAATGGCATGTATAGTTGTGGAATATTGTTATGGCGGGTTGGTTTGTTAGAAAAACTAGTTTCCCCGTGATTCCCGTCGATTTCGGTCGACCGGAAGGGGGTTCGGTTTCGAACTCCGTAGGTTCGCAACCCAGTCGGTGTAACGCACCACCCTAGGTGCGTTACAGTCCCTGACGGCCTATCACGGGTGCCTCACCTGACCTGTAACGGATGGCCCTACGACCGTTACTTGACCATTGACCAGCCGTTTGACCGTTGACTGAGAGAGGCAGTTAGTCTAACGGCCCAACCTAGGTCCGTCGTAGTTGCGTAATGCCCCATCTTTGGTGCGTTACATTCTGATTAAATTGTGTCATTTTTAAGCGTTCGAGTGTCCTTAACGGTCCCTGACCTATGCGTTAGAGTGGTGTAGCGCACCTATCCTGATGCGTTACAGTTTGAGTGCTTTGTGTGCCCTCTGGTGCCTTTAACGGACTATAAGAAGTGCGTCTCATTAGTGTAACGCTCTACTCTAAGTGCGTTACGGTCTGTATTCCCTGTGTGAGTTAGACCGTTTGGGTAAGCGTAACGGCCTATGGGAGGCGCGTCACACTTGGTGTAACGCCCCACCCTCGGCGCGTTACAACATGTGTGCCCTGTGTGTTCATAAAATCGTTCGGGTGAATGTAACGGCCCATGAGAGGCGCGTTACATCTGTGTAACGCCCCAATCTTGGTGCGTTACAGCCTACTTTCCCGGTGTTCTTCATTTCGTTCGGATGATTCTAACAGATGGATGGTGGTGTGTTAGCATTAGTGTAACGCCCCTACCTCAGTCTGTTACAAAGTGTGACGCGGTGTTCTTCGACCGTTACATCCTCTGGCATATCAGTGTTGCATGTTCAACTTCTAATGCATTCTATAGTGCATGTGCGCCATGTTTAACTTATTTTATAAAACTGTGGCATTCTTTTAGACCCCGATAGAGTAGCTTTCTCTTTCCTCGTGATGGAGCCACTAGTCGTAGCCCTAGACTTTCGGTGTCGACCACCTGAGAAAGGTGGAGGGGCATTCCTGTTGGACGGTTCTTAAGCTAGTTACCGTGGGCCCCCGGCTCTTTACTGTAGCATCCTAGGGGGGGGGAACTAGCTAGAGGCCTGGCTCTAGGCAAGAGTCAGTGTGTGCACACGTGGTCAGAGACGTGGACTAACACTGACGAGTGTTGCTTTGACTAGTTCTTGATCTGGTTCGGTTACGCCTCTCGCTTGTTGTCGGTCTGACTTGCGAGTTGCCTGAGACGCAGTATAAGCCGTCAGTGGACGCATCTGATCTCTACCTTCTAGTGAGTCTCTTCTTTTTCCTATCACCGGGTTAGTTGAGCTTTCTTCTATTGGCGGGTATAGCTTCTGATGCTTATATCTATATTTAATTGGCATATAGATTAGCTGTTTAAACTGCTTAATTAAGTTTTACATCTTTCTTATAAATGTGTTTTATTCATGCCAATTGCATGCTTATTGCTTTATTTGCATGCCTGTTTGTTTAGTTGCGAGGTAGGGATCCGCGTGACCCCTACTGAGTCTGGATGTGACTCACCCTTCCTTCTTTCAGGTGAGCCCCGTCCGCCGTCTCCTGGAGTCTCACGTGGTTTTGACGGCAGCTCGTAGTGTGCCAGCAGTAGTCGGTTTGTCTTTTTGTACTTTTGACCGGGGTATGCCCCGTGTAGTTGTACATCTGGAATCTCTTTTCTGATAGTTTGGCCTTGTAGCTATTGTAAATCTGGACTATTGTATATATTTTACCACTCTGGTAGTTTATTTTTGCTTCCGCATCTAATAATTACTGTCATTTAATTAATTTTGCGCGTTGTAATCCCAATTCATTGTACAACCCCTCGACAAACTCCACTAACCCTTCAGGGGCCTCATCAGCCTCTTGGGTGGCGTCCCCAGTTCTTGGTAGTGGTAATCCGATGATATCAGGTTATCGATACCCGGAACTCTGGGTCGTTACATCCCCACTCCTCGTAGGGTGGGAGAAGTCCGAGGAGACCAAAAGGAGTCAAGGAGGGGTTATTTGATTTCCACACGCGATAGACAAGCCGAGGAGGCTCCACCTGAGAAGAAAATAAGGTTGGAAGACCCGAGTCTGAGCACGAGTACCTCGGCTGAGGATCTATACCTCATCCAGGTGGGGAACGACACGAGCAGAATGCTTCGAATCGGAGCCACACTGTCCGAGTAGGAGAAGGAGGCTTACGCAAGTTTCCTGGCAGCCAACCAAGACGTATTCGCCTAGTCCAAGGATGAGCTCCCCAAAATTTCACCAGAAGTCATAACTCACCGGCTAAAGTTGGACCCAAGCTATCGCTCGATATAGCAACGCAGGAGGCGCTACAATCCCGAGCGACAAGCCATCATAAGGGATCAGGTAAGCGAGAAGTTGCGCTCAGGGCTGTTACGACCTACCCAGTACCCTGACTGGGTGGCTAATGTGGCCCTGGTTCCCAAAGGCAACAGGAAATGGCGAATGTGCATGGATTATACTGATCTCAACAAGGCTACGCCCAAAGACAGCTTCCCCATGCCACGAATCGACCAGCTAGTCGACACCACGGCCGGGCACGAAATGTTGAGTTTTCTAGATGCCTATTCCGGGTATCACCAGATCAGCATGCACGAGCCCGGCCAAGATAAAACAACCTTCATTACTGACCATAGGTTGTATTGCTACACCCTAATGCCCTTCGGGCTGAAGAATGCAGGGGCCACATACCAACATTTGGTCAATCATATGTTTGACACACAGATCGGTCGCAATATGGAAGTTTACGTAGACGACATGCTCGTAAAAAGCTTCAAAGCGGCCGAGCACCTCGGAGACCTGGCGGAGGCATTCGCCACGCTTCGGAGGTACAACATGAAGCTAAACTCGAATAAGTGCGTGTTCGGGGTCAAGTCGAAAAAGTTCCTCGGGTTCCTCGTCACTCACAGGGGGATAGAGGCGAATCTCGACCAAATCCGAGCTGTGCTAGGGATGAAACGACCGACGCAGGTAAGGAACGTGCGGTGTCTTACTGGCCGCATCGCTGCCTTAACCTGATTCCTATCTCGCGTGGCAGAAAGATGCCTACCTTTCTTCCGACTCATCAAACAACCAAACAAAACGTCAGAAAAGAAATGGCAAATCGATTGGGATCAAGAGTGCGAGCAAGCGTTCGAAGAGCTCAAATAGTACATGGCATCTCCTCCCGTGCTCTCCAAGTCACAAAAAGGAGAGTAATTGCTCTTATACCTGTCGGTAACCCCAATCACTTTGAGCATTGTGCTCACGCGAGAGGAAGACAGGGTAATGAAGCCAGTCCACTATGTGAGTCGAGCATTACAAGGATCAGAGTTTTGCTATTCGCGGACTGAGAAGTTCGCCCTAGCACTGCTCACGGCCGCACGTAAGTTGCAACCATATTTCCTTGCGCACCCGATCGTTGTTCTTACCGGCCAACCCTTTGCGCCAAATTCTCCAGAACCCAGACGTCTCGGGAAGACTTGTCAAGTGGGCCATCGAGCTGGGTGAGTACGATATTAAATTCCACCCCAGGACCGCAATTAAAGCCCAAGCTCTCGTCGACTTTGTCGTCGAGTGCACGTTACCCGAGGAGGAGTCTCCAGAGTAATCCTCGGGGACCGTATGGGAACTCTACGTCAATGGTTCATCCTACGCTACTGGAAGCAGAGCAGGACTTGTCCTACTGTCACCAGAGGGAATAGAACTACAATATGCCCTCCGCTTCAACTTCCCGACCACTAATAATGTGGCCGAGTATGAAGCACTACTCTCGGGCTTACGGATGGCGAAGCACCTCGGTGCGACCAACTTGGGAGCCTACAGTGACTCCATGCTCGTCGCTAACTAGGTCAGAGGAGAGTTCGAAGCCCGAGAGTCGGCGATGATCAAGAACCTGAAAAGGGCCAAGACAGCAACCCTGGGGTTCTTACGCTTCGAGATGGTGCACATTCCAAGGGAGGAGAACGTTCGAGCAGACGCTCTATCTCGCCTGGCGTCATCAACAATCGCCTCCAACGCAAGAGCCATCTTGATAGAGGAGCTACTAGCAACAAGCAACGAGGAGCCGGCCCCCTAGGTGAACGCCATTTACTATGAGCCTTCATGGATGGATCCGATCTTGGATTTCCTCCTACGGCAGTAACTCCATAATGATCGTGCCGAAGCCCACCGCATGCGAGCACGAGCGGCGCACTTCACGATCATTGATGGCCGCCAGTTTAGGCGCTCACTCTCGGCCCCATTGTTGAAGTGCTTGTTCCCCACGGAAGCCAAGCAGGCAATACAAGAAGTGCATGAGGGGCTCTGTGGGGGCCATGTGGGGGGGGCGAGCACTCGCACGGAACCTCATCCGGCAAGGGTACTGGTGGCAAACACTACAGTAAGACTGCCTCGATCACGTCCGAAGATGCCCTCAATGCCAAAAGTTTTTGAACTTGCACCACCAACCAGCAACGCAATTGCATGCTCTAATAGAGCCTCGCCCATTTGCTCGGTGATTGGGTCCCTACCCCGAGGCTCAGGGGAGGAAGAAAGTCCTCATCGTCACCATCGATTATTTCACCAAATGGGTCAAGGTAGAACCGTTGGGAAAAATCATGAGTAAGCCAACATGAAAGTTTATCGTACGAAGCATAATCTGCCGGCTTGGGACTCCACGCGTCCTCACAACCGACAACGGCAGATAATTCGCGAGCACTACCTTCCAGGGAAGGTGCTCAGAACTGGGGATTTGGCACCATTACACATCAGTGGGCCATCCCCAAGCAAACGGGTTGGTTGAAAATGCCAACAGAACACTCCTCCATGGCATCAAGACCCGTTTGGAATAAGCAGGCGACTCTTGGATAGACTCCATTCCTAGTATCTTATGGGCACACGGGACTACTGCTCGAACTGCCATGGGAGAGACACTATTTCACATCGCATATGGACATCCCGATCGAGATATCAAACCCGTCGCTACGAGTCGGCCAGTTTGACGAAGCGAGAAATAACCAGGCGATGTGAGAGAACCTGGACTTGCTCGAAGAACATAGAGAGCGCGCACAATTGAGACTCGTAGCCTATCAGCAGAAATTGGCTCAATACTACAATGCTCACATCAGAGAATGGCACTTCCTCCCTAGAGACCTTGTGCTGCAGCGAGCAAGTGTGGCAGACCCCAGGGCGGCTGCAGGGAAACTGGCCCCAAACTGGGAAGGCCCGTATCGTGTAGCAGAAGTGCTCTGCAAGGGAGCATACAAGCTGACGACGCTGGATGGACGGGAGGTGCCAAGGACGTGGAATTCTGTAAACCTCATAACGTTTTACCAATAATTGAGTATTGGCATGTTTCTTCGCCATTTCAATACCCTGACTAAGGGATTATCGACAGCTAAACCTAATAATGGCTGACCTCCCAAGAGGCGAGCACTCATGCTCCCTCAGAAATAATGGTAGCTTCCGAGCTCCCAAGAGGCGAGCACGCATGCTCCCTCATAAAAGATGGTAGTTTCCAAGCTTTCAAGAGGCAAGCACTCTCGTTCCTTCAGAAACGCGGGTAGCTTCCGAGCTCCCTAGAGGCAAACTATGATGACCCATGTAATGCCCCGACTTTTTCATATTATTTATCGGATCAGGATCCGTGAGTTTCGGATCGCTTTTGTGGGTCCCGGACTGAGTTTAGTAGTTTACGCATGTTTCTGTCTGTCAGACCAACGGAAGCCAGTGTAGGGCGAACCGCTGCGTTCTCCGACTCAGGGACGTCACCACTGTATTGTGCATTTTTCGAGAATCATGGAGAATATGTGTCCCTATTTTTGATATTTACTAGAATTTCTGAATTTTCTATATATATAAACCCCTTTTTCTTTCTCTCCCTCACTCTCATTTCTCTCTTCTCTCCCTCTCTCTTCTCACGCTCTCTCCTCTCTCCCCCTCTTCTCCGGTGGCCGACGGAGGTGGACGGGGGTGAGGCGGCGAGGTTCGTGGGGTGTGGAGCGGCGAGGATGGAGTGAGGATCGAGGTGGAGGTGCGGCGTTCATCGTTCGCGAGCTCGGGGCGCCGGCGGTGGTTTGCGAGGCGTTCTGCAATGGAACGGCATCCACGGTGCGCAGAATCTTTGGTAGAGGTAAGGGGATGGATCCTTTGCCCTTGTACTTCCTTTCCCCGTGTTTTGTAGGCCGAGGCGAGGCCGAGAGTGGGTTTATTTCACGTCGGGGTAAAAATCGCATGTTTGGGGTTAGCGGCGATTTTCGGTCGATTCGAGGCCCGATTGTAGTTTTGATTTGGTTTTTGGTGCGGACACCAGAGCAGTTGAGTGGCGCGACACGCCGAGCCACCGGTACCGCACACGGAGCACGACTCAAGCCACCTCAGCATCCATCTGGCTCGGAGATAGCCTGGAGACTCTCCCATGAGTCTCGGCATTTATCATATTTAGTTAGACTTTATTTATGTTTAATGTGTGTTTACTTTATTTTATTCGGTATATAATTTTGATTATAAGAGGGGCTTATTTGTAAAAATGGGACCCCTGGGCCCCACGGGACCCCAGGCCCCCTCCCATTGATCCACCTCATCCCTAGGGCCCCATGTGGGGTCGGTCAACCATTCAAATGGTGGCTTCTAGAAGGGTGGGCCAAGTGGAGGACATTGGAATGAAAATGCCAACAATTCCAACCCACCCCCACCTACCATGTCCCCCCCTTGCCTCCCTAATCAACGGGCTGCCCCCCCTTGTATTTTTAATTTTAATTTTTGTGGATGGTCACATGCAATTCCAACCCTCCATCTCCCATCCCTAGATCCAACGGTTGAGGATTGATTAGACATGTAACCTATATATGCTTGTAATTTTCATTTTTGATGAATTAATGCCATTTGAACTTGGAAAATCTATGGAGCAGCCCTTGGGCACCCCCCCTCTCCCTCTCTCCCTCTCCCCCTTGCAGCTGAGAAGGCTACCTTCTGGAGGTGTGACTCCTCCCTATCGGTTCCGGTCATCATCGCCGCAGCCACGAGCCGCCACCGCACCGCCATCGGGATCGCCAGAGTTCTATCTTTAGCCGACCACTGCCCCTTCCATGAAATTCTACAGTCAGCCACGAGCTCCTTTAGATCTGGGATTTTGAGGGGATGTTCCAGAGGTGTCAAGCACGTCCCACAAAATTTGGTGGGTCATAAAGATCCCCTTTGATAATTTTCATTTTCTCCCAACTTTAATTACCAGATCTGTCTGCTTCCTGTTCTGATTTCCACCTTTCCTGAGTTTCACATCTCCGACCCATCTTTTGATTTTTGCTGGAGCTCCAAACTTTACTGGGAGTTCCATCCATCAACCCCTCCACCCACGAGTTTTATTGATTTTTGATCCGCCCTCCACCTATTTTTCAAAATTCGTTCTCAGAGCTAGCTACAGTGTTGTCCACATGCTCCCAGATCCGACCACCTTCCCGTAAACAAATCATAATAAATCACAGCCACCTCCAATCAGTCCACAAAAAATATCTTCATTTTTCTTGTTCGAAATCCTACAACTTTCATGAAGATTGTAGGAGCTAAATTTGCCACCTACCTTGCGGTCAATGGCAGTTCTCAGACAACTCACCTGCAGATCTGAGGTTTCGGATACTGTATAACAGGAGGTTGTAAATTCAGTAAAGTCCAGATCCAGCCAGATCTAGCAAATCTATCTGGGCCTAGATCGAAGGATTTCAAGAGATCTTTCCAGCGATAGCTCAAGCGTCCCGATCCAACATCAGGATTGATCGCAGCGGCCATTCTCGCCGGAGCGCGCGTCGGAGGATAGAACCAGAAATCCGTGGGCAGCTAGTTCACGAATTGGGAATCGGGGCCGATCGACCCCCGATCTGTGTTTCCGGTCGACCGCCGTCCGTGGAGGCGCGCCACCAGGGGTCTCCATCACAGCGGGTCCCACCCCCGCAGATCCGGAGGACAGCACCGTCCGTGGGCCCCACGGACCCGCAGAATCTGCCGTTCGGAAAGCACGAAAACGCGGAGTTCGGCACCGCCGGGCGACATCAAGATGCTGCCCGTCAACCCGATTTGCGTGATTCCCGGGCCCCACATGTGACCTTTTCCCTCCCTGCGTGGAGTGGGTCAAATTATTGTACTGTTGTAATATTGTTAGCCGGGAGTCCGTGAATTGGTCGGGGTTGTCTTCGCCACGCCGGGTGCGTGGAGGTAAAGGTCTCAACTTCTCAGTATTCGCTTGCTAGTTTGGTATATGGTCTTTTGCCGCTGCCGAGAGCGATAGGTACTAGCCTGTGAGTCTATGTCACCGCTGTGAGTGTGAGAGTGACCCGTCCTGTAACGACCCGAGAATCCGATTACCGGGAAGACCCGATAACCCGAGACTCGCACCGCCGCCCACGAGCCGGGAGGGCTCGGAAGGGCTAAAAGGAGTGTGGAGGCACAAAGAAATAGGGAATAAAGCAGGACAACCAACAACAACAAGCTGAAAGAAAGAACAACTACAGCTACAACAGAGTCCAGTCCAACAGAAAGTACAGTCTAAAGCAGTAAAACGTACCACATGCCAAGTGAACACTCGGCCCGGCAAGCTGGCAACTGAGAACCTCCGCTCCGCACCCTCGAACCTCGAGGAAGAACCGCCACACCTGAAAAGCATGGAATGAGTCTCCAAAACAGAGACTCAGCAGGGATCCCGCGGAACCCCAACCGGAAACAACGGCGGTAGCGGAAAGGAGAGCTACGACTACAGCAGGAACAGCGAACCGGTGGCCGGTCAAAACTCGGGACTACAGCTACTCCTACTGCCAGAAGGCAGACCTCGACCACGCAGTCGAAGCTACCAAACCACGCTAGTACTGCCTACCGAAGTAACAACACACGGCAACCATGCCGCAGAGGCCTGTCCCCCGGACACAGCCGACTTGGACACGCTGTCCAAGGTGCAACCCCGACCATCCGATCGCGGGTACCGCACAACAAGACCCAACCTCGGTAAAGCCACTAGCGCTAGACTCACGACGCGAAGACCAACACACGCGCCACGGCAAAACAGCCGAAGGACTCAACGGTCGACACGACCGAAAACCCAAAGGTCAAAGCCACAAAAACGGGTAGTCTGTCACTCCCAACTCGACAGGAGTACCGCCCACTAGAAGCACAGCCGGTAGCGTCCCCTGACGTCTTACACCGCACCGCAGGTGAACCGCCTGACGTGGTAGGTCCTACCCGAGGCGCGAACACCGTACAAGTAACCACAAACAAGTGACTAGCTGGGGTCACGCCCGTCGACGTGCGTCCACAGTCCCCAACCACGTGTGCACACACAGACCACGCGTCCTAGGTCTGGCCCTCTGACTGATTTTCCCCCGCAGCCGGACTCTGGCTAAGACGAGGGGCCCGACGGAAACCAGTCTAACCGTCCTCAGGGTAAGCCCGTACACCACTCCCTGGTGCGACCAGCACACGCGTACTGGTTGGCTACGACTAGTGGAGGGTCACTGAAGGAGTAGACTCTCAACGGAAAACAACGTCTGCGTCCGACGACGTACGGGGGACACCTCACGTACCGGCCCCGTCACACGGTGACCACAGTCGGAGAAGACACAGGACTCGCAGTCCCCGGTCACGCACGCACCGTGCGCGAGAGTCGAGAAAACTCAAGTGGCGCTAAGCCACTGGACTCTGGACAGTCCACCAGACGCACTACACCCAACGGTCCTTGAGTCACAAGACTCGGGGTCAAGACCGTTGCACGCAACAGCACAAAGCCGTCAATCTAGTCCAATTTCTAGGTCTAAAACCACGGTAGCACGAATACCGAGACCATTCCCTGGGAGGGGAACGCAAAGGACTAAGGCCAGCCACACGGGCCACACGGAAAACATAGAAGCACGATTCCCAAGGTAGCACACAAGCCGCCACGATGATTTCCCATCTTGAAACAAGCGGGAAATCTCCAGCCCCAGGCCTGACAACTGGACTCGCAGTCCAAGGCCAAACACATGGCCCACATGGGAATCGCCTTCCAAAGGAACCCACGATATGCGGGGGAGACCCCACCGCACACACACCGACACACGGTGACTCGATCAAGCGTAACACAAGAGCCCGGAACACGTGGGGTCACCCGGACCCACTACACCTATAGGCACGCTAATCGAGGTAGCACGGTCCCTCCCGACACCCCAAAAATAAGGACACGGAACCCATGGGGCGTCCAGGATACTCACAAGGCCGGAGGTCGACCACTGGGTCCCAACCGGGTCAACCGGAGACCAACACAATGCGAACGGACGCTAAAAGGTCACACGGATCCTTAAGCGCACGTGCACGAAAAATGAGGTAAACGGAACCTCCAGACACCCCAAAACACGGTCACGGAACTCCACTGGGTGTCCAAGGCACACACGGCCCACGAGGAGCACGATCAGCCGCAGACCGCCCGCCCCGGGCAGCCCGGCTGGTCCCTCCAAGAACGCGCTACATGTGCATAGCGCGTTCAGCCAGAACGCGCTATACGCGCCTAGCGCGTTCAACACGAACGCGCTACATGACCATAGCGCGACCAGGCCAGGTCGCGCTATGATCCTGTAGCGCGACAACCAGAACGCGCTGGGGCCGTAAGGCGCGACCCAAACCGCCTTACTGTTCATCTTCTCCGATGAACGCGCCCTGTCGGGGTAGCACGACCTTCAAGAACGCGCTACCCAAGGCTAGCGCGTTCTCAGTCCGTGCCCGAAAACGGTGGAAACTGCGGGAAAAGCCATGCCACGCCCCGTTCACCCCCAGGTGAAGGGGAAACAAAAGGGGAAACCTTCCCCAAGCCCCTAGGCATGCATCTAAACCCCTGGATCGCCCAAAAACACCATAAAACGGGAGATCCGGCTCACACCCCAAAAACATGCACTTTGCCCAAAACGCCCCGTTTAGCCCGCTCGGCTCACCACGGCCTACGAAACTCACGGGAAAGGAAGTACACGGGCTGAGGGTCCATCACCCTACCTCCACCGAAGATTACGCGCACCGTGGACGCCGATCCACGAAGAAAACGCCGCGAAACCCTCGCCGGCTCGCGATCGCGCCACCAAGCTTCCACGCGCCTCCTCCGCCTCGATCCTCACCTGTCCTCGCCCGCATCCTCGCCCGCGCCACCTCCACCTCGCCCCCGCCTCGCTCCGTCGGCCGCCGGAGAAGAGAGGGGAGAAAGAGGGCGTGAGAGAAGAGAGAGAGAGGGAAGAGAGAAATGAGAGGGGGAGAGAGAAAAGGGTTAGTATATATAGGAAAACCCGAAAATTCGATATATTCAGAAAATTACGAAAAATTACCTCTGCGATCCTCAGGAGGAGCACAACGCAGTGGTACAGTCCCGGAGTCGAAGAACGCCACGGTTCGCCCTGCACAGAGTTCCGAAGGCACATCAGGGGAAAACACGTGTAAAGCACAAAATACACTCCGAGACCCGCTAAAATGATCCAAAAAATATCCGAAAACTCCGGGGCATTACACGTCCCGTGACTCGATCCAAGTCCGGAAGTGAGTCGACTACCCGTGAACTCTGCCGGTTCTTCAACCGCGCACGATCCGCGTTTCCCTCGCTTGGGACGACGAGTGAGCTTGCGTTTCTGTTAGCGACGTATAGCCCATAGGAGCTCTCCGTGTCGGGCCTAGTATCTCTCCCATCATGTGTTGCTGGTCGTGTCCGCATCTAGAGTCCGAGGTTCATACCACGTAGAGTCGGTCCCCGTGTCCGTCCCGCATCAGTTTGGTATCAGAGCCAGTCGAGTCTAGGGTAGTCTTTGCATAGGTCTTGCATGCATCATGGTCTAAGTCGAGTCTAGGATCATCATTATTTTCAAAACAAAAAAAGAGTGTTTTAAATTGCATTTCACCCAATAGCTCGGTATATTAAAAGGCGTTGCCTGAACATTAGGTTATGCCTATCGGGAAGGTAGCGTACTTGCGCGAGTGATCTTTGGGTCGCTTATCTCCGCCACGTACCGGATATTGGTTAGGTCTAAGTGCATCCTTTAGTGAGTGTTTGCATTAGTCGGTGTCTTCTAGTTCGTGTGTAGTCCTATAAGAGTCAGTCGGTCTTGTCCAAGTGTCGGCATGTCTAACATGTAGTTCCCCAGTTTCTCATGGAGTCCCAATCACCAGGGCGATATGACCGTTGGCCCACCCATGGGCTTTGCAACCATCCTCTCCGCTTCTGTAGGCCTGAAGCCTCAGATTTTTTTGGCTCCAATGACCCGGGCACCTACCTCAAGTGGGAGGCCACCATGCACACCTACTTTGATTGTTATACTATGTCCGAGGCAATGTAATTCTCTTTCTCCAAAGAGCGGCTTCTTCATAAGGCTGCCGAAAAGTGGGATTACATCGAAATAATGAGAGAGGTTAGGGGGCAATGGCCCATCGAGTCATGGTGGGACATGAAGAGAGAGCTTAGGAAGGTCTACGTGCCCCAACCGGTCACCTCCAACCGGCCCCACCCAATCACTTCCAACCAAGTGGGTTCTAGTCGGAGGCAAAGAGTCCCACACGTAGATGAGTCAAGACCCAATCCTAGGACGGTTGACTATGGGCGAGTCCACCATGATATCCCTATTCCAACCCACTCCGTTACCGAACTTATGCAAATGATTTTGGACCGGTTGGATGGGGTGGATAGGACACGTACTCCTAGTGATGTACTCCTACCCGAGCCTAAGGAGGTCATCGCCGGTAGTCTTAACCCGGCCCCATCAACGGAGTCCCCAAGCCCTCTCCCCATCATAGTGGATCCTCTTCTCCCACCCACGAGAGCCCCATTGCCTACACCCCCTGTCCGTCAGGAGGATAAGGGTAGGGACCCACTTATCAGGGAGCGTAGTGGGTCACAACAGCAGTGTTATCGCTGCCAGGGGTTCGGCCACTACGCCGGACAATGTCCCACTCGGACATCTCTAGCCATAAGGGACAAAAGGGTTGGAGAAGCCCCACTCTCCGATCTTTATTCTAAGCCACCTCAGCCCGAGCCACCCGTGTTTCTAACGGGTATGCTTGTCATAGCCGAGCCGCTTCTTAGCTGGCTTAAGAAGGGCTTGGTCCCACTTCCCTTCCCATCTATGGACTCTATCCTACCTCTGGTGCCAATCAATTCATTTCACACCACTTTCCGGTCTAGTCACTATGTGGATACATTGGATGACCTTCTTAAAGGGTTAGATCGACAGTGGACATTTACGCACTTGTTGGCTCCAGGCTTCGACCGACCCACAGGTCGTAGTTTCACTCATCCCGCTTTAGGGTCCATCACCTCCGTGTACACCATGGGTCATGTTACCACGGAGGTTCTTCTACTCCTCCCTATGCCGGCCGAGTCTGACTTCATTTCCTTTTACCCAAGGGAGAAATCTTACTTTCTACCTATGACTGTCGTCCCACCTCTCACAATGAATGAAGGTGATCATTTACACCTCCAAGATTTCCAAATGTGGGACAGCGATTTGTGGAAGCCTAGTCCGAGGGGTTATACCTTCTTTGATCCCTTCGACCCATTCTCTTGTGGACCCCGTGACCCACCATATTTACTCCACCTTTTTGAGAGAGTCCACCATCATACCCCCACCGTCTCATCTCCCTTCAAGGATGAAAGAGATCAACAACACCTTCTAGACTTCCACACATGGGATCTTGAGATGAGGGAATCTATATCGAGGGGTCACACATTCTTTGATCCCTTCGATCCCTTTCTTCATGGGCCCCTTGGCCTACAACCTCCATTCCCCCTCTTTAAGGAAGTCCACTATCACACCCCTCCTACTCGGGCCCGGCAACCTTCACATGGCAATAGGTCCGAACCGTCATTTGGGGGTAATGAAGACTTTGGTTCCCCCGACCCACCTCAACCACCCAAGCCTCCCGGACTTCCCACATCCAAACCCCATGTCCATGGTTGGTGCATCGTAGGATGTCTAGGAGTCCACCATGACATTAACCTCCGGTTATGTCAAATGCATGCATGGCACACATTCGGATGTCCTGGACCACCTTGCATATGATTGGGTTTTGCTAACTGTAGGGTTGTTTAGGGTCGTGTGTGCATCCGTGTGTTTCGTTTCTTTTGCTAAGCATGTTAGGTCGTGTGTGCATCCTGTGTTTCTTTTCTTTTGATAATCATGTTAGGAGTCTGCATGACGATGTCCGTCGTCACAGTTTAGGCCAGCAATGCACGGTACAAGGAGTTAGTCGATGCCCACCGACACCACCGAGAGTTCTAGGAGGGCGAATATGTCATGATCAGGGTAAGACCTGAACGGTTTCCCTCTGGAACCGTTAAGAAGTTGCAAGCTCGCGGAACCGGTCCATTTAGAGTGTTGAAACACGTTGGATCCAATGCGTATGTTGTGGACATGCCCGAGGAATACGGTATAAGCTCAACTTTCAATGTATCGGATCTAGTTGCATACAGGGACCCAGCGGTGATCCCTAGTGAGCCTTTCGAGCCATCTCCTCCCCTTGAGAGTGATCTCACACCTGAGTGTCCACCTCCAACCCCCTTGTTACGGTAGCGTGAGCATATAGATCATATACTGGATGAGTAGGTGACAGTTACCAGGAGTGGATCCTACCCGCGCTACCTAGTGCGATGGAGAGGACGGCCCGCTACCAAGGACACGTTGATCACACATGGAGAGTTACAACGGATTGATCCGGACCTTCTGGAGCGATACAAGAGCGATGCAGACCCTTACTCGACAGGGTCGAGTTTCTCCCACCCGGGGAGAATTGGTGCGGACACCCGAGCAGTTGAGCGGCGCGACACACCGAGCCACCGGTACCGCACGCGGAGCACGACTCAAGCCACCTCAGCATCCATCTGGCTCGGAGACAGCCTGGAGACTCTCCCATGAGTCTCGGCATTTATCATATTTAGTTAGACTTTATTTGTGTTTAATGTGTGTTTACTTCATTTTATTCGGTATGTAATTTTGATTATAAGAGGGGCTTATTTGTAAAAATGGGACCCCTGGGCCCCACGGGACCCCAGGCCCCCTCCCATTGATCCACCTCATCCCTAGGGCCCCATGTGGGGTCGGTCAACCATTCAAATGGTGGCTTCTAGAAGGGTGGGCCAAGTGGAGGACATTGGAATGAAAATGCCAACAATTCCAACCCACCCCCACCTACCATGTCCCCCCCTTGCCTCCCTAATCAACGGGCTGCCCCCCCCCCCCCCTTGTATTTTTAATTTTAATTTTTGTGGATGGTCACATGCAATCCCAGCCCTCCATCTCCCATCCCTAGATCCAACAGTTGAGGATTGATTAGACATGTAACCTATATATGCTTGTAATTTTCATTTTTGATGAATTAATGTCATTTGAACTTGGAAAATCCTTGGAGCAGCCCTTGGGCACCCCCCCTCTCCCTCTCTCCCTCTCCCCCTTGCAGCTGAGAAGACTACCTTCTGGAGGTGTGACTCCTCCCTATCGGTTCCGGTCATCATCGCCGCCGCCACGAGCCGCCACCGCACCGCCATCGGGATCGCCGGAGTTCTATCTTTAGCCGACCACTGCCCCTTCCATGAAATTCTGCAGTCAGCCACGAGCTCCTTTAGATCTAGGATTTTGAGGGGATGTTCTAGAGGTGTCAAGCACGTCCCACAAAATTTGGTTGGTCATAAAGATCCCCTTTGATAATTTTCATTTTCTCACAACTTTAATTACCAGATCTGTCTGCTTCCTGTTTTGATTTCCACCTTTCTTGAGTTTCACATCTCCGACCCATCTTTTGATTTTTGCTGGAGCTCCAAACTTTACTGGGAGTTTCATCCATCAACCCCTCCACCCACGAGTTTTATTGATTTTTGATCAGCCCTCCACCTATTTTTCAAAATTCATTCTCTGAGCTAGCTACAGTGCTGTCCACCTGCTCCTAGATCCGACCACCTTCCAGTAAACAAATCATAACAAATCACAGCCACCTCCAATCAGTCCACAAAAAATATATTCGTTTTTCTTGTTCGAAACCCTACAACTTTCATGAAGATCTTAGGAGCTAAATCTGCCACCTACCTTGCGGTCAATGGCAGTTCTCAGACAACTCACCTGTAGATCTGAGGTTTCGGATACTATACAACAGGAGCTTGTAAATTCAATAAAGTCCAGATCCGACCAGATCTAGCAGATCTCTCTGGGCCTAGATCAAAGGATTTGAAGAGAACTTTCCAGCGATAGCTCATGCACCCCGATCCGACATCGGGATTGATCACAGCGGCCATTCTCGCCGGAGTGCGCGTCGGAGGATAGAACCAGAAATCCGTGGGCAGCTAGTTCACGAATTGGGAATCGGGGCCAATCGACCCCCGATCGGTGTTTCCGGCCCACCGCCGTCCGTGGAGGCGCACCACTAGGGGTCCCCATCACAGCGGGTCCCACCCCCGCAGATCCGGAGGACAGCGCCGTCCGTGGGCCCCACGGACCCGTAGAATCTGCCGTTCGGAAAGCACGAAAACGCGGAGTTCGGCACCGCCGGGCGACATCAAGATGCTGCCCGTCAACCCGATTTGCGTGATTCCCAGGCCCCACATGTGACCTTTTACCTCCCTACGTGGAGTGGGTCAAATTATTGTACTGTTGTAATATTGTTAGCCGGGAGTCCGTGAATTGGCCGGGGTTATCTTCGCCACGCCGGGTGCGTGGAGGTAAAGGTCTCAACTTCTCGGCATTCGCTTGCTAGTTTAGTATATGGTCTTTTGCCGCTGCCGAGAGCGATAGGTACTAGCCTGTGAGTCTATGTCACCGCTGTGAGTGTGAGAGTGACCCGTCCCGTGACTCGATCCGAGTCCGGAAGTGAGTCGACTACCCGTGAACTCTGCCGGTTCTTCAACCGCGCACGATCCGCGTTTCCCTCGCTTGGGATGACGAGTGAGCTTGCATTTCTGTTAGCGACGTATAGCCCATAGGAGCTCTCCGTGTCGGGCCTAGTGTCTCTCCCATCATGTGTTGCTGGTCGTGTCCGCATCTAGAGTCCGAGGTTCATACCACGTAGGGTCGGTCCCCGTGTCCGTCCCGCATCAGTTTTCCGGTGATAGGAATGTTCGGGGATGAATTCCCCTTGTTTTCCCCTTCACTGGGAGGCAAATGGGGCGTGGAACCGAGCTCACAGTGAACCTCGGTCCGTCTGCCGGAAGACGCAGGAGGCGGCCACCCTTGTGGCCGTCTGTGCCCTGGTCTAGGAGGCCAAGACCCTGGCCGCCCAGGTCACTGGGCGGCCATTGGTCTAGCCACCCAGGGGTGTTGGGCGGCCATCACCCTGGCCGCCCTCACCCAGCAAGGCCCTGGACTAGGCGGCCAGCCCAATGGCCGCCCAGCGCTCTAGGCGGCCAGAGAGGTGGCCGCCCAGACCTTTGGGAGCCCTGGTACTGGGCGGCCACCAGTGTGGCCGCCTAGGCCTCTGGGCGGTCAAGGGGCTGGCCGCCCGGCCCATCCAACTCCTGGGCCGGCGTGTTTTGCGTTCATTTGCCCCAAGGTGTCCGTATGCGATGCGGATTCGTGGGAGAAGTGTCTGCGTGATTCTTCGTGACTCCGGAGATACTATTTTACCTCGATTAGTGTGCCCATACGGTTGGTGGGTCTGGGTGACCCCAGGTGTTCCGGGCTTTCGTGTTCTCACTAGATCGATTCACCGTGTATCGTATGAGTGCGGTGGGGCTTTCCTGCACGTTGTGGGTTTCTCCAGAAGGTGGTTTCCGAGTGGACTGTGTGTATGGCCCTGGACTGTGAGTCTAGTTAACCAGCGTGAGGCTAGAGGTTTTTCGTGTGTCCCTTGGATGGGGGATCTACTTGGCGGCTCGTGAGCTACCTCGATGTTCATGCTACCGTGGTTTCAAACCTAGGGATTAGGCTAGATTGACGGTATTACGCCATTATGTACGACGATCTTGACCCCGAGTTGTGTTACTCAAGGACTGTTGGATTTAGTAGGTCTAGTGGGCTATCTAGAGTCCGGTGGTGTCGAGCCACCTGTTACTTCGTGTTACTCGTGATGGGTGCGTGCGTGGCTTTCGTGTTCACGCTTAGTGAGCCCCCACTAGTCATAGCCTTCTTACGGCACGTGTGTGCTGACCCACCCGAGAGTAGTGGAGCGGCTTACCCGAGAGAGACTATTTTTAGGCTGGTTACCGTAGGGCCACCACGCGCAACCTGAGTCCGGACTTTGGGGGAAGAACCAGCTAGAGGATCTGACCCAGGGCGCATGGTATAAGTGTGCACACGTGGCTGGGAGCGTCGGACCCGCGCTGACGAGCGTGACCCTAGCTAATCCTTCTTTTGTGTTCCTGGTTACTGTGCGGTGTCTCTGTTGTAGACACGCCGTTTCTGACATTACCTTGGGTAAATCTCGTATTACAATATGACGCCCCGCAGTGGCTTTCATATTTTTGAATTACTTGAGTGATTTCCTTTTTTGGGTTTCTTTCGCCATTTTTTTGAGCAGGGGAAGGTGACGCCTCTATTGACGGGGTCCGAGAGGAAAGCCGCCTCACTAAGGAAATCGTGCAGCACGCGGACGGCGCCCCTCCCAACCAGACGTTCCGAAAGAATCCGAACATGAAGACGTCTTACTGAAGTAACGGTTAAACAATGACGGCTTTCCGATGCCAATCCGGCTGGTTTCTTTGAGGCGTCTGGGACCCAAGACGCCTCAAAGTAAACAATGACGGCTTTCCGATGCCAATCCGGCTAGTTTCTTTGAGACGTCTGGGACCCAAGACGCCTCACTTTGAGGCGTCTGGGGCCCAGGACGCCCCCTTGTTCACCACGTGGATGGCGCCGATCCACCGCTCAGTTTGTCATTTTGGAAGAATCCAAACATAACAACGTCTTGCCGATCAGACGTGCCCTTCGAGAGTCACGGTTACGCGCCGAAACCACTCACTTTCTCCACTATCGACGGCTTCCGACAGTGATTCGGTGGGCAGAAATGGGCGCGTCTGAGGTCCTGGACGCCTCAAGATTGAGGCATCCAGGAGCCTAGACACGCCAATAACATCGAAATTATAAAAAAATGGTTGACGCGTCTGGGACCCAGGACGCCTCAACATGGAGGCGTCCCGGACCCGGGACGCGCCCATGAAAATTTCCTCTATAAATAGAGGACCCCCTCCCTCGAAGTGGAAGAGCTTCAGATCCAACTGAGGAGAGGCAAACTCTGCCGGATCCCCTTTCTAACCCATGGGTTTTGTAGGAGGAGGTTCTATCGGCTTCCCGGGTGCCCGTGCTCGCAAGAGGAAGGCTAACTCCATCCACCGTGCTTCCACGTCATCCCCGCGTTGCCGAAGCTCCGCCGCATCCCGCCATCGGCATCTTCAATAAGCCATTCTCTCCCACTCTCTTTTGTCATTTCTGCCGCATGCATCATCCCGTCATCTGTCATCTCACTTCATAAGAGAGATCTGTTTTTATACACGTTTGCATGATTCTCCATCCATCATAGCATTTTCCTCCTACTCGTGTCCGAGAGGGGTTTAAAAACAACACCAACCAGGTGTGTGTCTCGCCATGATTTCACCATTTTCATCACAAGGGACTAATACTACACTGTCATTTTTCTGATTCATTTGCTATCTATCTGTTTCCTCTTTTGTAAGGGTAACCAAAGAAGGCCCTCTCCGTCGGCCGACCGAAGGGGGAGGAAAAAGCAACCCGCCACTCCCTGCTTTTGAGGTAAACGCGATCACTCTTATTATTGTGGGGTCTCTGGCCCCTGGCGATCACATCATATCTTCGAGGCCGTGGCGAGTCACTTCCCGCTATGGCTGTTTAAATTTCTGTCATTTAAATCATGTGTTATTCTCATATCCTCGAGGCCATGGCGAGTCACTTCCCGCTATGACCGTTTAAATTTCTGTCACTTAAATCATGTGCTATTCTCATATATTCGAGGCCGCGGCTGTTGATTTATTTTTTTATTAGATTCCTATCCCGCCCCCTTTAAATACATACATGCATAAACATGTGAATCAAAGATAAGGGGGATGAAAGGATAGAAATACTAACCGTGATCGCCACCAAGGATTAACAACGCCGCAAGGATGAAGAAAGGAGTGCAACGGCGCCGTGTACCTCGGAAAAGTATGAAGACTTGATCGCGCTTAAGAACGGGATGCGGGGAATGGTGTGGGATCGACCTCCTCTCCTTCCAACTGGCTAGATGAAGAGGGCCTCACGTTATATTCATGCTCTCCTACAAAATAAAGATGAAACACAAAGGTAAAAACCCATTAGAACATGAAGTGTAGAAATCTGCCCAAAGTGATAAAATAGCATGAATAAAAGGGGGAGAACGCACCGGGGGAGGTTTTTAACCCCTATGGAAGGGTGGAAAAGATAAGTGGGTGTGTTGTGCATGCATGAGATTTGAAATCATGAGATTTGATCGAGAGAATAGAGAGAAATCATTGATGCAAAACAGAGAAAAACACATGTGTAGCAGAAAGTGCAGAAAACTGTGATGATTTGTGATTTTGAGGAGACTAAAACTAAGAGTGTAGAGCATGAAATCAAGCACAGAAGGATGCAATGGAAAGTTAATACTTCTCTCTTCAAGCCAGGGTCGAAGGATTGAGTCGACGGTGCAGCATGGCTTCGCCCCACGTCCGGAAAGAGCCCCCCTGTCGCGACTGCGAACTGGGCAGTTTTTATAGAGTTTTGTAAGAAAGCCTCATCTTCTTATCACGATTCCAGGAGATAGAGTCTAAGATAAATCGAGTTCTTTAGATCAAACTTGAGATAATACTAAGGACAAGAGATAGGAACAAACGGGGATCAATTCGGAGGAGGATTCTAGAAGATATGGCTCTTGGAAGGTAGCCCCGGAGCCTTATCTGCAGAGTTTTAGTTGAACTAGGATACTTAAATCCTGATCTTTTGAGCGTGATTCTGAGCAAGATAGCCAATGAAATTTGGAGTTCTTTGGACTGAATTCAAGATAATACTAAGGAGAAACCATAGGAACAAACGACGCTCAATTCGGAGTAGAATTCAAGAAGTTTTGGGCTCTGCAAGGGGGCCACGGCGCATAGAAACGGAGCAGAGTCCAGCACGAATTGGACTCTCAGGTGCGTGTAACGGTCTATCGTAAGACCGTCAGAGTGATGTAACGGACTAGGGTAGGTCCGTCACACTCTGGGGGTCGAACGGGATGATTTCGGATAAGTTTCGGTGTAACGCACCTATACTAGACCGTCACATGGCTCTAACGGTCAAGGGTAGGACTGCCACGCTCTACGGGTTGAACAGGGTCATTTCGGGCATGTTTCGATGTGACGGTCTATCGTAGGACCGTCACACTGATGTAACGCACCTATGTAGAGCCGTCACATTGATGGAGGCAGATTCTGAGCAGACTGCGCGCGACTTCAGAAATTGAAGCGTATCTCTCAAACGGGGCAGAACTAGTGAAAGTGGTAGAAGAAGAAATTGTAGATAACGAAGAGAGGAACAACTTTAATGAAGAAAGAAATTTGAGAAAATGATCAGAAGAGGGAGAAAATGGGGTTAGAACATAGAGGAAAACTTTGGAAAATAGGTGAACAGCACAGCACGCCAGAAAAATGCAAATAACTCACAATCGGGGCAGAACTAGCTAACGGCGTAGAAGAAGAAATTGTAGATCTTTGAAAGAGGAACAACTTTTGTGAAGACAACTTTTTGAATATAGGATTGGAAGAGGGTGAAAAAGAATCACTTTCAGGACTGCGCAGTGAGAGAGAGCCGATTACTTGAGAGAAGCCGAATTAAATGGCCCGAAAGTTGACTTGGAAGTCGGAATTTGATAAGATAAGCTCCAGGGCTCTAAAAAATCATGATCTCCAAGACTCAAAGGATAGGGAATGGTAAAAATGGTCCATCCAAGGAAGCTCCAAAATAATGGCTAATTCGGGACATCAAAAATGATGAATAAGAGAAATGACACAATTTGTGGGCTAAAACGGGTGTCAACAGATGCCCCTCCTTGATGTCCGCTTTGCAAGGGAACGAGCGAAAGCGACGCGAAGGTGAAATGGAAAGGAGATGGAGCGAAAGCGAAAGCGACAGCGACGTGAAATGGAGATGAAGCGGAGATGAAGCGGAGAAAACTGATAAGTGGGCATCAAGGCAAAAAGACACCCATCACAACCAACAAGCGATAGGAATTCTCCCGAAAATACCAAACTAACCACAAGGAATGATTGACATGGATGAGACATGTCTGGAGAACTAACTAAGGGAAAGGAAACATGACCAGCCTCATCGGGGACACAATCCACGGACAATGAGTGGGTCGGAAGGAACACAGCATAAGAGCTGGAAAAGGAGAGATAAGACTGAGATAAAATCCAGACAGGAATCACACTGGCCAACCAGACCAAGCGGCAAGATCAGAAAAATCGTTTGAATTCGGAGTGGAATGAGAATCTCTTATCCAAGAGAGCTTAAGTGCAATTAACCATTGCTGAGGAGAAATCGTTGAATGGGTCACGAGGCATGAATGCTCAAAATGACATGATGCATGCTCGGCTAAAATAAAAAAATCATCAAAACGAATGCAAAGAAAGATAAAATAGAAAGTACTCAAGGATAATATTACTAGACTGAGCAAAATGGGGTCAAGAGTCTTCTTGCAACCACGGCGTGCGAGACAGAGTCCATCGTCCCCCACTCGACTCAACCGAGTGGCCTATCCAACGATTAACCGTATGCTCCTAGATCATCATCGTTTTTGTTAAAGGGGAACATCAGATCCTAGAACACACGGCCTACCAGCCGGTCCTTGAGAGGCTATAATAACGTAGATACCATATAGTAATGCAATAATGAGCAGGGATAGAGAGTCATACCTGACTTACTTGCCAAGTGAAACGGCATTTTTTTAGAATTTTTGATTTCTACTTTTATGGATTTTCAAATAAGACAACAACAATATGAATAAACATGATGTGAACATGAACGAATATGAACGAGCATGACATGAACACAACATAATAAGAGAAATATGAACGAAACATGGCACAACATAACATAACGAAGATGGATGGAACATAACACACAAACAAATGGCAAGCATACATGCGACTAAAGGCACGGTGGGACAAGACAACATGCACACGCAGTGGTATAAGGACATGGTGGGACAAAGACACGTGGGATGACAATACCACGGAGGACAAAGACACGAGTGATGAATGACACGGCGGGATAAAAGATACGACCAACATGAGAGGACATAGACACATATGACAAGGACACATCGGGACAAAAGACATGGAGGACCATAGACATGATAAAGACAACAAACACATTCTTCAATCAAAGCCCAAGATCAGATGAAGCGGAACCGCCATGTTCAAAATCATGGGACAATGCCCTCTCATGGAGACATGATTAAGCAGATAAGCAAAAGCTGAGAAGGCCATGAGCTTCAGAACAGATCCAGAGATATGATTGAAGAGATGAGAACAGATCAAAAGATGAACATGAGCAGGAGGCAGAGCGAAAGATAGAGCAAAGAAAGCTTGAACCTGCAGCCTGCACACTTAGCAAACAGATTACTTATCTGTCCTCAAGATAAAAATAAAAGGAACAAAAGAGAAGTATTTTTGAATTTTTGTATTTCTGATTTTTTTTTTTACCATATTCAAATTTTTGGGATTTTTTTGACATATTTGATTTTTTTAGAATTTTGACATATTTGATTGATTTTTTTGGAATTTTGACATATTTGTTTTTTGGAATTTTAATAATATTTCATTTTTTTTAGATTTTGATAATATTTCATTTTTTTGAATTTTGACAAAGCAATCTGCATCACCCAAAGACGGGCTCAAACTACTGGCCAGGGATCGTCGTTCCTACCCCTTTCATTAAAGACTTCCCTTAAGTAGGGCGTGCATGTGAGGGTGACTTACCATAACCAACCGCCTCTAAAGAACGGTGCCCCTACTAAGGCCATACCCGAGATATAACCCAACATAAGAGGGAGAATCAGAAGAAAAATTGGAGACAAGCTTTATGCAGGATGGGAGATATCAAGATTCGACTTCCTTCCAGGGCACCACCCCTCAAAGAGTAGGTCTGTTGCGCCGCGGCTTTGTGTCTTTGATTTTGAGACCCATATTTATCAGGCACGCATGCGACCGGGCTCATGACGTCCCGCGGGGAACTTTACTGCCACTCTTGCCATGCCTTCGATTCATAATATTTCATGGATTCATTTTCTCATTTTGGTAACCCTTATTGGCTAGATATTGCATGAAAACTCACTTTCGATGGTCAAGACTGCCCCTATTTGAGACCTCTCTCGTATTAGGAAGCGCCTAGATTGGTCATCTCATCCATCCATCTCTTGCCCCTGCACTTGGCCGAGTAGAGAAGAGAAAAAGACCTTTGTGCATACCCATGGTATGGCCAAAGCAGCAACGATGTTGCACTAGAGAGATCGGCTATGGCTTGCCGTGAAGTGTGTGAAAAACCCATGCTAAAGGTCACCCTCAACGATCGGGGAAAGAAACTAGACTCCCAGCGCGGAGTTATCACCAGCCTACGGATGCTGCAGAAGCAAACTCATTTGACTAAATGAACTAAGCAAATTTCTAAAAGCCACTTAACCATGTTAAGGAATAACATTATAACCATGTGCAGAAATAATGG
Source organism: Amorphophallus konjac (assembly GCA_022559845.1). Classification (NCBI taxonomy): domain Eukaryota; kingdom Viridiplantae; phylum Streptophyta; class Magnoliopsida; order Alismatales; family Araceae; genus Amorphophallus; species Amorphophallus konjac. The sequence continues at coordinate 106,378,476 of CM040121.1, forward strand.
AAATGGAAGCATGTTTCTTTGCTCAAAATAAAGATACCTTTGTAAATCCATGGCGTGGAAACCAGCATCCTGAAGTGATCTCGATCATCGAGCTTCGAGGAGCGCGAGTAGCTTTGTATTCCTTGCTTGTCAGGATAAAGGATGAAAGGAGAGCAAAGGATTGAAAGATTCCTCGACAGAGAGTAGTGGCAGACATCAAACTAGACGAATAAGGATAAAAAGGAAGAGAGACGAGGGCTAGAACTCCCTCGTTAAGGCGTAGAGACCTTGATAACAAGGAACCAATTACAGAAGAAACCAGATTAGCCGAGATCAGGGCGGGCTAAAGCCCCGAAAACAGCAAGAAAAAGGGCAATGACCCTGAAAGGGAGAAGAGGAGAGAATAGAAAGATAGTGAGAGGATTGCTGTGAAGATGAGGAAGAAAGAGAATGATCATCCGACGTGGCCGGAGAAGGAGAGTAGTAGTCATCCGGTAGGGCCAAAAAAGGATCAGAAGCAACACCCGGAAGTCCTGGGGAAGAATTAGAGGCAACACCCGGAAGTCCCGAGGAAGAAGAATCAGGTGATGTCCCGAGATTGGGATGGAAGGATGACATAGGCCGGGGCCTAGAATCGTGAGAGGAGGGAAAATCTGGAGGATCCGGGGAAAAAGGAGAGGAATGGGGACGCATGGACCTATGGAAGGAGGAGAAAATGATGGAAATAGGATCAGATGGAGGAAGGTACACCACCCAAGGGTGGGAAGTGAGTAGAAAGAAGGATGAATGAAAAGAAAGGGAGGAATAGGCGGACCCCTGAATGCACAACTGACGGCTTTTGAACATGCATCGCCGTCTCTTCTTAGCTGAAATTGGCTTGAAACGGACCCGCTTGGCCCGGGCTTGAATCCTTAGGCACCTTGCCTTGCAATATCTTCTCAAATAGCGAGCCCACCTAGCAGATGGCCTTGCCCGGCTATGAACATACAGCTTTGCTGGGGCAATTACCCCTAGACACCCCATGCTAACAACAGTAAGTGGGCATTCTTGGACAAGTAACCCTTGAGAGTGATGAATATCACAAACCCACGGCGTTTTGTCTCTCGGCACTAGAAGCATGAGATTCGATAACTCCACTCGGAACTCAGTCTTGAAGCACAACTCCCTTGATAAAAGAGACGGGTGAAGCTGAGGGAGAGTAATACACGGCGTTGACATGGCCGGTTTGCTAATAAATCGAGGAAGATTGCATAACAAGTGCAGAATATCCTTGGAAAGTGTAGAAGATACGGTCAATTGCCCCTTGAACATAGAATCCATAATCTGCATGGCGACCGTATGCGTTAGCACAACACGGGTAGAGAACCCTTCTTGGCCTGTCATCTGAACAGTAATAGAGCGAGGAGAAATAATAGCATCAATGGTGAACTCTCCGGCGAGCAAGGAGATTGCCACCGGCCTCACTCGGGAAGAAACTGGCATCAACTCAAGGGAACTCTTCTTAGCAACTGTCATCTTTGAAAGTAGAGGCGCATCATCCCCAAAATAGCCAAGGACCAGGACACAGATCGACATCCGACAGATAAAATCCTGAATCTTGAAATGCACGGACGGCACTGAGTCATCTCGACTTGGCTTATTGTCTCCCTGGGGATTAGACCCAAGGGGCACCAAAGGAAGCGCACACCCGCTCCGTGGGGTGGAAGTGGTTGGAGAAGTAAAGGGAATATGTTTGGGTGGTACGTGTGAAGGTTTGGAAGGCATGGAGGCTCCAACGGGAGTGGTGATGGAAAGTGAAGGCGCAGGCGATGTGGCGATGATAGGCTCGGGTGGCGACAAAGGCGAAGGTGAAAGCGTGGCTAAGGGTAAAGGTAAAGGCAAATATGTGGCTTGCTCAGGCTCGGGCAAAGGTGATGGCGGAGATGGAGGCAAGGGTGGAGATGGAGGTGGTGATGGAAGCACTGGTGGTGGAGATGGAGATGATGGTGATGGCAATGGAGATGGTGAGGATAGTGATGAAGGCGATGGGGGTAGTGGACATGGAGGTGGAGAGGGTGAAGAGGGTGGTTGTGGTGTCCACCATCGACGTGTCGACACAATGCGTCGAGTGGTGTTAGGGATAGAAGTAGTGGTAGTGGCGGTGGGAGAAGAAGGGGAGGCACTAGCATGAGCAAAGACTTGGGTTTGTGGCGACGATGGAGCCGGGGAAGGAGATGGCGGAGGTAACAGAGTAGGTGACAGAGCGAGTGCAGCACTAGACGAGGAATCACAGGGGTGCCCCTGGTCTTGAAGTAACGGAGACGACTGCCCGGGCGGCACTTCTTGCTGCTGTTGTTGGCTACGAAGATGTAAAATGACTTTGTGAATAGCGGCCCAATCAATCCTTTTCTTAGCTTCCAGATCATAAACATAATCCCGGAACTCAGGGCAATCCTCCACCAAATGCCCCTGCTGGCGGTGAAAATCACAATATTGAAGCATATCCCCGACCGCGGGTCGGCAAGGCACAACCGAAGAGAGCGGCAACGTGTGAGTGGCCATCAAATCCCTAAAAATGTCGATAAAGCACTCCGGCAATGGAGGACAAGGAGCCTGCTTCAGGCAAGGTGGATGCCGAGGGATACGTAATGGTGGAGAAGGTTGTGGAGACGGAAGTGGAGGTTGCGTAGGCAGGAGTGCGTGGCTAGTGGTGGAGGGCTTCGGTGATGGCATGTGTGGAACAGGATGAGGGGGTATGTAGATGGCATCTACTTCTCAGGATGTGGTGTTCCCTTGACCGGAAGTGGAGATGGAGACGTGTATGTGGATGCGGGAGGCTGACTCATGGAAGGTTGATATGCGGAGGCGTATGGGTACGTAGAGGCGGGAGGTTGGCTCGTGGAGGGATATGTGGCAGAAGGCTGACTCATGGCGGGCTGACTCACGGGAGCGTAGGGTTGGCACGTGGAGGGTGAAGGTTGATATGTGGAGGTGGATGGTGGAGACTCGGGGTCAAGGGAATCTTGGATTTGTTGGCGAATGAAGCGGGCTCGGCTGTATAATTGTTGCCAGGAGGTGATGTCGTTTTGGGCTAAGATAAATCGATACTCGGGCGCGGCATTGGATATCAGCATCTTGATTTGTTCTCCCTCCGGTATGTGCCCCGGGACTTGCGCGGCCAAGCGACGCCAACGATCGGCAAAGGTGCAGAAATCCTCTTCGGGCCTCATTATCTCATGGGCCAGATCCGCCATAGAGTACTTGGGCCCAACCTGGTCTTGAAACTGCTGTATAAATTTTTCTTGAACGGCTTGAAAATTCACAACTTGCTCTTGCGGAAGAGAGAAGAACCAATCTCAAGCCGGGCCTTCCAATGACAGACCAAATAGATAAGCCATCAAGTGTTGGTCATGTCGAAATTGGGCCGACTCATAAACAAACTCCTTCAAGTGCACGTACGGGTCACCGACTCCACTATAACGGCGATATGTGGGAATTTGTGATGGAGGTGGGAGCCGAAGACCTTGGAAAGCGAACGGAACACTTAAAGAGGACTTGGGATCGATCCGACGTTGAAGCTCATCAAGCTGGCGTTGGGTTTGAGCAATCATCTCCTGGGTAGGGAGAGATCGAGAAGAATATGGGCCAACTTGAGCAAGAGGTTGTGAATTAGGACCAGGAGCATGGTATTGGGCTGAATAAGAGGATCCGGGCTGAGAAGAAAAAGGGCCCATTCTGGGAATGGAAGGGTGAGCGGGCCTGGAAGAGATGTTGGAACATGGGTTGAATGGGCCAGCAGCAACATGGGCAGAATAATGAGGCCCATTAAGAGAATAATGCCCATTAGCAATTGGGCCAGCAACATATGAAGGAGAAGGAGGAGGCCCATGAATAGAAGATGGCCCATTATGAGAAGAAGGCCCATGAAGATGAGATGCAATAAGACATTGGGCCTGGGCCGGGTCCATTTGGTGAACAAGGCTTGAAAGATGGGCCATGAGATTAGCCTGTTTCTTGGATGGATCAGAAGGACCACGGGAAGATGGGCCCGCGCGGGAAGAGGATTCCATGCGGGAATAGGAAGAAGATTGAGAAAAAGAATGATACAAGGCGTTAGAATGATACTCCATCAGGGCAAATGGAGACTTAATACAAGGAGATCAAGGATAGTACAAATGGAGAAGCAAGGGCGTAATGGGCTTGATAACAAGGGGGACTGACCCACTAATGCAAAGACGAATGGACAATGGACCACGGGACAATGGACTAGATAATAGACATACAAAATGGGGTAACCTAAAGTGGGCCTAACAAAAACAAAACATGTGGATGATGAAAGAATGCAACACAAAAATCACTAATGGGCTTGGACAAGCCCAATCAACACGAACAATGCAATGTGAGAGTTTTCACCCAAGTCAAACAAGTTGATATGATGGGAAATATTTTAGAGATTTTAATAGACCTTTTAATGATTTGAATTAATAATAATTCCCTCAAGATAGGAATCCTAAGGGAATAAGGTCCAAACTTTGGGTTAACTAAGGCTAACTCCCTCACACGCATGCAAATGCAAGCCTAAGGGGTGGGAAGGTACAACCGGCCTGTTGTGACCCCTCTATGTTGATGATGTTGACACTTGCTTTATTTTATTGGCAACACCATTGTTTTGATTGATTGGCAACTGCTTTTGATTTGATGAAACTGCTCTATCAGATTGACTATGTGTTCCTTGCATTTAATACACTGTTGTCTGCATTTCTCACTGTCATGGGTCGACACATCAGAGGATGGGTCGACTCCTCCAGCAGACTTGTTTAGACTGAGTCTATACATCATCCATTTCAGATAAAGTCCACACACTGCATTTCAATTGAATTGATTAAGTGTGTACAGCGTCAACGCATCTCACTGGCTCATGTTACAGCGTCAACGCACTTCATTGGATGTGTGTACAGCGTCAACTCGCTAAGTGTGTACAGCGTCAACGCATGAAGTCTGTACATCAGTCTTAATACTCTAAGTCTGTACAGCCGTTGGCTTTGAACCTCAAAGTCTGTACATCCACAGTGTTACTTGAAGTCTGGACATTGGTCTTCAAACTCAAAGTCTGCACATTGTCTTCGAATCCAAAGTCTGCATAATAGTCTTCACACTTGAAGTCCATTCTGTGCCTCAGGCTGAGGTAGTCCATACACTGGTCGGTGGCAAACCTGTACATTGGCCTCAGCGTTTTCAAGTCTACACATTGGCCTCCTTGCATAAAGTATATACACTGGACTGTTTGGCAAGTCTATACATCGGCCCTTGTCTCGATGTCTGTACAGCCCTTTAGCTTGCTCAAGTCCATACATTGGCTTCAAGACTTTCAAGTCTATACACTGAAGTCTTCACATTCGCTAGCATTACATGAAGTCCATACAGTGGGTAAAGTCTGTACACTGTCCATGTTTCATGCAGCGTCAACTCAGTGCTTCATGCAGCGTCAACTCCTCAAGTATATACATTACTTTTCTTTCGCATGAAGCCTTTACGTGCATTATGTTTATACAATGCCTTTAGGATTTAAAGTCTATACAGCCGTTGCCTCCTTTGTTGAAGTCAACACATTAGGCAAGGAACAGGGTCGACGGTGGGAGCTTAAAGCGTCCACGCATCAGTTGACGAAGCCTTCGCGATATCTTCCACTGCGTCAACGCCACAAGCAAGCAGCGTCGACGCAGCAGATAAAGAAGCAGAGACCTTCACGATATCTTCCACTGCGTCAACGCCACAAGCAAGCAGCATCGACGCAGCAGATAAAGAAGCAGAGACCTTCACGATATATTCCACTACGTCAACGCCACAAATTGAGCAGCGTCAACGCAGCAGCTAAAGAGATGAAGGATTACTGGAATGCCTCACTGCGTTAACGCCATTGATTGACAGCGTCGACGCAGCAAGTCAGATTGCTGTCATTGTGTACGTGAACTGAGAACTCTATACATCAGACTGAAGAGGCTAATGAGGGGCACGTGATCCGAGGTACCTGGCTCGTGATCCAAGAAGGACAAGGTATCCAGATGAGGACATGTGTACTGACACTCCATTGGATGCTGCCACGTGGTCCAAATTGCTGGGCAGGAAACGTGGAGAGCACACGCCTGCTGATGTTGCTGCTATATAAACAAGCCTTCTTCCACAGAAGAAGAAGATCGAAGGAGAAGAAGAGAAAGTCTATACACTCAGCAGCAGTGAGCCTTCGATCCACAGAGAGAAAAGAGAGAAGAAGAAGATATAGAGAAGAAGAAGAAGAAATAGAGAAGAAGAAGAAAAAGAGAGAGGAAGAGATCGAGAGAGATTGAGTTGAGAGAGAGCTGATTGAGAGTGACAGTGAGAGAGTTTGTATCTCAGTCTCGTGGTTCAAAACCAGAGCTGAGCTTTGCTCTTTTAGAGCTATATTACTTTTGAGTTTTTGATTTTTCATTTTGATTCTGTCTTTCATTTTCGAATGATGTTTCTTCAAGCTGTGTGTCAGCGGTCTTGCAGTGGTGGTCTCCACTAGACGGGCTAAGCTGTATTTCCCCAGCGGTTGTAGAGGATCAGATCCTCTGGTCGGCAAGCTGTAGTGCCCAGCGAAGCTGTGTATCAGCGGGTTGTTTGGCCAAGCTGTAAAGCCCAGCGGACGCAAGCTGTGCTGCGCAGCAGGAAGCCATACTCGGTTGAGTGTGGGGTGGACGTAGGTCGTTGACCGAACCACCTAAAAATTGTGTGTGCAGAGTGTTTGTGTTTTTGTGTGATCTGTGTGCGATGGGAATTTCTTGCTTAGCTTATTTGATTGCATCGCTTATGCTCATGTCTAGCTTTCTACCTTTTGCCTAGCATTCTTCCTTTAGCTTTACTGATGTTTGCCTAAATTCCGCTTTAGAACTTATAGTAGTTTTAAATTAGGCAAGTTGATCTATTCACCCCCCTCTAGATCCACAATCTGTGGAGATAGACTGCATCCATCTAACCCAACACTTGGTATCAGAGCCTAACTCTTCTGCAGGGACTCATCGCCCGAAGAGAATAGGCAGAGATGGATGCTCGAGGGATGATTGCCGAAGGTCACTCAACAACGAAGCCCCCATTCTTTGATGGATCAAACTACGCATACTGGAAGAACCGTATGCAAGTGTTCCTCAGGGCTAAGGATTATGAGATTTGGAATATTGTCAGCAAGGGACCTTATGAGCTGTCCCCGAATGAAGATGTATGGACCAAGGAAAAGATCAGAAGGTCCACGCTGAATTGGAGTGCTATAAATGCTATCCAGTGCGCTCTCCATCCTACAGAATTTTCTCGTGTGTCTGCTTGCAAATCAGCTAAGGAGATGTGGGATGCGCTGGAAGTAATTCATGAAGGTACATCTCAAGTAAGAGAGCAGAAGGCCAATCTTCTTGTATCTGAGTATGAAGCCTTCAAGATGAAGCAGAACGAGTCCATCAGCGAAATGTACGCTCGGCTGACTGTCATAACCAACGGCCTCAGAGGTTTTGGGAAACCTCAGACAGAGTATGATATAGTGAGGAAAATTTTGCGCTCCCTGACTTCCAATTGGCACACCAAAGCAATAGTGATGGAGGAGTCAAGGGACCTGCGTAATACTAAAGCTGATGAGCTGATTGGCTCACTAATGGCATATGAGATAAACATGCCAAGAACAGATGAAGCCGAGAGGAAGAAGAAGCCGATAGCGCTGAAGGCTAGTTCCAGCAAATCAACAAAATCCAGCTCCAGCAGCTCTTCATCATCAGAGGAGAGCCTAAATGAAGAAGAAGAAGATGTGACTCGATCTGAGATAGCCATGATGACTAGAGAGTTCAGGCGATTTCTCAGAAAGGGAGCAGGACAGTTCGGCCAGAAGAAATACAGTGGTGGCCGAAAGGATAAAAGGTATAAATCTAAACCTGCAAAGAAAAATGAAGCTAATGTCTGTTATCAATGCAGGAAACCAGGGCATCTGAAAATTGACTGTCCAGACAATCAGAAACATAAGGACAGGTCAAAGAAGAAAACCAAGAAGGGAAGAGCTATGATCACCACATGGAGTGATGAAGATGAAGGCTCTTTCAGCAGCAGCTCAGATAGTGAAGTCGAATCTGAACAGCCCATTTACCTTATGGCAACAAGCTCCGAAGATAGAGAGGAGGACACAGATGAGGTAATCACTAGATTTAAAAACTTCACAATTGCTGATTGGGTAGATGCTTATCATGACATAGCCGATAGAGCTGATGATATTAGAAAAGAGAATAGGCATCTTAGAAGAAAAATTAATTCCATGCAAAATGATAAAACTCTATCTGATAAAATTGCATGTTTGGAATCTAAAAATGATAAACTAAACTCACACGCTCTGAAGTAGAGGACATCAAAATTGAGTTAAAGGTTTCTAGGGAAGAGAATCTAAGGCTTGAAAATGAAATTGATGAATGAAAGCTGAAGATTCAAAAATGTGAAAGTGAAGTAAAAATCATCTCTGAAAAATATGAAGCTGTCCTCAATGTCAACAATGAGCTGAAAAAAATCTATTGATGAACTTCAGAAAGACAATGAGGATAAAATGAAAAACATTGAGAAAATGACCCAAGGAACAGATAACTTAAATACTTTGTTAGGGTCAAAGGTTAATTTCAGAAAAGAGGGCCTAGGATTTAATTCTAGTGCAACAAAAACATTCGGGATGAAAACAATTTCATTTGTTGCTCAAAAGGAAAAGGGACCTCTAATTAGCATGAACTCAACAAATTTAATGAACAAAACTGCTAATCTGAAAAAGCCCAGTGCTGAGGAGAAGGGCAAACAAAAGGTTAATGAGCCTAGTAGAGCTAGCACATCTAAGCAGAATCCTAGGGCTCAGACTCAGGTTAGGGGTCAACCTACACAGTCCGGTAAACCCCAGGTCAAGGTAACCAAGTCTCCACCAACACCTCCACCTCTGAAGAAGACCCAATACAAACCTGTGTATAGGTCAGCAGGGTCCAAAGTACAGGGGAGACAAAGTGCTGCTAGGAGTCAACCCAATTATTTTTATCAACCCAGAGCTCAGACCCACTACAATGCACAGCCAACCTACTTCAATAGGTCAAATTGGTCTAGAACTCAGGGTAGGTTTACAGGTCTTGCACACCAGGGTGCTCAATATCAAAGACCTTACAGTGGAAATTGGGTCAATGGGTATGGTTACTGGACATCTAGAAATCAATATTTCCATAGCCAGCCCAGGAACTACTATGGCCAAAATTTTGTGAACACACCCTGGCCAAGGCACTGGCACAGAAATAACAATACTGTCAATAATCATGCTGCTGTCAATTAGAAAAAGAACAATAAAAAGAAAAGGAACAACAACAGAAGAAAATCTATAGGATCCACTGAACAAAATTCATTTAAACAAATGTGGATTCCGAAACATTTGCTTTCATGCTTTGCTTCCAGTTCATTTACATTGGAGCCCAATCAGTCTTGGGTTCCAAACTTCTCTACCTAATTGTGTATGCAGGTATGCCTGGCAGCCAAGAACAACTTGTGGTACATGGATAGCGGCTGCTCCAGGCATATGACAGGAGATAAGGCCAAATTTTGTATACTGACTAAGAAAGTAGAAGGCCTTGTCACCTTTGGAAGCAACACAAAGGGTAGGATTATCGGATCAGGTAAGGTAGATAAGTGTTCTACCTGCTGCATTATGATGTTATGCTGGTTGAAGGGTTAGCCTATAATCTACTTAGCATTAGCCAGTTATGTGATAAAGGTTACAATGTTTTATTTAATTCTCAATGCTGCAAGGTTTTTGAACCTGATTCTGATATTGTCAAATTTTCTGGAAAAAGAATAAATAATGCTTACATGATAAATATAGATGAAATTCAACACACTAACCTTTGCCTTACTGCCAGTAGAGAAGAAATAGCATTTTTATGACATCGTAGGTTAGGTCATGCCAGCTACACTGTTTTGCACAAATTAAATAAGCATGGCATGGTTAGAGGACTTCCTGAAGTCTCATTCAAGAAAGAAAACAAAATCTGTGATGCATGCACTCAATCAAAGATAACTAGAAAGTCATTTAAGTCTAGAACTGAAAATCTGTCTTCCAAACCCTATGAGCTGATACATATGGACCTTTTTGGGCCAACTGGATCTATCAGCCTATCAGGGAGGAGGTATGGGTTTGTCATGGTAGATGACTTTTCTAGGTATACTTGGGTTCATTTCTTATCGAATAAGAGTGATGCTTTCTCAGAATTTCAAGAGTTCTATGTTAAAACAAATCAGAAAATTGAAAACATTTTGTCTGATCATGGAGGTAAGTTTGAAAACTCACAATTTGATGAATTCTGCAGGTCAAATGGAATCAACCACAGGTACTCCTCACCAAGGACACCTGAGCAGAATGGAGTTGTCGAGAGAAGAAACAGAACCCTAGTGAAAATGGGTCGTACACTCCTTGTCGAAGGTGGTCTACCAAGGAAATTTTGGGATGAAGCAGTGAATACTGCCTGTTATTGTGAAATCATGGAAAGTGATCCACTTTTAATATAAGAAATAATGATAATAAGCAATAAGAAGAATGATAAAAAATGGAGTAAAAGAGCACGTGGTGCTACTAAGGAGAGTGATCGTCAGAGGGGTTACCTCAATAAAGAAAAAAAATGATCGCGAATACCTGGTGATAATAGGATGCGGGATGGATGTGGTTCCTTCCTCCACCTTCTATCGGCCGGTCGATGAAGGGGGTCTTCCTCTTTGATTACCTTTGAACAAAGAACAAACAAGTAAAAGTAAAAGAGATCAGCCAAACATGAGTGCAGTATCAATCCAAAGATGAAAGATGATGATGAAAGGAGAGCATAAAGCGTGCACCTTTTTGGTTTGTTTTTAAAACCCCTAGAGAATTAGGGAGAGGAGAGATGCAATAAAACTAATGCAAGAAGAAGCTATACGATGATGAGCAGAGATAACAAATAACAACGAAGAGAAGAAGGAAGATCCCTGCTGTTCCTGTAAACAGTAGAGGGAAACGCTTTGTTTCGGATGTGACAGCAGGAGGAAGTAGAAGAGAAATTAATCTCTCAATCTCAATCACCAGCACCCGTGAACTCTGTCTAACTCTATGCACTCGTTAACCTCTGTGACAACAACATCTCTCCTCCTCCTCCTAACCTCGCGCGAGATCAACCAGGGGACTCTTTTATAGGGTATCGATCATAGATAGACACAGATTTGGGAAGATAAGAATAGGCAGTGGTCGTTAACGGCAAGGACTCTAGTTCCCAGATCGAGCAAGGTAGCCAAGAAAGGCAGGGAACTCTTTAGGAAAGGCGAGTTTAAGCAGGACACGAAAGGGTGAGACACGACCTACCAAAGGGCGTCAATTCAGAATTGATGACCTGCTCAAGGGCGCTAATTCAAAACACGACCAAGATTAAGGCGTCACTTCCTGGATTCAATTTTGGTAATAAAACCTTCTTTATTTGAGAATTGCAAAGAGATGCCTAAATCAAAGGCGTTAAATAAAAACACGCCCTATGGAAGGACGTTAATCATTGATTTTCAATCGGGGTGGGACTCGTAAAATATCAGGAATTGACGCCCGTACATGTGGTCGTCCTTTCTTAAGAACACGCCCCAGATTATGTCGCTATTTAAAACACGCCCCCCCTCAAGTCGTGAATCACCAAAAACCCAAGAATAAATCACAAAAACACTCATAAATAGAAAAACTTTATGTTATTAGAAATATTGAAGTTCACTTTGGGGCGTTAACATAGTGACATGAGATTTGATCAACAAAGCGTCAATTTTGGCGTGTCTACAGCTATCCCGCCTTGGCGTCTGCTTTGGAAGGGAGTGAGACGGAATGAAGTGAAAGTGCAACAAGCGAAATGAAGTGGAGCGAACTGATAAACAGATGCCAAGGTGTGATGTGACACGCCTCAGACACTAAGTATTAGAAATCTTTCCAAGATTCAAAGTGAAAACACACTCCGGGCGATTCCAAGGAAGCATCGATTTGCTGGATATAGGAGACTAAACTAAGTAAATAAAATGTGCACGTGGGCACGACAAGGAGACACCATTGGAGAGCGGTTATCAGCCAACTGTGGATGTGCTACAACCAAGGTGGATTTACAGAAAAATAAAGGGAATTGAGATAAAGGATCCAGCAAAAGGGACATTTTCAAAGAACTAGCCTGAGCGGCTTCAGAGAGAATAAAGTACTCAATTTGGAACGGAATATCTCTTGTCAACTCAATCAAGAGCGAGTGACCTTCATTATTGCCATAATATGAAGATTTTCAGCATGAAGCTCAAAGTCCTACATGATGCATGCTGGGCTAAAAAGGAAAATTAAAACAAACTAAAAATAGAAAATAATCAAGGATAATATTGCTAAGTCATCTAGATTTGGTCAAGAATCCAGATCTCTGAGCTGACACTAAGCCGAAGCCTGTTTGTCCGCACATCAACCCAGAAAGTGGAACCATCGTCCCAGACCTTGAATGACTCAACGGCCTATCCGTGTGATCAAGACTCTCCTGAAATTATCACTATTTTTGATGAAGGGGAACTCAAATTCCAGGTTCACCAGAACCACAAGGTCCTTGATATGCTATAATAGCGTAGATACCATATAGTAACAATGCTTACAGGAAAGAAATACAAAAAAAAAATAGGATGATGATGCTCCCATGAGTGATCCAAACGCCTCAAAACCTGCAACCTTCTGCACTCAAAATTTTATTAGTTCTCTCAAAGCAAAGCAAAATATGAGCATAAGTGCTTAACCAAAAATAGCTCCAATTAAAAGATAGCACTTAAGTTCATCAAAGCATATGGAATAAAATAACGACTGCGGTGCATGGCGTCAAATTTAAAATAGACGACTGACATTAAGGCGTCTAAAGATAAAACATGTCCTTCATCAAGGCGTTAAATGAGGTGAAAGTTCAAAAAAGACGACCCTCCTGGAGACGCGAAATAAAACACGACCTCGGTCAAGTCGTCAATTCAACAATTGACGCCCCAAGAGAGGACGTTAAATAACAACGCGTTTCCGTCTTCAATTCGAAAGCTAAGCCCAATCCTAATTGTAATCAACCTACAACTCCGAACGAGCATTGAACTTTCCAAACTGCTATAGAAAGGAAGAAAACTTCCTTATAATCAATCAAGCAGCTCGTCGAATTCCTGCTTCTTCTGCTTCCTCTGTTTGTTCACAGGTACTACTACAGCTGCCTTCTTCCTTCAGACTGCCATTGAAATAACCGTAGAAGATGGAGAGGGCAATCAAGAGATCAAAGATCTCTACTCCTAGACTCTCAGAAATCAACGGACATGTAAGCAATAGAATTGCATCGAACCAGGTATGTGAGTTTGATTTATGTTCCTTTTTCATCCTTCTTACTGCATTACTTCGTTCTGTATTCTCATCCGCTTCTCTGTCTTTTCCTTTTCTGCCTTCCGCAGGATTATCCAAATATTCCGGGTGCAAGAAGATTCACAAAAGTCAAGTGGTTGCCTCTTCTACTCTCAAAATTCTCTTCAGACATGAGGGTCTACTTAGCAAGATGGCACCTCTTAGGCCTAATCACTCATGCCAAACACTATGATCAAGTTCACCTTGATTGGGCTGCCATAGGAGCCTTAGTTGAAATATGGCACCCTTCCACTCATACCTTCCTTTTCTCGACTTTTGAAGCCACAATCCTGTTAGAAGAACTAGAGATGCTCTTAGGTTTAAAGAAGATGAAGTAAGGAGAAGAGGAAAAGATGGCCATCATGCCAAGACCAATTTCTTCACATGAGCTACTAACAAGTTTAATTCCCAGCCCAAACTTAGTGAACCAAATCAAAGCTTCCAAGGGAATCAATCTCTTAAAGCTTGCTTCTTGGGTGTACAAGAGATCCGATCAAGCTAAAGAAGACGAAGAGATAGAGCGGGTGGCAAAAGCTTTCGTGGTGTGCTTGGCAGGAGCAATCCTATTTTCATCCACTGAAGACTTCTTGGAAGAAACCCAATTAAGCGCAATAGTGAGCCTATGGGTAGGAGAGAGAGCGGGAGCGGCAATTCTAGCCTATCTCTATAGTGGGCTTACTTCGGCGGCAATGGGAAGACCCATCTATGGATGCATGCTAGCACTCTCAAGTTGGGTAGATCTCCACTTCAAATTCGATCCATGTGAGGAGACCCAACAACCTTCTAGAATCTTTTCAAAAAGCCCACTCTCTTACATGACCGGCTCATTAGGAATAAGTAATAGGGTGATGAACCGGATACCTCAAATCAAAAAGAGAGTGGAATGGAGAGGACATCTCAAGGTAATGCCAAAGAACCTTTTTACTTGTGCCCCGGGAATACTCAAGACTCAAGAACTCCGCGCACGATTCTCCCCCGGCACGGACCTTCGACTCATAGGCGCTTCAGAATTCGTTCTATATAACTCACATCGGTGCCTTCCTCAACTTGGGCTTCCACGACAAATGCTTGAAGATCCATCTCATCTCCCTCCGATCAAGACACGGGATCTCGGCAACAATGAAGATGGAGAAGAGTGCACAACTATCCAAGCTCTGTGGAAAATCAACAAGGCTCATGATCCTGTGGAAAACTTAGAAGAAGACAGAGAACAGTGGAAAACTTATGTAATAGCTTTAAGAAGCTTGAGGCCCAAAGTGGCTCATTGAAGCAATGTAATCTTTTCTTCCGATAAATCAATGATAATATTTTGATTGAGCCAATAACACAGTGTTTCTGATCAATTCTTCCAATAGCCTGCGATTCCATTGCAAATAACGACTCAACCCATGTCGTTAATTCCATAAATGACGCTTCAGCGTACGTCGTCTTCAATGATTGATCTCTCATAATTGACGCCTTCACATATGGGCGTTAACTGAAAAACGTCTTAAGACAAGGCGTTAATACGATTTATATTCCAAAAAATATTCGTTGAAATTCCAAAAGTAACGCCTTCAGCAAAGCCACGTTTCATATAAATAACGCCTCGGGCATAGTCGTTACTCAGAAACAGTAATCATTACTCCCATCACATCAATCAATCCTCATTGAATGCGTCTGACGACGGTTATCATTCCCCATGCAAACAAAAATAACGCCTTAAGAAATGTCGTCAATTATCAAGAAACGCCCTTGTTTCAGTCGTTAATTCCATAAGACACGGCCTTCCTTAAGTCGTTAATTCTTTTTGACCGTTCGACTTAACTTTCCCTCCTTCCTTCTTATTCCTCCGTTCCCTTTCCCTCTTTCTCTCTTCTCTCCCACTGCAAACCCTAACCGAAACCAACTCCCATCTCTCATTCTCTCTCTCTATCTCTACACCCTAGCCCTAGCCATAGCCATGGCCGGTGGTGGGCACCAACGGCAGAGGGTGGCCACACCGGAGGTCGTGGACTTGGGCGAAGATGCCCACGAGGATGCTCCCCCCGCGGCGGCCGAGGAAGATCCGGCGGCGATGGCCGGCGACGAAGAAGAACACGGCGACGAGGCCGTGGGAAATGAAGAAGACGAAGGTGAAGGAAGAGGAAATGAAGAAGATGGTGATGAAGGTGGTGAGGACGAAGAAGGAGAAGACGAAGAGGAAGGAGATGAAGAAGAAGAAACAACGACGGTGGCCGTGCCTTGCCGTGGCCAACTCCGACGGCCACGTCAGCCAAGGCCCGAACTCCGGGAGAGTTGACAGGACCCAAACGCCAGAAGGTAAGCCTCCAACCCACTTTCCATTTTTTTTGAAATTTATTTTATTTTTACCTCAATTTCCATAGCCCTCGGGCTAGAAGAACCTGCAACTCAGAAAGAAGACGCCCCTAGGGGTGTCGCGAATTAAAGAAAAGACGCCCAACCTTGGGTCGTGAATTCATTTTATTTCCTGAAAAATAATTATCATCATGAAAACACGCCCTAGAGCATGTCTTCCATTTAAATTATCATTTTTTTCATATCAATCATGTTGTTAATTCTGTGCATTTGTTCAATTATATTTTTTTCCATGATTTATATCGCATACTATTTTTATTTAATTTTCACAACCCTAGAAAACAACGCCCCCCATCGGGGCGTCAATTCAACAGATAACGACCATAGGGATGGTCGTCCATTCAAACAATTCCAGAAAAAATTATTAAAACCCAAAACCCATTTAAGAAAAACGTCTCATTCAGAGGCGTTACTTAGACAAATGACGACCCTGGGACGGGCGTCAATTGAAAAACCTTTTAGGAATTTAGAAATTAACCTCAGAACCACGCCTCCCACCGGGGCGTTTCTTAGATAAACAACGACCTAGGGTAGGTCGTTAATTCAAAGCTCACTTAGAAACCACGCCCTCCTCAGGGGCGCCAATTAAACAAACCACGACCTTGGGATGGTCGTTAATTAAATCAAACATCAACATCTCAAACCAAGGTAGTGAATTTCAACGGGAATAATTGAACAATTAAACCAAAATTTCTTTCTTTATGCGTGCAGGGGTTGATGAGGACACGGATCTCCTGGGTCATGGTCCGAGCAGCATACTACGGCCTCCTCGAGTTCCAGAGAGCCAGGGTAGATGCTATGGGGTTTGGGGCCTTTCTTAGCATAGAGCCAGTCAGACCCGACCTACCACTTATCCAGGTTCTGAGGGAGAGATGGGATAGGACTAGCCGGGCATTCCTGATGCCTTGGGGGCATATGGTTCCTACCCTAGAGGATGTAGCTAGGATCACGGGACTTAGGGTAGACGGGGAGGCAGTGAGCGGGATCACCTTATCCGACTATACCGAGCTCGCCCAGAGGTTGCTAGGGCTAGAGATGGTCTATGAGACACCTAGCGAGTGTAGGACTATCTTCCGCACCGACCTGACTACAGTGATGGGCTTAGGGGATGCTAGGCATAGGTCGGGGGAGTCCTTAGAGCGGTTCTCACAGAGGTTGATCGATGGGGCTAGGGCAGTCTATTGCCAGGACCCAGCCGACAGGGAGAGAGCAGATCGAGACTTGAGGAGGTTCTTACTGTTGCTGCTCGGGAGGCTATTGCTCGGAACGAAGGGCGACGTCATCAACTGCCTGTTCCTAGGGATCCTCGAGGATTTAGAGGGAGTCGACAGATACGCCTGGGGAGCGGCGCTGCTGGCGCACCTACTAGCCGACCTGTCCACAGGGACAGGACGAGAGACGACCGTCAGTGGCTTCTCACCTTTTCTTCAGGTATGCATTTTTTTTTATTTTCCCTCTCTTTTCTCTTCTTTTTTATGCATGTGAATGCCTCACTATTGTTATGCATGGATACAGGTTTGGAGCCATCTGTACATGCCCATGGGGCGTGCCGACCCACGGCCAGGAGGTGAGGGTGCTTTCCCTCTAGCACGGCGCTGGCTGCCGGTTGTTTTCGGCGCCCCACTCGGCTACGAGTTGTGGGTGATACGGAGAGAGTTCGAGACTTCCCTCCCTCGCTGGTATGAATGATGCATTTTTTTTATGTTTATTTGAATTTATTATGATTATGATGAGATGACATGTATGTTCATGGATGCAGGTGCGATGGAGGCCTTACGAGGGGATGACCGACGAGGGCCAGCCATGGGTCGTAGCAGGGCGACCTCGCTTTGAGCTTGAGCTTTGGGTTCACTGCTTGAGCGAGATCGAGCCGTTACGGCTTAGACTGGTGATGAGGACCCTGGGCCTACACCAGGAGTGGGTAGAGGTCGGGGAGCCGCGAGGGATCGGGAAGAAGACACGCGGTCGCACGAAGGCGATCGACTGGAGGGTGCGGTTCGAGGACCAGTACGCCGACTGGCGGCGAGGCGGGACCCGAGTCACCTCCCAGGCGACTGACAGCTCCGAGTACCTCCGGCACTACTGGGAGGTTTACGCCGGCCGACCCCAGATGAGGGTCTTGGGGGTATGTATGAATGCAATTGCTTCTAAATTAAATGCAAATGCTTATGTATTTCAATTATGTGACTAATATGAAATGGATGCATGATGCACGGGACATAGCGGCGATGGATGCCCAGGCCCATCTACACAGCCTGGAGGACCAGCTAGCTGCCACACGAGCCGACCTCGAGACCCTCGTAAGTGTTTAAATTATTTCTATATGCAGATGAATTTTTGTTGAATTATTGATGATTAGCCACTGACAATTTCAATAAATACAGCGTGCCCAGCAGGGGGCCGTAGGGAGAGATGCAGGGGAAGCCTCCAGCTCGAGGGGACCCAGTGCAGAGGTGACCGCACTAGCAGAGCAGCTAGCGGGAGCGGTCACACGGGCCGAGGCTGCAGAGCGCGACCTCACCTCACGGGTAAATTCCAAAACTCAAACCTCATTCAATTATCGCTTATATATTTCAATGTGCACTGATGTAATTCATTTTTCAGACTGAGGAGCTTCGAGCCGCTCTTACTTGCGTCTGCGAGGGACAGCAGGCGATGACTGCCCAGGTGAGTGATTTACTTTCCTTCATGTATTGCTTATTTCATGAATTATTGCACAATGGAACTGATGATTTGTTTACCTATTTGCAGACCAGACAGTTACAGGCGACACGTACCCAGGCTGCCCTGGCCGGCACAGAGCTGGCGATCCGCGAGCAGCGGATTACAGAGCTGGAGCGGTCCCTGAAGCGACGAGAGGAGTTGCCTCAGGACGTGGCAGAGCTGCGGGTTGCCCTCGAGCTGGAGCGGAGAGAGCGTGCTCGAGAGCGGGAGAGCACCTGGCGGACCGTGCCCGTCACCACGAGCTACAGCAGTCAGAGCGTGCCCAGTACCAGGAGCAGGTGGCAGCACGCTAGCGTGAGCTGGCGGACCTGAGGACGCAGCTGGTCCTTTCTCAGGAGCGGCTACGAGTGTCTGAGGAGCGTCTCCAGCGAGGGCGTGAGCGAGCGCGCGCTGCGGGGTACTCCTTCACCAGCTCCACCTTTGTAGCGGGTTCTTCTCTTCGAGAGAGGAGCGAGGCAGGGGGCCAGGCTCGAGTTCCAGCTTCTTCTCGGGGGCCCATGCCTCCTCCACCAGCGCCTCCTCGGGACGGCGAGGATGAGGTCGAGAGTAGGAGAGAGGAGGGTGGAGGCGAGAGCTGAGAGACTTACTTGTACTCCTCCACCCTCACACCTGTACTCAGATATTCATGATGTATAGATATATGAGATTGACATATTTGTTACCTGAGCACTTGTGTAGTTGTGTACTTGTGGTTGTGTATTTTGCTTCTTTTCTACGTTCTTTGTTTTACCTTACTCTGCCATGTACCTGCAGCTGTGGTTCACACTTGGATAAACGGGCTAATTCATCTGTTCGACTTGGCCCCTTGCTCAATAAGCAAGGGATGTTTTACTTGTGACCTGGATAGCGGGTCAAGGGGCCAAGCCTTTAATCAAATAAGGTAAATGAAATAACCAATAAAGGGGAGATGCAACATGCAAGCACACATATGCAAACGATAAACAAAAGATGCCCCATGCATAAAAATGTAATCATACATCGTGAAGAATGCATTTCTTTTCCTCTTTTATTGTTTTGTTTATATATATATATATATTTGTTATTTTTCTGAAAGATGCGCCTTAGATTATGTCGTTATTATAATAAAAGACGCCCTATGGAACGGCGCAAATTTGAAAACGAATTCGAATTTTGAGAAAGTGACGACCTGGGAGGGGACGTTATTTTGAAGGAGACGACCTGAATAAAGGCGTGAATTAAATAAAAAGTGCCTTAAACGAAGGCGTTAATTATTTTTATTTTCCAAATTGGGTTGACAAGGCTACCCAGACCGTGGGTCCTACACGGTCACCATTAAAAATTCATGAACCTTTCTTGAATAATTAAAAGGGAGTTGACGTGATAATGATTAACTTATATTCGAGATTTCGCACGGTGCAATCTCCTAGGTCCGTCTCGACCATTCTGCTGGTTTATGATTTACTACAAAGGAAGGGATGGAAGAAGATATAAGGAAGCCCATAAGGGATTCTGAGATGCCCGAAGCAAAGCTACCTCCCCTGCCCTATGCCCGTTGGGGTTCGGTCTTTGGCGTAGGGAAACTTTGTTGCCTTTTGCCTCTTTTATATTGCATGCATACGCCCAAGGTTTTCCTTGCGGGGACTTTGCCCTCTTGACATGCTTTTCTTTTCACCATTTGACTTTCACTTTGGAATTGATTTGCATTGAGCAACCTAATTGTACTTGGGCTTTCATGGCATTTTTGTTCCCTTTTGGGCCCTGACTTCCACCTACTAGGACGGCGAGTAGGCTTGGCGTATCTACCTCGAGGCGTCCCTTCCTCCCTTATGGGCCGAAGAAGGAAAGAACGGGTATTGTCTTCACCTTTAGTCATGTTTTGACTTTCTGTCGGATTTTGCACCACTTGAGTTCAAGAATAAAGCGTGTTAGTGTGTGCGGGTGTCAACCCCATTTTAAATTTAACGAGACTGGTGAATGAATTCTGAATTTTGACCTTTCGAACTTTAGGCCCTTGTGTGCCATGGCAACCCTTTTGAAAATTTTCAATATTCATTTGGATTTTGGAAATTCTATTTTTTTGAATTTTGGAAATGTATGTATATTTTTTGGGATTTTGGAAATATATATTTTTTTTGGATTTCGAAAATATATATATATTTTGGATTTTGGAAATATATATATATTTTTGGATTTTGGAAATATATATTTTTGGATTTTGGAAATATATATTTTTTGGATTTTTGGAAATATATATTTTTTTGGGTTTTGGGAAATATATATTTTTTTGGATTTTGAAAATATATATTTTTGAATTTTGGAAATATATATTTTTTTGGATTTTTGGAAATATATATGTTTTTGGATTTTGGGAAATATATATTTTTTTGGATTTTGGAATCAATGGTAGTATTTCTTAAGATACAAACCATTCCAAGGGTGACTTAACTCTTCTCCTTCAGCATTAATCAGTTTATAGGCATTGTCAGGATAAATCTCTTTTATGACGAATGGTCCTTCCCAGTTTGGTTGGAGTTTTGAGCGGGGGCCTCCAGGTTTTACAAAAATTCTCTTGATTACCATTTCACCGACTTTGAATTTTTCTCAATTACTTTCTTTTGATAAAAACGCGACATCCTGTTTTGATAAACGCACGCATGATCAGCGGCGACCAGACGCTTCTCATCTAGGAGTTCCAACTGGGCAAGGAGCGAATCACGACGCTCATCAATAGAGAATTCCTTGTCCAATTGTACTCGCAGAGATGGAATGAGAATCTCATAAGGGACTACCGCCTCCATTCCATAAGTAAGGGCGAAAGGGGTTTGCCCAGTAGGGGTACGAATGGAAGTGCGATGGGCCCAGAGAGCTTCAACTAGCTTGTCTGGCCAATCCGAGAATTTATTAGCCTCACACGTCTTTTTAACGATTTTGATCAAAGTTTTATTAGTGGCCTCTGCCTGGCCATTGCCCTGCGGATAATAGGGAGAAGAATGATGCAATGCAATGTTATACCTGTTGCAGAGATCCTTGAGCTCTTGGGAGATGAATTGAGGTCCATTGTCGGTGACAATAGTACTTGGGATGCCGAACCTTGCGATGATGTTCTTCATTATGAACTTGCATACAGTTGATGCTTTGATCTCCACGAATGCTTCCGCTTCCGCCCACTTGGTGAAGTATTCCGTTGCCGTTAGGATGAACGACTTTTGCTTGGTCAGGAGGTTCGAATCACCAAGAGGTCCAATGATATCAAAAGCCGACATGGAAAAAGGCCATGGGGAGGACATAGGATGGAGTGAAGAAGCAGGAGAATGAATTTTGTCGACGTGCAGTTGGCACTTTACACACCTTCGAACATAAATGGAGCAATCCTCTTCTAGAGTTGGCCAATAGAAACCTATCCTAAGGATCTTCTTAGCTAGCATCTGGCTGTTCACATGACCACCACACACTCCTGAATGCGCCTCTTCCACAACCTTCCAAGATTCATCGTCGTCAAGGCATCTTAATAAAACACCTGTGAGTCCTCTTCTATAGAGCACACCTCCAACCAAAACATAACGTTGAGCCACTCTTCTGATTGCTTTCCTTTCTTCCACTGTGGCTTCCTCGGGATAGGATTGATCATTGCAATACCTGGCAATCTCATAATACCAAGGTTTCTCTTCATCAGCTAATTCTTCTTCCCAATCTAACAACATGACCTCTTTGCCTTTAAGAGATTCACTCCGTCTGACCTTCTCGAGCATCTTATCCCTAATGTCGAGGAATGCACGATCCTTAATAGCTGGAGTGTCACGCTGATGAATTAAAGGAACATGAAAATCACGCTCAGGAGGGAAGACTAGAGCAGAGGCCAAAGAGGCAAGAGCGTCGGCTAGGATGTTCTGGCTTCGAGGGACGTGGACGAAGATCAATTTGGTAAAGAGTTTGGCATAAGCTGAAGCAAGTTCCTGGTAGGACTTGAGTTTAGGATTGATAGTGCGGCACTTGACAAGCACCTGGCGTAGAATGAGCTGACTATCACCAACAATCCGTAATTGGGTAACACCATATCTATGGGCGGTTTGAAGGCCGGCCAAAAGAGCCTCATACTCAGCTATGTTGTTTGTGACAGGGAAAGTGAGCTGAGCAGCAAATGGGATGGTGACCCCTTCTGGCGTTAAAAGAACCATGCCGATCCCTCTTCCTTGGAAATTTAGAGCTCCATCAAAATGTAACGTCCACATAGGATCGTGGGGTTGATTAATGGACATTAGTTCCTCATCTGGAAACTCTGAATTGACAGGATCAAATCGAGGTAGAGGGTGGTGAGCAAGATGTTCGGCGATGGCATAACCTTTGATTACTTTCTGTTGAATGTAAGTGATGTCGAACTGTGAAAGGAAGCTTTGCCAGCGTGCTAATCGATCAGTAAGAACAGATTTTTCAAGAAGGAATTTAATCGGATTCATGCGAGCAATGAGGTGAACCTCGTGAGCTAAGAAATAATATTTTAACTTCTGAACTATCCAAACTAAAGCAGCGCAAGTCTTCTCTATGGCTGAGTACCTCTGCTCACACGGGTTTAGAAGTTTAGACAAATAGTATGCGGCCCTCTCCTTACCTTCTTCATCCACTTGAGCTAAGACAGCACCTACAGAGTCATCCAGGACGGAGACATAGAGGATAAGCGGTTTGCCTGGAATTGGCGGCCTCAGGACAGGAGGATTGGCCAGATAATCCTTCAATCTGTCAAAAGCTGCCTGACACTTGTCATCCCAATTAAACTTGACCCCCGGCTTAGTAAGCTCATAAAACGGCCTACATCTTTGTGAATGCTGGGAGACAAAGCGGCGGATAAATTGTAACCTCCCGATTAATCCTCAAACTTTCTTCAAATTCTTGGGAGAAGGCATGTATCTGATGGCCTTCGCCTTATTGGGATCAACTTCAATTCCTCTTTTGCTGACAATAAATCCAAGCAACTTCCCTGATGAAATGCCAAATACACACTTTTTGGGGTTCATCTTCAATTGATACTCTCGTGATCTTTGCAAGACCTTAGCTAGAACCCCAGGATGCTCAATCCTTGTCCTTGATTTTACTACCAGGTCATCCACATACACCTCAATATAAATATGGATCATATCATGAAAAATTGCCATCATTGCCCTCTGATAGGTGGCTCCAGCATTCTTGAGTCCAAAAGGCATGACCACATAGCAGTAAGTGCCCCATGGCGTAGTGAACGATGTTTTCTCCTGATCTTCTTTAGCCAGGCGAATCTGATTATAACCTGAAAAACCCATCCATGAAGGAGAGAGTCTCAAATCCTGCCGTATTATCAATCAAAACATCAATGTGAGGGAGGGGGAAGTCATTTTTAGGACACGCACGGTTGAGGTCCCGAAAGTCTATACAAATCCGAACTTTTCCATCTTTCTTCATGACTGGGACGATGTTAGCCACCCAATTCGGATAGAGGACAACTCTAACAAACCTAGCCTTATGAAGCTTGTCGACCTCTTCTTTCATCTTTAAAGCCATGTTAGGGTGGAAACGTCTCAACCGTTGTTTGATCGGGACAGACCCGGGCTTAAGTGTAAGCCGATGTTCGACGAGTGCAGGGTCTAATCCAGGCATATCTTCATAACTCCACGCAAACGTGTCCTTGTATTCTTGAAGTACCAAAATAAGCGTCTTCTCTTCGGAGGGCGGCAAATTCTTGCTGATGAGGACAATCCTAGGGTCTTCTTCCGTACCCAAATTTATTTCTTTGGTAGGCTCTTCTACTGAGGCTGATGGTTCATCAAATCTTCTCATGCCACTGGCAAAGGCATCAGCCTCGTCCTCATATTCTTCATAACTTTCATCCCCCTCTTCAATAGGGTCTTCATCATTCATAATTTCATAGACACCAAAACCCTCACAAGAAACATTAGTATCCTCATATTCCAACTCTGGCAGGATGATCGGATTCTCCAGAAATTCGGGAAGAGCTAAACAAGCCTGGCACCTTCTGGCTAATTCCAACACAAATCTACGCGGAATCTGCCTACCCTTAGATTTCTTATGAAAATCTACCCCATGAATTTTATTAGAGGAAGAGGAACAACTAGTTTGATTAGAATAAGCTGAAAAAGAGGAAGGAGGTGAAGAAGTGGATACAGAACGAGGTACAGAAGGAGACCCCTCACCAGAGGGGGAGAAGAGATTTATCAATGAATCATGGAAGAGTGGCCCCTGGGTCGGGACACACTCGGAAAAGAGATAAGAAGTCTCCTCAATGGAGATGGAGGACTGAAGAGTTGGAATTTTGGCATTTTTTTTTCGTTTTTATCTTTATCTTCATTTCTTATTTCCTTTTCTAGAAGAAAGCAATGTGAAGGGAGAATAGCAGGAGGAGTGGAGATTGAAAGCTTGGAGAAAGATTGAATCAGAGATGACCCGCGCGGGGGTGTGATGGAGAGTTTGGAGAATTGCTCGGGGACCAAGGGAGGAATCGGGAGAGAAATCTTCAGTGGATCTGGAGAAAAGCTGATCATAATTGGCGGCGGTCTCGGCACGCGAGAGAACAATTGAGAATGTAGGGAAACAAGAAGAGACGGATGCATAGAAGTGAGGGAAAAGAGGCCGGCCCACAGCCTGTCTATTGTAAATCCTTCTTCATATGGAACATCTGGCTCCCCAGTGTCCGTATAATCTGTAATATCCCGGACCTTTCGGATCCTTCTTTATGGGTCCCGGATCTAGTTTTCGGAGTGTCCGGCTCCGTTGTGTCCGAAATTTCGTTTCGGACATCTTTCGTGTTCGGATCGGCGCGATCCGGAGTCGTTTCGGAGGCCCGGAGGCGTTCCGCGGCTTTTCCGCGTGTGTTTTCCGATTCCCGGTGTGTGTTTCGGCTTTTCTCTTCGGACGCTCGTTGCGGGTGAACCGGGCTGTTCACACGGACACGAGTGGTACCGTTGCGACCGGTGCGTTCCGAGGATCGCGGGGGTGTGATTTCCTATTTTTTGGAATTTTACGGATTTTCCGGGTTTTTCTATAAAACCCTTTTTCTTTTCTCTCTCCCCCACCATCTTCTTCTTCCTCTCTTCTTCTTCCTCTTTCCTCCTCCACCGTGTCTCCCTCCCTCTCCCTCTCTTCCTCCCGGTTGGCCACGGCGAGCTCCCCTCCGGCTGCAGACGGCGGCGGGGCGACGGCGCGGCGACGTGGGCGGCGGCGAGGCGGTCGTGGGGGCGTGCGGCAAGCGTGGGAAGCTTAAGGAAGAACGAGGGTTTTCAAGCGTTCTTCGCGATTCGTGGACGATCCGGCGGAGCATTCGCTCCATTGAGGTAGGGTGACGTTCCCTAGCTCTTCGCCGTTCTTTTCCGTGGTTTGTAGGCCGCGGGGAGGCCGAGAGAGGCATGTTTGGGCATTTTTGGGGTTTTTCCATGTTTTGGGGTGAGCCGCCCGATCTATGGTTTTAGCCCATGATTCTATGTTTTGGTGGCTTAGATGCATGCTAGGGGTCCCCAGGGGTCTTCCCCCTTGTTTTCCCCCTCTCCGGTGGAGGTACGGGGGCGTGGTTGGTGTTTTTGGGGTTTTCCCGCCGTAGCGTGCTCTGGGGCAAGCGACGGTCACTCCAGTGACCGTCACATGCTTGTAACGCCCCTAGAGGGGTGCGTTACTTCCCTGGGTGTTGGCCTTTAGGGTCGAGGGCTGTAGCGGTCCTGCGACTGGCCGCCGTTTGCTAGTGACGCCCCTGGGCTGGGCCGTCACATGCTTTCGACCGTTGGGTTTTGACCGTTGGGGGTCAGGCCATGTAACGCACCGAGATAGGCGCGTTACATGCGTGTAACGCACTGGGGCAGGAGCGTTACTTCCTGTTGTCCCCCATGTGGATGGGCCAAGCGACGCGCTGGGGCAGGCGCGTCACTTCCCTTTCCATCCCGAGCGTGAGGGCCATGCGACGCGCTGGTCTAGGCGCGTCACATGTGAGTAACGCACTGAGCCCGACGCGTTGCTTGCAAGCGACGCGCCAGGGTAAGCGCGTTACTTTCCCTGTGGTTTTCGTGGGTGTGGGGTGCCATGTGACGCCCTGGCCTAGGTGCGCCGCTTCCAAGCGACGCACTAGGGTGGGCGCGTCGCTTCCCCCTACCCCCTGGCCGTGTGACGGTTCGCCTTAGACCGCTATTTCCAAGTGACGGCCCTAGAGTGGACCGCCATTTTGCAGTGACGGTCTGAGGGTAGACCGCCACTTCCTGTGTTGCCCCATGAGGGTGGCAACCTCGCTTTTCTCCGACCGTGGTCTCCGTGCGACGGGACTAGTGCGTGGGGTGATTCCCACACGTTGTCGGGCTTGGGCGTTGTTTTCCGTAACTTGAGAGTCTACTCCTTCAGTGACCCTCCACTAGTCGTAGCCTACTAGTACGCGTGTGCTAGTCGCACCAGGGAGTGGTGTACGGGCTGACCTTTAGAGACGGTTTGTGGACCGGTTACCGTTGGGCCCCACGTCTTGCAGCCAGAGTCCGGCTGAGGGGAAAACCGGTCAGAGGGCCAGACCAGGGACGCGCGGTCTGTGTGTGCACACGTGGTTGGGGGCGGTTTGACCCACGTCGACGGGCGTGACCCCAGCTAGTCACTTGTTTGTGGTTACTTGTACGGTGTTCGCGCCTCGGGTAGGACCTACCACGTCAGGCGGTTCACCTGCGGTGCGGTGTAAGACGTCAGGGGACGCTACCGGCTGTGCTTCTAGTGGGTGGTACTCCTGTCGAGTACGGAGTGTCAGACTGTCAGTCGTGTGTTTCCGACCTTCGGGTTTTGACGGTTCGACCGTTGAGTTTCGGTCTTCTCGTACCGTGGCACGTGTGTCGGTTTGCGTGCCGTTAGGGTCTAGTTCTGTAGAGTACAGGGCTTTCCTTTCCGAGGTACTTTCCTACCGCTAGAGTAGTGGTTTCTCGTTTTTCGAGGTAGGGTTCGAGTGATCCCTACTGAGTCTTGTTCCGAGACTCATTCCCTGCGTGTTTTCACCGTGTTTCAGGTGAGGCGCCACCTTCGGGGAGCGTGTCAGGAGCGCAGCGGAAGCGTGGTGCGGGTGTCCAGAGGTAGTGCCAGAGGTCAGAGCCGGGGGATGCCCCGTGTAGCTGTACTTTTCTTTCTTGTCACTGTACTAGTCGTGGACTACTGTTGCTGTTGTTGTTATTTTATTGTGGACCATGTAAAATGTTAAATTCATTTCCTGCTTAATATTATAACTATTTAATTTCTGCAATTATTTGTGATGCTTGTGTAGTTTCCACACCATCCTTTTAACCCTTCCGAGTCTTCGGACTCGTGGGTGGCGGTACGAGTCTCGGGTTATCGGGCCTTCCCGGTAATCGGATTCTCGGGTCGTTACAGCTGGTATCAGAGCGCGGTTGTGGAATTACATGAGAATCATAGGTAATTGTATTGGTCCACTAGTCCACAACGATGATGTACAGATGACGCTGGCATTGGGCACCGTGTGTTTATTTTGACCTTGCCGTTTGTGTGTTTTCTGTCTTGTGCTTCAGGAGCGAGTATGGCGCCGAGGAGAAGTTCTCGCTCTCAGCAGGGGCAGTCGGCTGGAGGTCAGGAGATCCAGCAGGGGGTCCAGAGGGACCAGGAGGAGCATAGCAGAGTTCCGGGAGCTACCGAGGCCGCGGATGCTGCGAGGGCTCCGGGGGCCGAGGGTTTTCTCCGTGGCATGTACCATCTCATGGCTCAGCAGTTCGGCGGAGAGGCCGGTGAGGGCTCGTCAGTCAGGGGTGGGCCAGGCCGAGCAGTGAGGGACTTCATGCAGTTCCATCCACCTTACTTTAGCGGCCAGGCAGACCCTGATGCGGCTCGTGATTGGCTTGATGAGATGGAGCGGGTGTTCAGTTCTGCGAAGAGTACTGTCGAGGACAGAGTGGTGTTGGCCTACAACCAGTTGCAGGGTACGGCTCGGAGGTGGTGGTCTTCCGAGTGGAAGACGTCCTTTCAGCTTCGTCCACTTGAGCAGGTCGAGTGGGATGACTTTGTCAGTGCTTTCGAGCGTACGTACTGTCCAGATATTGTTGCTACGCAGCGGATGCGGGAGTTTCTGGAGCTGGTGCAGGGTGACATGTCCGTGTTGCAGTACAGGGCCCGATTTGTCGAGCTGGGTCGGTACGCACCTCATATCATGGAGCATGAGAGGGTGAGGACGACGCAGTTTGTGCAGGGCTTGAGGCTGGAGCTGAGGCACCATCTGATCGCGAATGGGGCCACTGATCTCGAGACGGCGTCTCGTGTTGCGATTTCCTTGGAGATGGATATGCAGAGGACTCGAGGACCGATCAGCCAGGGGCAGTCTGTGTCAGGTCGCAGCCAGCAGTCGGCTACTCAGCAGCAGGGTTTCTTTCAGTCTGCGATGAGTGGTTCAGGAGTGCCGGCACATGCAGCTTCGGTGACAGGATCTGCGTCCTTCGGCTCGAAGGTCAAGAAGTTCTTCAAGAAGGGGTTCGGCAAGAAGAAGTCCAGAGATCAGGGGCAGGCTTCATCGGGCAGTGTGCTGCAGCCGTTTCCTTTGCAGCGACAGGGATCGGTGGGTGGATCGCGAGGACCTTGTCCACGGTGTAGTGAGACCCACCCAGGCAGGCAGTGCACGGCGCCGATCATCTGTTTTCGGTGTGACCAGCCAGGGCACATGGCGCGTGACTGTCCTCAGAGGCCGCCGCAGCAGCAGGTTCCCCAGCAGCAGCAGCAGCAGGGACAATATCCGCCACTACCCAGGTCAGCTAGTGTGGGAGGCAGGCAGAGAGCTCGTGGCCAGATCACGCACTTGACCAGGGCAGAGGCAGTAGCGTCGCAGCTCGTGGAAGGTACCGTTCAGATTTTGGGTTGTGCGGCTCGGGTTTTATTTGATTCTGGCGCGTCTCATTCGTTTATTTCGGAGGATTTCGCGTCGAGCGTCGAGGAGCCGGTGACCCAGTTGTCCTGTGATTTGGCTGTGGAGTTGCCTTCGGGTGACTTTATGGTCACTCCGTATTGCTTCGACCAGGTTCCGGTGTGGATCGATGGACGGAGTATGCCAGGCAAGTTGTATGCGTTGCAGCTTCGGGATTATGATGTGATTCTAGGCATGGATTGGCTCGAGACTCATAGAGCGGTGGTGGATTGTGGAATGAAGAGGGTCTACTTCCAGCATCCGAGCAAGAGGACCTTCTATTTCCAAGGTATCCGTTCCACCTCTTCTCGATTTCTTATCTCTGCTATTCGAGCCCGTCGATTGCTTGATTCAGGTTGCCAGGGTTTTCTCGCGTCAGTGGTTGTGTCTGACCGGATGGAGCCGAATGTCGAGGACATTGCGGTGGTGTGCGAGTTTCCCGATGTTTTTCCTGAGGAGTTGCCTGGATTACCTCCCCAGCGGGAGATCGATTTCGTGATCGAGATTGTGCCTGGTACGGGACCTTTGGCGAAGGCTCCCTACCGTATGGCCCCCGCTGAGTTGAGGGAGTTGAGGGCGCAGTTGCAGGAGCTGTTGGCCAAGGGGTATATTCGTCCGAGCTTTTCCCCTTGGGGTGCGCCCGTGCTGTTTGTGAAGAAGAAGGACGGTAGTCTGCGGCTGTGCATTGACTATCGGCAGCTGAATGAAGTGACCGTTAAGAACAAGTATCCGTTGCCGCGGATTGATGATTTGTTCGACCAGCTGCAGTCTGCGCGAGTGTTCTCGCGGGTTGATTTGCGGTCCGGTTACTATCAGCTGAGAATTCGCGAGTCCGATGTGGAGAAGACTGCGTTCAGTACGAGGTACGGGCATTATGAGTTTCTGGTGATGCCGTTTGGGCTCACCAATGCCCCAGCAGCCTTCATGGACTTGATGCAGAGGGTGTTCCACCCGTATTTGGACCAGTTCGTGGTCATCTTCGTGGATGACATCCTTGTTTATTCGCAGTCTGCCGAGGAGCATGCGTACCATTTGGGTGTGGTGCTGCAGACGTTGCGAGATCACCAGTTGTATGCGAAGCTCAGCAAGTGCGAGTTTTGGCTCAGCGAGGTGCACTTTCTGGGGCACGTGATTTCTGGTGATGGCATTTCCGTGGATCCCGCCAAGGTCGAGGCCGTGATGCAGTGGCCGAGGCCGAGGTCGGTGACGGAGATCCGGAGTTTCTTGGGGCTTGCGGGTTATTATCGCCGGTTTATCCAGGATTTTTCCCGCATTGCGACCCCGATGACGAGGCTCACGCGGAAGGATGTGCCTTTCGTCTGGTCCGAGGAGTGTGAGCAGAGCTTTAGGGAACTGAAGAGGTTGCTCACCTCGGCTCCGGTGTTGGTTTTGCCTTCTGGATCGGGAGGTTTTGTGGTGTGTACAGATGCTTCCGGCGTCGGATTGGGTGCTGTTCTGATGCAGCATGGTAGAGTGGTGGCTTATGCATCTCGGCAGCTAAAGCCCCATGAGGAGAACTACCCTACCCATGACCTTGAGTTGGCGGCAGTGATCTTCGCGTTGAAGATCTGGAGGCATTATCTGTACGGTGAGAAGTTCGAGGTGTTCACTGACCATCAGAGTTTGAGGTATGTGTTCTCGCAGAGAGATCTGAACCTCAGACAGAGGCGTTGGATGGAGTTCATGAAGGACTATGACTTCACCCTGTCTTATCAGCCGGGCAGGATGAATGTCGTCGTCGATGCCTTGAGTCGGAAGGTCGTGATCAGTGCCTTGGTCAAGATGCTTTAACAAATCATACTGAGTGCTGGGTACGGACTCTTGCTCCTGTTCTTGTTCATTAGGCCCCTGCGCGGGCTTTTGCTCTCTTTGGGGAAAGATGCGCTGGAACATCCGTCCACTGCGGAGCGGTGCCACGCTTTGTCGTGTCTCTGTCGGGGCAAGTAAAGGAGGAGGGTTGGAAGAAGAAGAGGGTGTATTGGCGTTAAGAAGTGGTGGAGGGGTGTTTGAAGAAGGAGCTCCCGTAAGAGGTGTTGGTGAGAAGTTCGAGGAAGAAGCCCCCGCAGGAGGCATAGGAGTAGGAAGGGGTGCCCGAGTGTGAGAAGAGTTAGTGGGCGGAATGAGGAGAGATCTGGGTATAAAAGATGGGGGAGCCGATGGTGGGGGGATCCTTGCCAGTAAAGGGGTAGTAATGGTGGGTGTAGCGGGCGTTGGTGACGGGCGGATAAGGAGTAGTCTAGACGGCGAGGGTGAAGGGTTAGTAGTGGATGGCGGGGTTTGCTGCGTGGTAGGGTGCGGAGGCGGTAAGCGGGTAAAGAAAGATCGGGTTGGCAAGGATGGAGAATTGGTGGGAGCAGGTGGATTAACAGGGCGTAGAAGAGCTCGGCTCAATTGGGAAGTAGAAGAAGAAGGAAGCGTGCGCAAGAGGCGCGGAGGTTGATTTGGATTATGATTAAATGCCCCGGCAGAGGCGTTTTCTTCATGCCATCCATGTCCTCTCTCCACCTCATGGAGAGACGTGACAGGGTTCACGTGCTGATTTGGCGGGTGCTCCGGTAATGGATTGTGGACAATCCCCATATCTTGCTGAGGTGCCAGAGCTTGCTGTTGTGGTTGTGGATCCGGTTGCTGTGGCTGCTGAGCCTGCTGTTGCCGAGGAGGCCTTCTTTCTTTCATAGTGGCGATAAACTGTCTCATCTCATCCCAATTAATGCCACCCTGGTCATTTAAATCATAAATGTAATCCTTAAAGTGGAAGCAACGATCAATATTATGACTAGGGGAGCGATGGAAGACACAGTAGCGGGACGTATCAACATTAGCGGGCCACACTGCCCTTTCCTTTGGTAGCATGAGCAAGTTGGCAGCCATCAAGGCATTGAATATGTCTGGGAGACTTTTTGGCAATGGCGGATAATGGGCCCTTTTGGGACCAAGTGGTCTCCTTTGCTGTTGTTGTTGCGGTCCATAATTAGTGGGTGGCGGTACTTGGTGATATTGTTGCGGAGCTGGAGGGTCAGCGCGGGGCGCTTGATTTTGTGGCGGAGCAAAGGAAGGTTGAGGTGTGAATTGGTGTTGTGGGGGTGAATTAAAGAGGGTGTCTTGTGATGGAGGTGGCGGAGGTCGTGGGTTAGATTGGCGAAAAGGTGTGGGGTTGCCGACCGCGCCAACTTGCTCATTTATGACGGTGCCTTCAGTCGTGGGCCCGCTATTGTTGACATTTGTATTCTTTTTAACCAACTTTGGTTTTGGCTCAAACATGCCCATGATGGGCGAATCTTTCATTTGGGTCTGAATATAACGAGCTCTTTCATAGAGCTCCTCCATGGTGGTCAATCTGTCCATAGCCAGTATATGCCGGAACTGAGGGGTTGCATTGGATATAATCATCTTAACCTGTTCCGGTTCTGATAAAGTATCTTTCAACTTCTCGGCCATTGACCGTCATCTATCAGCAAATATGATGAAGTCCTCCTCGGGCTTCATTTTCTCTGCAACCAAATCTGTAACTGAAAGGGAGGGTCCAACCCGTTCCGTATATTTCTGCAAGAATTTCCTTTGAACCACATCGAAATCACTAGCATCTGCCGGATCCAGGGAATAGAACCACTCGAGGGCTGGCCCCTCTAGGGATCTTCTAAACAAATAAACCAATGAGGCTTTGTTGCCTTGCCAGAAAGAAGTCTCATTCATAAAATCCTTCAGATGGATAAAAGGATTGCCAGTTCCATTGTATCGCCGAAAGTTTGGCATCTCAGAAGGTGGTAAATGAAAAACTGGCAATGTAGGGAGAGAGATCTCCGGGGCATTCTTGGCTGCAGTAACCTTGTTGAGTTTTTCTTCCATGCTAGCCAATTTCTGAAGGAGCAAAGCATTAGTGTCTGACTCGACTGGGGCCGAATTTGGAATGAAGGTATTTGGCATAGGCGTCCTTAGAATTTGGGGAGGTTGAAAGAATTGGGGCCTAGCCGCTGAGTAGCTCGCCTGTTGGGTCGGCATGGCCGCACCAGGTGTCGGTGGACAAGAGGGGGGTTTGTGCAAGACCGCCTGGTCATTGGTGAGGTGATGGCCACCCTCGGCCGGAGGGGGATTGGAGGATGAAGAGGGAACGGACTTCCCTTTCAAAGCGGCCTGAACTGCCTGCCGCTGGGAGTCATCTAATTGAGATAGAGCATTAATCAAATTGGTAACATTGAAAGATGGGGAGGGGTTCTCCGAAGTGTTGGAGGGTAAAGCCTGAGAAGAGGGCACAACCTCTTGAGTAGTGGTATCAACTACATGAACTTGAGGATAATGAGAATGAGGAGGAGGGTAATTCCCTTCATGATAGATGGAATCTTGGGGAACCTCATATGATTGACCGAAGACGTTCTCCTCCACATCATCATAGGAATATCCGTAGCTTGCCATGTTGATAATCTTACCTGAACGGAGTTGCATGCTTAAAAAGAGAGAAAGCTTTATGAATGAATTATCACACAATCAATCACCCAATCAAAACGAGCTTAAACAAATCAACCCAACCAAATTTATGCAATCAAGTTGAGATGAACGCAAGATTTTAGTGTTATGTTTAAGATTAAAGTGGATTAAATTGCAGAATAATTCACTCTTCTTTGCAAAGTGAAACCTAGTTTGGATCCAAGTGTAGCCTTCGTGTCAACTAGGTTCTCTCTCTTTTCTCCAACGATAGGTTCACTAAACTCCGGGTACTTCAAGGGTACAACCGGCCCAACGTCCGTGAGAGAATCCACGGGTGCGGGGACTTACGGAGGTCTTGGAAAAGGGATTTCCGGTCCAAAGAGACAGAATGCTCAATGGAGGGTTGTCCCGATTCCAAGAAAGGTGTGTGGAATCCTAGTGTAGAGAGAGGAGATCTCTCAACCAAATGCCACAAAATGTAGTATCAGATGAGCCAACCACAGCAATATAATCAAATAATCAACGTAAGTATGAATCCAGCATGAATAGACAGAAATAGCAAAGCTCTGTGAACACACAGGAAAAAGGCGACGTAGCGGCAGTCGCTACCAACGAAAGAGACGACAAGGTAGCTGTCGTGAATCACTGGGAGAGGTTCTCAGACAATGCAAAAACGCGCCTTGATGTGGGACGCTAAATATGATAAAGACGCCTCTGACAGAGGGCGTCAAATATAAGTGGTGCGCACGATCGAAGAAAAACGCGCCTTGGTGTGAGGCGCTGCCAAATAAAAAGACGCCCAAGTGGAGGGCGCAAATTCGCAGGAGCAGCAGATATGATGAAAGACGCCTTCGTGGAAGACGTTAAACAGAAAATAGACGCCCTGGATGAAGGCGTTAAATAAAAACGCGCCTCTGTGAAAGGCATTAATTCAAAAACAGCAATAGATTAATCACAAGCTGGCTGATCCCGGGGAGTGTGCAGTGTGCAGTGGAGGGTGCCCGTGGGGCACAAAGGAGGGGTACCGTGGGTACCAAAGGGAAAGGGCACACGTGGGTGCCAATAGGAAAGGGCACACGTGGGTGTCAAAAGGAGATGGTACTCAAAAGAAAAACAGTGGCTGTCCCACCGTGATCGCCAATTTGTGAAATCATGGAAAGTGATCCACTTTTAATACAAGAAATAATGATAATAATGATAATAAGCAATAAGAAGAATGATAAAAAAGGGAGTAAAAGAGCACGTGGTGCTACTAAGGAGAGTGATCGCCAGAGGGGTTACCTCAATAAGAAAAAAAAAATGATCGCGAATACCTGGTGATAATAGGATGCGGGATGGATGTGGTTCCTTCCTCCACCTTCTATCGGCCGGCCGATGAAGGGGGTCTTCCTCTTTGATTACCTTTGAACAAAGAACAAACAAGTAAAAGGAAAAGAGATCAGCCAAACATGAGTGTAGTATCAATCCAAAGATGAAAGATGATGATGAAAGGAGAGCATAAAGCGTGCACCTTTTTGGTTTGTTTTTAAAACCCCTAGAGAATTAGGGAGAGGAGAGATGCAATAAAACTAATGCAAGAAGAAGCTATACGATGATGAGCAGAGATAACAAATAACAACGAAGAGAAGAAGGAAGATCCCTGCTGTTCCTGTAAACAGTAGAGGGAAACGCTTTGTTTCGGATGTGACAGCAGGAGGAAGTAGAAGAGAAATTAATCTCTCATTCTCAATCACCAGCACCCGTGAACTCTGTCTAACTCTATGCACTCGTTAACCTCTGTGACAACAACAGCTCTCCTCCTCCTCCTAACCTCGCGCGAGATCAACCAGGGGACTCTTTTATAGGGTCTCGATCACAGATAGACACAGATTTGGGAAGATAAGAATAGGCAGTGGTCGTTAACGGCAAGGACTCTAGTTCCCAGATCGAGCAAGGTGGCCAAGAAAGGCAGGGAACTCTTTAGGAAAGGCGAGTTTAAGCAGGACACGAAAGGGTGAGACACGACCTACCAAAGGGCGTCAATTCAGAATTGACGGCCTGCTCAAGGGCGTTAATTCAAAACATGACCAAGATTAAGGCGTCACTTCCTGGATTCAATTTTGGTAATAAAACCTTCTTTATTTGAGAATTGCAAAGAGACGCCTGAATCAAAGGCGTTAAACAAAAACACGCCCTATGGAAGGACGTTAATCATTGATTTTCAATCGGGGTGGGACTCGTAAAATATCAGGAATTGACGCCCGTACCTGTGGTCGTCCTTTCTTAAGAACACTCCCCAGATTAGGTCGCTATTTAAAACACGCCCCCCCTCAAGTCGTGAATCACCAAAAACCCAAGAATAAATCGCAAAAACACTCAAAAATAGAAAAACTTTATATTATTAGAAATATTGAAGTTCACTTTGGGGCGTTAACATAGTGACATGAGATTTGATCAACAAAGCGTCAATTTTGGCGTGTCTACAGTTATGTAATTAACAGAGCCATGGTAAGACCTTCTACCCAGCAAACACCATATGAGATATTAAAAGGTAAGAAACCTTCTATTGCTCACTTCAGGGTTTTTGGTTGTAAATGTTTCATTCACATAAATGATAAAAAGGACCTTGATAAATTTGAACCTAAAAGAGAACCAGGAATTTTTCTTGGCTATTCTGAAAACACCCGAGCATACAGAGTGTATAATTTGAACTCTAAAACTGTTGAAGAATCTCCACACATAGTTTTTGATGAATCCTTGGGAAATTCTAATGTTGGTCAATGCAGGAATGAAAACAATGGTGAAATTCTGAAGGAAGGAGATCCTGCAGACAAATCCGAGGATGAAGAAGAACATAAAGAGCTTAATGAAGAGGAGCCTACAGTTCAGGGGGAGGTAAATCAAGTTCATGATAGTCTAATTGTAAATATTAGATATCTCAAGGATCATCCTGTAGATAATATTATTGAAAATCTGCATGACCCTCCTAGGACTAGAGGCCACTTAAGAATTCAACATGAACTGAATGCTTATGCTTTTGTATCAAACACAGAACCCAAGTCCATTGATTGTGCTCTCCAAGATGTGCATTGGATTAATGCCATGCATGAGGAGCTCAATCAATTTGACAGTAATAAGGTGTAGTTTTTGGTTCCACCTCCTGTTCATGAAACAGTCATAGGGACTAAATGGGTATTTAGAAACAAAACTGATGAAGCAGGGAATGTTACTAAAAATAAAGGCAGGCTTGTAGCTCAGGGGTACAATCAAGAATTTGGAATAGACTTTGAAGAGTCTTTTGCCCCTGTAGCTAGGTTAGAAGCAATAAGAATTTTATTGGCTTATGCATGTTCCCTAGGAATAAATCTTCAGCAGATGGATGTGAAATCTGCTTTTCTAAATGGGGAAATTAATGAGGGTGTATATGTGAAACAGCCTCCTGGGTTTGAATGTTTAGATTTCCCTAATCATGTTTACAAACTCAATAAAGCTCTCTATGGTTTAAAGCAAGCTCCTAGAGCTTGGTATGACAGGTTGAGCAAATTTCTCACCGACAAGAACTTCACAAGAGGTATATTTGATCAAACATTGTTTACCAAGGTAAGCCATCCAGATATTCTTATCATTCATATTTATGTGGATGACATTGTGTTTGGGTCAACTAACCCCAAATTGTGTGAGGAATTCTCTCAAATAATGACTGATGAATTTGAAATGAGCTCAATGGGTGAGCTCAAACTATTTCTTGGACTGCAGGTTACACAAACAGAAGATGGCACCTTCATCTCTCAGTCCAAGTATGTAAAGAACTTATTGAAGAAGTACAAAATGGACAACCTCAAGGAAATAGCTACTCCAATGTGTACCTCAACCAGTTTGGATGAAGATTCTAAAGGTAAACCTGTGGACCAAAGGCTATACAGAGGTATGATCGGATCTCTTCTCTATCTTACAGCATCTAGGCCTGATATACAATTTGATGTGTGTTTATGCTCTAGATTTCATGCTAGTCCTAAAGAAACTCACTTTAAAGCTGTGAAAAGGATTTTTAGGTATTTACTAGGCACCCAAGAACTAGGTCTCTGGTATCCTGCTAAGTGTGAGTTAGAGCTTCTAGCCTACACTGATGCAGACTATGCTGGGTGTCGAGTAGATAGAAAAAGCACCAGTGGCTACTGTCAATTCCTTGGTGGCTGTCTAGTGTCTTGGGCATCTAAGAAGCAACACACTGTAGCATTATCCACTGCTGAAGCTGAGTATGTTGCAGCATGTAATTGTGCAGCCCAAGTACTTTGGATTAAGCACCAACTGGCTGATTATCAGATAAATCTGGGATGCATTCCACTTTTATGTGATAATACTAGTGCTATATGCCTTGCTAAAAATCCTGTTCACCATTCTAGGACTAAGCATATAGAGATAAAACATCATTTTCTTAGAGATGCTGTAAATAAAAATGAGATTGAAATGAATTTCATAGAAACTGAAAAACAAATTGCTGATATTTTTACTAAGCCTCTTGGGAATGAAAATTTTAAGTTTCTTAGAAGAGAACTTGGCTTATGTAAATTTCAGTATGATGAATGATTGTTTAACTGCTGTGAATAAAATTTCTAATGTGGACTTACATTTGATTGCTTGGATAATTCATGTGAATGTGAATATTGAAACAGACTCATAATCATTACTGAACATGCATGTAGAACTATCCTGCATTGCATTTCTCTACATAACCGTGGTATATCAAATAGTAGGCTACTAAAGGGCAGGGAAATCTGTCTGGAGGTTCTTACTATGTGTGAGATGGTCCTTGAGACCAGGTTCTCCGCCTAGTACCATGGGTTATATTGATTGATAGGGGAGTCTGAATGAGCATGAATTTCAAAATACTTTGTTCAGTGCTCAAAGAAAACATTGCATATATTCAGAAGGAGCTTGTCGAGTCGTTGCATATCATTCATTCATGACCTATGCATAAGCTCTCTTGCAATTAATTCTTGCCTTTAATTAGCAAATTGCATGCATATAGACAGGGGGAGTATTGCTAGAAATTCAGAGTGGTTTCAACTTTCTTGAAGTCATTCAACCTTTAACTCTGAATACCTGTCTCTGACATTATGGCAATTTATTGGTCAGTTCTGATTTCTAAGCAATAGAAAATGGACTTCTTCATTTGTAAGAATTTGAATTGTTCAAAGACTGATGTAATGGTTTAAACCTTATAATGGTTGGAGTTTAAAGATTGCAATCAGTATATAAGTAAGTTAAAAATTGATAAAACTCTCAACCTCTTTCTTATTTCATGTCATACAAAGCTAATCATATCTGAAATCTGAAAACTCATCTGAAATCATGTTAGAGAGGTTAAGTATGTGTATTGTTCTTAAACAAGTCATTCTGAAACATAAAAAGGACAGCTAAGAAAGATATTGAAAAACATTGAAAATTATTAAAAAATTAATATTTGCATAGCAATGACTGGTAAATCACTAAGAAACTGAGTGATCCATCAAAGAAGTGGACAACACTCAAGTCATGAAGTGTATCAGCTATCTCTGTTTAAAATGTTCAAAACAGCAGACTTGTTTCACTGAGTACCTGGGGGTAACTGGCGTCTGATAAACGTGTACCCTCACACAAAAAGGTGTAACTCAGTTCTGTTGAATTTGATCATAGGCAGAATGGTCCATCTTGTTGAGTATCTAGGGGTATTGGCGTCTTATAAATGTATACCCTTACGCAGAAAGACTTATGGTACCTAAATGCTCAAAATGATCTAATATTGTTAATGCTGCTCCTTCAAAAGAAAAGTTCATGAGTGTCAATTTGTTTAATTTCAATACATGACTTGATTTCTATCAATTTTTTTTGAGACTATGAAAGTAAGATATTATGAAACTGAATCTTTCATGCAAATGTGATTCTGGTTTATTGTTTTATCATGCACAGTGAACTTATCTATTGCTTGTAGTGCATGAACTCCAAATTTTATCATCCTTAAACCAGAACTCTTTCTGACAGCAGTTTCTAAATTCATATGACTGAAGACTCTATGCTTTAGAATGCTTATTCATGAACTACCTGTTCAGAATGCCAGTCAGTTCTTCTCTTGCTTCCTCCATTGTATTTAATTTTTCCCTCCTCTTTGTTGATGGCAAAGGGGGAGAATATTATCTAGGGGGATGGGGATGTCTAGGGGGAGAATACATATCTGTCTGAATTCTGAATTCATTCCAAGGGGGAATGGGAATGTATATGCATCATGATAAGGGAGAGTTTGAGGCAGTGAGTTGCATGCATTCATAGCATCTGCATGTCAATCTACATAACACATCATGTCTTTCATCAAACATATATCTATATGACAGGATGTTGCTATTCTACTTCATATGGGGTTGCCATCATCAAAAAGGGGGAGATTGTTGTGACCCCTATATGTTGATGATGTTGACACTTGCTTTATTTTATTGGCAACACCATTGTTTTGATTGATTGGCAACTACTTTTGATTTGATGAAACTGCTCTATCAGATTGACTATGTGTTCCTTGCATTTAATACATTATTGTCTGCATTTCTCACTGTCATGGGTCGACACATCAGAGGATGGGTCGACTCCTCCAGCAGACTTGTTTAGACTGAGTCTATACATCGTCCATTTCAGATAAAGTCCACACACTGCATTTCAATTGAATTGATTAAGTGTGTACAGCGTCAACACATCTCACTGGCTCATGTTACAGCGTCAACGCACTTCATTGGATGTGTGTACAGCGTCAACTCGCTAAGTGTGTACAGCGTCAACACATGAAGTCTGTACATCAGTCTTAATACTCTAAGTCTGTACAGCTGTTGGCTTTGAACCTCAAACTCTGTACATCCACAGTGTTACTTGAAGTCTGGACATTGGTCTTCAAACTCAAAGTCTGCACATTGTCTTCGAATCCAAAGTCTGCACAATAGTCTTCACACTTGAAGTCCATTCTGTGCCTCAGGCTGAGGTAGTCCATACACTGGTCGGTGGCAAGCATGTACACTGGCCTCCGCGTTTTCAAGTCTACACATTGGCCTCCTTGCATAAAGTATATACACTGGACTGTTTGGCAAGTCTATACATCGGCCCTTGTCTTCGATGTCTGTACAGCCCTTTAGCTTGCTCAAGTCCATACATTGGCTTCAAGACTTTCAAGTCTATACACTGAAGTCTTCACATTCGCTAGCATTACATGAAGTCCATACAGTGGGTAAACTCTGTACACTGTCCATGTTTCATGCAGCGTCAACTCAGTGCTTCATGCAGCGTCAACTCCTCAAGTATATACATTGCTTTTCTTCGCATGAAGTCTTTACGTGCATTATGTCTATACAATGCCTTTAGGATTTAAAGTCTATACAGCCGTTGCCTCCTTTGTTGAAGTCAACACATTGGGCAAGGAACAGGGTCGACGCTGGGAGCTTAAAGCGTCCACGCATCAGTTGACGAAGCCTTCGCGATATCTTCCACTGCGTCAACGCCACAAGCAAGCAGCGTCGACGCAGCAGATAAAGAAGCAGAGACCTTCACGATATCTTCCACTGCGTCAACGCCACAAGCAAGCAGCGTCGACGCAGCAGATAAAGAAGCAGAGACCTTCACGATATATTCCACTGCGTCAACGCCACAAATTGAGCAGCATCGATGCAGCAGCTAAAGAGACGAAGCTAATGGATTACTGGAATGCCTCACTGCGTTAACGCCATTGATTGACAGCGTCGACGCAGCAAGTCAGATTGCTGTCATTGTGTATGTGAACTGAGAACTCTATACATCAGACTGAAGAGGCTAATGAGGGGCACGTGATCCGAGGTACCTGGCTCGTGATCCAAGAAGGACAAGGTATCCAGATGAGGATACGTGTACTGACACTCCATTGGATGCTGCCACGTGGTCCAAATTGCTGGGCGGGAAACGTGGAGAGCACACGCCTGCTGATGTTGCTGCTATATAAACAAGCCTTCTTCCACAGAAGAAGAAGATCGAAGGAGAAGAAGAGAAAGTCTATACACTCAGTAGCAGTGAGCCTTTGATCCACAGAGAGAAAAGAGAGAAGAAGAAGATACAGAGAAGAAGAAGAAGAAATAGAGAAGAAGAAGAAAAAGAGAGAGGAAGAGATCGAGAGAGATTGAGTTGAGAGAGAGCTGATTGAGAGTGAGAGTGAGAGAGTTTGTATCTCAGTCTCGTGGTTCAAAACCAAAGCTGAGCTTTGCTCTTTTAGAGCTATATTGCTTTTGAGTTTTTGATTTTTCATTTTGATTCTGTCTTTCATTTCTGAATGCTGTTTCTTCAAGCTGTGTGTCAGCGGTCTTGCAGTGGTGGTCTCCACTGGACGGGTTAAGCTGTATTTCCCCAGCGGTTGCAGAGGATCAGATCCTCTGGTCGGCAAGCTGTAGTGCCCAACGAAGCTGTGTATCAGCGGGTTGTTTGGCCAAGCTGTAAAGCCCAGCGGACGCAAGCTGTGCTGCGCAGCAGGAAGCCATACTCGGTTGAGTGTGGGGTGGACGTAGGTCGTTGACCGAACCACCTAAAAATTGTGTGTGCAGTGTGTTTGTGTTTTTGTGTGATCTGTGTGCGATGGGAAATTCTTGCTTAGCTTATTTGATTGCATCGCTTATGCTCATGTCTAGCTTTCTACCTTTTGCCTAGCATTCTTCCTTTAGCTTTACTGATGTTTGCCTAAATTCCGCTTTAGAACTTACAGTAGTTTTAAATTAGGCAAGTTGATCTATTCACCCCCCTCTAGATCCACAATCTGTGGAGATAGACTGCGTCCATCTAACCCAACACGGCCCGGCGTCCGTGTGGGAATCCACGGCTCACGGGGACTTATGGAGGTCCCTGATGTGCTTTCCTGGTCGGCTCCAAGGAATATGGAGACGAGAGGTCCACGCACCAAGGTAGGAGAATGCAACTATGATATGCAATGTATGGCCCTATGTGCACCGGAGTGCATGCAAATTCTAGGTTAAAACTAGAAAATCAAGACTAGATTAAACTATGCAAACATGATCCAACTAAAACAAATATTATATGGATGCAAAGACAATACAAAGGTATACACAACGGGCCCAAGAACAGATCAATCTGACCCCGAGAGGTCAATCAAATCACTGAGCAAAGATGCCCCCGTGAACCTATGCGCAGACCACATGCAGATTTTATGGATAAAATGCTAAAATAATGACAATTTTTAACTGAGAAAATGAGACTCAAATGATACAAATAAGCTATGTATGGAAAGACAATACAAAGGACTATCCAATGGAATAAAAATCAGTGCAATCAGACACCAGGAAGGCAGTCAAATCACTGAGTAAAGATGTACCTGTGAACCTGTCCTAGAGCCTGCCTGTAGAACTTATGCATAAAACTCAAAAAGTTGGACAATATTAGAATATGAAAATATTAACCAAATGATGAAAATGATATATGGATGGAAAGACAATACAAAGGGCTATCCAACGGAAGAAGAATCAGCTCAATCGGACTCCGGGATCAAAAGTTATGTCCCGACGAACACGGCCCTGTGAGCATGCGCGCAGGACTGCCAGAAGCTGTAACGGTCTACCAAATGACCGTTACATGCATGTGACGGTCTACTATAGGACCGTCACACTACCAGAGCCCTTAAAACATCAAAAATAGTGGGAGAATGGAGGAAATATCACCTAAACATGAACATGAACCCTCCCAACCTACAAAAGTGCATGAAAACAAGCGTGATGGGCATTGGTGTCCCACCGTGATCGCCAAAAAACACTGTTGATTTGTTTTTTTTATTAGATTCCTATCCCGCCCCCTTTAAATACATACATGCATAAACATGTGAATCAAAGACAAGGGGGATTAAAGGATAGAAATACTAACCGTGATCGCCACCAAGGATTAACAACGCCGCAAGGATGAAGAAAGGAGTGCAACGGCGCCGTGTACCTCGGAAAAGTATGAAGACTTGATCGCGCTTAAGAACGGGATGCGGGGAATGGTGTGGGATCGACCTCCTCTCCTTCCAGCCGGCTAGATGAAGAGGGCCTCACGTTGTATTCATGCTCTCCTACAAAACAAAGATGAAACACAAAGGTAAAAACCCATTAGAACATGAAGTGTAGAAATCTGCCCAAAGTGATAAAATAGCATGAATAAAAGGGGGAGAACGCACCGGGGGAGGTTTTTAACCCCTATGGAAGGGTGGAAAAGATAAGTGAGTGTGCTGTGCATGCATGAGATTTGAAATCATGAGATTTGATCGAGAGAATAGAGAGAAATCATTGATGCAAAACAGAGAAAAACGCATGTGTAGCAGAAAGTGCAGAAAACTGTGATAATTTGTGATTTTGAGGAGACTAGAACTAAGAGTGTAGACCATAAAATCAAGCCCAGAAGGATGCAATGGAAAGCTAATACTTCCCTCTCCAAGCCAGGGTCGAAGGATTGAGTCGACGGTGCAGCATGGCTTCGCCCCACGTCCGGAAAGAGCCCCCCGTCGCGACTGCGAACTGGGCAGTTTTTATAGAGTTTTGTAAGAAAGCCTCATCTTCTTATCGCGATTCCCGGAGATAGAGTCCAAGATAAATCAAGTTCTTTAGATCAAACTCGAGATAATACTAAGGACAAGAGATAGGAACAAACGGGGATCAATTCGGAGGAGGATTCTAGAAGATATGGCTCTTGGATGGTAGCCCTGGAGCCTTATCTGCAGAGTTTTAGTTGAACTAGGATACTTAAATCCTGATCTTTTGAGCGTGATTCTGAGGAAGATAGCCAATGAAATTTGGAGTTCTTTGGACTGAATTCAAGATAATACTAAGGAGAAACCATAGGAACAAACGACGCTCA
The DNA here is from genome assembly GCA_022559845.1 of Amorphophallus konjac. Classification (NCBI taxonomy): domain Eukaryota; kingdom Viridiplantae; phylum Streptophyta; class Magnoliopsida; order Alismatales; family Araceae; genus Amorphophallus; species Amorphophallus konjac. The sequence continues at coordinate 106,423,091 of CM040121.1, forward strand.
ATTCGGAGTAGAATTCAAGAGGTTATGGGCTCTGCAAGGGGGCCACGGCGCATAGAAACGGAGCAGAGTCCAGCACGAATTGGACTCTCAGGTGCGTGTAACGGTCTATCGTAAGACCGTCAAAGTGATGTAACGGACTAGGGTAGGTCCGTCACACTCTGGGGGTCGAACCGGATGATTTCGGATAAGTTTCAGTGTAACGCACCTATACTAGACCGTCACATGGCTCTAACGGTCAAGGGTAGAACCGCCACGCTCTACGGGTTGAACAGGGTCATTTCGGGCATGTTTCGGTGTGACGGTCTATCGTAGGACCGTCACACTGATGTAACGCACCTATGTAGGGCCGTCACATTGATGGAGGCAGATTCTGGGCTGACTACGCGCGACTTCAGAAATTGAAGCGTATCTCTCAAACGGGGCAGAACTAGCGAAAGTGGTAGAAGAAGAAATTGTAGATAACGGAGAGAGGAACAACTTTTATGAAGAAAGAAATTTGAGAAAATGATCAGAAGAGGGATAAAATGTGGTTAGAACATAGAGGAAAACTTTGGAAAATAGGTGAACAGCACAGCACGCCAGAAAAATGCAAATAACTCACAATCGGGGCAGAACTAGCTGACGGTGTAGAAGAAGAAATTGTAGATCTTTGAAAGAGGAACAACTTTGGTGAAGAGAACTTTTTGAATATAGGACTGGAAGAGGGTGAAAAAGAATCACTTTCAGGACTGCGCAGTGAGAGAGAGCCGATTACTTGAGAGAAGCCGAACTAAATGGGCCGAAAGTTGACTTGGAAGCCGGAATTTGATAAGATAAGCTCCAGGGCTCTAAAAAATCATGATCTCCAAGACTCAAAGGATAGGGAATGGTAAAAATGGGCTCAAAATCCATCCAAGGAAGCTCCAAAATAATGGCTAATTCGGGACATCAAAAATGATGAATAAGAGAAATGACACAACTTGTGGGCTAAAACGGGTGTCAACAGCGGCGAGTCACTTCCCGCTATGGCCGTTTAAATTTCTGTCATTTAAATCTTATGTTATTCTCATATATTCGAGGCCACGGCGAGTCATTTCCCGCTATGGCCGTTTAAATTTTTGTCATTTAAATCATATACCATTCTCATATCTTCGAGGCCGCGGTGAGTCACTTCCCGCTATGGCCGTTTAAATTTCTGTCACTTAAATTCCGCACCATTCCCATCCCCCGAGGTCGCGGAGAGTCATTTCCCGCTATGGCCGTTTAATCCCCACATATTATTACGTTGTATCTGTTCTGCATATCCTGCCGGAGTAATCTCCCATGGTGGTCTCTCTATCTCTCTCCCTCTTTCTGTGTCGCAGCAAAATAAGCCCGCGCGCTCCGCTCGCCGTCGCATCCGCGTGACGTCGCTCACATCTTGGCGATCACAGTGGGACGTCTTTCACTTTCTCTTGGTTACTCTTGCGATTTCAGCACTGCCGTGTGCTCCTCCACCCGGCACCCACCTGTGCCTCTCCTTATTGAGCCCTCGCGCGCTACAGTCGTGCTCACAGCAGCACTTTCAGTTCTTATCCCTCGTGCACCACGTGCACTTCACCCCTAATCCCTTGTGAGTCCTTGAGGTTTGCATTGTTATCTCTCTTGGGTGTTGATTATACCTTTGTTATCTCTGTTATTTTGTTGTGTTCTGTATATCTGTTCAGCACTTCATTGCATACATCCAACCCATTTTTTTAGTTTTCTAAGGATCACCCTCTCTCGGTGAAGGAAGGACTCTCCCTTCAGGAATTCCTCCCGATGAACTAGGATCTCCTCCACCGGGACCTCCGTAAGTCCCCGACAGTGAAGGATTCCCTCTTCGTTCACTGGGCTGATTGTACCATTGAAGTTCCCTGGAGTTAGTCGACCTATCCGTGGTAAGACGAAGTGACCCTAGTTGACACGGCGGTGAAACAAAAATTAACTAGAGTCCTTCCTATTTTTGTGTGAACTTCAGATCTGGTTAAAAACACACACAAAATTATCAAAACAAAAACAAAAAGAGGGGCATAAAGGCATCTACTTGTTTGATAATCTCTGCTATCTGTTTGTTGGTGCATATTTTTACGTTCCGGAGGAACTTTGAAAATGGCCCATGAGTCTTTTGAGGAGAACCACCCTGGTCGTGGTCAGTCAGTCGAGCCGCATGTCCATGCTATGGACTCGGGCCCTTCCTACGAGCCCACACGCGAGGTGCAGGTTACCACAAGGGACGCATCCCCACCACAAGACATCTTCTCTTTGTTGGGTGTCCTCGCCAACACGGAGCTCACCTCTAAGCAACTCCGAGCCTTCCAGGCCATTCTAAAAGGGAAATCTATTTCTCTCGCTCCCCAGGAGTCAACTCCAGCCATCGCACCCCTCCAAGAGTCGGTGCAGGCCATCCCATCTCCTTCACCGGTACAAGCCATTCCTTCTCCCTCACTTCGAGGGCAGGCAAGCCAACAACCTCCCTTGTTTCAGTTCCCATCACAATCTCAAACCCCTGCCGTTCTTCACACACCACTCCAGCCAGGGCCAGCTGCCGGCGGGCCGACAGCTCCCTCCCATTCGGGGTTTCCTCCTCAAGTCTCTGGGAGACATCTTCCTCCCCAGTGGCAGGTGCCACCTTCACCTCCCGAGGAGCTCGCCCAATCGCTCCTCAACAGGTTCAATAGAATGGACGAATAGTTTCAGAATTTAAAGAAAATGGTGGACGTAAAATCCACCCCAGAGGTTACTTTGCCAATCCTTCCGGTGATCCATCTTCCTCCCTCCGAAATGCCTACGTACCGCAGGTACAATGGCACTGGCAACCCCTTTATTCACCTCAAGGACTTCATGTATGAATCCTCCTATTGGCAAAATGACCAGAGATCCCTAGCATACCTCTTTCGGAGATCGTTGGACGGTCCCGCGCTAGAATGGTTCTATTCTTTGGAGCCCGGCCAGGCCGAGAATTTTGATACAGTGCAAAGAAGATTCTTACAAAAGTATCGGGATAGGGTTGGTCCCTCTCTTTCCATCACTGACCTAGTGGCCGAGAAAATGAGACCGGACGAAGATTTTGTCCGCTATGCTGACAGATGGAGGTCTCTGGCAGAGAGGATAAGAGATACCCTCTCAGAGCCCGAATAAGTGAAAATGATTGTGTCCAATGCCACCCCACAGTTCAGGCACGTCCTGGCCATGAACAAGCTTATCACAATGGAAGAGCTCTATGAGAGGGCCCGATATATCCAGACCCAATTAAAAGACTCCCCTATTTTGCACATGTTTGAGCCGTCGAAGCCCAAAATGGTCAGAAAGACAGGCACTGATGTCCCAAGTGGAGCGATAGAAGGGGTCGTAACAAATGAGTAGGTGAGTGCAGTCAACAACGTCAACTATGCAGCCAACCTAAGGCATCCACAAATGCCTCGACTTCCCCTTCAGCAAGGTCCCTTCCCATCTCGTCCTCCGCCCCAAAACAATCCACCCCACAATAATATGCCTCAACCATTTCAACCTCAACAACAACCCCGACCCCAGCAACAACAACCACCACCTCAGTACCACCAGGTTCCACCCCCAGGGAATTACGGCCCCCCTCAGCAACAAAGGAGGCCGATTGGCCCCAAGAGAGCCCATTACCCACCATTGCCAGAAACTTTAGCATATATTTTCAGCGCCCTCATGGCCTCAAATACACTCATCCTACCTAGGGAGAAGCTTGCATGGCCCCCGAATGTTGATACCTCCAGATACTGTGTCTACCACAGGCAGCCAGGACACACAGTAGAGAACTGTTCCCATTTTAAAGATTACATCTATAACATGAATGATGAAGGCGGAATTGACTGGGATGAAATGAGGGGATACATAGCCACTCTCAAAACCAGGAGACCTCCTCCTAGACCAGAGTTCCAACAACAACAACAGCTACAACAGCAGCCGCAGCAACAACCACAACAACAACAACAACAGTCTCAGCAGGCCCAACCACAATAACCCAACATGGGCATAATCCAAAATCCATTACCGGAGCACCAACAACCCAATCACCAGGTCAACCCCATCTCCTCCTTCCCGGAAGTTGGGAGAGAGTAGGGTTGGCACCCAGAAAGTACCTTCGTTCTTGCTGTCGCCAACCTTATCATCAGGCAACCCCCTCGCCTTGCCCGGGTAGCACCTCTCTCTCATCAACCCGCATCACAACCTATAGTGCGGCCTTCACCATTTCCACAGCCATCACGCCCTCTCATCCGCACCCCTCCACTAACTCACCAATGACCTATCAGCCGACGCCCTCCACTATGCCCTCACACCGTCTCATCTTCTCTCACCCCTCCATTTTGCCATCCACCCCTACTACACCTACACCTATGCCTTCCAAACCTCTCATATCCGTCAACCGTACGCAACCCCGCCTACCTCCACCATGCCTCCACTAACGCCCTCAAAACCACTCATCACCCACCATCCATCTCAGAACCATTATCCATCTCAAGCCTTATCCACTTCCACTTTGCCTCCGCCTCCACCTTCCAAACCCCTTACTCTCCATAGGCCATATGAGGTCCCCTCTACCTCCACCATGCCTCCACCTAGCTAACCCCTCATCAGAATACCCGCTCCCATCGTCACCCCGGCTTCATCAACCATTCCTCCACCGCTACCCCTCAAACCTCTGCTAAAACCCACAGCTAACCCCATAAAGGTGCAAAGCCGCAAGCAATGATGCTCCAGAGTGGAAGGATTTTCCACAGGATTTTCCCCCAGAATAGTCAGAACCCCGAGCAGTCTCAGCCAGAGAAAGACAATCGAGAGCAGCCAGAAAAGTCCATCCCTGGAACACAGTATGATTTGTTAAAACACCTGGATAAGACGCCCGCTCGGATCTTCATCCTTGAGCTGCTTCAGAGATCCACATCCCATCAGGCAGCCTTAATGGAATATCTTCAAAGGGTCATGGTGAATGAGGACCTCCCGGTAGAGAAGATTTCGGCCGTTCCGACGCCGACGGACACACAACCAGCCATTGTTTTCCACAAGCACAAGCTCGCCCCCAAGGAAGCTCGAAAGTATGCGTTGTGTGTTTCAATAAAAATCAATAGAGTGTCCATACACCCGTACTTGGTGGACACGGGCACATCCATAAATGTGATCTCCATGAGCACCCTTCAGTTATATGGGGTCGGTGAGGAATAGATAAGACCTTCCTCGATCACGATCATAGCTTATGATAATAGCAAAAGGCCACCATAGGGGATGATTACCCTGAAGGTAGAATTAGGCCCTACGTCAGTCTCTACGGAATTCTATGTCCTCGACATGGATCCCACATTCAAGGCTATACTGGGTCACCCCTATATTGAAGTCATGGATGTTGTGCCCTCCACCAACCACCAATGCCTAAAGTTTTCGTACAATGGAAGGATTATTAAAGTGATTAGTATGCTTGTCCTTCATATAGTGGATGCTATTAACATCTCTCTGCCATCTGTTTGGCCGTCTCATCGGCCTATATTGTCACTACGAGATGTGTATGACCCATCCCGCATTCCGCCAACACCAAAGAAGCCACTTTCAGTACCACTGTCACGTCTCCCCTCTCATTCTAAAGGATGGGAGATTATGAGGAATATCAGCTATCAGCAGGGCAAAGGCTTGGGCGCGTAGTTGCAAGGAATGTTGAAACCACCAAAGAAAATAAGGTTGAGCCACAAGTTTGGCCTAGGCTTTGAAGGACCGCTCGAGGCAGATGGGAAACCCCTCACGTGGACCCTGTCCTCTCACTTCAAGAAGGGACCCATTGTTCAGATGGGGGATTACCCGCAAGAAACACATGGGGGATCGCATGTTGTATACCTGGTTGAGAAATGTTCAAGGGCAACTAAGAGAGGCAAGATCAAAGATCCGGCATGCGAATGGAGCAAATGGTTTGACATACAAGATATTTCCCTTGAACTAGAAAGAATGTTCTCACCCCCGCGGCTGGAAGGACCGCCATTGATCTCTGAAATGCCAGGGGATACCATTACTGTTGCCAAAGTTCCAAACCATCCTCGCTGAGAGGACTCTGTCACCAACGGATCTTCATCCGTCATCAACATTGCCATCGACGGCTCATTAGCCGCCATCTTCTCCATTCACTCACCTCAGCCCTCGTTGTTGTCTTCTTCCTGGGCTAGACGGTTGTCTGACGATCTTCCCAGGTCCCCTTCTCTACTTACATACCTGCGCAGGTTTCTCAACCCGCGCCAGGTTTTCAATCATGATCTGCTCTATGAGCCTCCCAACCCTTTAGCCATAATCACCTTTCCTCCTCCTCCGATTTCTTTCCATTGCTTTGTCATTAAAAATGAAAACGAAAAAAAAAAACATCGATTTTAAAACCCCTCAACAGCACATCTTCGTTGAGAAAACCCTCTACATCTCCCACGAGTGCGTCCCGATCTACGGGCCACTCATCCAAGGTCCTATGAGTGACCTTTTCTACCCCTCCTCTGAGGGGTCCTTCCCTGTACATTCTTCGACATCTTCTTTAGCTTCTTCTCCGTCCGTAGGACAGCTCAGTCAACCTAGGAATAATGGGTCAAGGGTAATACCCAAAAATAAATCCAAGGGTAAGCATATCCCTCGTCGATTCCTTCTAGATCTAGTCAGTAGGTGTCGAGCGTGCCTATCCATTCCTCAATTGCTAGAAAATCCCATCCAACTGCCAGAGATAGATTGTGAAGAGAATTGCACCATTGATGAAGCGTATGGAGTCTACGAGATCACAGATGAAGAATGCCCTATTGAAGAAGAGGATGAAGAATATGAGGACGTGGTCGGCGCATATGCTAGTGGGATGAGGAGATTCGACGAGCCGTCAGCCGCCGTAGAAGAGTCCACCAAAGAAGTCAACTTGGGAACTGAGGAAGACCCTAGGATCATCCTCATAAGTGATAATTTGTCATCATCTGAAGAAGAGGCATTAATTGAAGTTCTCAAGGAATATAAGGACACGTTTGCATGGAGCTATGAAGATATGCCGGGTTTGGATTCCACCTTGGTCGAACACCGCTTAACTTTAAAGCCAGGGTCCACCTCGGTAAAACAATGGTTAAGGCGTTTCCACCCTCAAATGGCTTTAAAAATGAAAGAAGAGGTCGACAAGCTCCACAAAGCCAGGTTTATTATAGTCATCCTTTATCCTCAATGGGTGGCAAACATTGTCCCGGTCATAAAGAAGGATGGAAAAGTTAGGATTTGCATCGACTTCTGGGACCTTAACTGCGCGTGTCCAAAGGATGATTTTCCCCTGCCTCACATTGATGTGTTAATCGATAACACGGCAGGCTATGACACCCTCTCATTTATGGATGGATTTTTAAGATATAATCAAATTCGTTTGGCAGAAGAGGATCATGAGAAGATGTCGTTCACTACACCTTGGGGAACATATTGTTATGTGGTCATGCCGTTTGGGTTAAAGAATGCTGGAGCTACTTACCAAAGAGCTATGATGGCCATATTTCATGATATGATGCATATATATCTGGAGGTGTATGTGGATGTTTATTGGTAAAATCAAGAACTAGGGTGGAACATCTGAGAGTCTTGGCCAAGGTATTGCAGAGATCAAGGGAGTTCCAATTGATAATGAATCTGAAGAAGTGTGTGTTTGGCGTATCATCGGGCAAATTACTGGGTTTCATTGTGAGTAAAAGGGGGATTGAGATAGATCCCAACAAAGCTAAGGCCATCAGGGATATGTCGTCTCCCAAAAATTTGAGGGAAGTTCGAGGTTTAATTGGGAGGTTGCAATTCATTCGTCGGTTTGTGTCTTAGCACTCACAAAGGTGTAGACCTTTCTATGAGTTGACCAAGCCAGGAGTAGAATTCCATTGGGATTCTAAATACCAAAAAGCTTTTGAAGGGTTAAAGGAATACCTAGCTAATCCACCCATTCTTATTCCACCCAAGCCAGGAAAACCTCTGATCCTTTATATCTCAGTTTTGGATGACTCTGTGGGGGCCGTCCTCGCACAAACCGATGAAGAAGGCAAGGAACGGGTAACCTATTACTTGTCCAAACTCCTCAACCCCTGTGAGCAGAAGTACACAGCCATGGAGAAAACATGTGCTGCCCTCATTTGGGTAGTGCAGAAATTGAAACACTACTTCCGAGCTCATGAGGCCCATTTGATTGCCCGCATGAACCCTATCAAGTTCCTCCTGGAGAAATCTATCCTCACTGATAGGCTAACACGCTGGCATAGTTTCTTATCTCAGCCTGACATCACCTATATCCAGCAAAAGGCAATTGAGGGCTATGCTATAGCCGAGCATCTCGCTCACCATCCCCTCCCCAAGTTCGATCCTGTCCAATCAGAGTTCCCAGATGAGAAACTAATGTCCATCACTCAATCCGATGAGCCAATGTGGACATTATATTTTGATGGAGCTCTGAATTCCCAAGGGAAGGGTATTGGCATTGTCCTTCTGACGCCCGAAGGCGTTACCATCCCAGGGGCGTTTCATCTCGCATTCCCGGTCACCAACAACATTGATGAATATGAGGCTCTTCTAGTTGGTCTGGAACTAGCCCATTCTTTCTATATCACTGAATTGTGAGTCATGGGTGATAGTCAACTCGTTCTCCGCCAGGTGCTTACCAAATATCGCACCCTTGATCCCAAGCTCAAGCCTTATCAGGAGCTGGTCTCCGCTTATGCCAAATTGTTCACCAAGCTGATCTTTGTCCATGTTCCTCGCGAACAGAACATTCTGGCCGATGCCCTCGCCTCCTTGGCGTCATCTTTTAAATTCCCTTTAGGTATTTGGTCTGAATCCATCACCATCTACAAGCGCCTCATCCCTGCTGTTCAGGACCCTTATCTTTTAAGAATCAAAGAAAGAGTCCTACGAAAGGTTCAGGAAGGGGAAATTCTTGAGAAGAGGGAAATCATATTGGCAGAATTTGAAGAAGAACTGGCTGATGAGGAGAAACCTTGGTTCTATGAAATTGTCAAATATTGTAAAGATCAGTTTTATCCTGAAGGAGCCACCACAGAAGATAAGAAAGCCATAAGAAGGGTGGCCCAGAAATACACATTGGTTGGAGGTCTACTCTATAGGAGAAGCCTTACTGGTGTTCTTTTAAGATGTCTTGATGATAATGAGGTCTGAAAATGCGTAGACTAAGCACACTCAGGTGTGTGCGGTGACCATGTAAATAGCCAAATGCACGCTAAGAAGATCATTCGGCAAGGCTTTTACTGGCCCACTATGGAAGAGGATTGTGATGTCTATGTCTGTAGGTGTGTCAAGTGTCAGCTTCACGCCGATAAAATTCATTCACCACTTCCTCACTTCACCCGATATCCTCCCCATGGCATTTCTCCATGTGAGCGTTTGACATCATTGGCCCCCTAGGTGATCCCAACTCCCTCACCAAGCAGAAATCCTTCATCCTCACTGCGACGGAGTACTTCACCAAATGGGACGAAGTAGAAGCTTACGCGGAAATCAAGGCATCAACAGTCTGCAAGTTTATTGTGAAGAACATCCTCACCAGGTTCGGCATTCCACGTACAATCGTCACCGACAATGGGCCACAGTTCATTTCTAAGGATCTCCAAGACCTCTGCAAAAGGTACACAATCGCATTACATCATTCATCACCTTATTATCCACAAGGCAATGGTCAGGCGGAGGGCACCAACAAAATATTGATCAAAATCATAAAGAAAACTTGCGAGTCTAGTAAATTCTCAGACTGGCCAGAAAAGCTTATCGAAGCTCAATGGGCCTATCGCACTTCAATCCGTACCCCCACCGGGCAAACTCCGTTTGCCCTTACTTATGGGATTAAGGCGATAGTCCCGTACGAGACTCTGATTCCTTCTCTCCAGGTACAATTGGATAAGGAATTTCCCCTCGACGAACGTCGTAATTCGCTCCTTGCCCAATTGGAACTCTTAGACGAGAAGCGGCTGGCCGCTGCCGAGCATGCACGTGTTTATCAAAATAGACTCGCTCGTTTTTACCAAAAGAAAGTCATTGAGAGAAAATTTAAAGTCGGCAAGATGGTCGTAAAAAGAATTTTTGTCAAACCTGGAGGGCCGCGTTCTAAACTTCAACCCAATTGGGAAGGACCAATTGTTATTTAGGCTGCATACCCTGGCAATGCCTACAAGTTAGTCAATGCCGAAGGGACCGAGTTATCCCACCCTTGGAACGGGCTTTATCTTAAGAAATACTACCCTTAGATAAGTGTAACAACTGACATGGTACGAGGATCATCGGAGCTGGAAATTTACTCTTCGGTCTTTTTAGTCTAACTCAAGGTTAACCTGCACGCACTCCCACACCTAGCTTTCGGGATCAAACGAAGCGGAACTCGAGGGAAGTATTTAAAAAAATAAAAAACAAAAAAACTAGAACAAGAACAAAAAAAATAGAAACAAAAGAGAGTGCCTGGTGTTCATCATACAGTCATGCCTTTGCATCTGTCCTTCATGTTAGGATAGGACCCATTAAGGCTCGGTGGGTCTCGGGTCTTGGCCCGCCAGAACCGTGGAGATTCTTGTCCGGTCATGTCAGCTTACGCCTGTTGACACCCATTTTTTACTGATAAGTTGAGTCATTTCTCTTACTCCCATTTATTGATGTCTCGAGTTGTCCATCACTCGCTGAGCTATTTTCTGGCACGTTTTGGACCAATTTTATGGGGAGCCTCCCTCCCTGGCTAGGTCCGAGTTGATTCAGGGCTTAATGGGCCTTGGTTTTGGTTGATCGAGCTTTTCTATGAATTTCAAACGCCCATATACATGTACGGTCAACCTCCAGCCGTCCAACCATTTGTGTGGTTGATAGTGGGCCGTCCAAACATTTAGTGGGTAAATTGGTTAATTCTCTAAATTATCACCGACAAGCATATATACGGCCTAGGTTTAGCCACATAAGACTATTGTGCGGTATTTACTAAGCCGTTTATCTCTCAAGAGTCCTAGCGTCGATTGACTATTCAGATAATTACCTATTTATCCTCTTATTTGTGGTTTATCACCGACAAGCTTGGGCGGTTTCCGAGAACCGTTCAACTATGAAAGAGTCCAGCGGCGAATTTACCGGTCAGTTCAGTGGATAAATTAATTATCTCAAGATTTATTTGAATTTCCACCGACAGGGATGGACGGCCCATGTCTAGCCACGCATCATTTGTGCGGTCTATCGTGAGACCGTTTATCCTCTCGGACCAGAAAGTGGTTAAGGCTTTTTCCTATCATTTGTGGCTTTTCTCCCAAACTTTCTCCAATGATTTCTCCGAGAATCCTTAACGATTTTAAGTGATGTTTCTTCCAGATGAAGGATAATTGAATTGTCTTCATCTTTTGTTTGATAATCTCGACCTGAAAATGCACAGAAACCCTAATTTCGAGCTAGGACTTTATGTGCTCTATAAATAGACCCTGAGGCCCAACTTTGAAGGGGGGAGATTTTTGGTCGACGGTGAAGCCCTGCCGAATCTTTGAGCGACCTAGCACCAGGGAGGGAGGCCTTCTACATCCACTCAGGCCTCTGGTTCAGGGAGTAGTCTTATTTCGAGTCATTAGTACATTTAGTCTCGGTGTTATTTCTCGTTTGCATGCATCACCTCCTCCACGTTGCTTCCATCTTTTCATTATTCTCTTGCACCATGCACACACCCTCCATATTTTCTGACGCCCCAGGGGTTTAAAAATCCCAGGTATTCCCCATTCCATTTAGTTATGTTAATTTCCTTCCATTCGAGCGTTTACCACACCTTCTAGTTCTAATTCGGGTTTTTCTTTGTGTTCTACACGTTATTTTATAGGTCAGCAACACACTAACGCGAGGCCTATCCTTTCTGGCCGGCCGGAAAGGGTAGAGGTTGGACTCTTATAACTTCTAGCATAGTGGTCTCGCGCAGTTCCAATAGGTCCGTTCAAGGATACGTGCGGTGGAATGTGGACCATTCTTCTTGACACCGCGGTTGGATTGGAGCCGTTCATCTGCCAATAGTTCTTCACCCCGCGTCCTCTATAGCGCCTTTAGACGGTCTGTCGTGCTGCCGCTCATCATAACGGGCGGTTCTTCGTAGACCGTACATCCTCCCAGCGCTGCTCATAAGGCGAGTTCCTTTCTTTTTTTTCCAAAGTACGACGTGTCCATCACGTTCGGCATCTTGGTGGCGATCACAGGTTTGTGTATCTTCGTTCCTTCCTACCATTCACACATATATATATTTCTCACACCGCTTTAGTGGAAGGAATGGGAGAGACCCCTAAGACGGTAATTGGGAAAAACATGTCAACATCCCCTTTTTTTGGCGATCACGGTGGGACACCTAGTGCCCATCGTGTCAGTGACTTGCTGACCTTCTCTTTTGCTTTGTTAGTCCTTTTTCTAGAAGTGGTTTCAGGTTGATCTTTGCTGGTCACGTTCTCTATCCTCTGGAACTTGTATGGTCCTTCTTGAGCCGTCCATATCTTGTGCGGCCGTAAATCCATCGTTCGTCTCTGCGAACAGTGCCACTTCTCCTCCAAGCCTGCTGTCGTGAGAGGTCTCTCACTACCCGTTCATCGTCCATACGGCCTGCGTTTGGCCGTCCATCTTGCTGGTTCAGGTACGCCTCTGCCTCCATACTGTTGGCTGGATTACTGTCACGCGGTTGCTACATGTAACGACCCGAGAATCTGATTACCGGGAAGGCCCGATAACCCGAGACTCGCACCACCACCCACGAGTCCGAAGACTCGGAAGGGTTAAAAGGATGGCGTGGAGACTACACAAGTATCACAATTAATTGCAGAAATTAAATAGTTATATAATTAAGCAGGAAATAAATTAACAGTTTACATGATACATGATCCACAAGATATAATAAAACAACAACAGCAGTAGTCCACAACTAGTACAGAGACAAGAAAGGAAAGTACAACTACACGGGGCATACCCCGGCTCTGACCTCTGGCACTAACGTTGGGCACCTGAACCACGCTGAGCCTCAGACGCGCTCCTCTGAGGCCGCGACTCACCTGTAACACGGTGAAAGCACGCATGGAATGAGTCTCGGAACAAGACTCAGTAGGGGTCACTCGAACCCTACCTCGCGAACGGAGAAACCGCTACGCTAGTAGTAAGCGAGTACCTCGGAAAGGGAAGCCCTGCAGTCTACAAAACACCGATCTCACGGCACGAAAGCCGACACACGTGCCACGGTGGAACGACCGGAGCACCACGGTCAACACAAAAAAACCCGGAGGTCAAAGTCGTAAAGACTGACAGTCTGACACTCTCAACTCGACAGGAGTACCTCCCACTAAAAGCACAGTCGGTAGCGTCCCCTGACGTCTTACACCGCACCGCAGGTGAACTGCCTAACGTGGTAGCTCCTACCAGAGGCACGGACACCAAACGAGTAACCACAAACGAGTGACTAGTTGGGGTCACACCCGTCAGCGTGGGTCCAACCGCCCCCAACCACGTGTGCACACACAGACCGCACATCCTAGGTCTGGCCTCTAACTGGTTTTCCCCTGGAGCCGGACTCTGGCTACCGACGAGGGGCCCGATAGAAACCAGTCTAAAACCGTCCTCAGCGTAGCCTCTCCACCACTCCCTGGTGGGTCCACTCGCGTGCAGGCAGGCTACGACTAGTGGAGGGTCACTACGGAGTAGACTCTCAAGTCAACAGAAAATAACGTCCGCATCTGACAACGTACGGGGACTGTCCCACGTACCAACACCGTCGCACGGTGACCACGGTTGGAAAGGAAACGGGGTTGCAAACCACCCGGGGCAACCCTGAGCCTGACGGTCTACCCTAGACGCGTCACAGGCTCTGACGGTCTAAGGCTGGACCGTCACAGCCATCTGACGGTCGAACACAGGGGCGTCAGACACCCAGTGTAAAACAGGGTGTAACGCACCTCCCCTGGCGCGTTACAGTTTGTGACGTGCCTACACCGGTGCGTTACAAGACGAGTGGAAACATACTGTGACGTGTGCCACTCGGTGCGTCACAGGCCCTACCGCACTTAGCCTGGTGCATTATAGTGTGGGAATGCGTCCAATCTAACGCACCCACACAGGGGTGTCACAAGGTTGTGACGCGCCAAGACTGGTGCGTCACATGCCTTGACCCCCAACGGTCAAAAGCCAACGGTCGAACGCCCCTGACGGTCCAACCCATGTGCATCACAGCACCTGTGGCGGTCTATCGTGGTACCGTCACAGCCCACAGACCCCAACGGGCTGAACACAGGGCTGTAACGCACCCACCTGGGCACGTTACATAGCGTGACGGTCACTGGAATGACCGTCACACCCGCCCGTGGGTGAAACGGCGGGAAACGCCCAAAAAACTGACCACGCCCCCGTGCCTCCACCGGAGAGGGGGAAATCAAAGGGGAAGACCCCTGGGGACCCCTAGCATGCTTCTAAGCCATCAAAACGCGAAATCATGGCCTAAAACCATAGATCGGGCGAACTCTCCCAAAATCATGCTTTTGCCCAAACCCGCTCAACTACACCCCTCTCGGCTCCCATTCGGCCTACAAAACGCGGGGGATGACGGGATGAGCATAGGGATTCGTCCCCCTACCTCAATGGAGCGAAAGCTCCGTCGAATCGAGCTCAAATCATGAAGAATGCTTTTGGAAACCCCGCTCCTTCACGCTTCCCACGAACACCGCACGCCCACGAGATCACCTCGCAGCCGCCCACGCAACCGCGCCGTCGCCCCACCGCCATCTGTAGCCGGAGAGAGGCCCGTCATGATCGAATGGGAGAGAGAGGGGGAGAGGGTGCGGTTTCCAGGGTGGGAGGAAGAAGAAGAAGAAGAAGAATAAGGGTGGGGGAGAGAGAGAAAAGAAAGGGTATTTATAGAAAAATCCAGAAATTCCAAAAAATATCAAAAAATCAAAAATTACATTTTCGCGATCCTCGGAATGCACCGGTCGCAACGGTACCACTCTCGCCTAGTTGAACGACCCGGTTCACCCGTAACGAGGTTCCGAAGGAATTACCGAAACACACACCGATAATCGGAAAACACACGCGAAAAAGCCGCGGAACACTTCCGGGCCTCCGAAACAACTACGGATCGTGCCGATCCGAACACAAAAGATGCCCGAAACAAAATTTCGGGCACAGCGGAGTCGGACACTCCGAGAAACCAGATCCGAGACCCACGAAGAAGGATCCGAAAGGTCTGAGATATTACAGCCCTCCCCCTTAAAGGAATTTCGTCCTCGAAATTGAGAACAACCCGAGGGAAAAGAAGAGGAAGACTCACTCAAACATGTAAGAGAACTGCTAACGCATCTCGTCCTCACGCTCCCAAGAAGCCTCACCACCAGAGTGCCGCTGCCACACCACCTTAACCAAGGGGATGACCTTGTTCCGCAGGTGCTGCTCTCGCCTATCCTCCACGCTGACCGAAAACTCTGGGAGAGAAAGATCTGGAGTCACCTCAGGCCAAACAGAAACCTCGAGCACATGAGAGTCATCGGGCATATACTTTCGCAACATCGAGACGTGGAACACGTCATGCATCGATGCCAACTCAGGGGGCAACTGCAACCGATAAGCTACCTCACCTATGCGTTCCACGATGTGGAAAGGACCAATATAGCGGGGACTCAACTTCCCACACCGTCCAAAATGCATCACCCCCTTCATTAGAGAAACTCTTAAGAACACGCAATCGCCCACGGCGAACGCGAGAGGCTGCCGCCTACGGTCAACATAGATCTTCTGCCGACTCTGGGCTGCCAACATGTTCTGACGAACCTGGTGCACAACATCTACACACTACTGCACCAACTCCGGTCCCGTCAAGACACGCTCACCAACCTCAAACCAATCTAGTGGAGTTCGACACGGACGCCCATACAAAGCCTCATAAGGAGCCATGCGATGCTCGAATGATAGCTGTTGTTGTAGGCAAACTCCACCAACGGTAGGTGGTGAATCCAACTCCCCTGCCATTCCAGGCAGCAGGATCTCAGCATGTCTTCCAAATCTGAATGGTCCTCTTTGACTGACCATCTGACTGAGGATGATACGCCGAGCTAAAAGCCAAATCCGTGCCAAGAGCTCGCTGGAAACTCCCCCAGAATCCAAAAGTGAAACGCGGATCCCGATCCGACACGATGGAGATGGAAATCCCATGCAACGGAACGATCCGCTCCACATAAAGACGAGCCAACCTGGACACGCTCCAGCTGACTTTGACCGGTAACAACCGAGTCACCTTCGTCAGCCTATCCACCAGTAACCAAATACTATCCTGACCGCTCGGAGTCCTCAGCAATCCCACCACGAAATCCGCGGTCACGTGGTCACGTGGTCCCACTTCCACGCAGAAACATCCAAGGGCTGGAGAGTACCTCACGGTCGCTGATGCTCCGCCTTCACCTGCTGACAGGTCAGGCACCTAGCCACAAACTCTGTGACATCTCGCTTCATACTAGGCCTCCAGAACTGCCTCCGTAAGTTCCGATACATCTTCGTCGCACCCGGGTGTACGGTGTACCTGCTCCCATGAGCCTCGCGCAACACCGCACGACGAACCCGCTCCTCAGCTGGGACGTACAGCCTACCACGGAATCTCACGGCTCCGTCCTCGCCGAGCTCCACATCAGCCAAAGCCAATATCCGGGGCAACTTAGGGTCCGCACGCTGTGCCTCTGTCACCTGACGGTGGATAGCAGGCGTGACAGTCAGACTAGCAAGCATTGCCAACCCTGGCTCCTGGGGAATCTTGAGCCTGAATGAAACTTCGGGCACTTGTTCCCAGAGCCTCCACTTCCTCAACATCAAGGCACTGACCGCGACCTTCCGACTTAAGGCATCGACGACGACATTCATCCTGCCCGGCTGATAAGATAGGGTGAAAGTCATAATCCTTCATAAACTCCATCCATCGCCTCTGCCTGAGGTTAAGGTCCCTCTGCGTGAACACATATCGCAAACTCTGATGGTCAGTGAACACCTCGAACCTCTCGCCGTACAGATAATGCCTCCAGATCTTCAGCGCGAAGATCACAGCCACCAACTCCAGGTCATGGGTAGGGTAGTTCTCCTCGTAGGGTTTCTGCTGCCGAGATACATAAGCCACCACTCTACCATGCTGCATCAACACAGCACCCAATCCGACCCCGGAAGCATCTGTACACACCACAAAACCTCTCGATCCAGAAGGCAGAACCAACACCGAAGCCGAGGTGAGCAATCTCTTCAGTTCCCTGAAACTCTGCTCACACTCCACAGACCAGACGAAAGGCACATCCTTCCGCGTAAGTCTAGTCATTGGGGCCGCAATGCGAGAAAAATCCTAGATAAACTGACGATAATAGCCCGCAAGTCCCAAGAAACTCTGGATCTCTGTCACCGACCTCGGCCTCGGCAACTGCATTACTGCCTCGACCTTGGCGGGGTCCACGAAAATACCATCACCAGAAATCACATGCCCTAAAAAGTGCACCTCACGAAGCCAGAACTCGCAGTTACTGAGCTTTGCATACAACTGGTGTTCTCGCAACGTCTGTAGCACCACACCCAAATGGTACGCGTGTTCGTCGACAGACCGTGAATAAACAAGGATGTCATCCACAAATATGACCATGAACTGGTCCAGATACGAACTGGAGAGGGGGATTTCTGTAGCCCAATTAAGAGCAGCCAAACTAGGCCCATCAGGACCGAACGAGGCTCAGCTCATCCAAGTGACAGCCCTCTAGGGCCCACTTCGGTAAAAAAGCCCAATAAAGATCACTCGGGATCCCATCCTTCCTCGGCGGCCCTTAGGCTCGGAAGGCCCGAACGTCAGAACGGAGGAAGACCCACGCCCGAGCTATCCCTCCATCGGGATAAGGGCGAGCGCTCCGCGCCCACTCCGACCTGACTGCATCCGAGCTATACCTATCGCCCGGACAGGGCTAGCACCTCTTATGCTCGGATCGACTGACAAGTGTTTATCCATACAGCCGTTGAAAGCCCTTTATGAGCAGGAGTTTAGGGGGATAAGGGAGCCACGATCTCTCAAGGCCATGAAGAGCCCACGACGAGGACGTAACGATCCCACGATGAGGACGTAAGTCCCGCATGAAACTCCTCAGCTTATGGGACTCATCAGGGGAGCTCGCTATATAAACCAGGGACTCCCTCCGGCGGCAGGTAAGGCACATACAGGCCTAAAACTCCCTGAGCAGGAACCACTTCACCATCTTGGTGTTAGGGGATCTCGTGCACCTCTTTCTACCTCCCTCAATATCTTCCACCATTGCTCTACTGACTTAAGCATCGGAGGGTTTTCCCCCGGGAACCATCCCTGGGCCTCCTGATTCGTTTCCCTTTCTCTGCAGTTCACTATTCGGTTATCACCCTCCCAGCTCAGGACAAGCGCGAGATCACGCCCCTTCATCTGGCGCCGTCTGTGGGAAACGACCAAAGAGCCAGTATGGTGAGAAGAAGTTCAGGGAGGAGGTCGCCGGCGACAGGGGAAAGGCCACGGCGGCGGCGGGGGAAGGCCCCTCACAAGCCTCCCAAAACCCCCCCTCCGGTGCCAGCACTCCCGCCGACGGACCGCCCCCTCCCCCTGCGGCCGGGCTACCGCCCCCTCCTCCCACGGCGGTGGGGCTGCCGCTCAACGGCGGCGCCGACGCCTTCCAAGCCCTCAACGCGAAACTGGACGTCCTCGTGGAACTCATGAGGACCCAGGCGGCCAGGGATGGAAGGTCACGCGCCCCTCCGGAGAGCCCTCCCCGTGAGAACGTGTCCCAGCACACCACCGGAGGCCGCTTCACCCTCCGAGGACAGCAGCTCATCCGCAACAAAGTAGGAGGACCCTCGCAAGCCCCCCCTCCGGAGCAAGAGGCTTCCTCCACGACGAAGCGGGGCAGGCATGGGGCACGTCGTCCCCTCCCGGAGATCGAAGTCCCCAGGGAGCGCCAGGACAGCCTGCCTTCACGCCCCCTCAGCCCTACGGCACAGCGGCAGCCGGAGCTATCCCTCCGACTGCGAGAATTCGAGAGGCGTTTCGCAGAGCAGGAGCGCGCCCTGCGAGCCCTGCAGAAGACCTCTCCACCAGAGGACGAGGAGAGATCCCCGTTCTCCGACCATATCTTGAAGGCAGAGGTATCTCCCAGAGCCTCCATCCCGACCTTCAAGCCCTACGACGGCCAGGGTGACCCGGCCGACCACTTCGACAGCTTCGACGCTCTGATGACCCTTCACGGAGCGTCCGACGCCATCAAATGCCGAGCCTTTGCGACCACCTTGGTCCAAGGCGCCCAAGCATGGTTCCGGGCCCTCGCCCCCGGATCCATCCGAGACTTCAAGCAATTCGGGCGAGTATTCAAGGAGAGTTTCGTCGGCAGCGGGCCCCCAAGGTCGGTAGCGGGGCTTTTGGCCCTCAAACAGGCGCAAGGGGAAAAACTTCATGCCTACATTCTCCGATTCAAATCGGAAGCCCTGAGGATCCCCCGCCTGGACGTCGCCTCGGTCATAATCGCTCTGACCGGGGGCACCCGCGACGAGAACCTCCGCCGCGAGCTTGTCCTCCACCCTCCCTCGACCCTTGCTGCGCTAGTGACTCTGGCATTGCGCCACGCCGAGTGCGAGGAAGTGCTCAGTGCATGCCGAGACGCAACCAGCTCGGGCCGGGAGGGGGACAAGAAGCGGGCACCAGAGCCAAGCACGGGCCAAGGAAAAAGGCGGAATCGAGACGGGGAACGCAAGGAACCGTCACGGAAGTACGAGCGGTACACTCCCCTAACCGCTCCAGTATACGAGATTTATGAAGACATCAAAGGCTCGGGCCTCCTCCGCCAACCCGAGCCAATGAAGTCGAAGAACCGCAGTCGCAGCAAGCATTGCCTGTTCCACAGCGACCACGGGCATCATACCGGCGACTGCCATCAGCTCCAGGACGAGATCGAGCGTCTCGTTCGTCAGGGGCACCTCTCCCGGTTCGTGGCCGGGCACCAGGAAGACCGAGGCGCCCCAGAGGAGATCGACAACGCCCCCCGAGGGGTCCACATCAACGTCATCGCCGGAGGAGCTGCATCAGGAGGAGACAGTGGCCGAGGAAGGAAGCGTCATGCTGAGCGGGCGAGCCGAGCCATCGAGCCTCCCAGGGCCCCGCCGAGCGAGCCCCAGGTCATAGTCTTCTCTGACCAAGACCTGGAGGGGCTGAGCACCCCGCATGACGACGCCCTAGTGATATCGGCCACAATAAACCATTGTAACGTAGACAGGATTCTGGTTGACAATGGAAGTGCCCCTGATGTATTATCCTACGAATGTTTCCTTAAGATGGGGGAGGATCCGCCTAAACTCCGCCCGATCCGAACCCCCCAATGCGGGTTCAATGGCCAGGCCACTTATCCTGAGGGAGCTCTAAGCCTGCCGGTTACTCTTGGCACCCCACCCAAAACCGTTACGGTCATGGTGGACTTCATAGTGATCAAAGGTATGATACCATACAACGCAATCGTTGGCCGAGGAATCCTCAGCCGAACGAAAGCGGTGCCTTCTACCTATCACCAAAAGATGAAGTTCCCCACCAAAAATGGGTTAGGGGAAGTCCGAGGTAACCAGGCAATGGCCCGAAGGTGCTACAATATCTCGGTTGAAGCCACAAGGCCGGACGGGAAGAACAGGGGCCCCCGGGAAGTCGAGGAAAAATCCGCAACCGCCGAGCCTGGAGGCGAATTGCTAGCGGTTTTCCTAAACGACGACCCGACCCTAGGAGTAAAGATCGGAGCCGACCTAACATCTGAGGTTCAACAGCAATACAAAGAGTTTCTTTCCGCGTACGTCCGGGTCTTTGCATGGTCTGATGATCAACTCCCGGGATACCGGAAGAGACGGTGGTGCATAAGCTCAACCTCGACCCAACCATGAAGCCCGTGCAGCAACGCAGAAAGAAGCATGCGCCGGAGAAGCAGGCGATCATCAAGGAGCAGGTCACCATGGGGCAGAAGACTGGCCTTTTTAGACCGGTCATGTACCCGACGTGACTGGCTAACATCGTGCTGGTGCCGAAAGCTTCAGGAAAGTGGCGGATGTGCGTGGACTTCACCGACTTGAACAAGGCTACTCCAAATGACTGCTATCCCTTGCCGAGCATCGACCAACTGGTTGATTCAACCTCTGACAATGAGATACTCAGCTTCCTAGATGCCTACTCAGGTTACCACCAGATCAGAATGCACCCCGAAGACATCGAGAAGACCGCCTTTATCACCGACTTCGGCGTGCACTGCTACACCTGGATGCCTTTCGGGTTGAAGAATGCTGGAGCCACGTACCAGAGGCTGGTCAACCATATGTTTGAGGGACAGCTCAGTCGGAACGTCGAGGCCTATATTGACGACATGCTCGTGAAGACCCCCAAGGCCGAGGACCACTTCGCCGACCTAGCAGAAACTTTCGACACCCTCCTGAAGTACAACATGAAGCTCAACCCCGCCAAGTGCGCCTTCGGAGTAAGGTCCGGGAAATTCTTGGGCTTCTTAGTCACCCAGCGTGGGATCGAGGCCAACCCCGATAAGGTCCAGGCCATCCTGGACATGCGCCCACCCACCTGCATCAAAGACGTTCAACGCCTTACCGGGCGCATTGCTGCGCTCAGCAGATTCCTGTCCCGCGCGGCTGAACGATGCCTACCCTTCTTCAAACTGTTGAGGGGGCCCAAAATGACATCTACTACATTCACGTGGGACGAGGAATGCCAAAGAGCGTTCGCCGAGCTTAAGGAGTTCCTAGCTTCGCCCCCAGTGCTTTCCAAGCCTGTCCCAGGTGAAGCCTTGTATCTCTATCTCTCGGCAACTCCGTCCACAATTAGCTCGGTCCTAGTCAAAAATGACTCGGGAATCGAGAGACCGGTCTACTACACAAGCAAGGTGCTCAACGAGGCTGAGAAAAGGTACCCCGCAATCGAGAAACTCGTGCTAGCGTTGGTTACCTCGGCCAAGCGCCTCGACCCTATTTCCAAGGGCACTCCATCACCGTGCTGACCGGCGAACCATTGAAGAGGATCCTCGCTCACCCTGAAGCCTCAGGACGCCTCGTCAAGTGGGCCATCATGCTCGGGGCCTACGATATATCGTATCGGCCTCGCTCGGCTATCAAAGGCCAGGCGCTCGCCGACTTCATCGCCGAGAGCACCATCCCGACTGAAGAAAGATCTCCGTCCGCGCCCGGGCCGACCTGGGAACTGTTCGTCGACGGATCTTCCAATTCAGCCGGAAGCGGTGCCGGCATCCTCCTGAAGTCCCCCGAAGGAGCAGAGCTACAGTACGCCCTGAAGTTCAACTTCCAAGCATCCAACAACGCTTCCGAGTATGAGGCCCTCATATCGGGAGCCCGCATGGCCCGGCGGTTAGGGGCTGAGCGAGTCAGGATTCACACCGACTCCCAACTGGTCGCTAGCCAGGTCAACGGCGATTATGAAGCTCGGGAGGCACCGATGATCAAATACCTCCAACTGGTCAAGACTGTGGCACAACAGTTCGAGAGTTTTGAGGTAGTCCGAATAGCTCGGGAGGAAAACTCTCGAACGGAGGCCCTCTCTCGGCTGGCCTCCTCTCTTGACCCCGAGGGTACTCGATCGGTCCTTCTCGAAGAGCTAGAGCCCCCGAGCATCGATTCGGAGCTTCTAGCTGTTGACTCAGCCTCCCCAAGCGACTGGCGTGCCCCCTACCTGTCGTGGCTCCAAGACTCCCATGAGCCTCCCGACCCTCGGGAAGCCCGAAGATTGAAATACCAAGCTCGACGATTCGTCACTCTGGATGGCGCACTCTACCGGAGATCCTTCTCCGGCCCTCTTTTGAAGTGCCTCGGTACCGACGAAGCCAACTGAGCGATCGAAGAAGTTCACGAAGGTCTGTGCGGAGCGCATTTGGGGGGAAGGTCGCTCGCCAGGATCTTGCTACGGCAAGGTTATTGGTGGCCCACCCTACAGCGTGACTACTCGGCCTACACACAACGTTGTGACCGCTGCCAGCGATTCGACCACTTGGTCCATCAGCCAGCAACGAAGCTTATCACCCTAGCCGAGCCTTATCCTTTTGCTCGCTGGGGAATCGACATCCTCGGGCCATTCCCCACGGCCCAGGCCCAGAAGAAGTTCATTATCGTCGCCATCGACTACTTCACTAAGTGGATCGAGGCCGAAGCCACTGCAAGGATCACCGAGACAGTCGTCTGGAATTTCGTCTGGAAGTCGATCATCTGTCGCTACGGCATCCCCCCGGTGATAGTGAGCGATAATGGTCGGCAATTTGATTCTCGGTATTTCCGAGACAGATGCGCCGACCTCAATATTCGCAATCACTTCACTTCGGTCGCCCACCCTCAGGCTAACGGGCTGGTCGAAAATGCCAATAAGACTATCTTAAATGGCATCAAGACTAGGCTCAGCAAAGCCAAGGGCAGCTGGCTCGAGGAATTGCCGAACGTACTTTGGTCGCACAGAACGACTCCCAGAACGGCAACCGGTGAAAGCCCCTTTCAGCTGGTGTACGGTACCGAGGCCGTGATCCCGTTGGAGATTGGCAACCCCTCCCTCCGAGTCATCTGCTTCTCGTCCGAGGCAAACGACCAGAAACTGCTCGAAAATCTCAACTTAGCAGATGAAATCCGGGAGATTGCCAGCATCAGAGCAACGGAATACCGACGCCACCTCACTCGATACTACAACGCCAAAGTCCGAGACAGACACTTCCAGCCGGGAGACTTCGTCCTCAGGAAAGCCGAAGCCTCTCGACCACTTGAGGCGGCGGGCAAGTTATCCCCTAACTGGGAAGGCCGCTACCGAGTGGTCGAGACGCTCGGGAAAGGAGCATACCATCTATCTACGATGGAAGGGGAGCTCATCCCTCGGACCTGGAACGCAACCACATTACGCAAGTTCTACTTCTGAGTACTGAGTATTGCGCAAACGACATGAGATAAAATAAAAGGCTCCTTTCTTTTTATTCAAACAACCCATTTGTACATCAGGAAGGCCGAAGCCAATAGAATAGATGTCAAAAAAGCAAAAGATCCATCTGGCGCCGTCGTATGAGCCCATCGCTCGACTGACTCGGATGACCTTCCTGTGTCCAGCCACTGACTCTGCCTCGTGTAGAAACTGGCTCGGATAAAGGATAGTTGACCCCGTTGGCTCGGGCAGCTCGAGACAAAGGTGACAGAGGGATTAAGAGAGAGAAGGCTACCTTCCAAGTTAAACTTGGAAGAGAAGGGGGAGAGGGAATACATATGAAAGTATCTTCCCCGCCAAACTGCCAACTCTTTGAAAGAAAGAGGATGCAGACACCCTCCGAAGAGTGAAAGAAAGGAGGAGAAGAGCAGAAGAGGGAAAAAGAGGCTGCCAGAAAGAAAAAGAAACCAGCAGAGCTGGGCAAGGAGGCAGGGGAAGGCCCGAAGGAAGGGAGCTTGATTGGCTTCCTCCTCCCCTCCGTGAGGCGAGCAGGAAGGGACGGGCGGCAGGAATGTCTGATGCCCCCATCCGTCCTCCATCTCGCCCCCCTGCAAGCGCCGCCAGAACTAATAAAGGGAAGATGATGTGCCTCCACACGTCGAACCCTCTTCAATCCCGTTCGACGACCGTCGAACCCTCTTCAAATCCGAAGCAGCGAGAACTCCATACCCCCCATCGTCGGCAGCCTCATCTTCCGAAGCTTCTTCCATGCTACAGGTGCAACGGCACAACGCTACGTGAAGAAGGAATAAGGAAAGACTGTCAGGGAAAACCCTCAGCGGTGGAGAGGAAGGGACGCCCTTCAGACCTTTTATAGGCGAAGGGAGGCTACTAGCCTTAAATGATTTCCCTCCTCGGAAACACGCCAGAAGGATTTCTCCCTACGAACGGTCACCTCAAACTTCTCGTCTTCCGCCCCAGCGGGACACACGAAGCGGCCAGACATTTAAAGCGTGAGAAAATGGAAAGACACCCTGTCAGACGCTCACCCAACCATCAGGCGAGATCCACGGAGAAAATATCGGTCCTTTCCAACCACTGCAGATACGCTAAACAAGATACGGCAATGGCAATGCGGAACAGATAAGTGTTCATCACAATGCTACTGCCTTATTTATCTCTACACAAAAAAGGAAGTTCTTTCCTCCAAAAAGAGAAAAGGCATACAAAAAGAGGAAGCGAAGCAAATACATCTGGCCTCCGGCCCACCTTGAAGCTCGAAAATAGAGGACTCGAGCGGTCTGCCCCCGGCATCCTCGGTGACGGCCGACCATGGCACTGACCCCACCGGTGTGGGAACTGTCTCGGTTGCGTGCCCTCCTGAGGCATCCGGAGTTGGCGACTCCTCGAATGATGAGCCCCCCTCTTCATCCTGCGCCGAAGCAGAGGAACTAGAGGATGATAAGTCTGAGTCATAACACTGCCCGGATGGGAAGTCAACTACCCCAGACGCCTGCTCCTCGGCGTAATAGACGGCCCGGTCGTAGCCCTGCTTGAATCCCTTGCGGATGCCCCGGCGAAGCCCTAGCTCGTAGTAGGGGAGGGCAGCCTCCTTGAGGCCGACCCGATAGGCCTCTGAGCTCTTGTACTGCTCGAGAGCCTCCGCCCCGGCTGATCCCACCCTACCAGCGAACTCGGCCTCCCTCCGCTCCCCCTCAGCGGACTTCCGCTCGGCTTCAGCCGTCCGCTCTGCGGCCTCCGCCACCTACTTCTCCGCCTATGCCCGATCAGCCTCGGCCTCCCGCCGAAGACGCTCGGCTTCCTCCGCTCGGTCCACTAGCTCGGCACGATCGGTCTCCCACCGGCCGTCCAGCTCAGCGCGAGCTAGGCGCTCCTCTTCGAGAAGCCGGTCCTTCTTCTCGAGTGATTCACGGGCCTTGGCTAGCTGCTCGGCTAGCGCCCGGGTCTCCACTTGGCTCGATCGTACCAGCTCCCTGATTGAGGAAAGCTCCCGTCGAAGCCCGTCACGCTCCTCGACGAGCCGACCTCCTGTCCGACCCACCGAGGGTCCAGTCCAGGTTCACTCGCTCCCACTCTGACCGAGCGTACGTTTCTACCAGAACTGCCCCCATCTGGGCCAGGGCCAGGCAGCCCTCCATAACCCCGGCAAGAGCCGTGGACGGGGAGTGCTGCCTACCTCCCCCCCTCACCTTCGCGGATATACCGCGACATACCTGGTGCAGGGGGCCCGAGATACCCAGCCTCTCCAAGGCCGCCGGAACGGAGAACCCCCCATCGCCCGGCGCCCCACCGTATGGCCCGGATCGAGCCCCAGCCTCGGTCGCCCCTCGCGCCCCGGCCGGGTTTTCCTGCGGCCTCTCAACCTGGACCGGCTCGGCACTTGCATCACCACCTGAAGCGCCAGCCTCGGCCGCGATCACAGCATCCCCAACTTCGGCCACGGCCCCCTCGGCTCCGGCCGAGGGGAGAGCCGGGTCGGCCCCGCTGCCAGTTGCAGGAGCATCCTCGGCCCCCTCGGTCCCGGCCAAAGGAGGAACCGAGCCCGCTTCGTCGCCACCCGCAGGGGCAGCCCCGACCTCCTCGGCCCCCTCTAGCTCGGCTGGTGGGAGAGCCCGCCCGGTAGGGTCGGCCCCATCATGCCCGGCGGAGGGGTGAGCCGCGGTAGGGTCGCCTCCGACTGCGGGTACGACCCCGGCCTTCTTGGCCCGCTTTCTGGCCCTCGCAGCGGCCCGGATCATACCCTCCACAGAGTCCTTGCGCTTGGGTCCCCACGGACTGGAGGATTCGCCCTGGGCCACTCCCTTGCCCTTATCTTTGGTCCGGGAGCGACCCACGGGAGCAGCCGGTTCGTCAGCAGCCGAGTCATCTCCAAGCTCGATCACCTCTGCGGCCTCCTTCAGAGGCTCCCGCCTGGTGTCTGCACGAAGAAGAAGACGTGTTCAAGAAAAGAAAGATGACCCCCTCATCCGAAGGAGAATCTAAGTTGTGGCACCTGAGCCCGACGGATGCAGCCGCGTGAGAAGACACCGCTCGATATTCTCCGGTGTCACTAGTTCCTCGGTGGACTGGCAGTGCTTCAACAAGATGGCTGCATACTTCTCCACGTGAGGGGGGAACTCGTCCTGTCTAGGAGGGATATTAGGGTGGAAATTGGGGATTACCAGGCACCTCCAGGTTTCCTCCACTGAACAAATCCCCACCCAGAAGAATTGGGTCTTCCACCCCTTATGCGAAGAATCCTTCGCCGCCAAAGAGATACAACTCATATTCCGCCTCGCCTGGATGAAATAGAAGCCATTCCCAGCCGAAGGATGTGCTTTCAACTCAAAGAAATAGTGGAAGAGGTCCATGGAAGGAGGAACTCCGCACTGCGGCAGAGAATACGGAAGGCGGAAAGGAGGAGATAAGAGTTGGCTACCAACTGAATGGGCGCCAACCGAAAAAAATCAAGAAGCTGAAGGACGAAAGGTTCGAAAGGAAGGCGGAATCCACCCTTCCACGACAGAAGAAACATACAGATGTGGCCTGTACGAGAATCGAGGCTCGTCTCGTATGGAGTAGCAGCGGCAAAACTGAACTTGTGGGGCAGGCGATACTGGTGCTCCAGCCTCCTCACATCCGCCTCCCCCAGTTCGCTGCAGTTGGGGACCGGCGCCCTCGCCACCGGCTCGTCCTCCCACTCCTCAACCTCTGGGCGCTGGCCCGCAATGGAGTCAGGAGAAGACTCTGAGGAAAGGCGATCCCGAGACCCTAAAGATTCCGGGGGAGGAGGAAGCTGTCGGACTGCCTCCGCGGTTATCTCCGCCAACTCCTCAAATGCCACTGCAAGCCTCTGCTCCTCCGTCGTGTCCTCACGGCGCATCGAAGAGCCCCAAAGGCAAGAACGAAGGAGAGCCAAAACCCTAAAGACGGAGGGAGTCTGGAATGACAACAAGCGCCCAACGCCTATAAACCCACACGGGAGGCGGCGCGTCGTTCCGACCTCCGAGAAAAGGGGGCCCCTTCAGTTCAAATCCGTCAGGATCATCATTAACACGGGCCCAGGTGACCACGACACGTGGCTTCCTAACACCGCCAGATCTCCACCCACCTGAGCCACGCTGGTCCGAAACCCCAAACAGCTACTCTTCCGAGCTTACTAAAGCTCGGGAGTAGGAGGGGGACAAGTGGAGAGGGGGATTTCTGTAGCCCAATTAAGAGCAGCCAAACTAGGCCCATCAGGACCGAACGAGGCTCAGCTCGTCCAAGTGACAGCCCTCTAGGGCCCACTTCGGTAAAAAAGCCCAATAAAGATCACTCGGGATCCCATCCTTCCTCGGCGGCCCTTAGGCTCGGAAGGCCCGAACGTCAGAACGGAGGAAGACCCACGCCCGAGCTATCCCTCCATCGGGATAAGGGCGAGCGCTCCGCGCCCACTCCGACCTGACTGCATCCGAGCTATACCTATCGCCCGGACAGGGCTGGCACCTCTTATGCTCGAATCGACTGACAAGTGTTTATCCATGCAGCCGTTGAAAGCCCTTTATGAGCAGGAGTTTAGGGGGATAAGGGAGCCACGATCCCTCAAGGCCATGAAGAGCCCACGAGAGGACGTAACGATCCCACGATGAGGACGTAACGATCCATGATGAGGACGTAACTCCCGCCTGAAACTCCTCAGCTTATGGGACTCATCAGGGGAGCTCGCTATATAAACCAGGGACTCCCTCCGGCGGCAGGTAAGGCACATACAGGCCTAAAACTCCCTGAGCAGGAACCACTTCACCATCTTGGTGTTGGGGGATCTCGTGCACCTCTTTCTACCTCCCTCAATACCTTCCACCATTGCTCTACTGACTTAAGCATCGAGGGTTTTCCCCAGGGAACCATCCCTGGGCCTCCTGATTCGTTTCCCTTTCTCTGCAGTTCACTATTCGGTGATCACCCTCCCAGCTCAGGACAAGTGCGAGATCACGCCCCTTCACGGACGAAACACCCTCTGCATCAAGTCCATGAAGGCTGCGGGGGCATTGGTGAGCCCGAACGGCATCACCAGAAACTCATAATGCCCGTACCTCGTACTGAACGTAGTTTTCTCCACATCGGACTCGCGAATCCTCAGCTGATAGTAACCGGACCGTAAATCAATCCGCGAGAACACTCGCGCAGACTGAAGCTGGTCGAACAAATCATCAATCCACGGCAACGGATACTTATTCTTAATGGTCACTTCATTCACCTGCCGGTAGTCAATGCACAACCGCAAGCTACCATCCTTCTTCTTCACGAACAACACGGGCGCACCCCGAGGGGAAAAGCTAGGGCGAATATACCCCTTGGCCAGCAGCTCCTGCAACTGCGCCCTCAACTCCCTCAACTCAGCGGGGGCCATACGGTAGGGAGCCTTCGCCAAAGGTCCCGTACCTGGCACAACCTCGATAACGAAATCAATCTCCCGCTAGGGAGGCAATCCAGGTAAGTCCTCCAGAAAAATATCGGGAAACTCGTACACCACCGAAATGTCCTTGACATCCGGCTCCATTCGGTCAGTTACAACCATGGAGGCGAGAAAACCCTGACAACTCGCATCAAGCAAACGACGAGCTCGAATCGCAGAAATGAGAAAGCAGGAAGAGGAAGACCTAATACCTTGGAAATAGAAGGTGGGTCCGTGAAGTCACCGAAAATAAACCATCTTCGAGCCGCAATCCACCAACGCATGATGTGCCTCGAGCCAATCCATGCCCAAAAGAACATCAAAGTCCTGAAGCGGCAACGCATAGAGCCTAGCCGGTAAACTTCGCCCTTCCACCCACACAGGAATCTCATCGAAGCACTACAGAGTGATCATAAAATCACCCGAAGGTAACTCCACTGCCAAATCACAGGACAACTGGGTCACCGGCTCCTCAATACTCAACGTGAAATCCTCCGAAACAAACAAATGAGACGCGCCAGAATCGAACAAAACCCGAGCCGCACAACCCAAAATCCGAACGGGTACCTTCCACGAGCTGCGACGCCACTGCCTCTGCCCTGGTCATATGTGTGATCTGGCCTCGAGCTCTCTGCCTGCCTCCAACACTAGCTGACCTGGGTAGCGGTGGACACTGTCCCTACTGCTGCTGCTGTTGTGGCCTCTACTGTTGGGGAACCTGCTGCTGCTGAGGAAACTGCTGCTACTGCTGCCTCTGAGGACAGTCACGTGCCATATGCCCTGAATGGTCACACCGGAAACAAACTATCGGCGATGTGCACTACCTGCCTGGGTGGTACTCACTACACCGTGGACACGGTCCTCGCGATCCACCCACTGATCCCTGACGCTGAAACGGGACCAGCTACTGTACACTGCCCGATGACGCCTGCCCCTGATCCTTGTGCTTCTTCTTCTGAAAACTCTTCCCGAGAAACTTCTTGACCTTAGAGCCAAAAGACACAGATCATGTCACCGACGCTGCCGGTGTCGGCGCTCCTGAACCACTTGACGTATGCTGAAAGGAACCCTACTGCTTGGTAGCAGACTGGTGGCTGCGACCAGACAAAGACTGCCCCTGGCTAATCGGTCCTCGAGTCCGCTGCATATCCATCTCCAAAGAAGCCGCAACACGAGACGTTGTCTCCAGATCAGTGGCCGCATTCACGATCAAATGGTGCCTCTGCTCCTGCCTCAAGCCCTGTATGAACTGTGCGGTCCTCACCCTCTCATGCTCCATGATATGAGGTGCATACTGACCCAGCTCAACAAATCGGGCCCTATACTGCAACACGGACATGTCACCCTTAACCAGCTCCAGAAACTCACGCATCCGCTGCGTAGCGATATACTCTGGACAGTAGGTACGCTCGAAAGCACTGACAAAGTCACTCCACGCAATCTGCTCAAGTGGACGAAGCTGGAAAGACGTCTTCCACTCAGAAGACCACCACTCCCGAGCCGTACCCTGCAACTGGTTGGAGGCCAACATCACTCTGTCCTCCGCAGTACTCTGCGCGGAACTGAACACCCGCTCCATCTCGTCGAGCCAACTCTGAGTTCTGAGCCACATCAGGGTCTGGCTGACCGCCGTAGTAAGGTGGATGAAACTGCATGAAATCCCTCACTGCCCGGCCTAGCCCACCCCTGGTCGATCGTATCTATATCCTCATACCCATCCTTTAATGCCACAATATATCGAAGGATACGATCAGCCCACAGCTGCGGCACCACCGGTCGTGTACTGACAAGGTCCCTATGAATACTACGTACGCACGTACTGGGAGAACTATGCAGGTTCCATGCGTTATGAAGACTATTTATCCTATCTGCAGAGCACGTATAATGTCAAATTATTTGGAGATGGGATGTGGCCAAGTTTGAGCCCATATGATTAGGAGTATGTATCATTTGTTTATATTTATAAGTACCTATAAATTAATCGTAATTTTTTTCATATCTTGAATTTTGCACTTATCATTCAAGTTACTAATGTAAAATTTTACAATATTTGCAGGTCATCATGGACGGACGACGTCACCCTGTGTGGGAGTATGGGTACACTGTTGAAGGTGATCGACATATGCACTGTAGATATTGCGGACATCGCGTCACCGGCATACACAGATTTACAAAGCACCTTGCGAGAGTGAGATGGGATTGCCGTGCATGCTTCTTAGTTCCATAGGATGTCCGAGATTACTTTCGGACACAGTTATGGGAGAGATATGTTTCTCGTAGCAGAGCCGGGGCATCATCTTCTATGTCCAGGGTGCCCCCACCACCAGCACCGGGCAGATTAGAATCTTCCTCCACGTCCAGAGTTCAAGCAACACCAGCACCAGTCGCACCAGTAGCAGATGATAGACTTGAATGTATAGATGTAGTTAGGGATTTTTTTAGAGAATTTCATGTACCCTCCACCGTTGCACATGACCCATTATTTGTGTAGATTGTTAGATATTTTCAGGCTCACCCACATGCACGTCCACCCACTAGGATAGAGTTAGATTATACGGATCATGAGTCTCATGTATCTGAATCTGATTGGGATTCGGGATTTGGAGATGAGTCAGATGAGTGAGTTTTGGCATTTTATACTTTATGAGTGGAGTTTTTTTAATAATAAAAGTCTGTGCCTGAGAGAGGGTAGGAGAGTGCACCCTTATCCAGGGGATAAGAATGTTCTCACTCCACCACCTACCTCCTAGGTGGATTTATATTATCATAAAATGAGGTTACAATCAGAGACTGGGCATTCCCAGTTTATCGAGATGAACAGCCCCTATTACATCAGATGGGAGGGACTGTCTATTGAAGAATAAGGAATTACAATTAGAGGAACAGCCAAAGTTGGCAAGATGATCAGCAGCACTATTGGCCTCTCTGAATACATGAGAGAGACTGAAGTAAGGAGGCAATCTTTTCCAAATATCTCTCACCAGATCCAAGATGATCCACGGGCACCTACAGCTTTTGTTGACGACATCCACAGGCACCTTGGAATCACACTCAATCCTCGCCGCTGTATGCTGGAGAGCTTCAAGGTAGCGAAGCCCATCTAGGAGGGATCTAGCCTCAGCCACAAGACTGTTGTGGGATTGATAATAGTGGGAGTGGGCAAATATAGGCTGACCCGTATGATTGCGCAGAATGCCTCCACCAGCAGCCACTCCCCCAGTTTTGCATGCCCCATCCGTGTTAAGTTTGAGAAGAGTCACCTTCGGAGCTTCCCATTTCACAATGGTGGGAGGTCTGCATTGAGTAGGCCGGACTAGGATTCCAAAAGATGCTAGGCGAGCTCTATTAGTGTTGTTGTCTTCCAGGAGATTAGCCTCACGGAGCATAAATTCAGGTTGTGAATAACCTTATGCTTCAGCTGTGAACAAGAGGTAGGGGTGTCTTGGTATCGCTGGAGATTTCTAGCAAGCTAGATATGCCAAAGAGTACTTCCAAAAACCGCAAGGGAAAAGAGGCCATGCATGGATTTAATATGAATAGTGGAAAGGAAGTCAGTGACAGTGTCCTTGATAGAATTCCCACTCAGACAAATACCAAAGGAAGAGAAAAAATTCCATGTCTCCCGTGCCCAGTCGCCAAGGAAAAATAGATGCATACTAGTTTCCTGCGAGGGCATGCGACAGCAGTCACATTTCGAGCAGGTTTGAATGCCAACGCTGCTAATCTTGTCATCCGTGGGAATGGCACCATGAATTAAACGCCAAAAGAAGACAAAAATTTTAGTGGGTAAATACTTGGACCAAAGTTTATTCCAGCAGACATTGAGGGAGGGAGGACTAGAATTATAGCCACAAAGTAACCTGCAAACAGAGGTAACAGAGCAAACCCCGGAGGGATCCGGGCACCAAACATGCATGGATGTCAGGAAAATCCGCAGAGAGCTTGAAAGACTAGATCCCTTCCAGAATTCTGTGAGGCAAAAATTCATGCATACGTTCATGCTGATCCGGTGCAGGGTAGGGAATATTGGCGTTGATTGTAGTCCTATTTGACAGAAGGCTGTCGGGCACAAATGAAGCCAGAGGCCTTTCACCCAACCATCTATCAAACCAGAAATCCGCAGAGCCTTCACCAACAATGACTCTTGAATGTTGCAGAATAAGATTCTTAGCAATGAGCCACTGCTTCTTGGCAGGACTCCTGAGGCCTTTGAGGTCTACCATATGCAAGGGGCGGCCTTTAAAATATTTAGCCTTGAAGAATTCCACCCAAAGAGAGTTTGAGTGAATGGCCCTCCAAAACATTTTTACCCGCATGGCAATCTCCAAGTGTTCGAGTGAAATAACACCTAGACCCCCCATGGGGGTAGGTTTACAAATAGACGCCCATGACTTCCAGTGTCTTCTCTTCCTAGCATGAGAAGAACCCCAAAAGAAATTTGTAAGAGCTCTCTCAACCAATTTGTGAATTCCCACATGAACAGGCGAGCAAGCAAGGGAATAGATGGGTATGGAAGCAAGGACATGTTTAATAAGGATAAGTCGCCCACCTTGAGAAAGATTCGCAGCAGTCCAACCTTGAACCTTGTTATGAATGGTTGTAAGAATCCCATAAAAGAATACTTTTTTTGTTCTTCCCACAGTCAATATGAGTGGAGTTTATTATGTATATGTTCACTTTAACATATTACGATATCTTTTTTTGTCTCTTCAAATAACATGTTTAATTGAGAGGTGTAATAGGTTATTTCTATGTAATTAATCAGGGTTTGCCGACCCGTCCGACCCGGTCTCGGCGCGGGACGGGTCGGGTCGGGCGGGTCGCACAGCGACCCGGTCCGCCCCATTGGGCTCGCGACGCGTAGTTTTTTTATTTTTTTTAAAATTTGTAATAAATTTATTTTGAAAGATTAAATGTTATATATATTTAAAAATATTAGAATGTAGAGTTTATTTAAGATAATAGATCCATACTAAATTATACATAATTAATTATATAAAAATTACATATTACACCGCTTAATTAAACATCCTATTATATATAATACATAAAAATTTATTTCAATTACTAAATATGTAAAAGTAAACAGTGACATAATAATGACATTCATTCATGAAGTATAAAATACAAAAACTCACTAATCCTCGTCCATCTGTGAAACCCGAATCCCAAAACTCACTCATCCTCCTCATCTGTGTAACCCGAATCCCAAAACTCACTCATCCTCATCATCAGTGAAGCTCGAATCCCAAAACTCATCATCAGATACATGAGACTGATCACCCGTATAATCTAACTCTATCCTAGTGGGTGGAGGTACATGTGGGTGGGACTGAAAATATGTAACCATCTGCACAAATGATGGGTCGTGTGCTGCGGTGGAGGGTACATGAAAATCTGTAAAAAAAGTCCTCACTACATCTATAGCTTCAATTCTATCATGTGCGACTGGTGCTGGTGCTGGTGCTGCTCGAACTCTGGACGTGGAGGAAGATCCTGCTCCGCCCTGTGCTCGTGGTGGAGGTACCCGGGAGGTAGAAGAAGATGTCCTCGGTGTGCTACGAGAACCGTATCTATCCTGTAACTGTGTCCGAAATGAATGTCGGACATCTCCCGGAACTCGGTCGCATGCACGAACATCGCGTCCCACTCCCGCAAGGTGCTCCGCAAACCTGTGTATGCCGGTGACGCGATGTTCGCAGTATCTACAGTGCACATGTCCATCACCCTCAACAGAGTATCCATGCTCCCACGCAGGGTGACGCCGTCCGTCCATGATGACCTGCAAATGATGTAAAAGTTTACATTAGTAATTTCAATGACAAGTACAGAACTCTATATATGAAGAAATCTACAATTAATTATTAGTTAGTTATAAATGTAACCAAATGATACATACTAATAAAGACTATGGACCCAAACTGGGCCAGTGCCCATCTCCAAACAATCTGACATTAAATGTGGTCCGCAGATAGGACAGATAGTCTTCATAGCGCATTGAACCTGAATAGTTCTCCCAGTACATGCGTACGTAGTATTCATACTGCTGCGAACCTTGTGCGTACACGACCTCTACTGACGTAGCTGTGGCATAAGGATATGGATACGATGGGAAAAATGAACTACTGTTATCTGAGTCGCCATGATACATCGGCTGCTGCGGCCATGACCGTCCATACGAGCTTCCAGATCCCTGGGAGTCATGTGTGCTCATGCTCTCAAAATCAGACAACATGCCTTGATAGCTGGTACTGTCTGCAACCGAACTTCCATAGTAGGGATCCCAATGATCAGCTGCCCGTCTCGTCCCTGCCGGTGGAGCACCGTGGTCCTCATCTTGCGTGGCATGTGTGAAGTGCTGCTCCTCTGTCCATGCGCCATATTGACGGCCCCCACGACCTCTACTATGACCACTGCTGTACTCTCTGCCACCAGCACTAGTATTCTGACGAGGACTCCGTTGGTCACCTTGAGAACCACCACCTCCATGGGATGAAGACCCTGTCGGTGTACTCTCAGCATCGGAGTCATGACTCCCACTAATGCGGGGCTCAACAGAAGGCTCGGGAGTGTCGTCATCTGCATTGGGATCTAATGTCTCCATGTCTGCAAAATCTATCGGATTTAATGGTGGTCCCTTGTCCTTCTTGCTGGTGAATAATGTGGTCCATGATGATTTTTTCTTCTGTGGAGCAGGGGGCGGCTTACATGCTGCATGTTGTGTCCCTCTAGATGCCTGAGAAGCAGAAGCCTGCTTAGATAATTTTTCAATTTACTTTCTATTGTGTAAGTCTGTACGTATACCTGAGAAGACTGATTGGGTGCCTTAGCCTTAGATGTTGAGCGTCGGGGCGCAGCAGACTGAGATGGTTGTTTCGATGCTACCGAAGACTACACAATTGAAAGAAGAATATATTCAATTACCAATGAATTATATATTAACAAATGTAGAAATGACAATATAATTTCACCTCTCTAAATGAGGAACTCCCCCTAGCCTCTCTTGAAGTGGATAACCTTCTTGGTTCCGCAGATATTGAATGCCGCGGTACAGCAACTCGGGACCACTGTTCTCCCGCAATGTTGTCATTTGTCGGACCGACCTGCAATATATTGCTATCATACATCAATATATCACTATGCTATTTAATGAAATTTGCGATTCGATTTTCATGTATTAATTCACCTGAGGTGGCTCTTGACGCTCAATTAATGGGGGTTGGATCAATCGCTCCCATGCTGTATCATCGTACGCATACGATGTGTCTCCACCCCCAATGACGAGGTCTTCATCTAAATTAATTTCATCATCACGTCCCGTTGCTGAGTCGTCACCACCCAAATGCACATGGGTGTCATCTCCCTCCCCGACTGCCTCTTGTACAGCTGATGCGAGAAAAGTATTAGGCCGTGGTGTCTCGCCAGGTTCTTCAGCCTCCTCGTCCAATTCTGCCTCACCACGCTCGGTTGTGGCTCTTGCAACCCATGCTACCATAGGGTCATCATCGTCTCGCAAGTACACAGCATCCGTTGGGTCGTAATCTCCCTCTCCTCTCCTTGTATCCATTTGTACATGCCGGACCTTTAGCCTCATGTTGTAATGAACATACACCATTTTGTCTAGCCTGCGGTGTGTTAGCCTATTCCTCAGCTTAGTATGCAAGAAGGAGAACGTCGACCAATTCCGCTCACACCCACTCGACGAGGATGTTTGCGATAGAACTCTCATTGCGATCTTCCTTAATACGGGTGCACTTGTGCCGTAATTTAGCCACCACTCAGCTGTGTTTAAGACAGATCACGTACAATATAATAATTAGATGTAAAAATTACTTCTCGAGACATAGAAGGTACATTGTGAAGACACCTTACCTGGGTCGAGTCTATCACGACTGGCCATGGCATTAGGTGTCGCAAATGAACCAATTCCCTCTCTAAATGTTTTCATCTGCATTATCAAAAAATATGAAGTGTATATTTCATTTAATATTGTCAATGTTAAAATATCCAAGTATACCTCATTCAACGCATCAGCAGCATCTGTTGGGGTGAAAGACAATCGGTCTACCACAATGTTGACCGATTCTATCAACGTATCGTCATAAGCAAGGGCCCGAGCATATTGGAAGGCCGGATGTAGATAGTACGCTGCAATCGTAAGACAATGAATTACATATTAATATCAACTGAAAATCACAGCTCATTGATTGGACGAGAATGTAAGTGTTTACCTGCCATGTGAAGATCGCGGCTCATTTGTCTGTCCCATCTGTCCTCCACAATCTCTAGAATGGTGGGTCCATATTTTTTGGACGTTGTAAGGATCTTCCGCTTGGCTGCTTCTATTTTGCTGTACACCAACCCCATGGTTGGTACTCTATCCCCATCCACGCATCGTAGAACCTCATACAGTGGCTCTATCAATGACACTAATACCTTCACTCGTTCCCAAAAATTCGAGGTGTTGATAATCCCCTCGACCTCCGCCCCTTCACGTGAAGCAGCAAAAGAGGAACTCAGCCAGGTCTCACCTCTAAACATTTGCTTCAACCCATCCTTGTGCTTCAATAGGCTCTGCAATGCGATGTAGTTGGTGGCAAATCGTGTGATGCCAGGCCTCAACAGTTCGCCGCCACAATGCTCCCTCATCCATGCCAATACAAGTGTGTGGTTGTAGATATATTTCGTGATTTTTTGTGCCACCTCGACCACAGATTTTACCATACGAAGCTGCCCAATCTCCTTCAGCATCAGATCTACACAATGCGCTGCACAGGGGGTCCAGAAAATGTGCCGTTTTTTCTTCATTAGCTCCTCCCCGGCCTTCTTATAGTTCGACCCATTGTCAGTCACCACTTGCACAATGTACTCCTCCCCAATCTCAGTCACCACTTGCTCCATCAATGACAAAATATATTGATGACTATGAATTTGACCAGACGCATCCACTGATTTGTGAAAGAATACATGTCTGTCACAATAAACAAGGAAGTTGATCAGGCTAGATTTTGTGGTACCTGACCATCCATCACACATCAGTGTGACTCCGTACTTTGTCCATTTCTGCTTGAATGAGTCAATGTAACTCTTGATCTCAGCAACCTGTTCATCAAGGTATACGCCAGCCAATTCTCTCGCTGTAGGTGGCTGCACGTGTAGCCCAAGGACCTGTGCTTCCTGAAACATTGGCTTGTAGTAAGGGCTATTGGCTGCATTGAAAGGCAGACCCGCGTGGTGCCACCATTTTGCAACAGCCTGACCAAGTTTCCATTTAGGTCCCTTCTGGCCATACGCATCGTCCATCCTCGTTTGCTTGCCATGCTCTCGGGATAGTGCACCGGACTCCACATCTTCAATGTTGATCGATTGTGTCCTTTTTCTTTGTGTCCCCGAGTCACCAGTCAATAAACTCCTTATGCCTCGTGGTTGTCGAGTCGTAGATGAACCACCACTCCCTGATGCTCCGGTCCTCGCCGCCTCGCGGCTACGGATTGTAGTCTCCTCGGGATGTCTTGACTCTTCCATGCTCTGACGTACTGCCTCACGAAACTCGGCTTCGTATGGATCGTTCACAGTGACATACACATTAGCCTGCTCAGTACGTGCTTGTTCGTCTTCGTCACTGGGTGTCCATGCACATTCCTCCTCGTTGCTGCCGCTTGCTATTCCGCTCACTGCCGCTTGATCCCTTTTCTTCTTTTTTTCCTTTTCTTGCATCTCAGCTCTCTTCTCCCGCAGGTGCCTAGCCATTGCAAGTTTCACATCTCTAGGCACATGGGTACACCCAGCAACCTCAGAGTATCCTGCCCCGGCTCCTCCTGCCAAATGCTTCTTCAACCGAGACACCCCTCCTCCCCGGTGTTCTATTTTACAATAGTTACAACGCCAACACCTACGGTTTCCATCCAACAAAACTCCGTGTGACCACCCAATATCACTTGTTCGTTCCTTAGGAGCCATAGAGTGCTAAGGCCTAAAATTAAGAAATTCAAATTATGAAAATATATTATTTGCCATCTACAATTAACATTGAACATAATTTCATTATTTGCGTACCATGCAAGACTAAATTCAATATTTAATACATGTTAATATAATTTAGTTCAAAATAATATCATTATTTCTATAACAAACATATAAGGTTAATATTTATAATTCATACATATACATTAACTTTAAAATTATTTATCACTAATTAGATATTTAAAATTACATCTCTAATTAAATTACATGACACATATAAATTATAAACATATCTAAATAATTTACATTATACATATAAATTAACTTTAAAATTATTTGTAAAATATTTATCACTATTTATATATTTAAATTATAAACATCTCTAATTAAATTACATTATAGATCTAAAGTAACTTTAAAATTATTTATAAAATATTCAAGAGAGTTTACATTAAAAACATCTCTATTTAAATTATATTATAGATCTAAATTAACTTTAAAATTATTTATAAAATATTCAACACTATTTACATTAAAAACATCTCTACTTAAATTACATTATACATCTTAATTACATTTAAAATTATTTGTAAAATATTTATCAATAAATTTATATTTAAATTCAAAACATCTCTACTTAATTTAAATTATAAATATTACCTTTAATTTTTTGTAAAATATTTCTCACTATAGATATATTTAAATGAAAAACATCTTTAAAATTTTTAAAATTAATTATTATATTATTTTACGTCTACAACTAATAATGAAAATAATATCATTAATTCTACAAAATTAAATTTTAAATTTAATACATCTCAATTAAATCTAATATTTAAACATGAATTAAGTAATATATCAAACATAAATGTATTTCTACAACATGAATTAAACGATATTTATATTATTTCTACAACACGAATTAAATAATATATCAATATATTTAATTCTACAACATGAATTAAATAAAAATTATATTTTTTCTACAACATGAATTCAACAATACATCAAAAATAATATTAAACAATGACAATCTAACAAATTTTATTCTTATACTTTTTTAAATTAAAAAAGATATAAAATTTTTAAAAAATAAATTTTTTTCCTCTCCCCCCCCCCCCAAACCGCCCTTGGCCCAGCCCCCCCCCCCCCCCCCCCCGACAGAGCTGGCCCAGCGCCCCCCCCCCCCCCACGGTCGCAGACGCCCACCCCCCCCCACCCCCACGGTGGCAGACGCCCAGCCCACCCCCCCGCCGTCCCCCCACCGCCTGCCGGTG
The DNA here is from genome assembly GCA_022559845.1 of Amorphophallus konjac. Classification (NCBI taxonomy): domain Eukaryota; kingdom Viridiplantae; phylum Streptophyta; class Magnoliopsida; order Alismatales; family Araceae; genus Amorphophallus; species Amorphophallus konjac. The sequence goes on from CM040121.1 coordinate 106,463,700, forward strand.
GCAGACGCCCAGACCCCCCCCCCCCCCCGCCCCCCCACGGCCTGCCGGTGGCAGACGCCCAGGCCCCCCCCCCCCGTCCCCCACGGCGGCAAACGCCCAGCCCCCCCCCCCCCCCCCCGCCGTCCCCCACCTCCGTCCACCTCTGGCCAGATCCGGCTGGCAGACGGCCTCCTCCCCCACCCCCACCTCAGGCCACATCCAGAGGTCGACGCCCCCCCCTTCCCCACCCCCGATCATTTAAAAAAAAATTTCACCTACCTACCTCCGATCGCCGCCCTGAGCCGCCCAAAGCCGCCGGCCGCCGCTCTGATCGCCGTCCGCCGTCGCTGCACCGCCGTTCGCCAGTGGGAGGGATGGAGGGAGCCTCCCCCTTCGGCCCGTTAAATGGGCGAATCGCCCCGACCCGCCCGTACCGAGCCGGGTCTCGCCGCGCACCGGAGCTTTACGTGGCGGGACGCACGGGACCTTGCGGTCCAGTGCGTCCCGTCCACGACCCCCAACCTGTGCGACCCGGTGCCCGCCTGGGTCGGGTCGGGTCGTGCGGGTCGGTGCGGGTCGGGGCGGGTCGGGGCGGGACGGTAAATCCTGTAATTAATCCTATGTAATTTAATATATGTCTATGATCACAAAAAAATAACTTAATATTCTATTATTTTTTAATATATATATTCATTTATAATTTAAATAAATTATTATTAAAATTTTATTTTAAAATTTTAAATTTTAAAAAATAAAAAATATATCTTTTCACCGTCTCGCCCACCGTACCAATATGTTGGACGTCTCGAGACGGGTCGATACGGCCAAGATGACAAATTTTGATGATAATGATATGTTATGAATAAATATCGAGAAGAAAAGTATCACTTTGCAAGTGCGAGAGAAGGTAGGGGTTGGAACTAAAAACTCACTCAAACCCAAAACAAAACACGCCTCCCTCCTCACTCCCAGACGCGCGTCCGCCTGGTTGGCATCCCACCCGAGATGTCCCGTCCTCTGCTCTCCCGCTTCCTCCTCCTCCTCCTCCTCTTTCTTCGCTTCCGCGGCGGGGCCACCGCGCAGAAGCCCGAGGCCGACGAGCTCGCCATCCTCCTCGATCTCAAGGCCGCCCTCGGCGCCGCCCCCGGCTTCGACTCCTGGCGCCGCGGCAACTCCCCCTGCGCCTTCTCCAGCGTCCGCTGCGACACCCGGGGCTCCGTCTCCGCCATCGACCTCAGCCGACAGCGCCTCAGCGGGACGATCCCCTTCGGCTCCCTCTGCCGGCTGCCGTCGCTGGTCCGGCTATGGATGGGCGCCACCGGCGTCTCCGGCAAGCTCGCCGCCGACCTCCGCGCCTGCACGAGCCTCGAGTTCCTGGACCTTGCCCATAATTCTCTCTCCGGCGAGATCCCCGACCTCTCCCCTCTCCAGAACCTGCGGGTGCTCAACCTCACCGGCAATGGCTTCACCCGGAGCTTCCCGTGGGCCTCCCTGGCGCGCATGCCGGAGCTTTACTCCCTCAGCCTTGGGGATAACCCCTTCGACCCGACGCCGGGCTTTCCGGAGCAGGTCCTGGGCCTGGCGAAGCTCCAGTGGCTCTACCTCTCCAACTGTAGCATCTATGGCCGGATCCCCCCGGCGATCGGCAACCTGTCGCGGCTGGTCAACCTGGAGCTTTCCGACAACCTCCTCTACGGGGAGATCCCGCCGGAGATCACCCGGCTGACCAGCCTCTGGCAGCTGGAGCTCTACAACAACGGCCTCACCGGGGAACTACCGCGGGGTTTTGGCGGCCTCACCAACCTCACATTCTTCGACGCCTCCAAGAACCACCTGGTGGGGAACCTCTCGGAGATCAGGACCCTCACCAAGCTCGTCTCGCTGCAGCTGTTCGAGAACAACCTCACCGGCGAGGTCCCCCGGGAGCTGGGGGACTTCCGGGACCTCGTCAACCTCTCGCTCTACACTAACCGGCTCTCCGGCAGCCTCCCGCCGGCTCTCGGCAGCTGGTCGTACTTCGACTTCATCGACGTCTCCACCAACCTCCTCACCGGTCCGATCCCACCGGGCATGTGTAAGCGGGGCACCATGAAGAAGCTGCTCATGCTGGAGAACCAGTTCACCGGGGAGATCCCGGCGACGTACGCCAACTGCACCTCCCTGCTCCGGTTCCGCGTCAGCAACAACTCACTCTCCGGCGACGTCCCCGCCGGAATCTGGAGCCTTCCTAAGGTTAACATCATCGACCTTGCCTCCAACCAGCTCTCGGGTGGCGTCGACCCCGGCATTGGCAAGGCTGAGAACCTCTCCCAGCTCTTCATTTCGCACAACCAGTTCTCCGGCGAGCTGCCGGCGGACATCGCGGGGGCGTCGGCCCTCGTCTCCATCGACGCCAGCTACAACCAGCTCTCCGGTGCGATCCCGGCGAGCATCGGCGATTTGAAGTCCCTGGGCAGAATCTCCCTCCAGGGGAACAGATTGGGCGGCGAGATCCCGGTCTCGCTGGGTTCCTGCTCGTCCCTGGTCCAGGTCAATCTCGCGAAGAACTCCCTTTCCGGCCAAATCCCCGCCAGCCTAGGCCGGCTGGGGATCCTAAATTCTCTGAATCTGTCGAGCAACGATCTCTCTGGCGACATCCCGAAAAGCCTTGCGTCGCTGAAGCTGAGCATGCTCGACCTGTCCGGCAACCGCCTGACGGGCGCGGTGCCGCCGGAGCTGGCGATCGAGCCCTTCAGCGACGGCTTCACCGGGAATCCGGGACTCTGCGGCGACCGCGTCCGGTTCCTGCGCTCGTGCTCCCCGTACTCCTCTACGTCCGCGTCAGACCGCCTCCGGACGGTGCTCGCCTGCTTAATCGTGGGCGCCGCCATCGCCTTAGCCATATTCGGATACTTCGTCTACATGAAGAGGCGGGGGTCCGAGGGAGAGGGCGGCCGGCATGTGTCCAAGGACTCCTGGGACATGAAGTCCTTCCGGGTGGTCAGCTTCGAGGAGCAGGAGATCATCAACGCCATCCGGCAGGAGAACCTCATCGGCAAGGGCGGCTCCGGCAACGTCTACCGGGTCGACCTGGGCGGCGGCAAGAGTACAGTGGCGGTGAAGCACATCTGGAACTACCCCGACGCTGGCGGAAAATACAAGGGGGATGCCTCCGGGGGGGAGGCGATGCTGGGCCGGCGGCGGCGGTCGAGGGGGACCGCGAAGGAGTTCGAGGCGGAGGTCACCACGCTCAGCTCCGTCCGCCACGTGAACGTGGTGAAGCTGTTCTGCAGCATCACCAGCGAGGACTCCAGCCTGCTGGTGTACGAGTTCCTGCCCAACGGCAGCCTCTGGGACCGCCTCCACACTTGCGAGGGGGACAAGCTCGGGGGACTCGACTGGGACGCGCGCTGCGAGGTGGCTCTGGGCGCCGCCCGCGGCCTCGAGTACCTCCACCACGGCCTGAAACGCCCCATCCTCCACCGCGACGTCAAGTCCAGCAACATCCTCCTTGACGAGTCCTTCAAGCCCCGCATCGCCGACTTCGGCCTCGCCAAGATCCTCCGGGCCGCCCCCGCCGTCCCCGCTCCCGGCGAACCCAAGGACGCGTCCTCCACCCACGTCGTCGCCGGTACCCACGGCTACATCGCCCCCGGTAAGCCTCCAACACCCCCCAACCAAAACAAAAACAAAAAAAACACTATTTTGGCACGTCTCAGTCCCAGTTAAGCCTGCCCCCTGGTGAGCTAACCCGGATCCTCCTCCTCTTCCTCCTGTTCTTCCCTCCCCTGCGCGCGCAGAGTACGCCTACACCCTGAAGGTGAACGAGAAGAGCGACGTCTACAGCTTCGGGGTGGTGCTACTGGAACTGGTGACAGGGAGGAGGCCCATCGAGGCGGATTACGGCGACAACAAGGACATCGTGCACTGGGTCTACAGCAAGATGACGTGCGTGGAGGAGGTGATGGAGGTGGTGGACTCGCGGATCCCGGAGGGGGCCAGGGAGGAGGCCGTCAAGGTGCTCCGTGTCGGCGTGCTCTGCACCATGCGGCTGCCGAGCCTGCGCCCGTCCATGCGCACCGTCGTGCAGTTGCTGGAGGAGGTCGCGCGGGAACGCTCGGCGGCCGCGGCCGCCGACGGCAGCGTGAAGGATTACAAGGAAGGGGGCGATCCCGATCCGAAGCAGGAGAAGTTGCAGAGAGCAGTGCCGTAACCACGAAGACTGCCTCTCAAACCTGTAACGAGTGAGCTGTTGCCAGTTTAGTTCCTGTTATGAGCTGCTTCCAGAGATCAGAGAATTGTACATTATAAGAGCATCAACATCTACCGAATCATATGCTTTTGGGAGTTTGTGGGGGTTGGGGTAGACTTAGTTCTTACTAGTTGGTATTTTATTTATTACTAGTTACTATTGGGTAGTGGTGAAATAAGGGGCTGCAGAGTGCAGAGTTTGGACAGAGGATCGAGTCCTCATATTTTGCACTGGCATTTTCAGTTCTTGGGCAGGGTCCTCATGGCAGATCCAAGAAGGTGTACGTGTAATATATATATATATATATATATATATAAGATTATGAAATATCAGTTCTCTCTCTCTCTATATATATGTATAAGATTATGAAATATCAGTTCCCGGAGGTAATTTTTTTTATTGGTTGTGTGGGCCGGGGGGGTGTGATTCCGGTTGCATGTCCCAATCCAACTCACAGGAGGGCGACAGCTAAAAGGATGGTAGCCGGCACAAATCTGAAGAGTAACTGAGAGGTTAAAGAGATTGTTATAGATTACGGTCGATAAATTCCGAGCAGCCCCTCAGGTAAGGAATTCTTCTGCACAAATATGAAAAATTCTATTCACACGATAATTTTACTTAATTAGGTGTCTGATGCAGACGAGGAGGTCCTGCCGTGGATATAAATAAATAAATTCTCATGTTTCGAAAGGAAATGAATAAATAAATAAATTAGTGGCTCGGTGACGAAGGGAGGAAGCGTACGGAGAGAGCCTGGCATGGAGAGACCAGGCATGAGAAGAAACTCCAGCTCGTTGTGGTGGGGACCACTTCAGTGAGCTTTTTGGCACGACCGCTCCACCGAAAGAAGAGAACAAGAAACGAATGGAGACTCTGAACGGAACGGAGGAATCACAGATTCGGATGCCTTGCATAGTTGCATCGTACGGGCTCGCAAACGCTATCGGGTTCTGGGCTTCTATGTTTACACTCTCGGGCCCAGTTGGACGACGCGGACTCGCTGGGCCAATTGGGCCTATAATAAAAAACTGGGCTACTCCGTCACAATATCCACCGAGTGGACTGGGATTAAAGACTGCTTGCTGCACCCCCATGCTGCTGCAATCCTTTTTTTTTCCTTTATCTTTTTAGGAAAATGAAAGATCAAACTGAACACCGACCCCTGACCAACAAAAGAACTCGACCTAGCACAGGCCACCGACTACTCGTCTGCTTTCCATGTGTTAAACCTGTTCCGGTAAACGCTGTGGCCCAGTGTCCATGGGTTCAGAAGTTAGTCTCCACTGTAACAGCCAACATTTTTAAGAACCAACCCGTTATTTGATCTGGACAAAGTAGTGGGTCACGAGTCAACCATTGACTCAGGACTCCATAGAACAGAATTGCTCACATCAATAACATATATTCATATAATCTTTATATATCTCAAATAGTAACTTAAAAATATGAAAGATACACTATAATATATATTTTAAAAATAAAATATACATTAAATAACCACTAACAATGATAGTCTAGAAAAGAAGGAAACAGAAAAAGTGCGTTGAAAAAACACCACAAATGGCAATTTACTAACTAGAACTAACATCTCATGAAACCCAAACCCCATGGTGTGTGTAACCCAAGCGTGGCCGCGCAATTCGCATGTTCTAGATCACGGGGGAGCATCAAAAAGTTCATCAGCCCCCACAGGTTGACATCAAAGAGGCTCGAGGTGTTGGACAAGTCGTAGGTCACCGGAGCCTTTTGCTTGCTCCACTCGCCCCTCGGCTCGGCTATTTTCGAGGCATCGGTCAAGATCTTCTTCCCCCTTCGTTCCGCCGAAGGTTCGACAGCCTTGGCCTTCTCCTTCAAAGGCACCCTCAATGACGAGCAAGGCCTCCCTTCCTGGGATGTCCCCATCTGCTTCTTCAAAGCAATGGCTGCCGCCTCGGCCACTTTGGATGCCGAGTGTTCCACCTTGGCATTGGCAAGAATATCATCTAGGGTGAATTCCATCCCGACTGACTCAACTGTAAAATAGAAAAACGAGGCTCAGTGAGAACATAAGGGATGAAGAGAAGAAACTCGGGAAGCTCACCCTCGGGAACGCCTCCATGAGGCTCAGCCAATGATGCGCGAGGCCTAGGACAGAGCTCAACCCAACACGTCAGGAGTCCCCCCAAGTCGTGCGGTGCCCAGTGTAGCAGGAAAGGAACCACATCCCTCTCCAATGACAATAATAGGTCTTCATCCTTCGAAGGGTCGGCCTTCTTCTAGAATGTTGGAAACCCCTAACACCGCCCATCTGTCCTTTCCATGTAAAAAAAAAAAATCAGCTCTTCCCGCCGTGGATAGAACTTAACCTAGGGGTGAAGAGCATTCGTTGCTTTCGCATGTTGATAACGTGTTAGCTCAAGCAATGACCATTTTTGGACACAATAAAAAGGTACCAAAATAACTATACACTCAGCTCCACCTCAGTCGTCGAGCAAAGGGTCAAAACAGGAAAAATGAAACGCCATGAGTCCAGCGTGAAATGGGAAGGGGCTTTATGGTACACGTTCAATAAATCTACAACAAAAAGGGAGAGCAGAAGCCTAAAACCTGCCCTTAGGAAATCCTCATACAAGACGAACGAGGAGACTTGGGGGGCATTTGCTCGCACCCTCAAGGTCCCTGGGGGTGCCACTTTGATGTCCTAAGGGAAAATGTACTCTAGCGTTAACTCCCCTCCATACCTCTGGGAGAGCTCGGATGGAGACTCACCCACGGTGCTCTCGAGGGCTAATTGGGAAACCAATGGGACAAGGGGACCCTCACCTGTCCTGGCCACCTCCCACACATGCGTGCTCGACTTCAAAGGTCCTCTCCTCTCTTGAGCCTCGGGAGCCACATTCACAGTTTCCCTGGCCTCGCCCCCCGCCGTCTCTTAGGGATCTGCCTCCCCAGGAATCTTACTCCTCGAATGCGTCCTCTCTTCGCCAACGAGAACTCCAGCTCTCGCCCGCCTGTCTGGCGCAGGGACTTTAGACTCCTACTCGGGCGATGAAGCCTCTTCAATATCGTCCTCCCCACTCAGTCTAATTTGGCGATGGACCATCCTTTTTCGCCCCATCTCTTTGCCAATGACATGAGTAGTAGATAGATTCGAGGACATCCTACTCACTCACCAAGACTCATGCGGTCCTCCGACGATGGACATACAGTGCCAATCCTCTCGAACCCTCGACAAATAGGCACTGCTGTTGCAACTAAGCCTTTCGTCAAGCTTCCCTCTCGCACAAGCTCCCTTAGCTCTAAGATGTAAATGGAGGGGCAAAAGGTCCCTAGGCTCTCCCTTATATAGTCACTAGCTAGGATCTCGGTGCATCGATCGAGGACGGATGATCATGATGACAGAGGATATGAACGGATTTGCCTTTCTCGAAAATTGTAATAGTTTTTGCTCGTTGACAGGCCATGCACTGCAAGCTAGGGACGAGTGACGTGGACTCATACGACCTGTCGAATCCGAATACGCGTCGCTTTCCCGCCGCGTATAACGCCTCCCGTCTATTTTTAAATTTCAACCGCATTAATAACAACAAACGTCAGCAGGCCATGCGCGTACGATCGAGTGACAAGCGGCCTGACATCCTAATCTGTCACCGCCTATGCACGTCACTCGGTGCACATCGCATGTCACTTTAGCACCAACCCCTGCACTTCGCTCGATGCCCGCCACCTGACGCTCTACAGCTGCCTTCCCTCGCACGTCTTGACACACCATGCTCAAGGGCACAGGTGGCATAGCCTAACCCCGCAAGCACACTCGTTCTGACTATAAGATCGTCAATGAATGCTTCACGCCCCAAACTCTATGAAGGCAAGTCACAATGGCCTCCCACCATGTATGCGAAGGCAAATGCGAACCCAACAATTACTCCCCTCTCACTTCTCTGCTGCCTCACCTGCTCTCAACTCCCTCCAACCTTTAGCTATCGATTCCACCTTGCGCTAACTTAAACATCAGAAGCGACACCCCCCGTCGAGAGATTCTCTCTCTCTCTCTCTCTCTCTCTCAACCATCAAGGGAGACTCGCCTCTGGATGCTCAGCCTTCCACCCCCAACGCAAGAGGAGGCTTTGCGACACTCGACCTCAACGCTTGGCTCATCTACAATACTCCCCCCACTGTTGTATTCGCTCTCTTGCTCGGTCCCAAAATACAAATTCAAGTGTTACACAACACCATCCATCTTTTATTACTGCAGTCGGCAATCCACTTTTAGCCATGGACACTTCAGTGAACTTTTGTCATGAACAATCTACAGAAAAAGAAAAAGAAAAGGAATAGATACTCTGGACGGAGGAATCACAAACTCGCATGCCTTGCATCATACGGCCTGGCAAACGCTACCTGGTTTTGGGCTTTCAGCTTCGGGCCGAAAGGACGACGCAGACTCCCTGGGCCATTTGGGCTTAACACAATTGTGCTAGTTCACAATATGCACCAAGTGGATTGGATTAAAGACTGCTTGCTTCACCGTGAAATCTTCTTCTTCTTCTTCTTTTTTAGAAAAAATAAAAGAAGTAATGAATGTCACGGGAGATCAGACTGAACATCGACCCCTAAACAACAAAACGTAACCTAGCACAGGCCACCGGCTACATGTCTCCTTTCCAAATGTTGTTAACATGTTCATGTAAAGCTGTAGCCCAGTGTCCATAGGTTCAGAAGTTAGTCTCCACTGTAATAGCAAATATTTTAAAAAACCTAATGGGGTGTTTGGAAGCAATTTTTTTAAAAAATCTATTTCTATCTAAAAACTTATGTCAACATAATTTTTGACTTAAAATTTAAAATTGATAAAAACTGACACTTTCTGTAAATTTTAAAATTTGTGTAGATGTGTTTGTCAAATAACTCTCCATGTGATATGGAATTCCTCCGTCGTAGGCTCCGTCCTCCTTGCACACGACGAAACGCTGGAGGGGGGGCTGTGGAGGGGGAGGGGGGTCTTCCCCTCCGGGTCGCCGGCACCTCCGACAGTTGCACAGAGAGAGAGAGAGAGAGAGAGAGAGAGAGAGAGAGAGAGAGAGAGAGAGAGAGAGAGAGCAGAAGAGGGGGGGGAAGTCGCCGGGGGAGGGGAGGGCGCCGCAGGGCGGGGCTCCTGCCGGGGGGGAGGGGGAGGGGGCCGTCGTCGGGGGGGGAGGGGGCGCCATCGGGGGGAGGGGAGGGTGCCGCAGGGAGGAGGGGGAAGCCGTCGGGGAAGGGGAGGGCGCCGTCGGGGCGAGGGGAGGGTGCCGCAGGGGTAGGGGAAAGCCGTCGGGGGAGGGAGGGCGCCACATGGGGGAGGGGGAAGCCGTCGGGAGGGGAGGGTGCCGTGGAGAGAGAGAGAGAGAGAGAGGACGGAGTGAGTGAGAGAGAGAGAGAGAGAGAGGACAGAGAGAGTGGGAGACAGAGAGAGAGAGCAGAAGAGGGGGGGAGCCGCCGGTGGAGGGGAGGGCGCCGCAGGGCGGGGGGAGCTGCCGAGGGAGGGGAGGGGGCCGCCGTCAGGGGGGGCACCGTCGGGGGGAGGGGAGGGGGCCGCCGTCGGGGGGAGTGGAGGGGGCCGCAGGGGGCGCCATGGAGGGGAGGGGAGGGGAGGGGGAGGGGGGGTTCGCCGGGGCAGTGAGGGGGAGGGGGGGTTCGCCGGGGACGGGGAAGGGAGAGGGGCCGCGGGGGGGGGGGGGGGGGGGGGGTGGTCGCCGGAGCCGGTCGGGGCGGGGAGGGGGAGGGGGGATCCGGTCGGTCGAGGGAGGGGGAGGGGACGCACGGGGGAGAATGTGCGGTTTCAAAAAAAAATGGTAGGAAGTTATTTTTTTTTTGAGGAAGATTTGTACGGGAGTAAATTCTCTCCCTAAAATTTAGAAGAGTCGTACCAAACACCCCATAAGTGAGTTCTCTCTCTCTTTTTTAAATTTGAGAGAGAAAGAGGGAAAAAAACGCAACCAAACACCCTATAATCCATCCGTTGTTTGATCTGAACAAATTATTGATTTACAAGTCAATGATTTAACTATTTCCATCTACTCGTGACCTGCTAGACCAAAATTGCCCGCATCAATATCACATATATACATATAAATTCAACATGCCTTAAATAGAAACTTAGATAAATGAAAGATACATTGTAACATATAGTTTAAAAATAAAGAAAAAGTGCATTGAACAACCACTAACAATTACAGCCTAAAACAGAAGGAAACAAAAAAAAGTACATTAGATAAACGCTACAAATGACAATTTATTAATTAGAACTAACATCTCATGAAACCCAAACCTCATCCCGTGTGCACCCAAATTTCTCTCCTCCATCTAAATTCTTCCATCCTTATTCTCTACAATGCAAGTTATCTTTCCAACTTTCAAAAATTGATGTTAATAATAGTAAATGACAAGAACATGATATAGAATTTCAAATGTAACTCCTCACCTTTCATGTTTCTTCCGTATGCTAAATGGAAGTCTAAAAGAGTGATTAAAAAAGTGAAAATATGAAATAGGTTTAGACTCTACCGGGTCACATGAGTTTGACTGAGTTGAGTGGGTTATAAAATATCCGCCCAAGTTAACCAGGTTTTATCGGATATTAGGTGCCGACGGATCTAAATAGTGGGTCAACTTGGCACTAAGTTGCGAGTCAACCAATCAGATCGATCCAACCACCGTTCCCTTCTCGATTTCTTGTACTAAAATTTCAGCAATACAAGCTCCGTGGTTTTGCCCATCATCTCCACAGTAATATGTCGCCTGGAGCACCTCCTGCTTGGCCATGTCAACTAAGTATTCGGCAAGCTTCCTCAAGGTTAAGCTCTCTTGTGTCTTTTAGGCCATCCTCGGCCAACCGTCTATTTGGTGTCGTTAATTTGATACGTTAGATTTCTATGCCAATAAATGCAAATATTTCTTGCCTTACATTTAAAAAGACAAAAATCAACTTAAAACACTAGTTTGTCTCAGAAAACTTAGAATGGCCTAAGCTCAACTGTGTAGCAAGTGTTTCCATGTATTCCCATTTTTTCCCCCTCTGCATTACCATGAATACCATCAGATCTTACATTTATGCCTGATAGATAATTTAAGTGCACACATTAAGAATGATAGAAGACAGATATTTACCTATAAAAATATGCCTGTGGACAAAATATCATGTTCTAGTTCATAGAACATGACTCAAAAAAAATGCAATACTAAATCTCAAATTTATCTCGTACCATCTTAAATGGAACAAATTTAAACATTTAATCACAGAACCTTGACACAATCAAAAGCTTCTGTACTATCAAGGGGAAATAACATATATACCCGTAAAAACTTTGAATATTACCCCTATGCCCCTAACTTTATGAAATTTACCCCAATACCCTCGAATCTACTAACCCGAGTTGCCATACCTCTCAGGTTACCTTACGTGAGTCAATTGGGTAAAGGTGTTAACAATTTAGCGTGAAATGACATTTTGGCCCTCCTATTACTACTCCTCTCTCGCTGGTTACAGGGTGAAAGGCGGTGGTTGGTCGGCTGTGGGAGAGAGAGAGAGAGAGAGAGAGAGAGAGAGAGAGGGTGCTGACTCCTAGTTAGAGAGTAGAGATAAAAGTGTCAAGAGGGGGACCCCTCCAACACCGTCAACCCCCATCCAAGGGGTTACACACGCAGGGAGAGGGAGTGCAAGAGAGAAGAGCAATGAGAGGGAGGGTGTCGACTCCCAATGACAGAGAGTATAGAGAAAGAAGAGAGAGGAAGGTGTCAAAGGAGACCCCTCTAACGTCGACAACCCCAACCCCCCCACCCCCCCACAGAGAGAGAGAGAGAGAGAGAGAGAGAGAGAGAGAGAGAGAGAGAGAGACCAAAGTTAAAGATAAGTTAATCATTTCCATCTACTTAACCAACCTTGAGTTAAGATTATGAGAAACGGTCAAAGTCGAAGGAGGTCAGTGAAGAGAGTGTTGGAGTCGACGTTGGAGAGGTCCAGATCATCAAAGGCAATTTAGAGACGGTCTGCCCACCGCAACCACCCCACACAACCCCCTAAGAGTGAGAGGGTGGGGGGGGGAGACCAAAGTTAAAGATAAGTTAGTCATTTCCATCTACTTAACCAACCTTGAGTTAACATTGTGAGAGACAGCCAAAGTTAAAGGTAAGTTAATAATTTCCCGCTCCTTAACTCACCTTCAGTTAAGGATTGTAAAGAGTCCACAAGAACCGTTGACAGTAAGGGTTCGGTGCAATCTGTATAAAGATTTGAGAAATATTGGGATAAATTTTATAAGGGTAAAAGTATAAAGATAATATTCAAAGATTTCAAGGGCATATAAATATTTTTTCATACTAATCAATCTCCTATTGACTCCATGATTTGATCTTCAATACAAGTCGGTGCTCAAAAGCTAAAAACGATGACATTTTAGTTGGATTAGATGTGACGTCCAAGGACTAGACCTATCGTACACATCAAAAAATTACAGATTGAAATAAGAGAGAGAAAAACAATTGGAATCAAAACATTGGTTTTTTTTTTTGGGTTCTTTTTAGGTTCACGAAAGTGATGAGAATGGGAAGATGATGATATGTTGAATCTCAAACTTACTTCTGGGCATCATTCCTCACATAAAAGCACAGAATATTTAACCATCATACTTCCTCGAGACTTTGCCGATTCTGAAGCCAGCATCAAAGGTAATAACAATCACATTTTTAGTTAGAACCGACAACGATGTCGATCATCCGATCTCGGCATCTAATCAGCTCCTTCCAAAATCTTCTCTCTTTCTTTTACCGATCTTTAGCAGACGGAGTTGACCATACACACCTACTGGTGTTTTTTAAGGTGGCATGGGCATGGGGTTGACTTCAAGAAGCAATTATGCCCCCCCCCCCCCCCCCCCCCCCCCCGCGCTTGAGACCAACCAACCAGCACTGTGATGGTCGATCTGCCAACCTCCCAGATCCTGTGAAGGCTCCCCCCAACCCCCACAGAACGGCACTCAACATGATCTTGGATGATCCCTGTTGAGCATAGACATACAGATAGTGTTGAATTATATTACACAAAACAGCTCCTTTGCGATTGTGAAGCCCATGAGAGGCCCAACCGTCAAAGCCCTCAGTTTAGAGTGTTATTCCGCATCCCCTGCAGCCAGAAGGTGGGCACCTCCGTTGGCAGGAACTAAAGAAGAGATGGCCGCACCTGTTTAGCCATGGCATGCTTACATTATTCCTCTATCACTTGCAAAATATGCTCCACCGTCGAGCCTAAGTTCCCCAAAAAAAAAAACACAATTGACATTAGAGCTAGTTGTTCAAATAATAAAGGCACCGTCAATTTTTTTTCTTGGGGGGAAAAAAGAGACCTAAAAGGCCTTTTTTCTTTTTTCCTTCTGCCCGGATGTTGCTTATGTATAAATCATGGATGGATCTGATTAAAAAGAAAAAAAAACCTAATACAAGGAGAGGAAAAACTAGACTAAAAATGTTCTTTACGGGGCAGGACACAGGACAGCCTAAGCTAAACCCAATCACTGGACAGCCGGCAACCTACACCTCACCTCGGGTTTCAAACCCTATATATCGCCCAACCCAAGTGCCTAGCAAAGCCAGGCCAGGCCCGATCATCATCATATGACGAGAGTTTCTTGGGCGAGACGCAGGGAATTGGAACGGCCAACGGCAGTGGGAGAAGTTGAGTTGAAGATGAGCAGGGATGCAGGCAGCAGTGACAGGGAAGCACGAGGAGAGGAATAGGTGATTCAAAGCCATTTCGGGAGAGAGAAAAACAAAACAAAACAAAACAAAAAAGCGGAGCCATGGTGGGTAGTGGCATATAGCAGGATAGTAAGTGCAATGGAAGTATCAGCGAAGCGAGTTGGATCAAAAAGCAGGACCCTACTGATGGTGACGAGGACCCCGACAGCGCGGGCGAGAGCAAAAGCACAGCCGGGATTTTTAAAATAATATGTCATGGAGTAGGGGCTCATTGTGCCGAAGCACCGTGGGTTAAGAATTTGAGTAAAACTCACTGCATATAAGAATACTCAAATTGTGCAGCTTTTTATTATTTTTTATTTATTAAAAAAATTAAATATAAATTCTAAAATATCTTAATTCGAAGTGCAAAATATGTCACCGTTAAATTATCTAAAAAATGAATCAAATAAATAATATTAGACGCATTCTTTTAAAAATCAATCTATTTTATTTTTATTTTTTTTAATAATCAGATGGTGACATGACTTTGTACCCAAATTAAAGTACCTTGGAAAATATTTTAAAATTTTTTAATAAAAAACTAAAAAATATTATACCAGCAACGTGCAACACATCTAACCGCACACCACCGAAACTAGCCGCAATCTAAACTCTTAGGGCGGCTTTGATATCGGGGTAAGGGGGGGCGGCTAACCGACCCCGAAGGGTCGATTGAGATACCCGAGGTCGGTTACCGGCTTATGTGAGGGGGAGGGCGAGCGGAGGCGGGACCCATCGGTTAGCCGGTGTCGGCTAACCGAGGGACAAAACCGTTGTCAAAGACGCCCTTAAGAATTTCAAAATCCTTATCCAATCTGATCCTCTGCTCAGAACCCATCTATTAGAATCCCTTCTCGATTCTAAAATCTGTCGCTTGCCCCATCAATCTCTAATAATCTGCTGAGCTCATCAAAATTTTCAAGAGATGCCGCAAGAAGACGTGGAGAAGTTCGTATAAAGAAGCGAAATGTTTAGATGGCATGGGTTTTGTCCCCGAGTGGGAATTCAGGGGATTCTCGTAGCAACGGAATAAAAGATCGTCGCATCTGAGCTGCCTTAAAACTCTGCAAATTTAAAACATCTAAACAGCGTTAACCCTCATGATCCATGGCGTGGAGCACTCAGCCATCGAGATTGCACATAGACCATAGGAAATTAGAAATTGCATGCTTACACTTCCTTAAAAAAATGGGTTTACTTGCATTGACAACACAAAGATCAATGAAACCGGGTCCCTGATCTTTCACATGAACACAAGCAATTTAGTTTCAATCTTCTGTAGTCATTACCGCCACCAGCAATTTTCTCCCACAAACTTCAGAAATCCACTTTCAAAATGTTAAAGGCAGGGTTCTACTTCGCACAATACGTAATATCGTATGGACACGCACAACAAATCTAAAGCATCTGCACAGAATGAGACATTAATAATCACGGCAAGTGTTCATGTACTTAAAAGGTTCCTGGATTAGTACGCACCAATACAAGCACCAAATTTTTGACGTTCTTACATAGGCGTACTTGGCTATGCCTACTCATTAAAAAATTCTGTCAGCACAATAGGTTGTGCGTTTCACCACCATTATCCTGATCCATCCCACTACCAACCCCAGACCAGCCAGAATATACTAGACATAATAGGCTGATACTAGTTTCCTAGTATCAGAAAAGATAGGCTAGAAATGGGCAAACAAAACCAAAACTCCTGACTCACTGCAGCAAAGCATCTTAACACCCGGAGGGCGACACTGGTGTTTGGTGGGTGTATCAAACACCTCATCTTCAGAGCCTTATCACACATTATTTGAGATCGACAATATAAATCCTGTTCCGCTAAAGAATTCTAACTATATTTGATAGAAGGATGCTTGGTTAAGTTCTATCAATATTAATATTATCATGTTAAAAGAGTGCAGTGATGTGTGAAATTTAATACAGGTTCAAACTTGTAACCTTGACCACCTCTAAAAATACTAATATTCTAACTGATATTATAACAAAATTAATACTCGAAAACAGGGCATTATATTCTGAACAGTAACCGCCCATTCCACTTCATCCTTTATTATGACTTCAATCTATGGAAGAAAAGATTTTATGCCCTTGAAGGGCAAGACTGATCCAAATAAGATCGACCGACAAAAATCAAACTGCCCAGTTGAACAAGGAAAGATGAAGGCCATTTAATATCCTGAATGGATCTTAATCAACCTCGTCACCTCTTGCAACCACCACATGTTACATGACTCTGAATCGACAGATAACCTTCAAAAAGTGATGAGTTTGGGATCCTTGACAAAATAATAATAGCTAAAATCGGCCGGCCCGTGATCAAAAGCAACTAGGAGACTCCATTAAGTCGAAGAATTTTTTATCCTCAGACAAAGATTGATAGCTCAAGTTTGCCATCACCTGCAACATTTTCTAGCCAAAAAAGTCCCACATTATGAGCCTGGATGCCTGCCACAGGGGTCGTGCCATGTATCATAATGGCTTCTCTTTCCCCCTAGTAATTGATCCACAGTTGCTTCAACATCTCTTTGTGGAGTCTGACAAAACCAGGAAATGTGAAATTGAGCCTCACAGGATAATCAATTCCACAAACTCAAGCAAACACTATATTAAACCTTCCGGCCCTCTTTGAAAATAGAATAGGGAAACCGGGTTAAACTTAAACTTAGCTAGGGTATTCCTACTTTTTCACTTCGAAGTCTGTAGGGCTGTCAATGGGTTGGGGACCCGGCCCGGGCTATACTCATGCAAACACTGTATTAAACCATCAGGCCCCAGCCTGACTCATTAGTTTCTAAGTCCGAGCCCGGCGCAAGCCCAAGTGATAATTTGTCACGCCGGACCGAACCCAACTATTTCGCTAAATTATAAGGCCCGAGTTCGGCCAGGCCCGGCCCGGCCCGGCCCCACAAGTTATATGAAAAACAAATCAATATGAAAAACAATGCATGCAAAAGTATAAAACTTGCAATCGAACATTACCTTTGAAATTTTTGATTGACATTTCAATATAATAAAGAGAAATAAGATACTTCTTCCATGGATGGCCAACGGTACGAAACTCTTATTTTTTGGTCAATGTGGCATAATTTTTTGTCCGAAAACTAAATGTCTGACAGGCCACTCGGGCCCATCCAGGTCGACCCAAAAGCCCAATGTCAGGCTAGGTCCACGGGTCCATCGGGCCTGCCCGACCCACTGACAGCCCTAGGTCCCTGCCTTAATGGCGGATCACAATTCATTAAAGAACCCCAGCTCCCACCCAGTTTTGAAATTAGTGCTGCAGCTTCTTTTATACTGTTCTTTAATGAATTGAGACTAGTTTTCCTACGTACAATTTAAATGGTAGCGAAGGGAACTGCTTGCTATCAGATAATCCCAAGCAACTTTTGGATTTGGCAAACCTCTTGGCCAGAGGGAACTTGAATACCCTGATTGGTCCAATAACTAGGAAAAATTAAGCCAGTGAACCTACCACCCCCAGCACATACAGAGTAAACCCCATCCACAAAACCCAATAACCCAGCTAGGCCCAACCCTTGTTTCGTGGCCTTGGATACTAAAGTTGAGCCCATTTCATTTTTGGGCTGGGCTTGAGCCATAATTTTAAGCCTGATCCTCTAAATGGGTTGAGCATGGGTTTTTGCCAAGCCCAAGCTTGGACCCCCATCCCCGATATTATAAAAATATAAATAATAGTAATTGAGCTTATACAATATATATAATGGTTAACTCACCAATATTATTTATTCATGCACCTATATTATACATACTAATCTATACTAAACATGATCACTATCAATTCTTTAAGCAAATGAAAGTGCTCTTTATGGTGCTTACCCAAAAAAGCTCTCAAACATGTGAAAATTACTTCATGGAGGATGGCGATGGTGGTGGCAAAGAGGATGATACCGACAATGATGTTTAGTGAAACTAAGCTAGGACTGAACTAATCGGGATATCCAACTAATGGGTTTCTATTTTCCTATTCTTCATGTCTGGCCCTAAATTGATAAAAAATATTGCAAGTTGAATAGGTCTGTGAGTCAGTCAATCGTATCCAGTTCAAATCAAACAATTTACAAAGCTGGTATGTGGAATAACTTCAACTGTATTCAATCTGCTCTAACCTATAAAAATGCTATTCGT
The DNA here is from genome assembly GCA_022559845.1 of Amorphophallus konjac. Classification (NCBI taxonomy): domain Eukaryota; kingdom Viridiplantae; phylum Streptophyta; class Magnoliopsida; order Alismatales; family Araceae; genus Amorphophallus; species Amorphophallus konjac. The sequence continues at coordinate 106,481,821 of CM040121.1, forward strand.
TCACCTATATACTCAAAAATAAGGGTACCGTCAAATTATCATCTGGAAACACAATAACAATTCAATTTCTGCAGGAGTTGCCTAAAACTCCGACCTAATACATTTATATCTAGTATCAACACGTGTTTTTCTTTTCAATCTAGAAGTCTCCATTAGGACCTCAATGTATTTTATTGAAGAACCTCAATCATTTAATTCTGATTTTTAAGATATCAAACAAAAGCAGGTTGATGGGGGGCTCAACATTCATCGGCTTCATTATTATCACAATTTCAGTTGGCAAACAAATAATCAAAAATGATAAACCACTGGCAATCTAAACTTAAATGTGAACTTACTACTAAGCATAACTTGGCAAGTGAACCCATATTATGCTCCATCATCTACGAGCCAATAGGGGGAGATAATGATATAAAACAACAGAAAGAACTACAATGTGGGAGAAGTTTTGGTTTACACGTACTGCTCAAGACAGTATTTTGCAATAAACCGTAAACGATGCATAATAAAAAAAAATTAATTGATAATTTATTACAACGTGAGCATTGGCTAATTACATCAGAGATGTCTAGTAAGATTTTAACATAGTTTGCACATATTTCTTGTTAAAGCAAATGAACCGATAGAAATTGTAGCACCAATTCAGGTTGGTACCACTACGGTGAGAGCAAAACTAGCAAAATAAGTGAACTTTTGAGGTAGTTTTCTGTAATGGGACTAGTTTGATAACAGACTTCTACGCTGATATGGTTCACAATGTCTAGGTTGGACATGCTCAAGTTGAATATGGATTAAAAGATTAAATGGACTCAAAAACTATGTAAACACGTCAGGTCATAGTGACTACACTAAGTAGGACCACAGAGAAAGTACGGTTGTGGTTTGACTCATGGTTCAGGCAGAGGTTTCAACGGGTTCATGTTCAAAGTGAAAAGAAATAAGGACCTGTACCTTGAAGGATTATTTTTGGGAAGGTGGCCAGATGGCCACAATTCATTAAATGCAGTACAACACAGAATTTACAAGAATACATGTCGGAGCAAGCATGCCTCCAGCAAAGCTGATAGAGACACCCCTCTCCTCACAGTTAACAGGCTGGGCAGGATGCCACCTCACATACCAAAGGCCCAGACACAAAATGGACCCCTGACAAAATAAACTCTCCACCATCCCATTCTAAACATTAAAACGGAGTCTGCGATATTAGTCCCATGTACACTGCAGTCCCCCGATCATTGTAGCCGTGTCTAAACTCATTCCTGAAAAATCAGTTGTTCCTCTCCTTTCAGATTGCCCACAACATTGCTAGGAAAACGCTTCTTCCAAATTTCTTTCACCAATTCAAGCGGGTTGAAGCCCCTCCAATTCCTTATCAAGCTCTTATTTTTTGCCTGAATGTCCAGTTAATCTTTAATGCTTTGAAGATCTGTGACCACATAGTATCTATGATTCTACATTTAATAAACAAATGATCTGCATCTTCTTTATAATATCCACGGAAAGCACAATTTCCTTGAATGTCCGGCTTCAGAAGCCTCACTATCAGCAGTAGAAATTCTTCCACATGGCATCTTCCACAAGAAGATCCTGATTCTCATAGGAAGTTCCTTGCCACGGACCTGTTTATGCCAGGTAACTTTTTGCCCCCCTTCTGTAAGTATCCGAGATGCAGACTTGACTGAGAATGTCCATGAATTCTCCCATCTCCACTAAGGATATTGTGGTATAATTAAAGGGGAAACAAAAAACAGGTGTTTTTAACTTTGATTCCAATTATATTTACCAGAATGGGAATAAGTCAGAAACAGTTTTAGATAAGTCCAAATCTGGGCCAAGCGCGAAGGGCCAGCCGTAGGGCTAGCTCAGCTGGAAACAAGTATAAGATCCAATGGGTGGCTTGAGCCACAGGTGCGGCTCCATGGCCAGACCCAGTGAACTTAATGTAGAGATTTTAATAGAATCAAATTATAAAAGAAGCTTCCAAGTTTGAAATCAGAAAGTCGGAGTCTACATCTTTAAGGATATCAAGAAATAAGTAAGTTTTCATTTGCAGCCCCAAAGGAGGATATGAAGAAATACCAAATACATGTTCTACTTGAAATGGTACAGAAAAAGAGTGTGGCTTTCTTGCTTGCTTGCCTCTGTGTTTTGCAACTGACTACAGAATACTCCTGAATTTTGCAAAGACTGATCTGAGCTCATTGTTTGCAGAACGGACCAGCCTGAACTGGATCGAAGTCGGAGGTCCCCGATCCAGTTCGGCCAATTTCAAAACTGGACCCAAAAAAAGAAATGTGACTTTCTTTTGAAGAAAAATGTAAAAAGACATCAAAATAAATCAATTTAAGTGACGTTAGGGTTTAAATCTCATATGAGGGCTTCAATCTCCTTAAGATTAGGGTTTAAATTAGTTTAAAATTAGGGTTTAAGTGAGTCGGCTTTAGATATCACCTGATTTAGTAAAATTAGAGTTTAGACCTTATATTCTTTTTTAGTTGCTTTATATAAAAGTATTTGCAGGAACAGGTGGAAACCGGTTCCCAAAGTTTTTGAACCAGCCAGTTCCTTTTTTTTTTTAAAGTGTCCAGCCAATTCCTGTTTTAAACCAGAACCACCCCCACTGATCCCAGAACAGGTTCCGATTTTGCAACTTGTCTGAACTTAAATGCTACTACTTGCCTACCTGCCAGAAAGAGTAAAAAAGAATCTATTGATAACAAATCCTTCATGCTGACTTCTAAGTGGCATTTCCCTGATGGAAGCACTATACACATGAGAAGGCCCATAGGGCAGTAACCCACTTAGTCCCACAAAATGATCAATTCAAACCTAAAGACTGGTAAGAGAACTGAGAGGACCTAAGGTTTCAGATAAGCCAATCAAAGAGTCTGTAATGGGTGTCCAACTTAGAAGAAAAATAGAATTTTAACAAAGGTCCTGTTTGGCCACCAAACAAGTCAAAATCAAGGTTTCATGAGCCATGCGGCCAAAGAGCTTTCTTAGCTACCATATTTAGGAGCCAGAGCGGAATATCATGTTATCCATCCATGAGTAGACAAATAAAGAAGAAATATCATGTACCCCAGCCAGGATTAGCCAAAGAAAAAGCAATCAAAGATTGAATATCCTGCCCAAGGTCAACTATTCTTTACCACTTTTATCATGTTATCAACCAAAAGATAAATGAAAAAAAGTTGTGCCATCAGTTTAAAGTTGGGACTGGAGCCGTCTTCTCCATGTGACTTGCTAAAAATGGGAAAGATAGATCCATCTTAGGGAGCAAGCAAATCAAAGGTGCATGCTAGGTCTTTGAAGTTTGCTTTCCAAAAGAAAAGGATTAGGAGAATGATGACAGTAAATAGAGCAAAGCAGCAGTGGCAGGGACATGGCAACATCGCCAATTTTGCTGACCCACCTCATTAATGTGACCTAGAATGAGTGTGCACGTTGGAAGAGGGAGACCGTGAGAGGGAGGTTGTGATCTGGCATGCAAGAAGAGACAGTGGTTCTGGACAGCAACAGCAGCCAATGGCCATCCAGACCACCAGATCCACCACCAGCCGCTGATTGCTGTGACAGGTAGGAATGCTGCTCATTGTTCTTTTCCCATTTTGCCCCTTTTTCAAAAGGAAAATGAGGAGTGCAGCTGTATGTGATATTGTCGGTAATGCTTGAGCAGGATGAGTTGAGATGTCTCAAGATGATAATCAAGGTTTATACAGGCCAACTTGGAATACTGGAGCACAATGTCCAAATGAGCAAAAATAACAAAAAAATGTGGAAGAGATGATACCTATGATGAAGATGATATATAACTTCACAATCGAAGGATAACATGATCATTATGGTGTGATGTATTGATCAAATCAAACATTCTGAGTATGGATATCATCATTATCTATCAGGTATGTCATGCCTAATCCTGCATCAGTCATATAACTCCCAATATCTAAGACAAGACCATCATTTGATACCGATTGTTCCTGATAAAACATGAATTCTATGCAATAGCAGTCTCCACAATTTCCCAGAAGCTCCCACTTTCAATTCACATTTTCCAATTAGCTGATATGCAATTGAAATTGAAATATGTCCTCAATCATCGAGAAACAGACCTGAACAATAAAATCATTGTGAACAATCTCAAAGAATTTAACTTTAGAGACAATCCCCCAAAGTATACCTTAATTATCAAATTTGTGTTAAAATGCACCCGCAGCTGTAACATTGCATTCATGAAAAACTAAACCAAATGTAGTCTCAACCCACAAGACTTAAGCACTATGTCCATTTTTGTTGATAACGAGACTGCAACTCAAACAAAGCAAAGGTTAGATGTCACATCATATAACATTAAAATTTTGTTCTAGTAATGACGGATAAATATCTCAACCTCACAGTGAGACTAACACCACCCAAAAACTGTAGTCTCACAGTCATCAACCATAAACTCTAGCCTACACATTTAGCTCTTCCTCGCTCTCAAAACAATTTCCTGAGTCTTTCACTATATAATGTGAAACAAGTTCATTTCACAACCATCAAAATATGAAAAACATCAGAAGAGCTTCTACATCCTAAAATTTCTTGGGCTAATGTTTTCCATTTGGTCAATAGCATTGACATCACAAGAAAATCCAGACTTACCTCTTTATAGCAAAACCATCATTAATGTTCCAAGAAGAATCCATTTGTTCCCACCAATGAATTTCTGATGCCTACAACATGTGGCAATCTTTTATGATCAGTTCTACAAAGTTTCCTCTTCTATGAGAAGAGTCGCATATGGTGAATCTCTTCAGAGCGAACTTCTACACAAACACTCGACATCAGAGGGGATTAACCTTGACCGCACAGGATAATGCCAAGATACCCTACAACCTCATATGAAACGAGCTCACTTCAGAATCTAAGTGAAACATTATTTGGGTGATCAATCCTTTAATCAAAGCATCCCACATTGTCTTTAAAATGTTTCAGAATATTGAAAAGTTCAGCAAATATGTTTTGGGTTGATTGATTTGGGTTACAAGGATATTTTGGTCATTTCACATGTTTAGGGGGTTTGAGGGACCATTCTTAGGGTTTGAGGCGTGTTTTAAGGATTCTGGCAGGATTTAAAACCCTGAGGTATGTTTCTAAGCAATTTTGGCTGTTTTGGTTCCCAGCGGTAGTTTGGTCATTTTGGGAATTTTAGAGTTTAGAGGGATATTTTCAGGATTTAACATTTTAGGGAATTTTCTATGATTTTTTAGGAATTTTTGAGGCATTAAGAGTACTTTGGTCATTTTGACACTTTCAGGGTTTATGGGGTGTTTAGGTATTCTGTATCACTTTAACTTTTTGGGGAGTTTTGCAAATTTTTATGGTTTTAGGGGTATTTTCGAAAGTTTGGATATCTTTCTAGGGATCCAGAGGTATTTTGGGAATTCTGGAGATTTTCACATGTTTCTGAAATTTTTCATGATTTTTTTGCACTTTTATAATATGCATTTTGGTCATTTTTGGTCAGGGTTCAACTTGGGTGACGTCCAGGTGAGATCAGGATGGCATTTTGGGTATTTTGTCCACAGGACCGGCATTAGACATTCATGCACACACTAGAAGAGGCAAGAATAAAAATTAACTTGTATTGATTATTCATGAAAAAATAATCAAAATTGAGCCAGATCGGCCAAATACATAGAAAGATTAGATGCCTCGACTAATTGGGCCTAATTGGGCCGCCCAGACTTGGCAACCTAGGTCAATTGGGCTTGAGGGACTTGGTGGTCCAGCCAATTGGGTATAATGGACTCGATAGTTTGGGCCAATTGGGCCTTTGGACTTAATGGTCTGAGCCAATTGGGCCTATTTGGGTATTTGGACCCAATAGCAGGAGCCAATCGGGTCTATGATGAGCCAGTTAGGCATAATAGACTTAGCGGTCCGAACCAATTGGGCCTAATTGAGCCTTTGGATTAGTCCAAGCAAATTAACATAATTGGGTATTTGGCAAACTAGGCTTGATTGGTAATTCGACCCAATGGTGCGAGCCAATTGGACATATGAACTCAATGGTCCAAACCAATTGGGCTTAATTGGATAATTGGACCTAATGGTCCGAGCCAACTAGACATATGAACTCAATGATCCGAACCAATTGGACTTAATTGGGTAATTGGACCCAATGATCCGAGCCAATTAGACATGGACTCAATGGTGCGAGCGAATTGAGCTTTAATTGGGTACTTGGATCCAATGGTCCGAGATGATTGGACATATAGACTCAATGGTCCAAGCGGTCTGAGCCACGTGGACCATGGGCGAGCAGAAGGTGATCTTCAGGAAATGAGACCCACGTGGGGGTATTTATAGGCTCCCAGGGGGGATTATGCGCACAAATCCTGTTGGGCTGTTTTTAGTAGAGTTCAAAAAAAAATATTTATTAACCGCCAACTTTATTTTCTTAAACCCCATCGGGCTAGTTTTAGGAGTGGGGACTGATCAGGTATTTTTGCAAGAAAACCGCCAAAAACTCAACTATTTGTTTCTTTCACCCACCCAATTACCCATGGCCATATTTTAAAGGGGGGAGAGAGAGGGGGGCCGTGGGTGGGTGGGTAGATAGGCCATCAGGTGTTTTTTGTGTGTGATAGAAAATTTATTTTAAAGCCCTTGGGAATATGGGCATTTATTCCCATTCCAAACCAATAGCCATGGCCCATCGGGTGGCCTTTGAGTGTGGTGAAAAATATATTAAAAGCCCTCAGGAATATGGGCATTTGTTCCCATTCCAAACCAATAGCCATCGCCATCGGGTGATTCGAGTGTGCTGGGAAATCTATTTAAAAGCCTTTGGGAATATATACATTAGTTCCCATTCCAAACCAATAGCCATCGGGTGGTACTTGAGTGTGGTGGCAAATTTTCAGAAAACCCCAAGAAAATGGGCACTTGTCCTGTTGTCCCCACTCCAAGCCAATAGCCATCAGGCTATTTTTGTTTGTTGTGGATAACTTTCATAAAACCCCCAGGAAAATGGTCACCTGTCCCCACTCCAGACGAATAGCCATCGAGCAAATTTTCAGAAAACCCCAGGAAAATGGGCACTTGTCCAGTTGTCCCCACGGCCCACTCCAAGCCAATAGCCATCAGGCTATTTTTATTTCTTGTGGGTAACTTTCATAAAACCCCCAGGAAAATGGTCACCTGTCCCCACTCCAGACGAATAACCATCGGGCTGTTTTAGAGAGAGAAGGGAGAGAGAGGAAGAGAGAAGAAAGGCCGCTGGTTAATTAAGAGTCCTAAACGGACTCTCCTGCCCTTCTTTTCCTTCTTAAAACCCATTAAATCACAATAAATGTCCCATTAATTAGGAAGGAGGGAGGGAGAGAAAGGGAGATAACTGGTGGGAATTTGAATCAGATATGGACCCTTCCTCCCTCATCCGCCTCCCCTCCCTCTTCTCTTCTCATAGCATTTAATTAGGTCTCATAAAGAGAAAGTAAGAGAGGAAGATATTGCTGGGAATTTTGAGTCCGACATGGACTCTTCCTCCTTTTTATTCTCTCCCAAGGACCGCGGCAGGCCGCAGACATTCAGAATCTTTATGGGACTCTTCTGTTTTGTTTTGTTTTGTTTTAAACCCTCTCTCTCTCTCTCACATCTACTTTTGTGATGTAACAGTAGCCGCAGATCAGAGAGAGTCACGAAGCTCCTCTTCCTTTCTTCTTCTGGGTGCAACAGGACAACTCCGACGGAGCACCTGCAGGCAGATAGAGTCCTAATAGGACTCCCCTTTTGTTTGTTTTAAATCCATCGGCCCTCTCTTCCTCTCTTTGTTTTCTGGCGCAACAGCAGAGACCTCCAGGGAGTACAGCTAGGTCTCTATTTCATCCCCTGGTGTAGCAGAGAAAACGAAGGCAGGCAGAGCCGCAGCTCTCCCTGCTTCACTGGCTCGGCTGAGAGGAGACTGGGGGACAGTTTCCCAGACTCATTCAAGGTACATTCCCATCCCTGACTCATTCAAGGTACTCCTGTGTATCCTTCATGCAAACCCGGTGTCTGACGTACTGCCCAGAACCTTTATGTATATGCATTGCACCTAAAGTGCTTAATATAATGCCAGCATGTTTGTGTATATTCCAGGCACATTAGGTGCTTGATGGAATGCTCAGCATGTCTGCATATTTCATGCACACAGGCATTTGACAGAATGTCCAACCATGAGTTAAAACATTTTTTAACCCCCAACACACACATAACTCAGTGAAGTTTGCAGCAACTGGAGATTTTGTACACCATCTGCGCAGTGTGCACCAAGAATTACACAAGCTTTCCACAACTCAGTATTTGCATGCACTGGCATCCCAATTGAATCACATGGAACAGTTCTTCATACTTGTAACATTGCAGAGGAACATAGACTGCAGCTATAAAGTTTTTCAGCCTTGCAATTTAAAATCATAAACCTTTATCAACAATACCAAGGTTCCATGGATTCACTAGGAAGGACCTTGTCTACATTCACAAGAGTGTTGGATCTAAGACTACCATTTTTACCCTTTACAGGGTGTTGAGATGTGCCCTTCACTCTGAACCTTACCAAACTAGAAAAAGGAAATCTCGAAACAGAATTTCCATTCCGTGCGACTCTTGCTCTTGGTACCTTATATGCTGCGAGGGATTAAGTCTCTAGGTCAGAGGCATAGATGGCAGTTTCGGCCGAAACCGATACGTTTCGGCCGAAACGTATCGGTTTCGGCCATAACCGATCCGAAACACACATTAAACACTGTAGCAATCCGAAACTAAAGGGGGGTATCGGTTTCGGGCGAAACCGATACGAGTTTCGCCCGAAACCAAACGGTTTCGGCCCGAAACCGTTTGGTTTCGGCCGAAACTAGTGACTTTATGGCCAATGTTGGCCCCCGAAACCCCATAACCCACAGGTTTCGGCCGAAACCTTCCCCCCCTGCTGTGACAGTCGCGGGTGGTGTCTGCCGCTGCCGCTGCTGCCGCTGCCGCTGCCGCGCCTGTGCTGCTGCCGCTGCCTGCTGCTGGCTGCCTGGCCTGCTGCTGCTGCTGGCGGCCTGCTGCTGCTGTGCTGCGGCTGCTGCCTGCGGCTGCTCCTGCTGGCTGCTGCGGCTGCTGCCTGCCGGCAGCTGTCCGACCAAGGGTGAAAGGCCGTCCGACAGGGAGAGGCCGAGAGGGACTGAGGTCTGAGGGAGCCTTCTTGCGCCAACACAACTTCAACTTCAAGGGTTTGATTATTTTGTTTGAGGTTAATTTCATTGGGTTTTGTTTGATTATTTTGTTGTGTTCTTTTGATTGGGTTAAAAATTTGGGGTAAGCAAGTCTTGCTTATTAAGTTTATTCCAAGGGGGATTAAGGGCTTAAGGGTTATTTGCTAATTAAACCCTAATCAGATTTTAAAAATTGGGGCTTTTGTCTAAATTGGTTTGCTTAGGCTCAATTGAAGTTAAATTAAGGTTCATTGAGGATTTTGGGGTTGGATCATGCGGGTAATTAGTTTTTCCCAAGGGTGATTAATAGTTAATTGCTAATTAAGCCCTAATTAGGTCATAGAAATTGGGGCTTTTGTCTAATTCGAGTTTTTTAGCCACAATTGAAGGTTAATTAAGCTTCATTGATGAATGTGGGGTGGGATCATGCTGGGATTGTATTTTTATGAAGGGTAATTAGGGTTTAATTAGTAATTAAGACTTAATTAGTTCATAAAAATTGGGCCTTTTGTTTAATTCGAGTTTCTTAGCCACAATTGAAGGTTAATTAAGCTTCATTGATGAATGTGGGGTGGGATCATGCTGGGATTGTATTTTTATGAAGGGTAATTAGGGCTTAATTAGTAATTAAGACTTAATTAGTTCATAAAAATTGGGCCTTTTGTTTAATTCGAGTTTCTTAGCCACAATTGAACGTTAATTAAGCTTCATTGATGAATGTGGGGTGGGATCATGCTGGGATTGTATTTTTATGAAGGGTAATTAGGGCTTAATTAGTAATTAAGACTTAATTAGTTCATAAAAATTGGGCCTTTTGTCTAATTCGAGTTTCTTAGCCACAATTGAACGTTAATTAAGTTTCATTGATGAATGTGGGGTAGGATCATGCTGGGATTATATTTTTATGACACATGATTAAGGGTTATTTGGTAATTAAGCCCTAATTCATTCATAAATTTGGGTCTTTTGTTTTGTACTTACAATTGTTTGTCTTTGACTGTGTAACTTCTTAATGCAGCATCATGCCTAGACGTCAGCAAACACATGAGCAGCAAGGGCAGGAGGATCCGGGGTGGGCCCACATGTCCTTAGTTGATGCTAAGAGAAGGAAGGTTAAATGTAATTACTGTCGTAAGGAGATGTATGGCGGAATTACCAGAGGCAAGCAACATTTGGCAGGGGTACGAGGAGAGGTGAGACAATGCGACCACTGTCCACGAGAGGTGCGAGAGGAGATGCGCCAGTGCCTTGTGGGGAAAAAGGAGAGGGTGCAACAAAGGGCTGAGGATGAGGAGGAAATTGCTGAGGAGATTTCTGGCAGAAGGGTTAGGAGGGATGATGATGAGGAAGGCACTGAAGATTCTGATCCGGAACTGACTGAAGCAAGGGAGCGTGAAGAAGCCGCTCGAAGGAAAGGAAAGGCACCCATGGGTTCAGGAGGGACCTACTCCAGTACAGCTGCACGACGTCCTGATGTTGCTGCCCCGCCCCCGCAGACGCAGAGAGCAGGCCCCATGGACAGTTATCTCCACAGAAGGCCCCAGGCTACACAACCTAAGATCAAAAGTGCATTAAGAGGGGTCAAAAAATCTGCAGAAGTTGCAGGGCATGCATTTAAAAGCATCTGTAAATGGTTTTTTCATGCAGGTGTCCCTGCACATGCTGCTGAAAGTGAATATTTTCAACCTATGTTGGATGCCATAGCAGATGCTGGCCCTGGGTTGAAGGCGCCGTCACGTCGGGACATATACGGGCGTGGCCTTGAGGCAGAGGTTGAGGAGCTCCATCAGTGGGTTGAAAGCTTCAAGCATATATGGATGGAGAGAGGATGCACTATTATGTGTGATGGTTGGACTGGTACCACGAAAAAGTCCATGATTAACTTTTTGGTGTATTGCATCGAAGGTACAGTATTTGTAAAATCTGTAGATGCATCAAATTTTGAAAAAAATGCCAATTATTTGTTTCATTTGATGGACAACATGGTAGACGAAATTGGTGAAGAAAATGTTGTACAAGTTGTGACTGATAATGAAGCCAGTTATAAGGCTGCAGGGAGGAAATTGATGCATAAGCGCAGGCATTTATATTGGCTCCCATGCGCAGCACATTGTCTTGATCTCATACTTGAAGACATAGGGAAGGACAAACATGTGAAGAAGACGGTTGAAAGGGCACAAAAGATTACCCAGTATATTTATGGCCATCCTAGGATATTGAACATGTTCAGGGAGCATGCAAGTGGGGGGCGAGATATTATCCGTGCAGGGCCAACCAGATTTGCTTCAAATTTCATTTCTTTGGAGTCTCTACATGGGTATACTGTTGAACTCAATTATTACTTCTTTATCCTTATAGTTATGATCCGTATTTGATTCAAATTTTATTTCTTTGCACAGGTATAAGAATGAGTTGAAAGCTTTCATGTACCATAATACCCTGCGGGAATACATCGACAAGGGCAATGTTGATGCTCAGATGGATTATTTGGATGTCTGTCGAATCGTGGACGACAACAAATTCTGGGGCAGAGTAACACGATACATGAAAGTAGTCACCCCCCTCGTGAAGGTCCTAAGATTGGTGGATGGCGATGACAAGAATGATATGGGATATCTTTATGAGGCCATGGACCGTGCGAAATTGGAGTTGCAGGAGTCCATTCCCAAAGAACATGCAAAGTGGTGGAAGATTATTGACCATAGATGGGACACCACATTACACCACGACTTGCATGCAGCTGGTGAGTGATTATTTGTATTCATATATTATTGACCATACATTAACTATATACAAATGCAGGTTATTTTCTGAACCCTCGATTAATGTACAATGCCAATGCACATGTTGATGCCGAGGTGCTTCAAGGCACTTTAAGAGTCATTGGTCGTTTATCGAGGACACAAGATAAGAGGCTTCAGGCGGAAGTAGAGGTTGGCCTGTTTGATTTCATGAATAAGAGGTATAGAATTTACTTACGTAGTAATGCTAATCTATTATGTAATTTTTGTAGATGACCTCCTATAGAATGAAAAGTGGGACGTATTCTGACTCCCAATTGCAATACGCAGTGGGAAGAGTGAGCCCAGGTATACTTCATCTTTGTGCTTTCTTTGCAATTACATCTTCCTTAATTAATTTTTATTTACATCTTATATTTATTTGTTTATGGTTGGTTGGTGTAACAGCTGACTGGTGGATCATGGTGAACAATAGACAATCGGGCAGTTCTGCATTGGCTTTCATTGCAATCAGGGTGTTGAGTCAAACCACATCAGCAAGCCAATGTGAAAGGAATTGGAGCACGTTCAGCCTTATACACTCAAAGGTTCGCAATCGGCTAAAGGCTGATCGGTTAGAGAAATTAGTGTACTGCCACTACAATATGAGGTTGAGAATAAAGAATATGAGGTTGAGACAACAGCTGCGAGACAAACGCGTCGCCGAGGATGCCGCCGCAGAGATTGATGTGGATGGCTTATTTGATGATGATAATCCCTTGCAGTCTTGGGTGGAGACACGAGAGCAGGTTGATGAGCCCGTTTTTGATGTTGATGATAGAAGATGGGCAGAGGGCATACTTGATGAAGATGAGGCAAGAGATCCCGAATTAAGAAGCAAATCAAAGAGGGCCAGAGATACTCATGCGCACCAGTCTAGGGTGGTTGATGACACTGAGGAGCAGTTCGAGTTTGAGCCAGCTAGACACTCAGATACAGATAGCAGGCCAGTCACTCCTAGAATGTCCTCCTTAAGAAGAAGTACATCAGTGCATGGGCAAACTGAGAGGGCAAATGCTGCTGCTCGAGAGGACCCGGCAATTGAGGAGTTGAAGCAGATTTATGTGAGGCACACGCCAAGGGGAAAAGGACTCGTGTCAACGTTGATTGAAAAAAGCACTCCAAAAGAGAAAAAAGCATCCTCAAAGGTTAAAAGGCGACTGGTTTCTTATGATTCTGATGATGATGATGATGATGATGATCATCCCGGAGGTGCTGCAGGGGGTACTAGTGCTGCAGGTGGTACTAGTGCTGCAGGTGGTACAGGTGGTGCAGGTGCTGCAAGTGGTACTACTGGATATAGTCAAGGTCAGCACGGATATGGTTCACCAGGTTACGAAGGTGGCCAACATGAAGCAGCTATTTATGGGGCCCAGAATTATGAACCATCATTTCAGTTCCATCCATATTCGACCAGTGACTCTTCTCTTCCTCAAGATTCCTATGTTGATACTGGATTCGAATCAAGCCAACCAAACACTCCAAGAGGGATCCAAAGAGGGATGCAGGACTTGGCTACCTCATTGTTTGGTTATAGTGAATATAGACCATACATGCAACCTGGTTATGGGTATCGACATCAAGGGCCAGACGATGAGGGAGAAGGTTCTTCTAGTAATTATTATCCATATTAGGTAAGAATCAATGAATTTTTGTAACATTTATTTTGTCCAAATTGGTTTATTGTACTGCTTCTATTAATGTACAATGGAATATGACTTACACATGTTCAATGTTTGAAGTTGAATTTTTGTAGTTGTCTACTTCAAGGTTATTGCCCTAACTTATACAATGAAATGCATGTGTAATGATTTTTATGATTTTTTATGATTTTAAGTAGTTATTTATATTTTTTATGATTTTTTTCAGATTTTTTAGAATTAATTTTAATTTTTTTAACCTGTTATATGGGTTTCGGCCGGTTTCGGCCGAAACCGAAACCGAAACCGAGTCGACTCGGTTTCGGACCCGGGCGAAACCGAGACCGAAACCGAGTTTGCCATCCTTGGTCAGAGGGTACTGATTTTCGGTCACCATGATACTATCAATGTCAAAGTCAATGCCACATCAAGTAAAGTATGGCAGAAAACCTGCCCCCTGCCAATTTTGCCAAAACCTAACTAAGCCATTACTTATTTCTTGTTAGCTCTATTATTAGAAAACACAAGAAATTATACTAGCTGTGCAAAATCTAAAACAGAAAGAAATGACTAAGGGATTGCAAACTGCAAGCAGAAATCATTAGGGAAAAAAGGAAACTTTCAAGAATGTGGATAAATGAGGGATCAATTGGAAGGAAATCTACATTGTTCTTCCCCGGAGAAGTTACGCATGAATATTAGGAATAAGTCCAAATTCAACACTGCCAAGTTATCATTTTCATTTCATCGCTTTTCTAGCCATGGCTCTGTTAAAGCCACTTTGCCTTCCAAGGGAACTTTGAGAACCTATATGCCTCCTATGTTAATGATCTTATGACTCGCTGAGCATGAAGACCTTTTTGCTTCACTGAGATGATGTTCTAGACATGGGAACATGACAGGAAGAAGTGCCAAACATTTGACTAACTCCACTGGGAGATTTCCCATTGCATGGAAAAGAAACGATAGCTGGATCTAGGATCTATCCGGGTGCATGGTAAAGAAAAAATAGCTGGATGGAGGACCTATAACACAGCGACTGTTACGAGAGCAGATGATGTCTCTCTGATGTCTAAATATATTTGCTAGGGATACATAAAGCTTGATTTGCAAATGTAAAAGTGACCATGAATGTATAAGATGACCCTGGACATGCACAAGATGTACACACATGGTCAAGATTGACCCTACAAGCATGAATGCATTTGCAAATGCAAACATCCCATTTGGTTGAGGTTTTGAGGTTAAGGAGCCTATTTTGTATGACAAATAAGGGGAAATAGATGTGCAGATACCATCGTTAACATCTAACCGATTCATAAAGAAGGGGGTTTCAACTTTCAAGTATGTGAGGTATTATAACTTACTAAATCTAACAAAATCCATTCATCTTGCAACTGGTGACTTAAAAAAACTGTCTCATCAGGTTACTGTGCACAACAAACCTGAGATCACACTACTTTGAAGGCACCAGACAACTTCACAGACAGCTCAGTTTATCTGTCACATATAAAACATGCAAAACAAAGATAAATAACAGAAAAAGGAACCTTTCAGATCTTCAGCAATCATAAGTAGTTCTATTAATGTATAACCAAAAGCCTAAGACTGGATCCACAAATGCAGATACAACTTCATCTTTAAGGGTGCAAAATAGAAGATTAATACAGGTACAGATGCTTTGCAGACTATCTTCAAAAAAATTGAAGAACAAGTTCTCCAGAGGTAAACGTATTCAATAGAAAAGAAATACTTCCTACTTCCTAAAAAATTGGATTTTTGTTTGGCCCCGACTCACCAGAGAATCTTGGCAGAAGTGACCAGAATGCAGGTTCATATTGTATCTAGAGCAAGACCATGGAAGCTCATGGATCTGGTATATGTAAGCCTTGACCTTCAAGGGATCTGGTAACATGAGACCAAACAGGCTACTCATACACTGATCAAAAGAGAACGCAAATGACAGTGTCTCTACGTCTACTAGCACTATTCTATAGTGCTCCCAGCAGCTTGCTTCCAAGTTATTGGCCATTATATGGTTCATCAAGTGTACGAAACACTTTGAATTTATCGTTGACATAGGAATGCCATTGCATGATTCATAGAGCAAAGTAAATTCTATAGAATAAAATCTATATAGAATATGATAAAAGAAAATTTTAAAGCTTCACAAAAGGGTTCCTCAGAGGCTATGACTGGATTAAAAATTAACTTTGCTAAGAGTGAAGTGGTGAGAGTAAATACAAATGAAGACGGCAATGAACAGATTGAACAGATTTTGGGCACTAGATGGGGATCATTCCTTATCAAGTATCATAGATTACCATCATGCGATGGAATGATAAGAGTTTCATACTGGAATGGAATCATCAAGAGAGTGGGAGACAAAATGCCAGTTGGCAAGGTAAGGGAAGATGGATTTGCTCAAAGATGGTTCTCAGAAGTTTACCAATTTATTATATGTCCATATTCAAAGATCCAAGGTCAGCAAAAACAAATTGAATGAATGAGAGCTGCATTGTATTGGAGCAGAAGAGGACTGGAAGAGAAAGGTATTCACCCTATCAGCAAAAAAATTGAATCAATCAGAGCTGAATTCTTTTTGCCTGGAAATATTTTTGCAGACCAAAAGAGGAAGGTGCAGTAGGGTTCGCACCTACTGACACAATAAATGATGAACTGCTGATGAAGTGGCTATGGAGGATTGCTACAGATAAGGGGGGCTTACGAAATAGAATTGTAAGACAGAAATACCTACATAGAGATGATGGACGGTTTTCAGAAGAAGCCCCCCCAAAAAAACATCTATCAATAATCTGGAGGAACATTCTGAAAATGGACGGTTTTCAGAAGAAGTCCAAAAAAAAACATCCATCAATAATCTGGAGGAACATTCTGAAAAAAGAGGGACTTTTATAAATCCTCAGCCTCCATTCAGGTGGGAGATGGTCAGGAAACAAACGTTTGGGAAGATGCATGGATGAATCACAGGTCTTTCCAGCAGACATTTCCTAATCTGTATGACATAGTAGATACAATAGAAATAAAAATATATGCAGTCTGAGCAGATTATAAGACCGATTCTAAATGGAATCTAAAATTCCGCCGAAATCTCAATCGAAATGAATTTGATGAATTTCTAAAGCTTTCTCAATTATTAGGCAATATGTGCATTATCCAAGACAAGCAGGACAGTTGAGTCTAGATATGGGGAAAATCAGGCAAATTCTCAGTGAAATCAGCAGTTAAGATGTTGGTGCGAGGAGGAAAGAAAGTGGCCTGGTATAAACAACTCTGCAACAGGAAAATACCCATTCAAATATCAGTGGAGAATAGCATTGAGTAGAATCTCAGCAGCTGACAGAGTGAAGAGATTCAGGCCGCCCAGCAGCTGACAGAGTGAAGAGATTCAGGCCGGACATCAGAGAAGGCTGTGTTTTTTGTGCAGCTTACAAGAAAACTATGGATCATCTCGTACTCAATTGTGAAATCATACAAACAGTATGGCCCAACTTTTCAAAATAATAGAAGCAGAATAGAGCAGGTTGCAGAACATACATGACTTAATGAGGGAATGGAGAAAGTACTATCAGGAGGATGCTGTGTATACATGCACTTGAGCACGCATGCACATGTACAGATACCAAAAGAATGTGCATGCAAGCATGTATCAGCCAACAACCATCTTACTCTTGGCAACCCAAAATGGTCCACATAACAAAAAAGCCCTCAAAAAGTTACATTATACAAAGTCATGTAGTGAGGTCTCATAATATTCAAGGGTTAATGCTCAGAAACACTGGTAAAGTGGACATGTGATTAGACTCTTATTACTGCATGAGATGGATACGATCAGGTGCTAAATACAGGATTCTTATTGTGGGGATGAAGTGTGGTGGGGTTGGGGGCCCTAATTCTTTAGGGTAAATCTTATTACCCGTCCGGGATGGGATTGGCTCACATGGGGTGGGGACGGGTACCTAGCATCACTAATTTCTTTATTGCCAAATTGTAAATGAAATGCTACATCTCACATTACATCTTCCCTATCACCTCTATGATAGATGTTTTTTTCTGAAGGAAATGTGGATTATACCACCAATCTGATTAAGAATAAATAGAGATTATCTCCCCCATGATAGTGTCACATGCACTACCTACGAAACAGACTGACACAAGGTATCATCATATTGTAAGTGATATGTTGCTAACTTGGAATTTATAGACATATAAACATTAAAAAACTTATCATCCCACATTCAGCAAGCCCAAAATACCGAGGAAACATACACTTTGTCCCAACAAATGATTCCCATTCTGACATGCAAGCAAGATCAACTTATTTATTAAAAGAGTTGCAGTTACAAAACTGGTTCTTTACCCGAAACTTGGATCACCGAGGCAGTTTGAGTCATTGCTGTTTTACAACTTAAAATGTTTATTTAGAAGTGATCTTTGGATTGAAATTACACAAATAATACATTAGAAAAATTGTTTTGACCACTTCTCTAAAGGCAAGTTTGATAACGGGTTAGGTTAGGGGCGGGTGGCCTAACCGGGGTGGACCACCCGACCCCTAACCCTAACCGGGGTGGATTAACTCATTCTACCTATTTCCTAGAAATGAGTTAATCCACTTTAACTCTATCTGACCCTGGTTAAGAAAAAAATATCAAACAAAGAATAACCCACCCGACCCCAGTTAACCTACCCTACCCAGAGTTAACCGATTGTCAAACAGGCCCTAAAGTGATAAGAAATCCCCTGCCGAGCCAGATAGACCTTGGTGTATGCAGGAATGGATCAGATGTCCCTCCACCCCAAGCCCCCTTTCTTCATTCCATCCACACAGATTAAACACGGAGGCAAACTCCCATCTGACTCCCCTACAGGTGCTAGTCTAAGTGATTTAGGCATGTTGTTTGAACAAAATTAAAAAAACTTCCTACCAGGCTAAATTAAAAAATAGGAAAACTCAATAAATTGTTAATTCAAGATATCATGAATCTGCAGCTGAACTGGGTCAAAAAAGGCTCAAATACTTCTATTTAACCTATATAAAGATTCTGCTGTGGCTAGTATAAAGGCTGTGCACAATTTAACTCTTATAACATAAACAAAGAAGGCAACGGCATAAATGCATTTAAGTCCCACAATCTAGGTTTAGTCAAAGATCATCGTAACATTTGATCATTAATTCATTGTTTACTGGCAATCATTATTGTTATACAGCTTGCTCCATAGAGTTGGGTTCAATGCCAATGACTTAAACATTTGATCCCCCTCAACCACATACAGGATAAAACAATCTCATGGAAAATAAAATGACCACCAACATGGTTCAATGGCAGTACTGACAGATCCACATGCTTAACTTACGTCACAAAACATTATAATATGTACAAAACACTTGCAAGTAAATCAAGGAATGAAATTTGTGCAATCATTTAATTAACAAATAACATAACTAACTAAAATGTGTTTTGTGTTTTGTGTTGATAAAAGGAGGAAGGAAGAATGAATAAAACCTTAGAGGAAGATAATATGTTCCTCCTACTTTCAAAAAAATAAGATAAAATGTTCCTCCTAAAAATCAGGCTTTGCTATCACCCCATTTGAGAAAAAATATATTTTTGTTTCGGTAAACTAACCTTCCAATATAACATGATAAAATGCCAAAACACTTTAGTTTGATGCTTGATATCTTGTCTATAAAATTCAAGAGAAAATCATCTGTCCATATCCCAGAAAATGAGAAAGTACATGGACTACCAACATAAATATAGACCACTACAAAGTCTACACAACTCTTCAACTGAAACCTATAACTATTCATCCATGGAAGATCTTGTATCTCAGCCAAAATCCAAATGATCCTATTAATTGTACCCTGAAGTTTGAACCTGAGTCTCTAGTCGGCAACAAAAGTATGTTCTTGTACGCTTCAAGCCTCTGAATCTCCGACTGAGTGAGTCAGTTTTTAGACAGAACAAACAAAACATAACAGGTTAGATATTTTCGCATATTTGTAGTGAGGATCTATAAATAACAAACTTGTTTCACAATAGAGAGACAATAAACAACTGGCCCACGTGAACACGACGGCATATGGTTGAGAAAGGAGATAAATAATTCCTCAATTGCTACAAATGAAGTTGCAAAGACCCGGTAGCAGGAAATTGACATACCTGCTCGTCTCTCATTCAAGATGAGCCTGACTCACTCAGAACAAAGGCCTGGATAAGACTCTGAGCAGCATGGGTCTGATCAGGTGTTCCAGATATCAGAATGACAGTCTCAGCTGCACCAGGTCTAGGATCAGTGATATTAATATTTGCTCCAGATATCTGCACAAAAGTTAAAAGCAGGTAATAATATCAATCTCTAAGTGAAATGTCAGAAACCAGATTAAGAGAAACAGAGGCAAACCTGGCAAATCTGCTTTAAGCAACCCCCATCTTCACCACGTATAACAGGAACAACCGCTCGAGGAACAACTACATCAACAGTTGTATTTGTGATCAGAGGTTGCTGGCTTCCACTGCATAGAAAAACAGAAATGCCTTAAATACCTGAAAATCTTGTCACAGATGCACAAATCTGACAACTAAAGCAGTTCTTTCGCAAATGGCTGACTTCCACGGCATAGAAAGCCAAAAATGTTCAACAGCATAGGATGAGTGAATATTTCTTGTAACAGATGCATAACTATGGTGCAGGTCCAGAAAGCAAAACATTGGTCCTAATTATAAGTTCAGTGGCAAAGCAAAAATCTTATACACAATCTATTGATCAGAGTTCAAAAGTGAGACTAAATTGTGAGTCAGGCAAACTCGATCCCCATCTAATCCAGAATCAATCTGGACTGATAGAGAAGCAGCCTATTATAATCAGATCTGGATGATTTCGGACCAAATCACCGGACGTCAGCAGGAATTAAATAGGACCAGAGCATCCTTCCAAGTGAGATCAGCAAGACTCGTCACGCCACATATATACAAGCCTGGAACCATTTTTCTTTTCTTTTTTTATGAGTTAAAAGAGGATCAGATGTGAACTAACCCTGCAAATCCGCCCAGCCTTCTTGAAGCTCCCGGAGTGTCGTCTATACCAATTGGACCATCTCCGCCACCTATGCCCTGGGAGCACCATTTAATAAAAAAAATATCAAATTGGTGGAAAAACACAACCAATTTACATTCCTTTTCTGGAAGGCGAATCCAAGTTCTTTTTAAGTAGGCAAGAAAGATAAATCATCGTTAAGGACAAAGATACAATAAGAACATAAGTCAGTCAAATAAATCAGAAATATAAATCTCAAGGACAAACCATTTAAGCCATAAGAGAAAGTAACCTCAGGAACATGTATACCGAGGATTACCATCCAAAACTATGTAAGTGAAATAGAATCCTCATAATATGTACATCCAAAGCAGCATTAATGACACCTGTTAGGAGACAGATATTCAGTCTTATAGATTTCTTCGGATGCTCAACTGGTCCGGGTAGGAATTGAAAAATTAACTAGTGGGGGCATAAAAGTCTGGCAATGTCCGGAGCTTCTATGGTGCCATTTGTTCTGACCATGAAAAGATTAGTGGACTAGTAATTCAAGTGGGTCATAAGAATGAGAGGGAGAACTTTTGTTGAATTTATTGAATTCACAGCTTTCCTGGCTGGAATCAGTACAAACCTTCAAACAAGAGACACAAGAAGTCAGTTGGGGAACCTGCTGGAGCATTCTCAGTTGAATCTACAATGGGAGTGCTTTTACATGGAGGAAGAAAAAGCACAGGAGTTGGATCAAGTTTGGAATAAGAAACTGCAAATAAAGATCCGGATATTTTGATACAAAGTAGCCTGAAAAAGGCTTACAAGGGTGACAGAGTGAAGAGTTTCAAGAAGGAACAAAAGCAAAGCTGTGCCTTTGCAAAAGCCTTGTGGAAAATATACACCATCTCTCCCTCTGATTCTGATATGGAATAATTGAGACTGTGTGGAAGCTTCTGTGCAAATCAGTTTGTAGTTCATTGAGCTGGCTAGATACTGTTTGTTGCATGAGTGAAAGAATATTAATCAATCAGTCATGAAAGAGAGGTTTGGAAGATCTATTTTACCAGCAATCCTGTGGAGTGATTTGGACAATTTGGAAAGAAACGAACAACATAATGTTCAGATCGGAATTCAGGCATTCTGCAGAAACTATCAGAAGCTGCATTCATTTTTGTGAAAGAGTGGATTCTCAGTAACTTGGATGACATAGTCAAAGAGTCAGCCTTAATTGGCAGGTTATGCAAATGGAAGATTCTTGTTGTCTAATGTTGGGTTTGTAAGGGGAAAGGATTGGGGTTTAGCATTGTAATCAGGGATAACTTCACCATCTTGGTGAAGCCATGAACCACCAAATTGCAGTGATCCGAGTTTTTTTGTGTTTTTCGAGAAATGGATAGTACTGTGTAGTCAAAATCACGCCTTGGCGCTCGCCTAGGCGGTGAGGCAGGACGAGGCGATGGCAGGCCACCTCACGCCGTCGCGGTTCACCGAGGCGAACGCCTCGCGCCCTCGCGCACCTTGCCCACCACAGCGCGCTTCGCCAGCTCGCCCGTCCGCCAAATCCGCGTATCGGGTAAGAATACCCGTTAACTATGACGAACCGGATCCTTTAAACCCGCGAGGGTTTCGCTCGCATCCCGTCTCCAACCTATCGTTTCCCCCTCCAACAGCGGCAACAGCTGAGCGGCGAGCGGCATCCGACGTCCGGCGAGCATCCGGTAACTCCCTCTCTCTCTGTCTTCCACTCCACTCCCTCTCTCTCTCTCACGCAGACACACACGGAGGGGGGCTCAGCCCCTCTCCCACAGTCCACCCGCTCACTTTCTCTCCCCTGCTACTCTCGCTCTCTCCCCTCCCTATCTCCCTCACAGTGAGAGGGAAGGGCCGAGCCCCTCTCGCCCCTCTCCCATAGTACGACTCCCACCCGGTCACTCTCTCCCCCACTGCCACTCTCGTCTTCACTCTATCTCTCTATGTTCTCTCACTCTCTGTCTCTCGCTCTCTCCACTCTCTTTCCCTCTCCCTCACCTTCACTCTATCACTCTCTTCATTCTCTCACTCTCTGTCTCCCCCTCACTCTCTTTGTTCTCTCTCTCAACTCCGTCTCCCGCCCTCTCTCGGTTCTCTAACTCTCTGTCTCCTGCTCCCTCTCTCACACAGACACACATGGATGCATAGTTAGAGGGGCTAATCCCCTCTCTCACTAGTAACTAGTCACTCTATCTCACCCTCTCTTTGTCTCTCACAGACCACAGTGACGATCAATCGTGATTCGTGCAGGACAATCGACGTCGGCAATAAATAGTCAGTAAATATATTTTTTTTACATTTGTTGTTTGATTTATTTTTGTTGTTTGACTTATTTTTGTAATATGATTTAAATTTGTTGTTTGATTTATTTTTGTGATATTATTTAAATTTTTTATTTGATTTTTTTAAGATGTCTAAACCTACACCACCTACTTTTGTGTCTGTTTCTGGTGGTGCATCGTCAAATGCAAACACTCAAGGGCCCAATGTAGAAAAGGGCAGACCAAAAGACATTGGGTGGAAATATGGAATCTCTGTCAATCCACAAAATAGAGATGAGATAACATGTAATTTTGGAAAGAAAAAAAAAAAGGTGAGTCAAGGAGGGATTTACCGGCTGAAACAACATTTACCCGGCCTAAGTACAAATGTGACAACTTGCCAGAAGGTTCCCGTGGATGTGAAGTTAGAAATCCGAGAATATATGCAAAATGCCAAGAAAGCTAGAACTGAGAAGCTACAAATGGTGAGGAAGACGGAAGGTAGAGATAATTTGTTGAAGGATTCATGTCAATCTCAATCTCTGGATGTCTATCAAGTTAATATACTTGATGACATTATTTCAAAGCCACCACGGATGAAGGGTCCTATGGACAAGTTCTGCACTCCTGATCCGAAATAAGTTAAGACAGTAAGAGATAAAAAATGAAAAAAAAAATAACGTGATAGGGTTTGCCAATATGTAGGCAGATGAATTTATCAAGCTGTCAATTCAATATTGTGCGTCTACCTAGCTTTCAAACAATGTTGGAAGCTGTAGGACGATACGGTTCGGGATTTGAAGGGCCTAGCTATTATGAGATTCGTGAGACTCTTTTACATAAGGAGATAAAAACAACTCAAGAGTTGGTGGATGCCCAAAAAGAAAATTGGGTGAGATATGGTTGTAGCATCATGTCCGATGCATGGACTGATGTGAAGGGACGAACACTGATCAACTTTCTTGTAAACTCTCCAGGTGGGATTTTTCTTTCTATGTCTCTCACTATCAAATTTTAATATATTTTATATTTTTCTTTCTATGTCTCTCACTGTCATTCTGTCTTACTCTCTCTAGGTGAGACTGTTTTTTTAAAATCAATTGATACTTTTGCACATGTGAAAGATGCCAAATTGTTGGCAGATTCATTGGACAAGTTATTAACGAAGTTGGTGTTCAGCGTGTCATCCAAATTGTGACAGACAATGAGTTTATTTATGTAGCAGCGGGGAAAATATTGATGGCAACCCATCCCCATTTATTCTGGACACCATGTGCTGCCCATTGTTTAGACTTGATGTTGGAGGACATTTCCAAATTGTCTCCAATGAAAGAAACAATTCGTAGAGCCAAATTGGTAACTACATTTATTTATGGGCACACAAGGATTCTTGCTATGATGAGAAAGTATACAAATGACAAGAATCTTGCACGTGCAGCTGTCACTCGCTTTGCCACCGACTACTTAAATTTACAGAGTCTGCTTGATTGCAAAGATAGCTTGAGAAGGATGTTTACATCTGCTGATTGACTTGCTAGTAACAATCGGTGGGCCAAAAAAAATGAAAGGAAGAAGGTAGAGGGCATAATTTCAAAGACCTCTTTTTGGAATGGTGTGGCATATTCATTGCAAATATAAAAGCCCCTTGTTATGATTTTACGGTTGGTTGATGGAGAAAAGACAACGATGGACTACATTTATGAGACTATGGATCGTGCAAAGGAGAGTATTAAGAGTGCATTAAATGACAAGCTTGACAAATATGGTCCAATTTAGGAAATCATTGATAGACGGTGGGACTTTCAAATGCACCGTCCTTTACATGCAGCTGGCCTTTATCTTAATCCAGCTCTTTATTTCTCTAATTCAAAAATTGAATATGATCAAGAAATTAAGCAAGGGCTATATGATTGCATTGAAAAGGTAGCTCCAGAAGCCTCAGTCCAAGATGCAATTTTCAAGGAGCTTGCAGCTTATCAATATGCCCGAGGGCTATTTGGGAGAGAAATGGCCATTAGGCAACGCACTTCTATGGTTCCGGATATGGATGCTTTTCTCAATTTCTTGTCTAATTTTCATTGCAATCGTGGAGTAAGAATTATTGTGAAATGTGAATTATAATTTCTTTGTGATGTAGCTACTTGGTGGTTGAATTTTGGTACTGCCACACCAAACCTTCAAAAGATAGACATTCGGATCTTAAGTTTGACATGTAGTGCATCTAGTTGTGAGCGCAATTGGAGTACATTTGAACAAGTTAGATGAATAATTCCATATTCAAGTACATAAAAGATTAGTGTTTTTTTGTTTAATTGATTACAACTAATATACTTGTAGGTGCACACAAAGAAAAGGAATAGGTTGGAGCGAAAGAAGCTAAACGATCTCATTTTTGTGCAATATAATCAATGTCTCCATGCTCTTCATTTGCGTCTTCATCAAAGTGACTATGATCCTATTTCTTTGGATGACATTGATGATTGTAATGAGTGGATAGCTAATCCTCCAGAAAATGAAGATTTTGTGGATGAAGGGGAGGACCTTACATGGCTAGATGTTGAAATCACTGCCGGTGTTAATGAAGAGGAAGGGCCAAGCACAAGGGCGACAACCAAAAAGTGTCGCCTAGGAAAGGGAAAACGCATTGTCACATCTCACTCCATAAATATGAGAGATGTTGACTTCAAGGGGACACAATCATAGAATGAGAATGAGCTTCCAAATGATAGGGACTCCTCCTCTTTTATGAGTGATGAGGAGACTTGAGAGTTAAGAGAGATTTGAAACACTTTGTGTTATGAGATTATGTAATTAACTTGTTTGATTGTTTAACTATTTTTGTTTTATTATAATATTGCACGTGTTAGTTGTTTTGCTTGTTTAGTGTATATGTAGTTTTATGACATTTACTGTTCAAAAAAATATATTTTTGTGATATTTTGACATATAGTTTTAAATTTAATTTTTTAATGATATCTCACCTCAAACGCCTCAAACGCCTCGACCATCGCCTAAGCCTTTGAGGCATGAGGCGACCCCTGGTCGCCTCGCTCGCCTCACTCCTCAGACTACATAGGGATAGTACCACAATTGTATTAATTGTAAAAAAGAAACGTAGGATGTACAAGTATAATTAAGTCAGCCCTAAAAAATCCCTATACACACCTCCACACCGAGGCAGTGTATCCCCTGTTATCCCCCCAACAAAAGGAAAAGAGAGGAGTTGTGAGGCTTCACTTTACACATATGCTTCGCCCATTCACTCTCTCTCATACAAAGGAAACAAGCCTATCCTCAATTTTTGCTTCATCTATGAAGGATCCGGCTATTTCTTTCTCCCCATAATGCCCATAATGTGGCACGGAGGCTGAGCCATAGGTTGAGCCATCAAGTAATTCTATCTCCTTTCAGATTCCACCTCTTGTGTCATTTAAGGAGGAAATGAAGCACACTCTCAAACGGGCCGATAGTGTGGTGGATTTTAATGCCGATCTTCGCCCACATCTCCCTAGAGAAAGGACATCCAGTAAAGAGGTGATTTAGATCTTCCTCCATCTCATCACATAAGCAACAAAGGGTGGGTATATCCTAAAGGAAAGGGACAATCCTATCACAAGTAGGCAACCGGCCATGTGATATCATCCACATCAATAGATTCACTTTCAACAGGCTCTTTGGCTTCCAAATATGTGGAGCAAAATAGTGTCGCATTCCCCCATCTGCTATGACCGAATATGCAGACATGACTAAAGAGTCTCCCTCTTCCCATCTCCATCACCACCAGTCGGCTCTATCCTCCACTAGGTTGTAGTCTAGTAGGAATAACAATGGGTCCTCCAACTAATCCATCTTCTCGTGGGTAAGATTCCTTCTAAAGGTGGGCACCCATGTGCCCCCGCATAGCTGTGTCCAAGTGTGAGCCACCGACGCCAAAGGTGTATTCCAAATGGCAAAGAGCTTTGAGGGGGGTTCTTCTAAGGTGAAATCCCCGCACCATGTATCCTTCCAAAACATACATCTTTGTACATTGCCTAAAGAAATACGGATAATTGATTTGATAAATCATCGCACTGAAGGATGCCTCTCCAAATCGGGGAAACATTGTGCAAAGATATCAGTGTCAAGTCCCAATCTTTGGCCTTGCAACAATATCTCTATCTGACAAGATGTAGTCATAGGCCACTGTCTTCTTGTCTAAGCCTCCACAGCCATTTGCAAAGTAATGTCAGGTTGAAGTCTTTAATGTTCTTGATATTCACACCTATTTCTTTGCTCTTGCAAAATATAGCCCACGAGATGTCACGTCTCAAAGGTCTAGGTGATGGCCGAGACGTTTGAGGCGAGATATCATTAAAAAATTAAATTTAAAATTATATGTCAAAATATCACAAATATATATATTTTTTAACAGTAAATATCATAGAACTGCATATACATTAAACAAGCAAAACAACTAACAAGTGCAACATTATAACAAAACAAAAATAGTTAAACAATCAAACAAGTTAATTACATGATCCCATAACACAAAGTGTTTCAAATCTCTCTTAACTCTCAAGCCTCCTCATCACTCATAAAAGAGAAGTCGTCCCTATCACTTGAAAGCTCATTCTCATTCTCTGATTGTGTCCCCTCGGAGTCAACATCTCTCACATTTATGGAGTGAGATGTGACAATACGTTTTCCCTTTCCTAGGCGACGCCTTTTGGTTATCGCCCTTGTGCTTGGCCCATCCTCTTCATTCACACCGACAGTGATTTCAACATCTAGCCATGTGAGGTCCCCCCTTTCATCCACAAAATCTTCATTTTCTGGAGGATTAGCTATCCACTCATTGTAATCATCAATGTCATCCAAAGAAATAGGATCATAGTCACTTTGCTGAAGACGCAAATGAAGAGCATAGAGACATTGATTATATTGCACAAAAATGAGATCGTTCAACTTCTTTTGCTCCAACCTATTCATTTTCTTTGTGTACACCTACAAGTATATTAGTTGCAATCAATTAAACAAAAAAAACACTAATCTTTTATGTACTTGAATATGGAATTATTCATCTAACTTGCTCAAATGTACTCCAATTGCGCTCACAACTAGATGCACTATATGTCAAACTTAAGATCCGAATGGCGATCTTTTGAAGGTTTGGTGTGGCAGTACCAAAGCTCAACCACCAAATAGCTACACCACAAAGAAATTATAATTCACATTTCACAATTATTCTTACTCCACAATTGCAATGAAAATTAGACAAGAAATTGAGAAAAGCATCTATATCCGGAACCATAGAAGTGCGTTGCCTAATGGCCATTTCTCTCCCAAATAGCCCTCGGGCATATTGATAAGCTGCAAGCTCCTTGAAAATTGCATCTTAGACTGAGGCTTCTGGAGCTACCTTTTCAATGCAATCATATAGCCCTTGCTTAATTTCTTGATCATACTCAATTTTTGAATTAGAGAAATAAAGAGCTGGATTAAGATAAAGGCCAGCTGCATATAAAGGACGGTGCATTTGAAAGTCCCACCGTCTATCAATGATTTCCCAAATTAGACCATATTTGTCAAGCTTGTCATTTAATGCACTCTTAATACTCTCCTTTGCAAGATCCATAGCCTCATAAATGTAGCCCATCGATGACTTTTCCCTATCAACCAACCGTAAAATCATAACAAGGGGTTTGTATATTTGTAACGAATATGCCACACCATTCCAAAAAGAAGTCTTTAAAATTATGCCCTCTACCTTCTTCCCTTCATTTTTTTGACCCATCGATTGTTACTAGCAAGCCAATAAGCAGATGTAAACATCCTTCTCAAGCTATCTTTGCAATCAAGCAGACTCTGTAAATTTAAGTAGTTGGTGGCAAAGCGATAAACAGCTGCACGTGCAAGATTCTTGTCATTTGTATACTTTCTCATCACAGCAAGAATCCTTGTGTACCCATAAATAAATGTAGTTACCAATTTGACTCTACGAATGGTTTCTTTTATTGGAGACAATTTAGAAATGTCCTCCAACATCAAGTCTAAACAATGGGCAGCACATGGTGTCCAAAATAAATGATGGGCTGCCATCAACATTTTTCCGACTGCTACATAAATAAACTCATTGTCTGTCACAATTTGGATGACATGCTGAACACCAACTTCGTTAATAACCTTGTCCAATAAATCTGCCAACAATTTGGCATCTTTCACATGTGCAGAAGCATCAATTGATTTCAAGATAATCCCACCTAGAGAAAAAGAGTAAGACAGAATGACAGTGAGACAAAAAGAAAAATATAAAATATATTAAAATTTGATAGTGAGAGACATAGAAAGAAAAATATCACCTGGAGAGTTTACAAGAAAGTTGATCAGTGTTCGTCCCTTCACATCAATCCATGCATCGGACATGATGCTACGACCATATCTCACCCAATTTTCTTTTTGGGCATCCACCAACTCTTGAGTTGTTTTTATCTCCTTATGTAAAAAAGTCTCACGAATCTCATGATAGCTAGGCCCTTCAAATCCCGAACCGTATTGTCCTACAGCTTCCAACATTGTTTGAAAACTAAGTAGATGCACAGTATTGAATGGGATGCTAGCTTGATAAATCCATCCACCTACATATTGGCAAACCCTATCACGATGTTCCTTTTCCCATTTTTTATCTCTTACTATCTTAACTTGTTCCGGATCAGAAGTGCAGAACTTGTCCATAGGACCCTTCATCCGTGGTGGTTTTGAAATAATGTCATCAAGTATATTAACTTGATAGACATCTAGAGATTGAGATTGACATGAATCCTTCAACAAATTATCTCTACCTTCCGTCTCCCTCACCATTTGTAGCTTCTCAGTTCTAGCTTTCTTGGCATTTTGCATATATTCTCATATTTCTATCTTCACATCCACGGGAACCTTCCAGCAAGCTGTCACATTTGTACTTAAACCGACTAAATGTTGTTTCAGCCGGTAAATCCCTCCTTTACTCACCTTTTTATAAAAATTACATGTTATCTCATCTTTATTTTGTGGATTGGAAGAGATTCCATATTTCCACCCAATGTCTTTTGGTCTGCCCTTTTCTACATTGGGCCCTTGAGTGCTTGCATTTGACGATACATCACCAGAAACAGACACAGAAGTAGGTGGTGTAGGCGTAGACATCTTTAAAAAAATCAAACAACAAATTAAAATCATATTACAAAAATAAATCAAACAACAAATTTAAATCAAATTACAAAAATAAATCAAACAACAAATGTAAAAAAATATTTTTACTGATTGTTTATTGCCGACATCGATTGCCCTGCACGAATCACGATTGATCGTCACTGTGGTCTGTGAGAGACAGAGAGAGGATGAGATAGAGTGACTAGTGAGAGCGGGGATTAGCCTCTCTACCTGTGCATGCGTTTGTGTCTGTGTGAGAGAGAGCAGGAGACAGAGAGTGAGAGAACAGAGAGAGTGGGCGGGAGACGAGTTGACAGAGAGAACAGAGAGAGTGGGTAGGAGACAGAGAGTTGAGAGAGATAAACAGAGAGAGTGGTCTAATCCCTCACCCCCTCCTCACCACTCACAAAAGACAGAGAGTGAGAGATTTGAGAGAGCAGAGAGAGACAGAGAGAGTGAGAGGGAGACAAAGTGAGAGACTGAGAGAACAGAAAGAGACAGAGAGTGCGAGAATAGAGAGAGACCGAGTGAGGGCGAGGGAGACAGAGGGGCTCGCCCCCCTCTGCGTGTGCTTGTGTGTGAGAGAGAGAGAGAGAGTGACAGAGTGGGAGAGGGGCCGAGCCCCTCTCTGCGTGTGCTTGTGTGAGAGAGAAAGAGAGGAAGACAGAGTGATAAAGAGTGAGAGAGGAGACGGAGAGACTGT
The DNA here is from genome assembly GCA_022559845.1 of Amorphophallus konjac. Classification (NCBI taxonomy): domain Eukaryota; kingdom Viridiplantae; phylum Streptophyta; class Magnoliopsida; order Alismatales; family Araceae; genus Amorphophallus; species Amorphophallus konjac. Next base: position 106,512,682 of record CM040121.1, read on the forward strand.
GAGAGGGAGACGGAGAGAGAGCGAGGGAGACGAAGAGAGAGGAAGGAGACTATGACGTCAATGAGAGAGGGAGACGACAAGAGAAGGAGATACGGACGGAGAGAGAGAGAGGGAAAGTATGAGAGGGAGGCAGAGTGAGGAAGAGGGTGACAGAGGGAGACGGAGAGACAGTGAGAGGGAGACGACGAGAGAGGGAAATGGAGACGGCGAGAGGGTGTGCGTGTGTGCAACTGTGTGAAAAAGAAAGAGAGGAGAGGGAGATGAGTACCGGACGCCCCCGGTCACCCGCCGGACGCCGCTGCCGTGGTTCGCTCGCCGGAAGCCGATGTCGCCGTTGGGGATTAGGGTTGTCAATTGGGGAGGGACGGAGAAGTGGTTGCGGGGTGGGACGGGAACGAAACCCTCACACGGGTTAAAACGTGGATCCGCGCTTTCGAGGCTTAACGGGTATTCAAACCCGATACGCGGCTCCGCTGAGGGCGAGTTGGCGAGAACGGTAGGCGACGCGCGCCGCGGCGGGCGAAGCAAGAGAGGCGATGTGAGGCGACGGCGAGGCGTTCGCCTCAGCGAGCCACAACGGGGCGAGGCGAGTTGCCATCGCCTCGCCTCAGCGCCTAGGCGATTTCGACTACACAGCTTCTTGGTCACAGTTTAAGGATCCTGAAAACGGAACGATAGTATAGAGGAAGGTTATCAAGCACCGATTTTTGCATAAGACCATTCTCCCCTGTAGGAGGGCAGCCTCACCGTCCATCCTACTAATCTGGAATAACATCTATGCACTATAGCTGCCAGTCACGACAGTGTAGAGCCCCTGGTGATAATGGTAGGCCAAGGTAGAAGAAAGGAAAGCCTCTTATCTAACAACCCGACATAAATGCTGCTCTCCTTAGAGCCTCCATATTGATCCCAACTATTCAACTTTTGCTGAAATATACCTATTGATTTACTATAACAGCTCCAGCATAAAACTGACAACATACAACTGGCTCTCAACATCTGCTAGGATGAAAAGAGTTTCATCAGCGTACTGTAGATGGCTGAACACTTTGTTGCCCTACATGGAAGCCGCTGATCATACCTGCCCTTTCAACTATCATCCAAATCCTACTCAAAATTTTTTCAACAAGGACAAACGTAAGGGAGAAAAAAGTCTCCTTGACAAAGCCCCAGTCACTGTGGAAAGATGTAGTGGGCTATCCCATTAACCAAAATTGAAAAGGATGATGAGGAGGCACACTCCCGAATCCACCCAATCAAGATGTGATCAAATGCCATCTTAGCCAAGGTCGGCAGAAGACAATGCCAATTGATAGTGTCATATGCCTTCTCAAAATCTAACTTCAACACCACCCCCTTCTTTCTCTGGGTCATCATGACATATAAACACCCATGGGCAACTAAGAAATTTTCCTATGCATGTCTTCCGCATATACAAGTCCCTTGGTGACCACTAACCACTCTGCCAGTCACCATGTCGAGCCTCATGGCCAACATCTTGGTAATAATTTTGTATATGCTATTTAACAGACTAATTGATCTAAAATCCAAAAAGTCTTGTGCTCCTTATTTCTTAGGAATTATAAGAGGGTTTTATTGATGCCCCTCAAATGGACCCTACCCTCCTAAATTCTTTTAAGGCCTGGATAGGGTCCATCTTGATAATCTCCTAACACATCTGTAAGAAAACCACAGAAAATCCATCGAGGCCCGGTGCTTTATCACTTGCAAGGGTGAAGACTGCCTATCTCCTCCGTTAAGGGGCTAGACAAAAATCATTGTTTTCAAGATGTTGCCTAAGCGAAAAAGAGCTCTAAGACGCCCAAGGCGACTAGGTGCCTAGACAAACAACACATTAAGACACTCACCTGGCTACCTTGGTGCACATAGGCCACCTTGAGTCCACCTAGCCTGCCTTGACAGGACATCCACTCCTTGATTTGAGATTTGTTTTAATATTTGGGCGAAAGTTCAGAAGAAATTTTGAAAAATTGACAAATGATATGTCAAGATTGGAAAGCGAAGAAAAGACATTCATTTCTCTTTCCCCTTTCTCTCGGATTCTTCTTCATGTCGGTTCCTCTCCCCTCCTCTTAAAGACATTGATTTATATTTGCATGGTGCACTTATTGAAGCTAATACCATTTTTGTGTCTCTTTTTGATAATTCACAAGTGAAAAACTATGAAATTATTATGTTGATGTGCTTAAAATTTATCAAGAAATGTGTCATATTTATGCTTCATTTTAATATACAGAATAACTATTTGAATACCAAATTTCATATTAAAATCTTTATATCGATTGACAAGTATTCACATATTATTATTAGTTTTCTCCTTATTAATTTGTTATTGTTTATCATTTATTCTATTTTTTGCTTTTTAAAATATAGGTATATGTTAAAAAATTGTGCATATCAAATTTTCTATTAACTAAAGATAGAACTTACATGTAGAAAATGTATACTAGTAATTCTCTTGCAATGTACTTAGTTATATAAACTACGCTTCGCCTAGGCGCCTTGCCTTATCGCCTAAGTAGTAAGACAGTGGGCCATTGCCTTGGTCGCCCTAGATGCCTTGACAACCATGACAAAAACTTATGTTTTGTATGAGAGAGCTGAAGGAGTAAGCCATCAGCAATGTCTTAACACATACCTTGATTTGCTAAATAATATGTTGTTCTATCATACGTAAAAGAAGACAATTGAACAGCCACATGTAATTATAATCTCATAGGATGTTTGAGAGCACTTTTTTTTCTAAGTTCTTTCTACATAAAAAATTATGTTATGTCAATTTTTGATTTACATTTTAAAATTGATGAAAATTGATAAACATTGATTTGACAAAAGTGATATAATCTTAAAATTTATGTAGACTTGTTTGGCCGACACTTTTCATTCTTTTTTTCCATTGAAGTGACAAGAACACTTCAAAAGAGAATTCTATCATACATAAAAGAAGATAACTGAAGTACTGAATAACATTTTAATCTAATGTCTTCAAACTTATTAACATAATCGTGATGTTTATATATAAAAAAATAGAATACACCACCAAAAACCCCCTCGCTGACACTGCCTCTGCCATGTCCGCTCGGACTCCCCTGTTGCCGCCTGCCTTTTCAACAAGGTCTAACCTCAACACTCAGAGGAAGTGATAGCCATTGTTAAGCAGCTCATGTTGGAGCTCAAGCAATTGCTCTCTCAAGCAAAGTAATGCTGCTGAAGTTGACATAGACGATGGAAGAGGGAGCCCTAGTGTCAAGCCACTCCATGTAGGCACGCTCTCCTGTCGAGGCTGGTGGAGTAGGAAGAGAGAACACCATCGCCATCTATCTCCATTGCAGCAATACTTGAACCTTCTGTTGTTTGCAGAGGCCCGTGGAGGGGTCTGATGGGGTAGGTCAAGTGGGACCAGTCCATAGATGTGAGCCAACGTGGACTCCACGGGCTCGGTAGTGTTGAGCATTAGTCCTCGATACCAAGTCATGTTCTAGATCACCCCCTTCACAAAAGGTATGTTGGGATCATTCAATGCCATTTGCTTGGCAAGAATAGGGTAGGCCTCTGCGGCAAAAGAATCTATCCATTCCTGGCACGCAGACTACATGTTCATCCAATAGATCTCTTCCTGTGTGAGAATCTCTTCAAACTCTATTGTCTCCCTGCACAACCTGCCTGAATCATCCAGCAACCCTGCCTCCTCCAGCCTTTCCAGACCCTCTAGTTATTGCAATATTTTCTCTGTAGTCAGTCTGCCGAGGAGGGTTTTCTCAGCACCCCACCCTCTAAGCACCAACGCCAAATGCTTCAGCTTCCCCACCAGTATAAGGATGGATGAGTGACTATGCCTCTGTACGCCTCAAGTCCTCTAACTATCTCCATGCAGTCTATCTCCCTGAGCCAATACATTTCAAACTTGAAACTTTATTTCCTCTCTTGACGACAACTGGTCTTCAATAGAATCAACTTGTGGTACAATAATAGTCTAGCCAAGCAGGATGTTCGTACATAGTGAAGGTGGTCCTCCCAATCCACCGATACTAGGAATTTGTCCAACTTGGAACGAACAGATGTTGCCCTCATATTGGACCAAGTGAATTGAGCATTCCTCAGTCCAATGTCAATGAAAGCTCCTCCTCAATGAAGCCACAAAAATCCCCCATCTCGTCTGTGTGAGGTTTGGCCCCCGATCTCTCCCAACCCATTGTAATTGCATTGAAGTCACCTCCCACACACCATGACCGACTCGAGCATTGACGGTAGAGAAGTAACTCCTCCCATAGTAATCCCTTCCCCTCCCTCGTTTGGAGATCATAGATCCCCAAAAATCCCACAAGAAACCATCCCACAAGGTGCAAGATTGAAGGGAGATAGCTCCTCGTTCAACCTTTCTATCCACCTCCTCAACCTCAAAAGAATTCCACAGAAACATGATACCTCCTACCCTCCCCACTACCATGGAGGCCACACCCTTCGAGAGTCTAACTCCCCTAATCTCCCTCATGAGCCCCTTCACATTTGGTCTCTTGCATACACAAGATATCAATCTTGCATCTTCTAGCCACCTCCTTCACCACCCTCCTCTTCTCGACCCCACAGATCCCTCTAACATTCCACGAGATGATTCTTATAAGGGCAAGGTTGCTTTCTTCCCTCTAGAGGTGAGCATTATTCAAGTTCAACCCAAAAACCGAACCGATGATTTGGTTTGGCTTGATTTTTGTTTGAAGTTTAAAATTTTTCAGTTTAGGTCGTATTAAAATTTTTGGTTTAAGTTGGTTGTGATTTTCTGAAAAATGAACCAAACCGAATAACCTGAAGTTAAGAATATTTGTGTTAAGTTAATATAAGTGTATATAAAACCTTTAACCCTAATTCCAAAAGCCCAACCTAATTTTAAGAATATTTTTTTCAATTTAATATAAATGTATATATAACTACTAAACGTAATTCCAAAAATATAATCCCCACCGTCCCCAGGTTTCTGAACCTAATGTTACAAAATAAGTTTCAAATCACCTTCCATTAAAGTTCTTAATTTTTTACGTGAAAATATCATGAAACTTGCTCTTATAAATTGTAACTTTTGATGTTATTTTTGATTATTTACTTTATTTGGTAGAAATTATTTTACCCTACCTTTCTTTACACCCTTTTAAATCTAATCTAATTTCTAAAAGGGGACAGTAATATGGTTCAAACCGAACAAAACCGAATTAATTCAATTTGGTTTAGTTTCAAAGTAATTCGGTTTGACTTAGTTCGGGTTGAACCCTTAATTCGGTTCGGTTTGGGTGGAGAAAAATTCTCTTCCAACCCAACCATGCTCACCCCTACTTCCCCCCCTCCCCCTTCTCCCTCTCCTTGCTCCCACTTGCAACCCTTTTTTGTGATTCCCCCCCCCCCCCCTTCGCTTCCCTAACCATTCCGATCAGTCTGGACATTAATGAACACCCCCTTAACCCTCTCCAACCCCTCAAAAGAAACCCACAGCTTGTCCACCATATCCCTCATCTGTGCCACCGTCATTTTCTTCACAGCCCCCATCAGCTCCCTCACCTCCTCCCTACTCAACTTGCCCCTCTTCAACTTCCTCTCCCTCGAAGTCACCCTCCTCTAGCCCGAGTGTACCCAGGAGAGTCTCTTCATCTTCAGGTAGTAAGATTGTCTGCTCCCCTATAGTCGAGACTGTGGTGATGTCAAGCCGTCGAAGGATGTTGACGCTCGTGATGTAATTTAAGCCAACCGGAGGGCCTGCAACCCTAGTTCCCATCGACTCTTGCTCCGGTTGTCGATGCCGGCGATCTTCAAGAATTCCTGAGCTAGCTTCCTATAATCGTCCTCGGGCCGCCTCAACGACCTCAGATATGTGAGCCCCAATGGCTCGAGCTCCTATCTTCGCTGCTCCCTAGGCTTCTTCTGCTGGAGGCAGGCGGAAGTGCAAGTGAACGGAGTAACACAACATCGGAGCTGTCTGGGCAGCTGCTAGACGATGAGGCAAGCGACACGTTGGAGCCTATCCGGTCGACGGCAACAGAGGAACAAGGGGACAAGGAGATGGTTTCAGCCACAACGAGGTTGGAGGAGAATGAATCTGAGGAGAAAGAGGCATAGGAGAGGGGTACAATAGGCAAGGAAGAGAGGAGGGAGTTGATGGAGTTGATGGAGAAGATGACGGAGGAGCACCTGAGAGACATGGCGGGCAAGCTGGGGGACTCGTTTGTGGGGTTGGACAAGGACATCAGAGGTTTGTTTATAAAGATCTAGAAGAGGTGGCTCATTGCTTTGGCTAGGGAGGCAAAACAGAATACGCAGGGACACCCTTAGGGCAGAGTTTGATAAGATCCTCACCGGATAAGAGATCTATTGGAAGCAGATATCAAGGGAGAAATGACTCAAAGAAGGTGACAGAAACACTACTTATTTTTAGAGGATTGCTTCAGGTAGAAAGAGAATCAATCAGATAGCTTTCATCAAGGATAGATCAGATTGTGAATAGAGAAGAAGATATAGACCTGGCATTGCAGACAATCTCCTTCCCTAGCTCTCGACTACAAAATGTGAGGCTGTCTAACCCTTTTGGAGAGGAGGAAATTAGATAGATGGTTTCCTTAAGACCTTTTTTAAAAGTGTTGGGAGATCATCAAGGAAGACATGTTTCAAGTCTTGGGGGAGTTCCAAGAAGGTAGGGCTCACTTGAGGGATATTAATAAAACTCTCCTGGTCCTATTCCCTAAGAAACAGAGGGTACAAGATTTTGCCGATTTTAGACCCATCAGCTTGTTGAATAGCATTTATAAGATTATCAAGCAGTTGTTGGCCAAGAGACTTGATAGGGTAATTGGCAAAGTGGTCAGTGGTCACTAGGGGGCTTTCATCAGGGAAAGACACATTCAGGAGAATTTCCTGGTTGCTCATGAGTGTTTGCATACTATGAATACCCAAAGGAAGAAGGGAGCGATGTTGAAGCTAGACTTTGAGAAGGCGTACGGCAGTGTTTATTGACAATGTCTCCTTCAGATTTTAGCCAAGATACGCTTTGGTCAGAGATAGATTGGGTGGATTCGTAATTGTATCTCTTCAACCTCCTTTGTTGTCCTTATTAATATAATAGCTAGCACACTTCTTCTTTCCACAGTGGGAGAGAGCTCCTTGAGAGTTATCCTTTGACCCCCCTTTTGTTTGTTTTAGTGCATTGATCTTGAGCAATATGTATTTGAGCACGGAAAGGGCTGGTCTATTTGGATGCTTTTGGGCTAGTCAGCGCTTTTTGGGCTAGTCAGCGCAGTATTAGCATCACTCATTTGTAGTATGTGGAAGACACGATTCTCTTTCTAGCTGATGAGGAGAGCCAATTATATGATGTCAAGCTGACACTTGAGCTGCTTCAGGAGATCAGTGGGCTGAAGGTGAACTATAGTACAAGCCATAGAAATGGCATCAACATGGAGAAGAGGTCCACTCAGCATAGCAAGGTTTATCTTAGGATGTCAGGTGAGAAGTTTTCCTTTCTCCTACTTGGGTCTTCCTTTGTTTCCAGGGGCCCTTCACTGTAGAGATTGACAAGTGATTGTACATAGATATGAATCCAAGCTTGCAGGACGGAAGACGAGACCCCTTTCTTACGAGGGGAGAATGGTGTTAGGTAAATCGATACTTGACAGCTTATCTTTTAATTTTCTCTCCATTATAAAAATCCCTAAAACTGCGACCAAGAAATTGGAGTCTACCCAAGCTAGATTCTTCGGGCATGACAGTGGGGATAGAGATAGGACTTGGCATGCTATTGCTTGGGACAGACTTTGCAAGAGCAAGGAAGCAAGAGGGTGGGCATCAAGAATCTCAGAGACTTCAACCTAGCATTGATATGCAAATGGCTATGGGGGCTCGGTGTGGAAGATAGTGGATTATGAATAGACATTATCAGAAGTAGATATTACAATAGGACCAAAGAGTGGGATATGGCACCGGCCCAGTTATATAATGTCTCTCCGATATGGAAAGCATCCTCCAGTGCGCTGATGTCATCTCATCTAGTGTGCAAGTCAGCTTAGGTGATGGATAGAGGTATCTCGCAGGACAGGTAGTGTGGAGAACTAACACTATAGCAAGCTTTTCCAAAGCTTTTTGCTATTTCGACGGCACCGAGGGCTACAGTAACCTATGTAGTCTAAGGCTCGCCTAGGCGCGCCTCAGAGGTGAGGCGCCCCCTGGGCGCCTCGCCTCGCCCTGTCTCGCCTCACTCTGACCACATTTTTTAAATTAATTAATTTCTTCATTATTTAATTTCTTCTCTTTCAAAATGCTTATTATATTGTGAAATCTTTATCAGTTTAATGATGTGTCATTTTATTTAGTGAATCATAATAATTTGAATCATAGGATTGAATGAATTTAGGAAATTTATTGACTTTATATAGCCATTTTTGTGATATTTAGACATAGTTTACTTTTTTGAATTAAATATATATATTTAATAAAATTTCGCCTCAAACGCCTAGGCCATCGCCTAGGCGTTTGAGGCATGAGGCGACCCCTCAGTCGCCTCGGTCGCCTCACGCCTCAGACTACATAGACAGTAACAATATTTTGAGCGCAACTATTAGGGGCAACTTGGTCGCCTGTCTTCAAAAGGAATCTTACGCACAAGGAGATGGACCAGCTGGAGAGCCTCTTGTCTGTCCTCCTACACCTTAGACCGGTGGACACCAGGGCAGACTGGTTTGTGTGGAGATGGGAGAAGGAGGGGGCTTTCTCGGTCAGGTCAACTTACACTCTCATTTCAGACGGGGGAATACGACACTGTTTCCCTCCACAAGTTTGGGCTCCCACGAGTCCACTGAAGTTGAACTATTGATATGGTGAATCTCCCATGGCCGACTTCCCACTTGTGATAAGATTGCCCCCTACTGCCCCAACATGGCTACCTTGTGCTGCTTGTATGGGGAAGCGAAGGAAGACCTTAACCACCTCTTCACAGAATGCCCCTTTTCGAAGGCAATGTGGAATAGGATCGGTGATAGAGCACACCACCCCTTGGGCTATTTTGAGAGTGTGCATCATCTCCTTCTCACCTAACACAAGAGCTGGATCCTAAAGAGAGATAAGATCATATGGTGGCTCATTCTGCATGCTACTCTATCAGCTTTATGGAGCAAAAGGAACAACAAAATCTTTAGAAGGGAAGGTAGAGTGGAGGAGAGGATTGTTTTCTTTGTATGTGAGAGGGTATGAGTTGGCTAAGCACATTTGTAACGAGGAGTCTCATAACTCCTCTTTTCCTTTTGTTGAGAGGTTAGCTAGAGTCTTACTTTTGATGTGGGGTTTTTGTACAGGGTTTTTGAGAGGTGACCAAGTATACTTGTATATCCCTCTTTTCTTTTATATTAATGCAGAGGTGGTACTATCCACTTCTCAAAAAAAGGGAAGACTATCATTCATCAAAACAATAAATGGTGGTGGAAATGTCAACTACCAAAATGTCTTGAAAATCCCCTAACCAAAAGTCTAAGCAGTTAAGGATGTTTGTTCCCTTCCTTCTCTGTATATCATCTTTCTTCTATTACCCATCTCAAATCTTCTACTTTTTATATTAAATCTACATATATATTACTTAATTTGAAATATATTTATGCCCATTGTTCCGAACAAAAGCTTATTTTGTCAAGCATGCCATATGTTTCAGAATTAGGAAATTGTATATGCATGAGACAGACAAAACAACATCCATGTGACATTTGTGTGTTGTGCATCTTTTGGTACTTCAGTGAACAGAATAGCAAGTGTAGAATGAAAATTTCATGTTAAAATGTACAGATATCCAATAGATTAAACTTTTTAAGTATGTGATTCCAGTATTGTTCAGAAATAAGAGTAAGGATACACAAGGACAAGAAGGTCAAGATTAATAAAATAATATTTTGTCAAAGGATACAGAGTAAAAACAGATGGCCAATTTGACCTGATATTATCCTTTTTGCAACCCAGCAGCTACATCGGTTAGAAATTAATGTGAACGGCCCTCCTTATCAGACTTAATGATGTCCAAATCAAGACTGGCTGACTCAGGGCTCAAGCTCAACTTTGGTTTTTGAAAAAAACAAATAAGTTCATGCCAACTCATAAATGACTCAGACTACTGGTTGATCCTATATTTTCAGTAGAAACTCCAACCCAACAGAAATAAAGTAGAAAATAGGATCATGTCTTATAAATTTCCTATGATTTCAATCAAGAAAAAACCAAAAAAAGGAAAGTGAAGAACGTATAAAACCATACACTTAAATATATTAACAGCATAAATGGTCAACTAGTAAAGTATGTACTTCAAAAAGTTAAAACCTTGGTCGACTCAAGTGACTTGGCATGAGCTGGCTCAACTAGGCAAACCATGAGCCAAAAAGCACCGAGTGCATGCCCATAATTCACCCCACACAGATGATGACATAAGAATCGACGTGCAACTTAATAAATTTGCTCCTGGAGTTCATGCATGGCAACTGCCAAATGGAACTCAAACTGGATATAATAATGGCCATGCAAATAAGCAACTCAATTAAGGAATTATATCTGATAGCATAATTGGATGCCACAGCTCAATCAAGAAATGAATTCCAGATAGATGCATGAATAAGTGGATGCCATAAAAGGCTTGGATTTCTTCCAGCAAGTTATAGGATACATTTGATGGGAAACTTAATTGCAACCTAAATTTTCCCATTATCTGATCTACCATCTAGTTGTTTAAATTGTCCCATTATCTGATCTACCATCTAGTTGTTTAAACACTATAAAATGCAATTTTGTAGAAGCAGGATATTTACCTGAGGTCCCCATGGCCCAGAAGATGGTATTCTTTCACCACTAAGAGCAGAGGCACCTGAAGTATAGTGGGTACGTGGAAAACCAGATCGTTCATCATGTGGAAGAACCCCAAGAGGATCGAATTTATTAAATGGTGGTAGTACGTTGGAATATAGCCCAGGTGGTGATCGCTCCCTCCTTCCCATGAAAGATGGAAATTGCGGACCTTGATCAACAAAAGCAGGATGCCCTAGATGGCCAATAGCAGGGAATTTCTCACCAAAAATATGATGTTTCAACCTGGAAGTTATTTGTAAAAGAGCCTCCTGAACAGCCTCAAATTTCCCAGTTACCTGACAAAGTGGAAAACAATGTTTGCATGACATGGTAATGACAAGTATAAACAAAGATTTTGGTTGTGATCAGTACAAGAAGGAAACGATACAAGCAGAATGGCAGAACACTTGTAGCAGCAAACTAATGACCACAAACACACCTGAACAACAACTTCATTTTCAGAAGCATACTTGGGAAGATCTTTACTTAGTATACGAATTTGTGCTCCAGAGAGCTTTCTCATTTCTGCTACTATAGAACCCCCTTTGCCGAGAAGGCAGCCAGTTTGATTGGAGGAGACAATGACCCTTGCTGAGACAGTGCTCTCTTTGCTATCAGGAGAAGCCATCACAATCCTGTTCTGGACACGAAGAATGGCATCTTGTACAGGAGAGACCCTATCATCGGGATGCTACATATGCCAATCAGCCATGTCAATAAAAGCAAACCAGTTCGCCGTCTTTACAAAAAAAGATAACGCAAACCAGATACAGTTCATGCAATAAGACAAGTTTAAGGCAAGAAGAATACCAATTGAAGAAAAATCAAGATAGAAGAGCACTTTAGGCCACAAGGAATTTGTATCATTCATTATATACATGACTATGCTAACACTTTGTACACCGCATGCAGTGTACTTATTAAGTACACCACATGCGGTGTTAGCTCTTTCTTTTTTTTGAGTGGGGCGCATGCCAAGCTACCTTGGCGTGGGATCCACGCTATGTAGTCAAAGGCATGAGGCGACAGAGGCGACCAGGGGGATTGCCTCACGCCTCAAACACCTAGGCGATGGCTTAGGCATTTGAGGTGTTTGAGAAGAGATTTTATTAAATAAATATATATAATTTAAAATTTAAATTATATGTATAAATATAAATAATTTTAAGCAGATAACATGTCAAAAAAATATTGTTAATTTTATTGTCAATGGTTGTTAATTTTATTGAGGCGCTCGGCCCCTGTGTGAGAGAGTGAGAGAGTGCAAGAGAGAGTGACACAGTATGAGAGACGGAGAGAGGAAGACGGAGTCAAAGAGAGGTGCATGCGCGCGAGAGAGAGAGGGTGAGGAGGGTTATTGCACCTGCGAGAGAGAGAGAGAGAGAGATGCTCACCGTCGCTCTCCAAAGGCAGATCATCGACGTCCGCTCAGCGCTGGCCGCTCGCCTGGGCGCTAGGGTTTCGGGGGAAGAAAGGAGGGAGAGAGATGATCGGGGAGGGGAGATCAAAAGGGAGAAGAGGGGTTTCAAACCCCGGATCCGAAGGGCAAAGGCGCTCGGGTCTTAGAGACCCGACACGCGCATCCGCTTGCAATAGTTCTGGGCACATGCGACGAAAATGGCGAAACGGGCTTGGGGTAAATGGGCCGAGGCAGCCCAATAGTGCCGAGACGACCGTGAGGCGCTCGCTGAGGCAAATCCGGCTGCAGCACGGCGAGCTGCCAGCGCCTCGCCTAGCCCCAATGCCTAGGCCAGTTTTTGATAACATAGGCTCCACGTCACCATCCTACCTTGGGCCCCACCGGCCAAAAAGAACAAAAAATGGCATGAATATTCTTGCCTTTTTTTTGTTTGGCGTGCACACCACGTCAGATGGAGACGTGGATCCCACACCAAGGTAGCTTGGCGTGGGTCCCACTCAAAAAATAAAAAAAAATAGTAACACCGAATGCGGTGTACAAAGTGTTACTCAATGACAAGCTCAAATTACTTATGTGTTATATTTTTGCGCAGGGTGAACATTCATATGCACCATTTCACAGCCAGCTGAGCTTCCAGGCACTCACCAGAATAAGAGTGAGTCAAAGTGTCAAGCCAGACTTCCAGCCTTCCAGGTTAAAACCCCTCCTCTCATTAGGACCACCAATTCTCCATTCTCTTTTCCTAGTAGCATCATTAGGATGCTAAAGCATATGATACCACATTGCACCCTGACACTGGCACCTGGGACCCCTCCACAGATGCCGGACACTTTCTCACTGCAGTAAACTTGTGTCAGAAATTGCTGTAGTCCACAATTGTGGCTCCAGCAGAGACAAGACTTGGCCACACTGGAACCAAGTTACTGTCAAATACCTCAACCTCAAACAGGGCCTCTCACAAAGTGCCAATCAGGTTTGAGCTCACCATAGTCTACAGCCTTTGGGCCTGGGCCAACCAATGAATACTCCTACTTAGACAGCATCCAGGCAAGTTAGCTATTGTACTGCTTGTGTTTGGTGGATGGCAGCTTGCTTAAGAAACATACAAAAAAATTGGAACACCATAACAGAAAAGTCACAGAATAGCCAAGAGAAAATACAAGATTCTAAACTAGGGGGGTTGCTGGGGAAGGAGAAAGGTGCTGAGAATCATTACCGCTGGGCCAGTTATTACGACAATACGATCATCCGAGTCCGGGACAGTCTCAACAATTTTGATTTCACAACTCGTTTCACTTTGAATTATTTTAACTATGCTTCCTCCCTTTCCTATAACACTGCCAACCTTGTCGCTGGTACATATTAACCGAAATGTAAGTGGTTCTGGAGAAACTGGAACCTTGATGGGACCACCAATTTCTGGGAATTTTGAAATTGATGGGGGGATGCGAGGATGAAAATCAAGCATTTCATGAGGTCTCCCGGAAAATGGTGGCCCTTGATCAGGATGATGGAAACTTGGAGGAAGAACATCATTTCTTGAAATACCCAGTGGAGGAATAGAAGCAAATGGGTGAGACGATAGGCCAGGTACTTTGTCTGCAAGCAGCAAATCACGTTCACGAGGTGGGTTCTCAAGGAGTTGTTGAGAGATGGACTGCAGAGCTTTTCTTACTGAATCTATACCACCTGTGATCTGCAAAACAATACAAAGAAGATATGTCAATAATCATAAGCAACCATGGCAGATACTAATGAAAAAATACTTTTGATCCTTGTGAACAGAAAGAGAAGAAAACAACATACAAAATAGCAGAAAACAGCATAAACATTGATAGCCTCAGAAACCGATATGCTATATGAAGAAAACAAAATGTGATGGAAGAAATTGATAATAATTGAGAAATAAATATGTTGTCACAAGAAAAGATAATGTAATGGAACTTATTGAAATGGGACCTGAAAATGAAACTTAGAAAAAATGAAAATAAACCATATGAGGCATGCCCAATTTATGTGGTATATATTACTCATCTTAGCATCTGTGAGATCAATGGATTGAGGATTAAGTGATTGCTAAGTGATGTACTAAGAAAAATATATGCTTCACACAATGGGAGATAACTAAAGACAACTTGAACACTCACGAAATGGCACCTTGGGAGATATACATGCCTATGTGTTAAGGTAATTGCTCCACTTGCGTCAAGGTTCAAAATACCACTTCAGGGACCGGAACCGGTTGGGGCCAGCTCCAGTTCTGATTTTGGTTCCAAGACTGTTCTGGCCAGGTTCTGCCTATGTGTCAAAGACTCAAAGGTGATTGCTTCGCTCGTCTCGAGGTTTAAAATACCACTTCAGGAACCGGAACCAGTTGGGGCCAGTTCCAGTTCTGATTCTAGTTCCAAAGGTGTCAAGCCAGTTTCCTCACTATTTAAACTGGATAGGTTCCCATCTTGTTCAGTCAGTTCTGGTCCAGTTTGGCAAGCTTTTTGGTACCATGGCTCGCCTAGGCATTGAAGTAAAACGAAGTGAACCAAAAACGCCTTGTCTTGCCTCACGTTTGCCACACTCACCTACACACTCGCCTATGTTATCCATGCCAAAAGCTTCCATTTTTTTAATCATGTGCTACTGCTTTTTCCTATTGTTAATCATTCCAAAACAGCTAATTCCTCTTTTAACAATGTCTATAAGCATTCTTGTCTTATATGCAGGCATATCTTTATTATTCTGATGATTCCTAAATCCATCCACTGCCTGTATAATTGCTTTATACAAATCAAATATGGAACATGATCAATATTTCCCAAAGCCTTGCGTATGGTTATCTTGGAATTATCTTTACCTTCCTCCTACTATCATTTTCTTCCTTCATATAACTTATGGGAGAACACATGTCGTCCCAATTGCATTTGAAGAGGCTAAGGCTAGCCCTTAGTCACCCCCGCTGGCCTCTTACCTTTAACTACATTGGATGCAATGTTTTAGAAGGAAGAAGGAAAAATACAGCTTACAGCATTTAAGATTCATTAGATTGTAGCAAGAAAACATGTTTTGAGAAAGGAAACTAGAAGGGAAAAAATGCAAAGACAGTTAATGTGCTTGTTAGGCATTTACCATATAAAACATGAATAGAGATTAGGAAATAACTTCGTTTTATGAGTGGGTGAGCAGAGAAAGCATAGCACTGCTTTTAAGGGATACAACAAACTTCAGAGTGCAACAATCACTCATACCTGTACAATTTCGTCAACTGGTGAAGCACATGCAGGGAGCTTGTCCCTTGCTAGAACACGAATCTGTGCCCCACTTTCTGATGCCATCTGCTTGATTACACTTCCACCCTTTCCCAGAAGGCAGCCAACCTGGCTGGACAGAACGAGTAATCGTGCAACACAAGATGACTTCTTACTTTCTTCGTCCATAGAATCAGACTCTGAATCACTTTCAGCAATCCTCTCAAAAACAAGTAGCAGAGCCTTTTGTGCTGCTGATGTTGCCTTATCTGACTGTGAAGCCTCCTGACGAGGATGCTCCTTTCCTTTGGGGCTACCATCACTTGCTTTGCCGTCGTCGTCGTCGTTATCGTCATCGACATATGGGTCATCTTCCTTTGTCTGTCCATTCCTATCTTCTACCTCCTTATCAGGGCCTGTTATAACAACAACTCTCTCCTCACAGCCGGGAATGATCTCTTCAATTCTTATCTTAGCACCAGTCTCCTTGCGGATCTTCGTGATAATGCCACCACCTTTTCCAATGACGCTGCCCGATTTGGATGCAGGGCAAAGAATACGAAATACGGTAGAACCAGGGCTTGGCTTCGACTTAGTCTGCTGCACACTCAAAGATGCAGTCTTTTGCCATTTGCCCCTCCCATTTGGTTCCAATGGATTCCTTTCAAATGGTCTCTTCAAAGGTCTAAATGGGAAAGCCATGGGCCCTACCTCTGCACAGACAAAAGCAGAAGGAAACGTCAACCTTTCAGACTATGGTATCATTTTGGGGTGTAGATAAGAAAGGCAATTTTGTTAGAATTGATTCTTCTGACAAGCTGTTGAAGATTTAAATTTTTTTCTCCCTAGAATCAATAAAATAATTCTCATTTGGGAAGTAATATTCATTATGGATGTGCGAATAGGCCTTTACCAAAATGTCCACATTAATGATAAGTGGAGGGGGAGAAAAGTATGCAAAAAAGGAGAAATTTGATGGGTTTTATTGTGTCTTCCTCTCAACGCACGTTTGTACCTTCGAGAAGCAACTCAAGATTTGCCATTGTCGGGAATCAGGAGAGAGAAGCAGATGAGTCCATCTCTCTCCAAGGGATGCGATTTTGGCTAGCACGTGATTCCAGAAAATGTCAACCTTCGAAACACCCATAGGACTGTTGGGGATTCCAATGATTGGAAGTTCACCCTTGCATGTGTCCAAATGCTCGCTAAAGACGTAACAAAAAATAAATAAAGAAAAAATAGTTTTTGTTGCCAAGAGTAAACCCATCCACCCACCCAGGATTAAGCCCAAATCTCCGAGTAGCCTGAGCTGCGGAGAGGGCAAATGTCTCCTGCACAGTGGGCCCCCTCTCGGCCCAATGAAGTCCATGAGCCGTGAGGTCGGAACCCACGTGAACCCCAGGTTGGTACCCGCCTTGGCATTTATGCCCACTGGTGGGAAGTGATACTGCAACCTCATAGGTGCCAACGAAGTGCTTATCCGACTCTCTCAACCCTGAGGGAGAAAAGGTAGAAATTTATGAAATGGGAGCCCATTCATCGGTGCCAAAAACTACCCTACGATTCGAAACATGCCCAATTCAATCTATGAACACTGTTGTTCGTCGAGACACCAGACTACCCGAAAGAATCCATCCCCCATGCCGAACAGCTCCGAAAGCACATTGCAATACTCTAACTTTAGGACGAAAAGAACAACCGAGGAAACCCGGGCGGCCCGACTTCATCCCACCTAAAGGATAGGATCAAGAACAAGGGGAGAAGTGGCCATTAACTCTCCATCAAATCATCATCTTTACCCTAATGGCGGGTCGACCAACATGCAGATCCACTCCCCCTAACATCAAAAAACTCACAGCACACCCATCACTCATTCCCAACAGGTGCAAAACCTAATATCAGACATATCCGGAAAACAGTCGCTAGTCCAATTAAATGGTGCACGACAAGACCGATACGAGCAAGCGAGCAAGCAACACACACACAGGAGTGTTACAGGAGAAAGGAGAGCGAGCACCCTCGCTTCTGCCGAAAACCCTAGACGGAAGTGGGGAGAGGGTGATGTATCAGCAGAGAGAGGAGTGTTACCGGAGAAGGGAGATCGCCCCGGCTTCTGCCGAAAACCCTAGACAGGAGTGGGGAGAGGGTGAGGCGTCGGCTTCGTCCGCACAAGGATTAGGGTTCGCAGCGGTGATACTGGAGGGTTGTGTCGGCCACGTATATAGCGCGTCTTCGGAGCGGAAACACACGTGTTCATCTGGGAATAATATTTTAGGTTTTTCTTTTTTGTAAAATGGTAAGACAAAATCAATATATGTGGAGATACCCTGATTAATATATATGCGATTAACCCCTCTCTCGGAGGCATTACAAGTATTTCGGGAAAAAATCTTCTTATTTTGAGATCAAATTAAGTGACTCCAATGAGACTATTGATTGAAATCTGATGATATCTATTGAAAAATTATTTTAATCTTTATCCATTGTCGGTCCATCGATCGTATTGATCTTGGCCTCATGATTTGACTAAGTATAGTAAGTCGACATATTGATAATATTTTTTAAATCAAAAATGAACGAAATACATTGTAGGTGTTTATTTATAAAATAATTTCACACCCAATCCTCCATCTCTCCATGATCCCTCTCTTTGGGAACCCTAGTCGCCTCCCCCTCCCAAATGGCCTCCCTCTCTTTCTCCCCCTACCTCGACATACCCACCCCGACTTCCCCTAGCCGCTACTGTCCCCGCCACCGCCTCCACTGTCCTTGACTCGAGCCACCGCCCCCTGCTCGAGCCACATCCTTGCCATCTTCTTATTCCTACCCTGCTCGAGCCACTACCATCCCCGGCTCCCCCCGCCCTACTGTCCCGCCAACACCTTCGTCGTCCCTAGCTCGAGCCGTCGTGGCCATCCCCTATTCAAGTCGACATTCTTGACATCTTCTTCTTCCCCTGCACAACTCATCGCAGCCCCCAACTCTCCCAAGTGGCCATTGTCCCCGCCATTGCCTCCGCTAGGCTGTCGACGACCAGGGATGGTATACCATGTGGGTGTCACGTGTCATACGTGTCAATCATACGATCTGATACGTCCATTACCACATACATCGTACCTATCTCACAAACCCTGCCTTAAAGTGACCATGGTGGCCACATTCGAGAGTCAAGTCTTCCCACTTTTGGCAGGAATCATTTTGTGCGACGTAGAATAACGTAATAAAATGTTAACTTAAGAAAAGTTAAAACAATCGACGACTCCTCAAACTTCGGACATCAACGACTTTAAAGTGACCAAACACATTGAATAATCAAATCTTCTCACTCTTCACACTCGTTGTCCTTTCGTTTTATATGCCATTTGGTGTGACCTAAAATAATGTAAAATATCAATTTGAAATAGTGGAACATATTATGGATTTTTACATATTAGTCTCTATAAGCATGGTGAATTACTTTTTATTCCCTCAAATCACACTGTTAATTTAAAAGCCCTTAAATCGCTATCGTTAAACACATAAATCCCTATCGTTTTTTACTGTTGACGATAATAAACCCAACTGAAGTTACTTTGACCATAGGTTGCAAAAATACCAACCCACCCGTTGGTTAGGTACCTCGATGATGTCTCCTGATTTGCTCCTTTGTGTGACGGAACGAGGTCATGCGGGGGAGGGCTAGCCTTCCGACCACCGCACCCCATGTACATCGGCTGCCACTACGCAGACGACGGAGGTGCATTGATCGTTAGAGAAGAGGAGCCGCACTACGCGTACGACGGAGCTGCACAGATCGCCGGAGGAGTGCACCCTTCTTCCTGATTCACCCCGTGTACACCGGCTGCCACTACGCGGACGACGAAGGCGCATTGATCGTCTGAGGAGAGGAGCCGCACTACACGTATGACGGAGCCGCACATATCGTCGAAGCAGACCCAGGGCACAGAGAACGACACTCCGTCGAGCAATCGGCCACGAACTCACTATTTGTGTATGTGTGGTAAGAATTTGTTGGGGAGAACAACGTTTGTTCCTCCTTGAACCACAGTTTGAGCGTTGAGCATTGGGATTTTTTAATGGTCAGGGTTTCAATTTCGGGCAGAGTAAGATAGGTGTTGTGTGGTAGTTAAATCACATTGTCTAGTTTGTTTGATAGGATTAAGAATGTTGTTATGTCATTTTTGCTGTATTTTTGTGGGATTATTTACTGTTCTAAAGAGTTTATTACTATCCTCAGATTCTTGGATTGTGAAAATGGGGGAAAGGGAGCCATTGTTAAAGTTGACGTATAAGTTTGATGGTTATTGTAAAATATTAAAGTCTGGGAGGAGGGCATATGCATTAGGGCAGAGTAAGATAGTAGTGGCATATCATGATTACTACAGTAGATGCATACTAATTAAGGATATGATGCATATATCTAAGTGGGCAAGTACACATTGTCTAGAATTTCATTATGAATTGCCTAATAACAGACATGTTCGGTACGAGGAAATAATTTGAGATGCTCAGTTGTATGAGGTGATGAAAGCCCATTTGCCCGTAGGGAAGATGATAATATATGTTATCACATTGGACAGTCGGCCATTAGACTTGCAGCCAACCAATAATGTTGAAGTTGTTCAATATGATGAGATTGTTCAAGATGCTGCGGATGTTCAGGTGGAGGTTGGTCAACATGATGAGGTTGTTCATGATGATGAGATTGTTCAGGATGAGGTTATTCATGATGTTGCGATTGTTCAGGATAAGGTTGTGCATGATGTTGAGGTTGTTAGTCTTCATGCCCCCGCCCCTGTCCAGGATAGACAAGTGCAAGACTTGATTGTTGTTGATGAGGATTATTAGATTTAAAAGAACATGATGCAATATGAATATGAGGACAGTGACTCAAAATTTGTTGCATATGAAGATGAGTACAATGATTCTGAGGAGAGTGTGGTTGATTCTGCTGAGGTACACACTGAATACAGTTATCATTCAAGCCCATCTCCCTCAGACGAGTCAGATATTGATGGAGAGATTTCAGATGATGATGGAGATTTGCTGGAGGTTGATGAAGAGACCCCGGATATATCAGTCGGTTCTCTATTTGCAAATAGCATGGAGTACAGGATTGCTCTACGTTAGCACGCCGTAAAAAACAATTCGAATTCAAGCAGGTGAGAAATGATAGCATGAGGATTATTGTTGTGTGTGCAAATGTTAATTGCAAATGGAGAGTGCATGCCTCAAAACTGTAGGACAGTCAAAATAATACAGGAAAAGCACACATGTTTGGCCACATCAAGGTGTGATAACAGGATGACATCAAAAGATTAGATTTCGGCAAGGGTAAAGGAAGCAGTGAAGGACAATCCTAACATACCCCCTACAAAGTTGCAAGCTGGTTTATTAAAGTCTTACAATATTTCAATCCCTTATCACCGCATTTGGCGTGCACGAGAGTGTGCAAAGGAGAAGGTTTTTGGGAAAGTTGAGGAAACATACAAATATTTGCCACATCTACTGAATGAGTTAAAGCAGAGCGACCCATCTTCAGTTCTAGAGTATAAGATTGGCCTGGATGGTTATTTTCAAAGGGTGTCCATTATCTTAGGGGCAAGTATCAGTGGTTTCAAATATGATTGTCGTCCAGTGGTGGGCATAGATGAATGTTACTTGAAAGGCTATTACACTGGGATCTTGGTGGCAGCAGTTGCTCTTGATGGAAATCATTGTTTGTTCCCAATTGCATATGGTGTTGTTGAGGGGGAGAGCATAGACTCATGGATATGGTTTTTACACCATTTGAAGAAGGCTATTGGACATCCTATAGGGATTACATTCATTTCTGATATGGAAAAGGGTATTGAGGTGGCTATCCCATATATCTTTCGAGGTGCCGAGCATAGGTAATTAAGTTTCTCAATTACAAACAATGTCTGAATTCAGTGATTATAGGTTTTAATGACATTGATTGTAGGTTTTATATTATTGATGAGATTGTAATTTGAAATTATCTGTAAGTTTTGTGTGTGGCACCTTTACATAAATTTTAAGAAGAAATGGCCAGGCACAACCTTAAAAAATGCTGCATGGGCTACATCAAAATCTTACACAACTCAAGGATATAAAGCAGCTCTATTTGACATGAAGAATCTGGATGCACAGGCTGCTTCCTATTTAGATACTCTACGTTGTGCATTGTCAAGAAGTCAATTTAATGACAAGGGTAAACTAAACTACATCACTAACAACCTAGCAGAGTCCTTTAATTCATTTGTTGGTGATACGAGAGGCCTGCAACTTGTAGACATGTTATATGGAATTAGGCAGAAAATCATGGTGAACATAGACCATAGGAGGAGACATGCACGTAGGATCAAAGAAAAGTTTGTGCCACGGACTGTTGGCTATTTAAATGTAATTGTTAGGAAGTTGGGGAAATATGTAGTCAGATATTCCACTAATTTTATGACAGAGGTGGAAAGTTCGTATGAGAGGTGAATTGTTAAATTGGACGAGATGTATTGTTCTTGCCAAAAATGACAAGTCACTGGGCTACCTTGCCAACATGTTGTTGCTGCTGTTGATGCCCGTAGGGGCCTCCAAATCAATCAATTTGTTGATAGATGTTATTCCATTGAGGCATATAAAGCCACGTATGTAAAATCCATACAGCCATTGCCAGGTAAGAGCATGTGATAGACTATGGAATGTGTTTAGTTGCTTCCTCCTCGCTATCAAAGACCGTGAGGTCGCCCTCTGATAAGTGTGCATTTATACATGTTAATTAATGTTATATCACACTTTTATGAGCTTTAATATGTACCATCATGCATTTATCACACTTAATCATAATTTTCGATCAAAATAATAAGTTTGACAAAAATAATTAAAATTTGATAAATAAACTCTTATTTTACAGGCACAAAAAGGATGACGCAAGTCTGTACACAAATGAGCCAAAGTCTATTACGGTTGAAAAGAAAAAAAAGAAAAGGAAAAATAAATAAATAATAATAATAATAATAAGAGACAAATGGGTCGAAGTCCCTTCACACCACCAAAAGCCCAAGCTTGGTTATAAAAATAAAATAAAATAAAAGAAAGAAAGAAAAATAAAATAACTAGCTTTTAATAGAAATAAGCATGTGTGTGTGTGCAAATCATGCAGGTTGTATGTGGCTTTCATATATGTGCAGCACATTTTATAATGCATTATATATGTGCAGCACATTTTATAATGCAGGAAGGCTTTGGGCGTTCTCACGTGCATGGTGGGAGGCCGGCCACGTTCTTCCAACATATGCGGCTTCGACATGGTCAAAGGTGTGCCAAGGGAGGTTGGCAGAGGCGTGACCGACGTGGCTCACGCAGGCGCGGTGGAAAGAAGAGCAGGAGCTCATGTTGGCAGCTTCTCCAACGCGGGCGGACGGGCCAGATTCTCCACGCGGTGCACGCATGCAGCTTCGGCGGTTCACGCACGCGAAGGCGACGTCGGCAGCGACATTGGCTGGGTCAATAAGAGCTGTAGCGGCCAGGAGTAGGCGGGCAAGCAGCGCAGAGTAAGTGGCACACACGGCCTTCTAACGCGGATGGTAGGCGGGCTTCTTCGATGGTCAAAGAAAGCGGCTGGTCTTCGAGCGCGGCTGTCCGACAAGATTCAACGCTGGCAGCGGCCAAAGTTTCCCATGCAGGCACTTTCACGTGGAGAGAGGAAAGAAGAGATGCGATTGAGAATAAAAAAAAGAGAAAGAGATAGTTTTTCAAAGAAAATGGGCCTGGGTATTCACATAGCAAAGGGGTTAGCTTCGGAGCCTATAAAAGGAGGCATGGGGAGAAGCTCTCCTTTCCTCTCCCACTTCGTATGCTCTCACGTAGATACCTCTCCCCCTCTCCCTCTATCTCATGTAGAACCTAGTTCTCATTCTTCTTCCCTCTCCATTCTTAGTCCTTAGTTTAGCATTAAGCTTTTCTATTTTATTTTTGTTGTCAATTGTTATAATTTTATTGCAATTGATTTTTGTTGTAATTTTCATACATTTGTAAGTGTGTTTTAATTTACATTTAAGTCAATTGGTGTTGTTATTTACATTTTTTATTTAGCACAATTTCCCTGCATCTCTCTAATATCTCTTCCTAAATTCTTTATCCTTCACCCTCTAAACTTCTTCTAAAGACGGTCAAGAGAAGCAGTTCCGATCCGGACGAGTATACGTAGTCGTTCCCGACGACTCGTAAATCAAAGGCTTGAGGAGACAATGCCGTTATCATACCACGGCCGCACCAACTATCTCAACTTCATCTATTTCATTTCGCATTTAATTTTGTTGGATTAGATAAGTTTATTTCATATTCTTTAAATTATAAAAATCCAAAACATTCATCTATTTTGCTTAAAAAAATGAAAATCGAAGTTTTCAATCTCAACATTCCTCTACGTGGATTTGACCCGTGCTCACCAATGTATTACCGTTAATTTAGATTATGTTGCGAGTTCGGTATTTAATTTTTATTGATTGCCGCATGTTTTAACGACGAACATTTCAGCGATATCATTTTTTGGCGTCGCTGTCGGGGAGGTTAGTATGAGTTGAAAATTTTATTTTTCTGTTATATATATTTATAAAAAAGGACTTTTTGATATTTGTCCTTCCTTTTTACATCTCCTAAAAAAATAAAAAATATAAAGGATGAGTGATCGCGCTCTAAGTAAGTTTCTCAACCTTCCCTCTTATGTTTTAAATTTTTTCTGTATTTTGTTAGTTTTTATATTTTAAAAATCTCAAAAAAAATTGTGTTGGCTAGTTAGTTTCATTAATTAAAAAAAATACTTGCACAAAAAAAATAAAAAAATTCTTCATTCCAATAATAGAAACCGCACATCATGTTTTAGGTCATGCATCATATACGTTGCATTAATTTTGTTCCATATTTATGTTTTAGAAAAATAATTATTCATGCATTTGCATAGTAAATCCCTTGTTTGAATCTGTTTGTTGCATCTCATTCTTCAAAATATTTTAAGGGCACTGCCCCTAAATAAGATAATGCGGGGATTTCATCACCCTTCCTTAACCCACAAATCATGTTTTCCTTGCATCTTTGCATGACCTAAGCCATAAATAAAATTCAGTAGATAGTGGCCCTAGTTTCACACTGTGATTGTTATACTATTTAGGTTTACCATCTTGTGGAAATCAGTGCCTAAGACAAGACGGTCGGACGGTAAACGCCTTAAGCGGACTAGTGGTTATCTAATTAGGTCCCTACGAAAGTAGGGGGGGCCTCCCACTACCCCACCCCTTACGTGGCCGGTGAAAATATTGAGGGTGAACTTAAGTGGTACTTTAGTCATTATGTGAAACCCCAGTTATAGGTCTGAGTCACATCTAGGTCGCTAGGTAATTTACGTGTTAACTTGTTTGTGTATGTAAAAATAAATAAATAAATAAATAAAATCCTCATCTTCTCTCTATTCGTCTAAGTTTGTGTTATTTTAAAATATAAAAAAATTAAAAGATAAAAATTAAATAAATAAATAAAATATTTTAAAAAATTTTTTATGATTTTTTAATCTTAATCAAAAAAAGAGAAATAAATAAAAAAGAGATTAATAAAGGGAAAATAAAAATAAAAAATTGAAATTGAAAAAAAAATTGAACAATCTTTCTGGGATCCAACTTATTTTTAATGGCCATTCATCTTGGAGGGAAACCCATGCCTATGAAGGAACATTTTTTTTCCTTCTACTTATAAACCCTCAACCTGTATTCAACTCCCTGATATTCTCGTGGATCAGTATGAGATTGACCCTAGTTTCATCCAGATGCTCCCATCTTTTTATGGGAATCTCAATGAAAATCCTTACAAGCATTTAGATGATTTTCTAGAAGTTTGCTCTGTCACGTCCCGAGCGCGGAAGCTTACCCGTGGCGCGACAGTTTTATATAGAACCAAAGCGAGCTAGCTATTCGATGGAATTCTTCATCTTGATAGTTAATAGGGTGCGCAAATAACTAAGATTTAACTTGAAATTAATACAATAATCCGAGATGACAATTGTTACCACTAACCAAATGATAATTACACACATTTCTCGAGTCCGACTACTAGGCTTCAAGCCCTTATTACAGTTCTAATAAATTAGACTAATACAACTGACATCTGACATAACTGGATACAAATGACATAATTACTACACCACAATTAACAAGACAACATGATAACTCCATTTCTACACTCATCACTAAGACTCATTCCCTTCCGAGTTCTGGCTGATATCCGAACTACCTGAAAAGGTTAGAAAATAACTAGATGAGCGAATCACTCAGTAGGATTTACATCTCAAGTTCTAACATGCTTTAAGTGAATTACCCATTTATTTAATGTAGGTAAACTATGCATGCAGACAGATAGTTATCAAAGGATCGTAAAATCGACAGGAGTAGAAAGTGAGAGTATATAGACTGCACAATTTCAAGCAGCAGTAGCAAGTGATAACAAATGATATCAAGCCAGTGATAACTGAGAAGTAATAACTGGAATAGCAATATGTTAATTAAGCTAGCAATAGTAAGCAAAGTAGTTTCAAGCATGTATAACTGGAATTGGCTATTTATTAATGCATTCAAATAAACACTTTTACCCTTCTGCGGGTCTCAAGTCAGTCAATCAAGTAATATCACGAGAATGAGTGGAATGCCTAAAGTCTAGCAAGCAAGTACTCCGGTGTAATGCCAAACACCGTGGTCAATAAACTCCCATGGGCACAAGTACCTTCGGGTGCTCCTCCTAGGACCAGACCGGGCCATATATGCACAGCATTGGTCATGTTTGTCGACATCCACTCTCGTTTATAGCCAATATGGAATTTCAAGGGTTGACCCGGTAGGATGGATATAAGGTGGATTATAGAATAGAATACAAGGCGTAGAGTTATGTAGGGACGAACTAGGAGTAAAAACCCGTAACGTTCGATACATGGAAAAACTAGGTGAGATTGGTGCTTGTAGGCTTTGGTTTAACCAATGGTTTGACTAATGACAATAGATGTTAACTAGATGATCTATTGGTTAATAGAATTTTAATAGGTTTATAGGTGGCAGTTTTTGCCCATTTTATGTTTAGAACAAGTGTCTGTTGTATAGTCGTTGTTATAGTGTCTGGGTCATGGGCACACTTCAATTTAAGCTGATTTATGTAAAATTGATGACATGGACAGATAAGGGAATTTGTGCGGTTTACATGCATTCGTTTCATGCTTTACATATCAAATTTTTAACATTACGTATCATACTAGTTTACATTTTACAGGAAACTTAATAGAGATAGAGTTTATACCAAATCTGGTGTATAGATTAGGTAGACTAACAAGTTAATTAGGTATGCTAATTGATGAGTATGTCAACTAACATGTTAAGGATTTACCCTAGATTGAAGTTAATACATGCTAATTATCACGGGGTATGAGACTAAACTTGCTGGTGTTGACACAAGTGTCGACACTAGGTGTCAACATTTAACCTGTTAGATATATATGTATGGAAGTGTATACCCGAGGTGTCAACACTGGTGTCAACACTTGGTATATTTCTACCCGAGGTGTCAACACTGGTGTCAACACTTGGTATATTTCTACCCGAGGTGTCAACACTGGTGTCAACACTTGGTATATTTCATATTTCTACCCGAGGTGTCAACACTGGTGTCAACACTTGGTATATTTCTACGCGAGGTGTCAACACTGGTGTCAACACTTGGTATATTTCTACCCGAGGTGTCAACACTGGTGTCAACACTTGATATATTTAGGTGTCAACACTGGTGTCTTTAGGTGTCAACACTGGTGTCAACACTTGGTATATTTCATATTTCTACCCGAGGTGTCAACACTGGTGTCAACACTTGGTATATTTCTACCCGAGATGTCAACACTTGGTATATTTCTACCCGAGGTGTCAACCTTTATATCTACATTGTTCATTACATTATTCATGTGATGCACAATTTTTTTATCACCATGTTACCTTTGTTTGATAATATATGTGAAGATTAATTGAACAAAATTTGATTCAAATATTTTATTTTTGCAGGCCTGAAGATCTTCAATCTAAGTGTCTTTAATATCCTTGGTGGAGGTTCATAACTTGTTCATACTTTCTTTCACTTGTTGAGGGGCTTTATGTTGTTTTTCATTAAGTTCACAGCATGTGTCGACACTAGTGTCGACACTTACTGTTCATTTTTGGTCTCTGTTGTACAGTTAATATTACAATGTTTTGTGTGTCGACACCTGTGTCGACACCTGTGTCGACACATGAGGTTCTCCTACGGCTTATATGTTCACGTATGTATTGTGTGTCGCGTAGGTGTCAACACTCTCGCAACACTTGGGCAACACGTAAGTGTCGCGTAGGTGTTGCATAGGTGTCGCGTAGGTGTTGCGTAGGTGTCAACACTCTCGCAACACTTGGGCAACACGTAAGTGTCGCGTAGGTGTTACATAGGTGTCGCGTAGGTGTTGCGTAAGTGTCGCGTAGGTGTCAACACTCTCGCAACACTTGGCAACACGTAAGTGTCGCGTAGGTGTTGCATAGGTGTCGCGTAAGTGTCGCGTAGGTGTCGCGTAAGTGTCAACACTCTCGCAACACTTGGGCAACACCTGGTAAGTGTTGTGTAGGTGTTGTGTAGGTGTCAACACTCTCGCAACACTTCGGCAACACCTGTGTCATTTGACTATATATATTGCAAGTGTCGACATATGTATGACATATGTATAGAAGTGTTGACATGAGGTGTCAACACCGGTGTCAACACTTGTTACATATACTATGGAAGTGTCGACATGTGTATGGAAGTGTTGACAGGAGGTGTCAACACTTGCGTTATATATATATGGAAGTGTTATATGTAGAGGTGTTGACATTGAAGTGTCTTGGTAGATTAACAGGTTAATTAAGCATGCTAATAGATTAGGTATGCTATTAGATTAGTTAATAAGGCTAATTCATGTTAGTTATCTAGGGCATGAGACTAATACTTACTAATTGTCCCATATTGAAACTATTGCATGCTAATTATCCTGGTTGTGAAACTAATTACTTTACTAATTTTACTACTTTTCTTAGATTAAAGCTAATACATGATAACTATGAGGCTAACACATGCTATATAAACACGAAATATCGCATGGAGATGATCCTAAGAGTAACTGCCTAGACTAATCATCCTAGATTAGCTACTAGTTTAATTAAAAATTGAGAACACCTACATTGTTGGAAGATCGTAGTAGCAGACCCTTCTTGCGCAATCCCTGCAGAGCTTTGCCCCAACCTTAGCTAGCCTAGAATGAGGTAGCTACGGGTATGTTTATAGGGTCTGTCATGACCGAATAGGGGGCAAGATCTGGAATAATGGGGCTTTACAGCCTGTACAGGCTGGAGAGATAAGAGATAGGCTGGAGAGATAAGAGATACTGTTTGTACAGCTAATCCATGGCCCAAATCGTAAGTGCAAGTTTTGCTAGCTTTAATCATATAATTATTTGGCAAAAAGGGTAAATGGTGTGGATGCTAGGATTGGAACCCTGGTTGAAAGGCACATCACTTAACCAACTACTCTAGGAAGCCACTTGTTAAGTGAATAATCTTTACATATGATGACTCCGTGTTCCAACTTCTTACATAAGCTTCCTATAGAATTTATCTAATATTTTTTTATTTAAAAAATATTATTAAAATTTTTTTTTATACGGGGTGCTACACCCTCCCCTACTTAAAAGAATTTGGTCCCCAAATTCAATTGTATAAGGGTAAATTCAACTACATAAGGATACTGTAGAAAGTATAAGATACTTGCCTACTAAAATAGTTCTGGGTATCTTCTCTTCATAGATTCCTCGGTCTCCCAAGTTGCTTCTTGCTCCGAGCATCGATTCCATTGGATTTTTACCATAGGGATCGTCTTGCTCCTTAGAACTCGGATTTCTTGGTCGAGAATCTTTACTGGCCTTTGCTCATAGGTGAGGTCCTTCTGTATCACCAAGTCAGTGTGATCGATGACGTGGAGAGGATCGTGCACATACTTCTTCAGCATAGAAATATGGAATACATTGTGCACTTCCGATAATTGAGGAGGTAAGGCAATGCGGTAAGCCACCTCGCCCACTCTTTCTAATACTTCAAATGGACCGATAAACCTTGGTGTAAGCTTGCCCTTAACACCGAATCTTCTAATACCTCGGCCGGGAGATACCTTAAGAAATACATGGTCACCCACTTGAAATTTCAAATCTCTCCTTCTGTTATCAGCATAAGATTTTTGCCTGCACTGAGCTACCTTGAGTCTCTCTCGGATAAGGTGTATCTTTTCAGTTGAATCTCTAACCATATCTGGGCCTAAAAGTTGTCTTTCACCGACTTCATCCCAGCATATTGGAGATCGACAACTCCTGCCATAAAGTGCCTCGAAAGGTGCCATCTGGATACTGGCTTGGTAGCTGTTATTGTAGGCAAATTCGGCTAGGGGTAAGTGGTCATGCCAGCTTCCGCCGAAATCTATAATACATGCCCTTAACATATCTTCAACAACCTGATTTGTTCTTTCAGTCTGACCATCTGTCTGGGGATGAAAAGTAGTGCTAAAGTTGAGTTTCGTTCCCAGAGAATGTTGTAGACCCTTCCAAAAATGAGAAGTAAAGCGTGGGTCTCGATCAGATACTATAGACACAGGAATTCCATGTAATCTAGTAACCTCCTTGATATATAAGGCAACAAGAACATCAACCGACCATCGACTCTTTATAGGCAAGAAATGAGCCGATTTAGTAAGGCGATCGATGATTACCCATATTCCGTCATGTCCGCCCCTAGACCTGGGCAAACCCATGATGAAGTCCATGCCGATGTCTTCCCATTTCCACTTGGGAATATCTAGTGGATGCAATCTTCCAGCGGGCTTCTGATGTTCCGCCTTCACCTGTTGGCATGTCAAGCATCTAGACACGAAGTCCGCTATCTCCCTTTTCATGTTGGGCCACCAAAAAGGTTCTTTTTATGTCTTGGTACATCTTAGTGGCTCCAGGGTGGATCGTATACCTCGATCGGTGAGCTTCTTCAAGAATCCTCTTCTTCAGCTCAGGACTGTCTGGTACACATGTCCGTTCATGGTATAATAATCTGCCATCGAGTGCCAACTTGAAATCAGATTTCTCGTCTAGCTTTTCTTTTATTTCCACTAGGGTAGGATCTTCTTCTTGCAACCTCTTGATTTCAGCTAGCAAATCCGGACGTACACTTAAGAGAGATAGAGTAATACACCTGTCATTCTCATCCATGCTTATATTGAGTTTAGCGAATTTTTCCAACAGCTTCCATTCTTGAACCATACAGTTGGTTACTAGGGCTCTCGGCTTCCGACTAAGGGCATCTGCTACGGAATTACCCTTACCAGGATGATATTGTATAGTGAAGTCGAAATCCTTGAGATACTCGAGCCAACGCCTTTGTCGCATGTTCAGCTCTCTCTGAGAGAATAGATATTTAAGGCTTTTATGATCGGAGTATACGGTGAATTGCTCTCTGTAGAGATAGTGCCTCCAGACCTTTAAAGCCAATACCACTGCAGCTAGTTCCAAATCATGCATAGGGTAGTTTTCTTCATGCTTCTTTAATTGCCGGGAAGAGTATGCAATGACTCTTCCATTCTGCATCAATACACATCTGAGGCCGATACCAGATGCATCGGTATATACCTCATACTTCTCTCCTTCAATTGGTAGAGATAAGACCGGAGCAGTAGTCAAGAGATCCTTCAAAGTTAGGAAACTCTTATCACAGTCTTCACTCCATTCATAAGGCACTTCCTTGCGAGTTAATCTGGTAAGAGGGACAGCAATCTTGGAGAAGTCCTTAATAAAATGCCGGTAGTAACCAGCTAGACCCAAGAAGCTTCGAATCTCCATTGCATTCGTTGGTCGTCCCCAATTTTGTACATCTTCGACCTTCGCAAGGTCAACAGAAATTCCATTCTTTGATATGACATGGCCTAAGAAGGACACTTCTTCAAGTCAGAACTGGCATTTGCTGAATTTGGCATATAGCTTGTTGTCTCGCAATATCTGTAATGCCTTCTTGAGATGCACTTCATGATCTTCTTCAGTTTTTGAATAGATCAATATATCATCGATAAAGACCACAATAAATTGGTCTAAATAAGGCCTATAGATGTTGTTCATTACCTGCATAAAAGCTGCGGGGGCATTTGTTAGTCCAAAAGGCATAACAGTAAATTCGTAATGCCCATACATGCTTCGAAATGCAGTTTTATATATGTCTTCTTCTTTGATCCTCAATTGGTGGTAACCAGACCGAAGATCAATCTTGGAGAAATAGTTAGCTCCAGACAATTGGTCGAACAGCTCGTCAATTCTCAGCAGCGGGTACTTGTTCTTGATTGTAAGATGGTTCAACTGCCGATAATCAATGCATAGCCTAAATGTTCCATCCTTCTTTTTAACAAAGAGCACGGGTGCTCCCCAGGGGGAAGTACTCGGCCTAATGAATCCCTTTTTCAGTAAATCCATTAGCTGCTCTTTTAACTCCTTCAACTCGGCGGGAGACATTCTATAGGGTGCCTTAGACACAGGACCAGCACCAGGAATAATGTCGATAGTGAACGACACTTCCCTCTCCGAGGGTAAACCTGGTAATTCTTCAGGAAAAACATCTGAAAAGTCCCGAATTACACGGATGTCTTCAATTTCAGTCTTCTCGACTTCCATGGTAGTCACAAAAGCTATGAAAGCCACACATCCTTTATTCACAAGTTTGCTAGCTCGAAGAGCTGAGATGAGAGGGGATTTATTCCGAGGGCTAATATAAACTAACTCGGAATAATCTGCAAAAGTTATCTTGCCATGCCGGCAGTCTACCGTTGCTTGGTAGGTGGATAACCAGTCAGCTCCTAATATGACATCATAATGCTCCATATCAAGGCATATCAGGTCGACTGGCAGATTGTTACCTTGGACCATAACCTCACAACTTGGGTAGTGATGCATGATATCAGACTTATTTCCAAGAGGTGTAGATATTACTAAATCTAACCATTCATGTTCTTTAGAAAATGAGGCAATAAATCTCTTGGAAACAAATAAATGAGTTGCTCCAGTATCAAATAGAACTTTTGCAGGTTTAGAGCAAACAGTTAGTGTACCTTCCACGATTCCTCCTTCCATGGGTTCCGTCCCTTGAAGAGCTTGGAGACGGCCTTGTTTCTTTACCAGACGCTTCTCATCTATGTTGGCTTGTTCCTTCATCAAGGGGCAGTCGGGGATTCGATGCTCTCGACTCCCACATCGCAGACATGCTCCCAGTTTCCTCCAGCATTCCTCAGTCTTATGACCAATCTTGTCACAATACTTGCAGATTTCCTTAGAAGGTGTGATGGCAGAGGAAGGCTTATTGTTAATTGTAGAGAAGGGCTTGTTGCTTTTCTGGAACCTCTTCTCTTTAGAAAATTCTCCTCCATTTAAGAATCGCTTCCTACCAAATGGTGGTTTGAAGTTTCCCATACTAGGGACGGGTTCCTTCTTGTCCCTGCCTCGAATCCTTTCAGAGAATTCAGTGGCATCTTCCAACAATTGAGCACGCCGAACCATTTCCGAATAGACTTGGATGTCCATTGGCGCAAGTTGTGTAATATATTGGGGCCGTAGCTCGTTGAGGAATCTCCTTGCTTTCATCTTTTCCGTACACACCAAGTGGGGTGCATAATGGGAAAGTCTTGAGAATTGGGCCTCATATTCGGCCACCTTCAGGCTCCGTTGCTTTAACGCGGCAAATTCCGTGGCCTTCTTCTCTTGAACACGGTCAGAAAAATACTTGTTGTTGTAGTGTTCAACAAACTCCGCCCAGGTGACATGGTTGTCGGGCAGTGTTGCTTCTACGGATTCCCACCAGCATTGAGCATCCCGTTCTAGTTGGAACGTAGCCAATAGAACCTTCTCTGTATCCGTGCATTGCATTACACGGAAGATCCTCTCAATTTCCTTCAGCCAATTCTCGGCATCATCGGGGTCCACCGAACCCGTGAATCCAGGTGGGTTCATGTTACGAAAATCCCGGTGAAGGTCACCAGCTCCACGGTGAGCACCACCAACACCGCCTTGCACCACTTACTGTAGCGCCTACGTAAGTCCCTGCACAGTGCGCTGCATCTCGCGCCATTGTGCTCTTTCAGCGGCCATAATCCTACAAAAGAATTAAGGTGTAATAAATATTGGGTTTCGATATTATGGGGTCAATTGTCATTGTTAAACTTAACCCTTGGCTTTACCCATCTCACCAAGTAAGATCTAAACCTATCCATAGACAATTCTATTAGACATTTATATCTTTGGACTCAGGTTTTTACCTAGGAAATTAAAAACCTGGCTCTGATACCAAGAAAGCTGTCACGTCCCGAGCGCGGAAGCTTACCCGTGGCGCGACAGTTTTATATAGAACCAAAGCGAGCTAGCTATTCGATGGAATTCTTCATTTTGATAGTTAATAGGGTGCGCAAATAACTAAGATTTAACTTGAAATTAATACAATAATCCGAGATGACAATTGTTATCACTAACCAAATGATAATTACACACATTTCTCGAGTCCAACTACTAGGCTTCAAGCCCTTATTACAGTTCTAATAAATTAGACTAATACAACTGACATCTGACATAACTGGATACAAATGACATAATTACTACACCACAATTAACAAGACAACATGATAACTCCATTTCTACACTCATCACTAAGACTCATTCCCTTCCGAGTTCTGGCTGATATCCGAACTACCTGAAAAGGTTAGAAAACAACTAGATGAGCGAATCGCTCAGTAGGATTTACATCTCAAGTTCTAACATGATTTAAGTGAATTACCCATTTATTTAATGTAGGTAAACTATGCATGCAGACAGATAGTTATCAAAGGATCGTAAAATCGACAGGAGTAGAAAGTGAGAGTATATAGACTGCACAATTTCAAGCAGCAGTAGCAAGTGATAACAAATGATATCAAGCCAGTGATAACTGAGAAGTAATAACTGGAATAGCAACATGTTAATTAAGCTAGCAATAGTAAGCAAAGTAGTTTCAAGCATGTATAACTGGAATTGGCTATTTATCAATGCATTCAAATAAACACTTTTACCCTTCTGCGGGTCTCAAGTCAGTCAATCAAGTAATATCACGAGAATGAGTGGAATGCCTAAAGTCTAGCAAGCAAGTACTCCGGTGCAATACCAAACACCGTGGTCAATAAACTCCCATGGACACAAGTACCTTCGGGTGCTCCTCCCAGGACCAGACCGGGCCCTATATGTACATCATTGGTCATGTTTGTCGACATCCACTCTCGTTTATAGCCAATATGGAATTTCAAGGGTTGACCCGGTAGGATGGATATAAGGTGGATTATAGAATAGAATACAAGACGTAGCGTTATGTAGGGACGAATTAGGAGTAAAAACCCGTAACGTTCGATACATGGAAAAACTAGGTGAGATTGGTGCTTGTAGGCTTTGGTTTAACCAATGGTTTGACTAATGACAATAGATGTTAACTAGATGATCTATTGGTTAATAGAATTTTAATAGGTTTACAGGTGGCAGTTTTTGCCCATTTTATGTTTAGAACAAGTGTCTGTTGTATAGTCGTTGTTATAGTGTCCGGGTCATGGGCACACTTCAATTTAAGCTGATTTATGTAAAATTGATGACATGGACAGATAAGGGAATTTGTGCGGTTTACATGCATTCATTTCATGCTTTACATATCAAATTTTTAACATTACGTATCATACTAGTTTACATTTTACAGGAAACTTAATGGAGATAGAGTTTATACCAAATCTGGTGTATAGATTAAGTAGACTAACAAGTTAATTAGGTATGCTAATTGATGAGTATGTCAACTAACATGTTAAGGATTTACCCTGGATTGAAGTTAATACATGCTAATTATCACGGGGTATGAGACTAAACTTGCTGGTGTTGACACAAGTGTCGACACTAGGTGTCAACATTTAACCTGTTAGATATATATGTATGGAAGTGTCTACCCGAGGTGTCAACACTGGTGTCAACACTTGGTATATTTCTATGCGAGGTGTCAACACTGGTGTCAACACTTGGTATATTTCATATTTCTACCCGAGGTGTCAACACTGGTGTCAACACTTGGTATATTTCTACGCGAGGTGTCAACACTGGTGTCAACACTTGGTATATTTCTACCCGAGGTGTCAACACTGGTGTCAACACTTGATGTCTTTAGGTGTCAACACTGGTGTCAACACTTGGTATATTTCATATTTCTACCCGAGGTGTCAACACTGGTGTCAACACTTGGTATATTTCTACCCGAGGTGTCAACACTGGTGTCAACACTTGGTATATTTCATATTTCTACCCGAGGTGTCAACACTGGTGTCAACACTTGGTATATTTCTACCCGAGGTGTCAACACTGGTGTCAACACTTGGTATATTTAGGTGTCAACACTTGGTATATTTCATATTTCTACCTGAGGTGTCAACACTGGTGTCAACACTTGGTATATTTCTACCCGAGGTGTCAACACTGGTGTCAACACTTGGTATATTTCTACGCGAGGTGTCAACACTGGTGTCAACACTTGGTATATTTCTACCCGAGGTGTCAACACTGGTGTCAACACTTGATGTCTTTAGGTGTCAACACTGGTGTCAACACTTGGTATATTTCATATTTCTACCCGAGGTGTCAACACTAGTGTCAACACTTGGTATATTTCTACCCGAGGTGTCAACACTGGTGTCAACACTTGGTATATTTCATATTTCTACCCGAGGTGTCAACACTGGTGTCAACACTTGGTATATTTCTACCCGAGGTGTCAACACTGGTGTCAACACTTGGTATATTTCTACCCGAGGTGTCAACATTGGTGTCAACACTTGGTATATTTAGGTGTCAACACTGGTGTCAACACTTGGTATATTTCATATTTCTACCTGAGGTGTCAACACTGGTGTCAACACTTGGTATATTTCTACCCGAGGTGTTAACACTGGTGTCAACACTTGGTATATTTCTACCCGAGGTGTCAACACTGGTGTCAACACTTGGTATATTTCTACCCGAGGTGTCAACACTTGGTATATTTCTACCCGAGGTGTCAACCTTTATATCTACATTGTTCATTACATTATTCATGTGATGCACAATTTTTTTATCACCATGTTACCTTTGTTTGATAATATATGTGAAGATTAATTGAACAAAATTTGATTCAAATATTTTATTTTTGCAGGCCTGAAGATCTTCAATCTAAGTGTCTTTAATATCCTTGGTGGAGGTTCATAACTTGTTCATACTTTCTTTCACTTGTTGAGGGGCTTTATGTTGTTTTTCATTAAGTTCACAGCATGTGTCGACACTAGTGTCGACACTTATTGTTCATTTTTGGTCTCTGTTGTATAGTTAATATTACAATGTTTTGTGTGTCGACACCTGTGTCGACACATGAGGTTCTCCTACGGCTTATATGTTCACGTATGTATTGTGTGTCGCGTAGGTGTCAACACTCTCGCAACACTTGGGCAACACGTAAGTGTCGCGTAGGTGTTGCATAGGTGTCGCATAGGTGTTGCGTAGGTGTCAACACTCTCGCAACACTTGGGCAACACGTAAGTGTCGCGTAGGTGTTACATAGGTGTCGCGTAGGTGTTGCGTAAGTGTCGCGTAGGTGTCAACACTCTCGCAACACTTGGCAACACGTAAGTGTCGCGTAGGTGTTGCATAGGTGTCGCGTAAGTGTCGCGTAGGTGTCGCGTAAGTGTCAACACTCTCGCAACACTTGGGCAACACCTGGTAAGTGTTGTGTAGGTGTTGCGTAGGTGTCAACACTCTCGCAACACTTGGGAAACACCTGTGTCATTTGACTATATATGTTGCAAGTGTCGACATATGTATGACATATGTATAGAAGTGTTGACATGAGGTGTCAACACTGGTGTCAACACTTGTTACATATACTATGGAAGTGTCGACATGTGTATGGAAGTGTTGACAGGAGGTGTCAACACTTGCGTTATATATATATGGAAGTGTTATATGTAGAGGTGTTGACATTGAAGTGTCTTGGTAGATTAACAGGTTAATTAAGCATGCTAATAGATTAGGTATGCTATTAGATTAGTTAATAAGGCTAATTCATGTTAGTTATCTAGGGCATGAGACTAATACTTACTAATTGTCCCATATTGAAACTATTGTATGCTAATTATCCTGGTTGTGAAACTAATTACTTTACTAATTTTACTACTTTTCTTAGATTAAAGCTAATACATGATAACTATGAGGCTAACACATGCTATATAAACACGAAATATCGCATGGAGATGATCCTAAGAGTAACTGCCTAGACTAATCATCCTAGATTAGCTACTAGTTTAATTAAAAATTGAGAACACCTACCTTGTTGGAAGATCGTAGTAGCAGACCCTTCTTGCGCAATCCCTGCAGAGCTTTGCCCCAACCTTAGCTAGCCTAGAATGGGGTAGCTACGGGTATGTTTATAGGGTCTGTCATGACCGAATAGGGGGCAAGATCTGGAATAATGGGGCTTTACAGCTTGTACAGGCTGGAGAGATAAGAGATAGGCTGGAGAGATAAGAGATACTGTTTGTACAGCTAATCCATGGCCCAAATTGTAAGTGCAAGTTTTGCTAGCTTTTATCATATACTTATTTGGTAAAAAGGGTAAATGGTGTGGATGCTAGGATTGGAACCCTGGTTGAAAGGCACATCACTTAACCAACTACTCTAGGAAGCCACTTGTTAAGTGAATAATCTTTACATATGATTACTCCGTGTTACAACTTCTTACATAAGCTTCCTATAGAATTTATCTAATATTTTTTTATTTGAAAAATATTATTAAATTTTTTTTTATACGGGGTGCTACATGCTCCCTGATCAAAATCTGAAATTTTAGTGATGAGGCCCTTAAGTTGATTTAATTTCCATTCTCATTAAAAGATAAAATAAAATGTTGGTTAATGAGTTTTAGAAAGATCATTAAGACTTGGGAAGTTATGCAGTTATAATTTTTGAAAAAAAAAGTATCCCATAGTCCGGACCAACATGATGAGAAGGGCGATCATGGGATTTACTCAACTTCCAAGTGAGCAACTTCATGAATCTTGGAAGAGGTTGAACGATTTGTTATGTCAATGTCCACATCATGGGTTGCCCAAATGGCAAATTGTGTATGCATTTTATGCGGGGTTATGCAATCATGATAGGCAAATGGTGGACATATATTGCGGAGGGGCATTTATGAACAAAAGTGAAGATGAAGCTTATGATCTGTTTGATATTTTGAGTGAAAATTCGATGAATCATGTCTCACTCTCATCTCTTCAAAAATCTGTAGGATCTTTCAAACTTTCATGAAAACTTGTAAGTTTTATGCCAATCGCACTCAGCATGTGAGCGAATGTCCTACTGTAGCCCGACTCCCACCAGTCATCCAAGCTCAAGTCCAAAATATCCAAAGGTTCTCTCTGCGCCAGTGTGATGTATTTTCAGATGATTATAATCTTAGCTGGAGCAATCACCCAAATTCGCCTTGGATATATCAAACAATTCCGGTCCATTTGTCTACACTTTCACCCCAAGAAAGTCACGAGCGACCCATGTGTCATCAATTGCAACCCAATTCATCTCACCCAAACTTCAGAATCCACATCGATACTAAGGGTGATTCACCAGACCACTACTTTGAACCTCAAATTGTGTACTCCCAGTCTACTTACCATGGCCCTCCTTCAATATTCAACCAACCCCCTCAATACATGAATGATGATGGTGATGATCTGATGCTTGTCGTTTTGGCTCAAGATATCACTATTGGGAGTGAGGGGGAATGCACTCGCAATACCATGATGGAGGAAGGAACGTCAGAATTAGGGGGTGAAGTGAAGGATAAAAATGATCATATTGATATCATCACCCCATTCTATGAATGTTTTGAGATTGAGAATACATCTATGAAGAATAGTGACCCATATAACCCAAATGAGGAAATGCATGAAGATGAGGATTACTTTGTGAGTAATAATCTTGTTGATTTAATGAAACCAACTTCCGAATATCCTCCTCCCCTAGAAGAACACGATGATGGGGTCTTGTTGGAAAAGTTTACATTTCATCTACCCACCCTATTATTGAAAAATTTCATTGATAATCTCTAGTTGAGTGATGAGTGTTATGAAGGGTCAATCTTAGAAAAAATCACATTTGATCTTACCCTAGAGCCCTTTATGTTTTAATCAGTGGATGAGTTAGTGATGAGGACATCTCCCAGTATTCACTATGGCACGAGGCGTCCCCGACTTCGTGACCCATTGGAGAAGTGGTTCTCATATCTATCTTTATTTTCTTGCTTATGTATTTTCTTTTATTTGAGTCATATCAGGTGTAATTATCTTTTATTTGAGTCCACTATCTAGGTTTAAGGATTAATTAGCCATAGTGAGTCACTTGGGCCCTTAGTTGAGGGTGTTAGGCCCACTTAGTGGGCTTGGGCCCAGGGGCGCCCCCTTCTTGACTCATAGTTTTCTGTAGTTGTGTTAAATGTCAGGGGGTTTTGTGTAAAGGTCCTAGCTCTATATAAGGACCCCCCCTCCCTCCTTTGTAGCAGCTTTGATGAATTAAGAAATTTGCCACCCAATATTGTCTCTAGCTCTCTCTCTCTCTCTCTCTCACTCTCACTCTCTCTCACTATAGGGGCCGGCCCCTTTCTCTCTCTTCCCTCCCCCCCTTCTCTCTCTCTCCCAAGGGCGAACCTGCCCCTTCACCTCCCCTCTCCCTCCTCCACCTCATCAGCCACCTCACCATTCAACCCTTCACCTCCCCTAGGCCCATAACTACCATCAATACCCACCACTTCCCTAGTAACCCTTCCTATTCCCCATACACCATCTCCACACCCAATACACCCCTCCCTCTTCCCCAAGCAACTCTCCCTCTTCCCCACACCCTCATTAACAGCCCTCACCCAGCCATTACCCACCCCCCTAGCTGGTTGCGCAACACTTCCCTGGCCATTCCCCCTCTCCCATTGCCTTGGCCGAAATCACCACTCCCCCTACCTGCTGCGGTTCCCCCTTCCTCCCCCCTCCACACACCCCTTCCCCACCTATTCTTCCCCCCTTCCACAGCCCTAGATCCCCTCCTCATCCAACCCTCCACCCCACAGGCCCCTCCATTACCACCTCCTACCCATACTCCCTTGTTCTTCCCCATCTTCACATAAGAGTCTGCAGGTGACAGTTCAGGTCTCGACTTGCAGAAGTTTTTCCCGGAGTCATACGGCGACATCCTGGTGCGTGGCCTACATCGACGGAAAGGTCTGCGGAACCTCTTCGCAGGCGAGGTGGAATCGTCCGGTTTCGACTTCGTGGCCATTCAAGACGGCGATTCTCCCACGACTGGTCCAGTTGTCCCCTGCAGAGGACCTGAGCTCGGTGGAAAGCTGCTCCACGACCAACGGTGCCGGAATCAGACCCAAGTCTCTTCTACGAAAATACTCCTCCCCCTGTCTGCGACCAAGATCAAGAAACAGAAGTGCGTTTGGTCCCCGGGAGCGTGATTTCTGATTTTTCCCCTCCAGTCACTCGGGGCAGTCTGCTCAGGTCTGCTTCGACCCACAGTCAGTCAACAACGGCCCCCGGATCACTCCGACCCCGGAAGACATCCCCGCCAGTTTTGCTGCAAGGGGGATTCGACCACGGTTCCAGATCTTCAAGCGGTTCGAGAATCGGAGTTCGGGAGTCCCAGGTACCGTTCCTGCAAGCTACTGCAACAATTCTGTGGGTACCGGCTCTCAGATCCTACCTCCAGTTCGCACTTCTACCACGGCCAGAGACTGCGTCCGATTAAATCAGTAAAATTCAGAGGTGTCCCTGGCCCAGTCACGAAGACTACGCAGGTGGTCTCGCCATCGGCAAAATTCCTGAGGGTGAGATACGACTGCTGCACCGCCTCCTGCCCCTGTCCACAGCAAGCGAGCAGAATCGACGGAGACATCCGCTCCACCGTCGGGGACACATTTCCCCCACCCGCCTGGCCGGCTTAACGCCCCTCCCTGCGTGGAGGTACATTTTGGTTGTAATAAGTTAATCCCCACCCCGAGATCACCCCTCCTGCGAGAGGCGTAGTGGTGTAACAGTTAACCCGCAGGTTGAAGCTACCCCGCCGCGGCGTCCGGGTACATACCCACGCCTCCCGGCGCGCCCGTCGTCTCCGGCCGGGATCGGTGTTTTCACACCGATCAGGTGAGCAGCTGGTCCCTCTCCTGGTCCTTTCAATTGCTTTGCTCGTTTAGTATCGTTTCCTTAGTTCGCCGGCGGTGAGTGAGAGCTTGAGCATGAATGTTTGATTTCGCCGTGAGTATCCACCGTGGTAAGTGAGGGAGAGCCACCCTAAACCCACGCCCCAGCGTGCTGGCCCGCCCATAAAGGGGGCATCCCAGGCCCATTAGGGGTCAACCATAAGCCCACCAACCGGTGGAAACCTTGGGGTCCCACCCCGGACCCTCGCCGTCATCATTCGGGCCCACCCGGGTGCACGTGTGCGTCGTGTGAGCTCGGCCACTCGGTGAGCCATTTGAGTGCTTGTATGCTTGTGGATTGGTAGGTCCAAGGGTCAAACATCTCATTAGTGGGCTGTGCCACATCAAGTGGTATCAGAGCCAGGTTGTAGGTTTGTCCCATCAAGCCTAGTCTTGGGTCATTTGCATCCTAGGTCTTAGGTGCATATCGTTCGCCGTTGCATAGCCCAACCTTGCATGACCACCCGGAGTGGTACCCCTTACCAACATCATTCAGCATCATCTTCCCAAACTACAATGGAGCCCAATCCCCATGAGGAGCCCGACCACAATGGAGCAAGACACCCCGATCCCATGGGCTTTGTAATGGAGGGTATGGCCGACATCATGGTTCGGCTTGATGACATCACTCGGCGCCTTGGCCAACTTGAGACCCACATGCCAAGATTGAATGAGAGAGTAGCCCCTCCCCCACGTGAGGAGCCCGTCAATAGGGAACCACACCATGAACTTCCTCCCGAACCACATAGGGGTCCCATACCTAGAGGAAATGAACGGCCACCCCGGGACAACCCGGATGACCACCTTATGAGGCTTGTCAAAGTGGATGCTCCCACTTTTGACGGATCACACCACCCTAGTATCTACCTTGATTGGGAGGCAGCCATGGACCAATATTTTGATTGGTACCCAATGACCGAGGATAGGCGGGTTCGGCTTGCAAGAATGCAACTAATCAAGCTAGCCAAGACCCATTGGCTAAATGTGGAAGCCCTTAGAATTGTTAGGAGGGAGGCACCCATTACCACATGGGGAGCCATGAAAGAACAACTTAGGATCAAATATGTCCCACCCTCCTACCACCAAAATCTATTAGATGAATGGCAAGCCCTGACACAAGAAGGAAAACCCGTCATGGATTATATCGAAAAATTCGATTACTACCTTCTCAAGTGTGGAGTCCAAGAGGACCCCGCCGTCACCCTCTCACGCTTAGGAATGGCCTCCAATTCCATATCAAAAAGGAACTTTTCATGAGGCAAGTGACTACCCTAGAGCAAGCTTACCAAGTGGCTAGGGATGCGGAGAAGTTTACCAGGTTCACGCGTTTCACTCCCCCACGGGGAGTTGACCCCAAAGTCATGGCACCTCGGCCTAACCCACTCCCTCCCCAAAGGGGCCTCCTTCCCATACCCCCGGGAACCCAACCCACTAGGGTAGCCCCTCCCAACCACACTCCATTCCCTCGCCCTACTAATGGGCCCCAAAACCCCACCCCCACTAGGCTCAATCCTACGCCCACCAAAGGTGCCCAAAATCCCCCTAGTGGGCCACAATGCTTTAGATGTTCGGGGTATGGCCACATTGCCACTCAATGCCCTACTAAAAGTGCATCCAACCTCTACATAGAGGAGGCCACACCCCAAACCCAAGTTGAGTACGAGGGCGAATTAGAGGTTTATGAACCCTCCCAAGAATGGGAGGAGGAATATGAGAGTCATCTTCTAGGGGCCCACCAAGAACAACCTTCCCCATCCGCCG
Source organism: Amorphophallus konjac (assembly GCA_022559845.1). NCBI lineage: Eukaryota > Viridiplantae > Streptophyta > Magnoliopsida > Alismatales > Araceae > Amorphophallus > Amorphophallus konjac. The sequence continues at coordinate 106,556,385 of CM040121.1, forward strand.
ACTCCCCCCTCGGAGTTGTGAGGTGCACCCTTACCCAAACCCAAGAGCATGATTGGAGGAGGACAACCATCTTCCATACTTACATCCGGGTAGGGAACCATGTTAGGAAAGTCATCTTGGACAATGGGAGTAGTGTGAACGTAGTGTCACCCGACACCGTCAAACTCCTAGGCCTTACCATTACCCCACACCCCCAACCATACCGGGTAGCTTGGATAGATGCCACATCCGCACCCGTTAGCACCCGATGCCTTGTCCCCATCACCTTCCAGTCATATCAAGGGCAAGTTTGGTGTGACATCCTCCCAATGGAGGTGGGTAGCATTCTTTTAGGGCGACCGTGGATCTACGATGTAGATGCCACTTTCTATGGGAGGGTCAACACTTGTGTCTTCACCCATGAGGGGAAGAAGATCCTTCTCAACCCCACACCCCCACGCCCAAGTCCCAAGAAAACACCCCCTTCCCTTGAAGGGACTCCTACCCCCCCAATCCCTCAAAACCCCACCCCAAGTCCACCAAACCTAACCCCAAGTCTCCCTTCCCCCTCACCTAGCCTTAGTGTAGTCCAAGAGCCCACTAGGAGCCTCCATCTCGTCACTAGGCAGGAATTTGAGGAAGAGGTTAGCCAAGGGGGTCAAGTGTGTGCCATTGTCATTTGTCTTGGGGACTCCACCCCAACCAACCCCCATCCCATAGAGATCCAACAAGTCCTTGAAGAATTTCAAGATGTATTCCCCGAAGAGCTTCCGGATAAGCTACCTCCCATGCGCGATGTGCAACATGCCATCGATCTTGTACCCGGGGCTACCTTACCCAACCTTCCCCATTACCGCCTCAACCCCACCGAGCACGCGGAACTTAGGAGGCAAATCGAGGAGCTCATCAAGAAGGGCTTCCTCCGCCTAAGCAAGAGTCCATGTGCCGTCCCGGCCCTCTTAACACCCAAGAAAGATGGGACATGGCGCATGTGCGTGGATAGCCGAGCAATCAACAAAATCACGGTCAAGTACCGATTTCCCATCCCTCGGCTAGATGATATGCTCGACATGCTTGCAGGAGCCACTATCTTTTCCAAGATAGACCTCAAGAGTGGCTACCACCAGGTCCGCATTAGGCCCGGGGATGAATGGAAAACCGCCTTTAAGACCAAGGATGGTCTTTATGAATGGCTTGTCATGCCTTTCGGGCTCTCAAATGCCCCAAGCACCTTCATGAGGCTAATGACCGAGGTCCTTAGGCCCTTCATAGGCAAATTCTTGGTCGTCTACTTTGACGACATCCTCATCTATAGCCAAAGCAAGAAGGCCCACCTCGATCATCTTAGGCAAGTTTGCATCACCCTTAGGAAGGAGAGCCTCTTTGCCAACCCCGGGAAGTGCCACTTCATGACCAACCAATTGGCCTTCCTAGGTTACATAGTCTCTTCCCAAGGAGTGTCCATGGACCCCGAGAAGGTCCAAGCTATCATTGAGTGGCCCGAGCCCAAGAACATCCATGAGGCCCGTAGCTTTCATGGACTAGCCACCTTCTATAGGAGGTTCATCCGTGGGTTTAGCACCATCACCTCCCCCATCACGGATTGCCTCAAAAAGGGGAATTTTGTTTGGACCAAGGCGGCCTCCAAGGCCCTCTTAGAGCTGAAAGACAGGATGACTCAAGCCCCGGTCCTTTGCCTACCCGACTTCTCCAAGGTCTTTGAAGTCACATGTGATGCCTCGGGGGTCGGGATTGGAGGAGTCCTTAGCCAAGAAGGTCACCCTGTGGCCTACTTTAGTGAGAAGCTTTGTGAGGCTAAGACTAGATACTCCACCTATGACAAAGAGCTCTACGCCGTGGTCCAATCCCTTCGGCATTGGAGACACTATCTCCTCCCCAGTGAGTTTGTGATTTTCTCCGACCATGAGGCATTAAAATATCTCAACACCCAACAAAAGCTCAATGCCCGCCATGCCCGCTGGGTGGAGTACATTCAGTCCTATACCTTTGTCCTCAAGTACAAAATGGGTAGTGAGAACCGGGCCGCCGATGCCCTTAGCCGGAGGGTGACTTTGCTATCCACTATCCAAGCGGAAGTCACCGGGTTTGAGAGAGTGAGAGAAGAGTACCCCACTTGTCCCGACTTTGGGACCATCCATAACACTCTCTCCACCCAACCCCTTAAGGAACATGAGGGGTTCATTCTCCAAGATGGGTACCTCTTCAAGGGTACTAGGCTGTGCATACCCCGGACATCCCTTAGAGATTTCTTGGTGAGGGAGTTACATGGGGGTGGCTTGGCTGGCCACTTTGGGGTCCAAAAGACCATTGAGCTGGTAGAGAGACAATTCTATTGGCCTAGCCTTAAGAGAGAGGTGGCCAACATTGTTGGTCAATGCCGTACTTGTGCCTCCGCCAAACAGGTGAAGCAAAACACCGGGCTCTACACACCCCTCCCCATCCCAGACCGCCCATGGGAAGACTTGAGCATGGACTTCATCCTGGGCCTCCCCAAGACCCTACGCAAGCATGATTCTATCTTTGTGGTGGTGGATAGGTTCTCTAGGATGGCCCACTTTATTCCCTGCTCCAAAACCTCCGATGCCTCAAGGGTAGCCCGGCTATTCTTTGATGAGGTGGTCCGCCTCCATGGACTACCCAAGACCATTGTCTCTGACCGGGATGTCAAGTTCACTAGTTATTTTTGGAAAACCTTGTGGCACCTTTTGGGCACTCTTCTCAAGTTCTCTACCGCCTACCACCCCCAGACTGACGGCCAAACTGAGGTTGTCAATCGTAGTCTCGGAAACTTGCTCCGTTGTCTAGTTGGGGACCATCCTGGGAATTGGGACCTCCTCTTGCCCCAAGCTGAATTTGCATATAATGATTCTGTCAATAGGTCCATAGGAAAGAGTCCATTTGAGGTAGTGCATGGATATAGTCCTAGAAAGCCTTCGGATCTCATACCCCTCCCCCCTCATGCTAGAGTGTCAGTCTCAGCTGAGTCATTTGCACAACACATCAAAGAATTGCATGAAGATATCCGCAAGCATATAGGCAAAAGCAATGAGGCTTACAAAAAGCGGGCTGATGCTCATCGGCGACACTGTGAGTTCCAGGAGGGAGACCAGGTGATGGTGAGAACGGAGCGGCTCCTCCCAGGGCCCGCCTCCAAACTGAGGGCACGGGGTTCGGGACCCTTTCGGGTTCTACGACGGATTGGTACCAATGCTTATGAGTTAGACTTACCTGAGGGCTTTGGGGTTCACCCCACTTTTAATGTGGCGGACCTAGTGTGCTACAAGGGCCCCACGGTGGAACCCAGTCAGGATCTTGAACCTCTACCCCCCCTTGTGAGTGACCCTCCCGGAGCGAAATTACCACCCCAATTGAGAGGCCGGCTTGAGCAAGTGGAGGCAATACTGGATGAACAAAGTACACTTACCAGGAACAGGGTCTACCAGCGCTACCTCGTGAGGTGGAAGGGCCGTCCCCCGACCGAGGATGCATGGGTAAGCCGAGAGGACTTGATGCGCCTGGACCCGAGCCTGCTGGAGCAGTATGAGAGGCGATTGGACCCCTACTCGACGGGGTCGAGTTCTCCCCACCCCGGGGGATTTGATGAGGACATCTCCCAGTATTCACTATGGCACGAGGCGTCCCCGACTTCGTGACCCATTGGAGAAGTGGTTCTCATATCTATCTTTATTTTCTTGCTTATGTATTTTCTTTTATTTGAGTCATATCAGGTGTAATTGTCTTTTATTTGAGTCCACTATCTAGGTTTAAGGATTAATTAGCCATAGTGAGTCACTTGGGCCCTTAGTTGAGGGTGTTAGGCCCACTTAGTGGGCTTGGGCCCAGGGGCGCCCCCTTCTTGACTCATAGTTTTCTGTAGTTGTGTTAAATGTCAGGGGGTTTTGTGTAAAGGTCCTAGCTCTATATAAGGACCCCCCCTCCCTCCTTTGTAGCAGCTTTGATGAATTAAGAAATTTGCCACCCAATATTGTCTCTAGCTCTCTCTCTCTCTCTCTCTCTCACTCTCACTCTCTCTCACTATAGGGGCCGGCCCCTTTCTCTCTCTTCCCTCCCCCCCTTCTCTCTCTCTCCCAAGGGCGAACCTGCCCCTTCACCTCCCCTCTCCCTCCTCCACCTCATCAGCCACCTCACCATTCAACCCTTCACCTCCCCTAGGCCCATAACTACCATCAATACCCACCACTTCCCTAGTAACCCTTCCTATTCCCCATACACCATCTCCACACCCAATACACCCCTCCCTCTTCCCCAAGCAACTCTCCCTCTTCCCCACACCCTCATTAACAGCCCTCACCCAGCCATTACCCACCCCCCTAGCTGGTTGCGCAACACTTCCCTGGCCATTCCCCCTCTCCCATTGCCTTGGCCGAAATCACCACTCCCCCTACCTGCTGCGGTTCCCCCTTCCTCCCCCCTCCACACACCCCTTCCCCACCTATTCTTCCCCCCTTCCACAGCCCTAGATCCCCTCCTCATCCAACCCTCCACCCCACAGGCCCCTCCATTACCACCTCCTACCCATACTCCCTTGTTCTTCCCCATCTTCACATAAGAGTCTGCAGGTGACAGTTCAGGTCTCGACTTGCAGAAGTTTTTCCCGGAGTCATACGGCGACATCCTGGTGCGTGGCCTACATCGACGGAAAGGTCTGCGGAACCTCTTCGCAGGCGAGGTGGAATCGTCCGGTTCCGACTTCGTGGCCATTCAAGACGGCGATTCTCCCACGACTGGTCCAGTTGTCCCCTGCAGAGGACCTGAGCTCGGTGGAAAGCTGCTCCACGACCAACGGTGCCGGAATCAGACCCAAGTCTCTTCTACGAAAATACTCCTCCCCCTGTCTGCGACCAAGATCAAGAAACAGAAGTGCGTTTGGTCCCCGGGAGCGTGATTTCTGATTTTTCCCCTCCAGTCACTCGGGGCAGTCTGCTCAGGTCTGCTTCGACCCACAGTCAGTCAACAACGGCCCCCGGATCACTCCGACCCCGGAAGACATCCCCGCCAGTTTTGCTGCAAGGGGGATTCGACCACGGTTCCAGATCTTCAAGCGGTTCGAGAATCGGAGTTCGGGAGTCCCAGGTACCGTTCCTGCAAGCTACTGCAACAATTCTGTGGGTACCGGCTCTCAGATCCTACCTCCAGTTCGCACTTCTACCACGGCCAGAGACTGCGTCCGATTAAATCAGTAAAATTCAGAGGTGTCCCTGGCCCAGTCACGAAGACTACGCAGGTGGTCTCGCCATCGGCAAAATTCCTGAGGGTGAGATACGACTGCTGCACCGCCTCCTGCCCCTGTCCACAGCAAGCGAGCAGAATCGACGGAGACATCCGCTCCACCGTCGGGGACACATTTCCCCCACCCGCCTGGCCGGCTTAACGCCCCTCCCTGCGTGGAGGTACATTTTGGTTGTAATAAGTTAATCCCCACCCCGAGATCACCCCTCCTGCGAGAGGCGTAGTGGTGTAACAGTTAACCCGCAGGTTGAAGCTACCCCGCCGCGGCGTCCGGGTACATACCCACGCCTCCCGGCGCGCCCGTCGTCTCCGGCCGGGATCGGTGTTTTCACACCGATCAGGTGAGCAGCTGGTCCCTCTCCTAGTCCTTTCAATTGCTTTGCTCGTTTAGTATCGTTTCCTTAGTTCGCCGGCGGTGAGTGAGAGCTTGAGCATGAATGTTTGATTTCGCCGTGAGTATCCACCGTGGTAAGTGAGGGAGAGCCACCCTAAACCCACGCCCCAGCGTGCTGGCCCGCCCATAAAGGGGGCATCCCAGGCCCATTAGGGGTCAACCATAAGCCCACCAACCGGTGGAAACCTTGGGGTCCCACCCCGGACCCTCGCCGTCATCATTCGGGCCCACCCGGGTGCACGTGTGCGTCGTGTGAGCTCGGCCACTCGGTGAGCCATTTGAGTGCTTGTATGCTTGTGGATTGGTAGGTCCAAGGGTCAAACATCTCATTAGTGGGCTGTGCCACATCAAGTGGTATCAGAGCCAGGTTGTAGGTTTGTCCCATCAAGCCTAGTCTTGGGTCATTTGCATCCTAGGTCTTAGGTGCATATTGTTCGCCGTTGCATAGCCCAACCTTGCATGACCACCCGGAGTGGTACCCCTTACCAACATCATTCAGCATCATCTTCCCAAACTACAATGGAGCCCAATCCCCATGAGGAGCCCGACCACAATGGAGCAAGACACCCCGATCCCATGGGCTTTGTAATGGAGGGTATGGCCGACATCATGGTTCGGCTTGATGACATCACTCGGCGCCTTGGCCAACTTGAGACCCACATGCCAAGATTGAATGAGAGAGTAGCCCCTCCCCCACGTGAGGAGCCCGTCAATAGGGAACAACACCATGAACTTCCTCCCGAACCACATAGGGGTCCCATACCTAGAGGAAATGAACGGCCACCCCGGGACAACCCGGATGACCACCTTATGAGGCTTGTCAAAGTGGATGCTCCCACTTTTGACGGATCACACCACCCTAGTATCTACCTTGATTGGGAGGCAGCCATGGACCAATATTTTGATTGGTACCCAATGACCGAGGATAGGCGGGTTCGGCTTGCAAGAATGCAACTAATCAAGCTAGCCAAGACCCATTGGCTAAATGTGGAAGCCCTTAGAATTGTTAGGAGGGAGGCACCCATTACCACATGGGGAGCCATGAAAGAACAACTTAGGATCAAATATGTCCCACCCTCCTACCACCAAAATCTATTAGATGAATGGCAAGCCCTGACACAAGAAGGAAAACCCGTCATGGATTATATCGAAAAATTCGATTACTACCTTCTCAAGTGTGGAGTCCAAGAGGACCCCGCCGTCACCCTCTCACGCTTCAGGAATGGCCTCCAATTCCATATCAAAAAGGAACTCTTCATGAGGCAAGTGACTACCCTAGAGCAAGCTTACCAAGTGGCTAGGGATGCGGAGAAGTTTACCAGGTTCACGCGTTTCACTCCCCCACGGGGAGTTGACCCCAAAGCCATGGCACCTCGGCCTAACCCACTCCCTCCCCAAAGGGGCCTCCTTCCCATACCCCCGGGAACCCAACCCACTAGGGTAGCCCCTCCCAACCACACTCCATTCCCTCGCCCTACTAATGGGCCCCAAAACCCCACCCCCACTAGGCTCAATCCTACGCCCACCAAAGGTGCCCAAAATCCCCCTAGTGGGCCACAATGCTTTAGATGTTCGGGGTATGGCCACATTGCCACTCAATGCCCTACTAAAAGTGCATCCAACCTCTACATAGAGGAGGCCACACCCCAAACCCAAGTTGAGTACGAGGGCGAATTAGAGGTTTATGAACCCTCCCAAGAATGGGAGGAGGAATATGAGAGTCATCTTCTAGGGGCCCACCAAGAACAACCTTCCCCATCCGCCGACCCCCCCCTCGGAGTTGTGAGGTGCACCCTTACCCAAACCCAAGAGCATGATTGGAGGAGGACAACCATCTTCCATACTTACATCCGGGTAGGGAACCATGTTAGGAAAGTCATCTTGGACAATGGGAGTAGTGTGAACGTAGTGTCACCCGACACCGTCAAACTCCTAGGCCTTACCATTACCCCACACCCCCAACCATACCGGGTAGCTTGGATAGATGCCACATCCGCACCCGTTAGCACCCGATGCCTTGTCCCCATCACCTTCCAGTCATATCAAGGGCAAGTTTGGTGTGACATCCTCCCAATGGAGGTGGGTAGCATTCTTTTAGGGCGACCGTGGATCTACGATGTAGATGCCACTTTCTATGGGAGGGTCAACACTTGTGTCTTCACCCATGAGGGGAAGAAGATCCTTCTCAACCCCACACCCCCACGCCCAAGTCCCAAGAAAACACCCCCTTCCCTTGAAGGGACTCCTACCCCCCCAATCCCTCAAAACCCCACCCCAAGTCCACCAAACCTAACCCCAAGTCTCCCTTCCCCCTCACCTAGCCTTAGTGTAGTCCAAGAGCCCACTAGGAGCCTCCATCTCGTCACTAGGCAGGAATTTGAGGAAGAGGTTAGCCAAGGGGGTCAAGTGTGTGCCATTGTCATTTGTCTTGGGGACTCCACCCCAACCAACCCCCATCCCATAGAGATCCAACAAGTCCTTGAAGAATTTCAAGATGTATTCCCCGAAGAGCTTCCGGATAAGCTACCTCCCATGCGCGATGTGCAACATGCCATCGATCTTGTACCCGGGGCTACCTTACCCAACCTTCCCCATTACCGCCTCAACCCCACCGAGCACGCGGAACTTAGGAGGCAAATCGAGGAGCTCATCAAGAAGGGCTTCCTCCGCCTAAGCAAGAGTCCATGTGCCGTCCCGGCCCTCTTAACACCCAAGAAAGATGGGACATGGCGCATGTGCGTGGATAGCCGAGCAATCAACAAAATCACGGTCAAGTACCGATTTCCCATCCCTCGGCTAGATGATATGCTCGACATGCTTGCAGGAGCCACTATCTTTTCCAAGATAGACCTCAAGAGTGGCTACCACCAGGTCCGCATTAGGCCCGGGGATGAATGGAAAACCGCCTTTAAGACCAAGGATGGTCTTTATGAATGGCTTGTCATGCCTTTCGGGCTCTCAAATGCCCCAAGCACCTTCATGAGGCTAATGACCGAGGTCCTTAGGCCCTTCATAGGCAAATTCTTGGTCGTCTACTTTGACGACATCCTCATCTATAGCCAAAGCAAGAAGGCCCACCTCGATCATCTTAGGCAAGTTTGCATCACCCTTAGGAAGGAGAGCCTCTTTGCCAACCCCGGGAAGTGCCACTTCATGACCAACCAATTGGCCTTCCTAGGTTACATAGTCTCTTCCCAAGGAGTGTCCATGGACCCCGAGAAGGTCCAAGCTATCATTGAGTGGCCCGAGCCCAAGAACATCCATGAGGCCCGTAGCTTTCATGGACTAGCCACCTTCTATAGGAGGTTCATCCGTGGGTTTAGCACCATCACCTCCCCCATCACGGATTGCCTCAAAAAGGGGAATTTTGTTTGGACCAAGGCGGCCTCCAAGGCCCTCTTAGAGCTGAAAGACAGGATGACTCAAGCCCCGGTCCTTTGCCTACCCGACTTCTCCAAGGTCTTTGAAGTCACATGTGATGCCTCGGGGGTCGGGATTGGAGGAGTCCTTAGCCAAGAAGGTCACCCTGTGGCCTACTTTAGTGAGAAGCTTTGTGAGGCTAAGACTAGATACTCCACCTATGACAAAGAGCTCTACGCCGTGGTCCAATCCCTTCGGCATTGGAGACACTATCTCCTCCCCAGTGAGTTTGTGATTTTCTCCGACCATGAGGCATTAAAATATCTCAACACCCAACAAAAGCTCAATGCCCGCCATGCCCGCTGGGTGGAGTACATTCAGTCCTATACCTTTGTCCTCAAGTACAAAATGGGTAGTGAGAACCGGGCCGCCGATGCCCTTAGCCGGAGGGTGACTTTGCTATCCACTATCCAAGCGGAAGTCACCGGGTTTGAGAGAGTGAGAGAAGAGTACCCCACTTGTCCTCATGGGCTCACCCTTCCTTCTAATTTGATTCCCCTAACAGAACAGCCTCTCCAATATGACATTCTAGGACCTGATGGGGATATGCAAATCACATTCACCTTTGATTTAACTTTCCATCAGGCAAACCAGTTGATTAATGCCCTTAATGCTCATGAGGCTGTTATTGAGAGGAAAGTGGTTAAGAATGACAATCTTATTCCTACGCCACCAGGGTCTGACCAAGTTACCTTGGAGGAAGTCGTCACTAACGGGTAGTCATAAGAGGCGATACAGGAGACGGGGATCAATGGATAGATGTTGTGCGAAGGTTCCACCTCAATTTTGAGAGATTATTGGGTATTGATCCTTTCATGATCCCGAGAGATGAGAATTGGCTCACACATATGGTCAAAGTTAAAATCAATAATGTGCGAGACCCACATATTTCTAGCCCATGTACGTATATATTTACTCGTCTTCCAATGGCATACGGGCTGAATTTTGAAGGAGGACAAGATCACTTGGTGGCTCATTCTGACGGCCACGAGTTGGTTAGTGAGCTACATTACGTCTGCCTGAAGACGTAAAACTTAGCGCTTCTTGGGAGGCAACCCAACATTTTAGTGATTTCCGTGTGCTAATAAATAGCTTCTTGGGAGGCAACCCAAGTTTTTATTGTTGTTTTATTTTATTTTGCAGATGTGAATAAAGGATAAGTTGGGGGGAGAGATATAGATGATTGCTTGCACCTTTGCCCCGGCCAATACCGCCTTTTATTCAAAAGTCGAGCCCGTCGAAGTTCAATTCCGTCAGGTTGTCCCGTTCCTTCACAAACTTTATGTCTACATTGTTCTATTATTCCATATTGTTCATGCCATTGAGGATAATATCATTTAAGTTGTGGGGACAGAAATCATGCCATTGCACATGTTACATTCATATACGAAAATCATGCCATTGCACATGTTGCATTCATATACAACTTCATCTTTTTTCAAACAAATAAAAAAATAAATAAAAAAATAAATAAAACTCATTTTGAGTTTCACGATTCATACTTGAATTGAAAGTGATTCTAGAATAGAAAAGACTGTAATAAGGTTGATGGAAAATTTATCTAGCCATGAAAAATTGATCTAAGAATCTCTTTAAAATTCATGGGCACTTTAGAAAAATGAAAATCACGTTTCACGCTAATGAAATAAGTGGGACAAGCATTCTACTATTTTGGGTATGTTGCTTGATATTCAGCACTTCTTGAAGAAAAGATCTTGTATAAATTTTCTACCAAGTTTTCTATCAAAAATAGTGCAAAAGCACAATTGAAAAAAAATTGAGAAAAAGAAAATACCATGAAAAATAATCTGAATCTGAGTAACCGGGCCTACTTCACCTAAGACGTGTTGAGGTTCACGTCAAAAGGATAAGGGAACCTTGATCTGCGAAATCGGACTTGCTTCGAGGTTCGCGTTAAACAGTGAAGGGTAGTGCAGCATCATGTGTGTAGAAAAATAAAAAGATCCATAAGGGATGAAGCAATAAGGCAGACAAAAAAAGTTGATATGCTCAATGCTCTGATTGAGAGGTGCAAGGTTGAAAGACACTTATTTGGAATAGTAAATGGGGGATGTAATTGTCTACGCTGTGGATTTAGTATGCACTAGTGCTATTAAATTTTGAGTTGAATTCTTGATCACGTACCTTAATTTCCAAATCTAAGGTTAGTGTGTGTTAACGTTTCCAGATTCCCAATCTTTAGTTAATTCTGTGAAAGAAAAACTGGATATGAAGGCATGTATATTTCAAACTCTTGTTGGTCCTTAATTTTTAATTGTTTACATTGCTAAGGGACTAGCAATGAGTAAGTTGGGGGATGTGATAAGTGTGCATTTATACATGTTAATTAATGTTATATCACGTTTTTATGAACTTTAATATGTATCATTATGTATTTATCACACTTAATCATAATTTTCGATCAAAATAATAAGTTTGATAAAATTAATTAAAATTTGATAAATAAACTCTTATTTTATAGGCACAAAAAGGATGACGCAAGTCTGCACACAAATGAGCCAAAGTCCATTACGGTTGAAAAGAAAAAAAAAGAAAAGAAAAAAAGAAAGAAGTAAATAATAATAATAAAAATAAAAAGAGACAAATGAGCCGAAGCCCATTCACACCACAAAAAGCTCAAGCTTAGTTATACAAATAAAATAAGAAAGAAAGAAAGAAAGAAAAATAAAACAACTAACTTTTAATAGAAATAAGCATATGTCATATGACTGCGGTTTTCAAGACAACTTTATTTTCACTCATATGAGAGACCTCCCGCCTATGGCTAGGGGGGCGTTTAAGATGGATAAAGCTGGGCTTCCCACGTTGCGCAATTGTAATTAGTCTAGTGGGCCCCTCTTCATATTTTTTGTTTTGTTTCTCTCTTTTGATGTTCGCACAGGGGTATGCCCCGTTGTCATTGTATTCATTCATTCTATCAATAAAACATAGGGCCACATGTTTAGTCTGGGGGAGTGAGAACATGCTCCCCCTTTGGAGAAGGGTGCGCTCGACCAGATATTGATCCTGTCGGACGGTTTCTTTACTTATATATATATATATGTGTGTGTGTGTGTGTGTGTGTGTGTGTGTGCATGTAGGTTGCATGCGACTTTCATATATGTGCAGCACATTTTATAATGCATTATATATGTGCAGCACATTTTATAATGCATGAAGGCTTTGGGCGTTCTCACATGCATGGTGGAAGGCCGGCCACGTTCTGCCAACATATGCGGCTTCGACATGGTCAAAGGTGTGCCAAGGGAGGTTGGCAAAGGTGTGGCCTACGTGGCTCACGCAGGCGCGGTGGAAAGAAGAGCAGGAGCTCATGTCGGCATCTTCTCCAACGCGGGCAGACAGGCCAGATTCTCCACGCGGTGCACGCATACAGCTTCGGCGGTTCACGCACACGAAGGCGACGTCGGCAGCGACGTTGGCTGGGTCAACAAGAGCTGCAGCGGCCAGGAGTAGGCGGGCCAGTAGCGCAGAGTCAGTGGCACACGCGGCCTTCTCACGCGGATGGCAGGCGGGCTTCTTCGATGGTCAAAGAAAGCGACTGGTCTTCGAGCGCGACTGTCCGGCAGGATTCAACGCTGGCAGCGGCCAAAGTTTCCCATGCAGGCACTTTCACGTGGAGAGAGGAAAGAAGAGATGCGATGGAGAATAAAAAAAAGAGAAATAGATAGCTTTTCAAAGAAAATGGGCTTGGGTATTCACATAGCAAAGGGGTTAGCTTTGGAGCCTATAAAAGGAGGCATGGGGAGAAGCTCTCCTTTCCTCTCCCACTTCATATGCTCTCACGTAGATACCTCTCCCCCTCTCCCTCTATCTCACGTAGAATCTAGTTCTCCTTCTTCCCCCTCCATTCTTAGTCCTTAGTTAGGCATTAAGCTTTTCTATTTTATTTCTTTTGTCAATTGTTATAATTTTATTGTAATTGATTTTTGTTGTAATTTTCATACATTTGTAAGTGTGTTTTAATTTATATTTAAGTCAATTGGTGTTGTTATTTACATTTTTTATTTAGCACAATTTCTCTCCATCTCTCTAATATCTCTTCCTAAATTCTTTATCCTTCACCCTCTAAAAACTTCTTCTAAAGACGGTCAAGAGAAGCGGTTCCGATCCGGATGAGTGTACGTAGCCGTTTCCGACGACTCGTAAATCAAAGGCTCGAGGAGACGACGCCGTTATCTTACCATGGCCGCACCAACTATCTCAACTTCATCTATTTCATTTCGTATTTAATTTTGTTAGATTAGATAGGTTTATTTCATGTTCTTTAAATTATGAAAATCTAAAACACTCATCTATTTTACTTAAAAAAAAGAAAATCAAAGTTTTCAATCTTAACATTCCTCTCTATGGATTCGACCCGTGCTCACCAATGTATTACCATTAATTTGGATTATGTTGCGAGTTCGGTATTTAATTTTGATTGATTGTCGCAGGTTTTAATGACGAACATTTCGGCGATATCACCCTCGAAAGAAGAGGATTAGAGATGCTGATGAAAATGAAAAGGCAATAAGAAGATGCCATAAATGCACAAGATGTGGACAATGGGGCCACCGCAAAACTATTTGCAAAGAACCCCTCCTAGGACCAAAATCTACAGTTACAGATGCTGGAGTAGGTTCCACACCTGTGGCCCGGAAGTAAATTTGTATTACAATTAAGGTTTGTATTTGGTTTACTTGATTTGTTCTGTGCATAATATTGAAAGTTATGTTGTAGGCAAGGCCCAATAAGACAACCCAGGTTCGTAAATGTTAGTGGTAGGGCTGGCCAGACTCGAACTAGTGGGGGTGGTGAAGGGGCACAAGTGGCAACTTCGGTTGGGCCAGGTCAGACCCGCGGGAGGGGTAGGAGAGGTACCACCCAGGGGAGAAGTACCAACAGGGCCAGTAGAACTGAAGGAAGCACCCAGGAGAGAGGTAACATAGGGCACATTAATGCTCAAATATGAAAATTTAGTGTCATGAACTACACTGATTTTATTACAAGTATAACTCATGTAGGTCGCACAATTCCAACGGAGGTAAGAGGCTCCACAAGTATCAGCGGTGGAGACATTCGTGTGCACACGGTGATAAATATGGACAGTCAAGCATCCATTAGCTTTGACACACAGTCCTCCATGTTCAACTTCCAACAACCTCCGCCAAATTATGAGTTTGAAATCTGAATGTGAAATTGTAGGCAAAGAATGATGTAAATGACTAGGTGCTGGGAAGGATTCTGTTATTTCTAATAGTTAGCACCCCCTCTTTGTCACATGTACAAGACTGTGTTGGTGTGAAGAATGATGTAGCTGACTGGGTGGGAAATGTTGTTTCCGACTGGGCCGGGAATGCTGTTTAAGATGTTGTTGCCCACGATGTTTGATGTGTTGTAACCATGCTTGATGTGATTAACAATTGTTCTTCATGTAAGACTGAAGAATGGTTAAATTGTAAACTGATGGTTCAGGATTTTGTTGGTGATTTGAATGAGACATGTGAAGATTTTATTATTCCTACCGAATGAATGTCGTTCAGTTATTTCACCAATGACTATAAAATGTGCTTCACTTATGTCCAAGAAGGTCGAGATTGTAGGGTTAGGAATCCCATACCAACTGATTCCATCAAAGAATACTTGATCTAGATGTTTATTACGTGAATACCAGAGAAAGACTATATGGAGTCGATCCAACATGAAGTCATTTGGTTTTTAAGTCTGAAAATACATAAATGAAAACCTGCATTTTTTTGTTCTGAAAGTTCCACACAATTTATTTGTAAAAAATTTTCAGACTGCAGCTGTTTAATAAATGATGTTTTCAAGCTGTCTGCACGTTAAGGTAAAGCTACCAGGCTTTGAATGTTTGAGAAAAAGCTAAATAAGAAGCTAACAGGTTGAACAATATCAGAAAATGTCAAGAAGAGCACAAGGAAGAAAAATGGTTTACATGGCAGACAAATGAGAGTTAATGGTGACAAATAGGTTGTTCGTGCTGACAAATGTGGAGACAAAGGTGAAAAAAAAACTAAAGATGAAGTTTTCGTGAAGCGGAGTCAACTCCAAAAGCCTTTGGAGTTGACTCTAGAACACCCGCCAACCGAAGCGTATAAGAGTAACAAATAGCCTCTATGGGTGACAAATAGAGAATAGTGGTGACAAATAGCTAGATAGAGGTGACAAGTGAAGAAGACGACTAAAAAGGGTGAAAAATATGCTTCAAGGGTGACAAATATGCTTCAAGGGTGAAAAATACCTGATACGGGTGACAAATAGGTCGCTAGGCTGAAAAGCCGACGGTCCTCAGCAGAGACAAAGAGTAATATTGTGTCCCTGTGTTTTGATGATGTCAACACTATGATTCATTTACCCTTGAGTGTTAAATATTTTGATGGTGTCAATGGTTAGATATTTAAGCTTTAGCTATTTTTGATGCGGTTAACATTATTGATGATGATAAATACACGTGTATCAATGAGTTCTGTGAAGACATGTTTGAATTTAGACAAATAAATGGCCAGAAGTGTGAAAATCAAGAAGTAAAGTCGACTCCGTGTTGAGCTGGAGTCGGCTCCGTCAAGCAGAAAATACCTCAAGTATACTGCTAACAAATGGCCAGTTAAAAGTGAAATATATCAGCTAAGGGTGACAAATAGGTCTCCATGGGTGATAAATAGCTGCGCACGTCGAAGTATGGCCAAACAAGAAGAAATCATGTTGATGGAGTCGACGCCAGAAGCTCACAGCGTCGACGCCAGAACAGCTCGCAAGGCAGAAATGCTAAGGTCAGTGGCGACGACTTGTGCCCATTAGTGGTGACAAATAGGTAGGTAATGGTGAAAAATAGGCAGTTGGGGTAACAAATGGCTCAGTATGGGTGAAAAATTAGTGGCAACGCTGAAAGCTTTGAAAAGTATTGAAGCAGCGTCGACGCAGCCAAGGTGCCAACTTACAAAGATGATAGAAGAAGCAGTGGCGACGGCTCTTTGAGAATAAAGGTGACAAATAGCTACCTAGTGATGACAAATGGTCACTAGGGGTGAAAAATGGCTTCGAAGTGTGAAAAATAGACGTTAGAACAAAAAACGTGAAAAATGATGAAGCTGCGTTGACGCCATAAGGTCTTCGCGTCGACGCAGGCACTCTGAAGCTTGTAAAGAAGAAGAATAGCCAATGCAAACTTCAAACAAGCTGTCAAATGAAGATCACAAGCAAGGATTGAAGAATAGTTTACCATGAAATCAAGCTGAGCACAAGAGAGAGAAATGAAGCAGTGTTGACGCAGTGCTCTAATGGCGTTAACGCAGCCAATGGCCAACTTCAAGGAAGCTGATAAATGGCAAAAGAAGCTAAAGTTGACAACTCCAATGCAGTTACATTGACGTAGCATCCTTGTGCGTCAACGCAGTGAAGTTGGGATACTTAAGGCAGACAAGCTGAGATCAACGGAGATAAAGAACGAGCTAAGGCGATGGCTCTTGGCTCGTAAGGGTGACAAATACATATGTAAGGCCGACAAATGTGCTCCAAGGGTGAAAAATGAAGAACAAAGTTGAAAATTGTGTGACAGGGCCAGAAGCTTGAAGATGTGGCGTTGACGCAACGATGAAATGGCGTCGACGCAACAAAGCCTGTAAGGCAGAAAAAGAGCAACAACGACGGCCTATTGAACCTAAGGGTGAATAATAGATGGCTAAGGCGACAATTAGCCAACTAAGGGTGTAAAATGCCGTGTAAGGCTGACAAATAGCATGGGTGGCTAAATTGCAGAATACTCATGTCTGCCACACGCTCCAAGGTTGAAGGCAAATCATTGACACGTGATCCGAGGTTATCCTGAAAGAAGAATATTCTCTCTCCTGACATGTGGACCAATGAAAAAAATAAAAGAACCATGTTATTTTATCCATATAGAATTCTAGAGCCCCTGTTCCATATATATTGGGCTTTCTTCTCCGAGGAAGAGTGCGCTGCAAGAAGGAGAGTGCGGCCATTGACGAGCTGAAAATATAAGAGAAAAAGAGAAAAAGAGAGAAGAGTGAGCAACCCACTTCGAAGGATATCTGTGAGAGAGACTGCGAGAAGAAGAATAGAAAAAGATTGAGAGGGAGCTCGTGAGAAGAAGGCTGTGAGAGAGACTGTGAGAAGAAGAAGAGAAAAGAGAAAGAGAGAATGTGTGAGAAGGCAACATATGAAGACTTAAGGGTGAAAAATGAATTTTAAGGCTGACAAATGGAAAGCAGAACAAAAAAACATGGAAATAAGGCAGTGGAATCAACGCCATATCGAAATGAAGTTGAAGCTTGAGTTCGTCAGAAGATGAAGAACACAACAGTAACAAATGGCACTCAAGGGTAACAAATAAGTTTCAAGGGTGAAAAATACATGAACAGAGGAGAAAAATACACGAATAGAGATGACAAATAGCTCCTACATGCAACAATGGGTCAATGGCAAACAGAAGAGCTCAGATTGACAAGTGCTGAATAAAGGAGATAAATGAGTACATAAGGGTGACAAATATGCTTCAAGGGTGAAAAATACCAGATACGAGTGACAAATAGGTCGCTAGGCTGAAAAGGTGACGGTCCTCAATAGAGACAAATAGCTTAAAAGGCGACGGCTTATGCCGCCTAAGGGTGACAAATAAGTCTGTAACGATGACAAATGGACAGTAAGGCTGAAAAATAGCTTGGCAAGGGTGAAAAATAGCCAAGTTCATGAGAAACTTAGGCAACTCACGTGGCTTCGACTCCCAAATGATTGGCACGTGATCCTAAGGATGAGCGGGACGTTTTCATATGATTCGAGGGAGAGAATATTCTACTTTGAAAGTTGGACCAATGAAAAAATAGGAGATTAATCATGTTATCCAGAAGAACTCCGGAGGCACATGCTTCATACTACTAAAACAAGATTCACATAAAGATAGCCACCTCTCAAAGATCACAATATGAGACATTTCCACACCACATAGCAAAGGTGTGATAAGATTCGAGCATATGAAAAGCCTAGCAAGATAGTATCTTAAAATGTAGCTATGTGCACAAGTGACTCACACATTTCCAATCCAGATTCATCATGAGTTCACGTATCAAAACAGTTCAAGCAAGGCACACATGAGTTTCATGATTAGTCCAAGAGTTCAAGTTCAGTCTAAGATAAGCTAGATTCATTCACCCCACATAGATATTAAGAGCCAGTTGAAAGCCATTCAACCTGTAATATAATATATTGAAATGCAGCTTCACACATCAATTATGATTAAAGCAGTCCAACCATGAGTTTCATGATCAGATCAAGACAGTTTAGATCAGTCCAAGATTCCAGGTTCAGTAAAAAATAAGGTAGCTCAAACCAATACAAAACCAGCCAACTAAGGATCATTAAACCTCATTCAAAGGCACTTAGAGACATGAATTTCCATGACTTAATCTCATCATATAAAACAACATGGAAATCGGTTTCTCATTCAAAATTCAAGCCATTCATAAACAATGCTCAAGGCTAAACATATGAAACACAGATCAATGCCATGAGGAACAAGTCGACTCCCTGAGAGATGAGGTCATCTCCACAGTTCATTTAGGCACATTGAGGTCGACTCCACAAAGCAAATTGTACAAACCTCCTACAAGACAAGATATCAACATTAGGCTCCAGAATGACTAAAATACTTTTTAGCATTTTCACAATACTCTTGCATACAATATATTGTTATCATCAAAACCATCATTAAGGACAACGAGGCAGCACAACGAACCCAACAACTCTGTTATATATAAACCCATCAAACCCTTGAAGAAAAAGATGTTGTTGCCTTCGAAGAAAACCAGAGTCCATCTGAGAGGAAGAAAAAGGCACTTTGGGAGCAAGAAAGAAAGAGAGATAGAAAGAAGGAGAGAGAGATCGCAACCCAGTTTGAGTGAAGCTCATCTTCAGAGAAAGCTCTTGAATCACATTCAGAGCTACACTTATTTTTTTCTTCAACTGCATTTCATCTGTTTCATTTTGTTTTGCCTGGTTTTGTTTTCGATTCAGCTTGGTCATTGTTCTCTGATTGAGAGCATGGATGAACACTTAGAGGGGCATATAAGACAAACGATGATAAGTGGCATTACATTCCACTAACGACGATTACATGTCCAATATAGGACTTACATTACATACATATCTCTTAAACCCTATTCACTTGAATAGGCAAATCACAAGGAGTACAAATATGACAACATACAACATTAATTTTAAGTTTCTCAATTGCATCTCCATCCTCTCTAATTTCTTTGTCATGCATTCTTTCATCGCCTTTAGTTGATATTTGACATCCACAACACTATAGGAAGTATTATCAACCCACTGAAAGAAACTGCAATCCCCGTCAGTATTCGCACACGGACAACAATAGAAGTGCTTGCCTTTCGATCTCTCACGATTTGAGATGTAAATCCGACAATTACCCCTTCTACAATTACATTCCATCGGCGGTAGACGAGACGAGATGGCAGCACCTCGATACAATTGCATTCCACTAGCATTTGACGACTGTATATGACATGAATAAATTATCAATCACCTGTCGTGCAAGAATATTCCAGCCATCAAAAAATCATACCATTTCAGACATGGGGAGAATGTGAGGGCCCAATGGCTGGGTCGTAGAATATGTTCTACGCTGGTCGTCCTACGTGACAATGTTGTGAGGGAGGGCAATGCCCGGGGTCGTCGGAGGCGCAGACAGTGGGTGCACTGCATCACGATCGTCGGAGGAGAGGAGCCGCACCCAACTTAGGGATGAACTTCTCGTCTGAGCTAGGGATGAACTTCTCGTCTGAGCTAGGGATTCGATGACGGAGGAGAGGAGCCGCACCTAGCTTCTCTTTTGAGCATTGCGACGATGGAGGAGAGGAGATGCGCGTAGCTAGGTAAGTCTTTCGAGGGAGAAGGCGACGGGCAGAGGGCTGGTGCGTGGGACATTTGCGGGTGGGGGCGGTGGGGTGTAAGGGTTTAGGGATTAGGGATTTAACAAGGGGAGGGTGAAGACGAGGATAGTTTAAGAACCATAAGTTTTTTTAAACAGGATGAAGGAATATTCCATCGAATATTCATTTTTTTAACGTCGATGAACTACATGGACTTGTTAACAAGAGTTAGATGATTTAAGGGGCTTTTAAATTAATAGTGAGATTTGAGGAGCTAAAAAGTAATTCGTCATATTTATACGGACTAATATGTAAAAATCCCAACATATTAATGTCACTATGAGAATTCGAGAGTATAGAGGCAATTTTCCCAATCTCATTTGGGATTTGAATTTTATCCTGATTTTTAATATATTTTATTGTGACTTTATCTATGAAAAAATAAAAAAATATCAGTCTATCGATGTTTAGTCTCATTCTCATGCGGGACGGACACGCGACCTGGGACTCTAGCTCGCGACTCGTCCCTGGCGAGGGAAACGTTGGACCGTGCGCGGTTGAGAAACCGGCAGTGAGTCGAGGGTATCGGCTTTCAGCGTGTACTCGGATCGAGTCACGGGACGGGTCACTCACTCTCGCTCTCTGTCAGCGGTGATAACAATATATCGGGCTAAGAATCCTAACACTCGCAGCGGCATATAAAAATAGATACGAGTAAAGCAAATGCTAAAGAGAGAGGAAGCGAATTTACCTCCACGCTCCGGGCGTAGGGAAGACCATCCCGGCCAAGTACGGTAACTCCCAGTTAGTGACAATTACATAATAATTACAGTAATGAATTATATTGTCCACTCCACGCAGGGAGGTAACGGACTACAAGTGGGCCCGGGAGGACCGATCTTGAGTTGACGGGCAGCACTTTGATCACCCCGTCGGCGCGGTTCGGACGGAACAAGCTGCTGGTTGTAGGGCCCACGTGCTAGTCGGCGGGTCCGAGTGGGCCCGGAGTGGTACCGCTGTGACGGTGGCTCCTGGAGAGGCACTCTCTGGGACGGCGGCACGCTGGTTCGCCTTGTGGAAGGCGAGCCGGCTCCGGTCTTCACTTGTTGACCTTGCTATCTACGGATCTGAAGCTTCTGTTTTACAGCGCGCGATCCGGCAAGATCAGCTGCTGCGATCACTCCCGACGTCGGATCGACGCGAAAGTGGTACCGTTGGAAAGATGACTTGAAGTACTTCGATATATGGCCAGAGAAAGAATTTTGAATATCCCGGATCTGGCCTTAGTCGAATTTACCATCTGCTGGCTCACAGAACCAGATCTGGCAGGACATAATTGAGTTTTTCTGAGAGTTGGCGTTGAGCATGACTCAAACGTCGGATCCAGGGGTTGAGTTCTTCATGAACATTGTAGAGGGGAAAACAAGGAAGACATGGATATTTTTTGTAGAATTTCTAGAGAAGGTTTGACAGGGGAAAATGATTTTATACTGGACACGGATCGGATCTGAACTGCACAGGATAGAACTGATTTGGAAAAAGACAGTGATTTTTAAAAATAATAAAAGGACTCTAGAAATTCCAAGAAAATTTGTGGATGATGGGTGTGGTGGACAGAACTCCCAATAAAATTGGTGACTCAAAAAAATAAAGGAACATGGGTCGAACGGAGGATGAACTAGGCTGCTGTAACAGGATTTGAACAGAAGACAGACTGCTAGGGGGAAAAAGATGGAATTGGGAAAAATAGCTACCAAAGGGTAAATGACCGAATTTTTTTTGTGGAGGCTGGGGTGGACGTGGATGACTCACCCTCCAATTTTGGACTCGATCTGAGCTCTTGATAGAGAGCTAAAATTCGAGCTTTGATGCCCTATCCTGAGGTGGACAGAACTCCGACGATAGCAGTGACGGCGCGACGGCGGTGCGATGGCGGCGGCGACAGAATCAGAACTCAGAGGATAAGAGGGAGAGATAGAATGAGTCTCACACCCTAGAATGGTAGAATTCCATCTGCAAGGGGGGGAGGAGAGAGGAGGATGGCACACCCTTCTTTGACTCCAACCAAATTCACAATTTTTTCCTTCATTAAACCTTACAAAACACTATACATGGGTTTATATAGAAGGGGAGGAAGGGAGAGGGGGTTGGAATTTTATGGGAGAGAGGGGATGGGTAGTATTTTCTTCTCCCATGTGGTCAATTGGTCTAAAAAAATATAAAATGTCATTTTAATGGGGGGGCACCCCCTTAACTTAAGGGGAGACATCTTGGATATTTTTCACGACTTGTCCTCATTTGAATGTCAAACCATCTAGAAGCTCACCTAGAACTTTGACCAGCCCCACATGGATCCCTAGGGCTTAGGTGGACCAATGTGAAAGAGTGTAGGGGCCCCTTGATGGTCCTACTGAACTTTTTGCATAAAAACCCACTAAAATCTAAAGACTCACATTTTAACTTATAAAATCTTATAATTGTACATATATTTTCTCAAGGATATAAAAATAAAGAAAAGGATACAAATATAAATTAAAAATATCAATACTCGGTGTCGATTCCCATCACATTCACCTAATTTGATCGATCTCCTTCGTCTCTCCTTACACACATTTAAAAGTAATATTACTTTGATGTGCTCCTCCACAGTTCCATAACAAGTGAACTTCACCCCCGTTAAGTTTGCGTTTCGATATCAAACTGTTTCTAACTTGCTCGTGAAGCTATGAACCCAAGCTAAACAAGATAACGAAGGAAGTCATAGCGTGCATTCCCCATGTTGATCCAGAAGATCATGTATATTTCTTATTACGATGTTCCCATGTTACAGATTCCATCTTAAATACACCATTTTGTTTTGATTGAGAGATAAGATAACATGGTATATCTTACAGAGAAGTGTGAAAAAATTTAACTCTTCTTATTCTACATTTTTTCTAGAACAATTTATCTCACCCTTAACCCGGATAAGAACTTATATATCCTAACTCAACTTGAATATCTCGTACGAGCACCCAGATGAGCTAAGATATCCTACAAACAAACACGCTAAGGGAATAGAATCTATTGCACATGCCAAGGTCTAAAACTGGCAGTGGAAGAAAAAAATGTCTCCAGACCATTATATACTCCCTCTCCCCCTTCGTGGACTGTATAAGAAGAAAAAAGGTACTTTCCTTTCCCAGTTGTTAACATGCATAGACACATATCTCTACAGCAGGGTTCGTCGACTCATTGGGTCGTATTAGATCGGAATCTTCCTGATCCGATACAATACGGCCGAGTCGTATCTAACTCAGCCTGATTCGACCCTCTCTCTCTCTCTCTCCCCTACTCACCCCCTCCTCTCTCTCTCTCTCACACTGTGACTCAACCGATCTTAGAGGTGATCCGCAGGGTATCGGATTTTGTCAAATACGGTACGGTACGCCCGAGTCGGCAAACCATGCTCTACAATATGAACTCAATCGGTATCACCAAATAACTAAAAATTACAACCAAAAAAAGAAAATCTGCCAACTACATGGATGGCAGTGGCGTCGTCGAATCTTTGATGAACACCAATGCATTCAGCCTGCATGGCCCATGGATGTCTGTACCCTAACATATACCTTTTGCCAAATAATGGTACAGATGTTCAGAACACTTAAATCTCCAAGAAATAATTGCATTTTGCCATGAATATTTCTTGTTATCTACAACCATCTGAAGCCTTACACTTGCAGCCTCCAAGTGATAGAAGCAGTCCTTCTGGTCTTCCTACTTGTGGCCTTGAAGACTAGACATGAACACCACTTCAAATTTAAAGTTGATGATATAATGTATAATAAATTTACATTCAGAACAGAGCAGTACAGGGACACTTGAGTTGAAAACCGCATTGCACAAAGACATCTGGGACAACGCAAGATTGGGCACGTGTTCAGTCCAAGTGTGGGGCGCTTTGCGATATGCTTTCGTCTTCCAGAAGTGCATATGGATCAACATACGGTGGAGATGATATATTCATCTTGCTCGCATCGTGCACGAAGCTTGAACCAAAGTACTGAAAATGAAGAAAAATCATAGCAATCAGGCAACTGGCTGATGGCAAATAGATACCATCAATGAAATGTGTAATCTATTGCTTAGAACAAGTAGTTCATCCATCAGATAGAGAGCATATTGTTCTTCCACTGGGAAGTTGAAGAACTTGCAATTAGAATTTAAATGTTTTATATGACATAAAACATGTATGTATATGTGTCAGATTAGGCACATCTTTCAATTAGTAAAAACGTTCATATGCTTTTGAAACCACAAAACTGATCTATTGTTGCATGTACATGCTCCACTGAAAAAGAGATTTTAGAGAGATAACGCAATTGACTGTAGCATCCTGAAGCTGCAACATTTTGAATATTACCCTAAATAAAAGCCCTTTTCTCTCTTTGATAATGAAGGAATATGTTTAGCAATGCAGAATCCACTCATATCTGGAGAAAATGGGACCTGATAATTTCTGGAAGACATGCTTGGCATTAGGGATTTATTGACTGGTAGCCAACTGCAATTAAGGCACATTTTTCTGTTTCGTTCTATGAATTAAAATTTTGAACAATCAACGCTTTCTAGAAAAGCTGCTTTTTAACTTTTTGAGCTGGGTTTTCCAAAATAGCTTTAGCCTGAAATCAGTGTTGAGTAATGGACTGCAGATTCTATTTTTCAGAAAAAGCTGACTACATAAACCAGTCGATCTTCCTTGTTGGTTTTCTTAAAAGGGGGTTCCTTTTTTTTTACAGTGGTGCAGGCCATGGGATTCCCATGGCCTGCAACCTTTTATCCATTAAAAAAATATGAGTTTATGCCACCCTGGAAGAGTATTAAAAAAGTTACATTCAAGACATCCAGACAGAAGGAAGCTGAGTTTTATCTAAAAAAGGAATTATTCTATCCATCCTTGGGAGCTCATAAAGATGGGGAACACACTGTCCGTGGCTTCACAATCTGCATGAGCCATACAATCCGCCCGTTGGCTCCCTCTATGTATGTGCTCAATAGGTGGAAATGGCTAATCCAGATACACCCTGTCTTCCACAGATGAAAAGACTCCTAGGGAAAGCACATATATTAAGGATAAAAGAATCCAGTTCAACAATGTGAAATTGTGAACTGGAATCTGTAGAATTTTGCAGAGGCATAGATCATCAAGAAGTGCCAAACATTCAACTTCAAAGTTGTCATGATGACATATGGACAATCTATATATCCTGTAAAGAGGATATAAGGGAATATTTGATATTTCTCTCTGACTCCATCTATCCAGACTAAGGCAGTGTTTATATTTTCAGATATTTTCCCTGAGATATTTTATAATCTGATTTTCACATGATTTGTAGACCCAGGAAAAAGTTAGTCTGGAATACGCTATCCAGATTCCCAAAATATTTTCTTTTCCGAGGAGTTTATTTCTTTACAACTTCTCATGGGGCAATAGTCACCAGGAAATATTTCCCACCCATCTCTGCGCGTCTCTGTGAATTCTCTCTGGGAACCAGACTCAATACATATTTCTTCCCCTCTTCTTACCCGCTTCCATGGCATATTGGCATCAACATGTCCCTTCTACATAGTTTTTCCCATATTAGAATGAAAACTCATGTTTCTGTTGTCCATGCATTTTCCCAGAAAGTTTGCAAATGTGTCTTTCCGATAAAAAAATTCCCATGTTTTTCCACTTTCCGATAAAGTACTTACTTACCATGAATCTTGATTTTCATGGAAAAATTGAGAACACAAATGCACCCCAAAATGAGAGCCGTTAGATCTATGACTTTCATCTCAGTTGAACCATTAATTATATATAATTAATTCCACTAGACCGCCATATCCCCTAAAATACTAAGTATATGATTAACTACATTCAGCCCTCATTAATTGTCCCTTCCTAAATATCACACGCACCAGGCCTTTTCCTGATTCACACAAGACACCAACCTCCTCTTTTATTAACTTTCTCCTTCTTAATGAACACTCATTTACTCTCTCTCTCTCTCTCACACACACACACACACAATGCACAACTAGGTACCATTTGAAAATGACTTTTAGGCTAAAAGTTACAATTAAAAAGACAATCTTATATACATATCATACTATTGGTTGCCATTAATGAGTAGTCTTGTTAATTCTTTAATTATACAGTGCTATGATGTACTTATAAAAACAACATTCTTGCTGTTTGTTCTTCATAGAAATGCTATGTTACAAATTTCTTTGATGATATCATCATCATCAACATTATTAATTAACATTCATTTTTCTATACCCATTACTATATAATTTCAGAATAATAGTCATTTTACCACTGGAAGAGAAAACAATCCTAGAAAATGCATGCATTATTGCCAATCTAGATCTCCTTCAGTCTTGGCTTCTTCACTTATGTGACTTCCACCCTCCTTGCTTCTCCTTATAACCATCTCCTCATTCCAGAAAAGCCAATCAGCTTCTCTTCCGTTTTCTTGATCTCAATAGCAATTAAACCCGGTACTTCCTTTCCCAATGGTGGCAACAATTCTTGCAGTTCTTCTATCTACTGGATCATAAGAGTTTATCTCAAGGAACTAGCGACTCAAGAACATGGAAATGGGAAAAAAACAGAGATTTATTCTGTCAAATCTGCATTACTGATTCTGGTGCAAGGAGGCTGGAAAGTCCCTTGGCATAAGCAAGTGTAGAATGTCAAAGTTCCGATCAAAATCAGAATTTTCCTCTGGAAAATTGCTTGGAAGAGAATCTCAACAGCTGATAGAGTTCATAAATTCAAATCCAAAATTAGGATCCAATGTGTTTTCTGCAGTTGTTATCTAGAGAACTTGACCTTTTCTTTAATTGTGGCATCATCCAACCGGTATGGCTTCAATTCTTCAAAGCTACAAAGGTACAGTGGGCTATAAAGAATCACTTGGAGGAACGGCTCTCAAATATTTGGGGAATATGTTTTCCAGCTATGTTTTGGTCTATCTAGAAGGAAAGGAACAATAGTGTTTAGAGAGGAATTCAAACATCCTTCTTTCATCATCATCATCATCATCAGAGCCTTATCCCAATTAATTGGGGTCGGCTACATGAATCCTGTTCCGCCAAAGATTTCTATCAAGTGCAATATTCATATTTAAACTCAAGGAACTAATGTCCTTCCTAATAACATCGCACCATCTCATTTTAGGCCTTCCTCGAGCTCTTTTACTAGCATCCACTAAGATTTGGTCACATCTTTTAACCGGCGCTGAGTTAGGGCGACGAAACACATATCCAAACCACCTGAGTCTATTTTCTCTCATTTTACTATCAATTGGAGCTATCCCTAAGTCCTTACGGATGCGCTCATTCCTAATCTTGTCTTTCTTAGTCTTGCCACACATCCATCTCAACATCCTCATCTCTGCTACACACATTTTGTGGATGTGTTCCTTTCGTACTGCCCAACACTCGGTACCATATAACAAAGTAGGTCTCACAGCCGTTCTATAAAACCTCCCTTTGAGTTTCACAGACATACGACGATCACAAAGGACACATGATGCACTTCTCCATCTTAACCAGCCTGCCTTAATCCTATGTGTAACGTCATCATAAATCTCCCCATTCTCTTGTATGATAGACCCTAAGTATCGAAAGCTACTACTCTTCGGAATGTTATGTCCATCAATTAGAACCATGTCTTCCTGAACCACTCTCCCATTACTAAAATTACAGTGCATAAACTCTGACTTGCTCCTACTAATTTTAAAACCTTTAGACTCCAAGGCAAGTCTCCAACGCTCTAACTTAACATTTAGAGCATCAATACTCTCATCAATTAAAATAATATCGTCTGCAAATAGCATACACCAAGGGATATCCTCATGCAATTGTTTAGTTACTTCATCCATAACTAAGGCAAAGAGATACGGACTTAGTGCAGAACCTTGATGCAAACCTATAGAAACGAGAAATTCACCAGTCTCCCCAGCAATAGTTCGAACACTAGTAATAGCACCGCCGTACATATCCTTAATCAAATCAACATATCCTTGAGAGATTCCTTTCTTTCTTAATGTCCACTAAATCAATTCTCTCGGTACTCGATCACACGCCTTCTCTAAATCAAGAAAAACTATATACAAATCTTTTCTCATCTCTCTATACTTCTCCATTAGCTGTCGTAGTAAGAAAATAGCTTCTGTAGTAGATCTATTTGGCATAAAATCAAACTGATTTTCCGATACAGTAGTCATACAACGGAGGCGTTTTTCAATTACTCTTTCCCAAAGTTTCATAGTATGACTCATAAGCTTAATTTCACGATAATTATTACAACTTTGAATATCTCCTTTGTTTTTATAGAAAGGAACTACAACACTTTTTCTCCAAACTTCTGGCATTCTCCGTTCCTTTAAAATTTTATTAAAAAATTTAGTTAGCCACTGAATACCAATATCTCCTAGGCCTTTCCATACTTCAATAGGTAAGCTATCTAGTCCTAAGACCTTGCCCACTTTCATTTTCCTTAAAGCATCCTCCACTTCTGACATCTTAATACGCCTGAAATATTGATATTTATCAAATATTGTGGACTCTTGGGTACCTTATAAAAATAAATCCTTGACGGAATCTCCATTAAGTAACTTCTGAAAATAGCTATGCCACCTCCCTTTAATCTCAAGATTCTTAGTTAAAACCCTTTGATCTTCACCTTTAATGCACCGAACATGATCTAAATCTCTAGTCAAACATCCTTCTTTCATTATCCAAAATTGTATCAAGTGCTTACTCGATTGGCACTTCACAGCTAGAGGGTTATTGTTTCACGCAGAAAATTATTTTGTATATCTATTTGTTAGATAAATATGTGCATATTTGGCTAATTGATTAGCATGCATATTATTAATTTCACGGGCTTAATTTATCAGACAATTTAAGATTTGCGTACTAAACCTTTCCCCACTAACCATAATTCGTGTTTATTTATATCGGTGTAAAGTCCGAACACCTTTGATTAACTGTCAAAGGCACCCCTAACTCTACAATATCCATTGTGATATTGAGGATTTTATGTAATAGATTTGATCAAAGAGACCATCCATTAGAGATATACATTTGCAGGAGAAAATTGAATATTTCATTTATTAGATTCATTATACATAGTACATGAAACCCCAATTATATGATCGAGTCCATTTGATTTACATTCGGTCATAAATCCACCATTGGCTCTATATTCAGTTATGATCAGGGCCTTGGATTTTATATCCGTTCAAAACCAGGCCATCTTATTTACTTTTTACTTGCAATCGGACTATCAGATTTCGTATCCAATTACGATCGGGCCATTGGATTCCTTCCCGGTTGACATCAGAGCATCAAATTTGTTCCGAGTCACAATCAGATCGTTAGATTTGAATTGTATCACGATCCGACCGTTGGATCGCCAATATAATCACTATCGGGCCGTCAGATTTAATTCCGATAAAGATAAGACCTTTGGATTTGCAGTATATCAAGATGTAACTGTTAGATTTAAGTTTGGTCAAGATCCGAACGTTGGATTTGCTCCAGATCGGAATCTGACTGTTGATTTTGAATTTTATCCCGATTGAACTGTTGGATTTAAGTTTGATCTCAATCGGACTATTGGATCACCAAGACAATCACTAACAGATCATTGGATTTGATTCTAGCCAAGATCTGAGCATCGGATTTGATTCCGGTCAAGATCGAACTATTAAGTTGACTTGATGTCCGCATAAGACGGGGGTATATTTACAATTTTTCCACAAGCAGGAGTACATTCAAAAATTTCCCACGAGAGGAGGTATTTATGTAATTTTTCAACAAACAAGAATATTTCTATAATTTTCCCACAAGCAGGGGCAAATTTGAAATTTTCAATTTTTTCTGGTTTTGTCTGTAATATCCTGAAACTTATGGATCTTTCCCCAATTTTTTGACCGATCAGGATTTTTCTGTAATTTTCTGACTGACCAAGGTTTTTTTGCAATCTTCTTGGACATCTCTACAATTTTACAAAGTTGCAAGGTATTTCTGCAATTTTTGAACATAATAGAGTTTAATTTTTAAGGTTTCTCCATGGACTTTGATTATTTCCAAAATTTACATGATTTTCCATCATTTCTGCAAATTTTTATAACCATAAGGGCATATTCCCAAGATTAGGGGTATGTATTCAACATATCCTTTGCAGGTTTTTAAAAACAACAAAAATCTTCAAGTCTCCAAGTTCTTCAAGTCTTTAAATCTTCAAGTCTTCCTTGCTCCTTGCGCCAGGCTCTCCAAGTGCTCCAAGAGGCGAGATATGCAAGCCCCTTCTCCAAGTACTCCAAGGCCTCCTATTTATAAGGGTGGAGATGAGTTATTAGAGGGAGATGAGGGGTTCTTTCTTTTGGACATTTGAGCCCCTCTGGTTAAGAAAGGAGGTGGGGCAAAAGAGGAAAAAAGGAAGAGGGTGAATTGAGAGAGAGAGAGCAAAGAGACCAGAGGGGGTCCCTCCGCCTTTGCGCAACCGGAAGGAGGTCCCTTCAGTTCTGCACAAACGAAGGGGCTCCCTCTGGTTACTGAACCCCTCTAGTTGTTGCGCAACTGGAGGGAGGTCCCTCCGATTTTGCACTGTTGGAGGGAAACCGGAGGGGCCTCCCTCCGGTACTACACAACCAAAGAGAACTCCCACCGGCTATACGGAAAACTGGGAGAGAGAGGGAGATGGGCTGGGTAGAAGGGGTCCCTCTGGCTTCCTTTTTGTTTTGTTTTTATTTTTTTTTGGGGGGGGGATTCTGAGGGTGCAATAGTTACCTTGCCATCAATCCCCTCCTCCCTTTGGATTGGTAGGGCAAAAACAATTCATTTTTTCATTTTTGTTTTTCTTCCTTGAAGGGCTTTGTTTCCCATGGGGGACGTTCTACCCTCTTGGTAGAGCTATTTTCCGTTCCTACTGTTAGGGTCAATATCCTTTTATTCCTTCTTTGAATGAAACGTTGTTTTATTCCACCCCAAAAAGGGTTTTTTGCATATAAACCACTGTTAAACGTCTAATTGCAAAAATATCATGCTTGGAAATGCATTAGTAAAGATATCCTTACTTGTGTCCAAATAGTGCAAAAATGCCACGGTGGTTAACTTCCAACGACAGAAAAAGGAATATTCCAACAAGATTCAAATATTCATGTTATTTTATTGTTGAATGACCAAAATACCCCTCTCAAATTCCAAATTTCCCACCTTTATATGAAAGAGATGAGAAAGAGAGAGAGAGGGGACAAAGAAAGAGGGAGGGAGGCTCCAGAGGGACTTCCCTCTTCGGCATCAGCAACCCCCCTCCCCCTCCCTACAGTCACAGACCCCCCTGCTCCCACAAGCCCCCCCTCCCGACCCCCTCTACCCCTCCAGCACACACACCACCGAAGGCCCCCCCCCCCTCCAACTCGCACTCCCACCCCCCTCTCCTCTCTCTCCCCTCCAACAAGGCCCCCTCCCTACTCACGCAAAGCGTCCCCTCCCCCCTACACCCTTCCCCACTCCCTCTACCCCACCGGCAAGCCCCCTCTCCCTGTAGTCACAGACCCCACGCTCCCACCCCACACTGTCGGAGGCCCCCTCCCCCTCCTTGCTCGCACAAACTGTTACGTAGTTGAATCGCGTCAACTAAGGTAGACGCTATTTGATGAAACACGTCGAGTTAAGTCAACACCTTTTAGACGGATTTAGCTGGGTTGAATAGTGTCAATTAAGGTAGACGCTATTTGATGAAACACGTCGAGTTAAGTCATGAATCGCGTCAACTAAGGTAGACGCTATTTGATTAAACACATCGAGTTAAGTCGATGCTTTTGAGACAGATTTAGTTGGGCTGAATTGCGTCAACTAAGGTAGACGCTATTTGATGAAACACGTCGCGTTAAGTCGTGAATCGCGTCAACTAAGGTAGACGCTATTTGATTAGACACATCTAGTTAAGTCGACACCTTTTAGATGGATTTAGCTAGGCTGAATCCCGTCAAGTAAGGTAGACGTTATTTGATGAAACACGTCAAGTTAAGTCGACGCCTTTTAGATGGATTTAGCTAGATTCCAAGGGTGACTATTATACTCCTCTCTCTTCCCTCCAACAAGCCCATGTAGCAACCCAATCGCAAATATAATAAATAAATAAATTAAACAAATGAAATTAATTATAAAAGAACCTCAAGAGAAAATTTAAATTAAATTATGGACTAAAAGAAGAACCTAATTGGGTTAATTGCGAATAAAAGGGCTAAACTCGGAGTTACCCAAAACCCCCAATTTTGAATGGGCTAATTAGACTTAAAATCTAGAACTAATGGACCAAAACTCTAGCCTAAATCCTACTCCACTAAGAGTTTTCTGCCAAAACCCTAATCCTAATTAGGGCAAAAAAATAGGTGGCGACACTAATTATAGATAGCTAGGAGAATATCGAGCAGATTTTCTCCTTGAGATTCCTAGGGCGAATTAGGACTCTATGGGTGGTCTAGAACTACAAATAGGTCGCCAACACCTTCTAGCCGACCCTAACCGCATTGGAGGACGGCGGCACGTGGGTTTAAGGGCATATTTCGAGGAAGAGAGCGAGGAGATTTGGGTCTTCTTCGCGTTCTTCTTCCTTCCTTCCTTAATCCGATTCAAGGTAGGTTTTCTCTCATACCTAGATCTAATTAAATTCATTTATAAGATCATAAGCATGTATATCTTCGATTTATGCAAGTTTCCCCTTCAGAAATCTTCCCTATTCATTCAATTTTTGGGTTTAAGATCGAGGTTTTTCGGATTCTAGGAGTTCTACGTGTTCGATCTGAGAATGCAGCCAACGCAAACGCCTTCAGATCGCGGTAATACGATATGACGCGTTCAATAGAACGCGACAATCAAGGCAACCGAGTTCAGAGCAGATCGCGGCCAACCCGGAGACCGCGACCTGACCCGACCCTTGGAAAAATTCTAGAGGCTATTCCGTGATTCAATCCGTTGTTTTCTGCATGAATCTACTCATCCATGTTATCAGGAATGAAATTGGTAGGGTATATTATTTAAGTTAATATCTTCTAAATTCTATGATAAACCCCTTATGATCTCTCTTCATGATCTTATTTCCTCTTTCCAGCATGTTAAAAGGAGTATATTTTTATCATGTAAGTCTGTTAAGATTGTCTCTCATAGCCTTCCATTATGATCGCGAACATGATTGGCTTTAATGTTCTTAAACGACGATTTGACGAATAGGTCCTATTATATTGTTGCTTACGTTGAAGATCATGTCACTCCGGTGGCTTGTCTATTGATTTTTGGTTCTCGTAAAGCCCATTTTTGGTGAAGTCAGAATCCTCCGCCAAATATTCCTTCCGTCGGACTGAAACTTCTTCACTAAGGCCTCCGTAAAACTCCACGACCCATGAATTCCCACATGGATGCCGAGCAGCTTGTACCATAAAAATCATGAAAAACCTTTGGAATCTCATCCTACTATTGTAAGACAAGGTTCAACCGCACTGTAAGAACATGGCTCTGTTCGGGTTCTGTTCTGTCCATTGAACGCGGCATGCCCATAAGCTGCGTTCATCTTTCTGTTCAGGAACGCGGCAAACCCAGAGACCGTGTCCTGATGTAAACGCGACAGAGGCCCAGACCGCATTCCTATATCGCGGCCTGTACCCCAACCGCGTTCTACCCAGTTTCATGATAGGTCGCGCCCGTGCGAGAGATCACATTATGTCTAGCTTTTTGAACATGACCCTAAGACTGACCACGTTTTATCAACATTTGTTAGTCCAAGTTTGATGGTTTAAATAAGGATTTGTCCTGTTTTAACGTGATAATGCCAAAATATCGTTATTTTGTCTACAAGCTCCTAGCAACTTAGTTATTCTCAGGATTCCTTAGAATATATTGAATATCTCACTAGAATCTATGTCTTATCTACGTAAGCTTTATCTTGGAATTCTTTGGCCATTAAAATTTAATGTGAATGTCTAGATACTTACATGGGATCTATGATCCATAAACCCAATGCCTCACACCAATAGGCCCGGTCTAATCCTGGGAGGAGCACTCGAAAATACTTGTACCCATGGGAGTTGAATGACCTGGTATGATATTGCAGCAAAGTACATGCATGCTACATTGATCTACAGCATTCCACTTGTTCATGAATTACTTGACTTGTATATGTTACCCCTGGTAGGGATTATTGCGTGATATGGCCAATCAATTGAGGAGTACTTGTTACATGAAAGTTTATTTCCAGCATTCTTGTTCTTGTCACTTTATCTTATGAATCCAGCTACTTGCCTCCTATATCTTCGTGTGCTTGATTCCAATATCTGTTACGTATGGTTTATTATGTTTTCCCTCATTCAATGCATTTATTGTCAAACATGTTAATTACTTAAAGATGCATGATATAAAAATATAAATCCTACTGAGCTTTCGCTCACCCTGCGTTATTGTCAATATTTCATGTAGTTCGGATGAGGAACCACACTCTGATGGGAAAGGGCGAGAGTACATGGAGTGACCGAGTTTACCTTAGAAGTCTTGTCATTGTCTTGTCTTTTCTTTTGCTAGATGTGTGAGAGAAGTTGTTACGAGAGTTTGCTCTCATGAAATTGTGAGGAAGTGTTGAGTTATAGTGGTTATTGAGTCTTGGAGTCGATTGTAAACTTTATTCCCTTCTGATTATTAATAAAAGTTTTTTCTGGCCTCAATGGGTTGTCTCTTATGAATAATTGTTCCCTTATGTGCATGCTCTGATTGACATGATTGATATAACTGCTGCATTCTGATTTTCCGTGTGGGGACGTGACATCCCTTCCCCTCCTTGTACTCACAGACCCCGACCCCCCGTTCCCTGCAAACCGTTGGTGAGAGTGAGAGAGGGAGAGTGGGGACAGATGAGAGAGAAGAGAGAGAGAGGGGGGGGGCTATCGGCGACCCCCTGTTCCCTACAAACCGCCGGTGAGAGTGAGAGGGGAATGAAGTTGAGAGAGAGTGCACAAGGGGTAGAGAGAGATAGAGAGTGTGCAGTGGGAAGAAAGAAAAAGAGAGATGGAGGGAGTAAAAGAGATGGAGGTGTCGGAGTGGGCTTCGGTGCAGAGGGAGAGAGTGTGCAGTGGGGAGAGGAGAGAGGAAGAGAGATGGAGGTGCCAAAGGGGAAACCCCCCTCCAATGCCAGCGAGACCCACCAAACGGGGGTGTCGGAGAGAGAGAGAGAGAGAGTAAGAGAGATGGAGCGAGGAAGAGAGATGGAACGTCAGGGGGGGAAGCCCCCTCCGGCGCCGCACGACCCACCCAGCGGAGGTGTCAGAGAAAAAGAGAGAGAGGAAGACGACAACGACGCCACCGGTGGGATGGCAGCACTCCGCGGCGCCGGCGGTGGCAGAGCCCGCTAGTCTCCACTCATTGTTCCGGGTCGGTTAGAGGACAGAGGGGCAAAGGTGGGAGAGAGAATGTCTTTTTTTAAAAACTATGGACATTACCGTCTCTTCTCACGTAGAGTTAAACTTAACTAGAGTTAAATTCACGGCGGGTAATGGAGGGTTATGGCGATGACATTTTTGCACAATTTCAAAAAAAGTAAAGATATCTTTGCTAATGCATTTACATGCATGATATTTTTGCAAATAGATGTTTAACAACGATTTATATGCAAAACCCCCCCCCCCCCAAAAAAAAAGTCCAACATGAGAATAAATAGATTTTACTCTCCCTGCTACTGTCAACCACCAATTTACTACAAGACATGATCATGTATCATTTATCACTAAAGACTGCAGTTCAAATAACTAATCAAATCAGGCTGCTTTTTGTTTAACTTGGTCAAGACATGGTAAATTACAGAAGGATGTAACTCACAAGATACATGTTCATGTATGTCTGGAATCATGTCACTGCAGTTACTGACATGCACAGCCTATGTGCACATAATAAAGCTATCATGGGAAGGCATATATCATCACATCGATCTCATGCAGTACCAGCTAACCATAAACAACATAGGATTCAGCTCGTTCTAGATTTTACTTGCCTAACACATATGAATTAACAATTATGTTTGACATGCTGTCCGTTGTAACATTAGATGAACCTAACCCGAAGACAGAGTGCCAATAAAATATAGAACAGTTCAATGAAAAAGGGACTTAAGCCAGATGAAGAACAACAACTTACAAAGTATAGGGCTGAGAAAAATCCAATTGTGACAAGCATTAAAGGCCAAAATCCCCAAAAGAATGTTCCTCCAATTGATAGAAGCAATTTTGCTCGTGGAACTAAACCCTAAAGGAACAGAAGAACTCATGATTCATTTGGAAAATATGTGAAAGAAAAACCTCCACTCAACGCCTCCCTCAAATGTAACATCACACCAACAAGAATGCTATGCTCAAACATCAAGGAGAGATTTCACATGATACTGATCAATCAAGACAGAGCAATACTCCATTAACTTTTTATCATAAACTATAGCATTCGGATCAAGTCAATCAATCAATTATTGCATCAGCATCGTAACCCTTCTACCACTAATCAACCCTGAAGGAACATAAGAACTCATGATTCATTTGGAAAATATGTGAAAGAAATATATATATTCAACACCTTCCTTAAATACAACATCAAACAAACAAGAATGCTATGCTCAAACATAAAGGGAGACTTCACATGATACTGAGCAACCAAGATAAATCAAGATAATGCAATACTCCATTAGATTCCTATAATAAACTATACCATTGAGATCAAGTCAATCAATCAACTATTGCATCAGCATCATATCCCTTCTACCATTAATCTAGGATCATGTAAAGCCTTGGATTCCCTGGAAGAGTAAATGAATGACACTGATGACTAATTACTGACCTGTCGTCACGACTGACTGCAAATATGAGCCACATCACATGTAAATCAACATTGTCTCATGGTTTCTTTAAACAAAGAGGCTAGTCTATACCAACAGATAGGCATTTGAAAATTCATGGATTCTTGCAACAATCCATGCCCTATTGCATGACGAACAATTGGAATTAAGTTGAAAATTTAGGGCAATGAACCCAAAGAATGTCCTCTGAAAAGAAAATGCTTGATGAAAATCACATGTGATAAAGATAAAAAAACCATCTAAATTAACATATTTAGTAAGTGCACATAAGAATTTATAAGGATTTCAACGAGTGATGCTCAGCAGTACCTGAAATTTAGCACATGTTGACGAATTACCTAGTCATGCCCAGTACTTAAGCAATGACGAACAGATTTCTGTTTTGTTCACATTAGTTGAATCATTGCATGTTTTGAAGAATTACTTACATAAGTAAAATCTCTAGGACGATCATCAATCCTTACCCTTATTTAAAAGAGTATCAATCCCTAACCTTTGTAGCACAACAGACTCTGGCTCCTAGATGTAGAGCCACCCCTATGGCTATGGCCGCACTGTGTACTGTACTTCGTATGTTCAATAACATTTTGTTTGCTGCATACAGGCTAGTGCTAGCAACACAGTGTGAAGCTAAAAGTCATTTTTTAACGTGACTCGCCCCTATGTAGTAATAAATTCTTATGCTTATGTATGTTGTTTCTTTTTTTTTGAAAGTGGGTGGTACCAGAAATATATTAAAAGAAAAGGAAGAATGCACATGTATAGGGGAGCTAAAACCCAAAAAGTGCAACCCACCAAAACACCTATACAACAAAACACACA
Organism: Amorphophallus konjac; assembly: GCA_022559845.1. Classification (NCBI taxonomy): domain Eukaryota; kingdom Viridiplantae; phylum Streptophyta; class Magnoliopsida; order Alismatales; family Araceae; genus Amorphophallus; species Amorphophallus konjac. The sequence goes on from CM040121.1 coordinate 106,594,126, forward strand.
CCAAGAGAGTGTGAAACAACTAGCCCCCCAAACAGCCAAAAAGAGGGGAAACAAAGGAATTCACATTTGAAAGAGTGACCGCCCATTCCTTAACTGATGCAGGACAAATACGGCGGGCCCTCTACGTGTCGAGCTAAACTATCTTTGTGTGCCGTCGAATTTGCAATATTGCAACCCCGAGTGCGTGAGATGAGTGCGACTAACTTCTTACATGGAGCAACGACGAACGAAATCTATAATGTTTCGATCAGTCCTCTCATAAGGACTCCAAGTGTGGTAAGATGGGGAGAGAGAGAGAGGGGTCGAGTGACAGAGCCGTTGTTCTGGGAGCGAGAGGGAGGAAGAGAGACGCCATGAGTGAGAGGGGACATGGGCTGCTCACGGGCTGACGTGAGAACAGGAGGTGAGGGGGAGAGGGGTATGGCACGGGAGGGAGAGGGAGGAGACAAAATGTGGCAAAATGGAGTGGGGATGACTGAGCTATGGTGTTCCTTGTGCTCGGAAGAGAAAGAGTGGAGTGACAGGAGAAAGAGAGAGAAAATGTGGGGAGGGGAAGCAGGTGGCGGACGGGGGCTGCAGCTAGGTTTAGCAGGGGCGAGGGATGGTGGTCGACCGTTGCACATACGAGAGAGGGAGGGCGTGCTCGAGGGTGGCAGAGAGGGGAGGTGAGGTGAGGGGATGGCGGGTGGTCAGCGATGTGGGCAGACGAAGGGGGAGGCGTGTGAGGGAGCCTGTGAGATGTCCGAAGGCATGGGCGGAGTGTGGGGGCATGTGAGGGTCAGAAGGGTACGGTGGTACGGCGCAAGCGGCTTCGGGAATGGATGGAATAGGGGGGCGGGGTCAACGGGGTGACAAGGTGGGGTGGCGCCGCCGGCTGGGAAGGGTGCACAGAAAAGGGGGAAGGAGGAAGAAGTCAGGCGACAGTGGGAGGGGTTGGGCTGGGCAGCAAGCTTTGAGGTGGTGGGCGCAGCAGTGGCAGTGGCAGGAGTGGGCGAACAGAGGGGGGGTGGCGCCGACTGGGTGCTCCGGGGCTGCCTGCGCACGCTGTAGGGGGACTGGCAGTTAGGCTAGGGCTCCGGCGGGCAGCAGGAGGTCGACGACGGCGGGCACGACAGGTGGGCAGCGGCGTGACCGTCGGGGGGGGTAGTGCAGGGCGGTCGGGGTTTAGCTACATGGCTGCAGGTGGCTCAATGGTGACAGTGGGAAGGAGAGGTGGAGAGATGGAGGGCGTTGGTGGGGTTTCCCTGTGGCTGTAAAGAAGAGGAGGGGAGAGGAAGAACAATAAGGGGTGGGGCTGCTCGGGCTCGTGGGCTGCAGGTGGCGGTGGGCCTCGGTGGTTTGGAAGTTGGGAGCGGTGAGACTGATGCCCGGACCTCGCATCCTCTCACCCCGATCTCCCTCCTGGAGACTAATAACAAGGCATCACACCGCACCTCACAAAGGAAAATCTTCTCTTTTCATTCATTCACCCATCAGCATCATCATATTACAAGAGGAAGACCTCCCTATTTATAGGGAAAATTACATGTGACCTAAACAATTTTACCTCTTACAACAGGACTCTTAGGCCCATATATGAGGCCCAATAACTACAAGCATAGCCCAAAATAAAGATAACATTTTTTTTACTCTAAGCTAAACTCAAGTAAAAGTAAAATACATAATAAAATAAAAAATGACTCAATTGCGACTCCGATCGTTGTCCACGTGAATATCGCCATCATACGGTACACTAACTTGAGCCAATGCTCGACACCTAGCGTCAATCGCCCCCGGTTCGAGAAAACTCGTACTCGAGTTTTGAAGTACCGGAGGATGATGGAGACGATTACGCACGGACAGAATGCACGACTAGGGTGGACGATTATATGAAGAATCTCGGATCGTCGCTCCTCATGTGCCTCGTAAAAATCTTGCCACACTATGTCAACATGGGATGACTCTTGAGGTAAAACAAGGTTGGGTGGAGCAACAGGTCGTATAACTGACAAGTCAACCTCGAACAATATGTCATCAATAAAATCTAACTCGAAAACAATGAACAAATCACGATCCCAAATATTATACAACATAAACCATTCTCGCATCTGTTTTTCATACTCTTCGACCCATGCAGGATCGGGCTCATAGATCACTTCCCGTTGTTGCTCTCCATACTCTTCGGCCCACGTGGGATTGACTTCGTAGACCACTTTCTTAACTGTTGATTTTGAAATACAAATTTCCCCGACAGTCTCATCTAGGGGAGTGAGCCTATCAACGATAACTTGGACCGACCCTTGAATACACTCGAGACGTCTACCCAACTGTTTAAACTTTGTTAGTAATTCTTGTAGTGTAGTGGCCAAGTCGAGATCCATGGAGCAGTGCCTCGTGAGTATGCAAGACACGGGATCATGAAGTGTGCCTCGGATCTCGGTCTAATAAAATAGTTCCCTAAACTTTGATACCAAACTGATGCGGGACAAATACGGTGGGCCCTATACGTGTCAAAGTAAACTATTTTTATGTGCCGTCGAATCTTCAATATTGCAACCCCGAGTGCGTGAGATGAGTGCGACTAACTTCTTACGTGGAGCAACGATGAACAAAATCTATAATGTGTCGATCGGTCCTCTCTCATAAGGACTTCGAGTGTGGTGAGATGGGGAGGGAGAGAGAGGAGTCGAATGACAGAGCCGTTGTTCCGGGAGCGAGAGAGAGGAAGAGAGACGCCACGGGTAAGAGGGGACGTGGGCTACTCGCGGGCTGACGTGAGAACAAGAGATGAGGGGGAGAGGGGTATGGCATGGGAGGCAGAGGGAGGAGATGAAGGGTGGCACAGTGGAGTGGGGGTGACCAAGCTATGGTGTTCCCCATGCCCAGGAGAGAAAGAGTGGAGTGATGGGAGATGGAGAGAGAAAAAACGTGGGGAGGGAAAGCAGGTGACGGGCAAGGGCTGCAGCTTGGTTTAGCAGGGGAGAGGGATAGTGGTCAACCGTTGCGCAGATGGGAGAGGGAGGACGTGCTCGAGGGTGGCGGAGAGGAGAGGGGAGGTGAGGGGATGGCGGGGAGTGGGTGGTCATCGACGTGGACAGACGAAGGGGGAGGCATGTGAGGGAGCCTATGGGGTGACTGGAGGCATAAGCGGAGTGTGTGGACGTGTGAGGGTCATAAGGGTACGGTGGTACAGCGCAAGCGAGAAGGGGAATGGATGGAGTAAGGGGGGGCGGGGTCAACGGGGTGACAAGGTGGGGTGGTGCGGCCGGCTGGGAAGGGTGCGCAAAGAAGGGGGAGGAGGAAGAAGTCAGGCGGCGGTGGGAGGGGGTGGCTGGGCAACAGGCTTTGTGGTGGTGGGAGGTGCAGCGACGATGGGCGATGCGGTGGTAGTAGCGGGAGTGGGTGAACATGGGGGGCATGTGGCACTGACTAGGTGCTCCGGGGCTGCCAGCGCACACCGTAGGCAGGGGTGACAGTTAGGTTGGAGCTCTGGCGGGTGATAGGAGGTCGATGACAGTGGGCGCGACAGGTGGGCAGTGATGTGACCGTCGGGAGGGGGGTAGTGCAGGGTGGTCGAGGTTTGGCTACGGGGCTGCAGGTGGCTCAATGGTGACGGCGGGAAGGAGAGGTGGAGCGATGGAGGGCGTTGGCGGGCTTTCCTTGCAGCTGTAAAGAAGAGGAGGGAAAAGGAAGAAGAAGAACAATAGAGGGTGGGGTTGCTCAGGCTTGTGGGCTGCAGGCGACGGTGGGCCTCGATGGTGTGGAAGTTGGGAGCGGTGAGGTTGACACCTGGACCTCGCATCCTCTCCCTCGGAGCCTCTCGCCCCGATCTCCCTTCCGAAGACTAATAACAAGGCATCACACCTCACAAAGAAAATCTTCTCTTTTCATTCATTCATCCATCAACATCATCATATCACAAGAGGAGGGGCTCCCTATTTATAGAGAAAATTACATGTAACTTGGACAATTTTACCCCTTACAAAAGGACTCTTACTTAGGCCTATATATGAGGCCCAATAACTACAAGCATAGCCCAAAATAAAGATAGCATTTTTTTAACTCTAAGTTAAATTCAAGTAAAAGTAAAATACATCATAAAATAAAAAAATGACTCAATTGCGACTCCGATCGTTGTCCACGTGAATATTGCCATCATACGGTACGCTAACTCGAGCCAGTGCTCGACACCTCGCGTCTCGCTCCGCGTCATTAACTCTAGCCCATACAAAAGAAACCAGAGCATCCTCGACACGAGACTCCCTCCTGAACATACGAGGTTGATACTCCCCCCACAGTGCCCATAAAGTGGTGTGAAGGATAAACCACCACACCGTCTTGTTCGGCTTGAGGGGCCAAGGCCTGTCCCAGACTCTTAATCCCAAAGCGAGCGACGAACATCACTATGTAGGTTGTTGACGCAGCTGGTCCTCCGAGCAATCTCCATCCACACTTCCTGAGAGTAGGAGTAGCCGACAAAAAAGTGGTCGAGGGACTCGTCGACAACGCCACAGAGACAATAAGTAGGAACCAAATCCGGAAGAAAATGTGACAGCCTGTCCCGGGTCGGGAGCCTCCCATGGGAGATTCTCCAAACCAAATGCTTGACTTTAAGAGGGCTCTTTGATCTCCACACTTGATCATAAAAGTCGTGGCGCACACCTCCATTAGAGATGACACCATATGCCGACTTGATTGTGAAGGAGCCTTTCTTCTCCCTCCTCCAGACCCACTCATCCTCTCCTGCCTGAAGATGGAAGGAGAGGAGAGAAAGAAGGCCTTGGAATTGCTCCAACTCCTCCTGATTGAAATCTTGCTTGAAGATCGGCACCCAGCAGCCACCCGGAATGTGCTGATCGAAAGCCTGAGACACAGTGCCTAGCGGCGTCACAGCAATCGTGAAGAGGCTAGGAAATAAATAATCCAAGGGGGAGTCCCCACACTATCTGTCCTTCTAGAAGACACACTTATGGCCATCTCCCAGTTGGACCTGAGCACCGGCAACGAGAAAGTCCCTGCAAGAGAAGATGTCCCATCAAAGAGGAGAAGTCCTGTGGCGCGGAGAATGAGCCAACTCCCAAACTCTCCTCGAAAGAAAGTAGTGTTGCCTAATCACCTCGGACTGTAGCCCCTCCTCACCATCCCAAACTCTCCTCGCTAGTGGTCATCCTGCCCCAAGAAATATCATGCCATTCCCTGCACTGGCCCCCACTACCATGCCAAAAGAATCTGCACTGAATAGAATCGAGTTTCCTAGCCACCGTGATGGGAATGAGGAACATAGAGAGAAAATAAGTAGAGAGGTTGTCCAACACAAAGCTGCACAGAATCAAACGACCCCCATAAGATAATAATCTAGCCTTCCTACTAACAAGCTTAGCCTCATATCTCTGGATAATGGGAAGCCAATCTGCACATCTGAGGGAGCCCGAGATAAGAGGGAGGCCCAAGTAAGAGAAGGGGAGCTCCCCAATGGTACAACCCAACAAAGTAGCTCTCTCAAAAGTGGTCTATGCTCCATATTTACCCCTACCAGAAAACTCTTACTGAAATTAACCTTCAGACCAGTGACCTCGTCTAGTAGTTCCAACAAGAACCTAGTCATAGAAGGGTGCTACTCACCCTTATCAAGAAACAAAATGGTATCATCTGCATATTGCAAGTGAATAAGAGTGGGACCATCTCTGACCAACATAAAACCTCTAATCAGTCCAACAATCTCAACCTTCTGCCACACCTTGCTCATGACATTAGCTACAAGCACAAAAAGGAGAGCAGACAAAGGGTCCCCTTGCCACAGCCCCCGCTCGTTGTGGAACCAAGAGGTCACCTTCCATTAATAAGAACTGCAAATGATGCTGAAGTGATACAAGCTCTGACCCAACCGATCCATCTGTCACCAAAGTCCATCCTGTCCAAGACATCGAAGAGGCACTACTAGCTCCCCCTGTCATATGCCTTCTCAAAGTGCAACTTCAAGACCACCCCTCCCTTCTCTGTTGCTTCATAGCAAAAAGACACTCATGCGCCACCAAGAAATTATCCAGAATATGTCTACCTCTGATGAAGGCATCGTGAAATGACTGACTAAAGTATCCAACACAATGACTAACATCCCTGCTAACACCTTGGTGATGATCTTATAGGTACCATTGAGCAAGCTGATGGGCCTAAAGTCCCGAAAATCTTGAGCATCCACCTTCTTAGAAATGAGCACCATGAGGGTCTCGTTGATACCTCCCAAATGTGCCCTCCCTTCCTGGAACTCCCTTACTGTCGCAATGAGATCACCTTTGACTACCCCCCAACACTTCTGAAAGAAGACCAAGGAGAATTTATCGGGGCCTAGGGCTCTATCCCCAGCCAGAGAAAAAATAGCCTGGTGCACCTCCATGGCCGCTCTCTCCTCATGGGAGAGGCAAGGGAGAAGGTTAGCAGCAATCCTCGACCTGCATAAAGTATCCTCAGCAAACAAATAGGAGTAGAAGTCTCTCGCCTGTTCTCTGATCTTCGCCTTGGAAGAGAAAGAACAATCCCCCACCTTGATACAAGAGATGGAGTTGACCCTCCTCCTCCCCAAGGTCATCCGCTGGAAGTAAGGAGTGCTCCTGTCACCTTCTTTAATCCATTTGTTCCTTGATCTGTGCTTCCAATAGATGACCTCTCTAGCCAGTAAGTCATCAAACTGACCCCTCAAAGAGTCCCTTAGAGTCCTATCCTACTCATCCATAAGACTTGCCTCCTCCAAGTAGTCAAGGCCCGCAAGATGCTGAAGAATCTTGTCTTTGGCAACCCTCCAAGGGAGGGTTATACCCGCTCCCCAAGAGTGGAGAATCTGCACAGCATGCCTCAATTTCTTCACCAAAGTATCCATAGCTGAGGGGGTCGCCGCTTGAGCGTTCTAGGCACCTGTGATGGTCTCCAAGAAATCAGCCTTCTTGAACCAAACCTGCTCAAACCTAAACCTGTGAAACCTACCAAAATCCTTACTAGTCTTTAAAAGAATGGGCTTGTGGTCTGAGATAGACCTCACCAGCCCAACCACTTGTACATGAGGAAAGTGATCATCTCAATCAATAGGGACCAGAAACCTATCCAGCCTAGAGCAAGAAGCATCGAACCTCAAATTGGACCAAGTGAAGCAACCCTATGACATGCCTAAATCCACCAAAGCTGTCTCTTGGATAAAGTCAGAAAAGTTTTCCATTTCTCCAGCGAAAGAAGCGTCTCCTAACCTCTCCCACGGCGTTGCTACTGCATTGAAGTCTCCTCCAACACACCACGGGTAACCATAAGAAAAGTGGTGACGAGTCAACTCATCCCAAAGCAGTCGCTTCTCCACTGTGGGCTGGGGACCATATACGCCACTGAAATCCTAGGAGAAGCCGTCCCTGACGCTCCTGAAATGTAAAGAGATGGCCTATCTACTAACCACCCTCTCCTGCACCACCTCCTCCACCTCGAACGGATTCCAGAGGACCATAATCCCCACAGATCTGCCCACTACTGGGGAGGGGACCCCCTGGGATAGCCAGGCCCCTCCAATCTCCCTAAGGAGAGCACTACCATCCCCTTCACACTTCGTCTCCTGAATGCAAATGATGTCAATTTTGCACCTCCTAATCAGCTCCCTCACTGCCCTCCTCTTCTCCACCCCACCTAACCCCCTCACATTCCACGAGATAATCCTCATTAATGGCTAGATAGAGGACCCTCCCCCCTTCCTTCTCCCTCCTCACCACTCCTACCAACCCTGGATCAGGACCGTGCCCCACCCCGAATGCTCACACTCGAACGCTTGTTGATCTTAGAAAAGACCCCCCTTAAATCCTTCTCCGCCGTCTCGAAGGAAATCCCAACATGGTCTGCCACCCCCCTAGTACGCTCCATGACCAAAACTTCAACATCATTGAACAACTCTCTCACTTCCTCAACCCCCAACCTACTACGCCCACGAACTGCCTCCCCATCCTGCAGCACAAATCCCCCCCCCTCCATCACCTAGCCGCCGCAGCATACCATCGAGGGAAACGTCTTGGACCAGGGCGAGTGCAAACCCAACATCTTGCTCCCTGGACCAAACAGGTGGCGGGCCCTCCACGGGAGTAGGCTCGCGAAGAAGCATAGCTCCCTCCGCCTGACAGGCCTCCCCGCTGATGGAGACGATGTCCTCAAAGAACTCTGGACAACCCTCTTGAAAGTAGCCAGGCTCTTGGGATGGGAGGGAGAGGGCCACTGAGCCTTGGGGCAAGGGGGAGAGATCAGTCAGGACCTCCACAACGTCCCTCACAGCCAACGGAGGGAGAATAGGAAGCTTGCCCCTGTCCAAGGGCCCTAAGGAGAGAGGTCTCAAAGAGTGCTCTCCCCCCTGTGGCCTAACCAAAGGAGAAGGGACCTCCAGTCTAGGCAGATCATCGACCACCGGCGAAGGGGCAGCAGGCAGCCCCGAGCGAAGAAACGCTGACGGAGAGACGTTGAGAAGCAACCTCTGAGCACCTTCTACAATCGGGCACATACGATGAAGGATATCGGGGTTGAGCGACCCAATACGCGGCGGCAAAGCGGATTCGGGTAAGTGACGGGCATGACGAGGAGACCCGATAACCCGACCTGGCTCTGAACCAGCGGCCGAACTGCTCACAAAATCCACAGGCCGACGCATTGAATGGTCCAGGACCCTGGCTAAGCCAACTGGGCGAGTTGAATTTGAACAGCTCGCGCTCGAACGAGGGGGCCGTATGTCGTCTTCCTCTGGCGACCTCCCTGGTTGCCCTAACCCAAGCAGCGGCTCCCGTGGAAGCTCACCCTTAACCCAAAGCCGCAAGACAACAATGACACTAGTGAGATCCACAGACACCACCACCGGGATGGCTGCTGGAGAGGCCACCTACAGAGTCGCAATCAACGTCGTCCTAGAGCCCACCGGATGGAAACCCAAAGAGCCCTTCTCAACCTTCCCAAAACTCCGAGTGAGAAAGCTCACCACACCTTCTTCACAGAGAAACATTGGGATGCCTTCGAAAACCACCCTAAAACGCCTCACCGGTGGGTTAGGGAAAGACCCCCTCCACTGCGTCCATCGTTGGAGCTAAAGGACATCACCCTCGACCACTAGTAGCCCAACCTCCGCCAAACGCGCCGCCGTCTCAACACATTGACCCACCACCGGGAAGAAGACACCGATCACCCGCAGCACCTCCCATTCACCCCCAAACACCTCGACCAGTCTGCGCCGAACCTCCACCGCCTCCGCCGACCCTTCTAAGAGCGAGGCAGCGAGGCACCTGGACAAACAGTCCAGCTTCCCTGGCAGCAGGTCCGCAGGGAACTCCCCGGCATCGACCCACCTCCTGCTTTCGGCGGTACACAAAGGTGGCGAGCCCTGCACGACTTGGGCATAAGAGCAGCCATTCCCCTAGACGAAACATGACCACGCCGAGCCGGCCAGAAGGCCCCGACAAAAACAACGAATGTGACCCCGCCGGCCACAGCCAAAACAAGTAGGTGCCAAAGAAGCACCCCAACCCCCCACCCGACGAGTGCTCCCGCCGGAGGGCGAGGTCCCCCCGCCGGAGAGCCATGGGCTCCCAAAAAACCCAGAGCTTCTCACTCTAGAAAGGGGCTAGAGAGAGAGAGACTTATGTATGTTGTTTCTTACTTGTAAGAAAATAGGAAATTGATCTTCAGCAACATTCTTTAAACACTGGACAAAATAGTATACTTGTCAGAAAACATATCCTTACAACATCCTCAATTGATGATCCGTTACCATAGAGGAGGCTTACCTAAAGGATCTCTGAAGATCCATCCACCTCCAAGACCCACATCAGACCCATGCATATGCCCTCAGTCTGCCCTACTCACTCCCTCACTCACTCCACATTACTCTCTTCTCCTTATTTTTTGAAAAGGCAATACATATTAGTTCACCGTCCACACAATCAAACACAGGGCTTTTCTTGATGAATTCAAATTCTAATGAAATGGAAATCAACGACTATCCTTACTCCTTAGTGAATCAACCAGAAATGCAAAGACTTTTTTCAACTTGAAGGAACAAAGGCAACATGTTTTGAGCCCAGCAAACCTCTTAAGAGTGCATTTAAGGCACTTCTATGTGATAATTCTATAGATCACTTGCAAAGGTAGGTATCTCCTTCCATGCCACCAATCCTTAATTTGATTTTTTTATATAATATGGTGCACACTTTTGAAAATCTGCAGATCTTCTCCAGTTGCACAACCTCCTATGTAGCTACCCCTGCATAAGCAAACTGTACAGACCCATCCAATGGGAGTGATTCACACTTCAAACGGTAACTCAAGCATGGACACATGATGTTCTTTTGAGCAAACATGAGAGATGAAGACTGCCTCACCTCAAGTCCTTCACTGTTCAGAGACATGGATCGCTCTCTTTGGTTCGCCAGGTCCTTCTCGTAGTCCGCCGACGCCACGCTGTTCCTCTTGGCCGAACCTCGACTGCCGGCGCCGCCGCCGCCGCCGTCCAACTCCTCCTCCATCTCCATTTCCTCCACCGGGCCAGATAACAGGCCCCTGCTGCTAGCAGAGTCCTCCGTCAAGGGGGTGGGGGTCATCCCCCTCCTCTTCAGCTCCTTCATGAACAGAGACTCCGGCTGGTTCCCCTCGCCTACCGCCACCGCCAAATCAAAAACAAACAAACATAAACATCGGTGATCAGTGGAAAAGATTGAGCTCTGAAGCCTCTGATGGCACACCCGGCGGCTTACCAGTGGAGCTGGCGTTGTCCTCCCGGCGACAGCAGCGGAGAGGACGAACTCCACCAGTCAAAGTGGAGAACTCATTCCTCCGTAGCCCCGGACGGATTCCAAGAAGCGGAGAAGAACCCGATCTTACAATCTGCAAGCAGGCCGTGACCATCCCTCCTCTTCCTTCCTTCTCTTCAAATTTCTTCCTGCTGTGAACTATGAACGGCAAGCACAGCCTAAGAACGACTTCGGGAGAAAACGGATCACCGGGGGGCCGACCCAACAGAGAGCAACGATCAGAAGGGGGAGGGAGGCCCCTCTATTCTCCACGACTTCGTGGAAACGAGGGCCTGTACAGCTGGTTATCGCGGCAGGGGGAAGGTGAAAGGAGTGAGTGGTCTTTTCTTCGGGTACTCTTTAAATGGAGGATTTGAAGCTTCAGGGGAGCATGGGACCACAGGTAGCGAGGTGGGTCTGTGCGAAGGGAAGACGTGAGGACAAGAGCAGAGGGGATAGGGGAGCGAAGGCGGGGAGGCCGCTCACGCAGCAGTTGCCTCCTCCCGCTCGCCAACTCCACTGTTGTCCGTTTGCTTCCCAGCGTGTTTGACGAAAGTTTCTGTTTGGCGGCCATTTTGGCTTCGACTTCTGGCGTCAACAGTAGCGTGCGGTAATCGCCTCTCACGTCTCAACAACAAGTGTACCGTCGCGGGCGAGCGAAAATGCGAAATCAAACAAAAGATTGTCATGGTTTTGTAAGAGATATTTTGTATTTTTGTTACGAATCGCTATAATTGTTTGGGATTTTTACGTACGCACTCTTATAAAATTTGATTTTATCACCGACACTCTTCGTCAAAGTATATTATCGTAAATATCATTAAAATATAAATAATATCACGATTATATCATAACTCCCGTGTGTTTAATCTGAGTTAAATAGTAAGTTTTATATATATATATTTATGTAAAGTTCGATTTTATTAAATATACTCTAGGTCTAACGACTATAGATGACATATTTTACGAAATATTCTTCTCCCATCGATGATATTAAATTAAAGAGGTATAATCATAATATTTCTATCTAAATGAAGAATATTCATGATAATATAGTGAGATGAAAGATATATTTGACAAAATCAAACTTTACGAAGATATATATATATGTAAAAATCTCTAATTATTTATAAACACCTCTGCATATGAATTCTTACACACTTAACCTCTCTGAGTTCGTAGCTCTAGGAAAATAAATAACTATAATTTAAAAACTAATTCATAATTCATTAACTTTGTAAAGACTTATATGTGAAAATCTCTTTTTTTTATGTTTGCAAAGATTAGACAAATCGAGTCGAGACGGTCTGACCCGCACGACTTGACCCGTCCCAATCACAGACCGGGACGACCGATCTGTGGAATGTAATCGGATCACTTCATATATTATTTTAATTTTTTTATAACAAATTTAATATGTTAGTCGGTTGGTCGAGGATCTCATAGTCATCTCATGATTAACCGCGAGATTTTAGGATCAAAATGTACTTCTGATGTGTTCTTTTCGATTTTTTTTAAAAAAATATTTTTAAAAACAACATTTAAGACGATGCGTGAGGGAAGATTCAAAGCACCAGTTAAAATCACACATCACCTAACCAATTGTGATATAACATGATTTGAGTTATTTTATAACATAATATATATATATAATATAATTCTTTATCAACATTTAAGACGATGCGTGAGGGGGGGGTTCAAACCAGAGACGTCGGTTAAAATCGCACATCACCTAATCAACTGGGATATAATATGATTTGAGTTATTTTATAACGTAACATATATATATATATAATATAATTTTTATCTCAGTACACAACAGTATTGACTCGTCCCGTCCCGTCCCAGTGAAAAATTGGGACGGACGGGACGAACGGTCCGCCAAACCTTGTGCGAACTGTGAACTAACAATTATAATCTACATATTTCTTTATAAATATTCTAAAATACACATTTATTTGCTAAACATTCTTTTTAACAATTTTTAACAATTTGTCATAGGCGGGATTTAACGTCCCAGTCTGGGTCACCTCGACCCGCTCGTCCCGACCTGACCCATGCGGTGGGTGGGACGCCGGGGTCGTGAGTCGTGACCGGGAAGCTTCATTATTTTAATATTATATATATATAAAGAGTCTTTTTTTATTTTATTGTATTATTATATATATATAGTATATATATATAAAGAGTATTTTTTATTTTAATATTTTACGAGACAGACCGAGATGGGACCGACCTGACCCGTCCCAGACCGTGATCGGGACGGGCGGGTCGATCGAGACGGCAAACCTGGTCGTAAATATACTAGGGCTGTTTTCACAATGATATAAGGTATTTTGCCAAATAATTTAACACCTGAAGAGTTATCAAAAGTACCTAGATTAGAGGATAAATCCATAAAAATTCCATAAGAGATATTTAAGTCATAAGTTTGAAAGGTGCATGGTCGAGTGTCACTTGCGGCCGGCGGGGGTTTGTAGGAAATTTATCTCCTCCCGGTGGTTGGACCTTCGGGCCCATAATCAGGAATCACCATCTAAGTAAAGCTTAAATTGTCATGATTGTCAAAAAAAAAATTCCTCTATAATCTTAGATTACTGGAAATTTTCTAAATATCTATGCAAGAGATAAAAGAGAAGTTTTTCTTTTCTACAAATTGGGTGAAGATTTGGAAAATATATACATAAATTGTAATGATTAAAATTTTATTCTTAAAATGAATATGCAAAAAATCGCAAACTTTTTGAAAAATAGACAAGAAAGGGCCATTCATGTAAACTACATTAAAATGAATGTGGGCCGTTTGATCTTTATCTGACCGATCTAGTGGAGCCCGAACCGTGTGCCTCAGTTCCATGTTTTATGCGGTCAGGTTGAACGAAAATAACCAAAGTTAATATTGTTACAAATATTTGATATAGCAACTAAAGATTCCTCGGTAAAATAAAGTTCATGTAAACATACTTTCTAGCTATTGTGCTACGAGGGCACGGTTGACCCACATGATCTGAAAGCAGTTTTTTATCAGCTTCCATAACCACCAGTTCCTTCCTGCTAGTTTAATAAAAACAAAATTTCAGTACCCACGGATGATGTTGACCTTCAATATATGCCACTTTAAATAATGTTGTATAACATATATTTTTTTAATATTTTTGAATAAAAATTATTATTAAATATAAATTTATAAAGAATGCATGAAAATATATTAACCGTCAAAGTGCAGATCTGAATTGTGTAAATATATCATATTTATTTGTAGTTATATCACTTGCTTCTGTCAAAATTTATAAAAACATTAGGTTTGGCGGAGTGGACACCCCCCCCCCTCCCCCCTCCTGCGTAGGTGGCAGGAGGGCACGGTTTCGAGCCGCTTTCCCCTCCTCTCAAAAAAAATTTTTTTAAAAAAAAAATTGAAAAAATATATTTATATATTATTTGAATTAACATAATGATATGTTTTCAAATGTATCTTTAAAAATATATTTTTTATAAATTTTTATTTGATAATAATTTTATGCAAAAAAATTTATAAGAAAGAACGGTGGCATATATATAATTTGACTGCTTGCGCCTTACCACGTGCTTTGGTGGATATTTTTTTTTCAAAATAATTAGATTAAGAACTTTAACGATGGTCAACCCAATGGCCCAACCATCGTCTCGTACAACTATTAAACAAATATCTAAACCAGAGAAACCATTAATTATTTGACTAGATAATCCTTTTGGGTCGCAGTTCGTGGCACCCCACGAGATTATGTTTGATATCTGGATAAAGTATGACGACAATAGACGTAAGTTATTTTAAATTAATTTATTTATATTCTTATTCTCACGTGTGTGTTTGACATGTGAGTGGATAAATATGTCGGTATCTCTATTATTCGTTTGATAAAAAAATAAAGATATAAATAAGAATAGATAATACAAATAGATTATTTTACCATTCTTATCTTAGATTACAATACATAATGTTATTATTTATTTGGTTAAGATCAAGATGACTTAGATGATTTTTGTAAATCTTTAACTTAAAATTCATACTTATCACTTAGATAATTAATTAATATTAATAATTGTGATTATCACTAATGATGAACCTAATTAATTTTAATTGATAATATTGATTTATAATAATAGAAATATTATTGAATTAATTTTATTATTAATTATGAGTGAATGAAGGTGAATAGAGGGAGAAGAGTGAAGGAGGTGAACGGAGAGAGAGAAATGAAGTTAGGAAGAGGGATAACTCATTCTAATTTTTTATTGAAACGAATTATCCTTAAATTAATCTCATTTTTGGAGTTAAACCTATTCTTTTTAATTTGGGATATTCTCACTATTTTTGACTCAATGAATAAAGAATGGGGTTGAAACCAGGTTAACTTTGTCTTAATCTGATACCAAACATGTCCCAAGTGTTCTCAAATAGGTCAGCGTTTTCTCGGGTTCCACCCCCCCGAAAAAAAAGAGATTATAAAATAAGGATAAGGATAGAGAGAAAAGGTGAAACTTTTAAAATCCTCAAAAATTGATCGAGGCCAATTTTTTATCTCTCAATCTGATTATAGAAATAATTCCTCTATAAATAGAACCACATGCACCCTTAGATACGAAATTGTGAGATTATTATTCGCAGGTATTCATTTATTTTCAAACATCGTTTTATTAGTATATATTCATGGCACCCCGAGAGAATTATTGCAACACTAGTAACCGCTGAGGAGACCAAGTTTTCCAACGAGCTTCCCAGGAAGCATCTTCTTATCCATCCCGCGGCTAGGGGTGATCATTATTCGGATTCAACCCGAAAATCAAACCGAACCAATAGATTTGGTTCGGTTTGGTTTGGGTTGAAATTTAAAAATTTTTGGTTTGGGTTCAAACCGAACCCTATTAAAAAATTTGGTTTTGAAGTTCAAGAAACCGAACAAAACCAAACCGAACCGAATAATCCGAATTTAAGAATATTTTTATCAAATTAATATAAATGTATATGTAACTATAAATTCCAATTCAAAAAGTTCAATTCCCGCCATACTAATGGGTTTTCCGACTTTATGAAATAGGTTTCAAATCACCTTCTATTTTATTGTAACTGAAGTTCTTAATTTTTTATGTGAAAATATTATGGAGCTTGTTCTTACAAGTTACAACTGTTTATGTTATTTTTTTAATATTTACTTTATTTGGCATAAATTCTTTTACCCTACCTTTTTCTAGTGTTGTTTGAATCTAATCTAATTTCTAAAAGGAGAGATGAATATGGTTCAAACCGAACCAAATCGAACCAAACCGAATTAATTCAGTTTGGTTTGGTTTGGTTTCAAACTAGTTTGATTTGGTTTGGTGCGGGTTGAAGCCTTAATTCGGTTCGATTTGGTTTGAGAAAAATTCTCTTCAAACCAAACCAAACCAAACCGTGCTCACCCCTACCCGCGGCGCGGCTCCACTCGATCCCGCCACGAACGAGCTAGCAGAGATGCGCCGATAGATACAGGTGCTAACGAAGACATACCGGGACCTCCTCAAGCGCCAGGCAGAACAGGAATGAGCCTCGACGGTACTCCCCCAAAACGATGGCACGTCCACCGTAGCAGAGTCCCATCGAGAGCGTGAACCTTCCCTCCTCTTCGCCACGCATTCCCGACAACTGTGCAACCGACCATTGCAACGTCCCGCCAGCCCTCTGCACCGCAATCTAGAGATGGCACAGTAGTTCTGATGCTACGAGGAGGTCGAGCACGAGCTTGAAGGCAAGATCGGCTACCTAGACAACATCCTCCAGACAACGCGGATTAGGGGGCTCATTGACGATGACTCAGACTTCCACGCCCCATTCTCTCGGGAAATCATGGAGGCGCCGATCCCCCCAAAGTTTCAGCTGCCGACGTGCACTCCATACGACGGCACCACCGACCCCGCCGACCACATGCATAGCTTCGAGTCCAACCTGGTATTCCACTGAGCCTCGGACGCTGTAAAGTGTTTGGCATTCGTCACCACCCTACATGAGAATGCTCAGATATGGTTCAAGTTGCTACTCGCTGGGACCATTACCTCCTTCCAATAAGTGAAGAAATTATCTAAGGAGAATTTCATCGGCTGCAAGAAGGGGGCCAGATCTGCGGTGAGTCTCCTTGCCATCAAGTAGGGCCATGAGGAACCCTTGTGGGACTTCGTTGCCCGATTCCACAAAGAGGCCCTCCGCATCTCTTGCCTGGATGTCAGCATCGCCACAACAGCGTTGACGTATGGCACTCGGGACACCATCCTCCAAAGGACGCTCGGAGTGGAGTCCCCAATGATGTTGATGGAGCTCCTCACCTTAGCCCAAAAGTACGCCAGCTGTGAGGAGAACAACACGGCATTTAACCGAGCATCACAGGCCATTCAGCCCAACCACAAGTGTAAGACTCGGTAGTTAACGGATTCTTATCGGTATCGAAATATAAAAAGATTCATGAATTTAGAGCCTTTTAATGGGCTTAATGGGCCTAGTTCAATTCAGTTGGTCATTTGTATAAGTATTTTAAAAGTTAGATGGGGCATAAGTACAATTTTATACCTTTTAATGCTTTATGGCAATTCAAGGTTTTCTAACAAAAAAAAATAAACAAGTGGGTTTTTTTTCTTTCCCACGTAGGGAGTTCTCTCCCCTCTTACCCTCTCTTTCTCTCCTACGCACGTCTCCCCCTCTCTCTTGCTCTCTCGGCGGTGTGATCACCCCGGGGCCTTGCAGGGATTGCAGGTGGTGGCCTTGGCGAGTTTAGGGCGTGGGTAGAGTGGCGGTGTCACCGTGGAGATGAGCCGTGGAGCGTGGAGGCGGGGAATCCCAAGTGTAGGATGCAGTTCCTTCATGAAGAACGGCGAGGAATCGGCGTTCTCTTCTTAAACCAAGTAGGGGGATGGCTTCCTTTCCTCCTTAGGAGTAGTTCCCTACCTTTTAACATGCTAATAGGATGGCCACATGCATGAACTTTGTCATCTATGTTTTAAGAGCATGAACATTGTCATTTATGTTTTGATCCATTCTTGGCCATTGTCTTTATGTTTTTTGATATAAAAAGGTTATGAAATGGGTGTGTGATAGTATAAAATAGGTTTAAACATGTTTTCCCATCGATTTGAATCGATTGGGAGGGAACTCAATCGAGTTACCCACGGTTCGGGTTCTCTGGACGACATGCGGTCGTTCCAGAGACCGTTTTCTTCATTGAGTAAGGCGGTGAACCTTAGCGGTCTCACCCCAGACCGTTTAGTGTAAATGGCGGTCCTTCGACCGGCCGTTTGTGGGCCTTAGCGGTCCAGTAAATGATCGCTAAGCCCTTTGACCCGGTAAGGCGGTGCGAGCCTAGCGGCCCCATCCTAGACCATTTTCCGTCATATGGCAGTCAGTCGTGCGACCGTTTGCTATTCTGTTTAATTTATATGAAGTGTTCATAGCTAAACGGTCAGGGTAAGGACCGTTTGGGTCAGTGTAGCGGCCAATCATTCGACTGCTTACCAGGTCCTTGCGGCCCTGTGCTAGACCGTTTAGTCCTGTAGCATATTGATTCAACCCTGCTCATTTAATTATGCGTTTAACTATGCATGTTCGCCATGTTTAGATATTTTTATAAACTGTGGCACATTTTTATATCACAATAGAATTGTTTTCTCTTTCCTTGTGATGGAACCACTAGTCGTACCCCGACGACCTTTAGTGTCGGTCCACCTGGGAGAGGTGGCGGGGTAATCCCGATATACGATTTTTAAGCTAGTTTCCGTGGGCTCCCTTGCTTGGCAGTAGCGTCCTACTGGGGGCGAAAATTAGCTAGAGGTCTGGCTCAAGGCATTGAGCCTGTATGTGCACACGTGGTCAGGGACGTGGACTGACACTAACGAGTGTGACCCTGACTAGTTATTGACCTTGGTTACTGTTACGTGTCTCACTTGCCGCGTTCCAGGCGAGTGGAGATACCCGAGACGCAATATAAGTCGTCAGTGGACGTGTCTAGTCTTCTTTCTGGTGGTCCTCTCTTTCTCCTATCACTTGGAAATGATGGAAATGTTGAATTTTCATTCTCTTGGTAGATTATGATTCTCGTGTTTAATTATTCAGTTGAATATTAAATGGCAATTAAGTTAGCTATCTTTAAATTGTTCATATACCTGTACAACTTTATTAACTGTTATCTTTTTATGCCATTGCATTATTAATTGCTTTTATAAGTTTAGCTACGAGGTAGGGATCTGCGTGAACCCTACTGAGTCTATGTTGTGAGACTCACCCTTTCCTTTCCAGGTGAGCAGCAGCAGCCGTCCGCTGGTGGTTCTCGTGTTTTTGACGGCATGTCGGAGGTGCCAGCAGTGGTCTGTCTGTCTTTCTTTCCCTTTTGACCAGGGTATGCCACGTGTAGTTGTTTCTTTTGACTTTTGTACAGTGTTGGGACTTGTAATGTATGGATCTGGACTATTATATAAATATATCACTCTGTTATTGTCAATTGCTTCCGCTTAAATTTACTATTTTATAACGCGCGGATAATTCCAGTTCATTATGCACCTCCTCAACCAATCCTCCCAACTCTTACGGGGCCTCATCAGCCTCTTAGGTGGTGTCTCCGAGTTCTTGGTATCGGTTTACCGGTATCCGGATCTCCGAGTCGTTACAGTTGGTATCAGAGCAGTGTTGGGGTGATGTATAAGGAATTAAAATTACAATAGTCCAGAACAAGTCCATGTGTACCACTATTGCTGGCTTAGGCTGTTTCTCCATGAGTACTTATGATTCTTTTGTTGTGTGTTTTTTCTTAAGCTTAGATTTCGATGCCGCCTAGACGGAGAGTTTGTTTCCAAGCCAACGGGGCCCAAGATGTTCCAAGGGAAGAGAGCGGTACTTCGCCTCATCCAGTGAATGTTCAAGGGCAAGGCCGTGTTGACCCTATTGCTGGAGAAGATTTATTGCCTCAAGGTGGTCGTGGTCGAGTTCTAAAGGACTTTCTTTTATTCCACCCACCAACATATGAAGGACAAGCGGATCCAGATGCGGCTAGGGTTTGGCTAGATGCGACTGAGCGTGTGTTCCGTTCTATGGAGTGCACTGAAGATGAGAATGTAATGCTAGCTACATTCCAGTTGCAAGGGGCATCGCTCGCGTGGTGGACCACGGAGTGGGAGGTAACTTTTAAGTCCCGTCCTCTTCGACTGATTACATGGAAGGAGTTTGTTACTTCGTTTGAGCGTACATACAGTCCAGCTTATCTCAGGATGGATAAAATGTATCAGTTCATGGAATTGGCTCAGGGTGATATGACAGTCTTGCAGTATCGGAACAAATTTATGGAATTGGGTCGATATGCTCCTCATATTCTTGCGGATGAAGGGTTAAAAACTGAACAATTTCTGCGTGGTTTGAAGCCAGAGCTGAGGCAACCTCTTATTGCAACAAGAGTGGCAGAGTTAGATATGGCTTATCAGGCAGCAACATTGTTAGAGCTGGATATGGCAAGATCTCGAGGGCGAACCCAAGTTGAGCCAATGTAGCAGAGTGTGCAGCATCAACATGTTAGTAGTCAACCAAGTGTGACTGGGGTACCATCTTCTGTTCCTTCTGCCTGTGGTACTTCCTCCATGAAATCTAAATTCAGGCGGATGTTCAGGAAATCCAAGAAGCAGTATGACCGGCAAGCTTCCTCTGGTACCATGCAACAATCAGCACCCTCTTCTTTTCAACGACAAGGATCGGTGGCTAGTCAACCGAGACCATGTCCGAGATGTGGTGGTAGTCATTTAGGTAGACCGTGTTCGATGCCCGTGGTGTGTTTTCGGTGTGATCAAGTGGGACACGTGATTCGTGATTGTCCGTTGAGGCCAAAGCAGCCTGTTCCGTTTTCACAGCCACAACAGTTTCGACCTCCACCACCATCACAGTCACAACAGTATTCACAGGCATCAGTATCGTCATCGCAGCAGTCTACGGCAGGTGGAAAGAAGCAGAAAGGGAGAGTCACGCATATGACTCGTTCTGAAGCAGTTGCATCTCATCTTGTGGAAGGTACTATTATGATTTATGGTCATGCAGCCCGTGTTTTATTTGACTCAGGTGCTTCTCATTCATTTATTTCTGAAGATTTTGTTACTTGTATTGAGGAGCCGACATCGGAGATGTCTTGTGAGTTAGTTGTTGAATTACCTTCTGGGGAGTTCATGTTTACTCCTTTCTGTCTTGATGAGACTCCTATAGTGATTGGAAATCAGTAGTTGCTAGCTAGATTATATGCGTTGAAGCTGGTAGACTATGATGTTATTCCGAGCATGGATTGGTTAGAGGATTATGGAGCCGTGGTTGATTGTAAAATGAAGAAAGTTTATTTTCAGCCATCTGGGAAAGCGACATTCTATTTTCAAGGTATTCGATCTCGTTCTCCTCGCTTGCTTATTTCTGCTATTCGAGCATGTAGATTGCTTAATGCAGGTTGTTAGGGATTCTTTGCTTCCGTGGTTGCTATTGAGGCACCACAACATGAGATATATGATTTTCCTGTGGTTTGTGAATTTCCTGATGTGTTTCCTGATAAGTTACCAGGCTTACCCCCACAGCGAGAGATTAAGATAGTAATTGAACTAATTCCAGGTATGACACCTTTATCAAAGGCACCTTACCGTATGGCTCCTGCAGAATTGAAAGAATTAAGAGCACAGTTGTTAGAATTGCTAGAAAAGGGCTATATCCGTCCTAGCTTTTCTCCATGGGGTGCTCCTGTATTATTTGTGAAGAAGAAAGATGGAAGCCTGTGGCTATGTATTGATTACATGCAATTGAATCAGGTGACTGTCAAGAATAAATATCCTTTGTCCAGGATCGATGATTTATTTGACCAACTTCAGTCGACTAGTGTCTTTTCACGGATTGATTTTTGATCTGGTTATTACCAATTGAGGATTAAGGAATCTGATGTGGAGAAGATTGCCTTTAGTACGAGATATGGTCATTATGAATTTTTGGTTATGCCATTTGGGCTAACCAATGCTCCAGCAGCGTTCATGGACCTAATACATCATGTATTTCGTCCATATTTGGACCAATTTGTGGTGATCCTTGTCAATGACATTTTGGTCTATTCGGCTTCTGAAGAAGAACATGTTCAGCATCTTAGAGTGGTATTGCAGACTCTGCGAGATCACGAGCTCTATGTAAAATTTAGCAAATGTGAGTTTTGGCTTCGTGAAGTTCATTTTCTAGGCCATATGATTTCTGGGGATGGAGTTGCAGTTGATCCTGTTAAAATTGAAGCTGTTCTTCAATGGCAGAGCCCTAAGACCGTGACAGAGATCAAGAGTTTTCTGGGTCTTGCTGGTTATTATAGAAGATTCATTCAAGATTTTGCACGGATTGCCTTGCCAATGACTAAATTGACTCGCAAAGATGTGCCATTTGTGTGGTCAGATAAGTGTGAACAGAGCTTCAATCAGATGAAAAGGCTGCTCACCACTTCTCCAGTACTTGTTTTGCCATCTGGCTCATGTGGATTTGTAGTGTGTACGGATGCTTCTCGAGTAGGTTTGGATGCAGTGCTTATGCAACATGTCAAGGTCATAGCCTATGCATCCCGACAATTAAAACAACAGGAAGAAAATTATCCTACTCATGATCTAGAGTTGGCGGCGGTGATTTTTGCATTAAAAATATGGAGACACTACTTGTATGGTGAAAAGTTTGAGATCTTCACGGATCATCAAAGCTGGAGTATATGAAAGATTATGATTTCACTCTATCTTATCAACCTGGCAAGATGAATGTAGTGGATGATGCACTGAGCAGAAAAGTGCAAATCAATCATTTGTTGATACGAGAATGGAAGTTGTGGGAACAATTTCCTTGTGAGACGTTCAGATTGAAAATTTCCCGTGATCCGATGGTAGCTGTTCTTGCTAGTCTAATGATGACTCCAGCTATTTATCAGTAGATCAGGGAGGCACAACAGGCAGATTCTGAGTTGTCTCGGATTGTGTTAAAGCCAGATGTGGAGTTCGGTGATGATTCAGTGGTTAGATTCAGAGGTAGACTTTATGTTCCAGCTGATGATTCATTGAGGAATGTTATTTTGCGTGAGGCGCATGGATCACGTTATGTTATTCATCTTGGCACCACGAAAATGTATCATAATGTGAAAAGGTAATTTTGGTGGCCAGGTATGAAAAGGGATGTAGCTGATTTCGTGCCGAAGTGTTTGACATGTCAACATGTCAAAGCTGAGCATCAAAGCCCTGGAGGAATGCTTCAACCCTTGGAGATTTCGATGTGGAAGTGGGATCATGTTACTACTGATTTTATTGTGGGTTTACCCCGCACTTCACAAGGTTATGATGGAATTTGGCTGTTAGTTGATCGTTTAACTAAGACAGCGAGAATGTTGCCAATCAAAGTGACGTGGAATGTTCAGAAATTGGCTGAGCTTTATGTTGCAAAGATTGTGCCATTACATTGGATTCCAATATCCATTGTGTCAGACTGTGACCCGCATTTAACTTCTGGCTTTTGGTAGAGTTTTCAAAAGGCGTTGGGTACAGAATTGGCATTTAGTTCAGCGTATCATCCCTAATCTGATGGTCAGTCCGAGAGGACTATTCAGACATTAGAAGATATGCTGCGATCGTGTTGTTTGGATTGGCAGGGTTCGTGGAGTCAGCATTTGCCATTGGTGGAATTCTCTTATAATAATAGTTATCATTCCAGTATTGATATGGCATCGTATGAAGCGTTGTATGGGCGTCCTTGACGTACACCGTTGGACTGGTTTGAGACTGGTGACCGACTATTGACAGGACCAGATATGATTCAACAGTGTGTTGATGTGGTACGTCTGATCAGGCAGAAAATGTTGACAGCTCAAAGTCGAAAGAAAAGCTATGCACATCGGCGTAGAAGACCATTGCAGTTTGAGCATGAAGATTTTGTTTTTATGAAAATATCTCCAATGAAAGGCGTGATGAGATTTGGGAAGCGTGGAAAACTTAGTCCCCGATATATTGGTCCGTTTCCTATCTTGGAACGTGTGGGCCAAGTGGCTTATCGACTTCAGTTGCCATCGGCGATGCAAGCAATCCACGATGTGTTTCATGTTTCTCAATTAAGAAAGTATATTTCTGATGCATCTCATGTATTAGATGATTCGATGTGGCTTGAAGTGACAGCAGATCTATCCACGCCAGAGTTTCCAATACGGATTGCCGATCGTCGTGAACAACGACTGAGGAATAAGGTAATCCCTCTGGTAAAGGTAGTGTGGCAGCGTCACTCGGGTAATGAGGCTACGTGGGAACGTGAGGACGAAATGCGTCAGCAGTTTCCATTCTTATTCGAGTAAGGTATATTTTCCTTCAGTTCTCTCCTTGTGCTTCCTTTTAATTTTCGAGGATGAAATTTTTATTCGGAGGGAGGGATTGTAAGACCCGATAGTTAACAGATTCTCATCGGTATCGAAATATAAAAATATTCATGAATTTAGAGCCTTTTAATGGGCTTAATGGGCCTAGTTCAATTAAGTTGGTCATTTGTATAAGCATTTTGAAAGCTAGATGGGGCATAAATACAATTTTACACCTTTTAATGCCTTATGACAATTCAAGGTTTTCTAACAAAAAAAATATAAACAAATGGGTTTTTTTTCTTTCCCACGTAGGGAGTTCTCTCCCCTCTCACCCTCTCTCTCTCTCCTACGCATGTCTCCCCCTCTCTCTTTCTCTCTCGGCAGTGTGATCACCCCGGGGCCTTGCAGGGATTGCAGGTGGTGGCCTTGGCGAGCTTAGGGCGTGGGTAGAGTGGCGGTGTCTCCGTGGAGGCGAGCCGTGGAGCGTGGAGGCGGGGAATCCCAAGTGTAGGGCGCGGTTCCTTCGTGAAGAACGGCGAGGAATCAACATTCTCTTCTTAAAACAAGTAGGGGGATGGCTTCCTTTCCTCCTTAGGAGTACTTCCCCACCTTTTAACATGCTAATAGGATGGCCACATGCATGAACTTTGTCATTTATGTTTTAAGAGCATGAACATTGTCATTTATGTTTTGATCCATTCTTGGCCATTGTCTTTATATTTTTGGATATAAAAAGGTTATGTAATGGGTGTGTGATAGTATAAAACAGGTTTAAACATGTTTTCCCATCGATTTGAATCGATTGGGAGGGAACTCAATCGAGTTACCCATGGTTCGGGTTCTCTGGACGACATGCGGTCGTTCTAGAGACTGTTTTCTTCATTGAGTAAGGTGGTGGACCTTAGCGGTCTCACCCCAGACCGTTTAGTGTAAATGGCGGTCCTTCGACCGACCGTTTGTGGACCATAGCGGCCCAGTAAATGACCGCTAAGCCCTTTGACCCGGTAAGGCGGTGCGAGCCTAGCGGCCCCGTCCTAGACTATTTTTCGTCATATGGCGGTCAGTCGTGCGACCGTTTGCTATTCTGTTTAATTTATATGAAGTGTTCATAGCTAAACAGTCAGGGTAAGGACCGTTTGGGTCAGTGTAGCGGCCAATCATTCGACAGCTTACCAGGTCCTTGCGGCCCTGTGCTAGACCGTTTAGTCTTGCAACATATTGATTCAACCCTGCTCATTTAATTATGCGTTTAACGATGCATGTTCGCCATGTTTAGATATTTTTATAAACCGTGGCACCTTTTTATATCACAATAGAATTATTTTCTCTTTCCTTGTCATGGAACCACTAGTCGTAGCCTGACGACCTTTAGTGTCAGCCCACCTGGGAGAGGTGGCGGGGTAATCCCGGTATACTATTTTTAAGCTGATTTTCGTGGGCTCCCTTGCTTGGCAGTAGCGTCCTACTGGGGGGGAAAACTAGCTAGAGGTCAGGCTCAAGGCATTGAGCCAATGTGTGCACACGTGGTCAGGGGCGTGGACTGACACTAACGAGTGTGACCCTGACTAGTTCTTGACCTTGGTTACTGTTACGTGTCTCACTTGCCGCGTTCCAGGCGAGTGGAGATTCCCGAGACGCCGTATAAGTCGTCAGTGGACGCGTCTGGTCTTCTTTCTGGTGGTCCTCTCTTTCTCCTATCACTTGGAAATGATGGAAATGTTGAATTTTTGTTCTCTTGGTAGATTATGATTCTCGTGTTTAATTATTCAGTTGAATATTAAATGGCAATTAAGTTAGCTATCTTTAAATTGTTCATATACCTGTACAACTTTATTAAATGTTATCTTTTTATGCCATTGCATTATTAATTGCTTTTATAAGTTTAGCTGCGAGGTAGGGATCTGCGTGAACCCTACTGAGTCTATGTTGTGAGACTCACCCTTTCCTTTCCAGGTGAGCAGCAGCAGCCGTCCGCTGGTGGTTCTCATGTCGTAGGTGCCAGCAGTGGTCTGTCTGTCTTTCTTTCCCTTTTGACCGGGGTATGTCACGTGTAGTTGTTTCTTTTGACTTTTGTACAGTGTTGGGACTTGTAATGTATGTATCTGGACTATTATATAAATATATCACTCTTTTATTGTCAATTGCTTCCGCTTAAAATTACTATTTTATAACGCGCGGGTAATTCCAGTTCATTATGCACCTCCTCAACCAATCCTCCCAACTCTTACGGAGCCTCATCAGCCTCTTGGGTGGCGTCTCCGAGTTCTTGGTATCGGTTTACCGGTATCCGGATCTCCGGGTCGTTACAGTTGGTATCAGAGCAGTGTTGGGGTGATGTATAAGGAATTGAAATTACAATAGTCCAGAACAAGTCCATGTGTACCACTATTGCTGGCTTAGGCTGTTTCTCTGTGATTACTTATGATTCTTTTGTTGTGTGTTTTTTCTTAAGCTTAGATTTCAATGCCGCCTAGATGGAGAGTTTGTTTCCAAGCCAACGTGGCCCAAGATGTTCCAAGGGAAGAGAGCGGTACTTCGCCTCATCCAGTGAATGTTCAAGGGCAAGGCCATGTTGACCCTATTGTTGGAGAAGATTTATTGCCTCAAGGTGGTCGTGGTCGAGTTCTAAAGGAATTTCTTTTATTCCACCCACCAACATATGAAGGACAAGCGGATCCAGATGCGGCTAGGGTTTGGCTAGATGCGACTGAGCCTGTGTTCCATTCTATGGAGTGCACTGAAGATGAGAAGGTAATGCTAGCTACATTCCTGTTGCAGGGGGTAGCGCTCGCGTGGTGGACCACGGAGTGGGAGGTAACTTTTAAGTCCCGTCCTCTTCGACTGATTACATGGAAGGAGTTTGTTACTTCGTTTGAGCGTACATACAGTCCAGCTTATCTCAGGATGGACAAAATGTACCAGTTCATGGAATTGGCTCAGGGTGATATGATAGTCTTACATTATCGGAACAAATTTATGGAATTGGGTCGATATGCTCCTCATATTCTTGCGGATGAAGGGTTAAAAACTGAACAATTTCTGCGTGGTTTGAAGCCAGAGCTGAGGCAACCTCTTATTGCAACCAGAGTGGCAGAGTTAGATATGACTTATCAGGCAGCAGCAGCGTTAGAGCTGGATATGGCAAGATCTCGAGGGCGAACCCAAGTTGAGCCAATGCAGCAGAGTGTGCAGCATCAACATGTTAGTAGTCAACCAAGTGTGACTGGGGTACCATCTTCTGTTCCTTCTGCCTGTGGTACTTCCTCCATGAAATCTAAATTCAGGCGGATGTTCAGGAAATCCAAGAAGCAGTATGACCGGCAAGCTTCCTCTGGTACCGTGCAACAATCAGCACCCTCTTCTTTTCAACGATAAGGATCGGTGGCTAGTCAACCGAGACCATGTCCGAGATGTGGTGGTAGTCATTTAGGTAGACCATGTTCGATGCCCGTGGTGTGTTTTCGGTGTGATCAAGTGGGACACGTGGTTCGTGATTGTCCGTTGAGGCCGAAGCAGCATGTTCCGTTTTCACAGCCACAACAGTTTCGACCTCCACCACCATCACAGTCACAATAGTATTCACAGGCATCAGTATCGTCATCGCAGCAGTCTACGGCAGGTGGAAAGAAGCAGAAAGGGAGAGTCACGCATATGACTCGTTCTGAAGCAGTTGCATCTCATCTTGTGGAAGATACTATTATGATTTATGGTCATGTATCCCGTGTTTTATTTGACTCAGGTGCTTCTCATTCATTTATTTCTGAAGATTTTGTTACTTGTATTGAGGAGCCGACATCAGAGATGTCTTGTGAGTTAGTTGTTGAATTGCCTTCTGGGGAGTTCATGTTTACTCCTTTCTGTCTTGATGAGACTCCTATAGTGATTGGAAATCATCAGTTGCCAGCTAGATTATATGCGTTGAAGCTGGTAGACTATGATGTTATTCTGGGCATGGATTGGTTAGAGGATTATGAAGCCGTGGTTGATTGTAAAACGAAGAAAGTTTATTTTCAGCCATCTGGGAAAGCAGCATTCTATTTTCAAGGTATTCGATCTCGTTCTCATCGCTTGCTTATTTCTGCTATTCGAGCATGTAGATTACTTAATACAGGTTGTTAGGGATTCTTTGCTTCCGTGGTTGCTATTGAGGCGCCACAGTAGGAGATATATGATATTCCTGTGGTTTGTGAATTTCCTGATGTGTTTCCTGATGAGTTACCAGGCTTACCCCCACAGCGAGAGATTGAGATGGTAATTGAACTAATTCCAGGTATGGCACCTTTATCAAAGGCACCATACCGTATGGCTCCTACAGAATTGAAAGAATTAAGAGCACAGTTGTTAGAATTACTAGAAAAGGGCTATATCCGTCCTAGCTATTCTCCATGGGGTGCTCCTGTATTATTTGTGAAGAAGAAGATGGAAGCCTGACGCTATGTATTGATTACATGCAATTGAATCAGCTGACTGTCAAGAATAAATATCATTTGTCCAGGATCGATGATTTATTTGACCAACTTCAGTCGGCTAGTGTCTTTTCACGGATTGATCTTCGATCTGGTTATTACCAATTGAAGATTAAGGAATCTGATGTGGAGAAGATTGCCTTTAGTACGAGATATGGTCATTATGAATTTTTGGTTATGCCATTTGGGCTAACCAATGCTCTAGCGGCGTTCATGGACCTAATGTATCGTGTATTTCGTCCATATTTGGACCAATTTGTGGTGATCATTGTCGATGACATTTTGGTCTATTCGGCTTCTGAAGAAGAACATGTTCAGCATCTTAGAGTGGTATTGCAGACTCTGCGAGATCACGAGCTCTATGTAAAATTTAGCAAATGTGAGTTTTGGCTTCGAGAAGTTCATTTTCTAGGCCATATGATTTCTAGGGATGGACTTGCAGTTGATCCTGTTAAAATTGAAGCTGTTCTTCAATGGCAGAGCCCTAAGATCGTGACAGAGATAAGGAGTTTTCTGGGTCTTGCTGGTTATTATAGAAGTTTCATTCAAGATTTTACACGGATTACCGTGCCAATGACTAAATTGACTCGCAAAGATGTGCCATTTGTGTGGTCAGATAAGTGTGAACAGAGCTTCAATGAGTTGAAAAGGCTGCTCACCACTTCTCCAGTACTCGTTTTGCCATCTGGCTCAGGTGGATTCGTAGTGTGTACGGATGCTTCTCGAGTAAGTTTGGGTGCAGTGCTTATGCAACATGTCAAGGTCATAGCCTATGCATCCCGACAATTAAAACAACATGAAGAAAATTATCCTACTCATGATCTAGAGTTGGCGGCGGTGATTTTTGCATTAAAAATATGGAGACACTACTTGTATGGTCAAAAGTTTGAGATCTTCACGGATCATCAAAGCATGAAATATGTGTTTTCTCAAAAATATTTAAATCTTCATCAGCGCAGGTGGATGGAGTATATGAAAGATTATAATGATTTTACTCTGTCTTATCAACCTGGCAAGATGAATGTAGTGGCTGATGCACTGAGCAGAAAAGTGCAAATCAATCATTTGTTGATACGAGAATGGAAGTTGTGGGAACAATTTCCTTGTGAGACGTTCAGATTGAAAATTCTCCGTGATCCGATGGTAGCTGTTCTTGCTAGTCTAGTGATGACTCCAGCTATTTATCAGCAGATTAGGGAGGCACAGCAGGCAGATTCTGAGTTGTCTCGCATTGTGTTAATGCCAGATGTGGAGTTCGGTGATGATTCAGTGGTTAGATTCAGAGGTAGACTTTATGTTCCAGCTGATGATTCATTGAGGAATGTTATTTTGTGTGAGGCGCATGGATCACGTTATGTTATTCATCCTGGCACCACGAAAATGTATCATAATGTGAAAAGGTAATTTTGGTGGCCAGGTATGAAAAGGGATGTAGCTGATTTCGTGTCTAAGTGTTTGACATGTCAACAGGTCAAAGCTGAGCATCAACGGCATGGAGGAATGCTTCAACCCTTGGAGATTCCGATGTGGAAGTGGGATCATGTTACTACTGATTTTATTGTGGGTTTACCCCCGCACTTCACATGGTTATGATGGAATTTGACTGTTAGTTGATCGTTTAACTAAGACAGCGAGAATGTTGCCAATCAAAGTGACGTGGAATGTTCAGAAACTGGCTGAGCTTTATGTTGCAAAGATTGTGCCATTACATGGGATTCCAATATCCATTGTGTCAAACCGTGACCCGCATTTTACTTCTGGATTTTGGTAGAGTTTTCAAAAGGCGCTGGGTACAGAATTGGCATTTAGTTCAGCGTATCATCCCTAATCTGATGGTCAGTCCGAGAGGACTATTCAGACATTAGAAGATATGCTGCGACCGTGTTGTTTGGATTGGCAGGGATCGTGGAGTTAGCATTTACCATTGGTGGAATTCTCTTATAATAATAGTTATCATTCCAGTATTGATATGGCACCGTATGAAGCGTTGTATGGGCGTCCTTGACGTACACCGTTGGACTGGTTTGAGACTGGTGACCGACTATTGACAGGACCAGATATGATTCAACAGTGTGTTGATGTGGTACGTCTGATCAGGCAGAAAATGTTGACAGCTCAAACTCGACAGAAAAGCTATGCAGATCGGCGTAGAAGACCATTGCAGTTTGAGCATGAAGATTTTGTTTTTGTGAAAATATGTCCAATGAAAGGCGTGATGAGATTTGGGAAGCGTGGAAAGCTTAGTCCCCGATATATTGGTTCGTTTTCTATCTTGGAACGTGTGGGCCAAGTGGCTTATCGACTTCAGTTGCCATCGGCGATACAAGCAATCCATGATGTGTTTCATGTTTCTCAATTAAGAAAGTATATTTCTGATGCATCTCATGTATTAGATAATTTGATGTGGCCTGAAGTGACAGCAGATCTATCCACGCCAGAGTTTCCAATACGGATTGACGATCGTCGTGAACAACGACTGAGGAATAAGGTAATCCCTCTGGTAAAGGTAGTGTGGCAGCGTCACTCGGGTAATGAGGCTACGTAGGAACGTGAGGACGAAATGCGTCAGCAGTTTCCATTTTTATTCGAGTAAGGTATATTTTCCTTCATTTCTCTCCTTGGGCTTCCTTTTAAATTTCGAGGATGAAATTTTTATTAGGAGGGAGGGACTGTAAGACCCTATAGTTAACAGATTCTCATCGGTATCGAAATATAAAAAGATTCATGAATTTAGAGCCTTTTAATGGGCTTAATGGGCCTAGTTCAATTAAGTTGGTCATTTGTATAAGTATTTTGAAAGCCAGATGGGGCATAAATACAATTTTACACCTTTTAATGCCTTATGGCAATTCAAGGTTTTCTAAAAAAAATATATAAACAAATGGGTTTTTTTTCTTTCCCACGTAGGGAGTTCTCTCCCCTCTCATCCTCTCTTTCTCTCCTACACATGTCTCCCCCTCTCTCTTGCTCTCTTGGCAGTGTGATCACCCCGGGGCCTTGCAGGGATTGCAGGTGGTGGCCTTGGCGAGCTTAGGGCGTGGGTAGAGTGGCGGTGTCACCGTGGAGGCGAGCCATGGAGCGTGGATGATGCGGGACGACTACGAGACTCGGCTAGACAGACGACACGACCAGCAACACACACTAAGACGCGTCACCGAATGAGCTCCAGAAGAGGCGAACTAGCCCCAAAGAAGAAGCGCTACTCACAGTCGGCCCCATCGAGGGAAACGCGACGATCGTGCACGGTTGAGAAATCGGCTTTGAGACTAGGATAGTCAACTCACTCTCGTGCCCGGAATGAGTCACGAGGCGGGTTCTCGCTCTCATAACTCACAGCGGTGATTAATAAATTAACTAGCTAGGAAAATAACTATGCTCATGCAGCGGCAGTAGAATACATACTAAATAAGCAAACTAGACTAATGGGCAGCGGGTGTACCTCCACGCTCGCGGCGTGGCGAAGACTTCCCGGCCGTGAACCGTCACTCCCGGTACAAAGTAATAATTAATTTACAGCAGTAAATACTCGGTCCACTCCACGTAGGGAGGTAAAAGACCACAACAGCGATCCGGGAGCGCCGTTCCAGGGGTTGGCGGGCCGCGATTTGTGGTTCCAGGCGGTGGCGGGCAGCACGGTGGTGGCGCTCAACGCGGGGCCCACAAGGCTCCAAGTGGGCCCGGCTGCTGGGGCAGCGGCTTCTGCGCATCTTCTGGCGGTGGTGACCGGGGGGGGGGGGGGGGTCGTCGCTGGAGTGCCCCGGGTCGGTCCCCGGGAGCGGTGGTCGCCGACGGTGAGCTAGGGGTTTATTGGGAATTAACCCCCAAGGCTGTCTCGCAGCCCCCTTTCAGGCCAGACCGGCGCGCCTCCACGAAAACGGTCGCCACGATCAGATCCGAAGTCAGATCGAAGTGAGATTAGCGCCGTTGGATAGAGGACTCAGAGCTCTTCGACATACTAGAAATGCAGCTTCATCCAAAGGTCAGATCCTCAAAAGATCCAATCGATCCAACGGTTGGATCAGGAGATACGCCCTCGTCTTCAAGCTTCAGGTTTGCAGGTCGCAGTTTAGGACAGCAGGTCGGAGAAGCGAGGGTGGCGACTTGCTGGCGGCTCCGATGGCGGCGGCAGTGGATGATCACAGAAGGTAGTAGAAGAGAAGAAGAAGGGATTTGTGGGGGATATATTGGATCTAACACTCAGATCTGGAGGGATTGGAGGTGGGAGAGGGAAGAACTTCAAGAACACAAGAGGGAGAGGGGGTGTCAAAAGGCATTTCACTTCAATTTCTTCATTAGTTCCACACAAAATACAACAAGAGACTATAAATATGAAAATCCTAGATCTAGATCCAAGGACATCCACTAACATCAAAGGACATCCACTAACTCTAAAGGACATCCACTAACATTGGTCAAGGGTAGGTGGGAGACAAGCATGGGGGACAAGGATGTGGCATCCTCCACCTCTGTCTCCTTAGTCTAATAGTCCAAGTCTTCTAGAAGCCCACCTTGGACTTGTGCTCCTAATGGTCTTGAGGCCCAATTTAGAAATTGGACCCCTTACATGAAGTGTAGCCCATATTACAATCTTGACCCAACTAGAAGCTAAAATACAAAATACACACTAATACACTCACAATAAGCAAATACATGCTAATACACTCACAATAAACATAGGAAAGTATCAACACTCTGGTAGGGACTCCATACTGTCGCCCAGCCACAAGGATGTCGATGTCGACCGAGTCGTGCTGCGGGTCCGGTACCGATGGCTCGCTGAGTCGGGCCGTACTCGTGCTCTAGTGTCCTCACCAATTCTCCCCGGGTGGGAGAAGCTCGACCCCGTTGAGTAGGGGTCCGGGTCGCTCTGGTACCGATCCAGCAGATCTGGATCTATCCTCTGTAGTTCTGCCTGGGTGATCCAGGTGTCATCAGACGCGGGCCGTCCCCTCCAACGCACCAAGTAGCGCTGGTACACTCCGCCTCGAGTAGTCGTCACCTGCTCGTCTAGTATACATTCTATCTGCTCTCGCTGCTGAGGTAACAAGGCTGGAGGTGGACACTCTAGGGTGGTGTCACTCACAATGGGTGGAGACGACTCAAAGGGCTCACTGGGTATCACCGCTGGGTCCCTATAAGTGACGAGGTCCGAGACGTTGAAAGTCGAGCTGATCCCGTAATCCTCTGGCAAGTCCACAACATATGCGTTCGATCCGACTCGCCTCACTACTCGAAAGGGACCGGCACCGCGAGCATGCAACTTCTTCACGGCTCCTGAGGGAAACCGTTCAGGTCTGACCCTGATCATGACAGAATCGCCCTCCTGAAACTCACGGTGGTGCCTATGGGCGTCAGCCAATTCTTTGTATCGTGCGTTGCTGGACTCAATATGATGATGAATATGCTCATGCAACTGTCTAATATGGCTAGCAAAAGACTCGGCTGAATCAGACACACGGGACTGGATGGGAGATGGGACTAGGTCTATGGGTCTCCTAGGTCTACGGCCAGTGACAATCTCGAAGGGGCTCATACCGGTAGACCTATTGACTGAATCATTATAGGCGAACTCAGCCAAGGGTAATATCAAATCCCAATCCCTGACTCGATCTCGGACAAGACACCTAAGAAGATCCCCCAAACTCCTATTGACAACCTCAGTCTGACCATCGGTCTGGGGGTGATATGCCGTGGAAAATTTCAAGTGAGTGCCCATCATATGCCATAGGGTTTTCCAGAAATAGCTAGTAAAGCGTACATCCCTATCGGACACTATAGTGCGGGCAAGTCCAAACCTGGAGACACAGTGGGAAAAGAATAGACGGGCAACTCTAGAGGCATCCGAGGTTTTGA
The DNA here is from genome assembly GCA_022559845.1 of Amorphophallus konjac. NCBI lineage: Eukaryota > Viridiplantae > Streptophyta > Magnoliopsida > Alismatales > Araceae > Amorphophallus > Amorphophallus konjac. The sequence goes on from CM040121.1 coordinate 106,628,572, forward strand.
AGCAAGGAATGAATAATGCCATCTTCGAGAACCTGTCTACAACCACAAAGATGGAGTCATGCCGTCGGAGGGTGCGAGGCAATCCCAACACAAAGTCCATGCTAATGTCCTGCCATGGACTATCTGGGACGGGGAGGGGAGTATAGAGGCTGGTATTCTGCTTCCTTTGTTTGGCCATGGCGCATGTGCGGCACTGGGCCACGATGCGAGCAACATCTCTCTTCAAGCTAGGCCAATAGAATCTATGCTCGACCGACTCTATGGTCTTGTTCCGGCCGAAGTGGCCAGCAAGACCCCTCGCGTGCATCTCCCAAGTAAGAAAGTCACGAACCGAAGTCCGTGGGATGCACAATTTGTCACCCTGGAATAGGTGACCCTTCTGTAGCACAAACTCGCTATAATCCCGCGAGTGACCAGCCTGAAGGGCTACATAGATCGGACCGAAATCTGGACAATCAGCATAGGCATCCTTCAGCCTCTCTAAACCTACCACCTCTACACTCATGGTGGTCAACGTCATCATCCGCCGACTCAGCGCATCAACGACCTTGTTCTCTGCCCCTACCTTGTGCTTGAGCACAAAGGTGTACTCTTGGAGATACTCCACCCAACGACTATGGCGAGCATTCAGCTTCTTTTGGGTATGGAGGAATCGTAAGGCCTCATGATCGGAAAAGAGGATAAACTCATGGTGCAAAAGATAATGCCTCGAATACCTCAATGCCTGGACGACTGCGTAAAATTCCTTATCATAAGTGGAATAGCGCAGTTTGGCATCGTTAAGCTTCTCGCTAAAGAATGCAATGGGGTGGGACCCCTGACTTAATACTCCACCAATGCCTACCCCAGAAGTGTCACATGTGACCTCAAACACCTTTGAAAAATTAGGAAGTGCAAGGACATGTGCCTGGGTCATACGCTCCTTGATGTCCTGGAATGCTGTGGCTGCGGCTTTGGTCCATACAAATGCCCCCTTCTTTATGCAATCAGTGATTGGGGCAGTGATAGAACTAAAGCCACGAATGAAGCGGCGGTAGAACGTCGCTAGGCCATGGAAACTCCGAATATCGTGGAGTGTGCGGGACTCGGGCCACTCCTGGATGGCCCTGATCTTCTCCAGATCAGCGGAGACTCCATCTCTCGACACAATAAACCCGAGGAAAGTGATATGATCAGACATGAAAGCACATTTCTTCGGGTTGGCGTATAAAGTCTCACGCCTCAACACAATGCAGACCTGCCTAAGATGGTCTAAGTGATCCTCCCTAGTGCGGCTGTAGATAAGAATGTCGTCAAAGTAGACGACCAAGAAGACCCCTATCATAGGGCGTAAGACCTGGGTCATCAACCGCATGAAGGTGCTAGGGGCATTGGAAAGCCCAAAGGGCATAACCAACCACTCAAAAAGACCATCCTTGGTCTTGAATGCCGTCTTCCATTCATCCCCAGGCCTGATCCGCACCTGGTGATAGCCACTACGAAGGTCTATCTTTGAGAAGATAGTGGCTCCCGACATCATATCAAGCAAGTCATCCAATCGGGGAATGGGAAAACGATACTTCACCGTGATCTTGTTGATTGCACGGCTATCAACGCACATCCTCCATGTGCCATCCTTCTTCGGGACCAATAATGGGGGAACAGCGCAAGGGCTCTTGCTGTCCCGAAGAGATCCCCGACTCATCAACTCCTCGACCTGCCGCTGTAGCTCGGCATGGTCCGTGGGACTCATCCTATAGTGGGGAAGGTTGGGCAAGGATGAGCCCGGGACGAGGTCGATCTCATGCTGGATATCCCTCATAGGTGGAAGGCCTCCAGGGAGGTCTTCGGGGAAGACATCGGGAAATTCCCGCAATATTGCGGCTATCTCTGGGGGATGCTCATCCTCTGACCTAGGGGCGACATCCTCTATGCCCCTGACAACGACAGCTAGAATGAGGTTACCCCCGGTCACCTCCTGTTCCATCTCTCTCGGACTGATCATCATCAACCTCCTGGGTGGAGGGTCCACTCTGCTAGGAGTAGTCGACGAGGTGGATGCCTGTGCCGAGGACAAAGTGGGTGGACCGACCTTCCCTTGACCAGAAGTGGTTGTGGTGCTGGGGCCAGCTGGTCTGCGGATAGATGGGTCCTTCGGCTGGACTGGGTGGAGGGTAATCCTATGGCCATCATGGTCGAAGGTGCAAGTGTTCGACCTACCATGAAGGGTGGCATCTCAGTCAAAGAGCCAAGGCCTACCAAGGATGATACTACCCACCTCCATAGGTAGTACATCACACCAGATCGCATCATGGTACGCCTGGAACTGCAGTGGCACCAGACACCGCAGTCTGACCGGGATGGAAGTGGAATCCACCCAAGAAACTCTGTAAGGTGCAGGGTGATCCACGGGCGTCAAACCAAGGCGCTTGACGGTGCCTGTGGAGATAGCGTTGATGCAACTCCCGCTATCTATAATCACCTTGCAAGCTTTCCCTTCCAGCCTACAAAATGTGTGGAATATGGTGGTGCGACGCCAGTCGTCGCTCACCTGAGGCTGGGTAAGGATGCACCTGACTACACCCAAATGTACGTCATCCTGATACGAGGTACCAGGGACGTCAACCTGCTCGCCCTCCAATAACTCGTCAAAGAATTCCTCGGCCAATTCTTGGTCCGGCTCGTAGCTGACTGGCACCAACTCAGGCGTGGGGTCACGGGCCGGTGTGTCGGCAATAACAAGTGCTCCCCGGGTGGGACACTTGCTGGCAAAGTGGCCAACTCCACCACAAGTGTAGCAACGGTCTCGTGGCCCATTGCCCTGAGATGTTCCACCAATCATTGGCCCCTTACCCTTGTCCTCTCGATGGACTGGGGGTGTAGGAAGAAGAGGCCGAGCTGGTACGGCGGGCTGATAAGGCCGAGTGGCAGGGATGGGTGCCTGCGGGCGAGGGGGAGGGTCCCTCGGAGGGAAAGTGCGGAGCCTAGGAGCAGTGGGGTCCTGCCGAGGGGGTTCCGAGGGGCGGGCCACCGGAAACCGGCTATAGGAGGTAGGCGTGGTACGAGGGTCGGTCCCACGCTGATAAGTGAACCCCGGGCGTTGGACGGGAGCGAACTCCGCCTCAAACTGCTCCAACTCTAGAGCAACCTGGTATGCGTCTTCCAAGGTGGTAACATTGCGGCAAAATAATTCATATTGATAGTGGGGCCGTAAACCACGATGGAAGCGTGACACAGGCATGGTGCTCTCCTCCGTAACGTCACATCGTAAAAAGTACTCGTCAAACTCCGCGATGTAGTCTGACACGGATCGGTCCCCTTGGGTGAGACTCTGTCACCTATCAATAAGTCGCTGATGGTACGTGGCAGGAAGGTACTTACGCCTAAGCTTGTCCTTCATCTCATCCCAAGAACCTATCTGAGGCTCATGACGCTGAAAGAGCAAGCTCTCTACATTGCTCCAGTAAGTCTGTGCTTGCCCCAACAGCTTCATCTTGGCATACCTAACCCTCCGGTGGTCTGTCATCTCGAACCACTCAAAGTACCGGTCCATGCTAGCCTCCCAATCAAGGTAGAGCTTGGGTTATAAAGGCTTGGACCCATCAAACGTGGGAGGGTCCACACGGACGGTCTTGAGGATCCGTTCGTCCTCATCATCCCTATGTGGTCGGTGACCATGCCGGCGCCGGCCATTTCCCTCGTAATCGTTGTCGGACTCGTAGTCCTCAAAATGGGGGGCATGTTGTCGTTGCTCCTCAGCCCGAGGTGGTGCGAGCTGGGCAGCAGGCGCGGGCTGGGCAGCAGCCACGTGCTGGGCAACATGTGCCTGCGGGGCCGGGAGAATGCCGGGTAGGTCTCGGCGAGGGGTTCTCTCCACACTCTCTAACCTTCCAACCAATCCTTGGACAGATCGGTCAGAAGCCTCGGCGGGGTCCTCCATGACTTTGAATCGGCTCTCCATACGCTCGGTATGCTCCCTAAGAGTTTGCTCGGACCTATCCATGCGCTCCATGAGTAGAGCTATCATGTCCTCCAGGGAGCGGCCTCCCGGGTTGGCACCTCGGTGTTCACCCATAGTGTCAGGGCGATGGTACTGGGCACCTCCACGGGTGGGCATGCAATGAGGCCTAAAGAGAACTAAGGGTGACTCACTAGACCTATATGGATGGACCGATACAAGTTGAGTACCCTTGACTTAAACCGATATCCGGTACCTGGCGGAGTCCGGGGATCCGAAGATCCTCTCACGCGAGTGAATCGCCTCCCCGATAGGCGTAACCTAACGGTTGGGTAACATCTTTTTATATACCGAATATTGGGATGCAATGCAAGACCTTGGACAAGACTACCCTAGACTCAAACCGGCTCTGATACCAATTAGATGCGGGACGACTACGAGACTCGGCTAGACAGACGACGCGACCAGCAACACACACTAAGACGCGGCACCGAATGAGCTCCAGAAGAGGCGAACTAGCCCCAAAGAAGAAGCGCTACTCACAGTCGGCCCCATCGAGGGAAACGCGATGATCGTGCACGGTTGAGAAACCGGTTTTGAGACTGGGATAGTTAACTCACTCTCGTGCTCGGAATGAGTCACGGGGCAGGTTCTCGCTCTCACAACTCACAGCGGTGATTAATAAATTAACTAGCTAGGAAAATAACTATGCACATGCAGCAACAGTAGAATACATACTAAATAAGCAAACTAGACTAATGGGCGGCGGGTGTACCTCCACGCTCGCGGCGTGGCGAAGACTTCCCGGCCGTGAACCGTCACTCCCGGTACAAAGTAATAATTAATTTACAGCAGTAAATACTCGGTCCACTCCACGCAGGGAGGTAAAAGACCACAACAGTGATCCGGGAGCGCCGTTCCAGGGGTTGGCGGGCCGCGATTTGTGGTTCCAGGCGGTGGCGGGCAGCACGGTGGTGGCGCTCAACGCGGGGCCCACAAGGCTCCAAGTGGGCCCGGCTGCTGGGGCAGCGGCTTCTGCGCGTCTTCTGGCGGTGGTGACGGGGGGGGGGGGGGGGTCGTCGCTGGAGTGCCCCGAGTCGGTCCCCGGGAGCGGTGGTCGCCGACGGTGAGCTGGGGGTTTATTGGGAATTAACCCCCAAGACTGTCTCGCAGCCCCCTTTCAGGCCAGACCGGCGCGCCTCCACGAAAACGGTCGCCACGATCAGATCCGAAGTCGGATCGAAGTGAGATTAGCGCCGTTGGATAGAGGACTCAGAGCTCTTCGACATACTGGAAATGCAGCTTCATCCAACGGTCAAATCCTCAAATTATCCAATCGATCCAACGGTTGGATCAAGAGATACGCCCTCATCTTCAAGCTTTAGGTCTGCAGGTCGCAGTTCAGGACAGCCGGTCGGAGAAGCGAGGGTGGCGGCTTGCTGGCGGCTCCGATGGCGGCGGCGGCGACAGTGGATGATCACAGAAGGTAGTAGAAGAGAAGAAGAAGGGATTTGTGGGGGAGATATTGGATCTAACACTCAGATCTGGAGGGATTGGAGGTGGGAGAGGGAAGAACTTCAAGAACACAAGAGGGAGAGGGGGTGCCAAAAGGCATTTCACTTCAATTTCTTCATTAGTTCCACACAAAATACAACAAGAGACTATAAATATGAAAACCCTAGATCTAGATCCAAGGACATCCACTAACACCAAAGGACATCCACTAACATCAAAGGACATCCACTAACTCTAAAGGACATCCACTAACATTGGTCAAGGGTAGGTGGGAGACAAGCATGGGAGACAAGCATGGGGGACAAGGATGTGGCATCCTCCACCTTTGTCTCCTTAGTCTAATAGTCCAAGTCTTCTAGAAGCCCACCTTGGACTTGGGCTCCTAATGGTCTTGAGGCCCAATTTAGAAATTGGACCCCTTACATGAAGTGTAGCCCATATTACATTCTTGACCCAACTAGAAGCTAAAATACAAAATACACACTAATACACTCACAACAAGCAAATACATGCTAATACACTCACAATAAACATAGGAAAGTATCAACACTCTGGTAGGGACTCCATACTGTCGCCTAGCCACAAGGATGTCGATGTCGACCGAGTCGTGCTGCGGGTCCGGTACCGACGGCTCGCTGAGTCGGGCCGTACTCGTGCTCTAGTGTCCTCACCAGTGGAGGCGGGGAATCCCAAGTGTAGGGCGCGATTTCTTCGTGAAGAACGACGAGGAATCAACGTTCTCTTCTTAAAACAAGTAGGGGGATGGCTTCCTTTCCTCCTTAGGAGCAGTTCCTCACCTTTTAACATGCTAATAGGATGGCCACATGCATGGACTTTGTCATTTATGTTTTAAGAGCATGAACATTGTCATTTATGTTTTGATCCATTCTTGGCCATTGTCTTTATGTTTTTGGATATAAAAAGGTTATGGAATGGGTGTGTGATAGTATAAAACAGGTTTAAACATGTTTTCCCATCGATTTGAATCGAATGGGAGGGAACTCAATCGAGTTACCCACAGTTCGGGTTCTCTGGACGACATGCGGTCGTTCCAGAGACCGTTTTCTTCATTGAGTAAGGCGGTGGACCTTAGCGGTCTCACCCCAGACCGTTTAGTGTAAATGGCGGTCCTTCGACCGACCGTTTGTGGACCTTAGCGGCCCAGTAAATGATCGCTAAGCCCTTTGACCTGGTAAGGCGGTGCGAGCCTAGCGGCCCCGTCCTAGACCGTTTTTCATCATATGGCGGTCAGTCGTGCGACCGTTTGCTATTCTGTTTAATTTATATGAAGTGTTCATAGCTAAACAGTCAGGGTAAGGACCGTTTGGGTTAGTGTAGCGGCCAATCATTCGACCGCTTACCAGGTCCTTGCGGCCATGTGCTAGACCGTTTAGTCCTGCAACATATTGATTCAACCCTGCTCATTTAATTATGCGTTTAACGATGCATGTTCACCATGTTTAGAGATTTTTATAAACTGTGGCACCTTTTTATATCCCAATAGAATTATTTTCTCTTTCCTTGTCATGGAACCACTAGTCGTAGCCCGACGACCTTTAGTGTCAGCCCACCTGGGAGAGGTGGCGGGGTAATCCCGGTATACTATTTTTAAGCTGGTTTCTGTGGGCTCCCTTGCTTGACAGTAGCGTCCTATTGGGGGGGAAAACTAGCTAGAGGCCAGGCTCAAGGCATTGAGCTAGTGTGTGCACACGTGATCAGGGGCGTGGACTGACACTGACGAGTGTGACCCTGACTAGTTCTTGACCTTGGTTACTGTTACGTGTCTCACTTGCCACGTTCCAGGCGAGTGGAGATACCCGAGACGCAGTATAAGTCGTCAGTGGATGCGTCTGGTCTTCTTTCTGGTGGTCCTCTCTTTCTCCTATCACTTGGAAATGATGGAAATGTTGAATTTTCATTCTCTTGGTAGATTATGATTCTCGTGTTTAATTATTCTGTTGAATATTAAATGGCAATTAAGTTAGCTGTCTTTAAATTGTTCATATACCTGTACAACTTTATTAACTGTTATCTTTTTATGCCATTGCATTATTAATTACTTTTATAAGTTTAGCTGCAAGGTAGGGATCCGCGTGAATGCTACTGAGTCTATGTTGTGAGACTCACCCTTTCCTTTCCAGGTGAGCAGCAACAGTCGTCCGCTGGTGGTTCTCGTGTTTTTGACGGCAGGTCGTAGGTGCCAGCAGTGGTCTGTCTGTCTTTCTTTCCCTTTTGACCGGGGTATGCCACGTGTAGTTGTTTCTTTTGACTTTTGTACAGTGTTGGGACTTGTAATGTATGGATCTTGACTATTATATAAATATATCACACTATTATTGTCAATTGCTTCCACTTAAAATTACTATTTTATAACGTGCGTGTAATTCCAGTTCATTATGCACCCCCTCAACCAATCCTCCCAACCCCTACGGGGCCTCATCAGCCTCTTGGGTGGCGTCTCCGAGTTCTTGGTATCGGTTTACCGGTATTCGGATCTCCGGGTCGTTACAGTAAGAGCCTGAGCCTCAGGTGAATGCCATCGACTATGAGCCGTCGTGAGTGGACTCCATCGTCGACTGCCTTGTTCATCAACGCTTGCCCAAGGATCGCTCGGAGGCCCGGTGTACAAGATCCCGACTGGCTCATTTTACGCTTGTCAATGGATGCCTCTTCAGGTGTTCACTATCGGCACCCCTCCTCAAATGCTTGTTCCTCCAAAGCCAAGCAAGAGAGGTCCATGAAGAACTATGCAGTAGCCATATAGGAGGACGAGCACTGGCCAGAAGTTTGCTCAGACAAGGATACTGGTGGCTTTTCAGCTTCCAAGAGACGAGTAATAATCTTCTCCTCTTCAGGAGATAGACGTACGCTCCCCTCCAAAATACTATTGATGGCTTTCGAACTTCCAAGAGATGAGTAATAATCTTCTGCTCTTCAGGAGATAGACGTACGCTCCCCTCAGAAATACAACTGGTGGCTTCCGAGTTTCCAAGGGAGAGTGTTGGGTCCCGTAGTGCAGGAACACGGATCTAGAGGGGGGGGGTGAATAGATCCTTCTGCTAAAAACTATGTCCAATTAAAAACATAAACTAGCACACAACGGAATTTACCAGATTGATAGGATTGAGGAAATTAATCTAAACAAGTTTAAACTTGATTCACTCAATCTCGCCGAGCTCACACGATAGCACAAACAGATATGATAGTGAACACACAATCATAAGAATCAAACCACAGGACGCGGGGATTTTTAAGGTGGTTCGGGACCACGACGGGTTCCCTACGTCCACCCCTCACCAAACCGGTGAGGCTTCACTACACGCTACAAAATGTAGCAACACGGGGATGATCCCCAACACACACACACGCTGCTTTCATAGCAAAACACACACACGAGGCCTTGCCTCAACCTGCTGCCACAGCAGCACACACACACATACACAAAGGGGAACACACCCCGAACAATATACCTTACACGGAGATACAACTCCGTCCACACACACGTAGGGCAATGCCTACACAACCACACGGGAGAAAACTCCCAACAACACACACGGATATACTCCGCACAAATCGACACACATAAGACCACACACACACTCGGAGATCCCTTTCTCCGAACACCCACACAAAATATTCTGTCAAATGTATATGTAACAATCACAAATATATGCTATGACCTTCCACATAAATTCTATAGATATGCAAACTAGAAGAATGCATCAAGTATAAGGCTCCCCCTTCTTCATCAAAATCTGATTCTCCTTGCTCGTTGATGGATGATCATAATCTTGACATCATCTTCTTCCTCTCCTCTAGCCGCTTCTCTTTTCCTTATTCCAATCTCCTCTCTTCACCTGAAAGAGTAGATAGACATAATGAGTTCAATCTTTAAGCTAATCTCAAACAAGAATATAGACTTGAATGGTTTAGAGATTCCCCTCTTCTTCACCTATACAAAAGAATACATGAGCATTAGAGATGTTGTATCACAAAGATTGTAGCTCATATATATATATGCAAGAGAGAGTGAACAAAGAACATGTAAATGATTATTACACATCTTAGATGCCCATTCAAAACCTTGAACAATCTCAAACAAAAGATATAGAAGTGAAAGATCAAGATTACTCCCTCATGAAATGCTTCTACAGGATGAAGAACGTTCTTGAAGCAATTTTAAAGAGATGCAACACGAACAGAGGTTGGATCTTGATTTCAGATGCTGCCTTCAGTTGTATATGATCTTGGGCCTTGATTCAAGCTTCTTCCCTTCAATTTCAGCTTCAGAGCAAGGTGGAAGAGGGCTTGGGAGCTTCAACTCTGAACCTGCACACACAAGGGTTAGAAGAAAATAATTTTCAGATCTAGCATCCTCTCTCTTAGGGTTTGCAACCCAAGAGATGTATATAAGTGTTTAGGTCGGTCTAGAAACAGCCTAGGGACCAGATCCACGAATTAGGGAGACATTTAGGACATTTGGAATTGATTGGTTGGACTTTCGGAGCAAGAAAACGGCGGTCAAAATGTGCGGCTCGAGGTCCAACCGGAATGGGTCGACCCTTGGGGTCGACCCTCGGACAATCAAAAGCCAAACAGAACACTTTTTGTGTTCTATTTTATAGGGGTCGACCCCAGGGGTCGACCCTCGCACTGCCAGAAACCAAACAGAACTAAAAACAAGTTCTGGGTTAAAGGGGTCGACCCTTTCAGGCAGATTACACAAAAAACAGCTCTACGCGCTTCGGCGACAGTAATTAATTCTCCTAGCTCCGAACTCCAATCGAAGCAAGACTGGAGGCGTTGGAAAGAGGACTCCTAGAGCTACAACATATAATTTTTAGAGGGGAGATCCAACAGTTGGATTGAAAATGGTGAAGACTGTAAGACAGTTTGAGTTTGAAAAATAACTAAACCTCCATCAAACCAAAGGGAAACAATTGATTAAATGTTACCATAATCCCATGAAGATCAACAATGATTTTGCATCCTGAAAAACATGATAAACCAAGAGGTTAGATCAAGATCAAAATATATGGGTCATGCATTAACATATGAAGCTAGTTTTGAGACCGAGACCCAAAAGTCATGAAATGTGATTGTGAAATCATTAGCATGAGGCATATGAGTATTCCCATGATAGATCAGTATCAAGGCATTAGAGAACTCAATTTTCCAGTTCAAGATCAGAAGAGTCTCACCATGGATTCCAATATAACTTCTTACCTTGAAGCAATATTACCCTGCACTATATGGCAATGAACTCATAAGCAAGTTGATATTAAACCGAATCTCAAGATCCCAATTTCAACCCAATTCTCCTACAAGCCATTTCACCAACCATTTAAACCATATGATCCGAAGGACAAGGAACCATCATTCAAACTCATCAAACCACATATCATTCCCTCCATTCATTTAGCATTACCAAAGTACACATTCATGATATGAGGCTCAATATGACATGATGTACATGAGGCTCAATAGGACATGATGCTCGAGTGTGCTCTTCACAAAGGCCTTTCACATTGAAGATAGAGCAACCACACCAAGTGTAGATGGAATGTATATGTAATGTGCTAACCTCAAAGCACGTATGAACCTTAAAGAGTCACAGATGCATTCACATGATGATATCCCAAAAGAAATAGTTTGTAATCAAACAGTTTGTAATCATTTCCACGATCATTACATACTTCATACACATGAAGACATGAGTAACCCTTCACGCACAAGGCCAAGCAACAGAGTCATTTTGTAATCATTAAAATCACATACACAACAGAGAGCAATAATCCTCTCCTCTTCAAGAGACGGACGTACACTCGCCTCCAAAATACGAAGGGTGGATTCCGAGCTTCCAAGAGAGAGCAATAATCCTCTCCTCTTCAGGAGACGGACATACGCTCACCTTGAAAATACCTATGGTGGCTCCGTGATTCCAAGAGGTGAGCAATAATCTTCTTCTCCTCAGAAGATAGACGTACGCTCCCCTTGAAAGTGCAAAGGGTGGCTCTTCAGCTTCTAAGAGGCAAGCAATAATCATCTTCTCCTCAAGAGACAGACGTACGCTCCCCTCAGAAATATGACAGGTGACTTTATGTAAGCTTCCAAGAGGTGAGACGTCTCCTCCTCTTAAGGAGAGACTAACTTCCCTCCAAAATGGAGCCAGTCATTTTATGGTCTATTGGTCACGAGTACCGACAACTTCACATGTGTGCCTTTCGGGGTACTTCCTAGAGGATGACGCCTGAGCATTCCTCATCTTCAGGAGAGAGTCAGATGCATCCCTCAAAAATCAGAGATGGTCACCCCATGATCTGTCTCATTTTATCTTCTCGTCAGAAAGTCAACAGCAAACCAATGGCCGCTCTCACTCTCTTGGTCAGCCTAAGCTCAGCCCGGTCGAGGACTCAATCGTCACCGAAAATACATCCGGCAGAAAACCCAAACACCACTCTGACACCTACACCATCCCGTTTCTCGAAGTGCGAAATGACACTGCTGACATCACCCTACACGTGCATGGAGGGCTACCTTGCGCACCAAGAAAGGCAGTAAGTGACGGGATTTCCTGAAATAGAGGAATGAGAAAGCTTGAGAAGATTCCGTCGGACATTCTCCCTCGGCTGACCTTGTATGACTCCTCCCGAGCTCCGAGCATGCTCGACGCTCAGAAGTGGGGGGCTAGTGAGGAGGGTGAAATTCGCCAGGCCCAGTGCGGCCCCATAATGTCAGGCCCATTACGAACCAGGGCGGCCGAGCCCATAGCGGAATACCTCGACCAATCGTGGCTCTATAGACACGGCCCAACCAAGACCCATGAAGGTACCTACAGCTCACGAAAACTTCTCCAATCCTTAAACGAAATCTTCGTGAGCGTGCATTCCAGACGCCGCAAAACTCGCCAACGGACGAACATTGCCACCGCCATCACCAGACTTCCCCCGGTGTGGACCGAGTTGCACCCACGCAGCTGGAATCCATGGTTTATGAGGCGACCAAGGAGGTGACCCACCGCCTTACTGCTTAGGTGACAAAACGAGGCGCCTAGGAGAAGCCTAGTTTATATAACAAAATACACATCATGAGGACCACTTGTCTATATTTTCTACCCTACACATTTTATCTTCAATAAATACAAAAGAACTAGTAGCAACCATTTAGCACATATATACATATAACTGATGTAAGAAAGCAATAAAATAGAAGAAATAACAAATATTAAAAAAATAATGATAAGAGAATCAATTGAGAATCCGAACATACCTATGTGGGGATGTTTTTTTGTTTAGGTTTATTTTACTGGATTTATTAGGCGTGCCAGTCACCGGAGTGACGATTCATTGTGCGCTCTACCTGACTCAGTCAGTCGATTGTGATATTCGTGTCAGGACCCTGAGTCCGTCATACCATAAAGGCTATGCCGTTAATTATGTCCTTCCAAAGAAGGACAACCCTTGATTAATTGTCAAGAAAGGATGCCTCGGGGGCAAAATGAGATACGACTATTACGCTAACTCCGCTAACGGGATGCGAAACATGCATAGAAAACCGTGCTATGCGGGACATGATAACGGTGTTATGGCGCAAACCCGGCAGCATGTCCCCTTGTCTGGGGCTATGCCAAAGGGAAATATAGGTCATTCACCCACGAAATGTCGGGATGGAAGCCAAAAGAGAGGCGGGCGTAGCCCTGGATCCAAAAGGATTTGAATGTGACGGGACAGTGTCCGCTACCATGTCGTTTGTTGATATTCCCCTTAAGGGACCATTGGAGGACATGCAGTGGCAGAACTCCGAGGGTCAGCGGGGTGACAAAAGAAACCTCGTATTCGGTATAATGTAGGGGTAAAACCCCGATTAATGTATCTCCCGTGGATCTGGATGAAGACCCATGATTCCCTCGTAAAGCGATGAAGGCTGGCATGAAGGTTGACAGGAATGGGACCTTGAGTTTAGACTGGATTTGGGTTTAATGGAGTTGTTGAGACATCAGATTTGGATGGCACCTGTTAACAAGACGAAACGACGCGGATAGGAGTCGGCGCGAGGGGGATCCCGGCGCGACGGGCAACCGGCGTGGCTGGAAATATAGGCAGACGGCACGGCAGGGCATATGGCGCGGCAGGTTCCCGGCGCGCCCTTCACCCGGCGCGAGTTTGGCGCCGGGAGGAGGTGGCGCCGGGAGGTGATGGCGCCGGGAGGCCGGGAGGCCGTTTTGTTGGTTTTCTTCGATATTATGAGGGGTTCTTATGAGTTCAAGGGGATCCTCTATATTCAACGGGGATTCCATGGCAATAATTGGGTGAGATAGAAGATGGGGGTGGATTCATTCACCAGGGGGTCCGAGGAGACAGTGTAACTGTAACGTATATCCCCTGTGGCGACCAAGGTGTCATGAGATGATATAGCTCAGCCCTTTGCCACACAGTTGGGGGCTAAATGCATAATTTCGGTGAAAACATCGCACTATGTGACCGAATAACCCTCTGAACGAATTTTGACAGCACCTCCCCTTATTTCGGGAGTATGCCAAAAGGGTATTATAGGTCATCCACTCACGAACTGTCGGAGTGGAAACCAAAATAAGACCGGGCGTAGCCCGAGATCCAAGGGATCCAAATCATATGGGGCTTTATCCCCTGTTGTGATATCCCCTGTACAGTCAATGGAGGACGTGCAGCGGCAGAACTCCAAGACTTAATAGGGTTATAAAATGTGGGGGAATGGCCCCTTTAATATGGCTCCCATGAGGATATAGGGAAAGGTAGTGCGTCTCCATAGGACATGGTATGATGAGCAGGGTTGGCATGGCCTGACGGCATCGGCACGAATGCATGGACGTGGCCAGCAGGTGTAAAGGTATCGGCGCGAAGAAGGAGTTGGGCTTCGGCGCGACATAAGAGACTCAGCCGGTGCGGCAAGCCCTCGACGCGAGACTTGCGCCGAGAGGTGCTCGCGCCGGGAGGCTTCCTGAAGTGAGGTTTCTAGAGGGGTTTGAAGGCAGGGGCTTTCGGCATTTGAAGAAAAAAGGTTTGTTCAACAATTTGAAGACCAATTCGGACGATCGTGGAGAGGATGGTCCGGGGTGGAGACGACCTTCCTTCTGGGGCCTCACTGGGAGCAGAACCATGCACGGAAACCTCACGATTTGGATTCGTCCTTTCTCGGACGAGAAGCCATGAGATAGGCTGTCTCAGGCTCTCGTTGTGAGTGTAAAGTTGAAAGAATCATACGATGAACGAACATTCAACAGACTCAGAAAGCCAAAACGGTAAAGCATGCATAGATGTGCAGCCATCAATATCCATAGCATATAGTGCAGAGGCAGAAACAAAAGAATAATGACGGGGGAGAACTCAGCCCGCCTTTCATCAACTATTTCTTCTGAAACAGCGTACACAAATTCAACTCGGGAGAAAAAGAAGCATACACCGACTCTATCCCTGAGGACAGGGTTACATTGGCATTCCGTGCTACGGGAGCAGAGATGCTAGAAAGCAGAGATACAAACGAGAAGGGGGAGCAGTATTCAGACAGAGGAGAAAGGGGGAAGAGGAGCTGCAGCTGCTCAGGACGTCGAACGGCACACCCCACCTGGCTTCTTCCTTCGAGCCTCTGCCCCTCTCTTTTCTTCAGCTTCTATGGAGGGCTCTCGAGCTTCCCCTTTCTTTCAGTTGCTAACTCTTCTATCTCCTTCCACCCTCTTTTCTTTTCCTTCTCTTTTTTCTCTGTTGCCTCTCCTCTTTTTCTTCGAAGGGCAGCCTTCTTATAGAGGGATGACCCTCATTCTCTCGGCCTGAGCTTCCCGGCGTGCCAGCATCCATCTTCCCGGCGTGGGCAGCCCTCGGCGCGTCTCAGTTCACATTTGGGCTTGGCCCATTTTCCTGTCATTCGGCATAGGATCCACCTAATGGACCTCTTCCGACAGTGGGCTTCTTGGCATATATATTAAGACTTCATGGGGCTTGTTTAACACCTTGCATTCACAAACACGTGTGAGGCACTGTGCATCCCACCTTCGGAGAATCAGAATTATCTGAGCATCCTTTCTTAGCAGACAGATGATTGCCTGAATGTTGGTATGGTTTTATCAGCCCGACTACCTGAATGATAGCCGTACTGGACAGCGGCCTAGCCAGGGATGGCTTTAGCCGAACAAAGTGTTAGGAATAGCGGGTCTCTTCTATTCTGATTCTCGGAACTTCCAGGGATGGAACAGGAGCCGCACCCTCGACTGGTCTTCAAAGCTATGAATTTACTTTGGTCTCTTCTGGTATATTTTAGATGTCAGCAAATGCCCCCCACCCGTAGGTGGCGTAAGCAAAGAATGAGTGACACGGGACATGCGGGTGCACACCGCACCACACCTCATAATTTCTTCAGGTCTGCCCTGTTCATTGTTCATTCTTGTGACTCTGGGTCTTCATTCTGCTTGGACAATCCCAGTACTTTGTCAGTATACTCGGACATGTATCAGCATTCTTGATTTGATCTTCTGATTGCAGCACCCTGGATGAATCGAACGGCGCCACTGACGATCCTGGCACGGTCATCTCGTCTTATATCATTGCATAGCTTCTCATGGTCATGCAGATTTGGCTGACCTAGCCGAGAAGTGCAAGAAGATTGGCGACATCTACTGGCTTGTTCGGGAGGCTGCATCCCTAAGCAAGGAAGTGGCTTATCAGTATTGGTCACTTTCATCTTTTTACAGCGGCCGGGTAGGTAAGTTCTCTTCAGTTGACATGTAGAGTGGTTCATTGCTAAGCTCTTTTTATAATGGCATGCGCTTCATTTGACAGACCGTCCAGATATAAAGCAGCAAGGGCTTTATAGAAAAATCATCTCTCAGGCCCAGAAGCCGAAATATTTTGAGGTTCCTGCACCGGCACCGACCACCACTCCATTGCCACCTGGCAAAAAGAGAGAGGCCTCTGCGATGAAAGTTGCAATAGGCCGAGCGAAGAAAGCTCGGAAAACCTCTTCCAAGCAGCCTTCGACTGGTGCGGCTAAGACTCCTCTGCCTGAAGTGCCATCGTTCGAGCAATTTGCCGCTCCGAAAGAGGCCACTCAGCAAGCGGCTGAAGGTGACATCACTTTCTCTCGCGGTCTAAAGGAGTGTTCCTTTCATGACGTCTTCATTTTTGACGCCCTTTTGTTTGACCTTAGCTCAAGGAGCGGTCGACACCACCCCACATGCTGAAGAGGTGTCTTGGAGGCGGGAGAGATAGGGTCTTCTGCCATAGCCGCGGTAGGGGCGACCACAACAGCTGAGGCCACAGGGGAGAGTCTCCCCGCTGAGGATGAGGATATCAGGCTCCCTTCTCCTACGCCTGCCAGTGAGGTCGAGGGTGAGCCACGTGACTGTCATCCTTCTGACTCTTCTCTTTTATTGATCCTTTTGTCCCGCCTTATGTATATGTTTATCGCAATGGCAGGAGTGGTTAGCACAGTAGCTGAGGCGCCTACCGTGGATGCTCCTTCACAGCCTGAAGGACATAAGACTGTGCTAAAGAAAGGTGTTATCCCATTGCGGCGTGTAGTCACCCGCTCGGCGTCCCGCCAGGTGATAGAGGAGGCGGGCCAACATGAGATCAGCATAGATATTTCCTCCAGCAGCTCCGCCACCCATTCTGACGAGGAAATTGACTATCATTCTTCAGAAAGTGACGAACAAGCCCCCGCGGTAGCCAGCAAAGGTGTCGCGGCATCCTTCGTGCCGTTGAGTGATCCTGTGATTTTTAGTCCTCCGAGGTTGCCAATGACCTCATCGGAGGGAATGCTGCAGGAGGAATTTGCCGGACTGGATATGGAGGTGGAGATAACCCCTCCTTTTGTTGCTTCATCTGCAGAGTTGGAATCTTCCATGCGGGCGCTTGAAGAGATGGGTGCTGCAGCCATAGTAAGTTCTGCCCGCCCCTCTGCAGAGCCGCATATTTTTTCATTCTTTCCTACCATCTTGGTGCTTACTGGGATCTTGTTCCAGGAGCCTGACACCACCATTCACCCTCCGGTACCTGCCTTCTGGTGCTATCGTGGCTTCGTCGGAGGCTTCGGACGTGCTACCACTGGCCACCGTGTCTTCTTCGGGGTAGTTACCATACTTCACCCTGTGCCAGTAAGAGTACACGTAGCTGCCGAAGTATCATCAATGGAGCCGAGCCCGTTGGGAGAGAGCCTCGCCCTGGTGCCGGCAATAGAGTTGAGAGCCGAAGCTGACCCATCAAGGGATTCTGCCTTTGTCCCGGCGGACATAATGACCATTGCGCCTGACTCTGCGACTCCATCCGTGCCAGAAATAGAGTCGGAACCTCTGCCTCTTCCAGCATCTGTGGAAGAAAGTTCTTCAAGGAGCCCGACGGAGCAAGAGCATGCTGCCGTGGTACCTGCTATTTCAGCCCTGGCGGCCGTTCCATCTTCTTCTTTCGTGGCAGATATTGGCTTGTGGGCCTCCATAGACAGGGAGGTGACCTTTGAGGTGGCTCCGGCAGCCTCCCTGGGCTTTACTTCATCGGAGGAGTTTGTCTGGCAGTATTTGGGGATGTTACGCCAAGTAGTGGAATCTCAACCGACCCTATCTTACCCCCAGTTGAAGGAAGTGGCCGAGCGACTGACGATTGGGCTGCAGGCATTAGGTTGTCCCTTGGACACCTGGACCCAGCGGTGCTGTTCCTGTTAAAATTCGTAAACCTCGGGACTTTCTTGGGAGAGTGATGAATGACCGACTAGCGGCCCTGAAACTGCAGAAAACTGACTGTCAGGCAGAGCTGACATCTCTGATTTCCGATCTTCAGAAGAGCAAAGCTCATGTTGAAGCTTCGCTGCTCTGGCACATATTCTACGCAGCCGACGAGAAGAACTCCGGGCTGAATTGGCCACCATTGAAGCTGAGATACCATAGTTGGAGGCTGCAGAAGTCCAAGGCATCGAGGAAACTTCTTTATTGGAGGGCCAGGTCGCGTCCCTGGAGACTGAGGTGACTCGCGTTCAGGAGGAAGAAATGTAGCTCCATGAACTGGGAGCGGCTCCACATGTTGGGCTCATTGACTTTGCAGATATTTTCAGGCGGTCTTAGCCGATCTGCCTTTGTAATTCACCCCCTTCGAAGGGCCCTTTTTGTATTCATCCCTTCCCTTTTGTAATAAAATACGAGCTTCCTTCACTGTTTTCGGTGTCCATCTTTGCACCTATATTCTGTTACATCTTGTGGCAATTTTGGCGACCCGTTTGGAAGTGCACCCATGTCTGTGCCGCAGGAGAGAATCCACCCTTTCAAGGAAAGGATGGGGGCCTCGCTCCACCACGTGACGGGGTTCCAGAGGTTGCTAGGTTGGTGCAGACGTGAGTCTTGCCGACAAAAAACGTCAGAAATACGACTGCTGGCTAATGAAAGGTCCATCCAGGATAGGCTTCATCATTGGTAGGGCAACTGATGGGAGTGCGACTTAGAGGCATAGCATATACCTTATAGTAATCCCATTATTGACCCTAGTTCAGGGAAATGTTGGCCGACCTTGTCGATGGTGACAAGGGTCGAAAAGGTAGCGACCGATCTTGCCGATGGTGACAAGGGTCGAAAGGGGTAGACGGTCTTGCCGAAGGTGACAAGGACCGGAAAGGGTAGCGACCGATCTTGCCGATGGTGACAAGGGTCGAAAGGGTAGACGGTCTTGCCGATGGTGATAAGGACCGGAAAGGGTAGCGACCGATCTTACCGATGGTGGCAAGGGTCGAAAGGGTAGACGGTCTTGCCGATGGTGACAAGGACCGAAAAGGGTAGCGACTGATCTTGCCGATGGTGACAAGGGTCGAAAGGGTAGACGGTCTTGCTGATGGTGACAAGGACCGGAAAGGGTAGCGACCAATCTTGCCGATGGTGGCAAGGGTCGAAAGGGTAGACAGTCTTACCGATGGTGACAAGGACCGGAAAGGGTAGCGACCGATCTTGCCGATGGTGACAAGGGTCGAAAGGGTGGACGGTCTTACCGATGGTGACAAGGACCGGAAAGGGTAGCGACCGATCTTGCCGATGGTGGCAAGGGTCGAAAGGTAGACGGTCTTACCGATGGTGACAAGGACCGGAAAGGGTAGCGACCGATCTTGCCGATGGTGACAAGGGTCGAAAGGGTAGACGGTCTTGCCAATGGTGACAAGGATCGGAAAGGGTAGCGACCGATCTTGTCGATGGTGGCAAGGGTCGAAAGGTAGACGGATGGGTACGCATTGGTGGGATATCGGATGAAGACTCCGCCTCGACCCTATAAAGGGTCTTCAGGACGGAGGGTGGATCATCACTATTCATCATTCATTTACTTTTTTTTTATTCACATTACTGACCTAAGCGCCCTTTCGGGTTTTCGCCGAAGCCAGCCCCCTCTTGCTTTTGCCCACGCGCCCTCTCGGGTTTTCACGTGGCGGGGTACCCGATTTTGCCTGCGACGCCCTTTCGGGTTTTCGCCACAGCGGGGTTATAGCCATTTTTGCACTTGTCCTAATACAAGAGCAAGTCTGGCGGGGTATCTATATTTTTAACCCCATTTTTCTTTTCTTTCTTCTTTTTTTTGATCTCGAATTCGGAGTACAAAAGAACTGGGCTACTAGAATGCCGACCGGCCTTGCCGATGATGACAAGGATCGGTCCCGGGTTTAGTTCGTCGACACTGGTTAAATGCCGAAGCAAAGGTCATGGTTTGTTAACAAGGACGTAAGATCCGAGTTAAGGGTAGAGGTCGACCGATCTCACCGATGACAACGAGGGTTGAACATGGGTTATTCATCAACATGGGTCACATGCCGAAGCAAAGGTAGGATTATTAACTAGGACAGAAGGTCCAAGTTAAGGGTAGAGATCGACCGATCTCGTCGATGATGACGAGGGTCGAACATGGGTTTGTTAATCAGCATGGGTCACATGCCGAAGCAAAGGTAAGATCATTAACAGGGACGGAAGGTCCAAGTTAGGGGTAGAGATCGGCCAATCTCGCCGATGATGACGAGGGTCGAACATGGGTTTGTTCATCAGCATGGGTCACATGCCGAAGCAAAGGTAAGATCATTAACAGGGACGGAAGGTCCAAGTTAGGGGTAGAGATTGACCAATCTCGCCGATGATGTCGAGGGTCGAACATGGGTTTGTTCATCAGCATGGGTCACATGCCGAAGCAAAGGTCAGATCATTAACAGGGATGGAATTAGGGGTAGAGATCGACCAATCTCGCAGATGATGTCGAGGGTCGAACACGGGTTTGTTAAAGGATTTCCGGTGAGACTTTTGATGATTGTCCCTTTTAGAGTTTCATCGGGTGGAAAACAAAAAGAGGAACTTTTAGATTACCACTTTACCGACCTAAGCGCCCTTTTGGGTTTTCGCCGAAGCCAGCCCCCTCCTGCTTTTGCCCACGCGCCCTCTCGGGTTTTCACGTGGCGGGGTAGCCGATTTTACCTGCAGCGCCCTTTCGGGTTTTCGCCACAGATGGGTTATAGCCATTTCTGCACTTGTCCTAATATAGGAGCAAGTCTGGCGGGGTATCTATATTTTTAACCCCATTTTTCTTTTCTTTCCTTCCTTTTTTTTATATTTTTTTTTGAGGATATAAAAGGCGGTAGGTTGAGGTGTGATGTCCGACCGTTGGTTGATCGTAGGCGGCTACTGGCTGGAGTACCAGGCCTTGTGCCAAGCAGAATGGTTCATTCGTTAGCAAGGGCTGATTGCTAACGCAAAGGAATGATCTTTCGCCGATTCGAGCGTAAGGCCCGTAATGGCAACAATGTGAGAAGGCCGGCTAGGACATGAAGTCTTGAGCCGAAAGGGTTTATTCGTTAGCAAGAAGATAATGCTAACGCAAGGGAGGGATTTCATGCCAGTTCGGACGCAAGGTTCGTAATGGCAGCCTGGCGTATTCTTTTGAGAGCTTGGCCAGGGCAGAGTGCCATTAAACCAAGGGAAGGTAGCTCGGTTAGGGCGGAGTGCCACTGAACCAAGAAAAGGTAGCTCGATCAGGGCGGAGTGCCACTAGACCAAGGAATGGCAGCTCGATCAGGGCGGAGTGCCACTAGATCAAGGAAAGGTAGTTCGATCAGGGCGGAGTGCCACTAGACCCAGGAAAGGTAGCTTGGTTAGGGCAGAATGCCACTAGACCAAGGAAAGGTAGCTCGATCAGGGCGGAATGCCACTAGACCAAGGAAGGGTAGCTCGATCAGGGCGGAATGCCACTAGACCAAGGAAGGATAGCTCGATCAGGGCGGAATGCCACTAAACCAAGATAAGGGTAGCTCGGCCAGGGCGGAGTGCCACTGAACCAAGGAAGGAGTAGCTTGATCAGGGCGGAATGCCACTAGACCAAGGAAGGATAGCTCGATCAGGGCGGAATGCCACTAAACTAAGATAAGGGTAGCTCGGCTAGGGCGGAATGCCACTAGACCAAGGAAGGATAGCTCGATCAGGGCGGAATGCCACTAAACTAAGATAAGGGTAGCTCGGCCAGGGTGGAGTGCCACTGAACCAAGGAAGGATAGCTCGATCAGGGCGTAATGCCACTAGACCAAGATAAGGGTAGCTCGGCTAGGGCGGAATGCCACTAAATTAAGAAAGGATAGCTCGATCAAGGCGGAATGCCACTAGACCAAGATAGGGGTAGCTCGGCTAGGGCGGAATGCCACTAAACTAAGAAAGGGATAGCTCGATCAGGGCGGAATGCCACTAGACCAAGATAGGGGTAGCTCGGCTAGGGCGGAATGCCACTAAACCAAGGAGGGATAGCTCGATCAGGACGGAATGCCACTAGACCAAGATAGGGGTAGCTCGGCTAGGGCGGAATGCCACTAAACCAAGAAAGGATAGCTCGATCAGGGCGGAATGCCACTAGACCAAGATAGGGGTAGCTCGGCTAGGGCGGAATGCCACTAAACTAAGATAAGGGTAGCTCGGCTTAGGGCGGAATGCCACTAGACCAAGATAGGGGTAGCTCGGCTAGGGTGGAATGCCACTAGACCAAGGAAGGATAGCTCGATCAGGGCGGAATGTCACTAAACCAAGATAAGGGTAGCTCGGCCAGGGCAGAGTGACACTAAACCAAGAAAGGGATAGCTCGATCAGGGCGGAATGCCACTAGACCAAGATAGGGGTAGCTCGGCTAGGGCGGAATGCCACTAAACCAAGAAAGGGATAGCTCGATCAGGGCGGAATGCCACTAGACCAAGATAGGGGTAGCTCGGCTAGGGCGGAATGCCACTAAACCAAGAAAGGATAGCTCGATCAGGGCGGAATGCCACTAGACCAAGATAGGGGTAGCTCGGCTAGGGCGGAATGCCACTAAACCAAGAAAGGGATAGCTCGATCAGGGCGGAATGCCACTAGACCAAGATAGGTGTAGCTCGGCTAGGACGGAATGCCACTAAACCAAGAAAGGATAGCTCGATCAGGGCGGTAGGTGTAGCTCGGCTAGGGCGGAATGCCACTAAACCAAGAAAGGATAGCTCGATCAGGGCGGAATGCCACTAGACCAAGATAGGGGTAGCTCGGCTAGGGCGGAATGCCACTAAACCAAGAAAGGGATAGCTCGATCAGGGCGGAATGCCACTAGACCAAGATATGGGTAGCTCGGCTAGGGCGGAATGCCACTAAACCAAAGAGGGATAGCTTGATCAGGGCGGAATGTCACTAGACCAAGATAGGGGTAGCTTGGTTAGGGCGGAATGCCACTAAACCAAGGAGGGATAGCTCGATCAGGACGGAATGCCACTAGACCAAGATAGGGGTAGCTCGGCTAGGGCGGAATGCCACTAAACCAAGAAAGGATAGCTCGATCAGGGCGGAATGCCACTAGACCAAGATAGGGATAGCTCGGCTAGGGCGGAACGCCACTAAACCAAGAAAGGATAGCTCATTCGGGGAGCGCTGGCTGAACCGTGTGGTATACCTTTAGGTGCTTCCCATT
Organism: Amorphophallus konjac; assembly: GCA_022559845.1. Taxonomy (NCBI): domain Eukaryota; kingdom Viridiplantae; phylum Streptophyta; class Magnoliopsida; order Alismatales; family Araceae; genus Amorphophallus; species Amorphophallus konjac. Next base: position 106,651,966 of record CM040121.1, read on the forward strand.
GAGGGGAGAGAATTGGATGACTCCTTTGTGATCCGCAAGGATGTATGCACCCCCTTCATATACTCGGTGGACGACATATGGTCCGACCCAGTTTTCAATCAACTTCTCCTTGGGGTTGGAGGCCATTACTTCTCTTCTTTTGACCATCACCAGGTCTCCTTTCTTGAATTCTCGACCCTTGACCAGCTTATCAAAAGCACGGGCCATACGGGCTTGATAGAGTTGAATATTCTGTTGCGCCCGGAGGCACTTTCCTTCAAGCTCGGCGAGCTCTTCTAATCTTCTTTCGATGTTGACCTGCTCATTGCCTGCCAATCCGTGCTGGATGGCGACCCGCAATGAGGGGATCTCCAGCTCGATCGGCACCATGGCCTCTGACCCATATACGAGGGAGTAGGGCGAGCAGTCGGTAGGTGTCTTGTAGACCGTGCGGTAAGCCCATAGTGCCTCGTACATTCTTTCTTCCCAATCTCTTTTGTCAGTCTTGACAATTTTCGCCAGCAGAGTGCATAGCGTCTTGTTAAAGGCCTCTGCAAGCCCGTTGGCCTGAGGATAGTAGGGAGACGATGTTCTCCAATCAATCTTGTATTTGTCAGCTAGCCGATAAACCTTCTGATTTTTGAAGTGGCTGCCGTTGTCGGAGATGATTCGGCTGGGAATCCCGAACCGGAATATTACATTCTGTCGGAAGAATCTCGCAACTAATTCTCCCGTGACTTCTTTTAGTGCTACTGCCTCCGCCCATCTGGAGAAGTAATCTGTAGCTGCTAAGATGTATTTGCACCCTGATGAAGATGCTGGTAGTGGCCCCACCACGTCTGTACCCCACTGTGCAAATGGCCAGCTTGGTAAGGTAGGATGTAGAGGCACTGGAGGCCTTCTTGATATATTGGCATGCTCTTGACATTTCTGGCAGGCCTTGGCAAACTTGCAGCAATCATCAAATATGGTGGGCCAATAATAACCCAACTTCTTTATTTTGATTTTCATTTTCGGACCGGCCTGGTGCGCCCCGGCTGATCCGGCATGGACTTCTTGCATCACCTGCTTGGCTTCCTCTGGAGATAAGCATCGAAGTAATACCTTCTTCTGGGCATCTACCATTATTCGGAACAATGTCCCATTCCTCATCTCATAGGAATCTTTGATTCTCAGGAGTTTCATTTTCTGTTCTTTCACCTTCGGAAGCTGTTGGTGTTGGAACCAATGCAGGAGGTACTCCCGCCAGTCGGGCTGCTGGACTGCTTCAGCAACTGCTACTTCATCGGCTTGTTCACCGGCTAGAGCTTCTATCATGCTGGGGACCTGCCGCCGGTTGATGACTGATATATTCAGGCTCGTATCAGGCGGGACCGCCAAGGAACTTGCCAACTTTGCGAGGGCATCGGCTTGAGCATTCTGCCCCCGGTTGATGTGCTTGATGCTAATGAGGTAGAATCTTGTCATTAGGCGCAGGGCCAGAAGGTAGTAAGGGACGAGCTCCTGCTTTCGTACCTCAAACTCCCCTTCCAATTGTTTTATAACCAGCATGGAGTCCCCGAATGCCTCTAGCATTTGAATCCCCATGGATAGAGCAATCTGTAGCCCGATTATGAGGGCTTCATATTCTGCTTCATTATTTGTGCAAGGCTTGTTTATCGAGCAGGATGTGTGTATGACTTCCCCTTCCGGGGACTTCAAGACTATGCCTGCTCCTGCGCGGACTCTGGCTGACCCCGCTGCTGTGGTGTCAATTCTAGAGGCACCATCAAAATACAGCTGCCATAGGGAGGGCCGCACCTGGCTGACCTCCAAAGTCTCATCTTCAGGAAGCTCTGGTTCCAGAGGGCAGTCTTCGGGTACTGGATGTTCAGCAAAGAAGTCTGCGATAGCTTGGCCCTTGACGGCCCTTTGCGGTACATAGGAGATGTCGTACTCCATAAGAATCACCGCCCATTTGCCCAGGCGGCCTTTGAGGGCCGGCTGAGACATGATGTATCTAAGCGGATCCTCCCTAGAAATCAGCTTAACTTCGTGCGACAGCATGTAGTGCCGCAGCTTCTTGACCGCGAAGACCAATGCCAGGCAGATCTTCTCGATGTAGTGTACCTTTCCTCAGTTCTGACCATTCTTCGGCTGAGATAGTAGAGGGCTTGTTCTTTTCCTTCTTCATTATTCTGGGCTAGCATTGCCCCCAGAGAATTGTGTGTGGCTGCTATGTAGAGGATCAGCGGCTGTCCTTTCACCGGCGCACCCAGCACTGGAGGAGTTTTCAGGTAATCTTTCAGTCTATCGAAGGCTAGCTGGCATTCCTCGTCCCAATAGAAGGGAACGTCTTTCATCATCAGTTTGTGAAAGGGGTGGCACCGCCCTGACAAGTTGGATATAAACCGCTGGACGTATGCCAGGCGGCCCTGAAGAGATCTTAGCTCAGAGAGATTCCTTGGCGAGGGTAACTCCTGAATCGCTTTGATCTTTGCGGGGTCTATTTCAATTCCCCGATACCTGACAATGAAACCCAGGAATTTTCCGCTCGAGACTCCGAACGCGCACTTCATAGGGTTCATTTTTAATTCATACTGCCTTAGCCTCTGGAAAATGACTCGGAGGTCCTGCAGATGGTCTTCTTTCTTTTTGGTCTTGACTACCAGGTCATCTATGTAGCACTCGACCTTATGGTAAAGCAGCTCATCAAATATTCTAGTCATCGCCCGCTGATAAGTTGCGCCGGCGTTCTTTAATCGAACGGCATTCTTTTGTAGTGGTAAATGCCTTTGGGTGTTCAGAAGGCAGTGTGGACCCGGTCACGTTCCGCGATCCATATCTGGTTGTAGCCAGACGACCCATCCATGAATGATAAGGCCTCATGACCAGTAGTTGCATCTATCATGACTTCCGTTATCGGCACTGGAAAGTCATCTTTAGGGCAGGCTTTATTCAGATCCCGGAAGTCAACACATATCCGGATCTGTCCATTCTTCTTCTTCACGGGCACGATGTTAGCCAGCCACGTGGTATATTGATTTTCCTCGATGAAACCCACATCAATGAGCTTGTCAACCTCTTTGCATATTTGAGTGATGAGCTCTGGCCTCATACGCCTAGGGGGCTGTTTCACCGGCTCTACCCCAGGGTTTATGGTCAGCTCATGCTGTGAGACCGAGGGGCTTAGTCCCGGCATCTCTCTGTAGGTCCAGGCAAAACAAGTCCCGGTATTCTTGTAGCAGCTGGATGTACATCCTCTGTTCTTCAGCAGACAGTTGGGCACTGAGGAAGGTTGGTCTGGGGTCATCTTCGTCTCCCAGGTTGACTTCTATCAGTTCATCGACTGTTGCCTGACCTCCGTCTTCTATCTCAGGGGGTGCAGGCTGGAGGTCGACAAAGTCTGGTATATCATCTTCGAGGTCGAGGACCTCGATCCCTTCATCTTGACTTATTTGAGTTCTGCCAAAAATATCTTGTTCGGCTGACAATGGGTGCATGCTCTGTTCTGCCAACAAGTTTACCTTACCAACGGCTTCAAGGGGCGAGCTGATTGCCTCACTCCCTGCTGAGGGGATTGCAGTCACCATGGGCTGGCGATTATTTGTCATTGAGTCAGAGTGGCCTTGCAGCTCTTTGGCAAAGGGTGAAGAGATCTCGGTCCCCTGAGTTACCATGCCCTCAGTGAAGGCAACCATTTCTCTTCTAGCAGCATCTGTCTCCCGATCAGGCTCGGGGGAATTTTCCCTAACTGGTCCGAGAAGTGCCGGCATCATGAGTAAAGGAGGGCCACCGGCGGGAGGCCACTCTGCTTCTTCCACCTCTTCGGCTTCACTGCTGCTAGCTGTGTCAAATTTGGCCTGAAGAGCTGTATCTTCCGGGTAGACCTGTTCCCAGCAGCGGCAGGGGAACACAACCTCAGATTCCAGGTTTCTTGACTGGGCTGGCTGAATGCACTCAACTTTCGTAGGGTGTTCATCAATAGCTGCCCCCAGTGGGTTATCTTCCATCGGGTAAAAAGCAGAGATGGTGTCTACTTCATAGCGCCCGCTGTAATAGTATTCTTCGAGGGTGAAGCCCAATCCCGGATGCTGAGTGACACGCCTCATTTCTTTGTCCAGGCTCGGAGGGTACCATAGCTTCTGGAATGCTTCTTTCCTCTTGCGAGGCTGGCCGGAAGGGATGTGTTGCTTCTGGAACATCTTGGCCATTTGATTTGTCATGAATGTCAGCCCCTGTATAGGCATTGAGGGGTTCTCTATGTCTTCAGGCAGATGACAATCAGTGTCTTCTTGCGTAGGGTGCCTTCAGCTGTGTAGAACAAGATGTTGGGACCACCTATCTGTGGCACCTCCCAAGCTTTGAAAGGCTCGACAGTAGCATTGTCTAGGCTGAGAATTGGCTTGGTAAGACCTTCGGAGACTCCGATGTGGTCGTGCTGTTGATCAACCCTGACTTCATTAGTTTCGGGGTAGATGGCGGGAGGCGCTATCCGGCCTACATCCCCGATGATAGTGATGTGTGAAACCACCTTGGGCTCGACATATCCACGCGGCGGCGGAGGGAACCATTCTGCTTTGGGAGTGTCTTTTATTGTGCTAGAAGGGGTCTTGGCTGCAGGGGCCCTCTGCGACCATTTTGCATATAAAGGGGCGTCTGCCAAGTGGCATTCGAATACTTCGAATGGGTGGAGATCAGCAAATACTCTTTCCTCTCTCCCATCCGTGCTGTATTTGATGCATTGGTGAAGTGTGGAAGGTACCACCATATTCTCATGTAGCCAGGGGCGACCAAGCAGCGCCTTATATGAGGTGCGGGAATCAATGACATGAAACTGCACCTTCGTGACGAAGTCCCCTAGGGTGAGCGTGAACTCTGCTACCCCTAGCGACACTTCGCACTTCTGATTGAAGCCGGCAATACGCATATCCCCGACCTTTTGTAGGTGCACGCTGAAATAGTACCTCTCATAAATCCTGTAGGGTAGAATGTTGACAGCTGCCCCCGGGTCCACCAGGATTCTGTTCAGCTCTCGGCCATTCAGGTGTCCCCTCATATACAGAGGTCTGTTGTGACTGGTGGTAGGGAGCAACATGTCCTCCTGGGTGAAGGTCATGCTGGCCTCTGGCAGTGCCTCAGCTAGGCAGGCTTCATATTGGGCAGGCATCTGGAGAGCAGTAATGATCGCCTGTCGGGTCTCGTCACTGAGAGAGGATTTCCCAGACAGAGAACCTCGCTGGGAGCTTCTTCAAGAGCTTGACCACCCAACTTCCAACTCGGACATTGGACAGCTTCATTTCATCTGCCCACTTGGGCTTGGAAGATTCTTGGACTGTGGCCCCTGATGGACCTGCTTCATCAGACTCAGAGGCTGCACCCTTTTGCTCGGGATTACCTCCTGGCTGCTCCTCACAGGCTTCTGCCGGGCGAGTTTCTACCCCTTCTGACAATCCGGGAGATTGCTGGAGCTGTGGGTGATTGCCCCCTGGTTGCCGGTTCAACCTCCCAGAATGGCTGCTTTCCTTTTGACATTTTTATGAACTCCAGAAATGAAGGAGCGGGAGTGCCACCCCCGCTTTGGTTGTATAAGCCTGACGGAGGGGGGATTTGAATTCCTCTGACCTCCGGAGGGGGTATCTTGTAGGGTTGCTCCCCTCTGAAGATAATATTATGATTGGCGGGGGCTGACGCCCCCATCTTCGGCCCGACCGGGTTGCATGTGCGGCCGTTGCGGCTTCGGCCTGGCTTTCCTTAGCGGCGGGCGTGAAGCAAATCTCTTCTTCATCCTCCTCACCGGGCAAATTGAACAAGGCAGAGAGGGTATTGCAAGAAAGGGTCACTCCCGTTGTAGCCTTGCCGGCCCCTTTCTTCCTTCTTTGTCTCCTTTTCTTTTCTTTGACTGGCGCTTGCCCCCAGAACAGGATGCCATCTTTGTCTGATGCCTTGTCAGCTTCCCCTTCCTGCTTCAGTGAAAGCTGTTCTAGCTCCCGCCATGGGAGATGATCTCGTACCAGCAAAGGTTCTAGCTCGGGCTGCACATACTCATCTAGCCCATTTATATAGTCATGCAGCCACTGAGCTTCTGGGCTGATCTTCTTGACCACCGGCAGTGGAGTCTGCCTCCTCCGATTGCGGGTAGGCATCCGGATAACTGCTGGTGGATTGGTCCACATAGGTGTTGTTATTGGTGGAGGGGGTCGTGGTGTGACGCCACGAACATGTGCTCCCGGTGTCGGGCAAGGTAGGGCCTTTTTCTTGGTTCTTGCGGAGACTTGTTGCCATCCCTCCTGTTCTTTTATTGGGACCAGAAAGCAGGCTTCATATGTATGCTGAGTACTGGCTTCTGCGGTCTCCTCAGGCAAGGCTTGATACAAAGAGACCATATTGACGGCGGCTCTTCTTATGGGCGCCGCATGTGGTTGTGGAGGGTCGACCTTGTACTCCCCCAATTCTATTTCTTCCTTTTTTATCATGCCTTCGATAATATCCTTGAAAACATAACAGTCTTCAATTGGATGCCCCAGCATCTGGTGGTAAGGGCAAAATCTTGGGCTGTCTCTTCTCTTCAGGTCCTCCGGCCTCCTTGGCTCAGGCAGGGTGACCTTATCATACTGGGTAACCCAGTCAAATAGGATCCTGGTCTTCTCCTTTGGGAAAGAGTAGGGCTTCTTCATTTTATCCCGGAGGGATGGGCCTTCTTCGCCGTCTCGGTCTTGGCAGGCTGAGGAGCAGCTGTCTTCTTGCCTTTATCTTTTTGCTGTTCAAATGTCTTGATATCAAGGGCATTTGCTTCTTTCGATGCCTGGCACCGTTCTGTTGCCTTGCCCTTTTGTGCAGTAGGGGTGTTTGGTGTGGGGGCTAGTTTTGCTAGGAAAACCTCCACTTCGGCAACAATATTATTCAGACGGTCGAACGACCGGATTTCCATGCCAATCATCTTCTCCAGCACCTCTCTCCTGAGGTTCTGTTTGCAGATCTGCACAGCATCCTCCTGGTGCGGGGGCCGCTTGCATCTCATTCTGAGGTTCCTCCACCTCTTGATGTAGTCGAGAGCGGTCTCATCTGCCCTATGTCTTGTTGAATACAGTTCAGCCACTGTGACCTCCCTCTCTGTAACATTAAATCTTTCTCTGAACTTCCTCTGCATGTCCGACCAGTCGCTGATCGACCCGGCCGGGAGGCTGGAGTACCATTCAAAGGCGAGCCCTGTGAGTGAGGACCAGAAGAACTTCAGTAAATATGACTCGTCGCTGGCTAAGTCACCCATGACGGTCATGTAGTAGGCGACATGTTCCTTCGGGGATCCCTTCCCATTGAACTTGTCGAACTTCGGCGGCTTGCTGATCCCGGGAGGGAGCCGCTTAGCAGCATGATGCGATGGATATGGCACCCTATATGCATCGAATATAACATAGTCACCTTCAGCTCTTTCAGCGAGCTTCATCTCGATCATCCTTTCTACCATCATCTTGCTCATGGTGGTTGGGTCGACCGGTTCCGGTAGAAATGCGCCGGCTGCAAATAGGGGGTGACTAGGGTGGTCGCCTGTGGAGGAGGACGCAGCAATGGAGGTGTCTGGTGCACCTGAGGCAGCACCGGGGGAGCCAGTGATTGTGATGGGCGTTGTTGAGTTGTCGCCAAATTTGGCTCCGCCTGCAGAGGCGGGGGATAGAGTGGCAGGAAGTCGTTCTTGCTGACGGCTCCCCTTGATGATTCGGCCTGCACATCAGGCCGCTTGGAGGCGGAGGATTGCTATGCCTTTTCCGTCAACTGCTTCTTCAACTGTTCTATCTCCTGGCGGTACCTCTGGAGCATCATTAGTACGGTTGGATCCATAGCCAGCGTGTTGGGGATGGCCTCTGTCGTCTCGCCAGATGCACCCTCAGGTAGGATGTCAAGCAAGACATCTTCCTCTTCATCTGCCGTTATCACATTAGCTGTGAGAATAACGGCCTTGTCATGCTGTTGGAGGTAGGGCATGGCTTGCTTTCCCTGGGTCGCTGCCAGCATCTGTTTCGCGGCCTCCACTCTTTGAGTGCTCGGCCCCGGTCTGTCGGCTAGCCAGGCCAACTCTTGAGGCTCTTCGGGCAGTTTTCCATAATGGCCATCTATCCCGGCCATATTGCATGTGAAGATCTGCATCCTGCGCCTCTGTCTGCGAACCTTCCTCTTGGCATTCTCCGGGAAGGTAAGCCTTTTGAACACAGAGATCCTTTTCTTTTCCCCTTGACGGGGGATAGTGTCATCGGCTTGAGTATCAGAGCCGTCTCCATATCCATTGTCATCAACCGATGACGTCATCCTCCTATCTTCTTCTTCTCCCGCTGCCATTAATGGACAGTGGTCTTCTTCAGCTGCGGCTGCCTGCAACAGCCGTTGTTGGCCCAAAGAGGGGTTGCCCAACCCCCTAAAATAGCTTCTGACCATATTGGTCATTTCATCTTGCCCTCGGCCCGAGTGCGGGGTCGGGGACAGTTGTTGACCTCTCATCGGAGGAATGTGAGTAAACCGAGCCCTCTCGGCAGTCTGCTGTAATCTTCTTCCCACAATGGGGATATTGGCTTGTCGGGCGCAGGCCCTAAAGCTTTCTCGGCGTGGCGGATCCACGATTGTCTCTTCCTTCCTTGTGATAAGGTTCCTCTTGTTATTTTCTTCTGCTCTGGTGGATCTGGGGTGATACTGCACTGGAGCTTCTTACTGGATAGGCTGGACCTTTTTGGGGACCCAAACCTGCTTGAATCTTCTTGGCTTAGGAGCCAACATCCTCTGGCCATGACGGCCGGCTTCTTCTTCTTCGGCCCTTCTTCCAGCGAGAGCCTGATAGGAGTTGCGGACTGGCACAGTAGGGATTACCCGGTCCGGGCTCACTCGAGCCTTGCGCCCATCCAGAAAGACACGGAGGCCACCGACCAGCATAGACTTGCCGGATGTGGAGGGTCGTCCGGTCAAAGCAGCATCAGCCTTCCTTCGGGGGGTCCGGTGTCGGCGTCTCCCGAAGCTCTTGGCAGGGACGGGGCGGGCCCCGTGAGCAATGTGATGCACCATGCAGCTGGCGACTTGGGATGGACTTGCGGACGAGTTGTCACAGTGTCGAGCCTCCGGGGCCTCGACCTTTTCAGCAACCTTTTCTTCGACGGTCTCCAGGGACTCCGTCTGCAACATGTCAACGAAGGCTAACCCCAAGAAGTTGGGGAAGCCTACAGCTGGTGGAAAATATCCGAAGACCATGGGTACCGCCAGGTACCCGTGCTCCGCATGGTCGGCTACGATTGCGGGGTCGAAGCCAACACCAGTGAGTCCGGATGACGTCATCGTTTGCTTGAGACAAACAGATAAACAATCAGCATTCTTGGGGTAAGCCCCCGAAGGTATCCTCTCTTGGCAAAGAGATGAAGGGAGACTCGTGTCCCACCGGGCGTGCCAGACTTGTGGGGATGTTTTTTGTCTAGGTTTATTTTACTGGATTTATTAGGCGTGCCAGTCACCGGAGTGACGATTCATTGTGCGCTCGACCTGACTCAGTCAGTCGATTGTGATATTCGTGTCAGGACCCTGAGTCCGTCATACCATAAAGGCTATGACGTTAATTACGTCCTTCCAAAGAAGGAAAACCCTTGATTAATTGCCAAGAAAGGATGCCTCGGGGGTAAAATGAGATACGACTATTACGCTAACTCCGCTAACGGGATGCGAAACATGCATAAAAAACCGTGCTACGCGGGACATGATAACGGTGTTATGGCGCAAACCCGGCAGCATGCCCCCTTGTCTGGGGCTATGCCAAAGGGAAATATAGGTCATTCACCCACTAAATGTCAGGATGGAAGCCAAAAGAGAGGCGGGCGTAGCCCTGGATCCAAAAGGATTTGAATGTGACGGGACAGTGTCCGCTACCATGTCGTTTGTTGATATTCCCCTTAAGGGACCATTGGAGGACATGCAGCGGCAGAACTCCGAGGGTCAACGGAGTGACAAAAGAAACCTCGTATTCGGTATAATGTAGGGGTAAAACCCCGATTAATGTATCTCCCGTGGATCTGGATGAAGACCCATGATTCCCTCGTAAAGCGATGAAGGCTGGCATGAAGGTTGACAGGAATGGGACCTTGAGTTTAGACTGGATTTGGGTTTAATGGAGTTGTTGAGACATCAGATTTGGATGGCACCTGTTAACAAGACGAAACGACGAGGATAGGAGTCGGCGCGAGGGGGATCCCGGCGCGACGGGCAATTGGCATGGTTGGAAATATAGGCAGACGGCACGGTAGGGCATACGGGGCGGCAGGTTCCCGGCGCGCCCTTCACCCGGCGCGAGTTTGGCGCTGGGAGGAGGTGGCACCGGGAGGTGATGGCGCCGGGAGGCAGTGGCGCCGGGAGGTCGTTTTGTTAGTTTTCTTCTGATATTATGAGGGGTTCTTATGAGTTCAAGGGGATCCTCTGTATTCAACGGGGATTCCATGGCAATAATTGGGTGAGATAGAAGATGGGGGTGGATTCATTCACCAGGGGGTCCGAGGAGACAGTGTAACTGTAACGTATATCCCCTGTGGCGATCAACGTGTCATGAGATGATATAGCTCAGCCCTTTGCCACACAGTTGGGGACTAAATGCATAATTTCGGTGAAAACATCGCAGTATGTGACCGAATAACCCTCTGAACGAATTTTGACAGCACCTCCCCTTATTTCGGGAGTATGCCAAAAGGGTATTATAGGTCATCCACTCACGAACTGTCGGAGTGGAAACCAAAATAAGAGCTGGGCGTAGCCCGAGATCCAAGGGATCCAAATCATATGGGGCTTTATCCCATGTTGTGATATCCCCTGTACAGTCAATGGAGGACATGCAGCGGCAGAACTCCAAGACTTAATAGGGTTATAAAATGTGGGGGAATGACCCCTTTAGTATGGCTCCCATGAGGATAGAGGGAAAGGTAGTGCGTCTCCATAGGACATGGTATGATGAGCAGGGTTGGCATGGCCTGACGGCATCGGCACGAACGCATGGACGTGGCCAGCAGGTGTAAAGGTATCGGCGCGAAGAAGGAGTTGGGCTTCGGCGCGACATAAGAGACTCAACCGGCGCGGCAAGCCCTCGGCGCGAGACTTGCGCCGAGAGGTGCTCGCGCCGGGAGGCTTCCTGAAGTGAGGTTTCTAGAGGGGTTTGAAGGCAGGGGCTTTGGGCATTTAAAGAAAAATGGTTTGTTCAACAATTTGAAGACCAATTCGGACGATCGTGGAGAGGATGGTCCGGGGTGGAGACGACCTTCCTTCTGGGGCCTCACTAGGAGCAGAACCATGCACAAAAACCTCATGATTCGGATTCGTCCTTTCTCGTTTCATAGACGAGAAGCCATGAGATAGGCTGTCTCAGGCTCTCGTTGTGAGTGTAAAGTTGAAAGAATCATACGATGAACGAACATTCAACAGACTCAGAAAGCCAAAACGGTAAAGCATGCATAGATGTGCAGCCATCAATATCCATAGTATATAGTGTAGAGGCAGAAACAAAAGAATAATGACGGGGGAGAACTCATCCCGCCTTTCATCAACTATTTCTTCTGAAACAGCGTACACAAATTCAACTCAGGAGAAAAAGAAGCATACACTGACTCTATCCCTGAGGACAGGGTTACATTGGCATTCAGTGCTATGGGAGCAGAGATGCTAGAAAGCAGAGATACAAACGAGAAGGGGGAGCAGTATTCAGACAGAGGAGAAAGGGGGAAGAGGAGCTACAGCTGCTCAGGACGTCGAACGGCACACCCCACCTGGCTTCTTCCTTTGAGCCTCTGCCCCTCTCTTTTCTTCAGCTTCTATGGAGGGCTCTCGAGCTTCCCCTTTCTTTCAGTGGCTAACTCTTCTATCTCCTTCCACCCTCTTTTCTTTTCCTTTTCTTTTTTCTCTGTTGCCTCTCCTCTTTTTCTTCGAAGGGCAGCCTTCTTATAGAGGGATGACCCTCATTCTCTCGGCCTGAGCTTCCCGGCGCGCCAGCATCCATCTTCCCGACGTGGGCAGCCCTCGGTGCGTCTCAGTTCACATTTGGGCTTGGCCCATTTTCCTGTCATTCGGCACAAGATCCACCTAATGGACCTCTTCCGACAGTGGGCTTCTTGGCATATATATTAAGACTTCATGGGGCTTGTTTAACACCTTGCATTCACAAACACGTGTGAGGCACTGTGCATCCCACCTTCGGAGAATCAGAATTATCTGAGCATCCTTTCTTAGCAGACAGATGATTGCCTGAATGTTGGTATGGTTTTATCAGCCCGACTACTGGAATGATAGCCGTATTGAACAGCGGCCTAGCCAGGGATGGCTTTAGCGGAACAAAGTGTTAGGAATAGCGGGTCTCTTCTATTCTGATTCTCGGAACTTCCAGGGATGGAACATGAGCCGCACCCTCGACTGGTCTTCAAAGCTATGAATTTACTTTGGTCTCTTCTGGTATATTTTAGGTGTCAACAACCTATTAATCAAAATGTAATGTTTAACGTGAAACATTCCTAAGAAAATAATAAAAATATGAGCATATCTACTAACGTAATGGTCTTAATTCATCACTTGTAAATTATCAAACACAATCGTTACATCAAATCAATTTTGAAAAAGAATAAACATAAAAAATCTAAATCCTAATGCCAAAACCCATGTTCTCATCAAGAGAAGCCCCAGCAAGTGGATCCCCATATGCTCTTTCTCTATTGTCAATGTCATCATCTTCTTCTTTATCACTCTCATCTTCATTCAAGTCAGCATCATCTTCAGAGTCTTCTTCAGCATCTACCCACTCATGTTGTTCAACATCTTCTTCATTTCCTTCCAAATCATCTCCTAAAGCAGAAGAACTTTGAGTTAAAGCACTGCTTGTTCCACTTCTATGAACTCTTGTCCTTCAAGGTCGATTGGGTCCATCAAGAAATTTTGATGCTCCCAATGCAGCATCAACATCGGCCCAACAAAGATCACTACTTTCATGAACTAATTCATCATTTAAAGACCTCCCAATCATCCACTCACTACTCCAATCGAAATCATAAGAGCATATTGGATCATATTTTTCAGGCTGTATTCTTCTTTCTTTGAATCTCTCCTTTAATCTCCAATTATATTAGATGTACACAAGATCATTAAGTCTCTTGTGTTTAGGGCTGTCAATGGGTCGGGCCAGGCTTAGGTCGGCCCGACCAAGGCGGACTCATCAAAATTAAAGCCCGAGCCCGGTCCGGGCCCAACTTATGTCGAGTCGGGCTGGGACCGGCTTGACATTATTAAAAAACTATAAAGCCCGACTAAAGCTCGGCCTGACCTAAAAGTTTAAATAAATATAAAAAATAATAAAAAATAATATATTTAATAATATAAAACTTATAATCTCACTAAATTAATTAGAATTTTGATGTTAATTAGTTAATTTGTTGGAAAAGGGAGTTTTTAAATTTTTAATTAAGTAAAATAACATAATTTTAACAAAATATTTTTAAATTTTGAAGGGAGAAAAAAAAGAGAACGGGTCAGGCCGGCCTGCAGGCCGAACTCAAAGCCAGAGGCCAGCCCGTGTGTCTAGTCGGGCCCGATTTTTAGGCCCAACTAAGGGCACGCGGGCCGGAAATGGCCTTGCAGCCCGGCCCAAAATCGGGCCAAGCCCATGGCCCTATCGGGCCAGCTCGGTCCATTAACAACCCTACTTGTGTTCAAGTATGTTCCTCTTTTTTGTATGGATCTTAAAACACAATGAAATAAAGATATTTTTACTATTTAATATATAAAATCTAAATGTTAACATTAAACTAATGTCTTAAATACTTACGAATTCAAATGTACTCCAATTACATTCATAAGCAGAAGATGTGCAACAAAGGCCAAGAATATGAAGTGCTAGTGATCAAAGCTCTGGTGTCTCAGCACCATAAATACGACACCACTCAATCGTGAGTAAGAGATTAATGCACGATCAATGTGTTATATAAATATATTTCTTAAAATAAAATATAAATTAAATTACACATAAGAAGTTAAGTACTTGTTTTTTATCTCGATGCCTGCTTGCTAAAGGACTCCCAAAAGTAGTCATGTATAACTCCATCTGATCACTTATTTTATCTTGAATATCTTGATCTTTCACTATTATTTGGAGACACTCAAGAAATGTTGATTCAAACTTTACAACTACTTCTGGATCATCCTCCTTAGCAGGAAAATACTTGGTAGGATTGAGAAAAAATTCTACTGCATGTAATGGCCGATACATTTGTGCCTCCAAACGTCTATCGATGATATCAAGGATGTGCTTATAGTCTCTTTCCTTGTTTCCAAAGTTATCAATAACTTTCTCCCTTGCTTTCTCCATGGCTGCATAGACATACCCCATTGCTGGCATTTTGTCTCCATCAACTAATCTCAATACTTGAACTAGAGGTTGAGAAGCTCTCAAAGAATCATCCACTCTATGCCAAAGTTTTACTGTCAAAATCACACTTGGAATTTTCTTCCCCTGATTTTGTTTTGCCCATATACTATTATTCCAACTATCATATACAAATAATTGTCTCAGTTTATCTTTAAATGTGTATAGACTCTAAAGTGTAAGAAAAGCAGAGACAAATCTAGTGACATCACATGTAACTATGTCTCTTATATTGGTCATCTTTCTCATTGCCTCAAGCAAACATGTATGACTATAGATGAATGAAGTGATTGATCTAGCTTGAGAGATTGTCTTCTTATACTTCTTCATCTTACATATATCTTCTAACATCAAGTCCAAGCAATCAGCAGCACAAGAAGACCAATACAATGTCTTTCTTTTGTCCATCAATAAAAAACCTGTAGCAACATTAGCAGAAGCATTATCAGTCACTACTTGTACTACATATTCTTCTCTAACATTTTCAATATGTTTGTCAAGTAGCTGAAAAATCAATTTTGCATCCTCTCTTTTATCTGATGTGTTAAGTGATTCAATAAAATATGTTCCATTTGGACAATTGACAAGAAAATTCATCAAATATCTTCCTCGTTTATCAATCCACCCATCACACATTAAAGTGCATCCATAAGTCTTCCAAGAAGCTTTATATTCATCATACACGACTCTAGTATTCTTCACTTCAGCTTCTAATAGAGGTTTCCTTAACTTGTGAATACTTGGAGGTCCATTTCCTGGCCCAAATTGCCCAATAGCTTCCACCATGACTTCAAATGCCTTCAATCTTGCAGCATTAACAGGTATTCTTGCCATATAGAACCATCGAGCTACATATTGATCCACCTTTTGCTTATCCTCCTTTTTGTATCGATCCTCCATTGCTGTTTGATAAATGCCCTTTCTCCTCTTGTCCACTACTTCTTCATGGGTTTGTCTCATGTAAGTATCAATGGACTCTCTAGTTTGTGCTTTCCTCTTCTTGGTAAGGTCATTTACATTGTGTTGAGATGAATCACCTTTGTTCATCACTTGTATTGATTCTTCATCACTATCATCCTGTAACGACTCAAAATCCGGATACCGAGAATTACTCGATACCATTCGAATCCTCGTCCGTCACCCACGAGCCGGAAGGGTCGGAAGGGTTAATTGGTGTGTTGATGTACATTGAAATTTAAAATAATGCAGGGAATAACCATAAAACTAATTATTTAAATAACATGAAATAAAATTACATTTTCAATTAATAATCTAACTACAGAGTCTAGTCCAACAAAGTATAGTCTACAGGGAAAGAAACATAGTCAAGTGTCGGGTACGTCCCCCGGCTTTGGCGAGCTGGCAACTACGAAGCTCAGCGCTGCACCTTCGAACCTCGAGGAGGAATCGCAACACCGGAAAAGAAAGGGGTGAGCCTCATCTCATTGGCTCAATAGGGGTCCCGCGGATCCCCACCACTAAACAACGGTAATAAACAGCAACCATAATAATAACAATAACAACAGTAACCGGAGCAACAACAGTAACAATAACGACAGAAGTAACAGCCTTGGCACGAACCGTCAAAACGGCAGCCGGTAGAACCACGGCTCTCTAAGCTACTCTTAACAGCAATGAAAAGCAAACCTCGATCTTACAGTCGGGGTTCGCCAAACCAACGGGAAACCCTGGCTACACAACCAGGAAGGGAAAGACCACGACAACTCTGTCGTGAAGGTCCGTCTCACAGACGGAGGCCCGACCCAAGGCCACGCGATCCAAGGATATAGTTACAACCTCGCCATCGTGAACCCTACACTGTCTACGGGTGAAACCTTGGTAACCCTACTGGGAACCCTAGACCTCTACATCGGGAAACGTACACAGAAACCACCCAAAGAACCACGTCTCACTGACTGGAAACTAAATGTTGAGTCACGAGAGTTGCGTGTTGTGTGACGGGAGAACCTGCCCACTAGAAGCAAGGCCGGATGCGTTCACTGACGACTTAGTCCGCGCCTCAGGTGTCTCCCTACTCGTCCCAGGTAAAAACTGAGACACCGTACAAGTAACACAAGGACAAGGGTCTAGTCAGGGTCATGCTCGTCAACACGCGTCCGAAGTCCCTGACCACGTGTGCACACACTGAATAACTGCGCTACGTCAAGCCTTCTAGCTGGTTTTCCTCCCGGCCCGGAGTCGAGCCGCCATAGTGGGAGGCCCTATGGCAACCAGCCTAAAACCGTCTCTCCTGGGTCAAGCTCTCCGCCGCTCCCAAGCTGGTCGGCACACGCGTGCCCAGGAAAGCTGTGACTACTGGGAAAGCCACTCGACGTAAGACTCTCAAGAGAAACCACCGGAGTACTGATAGGCTACGCACGGGCCCGTCGCAAGTAACTCAAAACACGGGGTGGCACAGTGCCACCAGACTCAGGACGACTAGCTAGACTCGCTAATCCAACGACCACAGAGTCACGCGAGTCATCCGAAGACCGTTGTATCATACGGCACCACACTGTCAAACTATCCCAGTCTAAGAGTCCGAAACAAAGGTCAAAAGGACTCTTAAGGTGGCTCACAACCACCGGGTCCACTCCCTCTCCACGAGAGACTAAAAAGCTCCCAGCCCCTGGCTGGGTCACTGGACTCTCGGTCACTGGCCATACACATGGCCCACATGGAAAACTACTTTCTGAAGAAGCCAACATCATGCAGGAATAGCCCTCCGCACCTACACCGGTACACGGTGACTCGATCTAGCCCAGAACGCACGGGGTCAGTCGGACCCTTAAAACAACACGTGCACGCTAATCGGGATAACATGATTCCTTTGGATACCCAAAAATACGGTCTCAATCCCCACGTGGTGTCTGGGACATCCACGGGGCCAAAGGTCGACCAAAGGGTCACAACCGAGTCGATCGGAGGCCAAAACGGGCAAGACAGCTGCATTTCAATCGACCTACCTGCAAAGGTCGGCCGACCAATAGGGTGTCGGTCAACCTGACCCTACAGCTGGGCGGTCTTCAACCCGGGTTGGTAAACCGGACCATGCTGGTCAGTCGACCGAACCAGGCAGAACGCCCCACCCGTGGCGAACACCAACCAGTCGACCGAACCCACTAGGCTGATCGACCGATTTCAGCGACGCACAGACCGAACCCCATCCGTGGGGCTCCAAACCATGCCCCAATCACCCCAGGTGATGGGGAAAATAAGAGGGAACCATTCTCCACCCTCTAAACTACCGCGAGGGCCCAAACAAATCCCAAAAACACACTCGAAATGATGAATCTGTCGCTCACCCTAAAATCAAGCATTTTAACTCTGGCGTGAAATAAAATCACTCTCGACCTTACCTCGGCCTACAATATACGAGAAAATGGAAAGGAAGGGCCAATGATCCATCCCCCTACCTCCACCAATGATTTCCCGCATCGAAGATGCCGATTCCACGCAAAAACGAGCCTCGAACCGCCGCCGGGCTCGCGAACTCGCGAAAGAAGCAGGCCGCACCACCACCCTTGATCCTCACTCCATCCCCGCTGCTCGCCGTCCCCATGTCACCTCCGCCTCGCCCACCTCCAACTCAGTTGGCCGCCTGGAGAAGAGAGGGAGAGAAAGAGAGAGAGAAATGAGAGAATGAGGAAGAGAGAGGGGGTGAAAGGGTTTATATAGAAAAGTTTTGGGATTAAAAAATAGGGAAAAATCACCCCACGATCCTCGAAAAACACACAATGCGCCTGTAACCTCCCGGAGCCCGAAACATAACGGTTCACCCTACACAGGGGTCTGAAGGCCCGACAGCCAAGAATCTGATTTAATTTTCAAACTCGATCCGGGACCCACGAAAGCGCTCCGAAACTCACGGATTCTGATCCCAAAATCTGGGGCATTATACATCCTCTGCTTCATTTTGATCCCCTCGTACTTGAAAGTTAATCTGAGGCTTTTTCTTCTTTTTTTTCGTCATGTGGTTGTACAACTGTTGGATTAGTCTTTGGACATTTTGCAACGTCTCCAAAGCCTCCAATTAAGTGTTACTTTTGCCTTTTAATTCCTCCTTTTGAGACAAACCCACAAAGGTCACATTTAACCATATTCTTGTCATTCGGATCTGGCCAATAAACATATTTCCAACCAAGATCAGTAGATTTTGCCTTAAATTTGGGCTGACTTTCATCCATACTTGGTGTACTTCCCTCAACAGATTCAGACATTCTACAAGTCAAAACAACACATCAAAAACAAAGATAATTAGTTACACAAATAATTAATTTTGATATATCACATAAATAAAGATTATTCGTATGACTATAATAATTAATAAGCTAACAAATACATAAATAAGTTAATTTGGAGCTAATTCTAATTCTTTTTTTTCTTGTTTTTCAGCTAGGTAAATGATAAAATCAGATGAAGTTGATATCAGAGCCACAGCTCTATTTTCTTAAGGTCAACGACCTATAGAGAGATCCCTGTTGGCGAGTTTCTTATTGAGCAACATGTCTAGTTTTACTCATTATATGGATTCATGGTCATTAGGTTTTGGCAATTCTAGTCAATGTGCATAATGTGCTCCAGATGCCATTATGATAATCATGGTTTGGGGTGATTTAATTCTAACTTGAACTACATGTCAATTGGTGTATTCTCATTTTGGAAATGGAAGTTTTAATAGTTAGAAATGTCTAATGTGTTTCATGCATTTTTCACATGAGACTTTTGAGGCTTGTCACATGTTCAAGATTGTCATGCATATTTTTCTAAGGCCTTATGAGCTAGGTAATTGTTAATGAACTCCTCATGCAAATCTTGGTATAAATGAGTGAGTGATGTTCTCATAATCCATGATACGTGGTTTTTCAATGCTCACATGAACCTTGGTAGAGTTTGACTAAGATGCTCATTCATTGTGTACAACTTCATAGCCATTGCTCTTGTTGTTTAGGTGTAAGACTTGTGTTTTCAAAGGGCTCCAACGCATTTCTCATTTAGAACTATTGGGCTTAAGTTCTAACATTTTTCTCATTCATTTGTTTCTTAGATAAGCAACTGAAATGGGTTGTTATGCAGGTTTAGAAAGCAATGCCAATCCCATATGCAAAGGTATCAAAAATCATGGTGAGAACTTAGCTCTTTGCTTGTGTGTGTTTTGGGAAAATTGGTAAGTTTTCATATCTTGGTGGAAAGAGGTTGATATGTGTTTTCACATTGCTTAATCACCAAAGAATACTTGGTTGTATGGTTTATAAACTAACCCTTTTTCTATTTTCATTGGGCTTCAAGTTATATGAATGATCTGCTGAAATCTAGATGTGCAGCAGAGTTCGGTCGACCGAACTTGGCAGTGATAGCCACTCTGAAAAGTTTCAGGGTTCGGTCGACCGATGGCCAGAGTTCGATCGACCGAAATCGGCGGGCTCTGAATCAGGCTTCAGGAATCACATCCGAAACCCATCTAACTCAATCCTATTGGACCCTATCTTTTACCCCTTTGTCCCTGGGTTCATGATAGACCTATTGAGGGTCTTTTGGAGGATTCTAGAAGGGTTATAATAGTCTTTTGATATCTTCTATATATGCATAGGTGTGAACTCCTAATTTGAAGAAAAGAAACCCTTATGTGCTTATTGTTTCTATCTTGCAGGAGAAGAAGGCCAAGGAGGAGAAAAGGAGAACTTGGAAGGAGGATTTCATCTACTTCAAGTGATTTCTGAAGCTCAAGGAAGAAGGAAAAGAGAAGCGGAATGAAGAGAGGATCAAGAGGATGTTGATATCGAGTTCATTCGTCTTCCCTCCGACCTGAGTCTCAAGAAGCATCATCTATCAGCCTTGAAAACAAAGGGGGATATATTCCTACATCTTTTCTATGTTGTTCTTGATATGTTCCATGATCTATTTTTAGGTTTGAGCATGTTTGAATACTTGTGTTAAATTTTTTGAACTAGAAATATTGTGTGTGTGTGACCGTCTGCGTACGGTCGTGTGCCTACAGTGCTGCGGTTGTTGTAGCGTGTGTGTGTGTGTGCTGCTGGACTTACGATCCAGAGCGTCTGGGGTTCGTCCCCGTTGGTGCTGTGTCTACAGTGTGAGGAGAGTTCTCCTCGTGGGGATTTTTCCCCGTGTGTGTATTGGAGTGTCGCTTCCGTGTTGAGGATTTATCCCCGAGTGAAGTCTCACTGGGTTTGATGAGGGGTGGACGTAGGGAGTCTGTCCTTGTCCCGAATCACCTTAAAAATCTCCGTGTCCTGTGGTTTGATTTGTGTGATTGTTTCCTTATCATCTACCTCATTCACAGGAGATTGGTTTTAGTTTTATATTGTTCACACACTTTGCTATTTCTTTCTTGTTCACACACATTACTTATTTGTCTAGATTCGACTGTGTGATTGTGTGTTCCTTGCTTAATTCATTTAGTCGATCGTGTGAGATCAGAAAGGTTGAGAGAACTATCTCTTTTTGGATTCAAATCTCATCTCATCTTAGCTTAAATTTGATAGTTGCTCTAATATTGCTTAGATAATTTTAAATTTGCCATAATGCGTGGGGGACAATTCAACCCCCCTTCTTGTCCGCTCGCCTACCCGGGACCAACTATGGTAAAACCCTGACCTTTTCCTTTATTGTCAAACTTGCTAGTTTTGATGTTTTTACTTCTGTGATTTTGTTATGCTTCTCATTTCATATTCTGAATTCTTCACAAGCCATACAACGTCTCATTGAATGAATTTTTGATATATCAAATGTTGTTATGTGAAATGACAGATTAAGTATGTCAGGAAACTAACACTATGCGAGAGCTAGATCATTGGATCAAGGCCTTCGCCAAGTACCAAAATTCAAAAATTCAATTGCTTGGCTTACGAGGAATTATGTGTTTTGAATGAAATCAATTTGCCTTTGATTTGCATAGTTTTCAAATTGAATCTGAAAATTTTTCTTGTATCAAGAAGGCAAATTTTCTGAAATGTGGAGTTTGTTTTCATGTTTATCCTTCATGTAGATCTTTATTTTAGACTGAACTTCTGCATTTCTGGAGAACTACAGAGTTCGGTCGACCGAACTGGGCAGTTCGGTCGACCGAACTAGCCTAAAAGTTTGGTCGACCAACCTCTTTCATTGGTCGACCGAATACGACGAAAATTGAAAAACGTGGATCCGAAAACCATCTAAACCCAATCCATTTGTGCTATACTTTTACCCATGTGCCCCTAGGGTTGTTATACACATCTTAAGGGGGGTTTTTGAGGGTTTTGTGAGGACTATATGTGTGACGACCCGGACTCTGGATACCGGATATACCCGATAGGATTGCCGAGTAGACCCGATACCACTTGGAACCCGTGAAGCCTCCCAAGAGCTATAAAGCTCCGAAGGGATAAAAGGATTGTCGTGTAGTACATTGAAGTCGCAGATATACCAGTAAGCAATTAAATTTCATTGATCAGGTTGCTAAAGTAGCAGAAATAAAATTACGTTTTAATTAATAATTATACCAGAGTCCAGTCCAAAGGAAAGACAAGTACAGTCCAACAGAAAGGAAAACGTACACTGAGGTCGGGGGAAGCCCGACGCAGGTACCGCTGGCAACTACGCACCCGCCACACCAGGAACCGCAAGGATGCGGAGACGACCACACCTGAGAAACAGGGGTGAGTCTCGTGTCACTGGCTCAGTAGGGGTCACGCGGATCCCCACTGAAAAATAACGCAGTAACACGGAATAACAGCTAAAAATAACAGTAGTAGTAAAGCAGGAAAAGTTAAACTACAACTAGAAAGCTGTAAAAAAAAGCTGGAAGAGCAGGAGTAGAACAGCTAAAAGAAAAGGGAAAAGTCACACCGAGCAAAACACGGCTGCCGAACAAACCTCGGCTCCCTAAACTACTCCAAATAGTGACAGAAGGGCGAACCCTGATCTCACAAAGTCAGGAGTTACCAATCCGTCAGCCAGCCATTAGCCCAAAGGCTAAAGCCCACGAAACCAGGCAAAAGCCCTAGAAAAGACCTAGACCGACAACAGACATTGACGCACACGACTAGAGCGTCGTGTATGCGACACAGAGCTACCCTCGACAAAGCCGAGAACATACCAACTTGGAAGGGGAAGCTGAACTTGGACGAAGCCAAGAACAGACTAACTCGGAAGAGGAACACAGACTCCGAGAAACACGTGAGTCACGTGCCAAGTGACGGAAGCACCTCCTCACTAGAAGAACAACCAGATGCGTCCACTGACGTCTTACACTGCGCCACAAGTATCTCGCTACGGACGCCGAGAATGACGGAGACTGAGATACTAACTGAACTGAACCAGGAACTACAGTAACGAGTGACTAGTCAGGGTCACGCCCGTCGACGTTCGTCTAAACGCCCCTGACCACGTGTGCACACACAAGCTCAATGCCTTGAGCCAGGCCTCTAGCTAGTTTTATCCCTCAGCAAGACGCTACTGCACAGCAAGGGAGCCCACGGAAACTAGCCTACAAACTGTATCTCGGGAACTGTCCCGCCACCACTCCCAGGTGGGCCGACACTCAAGGTCGTCAGGCTATGACTAGTGGAGGCTCACTAGACACAGAGACTCTAAAACACGAGTGCTAGAGTACAGACAGGCTAAGCACGCACTATCACCCGTACTACAAAGCACAAAGGCAGTACACCAACTGCCAACAGACTCAGGACAGGGTAACTAGACCTGGTGACGCAGCAATCCTTGAGTCCCATGACTCGGAGTCAAGATCATCGCACAACGGTGGTGACAAGCCGCCAATCAGCCTAATCCTAAGCCACAGGAAACGACAATGGATCATCAGATCAACAAACCCATATAAAACGACACACGGAGACCTGAGGGTTCACCAAGGCCCTCAACGTATTTGGACACGCAGACTAATGTAAGATAGTACCTCTAGGCATCCAGAACCATGTCTCGATATCCAGAATAGTCGAGACACACACAAGGTTACTTGTCAACCACTGGATCTCACCGGGTTGACCAGAACCTAAATAATGACTCAGAAGACTCAAAAGCAGTACAAAACACTACTCGAGCTAAGGACACTCTTGGCTACCTTGTAATATGGTCATAGCCCTCACAGGATATCAAAAGACATCCTCGGGACAACGGGCAAACCATAAGGTCAAGCCAAGACGATTAGAAATCAAAACAACGGAAACCCAACTCTCTGGTAGTAAGCGATCTAATGCTTGGCCGCTCAGCAACATAGGCGGTCAAGTAAAGGGCCGCTTACCAGCCGCAGAGAACACAGACACTAGGCGGTCGTATGATGGGCCGTGTAAAGACATAAACGGTCCATCAAGGGCCGCCATCTGAGTTAAATGGTCATGGTGATGGCCGCTACACTCAGAGACCCGAATGAACATTAAAAATGGTCGACACATGGACCATTTACAGACCTACGCGGTCTACCAATAGGCCGCTAAAGGGTCTAGACGGTCTAAGAGAAGGCCGCTAGATCAAATCGACTTAAAACAGTAACTCAGTCAAACGGTCAATAACGGTCTAGCAATGGACCGCTAAAGACAAGAAATGGTCTAAAGAAGGACCGCTTCACCAACCGCATTAACACTGTTGACTAGAGTCAACCATGCTTAGCAGTCTAGCAAAGGACCACCTAAGCAAGCTGAACGGTCTATCGTAAGACCGCCCAACTGACCCGCGCAACTAAAGAAATCACACGGCCACTCAAGTGCCGTCCAAAGGATATAAACGGTCCTATAATGGGTCGCGAAACACAGAAGACGGTCTATCGCGCGACCGCGAAGACCCAAACCGACATACATAAAACGGTCACACATTGGACCGCATTCAAAGTGAAACGGTCACTGTAACGACCGCGTGAGCGTTACAGCGGGAAAACCATGGGATCGGCCGGATCTCGGCCTTTCCACGTTCCGTTCACTTTGAAACAAAGGGGATACAATCACAATGACGATACCGACCTTCCACACTCCGGAAGGGGTCAAATCGACGCACAAACGGCTAGAAACGGGCAATTCTACCGAATTTTTTTCGATCCCAAATGACCACCAATCACAACGAAATCAGTGGGAATGGAATGCTGACATTCAAGGGGTTCGAATGATACCAACTGATCTGAAAACCATCGCTATTTTTTGGCGAACCCGACGAACACCCCAAGGCATGATTTTCCTGAACTTGAATGAAACCCACTCGTTCTCGCACCGTTCGGCGTGAAACTGCGAGGGAATGTAGCAGAGAAGTAGAGCTTCCATCTCCATACCTCCACCGACGATTCCGCGCTCCAAAGCGACTAAATCGCATCGAAAACCGCCAAACCAACGAACCGCGCCGGCTTTGAATCGACCGAGGGATCGCGCCGCGCCACACTCAATCCTCCACGCCATTACGCTCCAGGTTCACTCCATCGCGTTCCCGCCTCAGCCAGCTCGCCAACGCTGCGCGCCCCGCGTCGAGAGGAGCAAAGGGGAGAGAGAACGAGAGAGAGAACGTGAGGTGAGAAATGAGAGGGAGGAGAGAGGAAAGGAAAATAAAAAGGAAAGAAATTAGGAATTTTCCTAATTTTTGAAATTTTGATTTTTGCGCCGAAAATACACTAATTCAGAAAAATACGTAAAAATAGCCGAGACGATCCTCTCAAAGAGTACATCACAGCTGTAGCATCCTCGAGTCGATGAACTGGGAAATAGGCTCACCACAGGGTTCCATAACTTGTACGAGAGAAAAACTCATGTGGATCGTAAAACTCAACTCAGGACCCACAAAAGCGATCCGAAAGTACTCCACTAAGGATTCGAAAGATCCGATAAGAATCCAGGGTATTACAGCCACCCCTCCTTCAAGAAATTTCATCCTCGAAATTTAAGGAGCGAACAAGAAGAAGCATGGAAGAACAAACCCCAAGACACAACTTGAAACAACACAAATCTCGAAAAACATAATTCAGAGGAACACTGTCAGACCATACTCACAAGCATACGCTCTGGATCTCAAGGGAAATCGATCCAAAGAACGAGCATGGCACACAAGTGAACATAAGTTTGACACCTCCGAAACAAGGCAACGTCGCTTACATCTCACAGGAAAAGAGACACGACAGATGCCACGACAACAGCAACCGATAAAATAAACGACAGACACGATAAGCATCAGCTTAAACAAGGAAGCATAGTCCTTTCAGCTGACAGCTCGACATCATTAGCTCCAGTGCCAGAGGCAATCGTGAAACCTGGCACACAGGACGCCAACGACAGCACCGGACCACAAGTACAATCAAGTCAGTCCTCACTCAAACATTACAGCTGATTTGAGTTGCATGCCAACTCTATAAGGGAAGAAGAGTACATCACAACTAACTGACAAGGCTTCGGTCCACATAGTGCCAAGACAGATTCACAGGGAAACAACGACAAAACGACAGCAGTAGCAACACTTGTAGGATCCCGGCTCTGTACTGAACACAGAACCACGGGACACAAATGCAAGCTGGGTCACATCAAGGCACAATAACAGCTGAACACACGACTACGATGGACTAGTCATGCATCGAGCAGCTCACCAAGAAAAGACCCACGACAACAAGGACATCAATATCAGAAAAATGCATTTCAAGGACCACGATCACGTCCCGAGAACGCAACACCCAAGAAAAAGTTACAGAAGAGCAGAGGGTACTCGATCAGCAGATATGCCGACAGACTCCCCAACACTCACAAATGCCAATGCCAACCGCCGGAATGCCTTCAATAACAACGGCACGGCAACAAATAACATCAAGGCATATGAAGGCAAGACGAAGTTACATCGAGAAAAGCAATTCTCTCGACCGGCCAGAATCTTACAGCCAACGATACTCGACCCGTGGGTTATCAGCCCACACGCTTCTGCCACGCACTCATATAACGCACACAGGCATCAGAAAATACCTCGGCATCCGCATCTCAGCACACACTCGGTGCCATTGCAATTCACAGAACTGCAATATAACACGCCACGAGTACTGATCCTGCTAATAACCGATCACAAGTCGCCTAGGTGCAAACCAAGGAGAGTACCAGCTTCAGTACAAAGCACAAAGAAAGGCTAAGCTCAGCTTACCATTACGTCCTGAAACAATCACTGAACCTTCACAACACGTCAGCCGCCAGACACGGCACGATGAACACGGTGCACAACGGCTCTCAACACAAAGATTAGGTCCAAAGCCAAGCAACCGCAGAACAAAGAGGCAGATCAGGCTCAGCATTAACACAGTCCACACTTAAGTAGACACATGACAAAGGTCTCACCAAGACAGCAATTCCAAGGCTTACCTCGAAAAGATGCCACCCAACATGATGAGAAGCATCAAGCTCACTAACAGTAGCTCACCAGGAAGGAAAATCCTAGGTTCGCTTGAGCATCTTCTCAATCGAGGCAATAGAGCAACCAATTCAACAGAAGTGAAACACCTTAGGAGCTGAACAGACTCAAGCTGGGACGACCAAAACAACGTAAGAACGTGTACGGCCATCACACCAACTCGGAAAGTCACCATCCACCTGAACAAACCATGAAAGAATCTCGAACAATGTATTGCAGATTCAAGCCTACCGATGAACTCTGCCAAGTACAGCACGATCAAGACAAACACCACGACGAAAAGGAGCATCCCGTCGCATCCTTACGAGAGCAAAATCATCTCGCACAGTGCTAACACAGCACGCACAAGACAACACACGGAAACAAAATGACAGGGAATCGTGAAATCTAAGCCAGCGAAAGACTGTACTGGACTTTCAGGACTCTGGACATTGTATATCTAGGATTCCCATGTATTTCACACAACAACGCTCTGATACCACCTGTGACGACCCGAACTCCGGATACCGGATATACCCGATAGGATTACCGAGTAAACCCGATACCACTTGAAACCCGTGAAGCCTCCCAAGAGCTGTAAAGCTCCGAAGGGATAAAAGGATTGTCGTGTAGTACATTGAAGTCACAGATATAACAGTAAGCAATTAAATTTCATTGATCATGTTGCTAAAGTAGCAGAAATAAAATTACGTTTTAATTAACAATTATACCAGAGTTGTCCAAAGGAAAGATAAGTACAGTCCAACAGAAAGGAAAATGTACATTGAGGTCGGGGGAAGCCCGACGCAGGTACCGCTGGCAACTACGCACCCGCCACACCAGGAACCGCAAGGAAGCAGAGACGACCACACCTGAAAAGCAGGGGTGAGCCTCGTGTCACTGGCTCAGTAGGGGTCACGCGGATCCCCACTGAAAAATAACGCAGTAACACTGAACAACATCTAAAAACAGCAGTAGTAGTAAAGCAGGAAAGGCTAAACTACAACTAGAAAGCTGTAAAAGAAAGTTGGAAGAGCAAGAGTAGAACGGCTAAAAGAAAAGGGAAAAGCCGCACCGAGCAAAACACGACTGCCGAACAAACCTCGGCTCCCCAAACTACTCTAAACAGCGACAGAAGGGCGAACCCTGATCTCACAAAGTCAGGAGTTACCAATCCGTCAGCCAACCATTAGCCCAAAGGCTAAAGCCCACGAAACCAGGCAAAAGCCCTAGAAAAGACCTAGACCGACAACAAACACTGACGCACACTACTAGAGCGTCGTGTATGCGACACAGAGCTACCCTCGGCAAAGCCGAGAACAGACCAACTCGGAAGGGGAAGCTGAACTTGGACGAAGCCAAGAACAAACTAACTCGGAAGAGGAACACAGACTCCGAGAAACACGTGAGTCACGCGCCAAGTGACGGAAGCACCTTCTCACTAGAAGAACAGCCAGATGCGTCCACTGACGTCTTACATTGCGCCACAAGTATCTCGCTACGGACGCCGAGAACGACGGAGACTGAGATACTCACTGAACTGAACCAGGAACTACAGTAACGAGTGACTAGTCAGGGTCACGCCCATCGGCGTTCGTCCAAACGCCCCTAACCACGTGTGCACACACAGGCTCAATGCCTTGAGCCAGGCCTCTAGTTAATTTTCTCCCCCAGCAGGACGCTACTGTAAGGCAAGGGAGCCCACAAAAACGAGCATACAAACCGTATCTCGGGAACTGCCCCGCCACCACTCCCAGGTGGGCTGACACTCGAGGTCGTCAGGCTACGACTAGTGGAGGCTCACTAGACACAGAGACTCTGAAACATGAGTGCTGGAGTATAGACAGGCTAAGCATGCACTATCACCCGTACTACGAAGCACAAAGGCAGTACACCAACTGCCAATAGGCTCAGGACAGGGTAACTAGACCTGCTGACGCAGCGATCCTTGAGTCCCATGACTCGGAGTCAAGATCGTCGCACAACGGCGATGACAAGCCGCCAATCAACCTAATCCTAAACCACAGGAAACGACAATGGATTATCGGATCCACAAACCCGTATAAAATGACACACGGAGACCTAAGGGTTCACCAAGGCCCTTAACGCATCTGGACACGTAGACCAAGGTAAGACAGTACCTCTAGGCATCCAGAACCATGTCTCGATATCCATAATAGCTGAGACACACACAAGGTTACTTGTCAACCATTGGGTCTCACCGGGTTGACCAGAACCTAAATAATGACTCAGAAGACTCAAAAGCAGTACAAAACACTACTCGAGCTAAGGACACTCTTGGCTACCTTGTAATATGGTCATAGCCCTCATAGGATATCAAAAGACATCCACAGGACAACGGGCAAACCATAAGGTCAAGCCAAGACGATTAGAAATCAAAACAACGGAAATCCAACTCTCTGGTAGTAAGTGGTCTAATGCTTGGCCGCTCAGCAACATAGACGGTGAAGTAAAGGGCCGCTTACGAGCCGCAGAGAACACAGACACTAGGCGGTCGTATGATGGGCCGTGTAAAGACATAAACGGTCCATCAAGGGGCCGCCATCTGAGTTAAACGGTCATGGTGATGGCCGCTACACTTAGAGACCCGAATGAACACTAAAAACGGTCGACACATGGACCATTTACAGACCTACGCGGTCTACCAATAGGTCGCTAAAGGGTCTAGACAGTCTAAGAGAAGGCCGCTAGATCAAACTGACTTAAAACAGTAACTTGGTCAAACGGTCAATAACGGTCTAGCAATGAACCGCTAAAGACAAGAAACGGTCTAAAGAAGGACCGCTTCACCAACCGCCATAACACTGTTGACTAGAGTCAACCATGCTTAGCGGTCTAACAAAGGACCGCCTATAGCAATGGACCGCTAAAGACAAGAAATGGTCTAAAGAAGGATCGCTTCACCAACCGCCATTACACTGTTGACTAGAGTCAACCATGCTTAGCGGTCTAACAAAGGACTGCCTAAGCAAGCTGAACGATCTATCGTAAGACCGCCCAACTGACCCGCGTGACTAAAGAAACCACACGGCCACTCAAGTGCCGTCCAAAGGATATAAACGGTCCTATAATGGGCCGCGAAACACAAAAGACGGCCTATCGCGCGACCACG
This sequence comes from Amorphophallus konjac, assembly GCA_022559845.1. Taxonomy (NCBI): domain Eukaryota; kingdom Viridiplantae; phylum Streptophyta; class Magnoliopsida; order Alismatales; family Araceae; genus Amorphophallus; species Amorphophallus konjac. The sequence goes on from CM040121.1 coordinate 106,681,818, forward strand.
AAGACTCAAACCGACAGACATAAGACGGTCACACATTGGACAGCGTTCAAAGTGAAACGGTCATTGTAACGACCGCGTGAGCATTACGACGGGAAAACCATGGGATCAGTCGGATCTCGGCCTTTCCACGCCCCGTTCGCTTCGAAACAAAGGGGATACAATCACAATGACGATACCGACCTTCCACACTCCGAAAGGGGTTAAATCGATACACAAACGGCTAGAAACGGGCAATTCTACCGAATTGACTCAAATGGAATCACATGGGTTCCCGGGCTCCTATCGGTCCCAAATGACCACCAATCACAACGAAATCAGTGGGAATGGAATGCTGACATTTCAGGGGTTCGAATGATACCAACTGATCTGAAAACCGTCACCGTTTTCCGGCGAACCCGACGAACACCCCAAAGGCGTGATTTTCCCAAACTTGAATGAAACCCACTCGTTCTCGCACCGTTCGGCGTGAAATTGCGAGGGTACGTAGCAGAGAAGTAGAGCTTCCATCTCCCTACCTCCACCGACGATTCCGCGCGCCGAAAACCCCCAAACCAACGAACCGCGCCGACTTTGAATCTACCGAGGGATCGCGCGGCGCTACGCTTAATCCGCCACTCCATCACGCTCCAGGTTCACTCCATCGCGTTCTCGCCTCAGCCAGCTCGCCAACGGTGCGCGCCCCGCGTCGAGAGGAGCAGAGGGGAGAGAGAACGAGAGAGAGAACGTGAGGTAAGAAATGAGAGGGAGGAGAGAGGAAAGGAAAATAAAAAAGAAAGAAATTAGGAATTTTCCTAATTTTTGAAAATTTGATTTTTGCGCCGAAAATATACTAATTCAGAAAAATACGTAAAAATAGCCAAGACGATCCTCTCAAAGAGTACATCGCAGCTGTAGCGTCCTCGAGTCGATGAATTGGGAAATAAGCTCACCACAGGGTTTTGTAACTTGTACGAGAGAAAAATCCACGTGGATCGTAAAACTCAATTCAGGACCCACAAAAGCGATCCAAAAGCACTCCGATAAGGATCCGAAAGATCCGATAAGAACTCAGGGTTTACAATATGGGTCTTTTATATCTTTTATATATACTCATATGTGACCTACAAAGTTGAGCAAAAAAAAACCCTATTTGTGCTAACTCTTTCTATCTTGTAGGAGAAGAAAAGGGGGGAAAGGAAGAAGGAGCTCTTGTGGAGTGGATTTGATTTGCATCCAGGCATCTTCGGGGTTCGTGGAAGAAGAAGGAAAGGAGCGGATCGACTAGAGGATCGATAGGATGCACAAATCGCCTTTATCCGACCGGAGCTTCGCGTAACGCTATCTATTCGTCTTGGAAGCAAGGAGAAAAATACTTCACATCCTAATTCTGCTTATGTGTGATGGTTATCATGAGTTGTATTGTGGTTTGAGCATGATTTGAATATTTGTGCCGATTTTTTTGAACTAGAGATATTCGTGTGTGTGGACTGTCTGCGTACGATTTTGTTTACCGTGCTGCGGTTGTTGCAGCTCGTGTGCGTGTGTGCAGGCGTCGTCCTGCGTGTGTATCGGAGCCTTGCTCCGTGTTGGGGATTTATCCCCGTGTGTGTCGGAGCCTTGCTCCGTGTTGGGGAGTCTTCCCCGTGCTGATTTTCCAGCAAGTTAGGCCTTACCGATTTGGTAAGGGGTGGATGTAGGGAGCCCGTCGTGGTCTCGAACCACCTTAAAAATTGTCGTGTCCATGTGGTATATGTGCTTGTGGGTTTGCATGTTAACGTTGTTTATCTTTATCGTGTGTGAACGGTGAGATTGAGAGAACTAAGTTTACCTTGCTTAGTTTAATTTCTTCAATCTCGTTAAATTTGTTAATTTTGATGAGTAAAGCTGTTAATTTACCATATCGCGTGGGGGACAATTCAACCCCCCTTCTTGTCCACTCGCCTACCCCGGGACCAACAGAAGTGCTAGGTCAAAAATTATGACGTGCTGGACTATGATCACAAGCAACATGCAATTCATTAATTATTCATTTCAGACATGCTGGGTCCTGCCAAAGAATATTTTGTTAATATTTATGTACCGTAAAAGAATGAGAAATGAGTGCTTACATTTTTTTTGAGTTGATATATTTCGAATCAGATGAAGTGCATGCTTGCATTGTTAGAGTGTTACATGTGGTGGCCTATGCCCTGGACTACCAATGTGATCGGGGAGTGATGGAAGCAACCAAATAATGGAATATGAACAGTTAAAGGAGTACATGTGATGGGGGTACTTGGTGACTGGTGATATACTAAATGACTACATAGAGCAGCCGAAAGCATTGCCGAGCCAAACGTGCGCTGACATGCAGCCATGCACACTGCAGGGCTACCGCTGGGCATGCACAACTGTTGCTATTGGCTTCACCATATCCATGGGTTCGAGCAATAGCCACGGTTCACTTCATGCACAGCACTGCCGTTGGCAGAATGTGGTGCATGTTGCGGCTGATTCATGGCCCAGCAAAAATGAAAAAAAAGCAGAGAGAGAGAGAGATTGACAACATGATGTGGCTAGTTCATTGCCCAACAAAAATGGAAAAAAATAAAGAGAGAGAGATTGGCAACATGTTGCGGCTGGGTCATGAGTCATGACCCATAAAAAATGAAAAAAAACACACACAGAGAGAGAGAGAGAGAGGGGTAAAAGGAGGTTGGTTCATGGGCCAGTAAAAATTAAAAAAATTAGAGATAGAGGGAGATACTGGCAGCATGTTGCGCCGTTGCGGCTGGTTTATGGCCTAGTAAAAATAATTATATATATATATATATATATATATATATATATATATATATATATATATATATATATAGAGAGAGAGAGAGAGAGAGAGAGAGAGAGAGAGAGAGAAGGAGGCTAGTACATGGCCCAACAAAAATGGAAAAAAATAGAGAGAGAGATATATTGGCAGCATGTTGCGGCTGCTTCATGCCCCAACAAAAATAAAAAAAATAGAGAGAGAGAACTAAAAGGAGGTTGATTCATGGCCCAGCAAAAATGAAGAGAGAGAGAGAGAGAAATAAAAAGATGGAAGTAAAAGCTTGCGATTGAAATTGGAGAGAAGTTGTATTAAAACATTCAAAATCAAATCATATACATACCTTGTTTATTGTTTCTTCAAACACCCTTGACCATCCCACATTTTTGCTTGAGACTGGAAGTCTAGAACGAAACGAACACACAGACCCTTCTCACAGCTAACACCTGGACGACAAATGCCACACAACAACACTTGGACATCGGATGTCACACAGCAACACCTTATTTTCTATTTCTTCCGTAGCTACATAGATGACAATTGGAGGCCTGGGCACAACTGTTCTTGCACAACAGAACAGAGCAGGTCTATCTCCAAAAACGACGTCAAGCCTCTGCTGCAAAAAGATAAAAAGAATCATTAAAAAAATAAAACTAAATAGCAAATAATTAAAACTTGCATGATGTTGATCATTAATCACATATAAAACACAATCAACATACCTTTGTGGCTTCGTCCCCTTGTCTGAGCAGTCTGAGCAGTCACCCCTGTCGCAGATCGAAATAGAGCAATTTGATCTCTAAAAAATGAAAGGCCTATGCTGAAAAAAGACCACAAAAACTATTAAAACATAAAACTAAATAGCAAACATTTAAAACTTGTACGATATTTGGAAGATAAAATAAACATACCTTTGTTTTCCCATCTTTGAGCAGTCCGCTTTCTGCTGTTCTACAGTCTTGCAATTGTAGGAGGAATGGAAAAACTGAAAGCCTAATGCAACCGTCCATCTAAGCAAGGGAAGGGACATCGGGAGGAGTCCAACGGAGATTGGGAAGTGTGGAATAGTAACCTCTTGTGTCGTTTCCTTTTTCGATGTATTTTTTTCTTTTTACCAAAAAAATCACTAAACTTTTAGGAAACAGATGAAAGATGCCTTCAATTCATGCCAAAGTGGGCTGGGCGGACCTAGGCGGGCCAGGCGAGCACCTTATTGCACTGCTCACCTAGGCGCCAACTCGCCTAGACATACACCCGACGCCTTGTTGCCTAGGCGTCGACCTAGGCGGGCCAGGCGAGCACCTTATTACCCTGCTTGCCTAGGCGCCAACTCGCCCAGACATACACCCGACACCTTTTCGCCTAGGCGACACCTAGGCGACGCCTTGAAAATAGTGCCAAAATTCTCACTGCGGAGCCTCCTTCTAATAACGGGTAAGGGAACAATGGGCAACTCCCCACGATCAAGGAAACGCTCCTCCATGATCCTCACCACTTTCCTGGTAGGAGAACGGCCGGCGCCATTGTGGCATATATAAATGGGCCCTCATCGAACCCCGAGAGCAGGGACTTTTCGCCTGCACTTACAACCATAGTACCAAAGACTCCCTCCGGACGCTCCTACATAGAGTCACTCACAGAGAGAAGAGCTCTCGCATAGCAGTCGAAGGATCTTCGCCCGGGGAGTAGGATCAGAGAGGTCCCCTTATGGTTCTCTTCCTACCTCTCTAAGCATCCTCCAGACCCACCGAGCACTCTCGGGAGCTCCACTCCTTTGACGAGACTCTTTCTCTCCTTAATCTGTCTCTCCTCTCTCTCTCTTTCTTAGCTTACACAAGCGTCCCTGACTTAAGTGTCGGAGGGTTGTCCCATGGGAGCACTCCCATGGCTCATTCTGACACTTTCTTATAGTGTTTGCAGATTTTTCTGGAATGCTGACTGCTTTTTCCCAAACAAACAAATCTTGAAAGTGTGATACGAGATACAAGGAGCACTTTCATGCCTCTACAGGTGTAAATAGTGATTAATATTCAGATACTATTCACATGAATAGTAACTAATATTCACACCCGTTTTTCTTTTATGTTTCTTATCGTGCACTCTAAGTAAATGAGATGACTTGACCATCACTCCAAGTTAGGAGATTTTAAGTCCCACACAAAAAATTTCAAAAAATAAAAAATAAAAAATTTTACGAAATGAAACTAAAGAGGGACGTTCGCAGTGTAATTATAATGAGGACGTACCTATTTGATCATTTCTCATTATATAATAGGTCACAAGTCACTTTTCTACTTTTTGTACCTTGTCCAACTTCCTTTGATAAGAAATAGTTATATCAAGAATCAACATACTACCTAGTTATATCAAGCGTCAACGAGCTACCAACAAATGAAGAGAGATTTATCACTTGGATTAATGGTAATCATTGGTCCCTCTTATCCCGTTGATTGTTGCATTCCATACTTAAAGGATCTAATTATTTCAAATTCTAATATTGCATTATAATTTAGGACAAGTGGATTTGGCTAATATTTTTTGGAAACTTAAGAGTGTTTGATAATATTTTTTATGTTTTATCTTCTAAAATTTATTTAGGGAAAAAAGAACCTTCACGTTGTTTGGGGTCATTCCTCACAATTTTGACGGATGATGGTTACCTCTTAGAAAAGTCCCTTAGAAATAAAACAACTCTTGACTTTTTTTGCCCCCAAAATAAATTCACTTGCCTCATTTTTTCAAATTCCTATTTTGATTTCATACTTCCATCTCCCTCCATTGCTTTTTCTATAGGTATGTCTCTCTAACCTCCCACTCGTCTTCCCCTTATCCTTTAAATGAAGAAAACTTAATAATGAATAGAGTAATAGAAAGGTGATTAGGGTGAAAAATGAGTTGCGAGACAGCTTAGAATTAGACGTGTACTAATTTTAAAGTCTGTGTTGGAAATTTAAATGATATGTTTGTGAAACCATCCTAAAAAAGAGTAACTTCTTAGAGGCCACGAGTCGTAGGAAAGGATGTTGGTCTCTCTAATGGGTTAGTCTAATTGATGGTCAATAAATTTTATGCCCTATGTAGAGGGGATTTTTTCGACTCCAAATATCTCTCAATAAACACGGTCCAACCCACATGCAAAAATAAAGGTCCATTAGGGCAAGAAAGCCCAATAAGACAACCCAACTCTTTCAAAGAGTGCTTAAAGCCCAATACACTTTGTCTAAGCCTAGCACAAAACGTGTGTCATAATGGCCCATTCGCTAAGTATCAGGCTGGGAGAAAAGCCAGACTCCCTACCAAGTGTAGGGTTGGGGGAACCATCGTTGGGCAGACGATGTGGCACTATGACAATCAAACTCAAGAGATTCGAATGGTGACTCAGCCCTGAGTCCGCTCAGGATGCTTAGAGAGTAAATTCGATCTCGAGTAGAAGTTTTCGAATGTTAACTTTGGGCCAACACTATTTTTAGGAAAGATTATTAACTTGACCCCATGAAGAGCCTTAGCTTGATTACCAAGGACTTAAGTTCGATCACTAGTGGAAGAGTCTTAACTCGATTTTAAAAGGCCTCAACCCGATTGCCGGTGTAAGAGCCTTAAATCGTAAGGACCTCAGCTCGATCACCGGTGGAAGAATGTTAGCTCAATTATCAAGGGCCTTAGCTCGATCACAAGTGGAAAAGCCTTTCCTCAATTATCAAGGGCCTTAGTCCGATCATCGGTGGAAGAATGTTAGCTTAATTATCAAGGCCTTAGCTCGATTACAAGTAGAAAAGCCTTACCTCAATTATCAAGGGCCTCAGTCTAATCGCTGGTGGAAGAGCCTTAGCTCGATTATAAGAACCTCAGCCCCGTTGCTGGTGGTAGAGCCTTAGCTCAATTATAAGAACCTCAGCCCCATTGCCGGTGGAAGAGCCTTAACTCGATCGTAAGGACCTCAACCCGATCATCGATGGAAGAGCCTTAGCTCGATAATCAAATACCTTAGCCCGATCATCGGTAGAAGAGCCTTAGCTCGATTATCAAGGGACTCAGCCCGATCACTAGTTGAAGAGTTTTAGTTCGATCGTAAGGGCCTTAGCTTGATCGCTAGTGGAAGAGATCTACCTCGATAAAAGCTAATGCTGAAAAGTGTAAGAGCAACTAGAAGCTTATGTAGCTATAGAAGGAAAAGTCATGAAGCATTCCGTCAAGTTCCATCACATTCTGACAATACTGCATTAAGTGGTACAAGAGGATTCAATGTGTAACCCTTAAAAAGCACAACTGCCACCCTGCCCAGCAATAAACACATATGGAAAAGCGGGCACAACTCCTAAATATGTTGCAACGGTGCCACGATCTCAAGAGGAATGCCACCAGGCAAGAAGGGGAAGAGTCGCCAGTTTCTAAGGAGTCAAAGTGTCAGGTCCAACAAATATTCACACCTTTATGATGCCACAATATGTGTGGCCTTATCAAGGCACATACCTCTAAAAAATTTCTTTAAACCTGCCACTATCACCACTAAGAAGGCATATACAAAGAAATCTCATCGATCTCCTCCAGGTATGAGAAAGAGGGGTGGTCATTAGCATTTCCATATTTTACAAGATCTAGATAGGGAAGGAAGCATAAAGGTGGTCTTGGTTTCCATTTCTATCTCTTTCTCATGAATCTACCTACCATTCATGCCATTCTGGTGGCAATTCCCTTGTTTTTTACCCTCTTGTATTTTATCACCATGAGAGACCCACCGAGTCTCCCTTTCCAGAGCCTCTTTCGGAAGATTCTCCCGGTGAACATCCACCTTGGTGAGAACTTCATTTGCAGGAAAGGAGCTCGATGAGATCTTCTCAAGACAGTGATCATCCCTAGTGGTTCGGTGGCAGAAGCTCGATGAGGTCTTCTCACAATATCAACAACTGGAGCCGAAACCTAAAGCATCTCCACCTCCAGTCACCGCTTCAGTCGCCTTAACTATCGGAGAAAGATAGCCTCCGCCCTCCATCCAAGGTGCCAGCAGGGGAATGCTGCGCTTAATCAACAACGGTGGAGTGGTAACTGTAAGTTCCTGAAGTAGATCCTATTCCTACATCCCATCTCGTCCTCTCCTGTCACCTCGTCTCCCTCCAAGCCTACCTCTAAGAAGACTTAGAGCACATGGAAGCTCTGAAATCCATAGCTTGGGGGAAAAGATAGCTTCCTCTATGGACAATGGAAGGCAATCCTCCTCATGCCTCATGTCCATGTCGCTGGGAGCAAGTGGCTGATACCTTCAATGTAGCCGAGGGATCGATAAAGAGATCCTCACCATCCACCCAATAAGGTTACACGATGCTATGGAAGTTCATCCTCAAGGCGCCAAGGGAAGATCATGGTGGTCAGCTCGCTTAGCCGGACCTCCAAAAGATACTCCTTGGCCCAATCCACGAGGACACAGACCGACATGTCTCTGCAAGGGTTTTTACTCAAGCTTTGAACTAACCCAGGGCTCTCCTCCACCTCCCATTCCCTTCAACCATGGATCGATGACACCCTCCACATTTGGAAGACTTGGGTGATTAGGTGTATAACTCGATACAAGACTAGCAACACAAGTTCCAAGCTATCGTGCCACCCGAATCAGTTTGCTTCTGTCCGAAATCTACGTTCCATCTCCTATCTTGATTATGGATTCCTCTTTTCTCTCAAGCTCTATACACGAGCCCTCCCCCTCTTTCTTAGACTCTATATGCCGATCAACCCGATGTTATACCTTTTTATTTAATAAATAAAGAAAACAAATCAATATTTGTAGTCCTAAATTCTTATCCAAATTTCTCTTTTGTTTTTCTCATTTTTAATGCATGCTTCAGCCATTCTCGGTTGGACTCATAAGAGCTGATATGTTATTATCAACAAAATCTATAGGCCATTCAACGGTCCAAAGAAACTGCGAGTTTTCAAACTCCACACTATGTTTGGTTAGAATTTTAAATTTGATGCCGTATAAATTTCAATATTATTTTTAAAATATGAGATATTAATATCAAAATTAATATGATTTTGATTTTAGGTGTTGTATCATCATAAAAAATGATTCAAGTAACTGTGTGGATACTTCTTATATCTATTGTCATCAATCCCTCCGATGCCGACCGACGACGAGGTGCGGCCTCGTCATCCGCGTTGCTTCTTGCCGGCTCCCTCATCAGATCAACCTCTTCATCTCCTCCTACATGTTCTTCACCACTTCTCCTCCCAACTTAGCTCTTGCAGGGGTAGGTGGTGAAGGGATCTTGTTTTGATGGAGAAGAGGCACACGGGAAAGCAATGCAAGCTGACGTTGCCGATCCCAGATAGAGCCCAGCTTCCCCTGCGCTTCGCACGCAGCGCATTCGTCGCCCCATCCTTCACCCTCTCACCATCATCACTGAAGTTCTCATCGCCACAACCATCACAATAGCCACCAATGGGGACTGGATCAGGACCACCTCTGCCATACAACTTTTGTATCGCTGTCGCTATCTCAGACCCCCCCTCCCCCTACTCCCTTCTGCTCCCATGGCCACCTGCTAATGAATCCCCTTCTCCCCTGGATCCCCTGTCTGGAATGGATCAGGTGGAGATCAAATCGATAATGGGAACTAGATCGATCGATCAGCAGTCATGGGCAGATCCATAGAAGAAAAAAAAGGGTTTTTGCATATTAGTCTCTACAAATATGACGAATTACTTTTTAGTCCCTAAAATCTCACTATTGTTTAAAAAGTCCTTAAAATCATGTAACTCTAGCAGAAAGGTCCATGTAGTTAATCGACGTTAAACCAGTTGGATATTCGATAGAATATTCCATCATTCCGTTAAAAAAAAGTTAAAAATATTAAACTACCCTTATCATAACCCTCTCCCTGTGAAACCCTTCACCCCACCGCATGCCACCGCACACCCCACCGCCCCCATACGCAGCCGCAGACGTCCCACCACCGTTGCAATCTGCCGACTGCCCCCACCGGCCGCCGCAGACGCCCCACCGCAAGGCCTCTAGAGGACTGCCCCAACCGCAGACACCCCAACTGCAGACGCCCCACCGGTCGACGTAGACGCCCACCGCCGACGCCCCACCGGCCACCGCAGAGCCCCGCCGCAGATGCACCGCCCCATGTGTGCTTTTCCGCGTCTATTTCCACTTTTGAAAGTGGAAATCTTTTTCCCTTCTCACACACATTAGTTTCTGCAAGTTCTATAATTTGCATTGCAGGCCATGTAACCCTTCCAAATCGGCCCTTGCCATCACGCCCCATTTCAGACATGTAATCGCCGCAGACGGACTGCCCCAACTTATAGACGACCCACCACCGGCCCTTACCATCACGCCCAACACGATAAATCGGCCCTTGTTATTCTCCCCATGTCTGAAATGGTATGCTATTTCGATGGCTAGATTATTCATGCATGACAGGTAATTGATAATTTGTTTGTGTCGTATGCAGTCATCAAATGCTAGTGGAATGCAGTTGTCTCGAGGAGCTGTCATCTCATCTCATGTGACGCCGATGGAATGCAACTGTAGAAGGGGTAATTGTCGGGTTTACGTCTCAAATCGTGAGAGGTTGAAAGGCAAGCTGTAACGACCCGAGAATCCGATTACCGGGAAGGCCCGATAATCCGAGACTCGAACCGCCGCCCACGAGCCGGGAGGGCTCGGAAGGGCTAAAAGGAGTGTGGAGGCACAAAGAAATAGGAAATAAAGCAGGACAATCCAACAATTAACAGAAATAAATAAACAACTACAACAGAGTCTAGTCTAACAGAAAGTACAGTCTAAAGCAGTAAAACGTACCACATGCCAAGTGAACACTCGGCCCGGCAAGCTGGCAACTGAGAACCTCCACCCCGCACCCTCGAACCGCGAGGAAGAACCGCTACACCTGAAAAGCAGGGAATGAGTCTCCAAAATAGAGACTCAGCAGGGATCCCGCGGAACCCCAACCGGAAACAACAGCGGTAGCGGAAAGGAGAGCTACAACTACAGCAGGAACAGCAAACCGGTGGCCGGTCAAAACTCGGCACTACAGCTACTCCTACTGCCAGAAGGCAGACCTCGATCACGCAGTCGAAGCTACCGAACCACGCTAGTACCACCTACCGAAGTAAGAACACACGGCAACCACGCCGTAGAGGCCTGTCCCCCGGACACAGCCGACCTGGACACGCTGTCCAAGGTGCAACCCCGACCATCCGATCGCGGGTACCGCACAACAAGACCCAACCTCGGTAAAGCCACTAGCACTAATCTCATGACGCGAAAACCAACACACGCGTCACGGCGAACCAACCGAAACTCAACGGTCAACACGACCGAAACCCGAAGGTCAAAGTCACGGAAACTGACAGTCTGTCACTCCCAACTCGACAGGAGTACCTCCCACTAGAAGCACAGTCGGTAGCGTCCCCTGACGTCTTACACCGCACCGCAGGTGAACTGCCTGACGTGGTAGGTCCTACCCGAGGCGCGAACACCGTACAAGTAACCACAAACAAGTAACTAGCTGGGGTCACGCCCGTCGACGTGGGTCCAACCGCCCCCAACCACGTGCACACACACAGATCACGCGTCACTAGGTCTGGTCCTCTGACCGATTTTCCCCCGTAGCCGGACTCTGGCTATTGACGAGGGGCCTACGGTAACCGGTCCACAAACTATCTCAAAGGTGAATGCCCGTACACCACTTCTAGGTGAGACCAGCACCTCGTACTGGTGGGCTACGACTAGTGGAGGGTCACTGAAGGAGTAGACTCTCAACTCAACAGAAAACAACGTCCGAATCCGATGACGTACGGGGACCACCCCACGTACCGGCCCCGTTGCACGGTGACCATAGTCGGAGAAGAAACAGGACTCACAGTCCACGGCCACGCACGCACCGTGCGCTAGAGTCGAGAAAACTCAAGTGGCGCTAAGCCACTGGACTCTGGACAGTCCTCTAGACACACTACACCCAACGGTCCTTCAGTCACAAGACTCGAGGTCAAGACCGTTGTACGCCACAGCACAAGGCCGTCAATCTAGTCCAATCTCTAGGTCTAAAACCACGGTAGCACAAGTACCGAGACAACTCACGAGTCGCCAAGACCACTCCCTCGGGAAGGGAACGCAAAGGACTAAGGCCACCCACACGGGCCACACGGAAAACACAGAAGCACGATTCCCAGGGCAGCACACAAGCCACCACGACGATTTCCCATCTTGTAGCAAGCGGGAAACCTCCAGCCCCAGGCCGGATAACTGGACTCGCAGTCCAAGGCCAAACACATGGCCCACATGGGAATCGCCTTCCAAAGGAAACCCACGACATGCGGGGGAGACCCCACCGCACACACACCGATACACGGTGACTCGATCATGCGTAACACGAAAGCCCGGAACACGTGGGGTCACCCGGACCCACCACACCTACGGGCATGCTAATCGAGGCAACACGGTCCCTCCCGACACCCCAAAAACACAGACACAGAACCCATGAGGTATCCGGGATACTCACAAGGCCGGAGGTCGACCACTGGGTCACAACCGGGTCGACCGGAGACCAAAACAACACAATCGGAGCGCTAAAAGGTCACCTAGACCCTTAAGCTCACGACACGCAAAACGAGGTAAGGGGGACCTATGGACACCCAAAGACACGGTCACGGAACTCCACGGGGTGTCCGAGAAACTCACGAGACCTAACGTCAACCACTGGGTCGCAACCGGGTCGACCGGAGGTCAAAACAACGCAAACGGGAACCAGAACGTGGTAGTGGTCACCTGGTGACCGCGACCAGATAGTGGTCGACCGGGGACCGCGACCAGATGGTAGCGGTCGACCGAAGACCGCGACCATGCTGTCACGGTCACCTCACGACCGCAACTAGCCACGCGCAACCCCGCTGGTAGCGGTCACCCGAGGACCGCGACCAGATAGTAGCGGTCATCCCATGACCGCGACTAGACCAAAGCGGTCTATCGCACGACCGCGACGCTCGAAGACCTCCTCGACCAAAACACAAGTATGAACGCGGTTCTCCCAAGACCGCGACCAATGAACGCGGTTTCTGGTGGACCGCGACCATTTCGGAAAACCGAGAACGGCGAGAAAACCCCAAAAATCCACGCCACGCCCCCAAACATCCACAGATGAGGGGGAAAACATAGGGGAAGCCCCCAAATAACCCCTAGCATGCATCTACGGCCTCGGATCGGCCTAAAACGCCACGAAACGCTAGATCGGGCGATCACTCCCCCAAAACATGATTTTCCCCAAAACGCCCTAAACGACCCGCTCGGCTCATCACGGCCTACCAAACTCACGGGAATTGAAGTGCACGAGCTGGGGGTCCATCACCCTACCTCCACCGAAGATTTCGTGCACCGTGGACGCCGATCCACGAAGAAAACGCCGTTGAAGTCTCGCCGTTCCACGAACCCACGGCCAAGCTTCACCACGCCCTCGAGCCTCGATCCTCAACCCATCCTCGCCGTCCTCCTCGCCCGCATCGCCCCGCCTCACCCCCGCCTCGGTCCGTCGGCCGCCGGAGAGGAGAGAGTGAGAGGAGAGAGTGGCAGAAGAGAGAGAGGGTGAGAGTGAGAAATGAGAGGAAGAGAGAGGGTGGGGGTATATAGGAAAATCCGGAAAATCGAAAAAATCCTGAAAAATAGAAAATCACACCCTCGCGATCCTCGGAACGCACCGATCGCAACGGTACCACACTCGCCTAGGTGAACGGCCCGGTTCACCCGCAACGAGGTTCCGAAGGGAAAGCCGAAACCCCCGCCGAGAATCGGAAAACACACGCGGAAAAAGCCGCGGAACGCCTCCGGACCTCCGAAACTACTCCGGATCGCGCCGATCTGAACACGACAGATGTCCGAAACGAAATTTCGGACACAACAGAGTCGAACGCTCCGAGAAACCAGATCAGGGACCCACGAACAGGGATCCGAAAAACCTGGGGCATTACAGCACTCCCCCCTTAAAGGAATTTCATCCTCGAAATTCAGGACCAAGCACGAAGTCACAGGGGAAGAACACTAAACGAACTGACAACGCTGTCAGAGCCCCAGCACATAAAATCTCGGTTCTCATGAAAACACCGGTCCTGAGGGACACAGCCAGACTTACAATCACAAGCAACACCTCGCTCCTCGCGTCGAGCACACTGGCCAACAGAGCAGGCATATACCAAAGGACACAGTCCGGCATCACCTCAGACAACGTGAGAATCCACCATGGCACCGCAGCCACAATCTCGCCCACCGATGAATCATAACTCTCGACACGAGCAACAGCTACCGATTCATCCAATGGTCGGCAGACAAATTGCACATCAGCTTCGCAGCCAGCTGACAGGTCGCACACCCTCCTCAAGGGAGCAACCAAAACAGAGCCTCCACCAGCTCAAGCAGTCCTCTCCGCAGACCGCAACCAGAACATCGGCTCAGCACCAAGAAACACCTCACACATGGCAAGCCGAAAGCCGGACATAACACTGTGCCAACTCTTGTCAGAAGACAAACTTCGACAAAGTCTAGATCCCATCCGGAAAGGCACATCACAGAAACGACCACCAAAGGTCTCGTTGGCATGCGGCTCTCGCCACGCTCGAGCCCCAACAACCAGCATCTTCTGTCTCTGAAAAGACCATCCACTGGTCACCAACCGCTCGCCAACGGGAAACCTCCGCTTGCTCAGCTTCTTCCTTCTTTCCTGGTCCTCGACCGGGTCCAAAAGAAACATTCCAAACCTCAGCAAGCCATCTGTCGACTCACACACAGACTGATGCCGCATCTCGAGCTGCACTCCTCTCGGACACCACATCCGAGCTCGAACATCGCTCCAACTCGACCCTCTCGGGGAGCACGACGAAACCAAATGACGGATCCTGGTGTCTTCAATCATCACCTCACTAGACTCAGACTCATAGGGGAACCATCCCACGCTGGTCACCAAACCAGGGATAACCATTGCGACACCAATGTCCTATCAAGGACCACCCTCCGACGCCCATCTCACAAAAGGCCTCCGCCCACAGGCGTCACTTATCCATCTGGTCTCATCAAATCCTTCGATCAATGCAAGTGGACACCCGCCAATACCGATTCCGCCCTTACCACAGAGCCACGGGACACCACCTGAACAGTGCTCACGGGTCCCTAAGCAATAAACATCTCACCGCGGTTGGCTACGAGACTAGCCTTACCAGTCACTCGCAGCTACCAACAGGAACCCACAGCCTGCCAGAGATCACTTCTCCAAGAACGATCTCATTCGAGGATACGACTGGGATCATAAGTCGGCACCAAGACACCGACTCTGACCAACAAGTCCTCGACCTCCGTCAGGCGACATCCTCAACAACCTCATCCAGGTCCAACACCGACGCCTGACACGGCTTCCAACACAGTAACAGGGTACTCATGCGGCGCACTAGCCAGCACTTTTCCCAACACTCCATCCTGCCAGTGCCAACAACCATAATACCGCGAGCAACGGCACGGCAACAACACGTTTCACACCGAGGAACCCATCCTCCGATGCTCAACGCAAACTCAGGAATCCTCCCGTAGCAACCAACGCTACGATCCTAAACCAGTGGGTTACAAGCCCACCACGCTTCCGCTGCGCACTTAGATCCGCGCGCACAGCCACAAATTCTTGAAAACACTGCCCAACCGGCACTCGTCCTTCCGGAACAGCGCCAGCACCCTCATACGACAAGGGAATGGGCACAACTTCTCACAGGTAACCACCCTGCCAAGACAAGGAACATGTCTCGCACAGACTTCATGGCACACAAGGCCAACCAATCCGAACACATAATGCAAGACGACGATCCTTAGCCGAACGCAATCTCTCCAACCAAAGGAGAAACCAGCGCACTTTCGACCAACGGAAGAACTCCACGCTCGACCTGACCTCGAACCTCGCGCACGCTGGAAACATCACCATCCAGCACCAAGGAAAACCATCACTTCCATCAGGTCAGCGCCTCCAACACACTCGACGAGTGTCACGTCAGACAACAATCACAGCATCTCTCGATGCACCACCGCTGCAATTCCTCGAACTGCAACACGGCATGCCAAGAGCCGCAACACGAGCCATAACAACAACCGCCGATGCTCATCCTCGAGTCCCGAACTCACCGTGGAGCCTTCACATCTCAAACCAACTCCAGGGCGAACACACCCCATTCGCACACAAGAGCGCAGGAGCAAGACTTACTGGGACACCACAGCCCAATCTTGCCTCGAAATCCATAAAACAATCGGGACCGACACGTCATTTCTGACGCCACAGAGCACGACAAGGACATCAGGCTCGACGAAACAGCAGCTCACCGAGAAGACATTCCGCTCACCGGAGCACACTTCTCGACCAGAACACCCGCTCTGCCACCTTAAACCACGACCTGAAAACCTCAGGGGCTGGATAAATCTCAAGCTGGAGTGGCCAAAACCGACAGCAGCTCCCTCAGAGCATGCTCACGGCCTCTTAACCACGAACAGTCCTCTCCAGCCACCTGACCATGCTGCAGGTTCCTCGAACGCAGCACCGCGAACTCACGCCTGCCAGCAACCTCTGCCCAACGCAGCACAACCAGGGCCACCACCGATGAGGGAGAAGGCTCTCGACCACGATCCTTAGACCCCACGCTGGCACGAAAGCCGCGGACATCAACCACCTTCACAGCGCCGCACAGCGCACTCAAGCTCTCAAGCGAGAAACAAGGCGGAAAGCGAACACAAAACCCTAAGCCAGCTGCCGACTGTACTGGACCTTATGGACTCTGATCACTGCAATATTTTGAATTCCTATGTACGTCCACAACCACCGCTCTGATACCAGCTGTAACGACCCAAGAATCCGATTACCGGGAAGGCCCGATAATCCGAGACGCGAACCGCCGCCCACGAGCCGGGAGGGCTCGGAAGGGCTAAAAGGAGTGTGGAGGCACAAAGAAATAGGAAATAAAGCAGGACAATCCAACAATTAACAGAAATAAATAAATAACTACAACAGAGTCCAGTCCAACAGAAAGTACAGTCTAAAGCAGTAAAACGTACCACATGCCAAGTGAACACTCGGCCCGGCAAGCTGGCAACTGAGAACCTCCGCCCCGCACCCTCGAACCGCGAGGAAGAACCGCTACACCTGAAAAGCAGGGAATGAGTCTCCAAAACAGAGACTCAGCAGGGATCCCGCAGAACCCCAACCGGAAACAACGGCGGTAGCGGAAAGGAGAGCTACAACTACAGCAGGAACAGCAAACCGGTGGCCGGTCAAAACTCGGCACTACAGCTACTCCTACTGCCAGAAGGCAGACCTCGATCACGCAGTCGAAGCTACCGAACCACGCTAGTACCACCTACCGAAGTAAGAACACATGGCAACCACGCCGTAGAGGCCTGTCCCCCGGACACAGCCGACCTGGACACGCTGTCCAAGGTGCAACCCCGACCATCCGATCGCGGGTACCGCACAACAAGACCCAACCTCGGTAAAGCCACTAGCACTAATCTCATGACGCGAAAACCAACACACGCGTCACGGCGAACCAACCGAAACTCAACGGTCAACACAACCGAAACCCGAAGGTCAAAGTCACGGAAACTGACAGTCTGTCACTCCCAACTCGACAGGAGTACCTCCCACTAGAAGCACAGCCGGTAGCGTCCCCTGACGTCTTACACCGCACCGCTGGTGAACCGCCTGACGTGGTAGGTCCTACCCGAGGCGCGAACACCGTACAAGTAACCACAAACAAGTAACTAGCTGAGGTCACGCCCGTCGACGTGGGTCCAACCGCCCCCAACCACGTGTGCACACACAGACCACGCATCACTAGGTCTGGTCCTCTGACCGGTTTTCCCCCGTAGCCGGACTCTGGCTACCGACGAGGGGCCTACGGTAACCGGTCCACAAACCGTCTCAAAGGTGAATGCCCGTACACCACTCGCAGGTGAGACCAGCACCTCGTACTGGTGGGCTACGACTAGTGGAGGGTCACTGAAGGAGTAGACTCTCAACTCAACAGAAAACAACGTCCGAATCCGACGACGTACGGGGACCACCCCACGTACTTGCCCCGTCGCACGGTGACCACAGTCGGAGAAGAAACATGATTCACAGTCCACGGCCACACACGCACCGTGCGCTAGAGTCGAGAAAACTCAAGTGGCGCTAAGCCACTGGACTCTGGACAGTCCTCTAGACACACTACACCCAACGGTCCTTGAGTCACAAGACTCGGGGTCAAGACCGTTGTACGTCACAGCACAAGGCCGTCAATCTAGTCCAATCTCTAGGTCTAAAACCACGGTAGCACAAGTACCGAGACAACTCACGAGTCGTCAAGACCACTCCCTCGGGAAGGGAATGCCAAGGACTAAGGCCACCCACACGGGCCACACGGAAAACACAGAAGCACGATTCCCAGGGCAGAACACAAGCCACCACGACGATTTCCCATCTTGTAGCAAGCGGGAAACCTCCAGCCCCAGGCCGGATAACTGGACTCGCAGTCCAAGGCCAAGCACATGGCCCACATGGGAATCGCCTTCCAAAGGAAACCCACGACATGCGGGGGAGACCCCACCGCACACACACCGATACACGGTGACTCGATCATGCGTAACACGAAAGCCCGGAACACATGGGGTCACTCAGACCCACCACACCTACGGGCACGCTAATCGAGGCAACACGGTCCCTCTCGACACCCCAAAAACACAGACACAGAACCCATGGGGTGTCCGGGATACTCACAAGGCCGGAGGTCGACCACTGGGTCACAACCGGGTCGACCGGAGACCAAAACAACACAATCGGAGCGCTAAAAGGTCACCTGGACCCTTAAGCTCACGACACGTAAAACGAGGTAAGGGGGACCTCTGGACACCCAAAGACACGGTCACGGAACTCCACGGGATGTCCGAGACACTCACGAGACCTAAAGTCAACCACTGGGTCGCAACCGGGTCGACCGGAGGTCAAAACAACGCAAACGGGAACCAGAACGTGGTAGTGGTCACCTGGTGACCGCGACCAGATAGTGGTCGACCGGGGACCGCGACCAGATGGTAGCGGTCGACCGGAGACCGCGACCATGCTGTCACGGTCACCTCACGACCGCAACTAGCCACGCGCAACCCCGCTGGTAGCGGTCACCCGAGGACCGCGACCAGATAGTAGCGGTCATCCCATGACCGCGACTAGACCAAAGCGGTCTATCGCACGACCGCGACGCTCGAAGGCCTCCTCGACCAAAACACAAGGATGAACGCGGTTCTCCCAAGACCGCGACCAATGAACGAAGTTTCTAGTGGACCGCGACCATTTCGGAAAATCGAGAATGGCGGGAAAACCCCAAAAATCCACGCCACGCCCCCAAACATCCACGGATGAGGGGGAAAACATAGGGGACGCCCCCAAATAACCCCTAGCATGCATCTATGGCCTCGGATCGGCCTAAAACGCCACGAAACGCTAGATCGGGCGATCACTCCCCCAAAACATGATTTCCCCCAAAACGCCCCAAACGACCCGCTTGGCTCACCACGGCCTACCAAACTCACGGGAATTGAAGTGCACGAGCTGGGAGTCCATCACCCTACCTCCACCGAAGATTTCGTGCACCGTGGACGTCGATCCACGAAGAAAACGCCGTTGAAGCCTCACCATTCCACGAACCCACGGCTGAGCTTCACCACGCCCTCGAGCCTCGATCCTCAACCCATCCTCGCCGTCCTCCTCGCCCGCATCGCCCCGCCTCGCCCCCGCCTCGGTCCGTCGGCCGCCGGAGAGGAGAGAGTGAGAGGAGAGTGTGGGAGAAGAGAGAGAGGGTGAGAGTGAGAAATGAGAGGAAGAGAGAGGGTGGGGGTATATAGGAAAATCTGGAAAATCAGAAAAATCCTGAAAAATAGAAAATCACACCCTCGCGATCCTCGGAACGCACCAATCGCAACGGTACCACACTCGCCTAGGTGAACGGCCCGGTTCACCCGCAACGAGGTTCCGAAGGGAAAGCCGAAACCCACGCCGGGAATCGGAAAACACACGCGGAAAAAGCCGTGGAACGCCTCTGGGCCTCCGAAACGACTCCGGATCGCGCCGATCCGAATATGAAAGAAGTCCGAAACGAAATTTCGGACACAACAGAGTTGGACGCTCCGAGAAACCAGATCCGGGACCCACGAACATGGATCCGAAAAACCCGGGACATTACACAAGCGCTTCTATTGTTGTCCGTATGCAAATACTGACGGGGATTGCGATTTCTTTGAGTGGGTTGATGATACTACCTATAATGTTGTGGATGTCAAATATCAACTGAAGGCGATGGAAGAATGCATGACAAAGAAATTAGAAAGGATAGAGTTACAATTGAAAAACTTAAAATTACTGATGTATTTTGTCATATTTGTACTATTTGTCATTTGCCTATTCAAGTGAATGTGGTTTAAGAGAGACGTATGTAATGTAAGTCCTATATTGGACATGTAATTGTCTTTACTAGAATGTAATGCCACTTATTATCATTAATCTTATATGCCCCATGTGTTCATTTGTGGAATGTAATCGTCATTAGTGGAATGTAATGTGAGTCCTATATTGGAGTGCATTCTGCCTTGGGAAATGGTTCGTGAGTATATTATGCATGTGCACCGATGTGGACTTAGAAATGTTGGATGAAAGTGGGCTCTAGCAAAGACTATGACATGATGAACCATGAATTCTTGTGGGATATTCTCCAGACTAGATCTTTTCCCTTCATGGACAAACTGGTTCAAGTACACAACATATCAACTACTCTGCTTCTAGTAGTTATTAATGTAACAACAGCTACCCATTTTGGTGATCAAGAGTGTTGCTGCTTTGGAATCCCCTCTCACACCTTTCCTTTTTTATTTTGATTTGGCTGAATCAGGGAGAATTTGTGATAGAGCAAGTGACATGGGTAGAGTTGCCCAAGTGACATGGTTTGGTGATCAAGTGACATGTCAGAAGAACCTTGCCTGGATTGATTGTAGCTTCATTGCAACTGAGAGAGAGATCTTGAAAGTAGATAAAAAGTAGATAGGGAGAGCAGTCAGTTATAGTTGAAGGCAATGCAGAGCATAACACGAATGTTGTTGTACAAACATCAGTTTTGTCAGTTTGTGAGAGATTTCCTCATCATACTGGACACATGATATCCCTAGAACCAAGGTTGCATATGGCATGATGTACCCGATTGTGATCACTCACCAACAATTTTTGATTTCCAGACCAAATGCCTGCAAGTGCATGCTTCACCTGCTCATGCCCATGTTTCACAGACATGTGTGAAGAGTGAGGCGTCATCATCATCATAATCTCTGGTCAATGGACATTTAGCAGAGTTCTGCAGAAGAAATTATGTTGGACTCTTATATAGCTGGACTTTGTGGTACATGTTAACAGACGAAGCAGCATAATTCTGGAAATTGGATTTTATCAGATTTTATTGATCATGGAGTGATGATGAAATAATTCAAAGGGCTAATCTCTAGGGGTTCAAATTAGATCAAAGGTGGGCCAGTTTCTCAAATCATGGAAAATAATTAGTGATGGAAATTTTAATGTTCCAAAACCAAATAAAGGCTTGTGGGAATGAACATCGTCATTAAAAGATGTTCAAAGTGATTATGGTGGTTGGATGCAGACAGATATTCATACTGTATGGAGCCCTAATATTAGGAGTTCATTGATTTACTTGTTGCTTCATTCTTGTAGTATGGATGTAGCCGTCATGGATTTTTTTTGGGGGTGTATTTTCTACTAAATTATTTATTTGGTAGTTTGTTTGTGGGTGAGAATCTCTCATCAACCTTGATTATACCTCCTCTATTTATCTTTGACTAAAAATGGTGGTACTGTCAAAACTTTTTTTGATTGAATATATGAAATCAACCCAAAGCTTACTCTTAATGGAGAGGTCGACCTTTCATGGCCAGACATAAGTGTTGCTTGCTGGATTGTCCGTGGTGTCGACGCTCCTTGATGGAGAGGTCGACCTTTCATGGGTCAGACAGAAGTTGATGGCTGCTGGATGCTGTGGTGTCGACACTCCCAAGTGGAGAGGTCGACCTTTCATGGGCCAGACAGAAGTCCTCCAATTTCTGACTTGAGGCACCTTGCAGCAAGTTCTCCACCCTCTCCCTTTCATGTCTAGTCACATGAATGTAGAAATTCCTCTCTGATTGCAGCTATCCATAAAACTCACACACATGGACATATGACCCCCCCTCCACACACATCAATTCCAAGAGGGGAAATCAATAAAGGCTTGGGCTTATGACCTGAAGCAGGTCGACCTGGGCTAACCCCAGGTCGACCTGTCACCCCTTGGTAGCAAGGCATTAACTTCCCTCTTTCATGCCTGGTCACATGCATTTCATGAGTGAATCAAAGCTTTATGCATTCCATGGCTAAAAAAAAGAAAATCAAACACATATGCATACATATGAGACCTCTGCTGCATGCATTAGAGCTGGCATAAACAGACCGGCTGGCCCCTTTTGTTACTGAGAATTTGGGTACGTCGCTCGACTTCCTCAGTTCGGTCAACCGATTCCCCCTTCTCAAAAAAAAAAAAACAAACAAATCAGAGAGAGCATAAAGGAGCAATGCAGAATCCTCTTTACATGTTTTCATGAAAGATCATCAAACATTATGAATACATATGGGTCCACATCATATCTCCAAACAATCACATGAGCATTGGCGTGCTGCCTTCTCAGATACTGGCCTTCAAATAAGCACCAAAGGATGGATGAAGGTGTTATTTGAAGTTTCATCAATTGCGGGATGCCATCGTGCTTCTTTAAACTTGGGCAAAGTCTCTAAAAGAGGGATTTTGCTAAAGACTTTAGAGGCTTAAAAGGGCCTCCTACAATGATGCTTTATCCAACTGCATAGTAGACTCTTGAATGTTATTGTGAACGCGTCACGTGGTGGACTGAGAGAAAGAGATGGGGTTTCTCCCTCTCTGAGTAATAAAGGGTGAAAGAAATGAGGATAAAACAATGAAACGCGCGCTATAGGGGATATGAAAGAACGGTGGACAAGTACACCTACAGATGACACTCTAATAGAGACAGAAAGAATTTAGACTGACCGAACTCCGATACATGGCGGAGATAGGGGTCCGAAGACCCTCTCACGCAAACTGAACCCCTTCCCGGTAGGCGTAACCCACCGTTCCGAGAGCAGCTTTTCAGATACCGAATTCAAGCCCTGGGACTCTACGTGATAGAATTTGACAGACGGGAAAACACGTAGACTCGGAAATTGTAACGATATATCACTCCTCGAACAGTTACAAGAACAATATGAATAAAGGCACACCACCGCAGGACATTGGTCTTTGCGGGGTTTTAACAACAATATTGCAATATGAGCAGTAATTAATATATGTACATATGGAAACCACCGCGAGACATTGGCCTTACGGGATTTTTAATGTGATATAAATAATATATATAAGTATATATATATAAACCACCACGAGACATTGGCCTCTACGGGGTTTTTAATGCATTATAAATAATAAATATAAATATATATACACATCACCACGAGACATTGGCCTCTGCGGGGTTTTTACTATGACATAAATAATAAGTATAAGTATATAAATATATAAACCACCACGAGACTGTGGCCTCTGCGGGGTTTTTACTATGACATAAATAATAAGCATAAGTATATATATATATATATATATATATATAAACCACGAGACTGTGGCCTCTGCAGGGTTTTTAATGCGACATAAATAATATAAATAATATATATATATATATATATATATATAGAGAGAGAGAGAGAGAGAAACCGCCACGAGACTGTGGTCTCTGAGGGGTCTTTATGTACATATAGATAATAAATATAATATAATATATATATATATGTATATAAACCACCACGAGACTTTGGCCTCTGCGGGGTCTTTACTATAATATAAGTATATGTGACAGGAAAGGAAAAAGGATCAAATAAACCGCCGTGAGGTGTTGATCTCCGCGGGGTTTTAAAGCGATGATAGGGGAATGCTGAATTAAATAGTTAGGAATTAGAAAATAAAGTGCAGAAAATAAAATGCTGAAATGAAAACGGTCGCGGGAGGTGACCCACCGCACCAGTTAGGAATTAGATATACAGAAAGTAAATCACAGAAATCGCCGCGGGGAATAATCCTCCGCGCGGGTGAGGTCAGAGACAGAAGAAGATAACCGCTGCGGGAAGTAACTCTCCGCGGGTGTTATTAAAACAAAAGATAGTCACAATGGAGCGCGCGTTAGAAGATTGTGATCGCCAGGGACCGAGGGGTCCCGAGTGGATTGATCGCTTTCGCCTTCGACACGAGGTTATGCGGGCTCCAACTTCCTCTTCTTTCGACAGGCTGAAGAAGAGGGCCTTTAACTGGTTACCCCTACACAAAGAACAAACAGAACAGAACTGGTTGGTGAGAACGACGGTGGTGTAGTATCAATCCTTAAATAATGAAACTGTAAATAACGTAAACGAACACGTACCTGGTTGGTGTGTTTAACACCCCTTTAGAATTAAAAGGGTGGGAGAATGACATGATGAAATGCACAAACACAAAGACACTCACAAGCTAGGCCCTCTCGGAGAGAAAGGCATGGCACATATGTTAAATGATGCATGCGATATAATTAACTGACTGATTAAAAATAAGGGGGAGAAAAGCTTATCGGTGGAGGCCAGCAACGAGCTTTGAGAAGGGCTTCAATATCACGAGCGTGGCACGACCGAAGGACTTCAAAACGGACTTCAGAAACTGATTAGGCCGAACATAATAACACACACACAAGCGTATACATGTGAATGATAAGTATCTTTATATAAACATATTATACGTCTTAAAGATATTTAACATATTCATAAATACAAATGTGTATAAACATACACGTAAACTGGTCAAAATAGAAGAACAAGGATTTGAGAGAAAGAAAAGGAGAGAGGGAAAATTATTTTTTATATTATTTTTTTAAACTTGTTTAGAAGAGAGAGGGTGTAAACTTAAAAGAAAATAAAAATGAAAAAAAAGAAAGAAAAATAAGAGATAGGATAATATATATATATATATGAGGGAGAGACGAAAAGAGAGAAAGAGAGGGGGTACGAGAGGAGAGAGAAAGAGAGAGAGATGGGAGAGGGAGAGAAAGAAACAGAGAGCGATTGAGAGAGAGAGGAAGAGGGAGAGAAAAGAAGAGGGGGGATGCGACAGAGAAAAGAGAGGGGGAAGAGAAGAGAGAGGAGAGAGGGAGAGAGAGAGAGAAGATTAAAAAAATAAAAAATGGGAGAGAGGGAGAGATCGAGAGAGAGTGGAAGAGAGAGGGGAAGAGAGAGGGAAAGAAAGAGAGAATACGGCAGAGGGGGAAAAAAAATAAAATAAAAGGAGGAAAGTGCGAGATCGAGAGGGGGAGGGAGAGGCAGATTAAGAGAGAGAGATGGGAGGGAAAGTGAGAGAGAGGGAGAGAAGAGATAATAAAATAAAATAAAAGAAAACTGAAAGAGAGAGCAGAGATAGATCGGGGCAGGGAGGAGAGAGAGAGAGAGAGGAAGTGAGAGAGGGAGAGGAAGAGAGAGGAAACGGGAGAGAGTAAACGGGAGAGAGGGAGAGAGAAAATGGGAGAGGGAGAGAGAGAGGCACAGGAGGGAGAGAAACGGCGAGAGAGAGAGAGAGAGAGAGAGAGGGAAGGCGAGAGAGGGAGAGAGAGGAACGGGAGAGGGGGGGGACGAGCAGAGAGAGAGAGAAAGAGTGTGAGAGGGAGAGAGAAGCAGGGAGAGGGGGGGTCTCGCGAGGGCGGTGGCCGCGGCGTCGGGGGCGGAGGCGGCCGGGACGGTGCCGGAGCGGCGAGGGCGTCGCAAGGGGGGCGTCGGACGGCGAAGGCGGGCGGCGGGAAGGCGGTTGACGGCGTCGGGGGGTGGCCGGCAGACGACGGAGGTGGCCGGCGGGGCGGCTCACAGGCGGACGGTGCGGAGAGGGGGCATGCATGCAGGTGGTCGGCAGTTGGAGGTGCCGGTGGCGGCGGCTGCAGCAGCGGCGAGGGGAGGTCGACGGAGGCGGCCGGTTGGCTTCACGACGATCTCGTGGGCGGTGGCGACGTCGGAGGGCTCGTGGCAGGGGGGAGCTTCACGGCTGGATGTGCGAGCGTTGGCGTACGTGGCGGTGGCCGCGGTGGACGTGGGGTGGTGCAGGCGGTCAGACGTGGAGGTGGAACGGGGACGTTGGCGTGCAGGCGACGCGGGGGACGGCGTGCTCACGGCTCGCGGGGTGTTGTCCGTGGGCTCTCGCGGGGGTTGCGGTGAGAGCGGCG
This sequence comes from Amorphophallus konjac, assembly GCA_022559845.1. Classification (NCBI taxonomy): domain Eukaryota; kingdom Viridiplantae; phylum Streptophyta; class Magnoliopsida; order Alismatales; family Araceae; genus Amorphophallus; species Amorphophallus konjac. The sequence continues at coordinate 106,707,974 of CM040121.1, forward strand.
AGGCGTCCGCGGCAGGCGTGCAGGGAGGTTGGTTTGGGGTGCAGGCGATGGCTGGCCGTGGAGGTGGCTGGTGAGCCCACAGGTTAGAATGGAGAGGAGGGGGAGCCGGGGTCGTGAGTTCTGCCGAGGGGATGGCAGTGACGGTGGTATGTGTGCAGAGAAAAGAGAGGGGAGTTGGTTAGAAAGAAAGAGGAGGAGGGAGGTGGCAGTGGCGTGGGTGAAAGGTGGTGAGGAAGGAGATGGTGCGTGAGGGAGAGGAATGAAAGAGGTGAAGGTGGCATGCAGAGGGTGTTGAGAGGAGGAGAAAAATGAGTGTGTGATGGGGTGAGCTTCCGAACGGGAGAGAATGGAGTGGGGGTGAGTGCGGACGAGGGAGTGTGTGTGTGTGCCGTAGGGGAGGGGGTGTGTGCAGTGAGGTGAGAGGGAAAGAAAGAGACGGAGAGGAGGGGATTACGTGAGAGAGAGGGAAGGAAATAGAAAATAGAAAGAGACTTAGAGAGAATAAAATGGGGTAGAGAATATTATCTCATTATTTATTATATTTTATGTTTGTTTGTTTTGTTTATTTTTGTTTGCTTTTTTAATGGTTATATATATATATATTATTTATGGTTATTATATTTTTTTACTTTTTAATAAATATATTATGTATATACTAACCACTTATATATATTTATATTTTATGTAGTAAAGAAAATCAATTATATTATTTTTACGTAAACACAACTACACACATTTTTTTGGAATTTTATTTTTTCTCTTTTTATTTATTTTATATGTACACATATTTTAATTTTCTCCCTTTCACAAAATAATGCAATTTAACCACAATTACGGAAATCACTCAAATAAAATAAAATGTAAGCCACTTCAGGGCATTACGGTATAATATGGGATTTACTCATCGTAACGTCAGAAATGGCGTGTCTACAGCTGCCCCGCCTTGGCATCCACTTTGTAGGGGAAGGACGTGTAATGGAATGAAATGAAGTGTATTGGAGTGAAATGGAATGGACTGAAAAGCGGATGCCAAGGTGTGATGAGACACGCTTCTAACGTCACAAGACGGGAATCTTTCCCGAGTTTCACGAAGCAACCTTGAGGAAGGTTCTCCGAAATCAACGATTGTTTGGATGGTAAACAAACTAGGAAGGACATTGTGTGCACTGGGGCACAAACAAACTAAGAGGACCAACTTCACGGCGCGAAAGTACCTGGGTCGTAAACCTCATGTTTCACCATTGGGGAGTGGTTACCAGCCATTGTGGAAGTGCTGCAGCCAAGGTGGGTCCGAGGGAAATAAACAGATGATTGGAGACAAATCCAAACAATGGTTTCATCCAGAGAAACATCCCAAGGCAACCTCAAGGAAACTCAGTACTCGACTCGGAAAGGAATATCCCATATTTAAGCAATTAAGCACAGTGGCTCACACAATCAAAGTAAGTGAATGATTTTCCACAATGAACTCAAAGTCCTACATGAATGCATGCTGGGTTTAAAAGAAAAATAAAACAAACTAAAATAGAAACTAGCCAAGGATAATATTGCTAAGCTGTGGAGAGTGGGTCAGGATACCGATTCAATGAGCTGATACTAGGCCGGGGCCCGTTTATCCACGTACCGACTCATCGAACGGAACCATCGTCCCCATTCTATCACAACTTAACGGCCTATCCGTACGTCCTGAACTCCTCCGGGATCATCACTGTTTTTGTTGAAGGGGAACTCAAATCCCGATTTGTCCAAGGCGTAAGGTCCTTGGCATGCTCTAGTAGCGTAAATATCATACAATACGATGCATGATAAGGGGGGACCACAATGATTGAATGATTAGGGGACAAGGGGGGACATCGGTGGGACAATGGTACCCCACTCGATAATTAACATAACAAAACAAGATCACAACTATGCAAGCAAATTATCACACACAACAAAACGAAACTGCCAACACTGTTCCTAGATTCCTTTCCTCACTATAAGTATCGCCCCTTTGGCCTTAAGAAAATGCATTCAAGGGCAAGTTAAGAAAGTTGAAGCTTAGGAGGAGATCAGAGTTCGAGATGGAAGGGAGTCCTCCCGTCCCGTGAAGAAAAGCAAGCTCAGCAACGAGTGCAAGCGGCTTACCGACTTCGAAGGGCATCTTAGCGGGAGAATCCAGTCTCGAATGGTGAGTTAACATTTCTCTTTTTGTGTTTCTGCAAGACCTTCTTATGCTCATTTTCGCATTCTCCACTTTTCTATTTCCAGCCGTATCCTCTCTTTCCTGGCCCGAGGAAGTTTTCAAGGTTGCCATGGCTGTCGAGACTCACTTCGAACATCTCGATCAGCATGAGGGCCATCATCAGAAAGTGGCATCTCCAAAAGCTCGTAACTCATGCCAAACATTACAACGAGATTCACATGGATTGGGCGGCTATGGGTGCACTGGAAGAGCTTTGGCACCCTCAAACCCATACGTTCATTTTCCCCACTTTCGAGGCAACTATTCTTCTCGAAGAAGCAGAACTTCTACTTGGCGTGAAGAAATTCCAGAGAAATGGCAAGGTAAAGGTTATGCGCATGCTAAGAAGGGTGACTTCCGAGGAGGTGCTCAGAAGCTTCATGCCGTCCGAAGCCATCAAGGGCGTCCAGACTCAGAAGGGAATCCATCTGCAAAAACTTGCAGATTGGGTCATAAATGCTCTTGAAAGGTTGACAAGCGATGATGATCGCATTGAAGGGCTCATGAAGGGATTCACCATCTGCTTAGCGGGTGCTCTCCTATTCCCTTATACTGACAACATAGTGGAGGAAGATCAGCTAAGCGCCATCTATGGAATTTGGGAAGGAAAGAGAGTGGGACCTGCTATCCTTGCTTATCTCTATAGCGGACTCACGGCTTCCAGTATGGGTAAGCCTCCTTTTGGTTGCGCACTCCTTTTGAATTGCTGGACTGACTTGCATTTCAAATTTAACCATCGTGAGGGAATGTCGTCTACTTCAAGACTCTTCCAACAAAGCCCGCTTCACCATATGGTCAATGTGTTAGGCTCTAGTGGTAGTATAGCAAATCGCGTTCCCTGGCTGAAGAAACGAGAAGACTGGCGGGCTCACTTCAGTACCATTGAAGAGTATATGTTCACTCGTGCACCGACATGCTTACTCCCATATGAGCTTCTCACGAGGTCTTCTCTTAACATGGAGCTCCAACTTGTTGGCGCGTCTGAATTCATCCTTTACAACACGCACCGGTGTCATACTCAGATGGGCCTCCCTCGCCATTCATTCCCACTGCTATCCGAGCTTCCTTTAATCAGGAAAAGGGAGCTGGGCACAGGGGGTGACGCAAGAAATGTGAAGACAATCAAAGCGTCATGGAAGGCCAGCATTACACTGAGGGCAACAGAGTCTGTGAGTGAGGACGAAGAACTGCTGAAAGCTTATGTAATTGAGTTGGGGAAATTGAGGCCTGAGATGCCCAAACCCTAATGTATCTTATCTTGGAATAAATATGGAAGCTTTAATGCCATTTACATCCTTACTCTCTACTGTTTTTTTTCTTTTTTATTCCCTTTTTTCTCTTTTTTCTTGTTTTTGGCACAAACATCTGCAATAGCCAGTGCTAGGTGATAGCCAACCATTCCGGACAAGAGCCAAAAACTCAAGGCAACTATCATGAGGAGTTGCCCTGAGATGCCCGGGAGCTAAAGATTTCTCTCCGAATGGCTAAGAGAGAGATAAAGCAAGAGATAGTAGAGAGAGAAAAGGCAAAAATAGAGCAGCACCAGAGGCGCAGGAGATGGAGCTCTGAGAGAAAGAGCATCCAGACATGGCTCGCTCTGCAGATGGAAGGGGATTAGAGCTCGCAACAGAGGAGCTCCTGGAGTTGGTAGCATCTTCATCGGCAGAGCATAGGGCAGCTCAGCTAGCGGCCTCGACTTCAAGAGCTTCGCGACCATCAGGGTCGCGAGAGAGACAGGAGGACGGCGAGGAGCACTGCCGAAGAGCAGGTGGGAACGCATGGCGCGACAAAGCGATTGCTGCGTCACGGAACTATAGAAGGCCTCCAAGGGACTTCTTACCTTGAGAGAGAGAAGAGAAGCGACCAGGAGGGTGGTGAGGGTTAGTGAGTGGCTTGTTCACTCACTCCCTTCTCATGATGGGCACAAACCCTTATATATATGTGCGAGTGAAATAGGTTGGTTTGAACACGGCTGGTTCGCCCTGGATATGTTCCTTCTGCTCTACAGCTCTTCTCTACCACATGGGTTCCCGCGAGACGTACTCGACGAGATGTCTCCTTAAAACACGGGGCGGTGACTCACCATAGCCATGATTTTCAAGGGGATCAGCCACGGATTTCAACAATATCGGCCTGTGGTGCTCTTTTCCCACGTGAATGTCCCTTATTTCCTTGTTTGCGCTAAAAGTAGTCGCAATAGGACAAGGGACACGCGGAATCTTTGGACCGAATAGGAGTGGCGGGTCAACAAATCACAGCTCTGCTCCATTTACTTCACATGGCAAAGTGGCACGCGAGTGTACCGTGGCCATGACTTTCAAAGGAATCTACCACCAATTTCAACAACGTCGGTCCCTGGTCCTATTTTCCCGTATAAATGTCCCCCACTTTCTTCTTTGCGCTAGCAGTAGTCGCAACGGACAATAAACACGGGGAATCTTTAGACCGCATGGGGAGGGCAAGTCAACAAATCACGCCTCCGAATTGATCACTCCAGATGGCAGAGTGACATGCGAGAGTAAAGAGAGGGTGACTTGTCGTAAAGGATGTTGCTGGGGTGATGGTGATAGATCCAGACCACCTTCTTTCCAATCCTATAAATACCTCCCCTTTCGCTCGACTTGGAAACACCGAAGTCCTGAGAGCAGACTTGAGGAGTGCAAATTTGTAAGGAAGGGAGGTTGCGAGTGTTGCTCACTTTTTCAGGATGGAGGGTGAATCCAGCTTTAGAGCAGAAGGTGAGTCTTCCCGCTCCTCGAAGAGGAGCAGATCAGGTAGCAGTTCCAGGAGACTCTCAGAAGTCGAAGGACAACTGAGTGAGAGGACCCGATCACAGCTTGTAAGTGGCTTCTTTGGTTTCCTTCCTTCATCCTTTTCTTCTCCTTTCTTGCTTAGCAATGTTCCCCTTTTCACTTCTTGTATATGTGCAGAGCATGATGCGCTCGCACATCTCTTGGGAGCTCGTAGTGGCAGCATATCGAGGTCTCCCGGACTTCCAAAAGGCCAGGCTAGACGTGATGGGGTTCGGTGCCTTCCTCCGAATCGAGCCGATAAAGCTCGACCTTGCCCTGATCCAAGCATTACATGAAAGATGGGATCCGGCGAGTCGGGCATTCCTGATGCCTTGGGGGCACATGGTGCCCAGTTTGGAAGATATGGTCCGCATTACGGGCCTCAAAGTGGATGGAGAGGCAGTGACCGGCGTCACTTATGCGGATTACCGAGAAGGTGCCCAGAAACTGTTAGGACTGGAACTCGATGGACGGAAGAACAGGTCAGTAGCCAAGACATCGATCATGGAGGTGTTAGGGCTTACTGACATCCGTCCACGGGATGACGAGTCCTTGGAGGAATTTATGGAAAGGGCAGAGAGAGGTGCCCGTGCTGTATACTGTGCAGATGCCAGCAACTGGGAAAGGACCAACATGGACCTGAGGAGGTTCCTCCTCTTTCTGCTGGGTAGGCTGCTACTGGGCTCCAAGGGAGACAACATACACTGCCGCTTCCTGGAGCTGCTCGTAGATTTGGAGAGAGTAGGACAGTACGCCTGGGGAGCTGCCGTGCTGGCACATCTATTTACAGGTCTGTCGCAAAGGACAGGCCGAGAGGTGACAATAAATGGGTTTACGCCCTTCATCCAGGTAAAAAATTATTTTTTTGTGGTTTTCGTTTTATGCTTTTTTCTTGTATTTGTTGGTGCCAATGACACATGATGGTGTAGCTGTGGAGCTACTATTATATTCCAATGGGGAGAGCTCGACACTGTCGGCCAGTGACGATCCCGTTGGCTAGGCGGTGGCAACCCATCATGAGTACAGCACCATTATCCTACCAGCTGATGGTATCGAGACGGGAGCTGCAAGAGTTCCCTGCAGCGATGGTAGGATACTTTTTTCTCTTTTTTATATATTTTTTTATTTTTTATTATTTTTTTATATTTTTGAGTAACTAAGAAGATATGTACAACCCAACATAGGTGAACTGGAGGCCTTACTTGAATATGGTCGATGTCGACCAGCCATGGGTAATTGGAAGCCGTGCCCGATTCGGACGGGATCTCTGGCTCATTGCTTGAATGAAATTGAGCCACTAAGGCTACGATTAGTCATGAGAACCCTCGGGCTTGCCCAGGAATGGGTGGATATAACCTCCTTACCCAGCGTCGGGAAGAAGACGCGTGGGCCGGCAACCTGCGTTGATTGGAGGGTGCGCTTCCCCGAACAGTATGAAGACTGGCAGCGGGGTGGCACGCTCCTGGAATCACAAGCGCAAGACAGTGAAGATTACCTACGGCTCTATAGGGCAATGTATGCGGAGAGGCTCCAGCTTGGAGGGCTTATAGAGGTAAAGTAAAACACCATTTTTTTGTCTTTTATAATTTCCATTTTTTTTATTTTTATTTGTGAACTCAAGAGCCATGGCTGTAGGATGCCCGTGACACCATAATAACGAACTTACGAGCTCGTTTGGCGGACACGGAGCAAGAGTTAACTGATACCCGAGCGGCTCTGGGTTCATCAGTAAGTGTATATATACATACTCCTGGCATGATTTGAAATTCATGGCGTTAACCATTTAACTGTCACCTCTCGTATGTGTACGCAGCGTGCCCAGCTCGATGTAGTTTCATCGGCAATGGGGGCAGACGGCGTTTCTTCCAGTCTATGGATTCCCACTTCAGAGTTAGATTCACTACACGAGCAACTTGCTCATGCCACACAGCGGGCTGCGGAAGCAGAAGGGATGCTTTCTGTACAGGTGAGAGCCTCACCATTTAATATCCCTTGTTCAAGCGTTACCAGAAGCCTGAGATGAAACGTCTGGCAGGAGAAAGAAACGGAGGAGGCACTCGCACATGCCGCCCAGAAGGAAGCTAGAATAGCCGAGCTAGAAGAGGAACTGCAGCGTCGTCCAGGTGACGACTTTTCTAGGGACGCTATAGAGCTGAGGATCACCCTTCAGCTGGAGAGGGAAGACAGAGCGAGAGAACGTGCTGAGAGGGAAAAGGCCAAGGAAAGAGAGAAGGCCAAGAGGTCGGCCGAGAAAGAGGAGAAGAGGGCCATGGAGGCCCAATTATTTGAATTGAAGACCAGTCTCGGCCTCGCCGAGCAGTGGCTAAAGGACGGTGAGGAACGCTACCAAAGAGCACGAGAGCGTGGCTTTCGTGTCAGCAGCTCCTTTGGTGCCCCCGCAGATCGGCGCCGGGGAGTAGAGATCGAAAGAGGAGCACAAAGCGGTGGAAGGACCGCATTCCATGATTGGATAGCCCCCTCAAGAGCGTCTCGTCCGGAGGGTGGCGGGACAAGTAATGTGGAGAGAGAAGGTGAAACCTGATGTAATCTCTTTGTTGTTTATTTTTATTTTGAATAGAAGTGAAATAAAGTGTTTTGTGTTTGATTCTCTGCTTCTTCCTGAGCTCTCGAATCCCTGCACACACCTAAGCAAACAAGTCAGTATTTCTGCTCTGACTTGCCCCTTGCTCAACAAGCAAACGAAGTTTTGAACTATCCTTGATAACGAGTCAAGGGGCAAGCCCTTATTAACAAAGGCACTGATAAAAGATGATGATGAATGCGACAGACAAGCACACGGATGCAAACGAGAATTTAAAATGAATGCTGCATACAAATGCGATCATGCAAAGATGTGATCTTTGTTTTTTTGTAGGTGTATATTAATTTTTTTGTGTTTTGTTGTTTGTTTATTATTATTTTTGGTCTTTTACATTTCCATTTTTTTTGTGCATATACATTTTTCTCCCCTTTTTTTTGGATTTTTTTTGATTTTGTCATTTTTTTGTTTATTTTTGGCTTATTTATTATTTTTTTATTTTTTACTAATGCATGATGACCAACCCATATAACATGTAAGTTGCACGAGAACAAGGGTTTCTTGCTAACCTCCCAGGTATCCTAAGTGCACATCTAGGTTGATTTGGGCCTCTAGACTCCTCGAATGATAATCCCGCCGGCTAAGACTTACCCTGATGACAATACCGTCATGCCATGCTTAGGCTCCCAGTTGCTTCCGACCACAGGGATTCACCCAAAAAATGTTCGAGGTAAATGATTTGCCCGACCCGGGTCTATTTCCTCACAACTCTAGATGGTATGTAATGGAACACCCTGGAACCCAAATGACCAACCGCGCGACGCTGACCCGGAATCAGACGCCGTCGCACCTATAGGTGACGCGCTTGCATTGGTCTAAGCCCGAGGTTAAACTAAGAAGACATTAAGGTGGTAGATAAAGGTCTTGACCAGCCAGAAACACGGAGACTCCTTCACGACAATGACTTCTGCTTTCAAAATGGACAACCATATGTTTGTGTTAAAGGATGTTCCAGGCTTGGCGAGTTTCACCCTTCGGGAACTCCATTGAGCCTTTATCTTCAGGGGAAGAAGGAAGAGTATTGGGGGTAAACCTCCTGAGAGGACCGGCAAAACCGTTAACCCGGCGAGCCAATAGAGGCACACTTAACTTCCCCTTTCGGGCAACTTCGGACTAACTCTCGAGCATTTACATCTCATGACCCCTTTTGTGTAGAATTTGACTTTCAGTCAAAGGGGTTTCATTTAGTGGAATCAGGCACGGTCACGGCCAGGCCTTTCTTTTGACTTTGATTTCCTGCTTTTCTTTTGCTGATTCTTTTGATGGATTTTTTTGCGAGGGACATAGTATTTTGACATTATGGAATCCCTCTTGGATGCCTGCGGGGACACTGCCCTCTTCTCGTGCTCTGATTCATGCTCGAAGAATTGGATCCTACTCTCACCCTAGGGGTTGTGTTCATGTTTCCCATGCTCAGCGTTTTAAGGGCGCCGACTGTCTCACTCGGTCGAGAAGAAGAGAACAAAGATTTAGCTTTCTTGGAGACCTTTTGAGTGATGCCCTACCATAAGCGATGCTATCAATTTTTTATAACACAGATGTGTATACATGTTGTCTTCTTTTGAGGGGGCATAGGCCGAACTGGCCAGACAGGGGTCTCCACGGTTCTGGCAAACCAAGACCTGAGACCTACCAAGTCTTAATGGGCCCTTTCCTAACATGGAGGTTGAATGCAATGACTTAACTACATGGTGATCTCCAAGCATCAGCATTTTGAATTTTTCATTTTTTTTTGGTCTTTTCTTTTTTTTGTTTTATACACAATTTTTTGTTATTTTCATTATTTTTTCATTTTTTGTTGTTTTTGTTTTCAATTTTTTTTATCTTTGACAGTATGTACACCTATCTAAGGGTAATACTTCTTAAGGTAAAGCCCATTCCAAGGGTGGGATAACTCAACTCCTTCAGCATTGACTAGCCTGTAGGCGTTGCCAGGATGCACAGCCTGAACCACGTATGGTCCTTCCCAATTGGGTTGGAGCTTAGAACGCGGCCCGCCAGGTTTTACAAAAATTCTTTTCACTACCATTTCACCAACTTTGAACTTTCTCTCAATAACCTTCTTCTGGTAAAAACGTGCGAGTCTATTTTGGTAGACGCGAGCATGCTCGGCAGCAACCAGACGTTTCTCGTCTAAGAGTTCCAACTGGGCAAGGAGAGAATCGCGACGTTCATCGAGGGGAAGGTCCTTGTCCAATTGTACTCTCAGAGAGGGAATCAGAATCTCATATGGAACTACCGCCTCCATCCCGTAAGTGAGGGCGAACGGAGTTTGCCCAGTGGGAGTACGGACTGAAGTGCGATAGGCCCATAGAGCTTCGACAAGCTTCTCTGGCCAATCCGAGAATCTGCTAGACTCACAAGTTTTCTTTATGATTTTGATCAGTGTTTTATTAGTGGCCTCTGCTTGGCCATTACCTTGTGGATAATATGGTGACGAATGATGTAATGCAATTTTATACCTTTGGCAGAGGTCCTGAAGATCCTGAGAGATGAATTGTGGCCCATTGTCGGTGATGATAGTTCTTGGAATGCCGAACCTGGCGATGATGTTCTTCATGATGAACTTGCAGACTGTGGATGCCTTGACTTCTGCATAGGCTTCGGCTTCAGCCCATTTGGTGAAGTACTCCGTTGCAGTGAGGATGAAGGATTTTTGCTTAGTAAGGGAGTTAGGATCACCAAGAGGACCGATGATGTCGAATGCCCACATGGAGAAAGGCCATGGGGAGGATACTGGATGGAGAGAGGAAGATGGGGAATGAATCTTATCAGCGTGAAGTTGACATTTGACACACCTACGGACATAGACGGCACAATCTTCCTCCATGGTGGGCCAGTAAAAGCCTTGCCGAAGGATCTTCTTAGCAAGCATTTGGCTGTTCACATGGCCACCGCACACGCCTGAGTGTGCTTCCTCTACACACTTCCAGGACTCGTCATCATCAAGACACCTCAGAAGAACACCAGTGAGGCTTCTTTTGTACAGCAATCCTCCAACCAAGTGTATACCTTTGGGCTACTCTCCTTATGGCCCTCTTATCTTCTGCTGTTGCTTCTGTAGGGTAAGACTGGTCTTTGCAATATTTAACAATCTCATAGAACCATGGCTTCTCCTCATCAGCCAGTTCTTCCTCCAATTCGACCAACATAATCTCCCTCTTTCAACAACTTCTCTATCCTGAGCCATCTTTGACATTTCCTCCTGAACCCTTAAATAGGAAGGGTTGTGGATAGCAGGGAAGAGAAGCTTGTGGATAGAAACGGACAGAGCCCTTCTGCCCAGAGGAAACCTTAATGATGATGCCAACGAAGCAAGAGCGTCGGCCAAAATGTTCTGATTGCGAGGGACGTGGACAAAGACCAACTTAGTGAACAGTTTAGCGAAAGCAACAGTAAGCTCTTGATATGGCTTGAGCTTGGGATCGCGAGTGCGATATTTGGTGAGCACTTGGCGAAGGATAAGTTGACTATCACCTATGACTCGTAATTCAGTGACCCAGAAGGAATAGGCAAGGTTCAGACCTGCCAGAAGAGCCTCGTATTCAGCCACGTTGTTGGTGACTGGAAATGAGAGCTGGAATGCCTCTGGGATAGCGACACCTTCAGGTGACAAAAGGACAATGCCAATACCTCTCCCCTGGGAATTCAAAGCTCCATCAAAATATAATGTCCACATGGGATCATCAGACTGGGTAATGGACATTAGTTCCTCATCTGGAAACTCTGATTGAACAGGATCAAACTTGGGGAGAGGGTGATGAGCGAGATGCTCGGCTATAGCATAGCCTTTGATTGCCTTTTGTTGAATATAGGTGATGTCGAATTGAGATAGAAAGCTTTGCCAACGTGCTAGCCTATCAGTAAGGACAAACTTTTCCAAGAGAAATTTGATAGGATTCATGCGAGCAATTAAATGGACTTCATGAGCAAGAAAGTAATGTTTTAATTTCTGCACTACCCACACAAGGGCGGCACATGTCTTCTCCATGGTAGTATACTTTCGTTCACAGGGGTTGAGGAGTTTGGACAAATAATAGGTTGCCCGTTCCTTGCCTTCCTCATTGATTTGTGCCAGGACGGCTCCCACAGAGTCGTCTAAGACCGAGACATATAGGATCAAAGGCTTATCTGGAATAGGTGGAGTGAGAACAGGCGGGTTGGCCAGATATTCCTTTAATCCGTCAAAAGCATTCTGACACTTAGAATCCCAACAGAATTTGGTCCCTGCTTTGGTCAACTCATAGAAGGGCCGGCACCTTTGCGAGTGTTGAGACACAAAGCGACGGATAAACTGCAACCTCCCGATTAATCCTCGAACTTCTCTCAGATTCTTCGGGGGTGGCATATCCCTAATCGCCTTAGCCTTGTTGGGATCTATCTCAATACCCCTTTTGCTCACAATGAAGCCAAGTAACTTGCCCGATGATACACCAAACACGCACTTTTTTGGATTCATTTTCAAATTGAATTCACGTGATCTTTGCAACACCTTTGCAAGGACCTCGGGATGTTCCGCCCTAGTTTTAGATTTTACCAACAAATCATCCACATATACCTCCAAATATATGTGCATCATGTCATGGAATATTGCCATCATAGCCCTTTGGTAAGTGGCTCCAGCATTCTTCAGTCCAAATGGCATGACCACATAACAATAAGTTCCCCAGGGAGTAGTGAATGAAGTTTTCTCCTGATCTTCTTCTGCCAGACGGATTTGATTATATCCAGAAAATCCATCCATGAATGAAAGGGTTTCATATCCTGCCGTGTTATCAATCAACACATCAATATGAGGCAAAGGGAAATCATCCTTCGGACACGCACGGTTAAGGTCCCGGAAGTCAATACAAATTCTCACCTTTCCATCTTTCTTCATGACCGGGACGATGTTTGCGACCCACTGAGGATAAAGGACGACTCTTATGAACCTAGCTTTGTGGAGCTTATCGACCTCTTCCTTCATTTTTAAAGCCATTTGTGGGCGAAAACGTCTTAACCGTTGCTTTACCGAGATGGACCCTGGTTTGAGGGTGAGACGATGCTCAACCAGAGTAGAATCCAATCCTGGCATATCCTCATAGCTCCATGCAAACGTGTCCTTATAATCCTTAAGAACCTTAACTAGTGCCTCTTCTTCAGATGATGGTAAATTATCACTTATGAGGACAATCCTAGGGTCTTCCTCAGTTCCCAGATTGATCTCTTTGGTAGACTCTTCTACAGCGGCTGACGGCTCGTCAAATCTGCTCATTCCACTAGCATAGGCGTCAGCCGCGTCCTCATATTCTTCATCCTCTTCTTCAATGGGGTATTCCTCGTTAGTGAGTTCATAGACCCCATACCCTTCATCAATCATGCAATCATTCTCACATTCTATTTCTGGCAGTTGGACAGGATTTTCTAGCAATTGGGGAATTGCTAGAAGGGCTTGACACCTATCGGCTAAATCCAAAAGGAATCGACGGGGAATCTGCCTACCCTTAGGTTTCCTTTTAGGTACTACCCTTGACTTATTCCTAACCTGACACACATTATTTACAGAAGAAGAAGAAGCTAGAGAGGATGGTGAAGAATGTACAGGGAAAGACCCCTCAGATGAGGGGAAAAGAAGGTCGCTCAGGGGACCTTGAATGAGTGGCCCGTGAGTCGGGGCACACTCGTGGGAGATATAGGAGGTTTCCTCAAAGACAATGCGCTGTTGAGGAGTTGTGGAATTGGCGTTTTTTTTTCATTTTCATTTTTAATAACAAAACAGTGAAAAGAAATTGGAGGAGGTGAAAAGGGAATTAGAGCTAGAGGGTTGTGTAGCTCGTAGAGCAGATCGTGATTGAAAACCTGGCGTGAGTTAAGAAACCCACGTAGGTATATGAGTAAAGAAGGGGACCTGGGAAGATCATCAGACAACTGTCTGGCCCAGGAAGGAGACAGCAACAGAGGCTGTGATATGTGGATAGAAAAGATGACGGCTAATGAGCCGTCGGTGACAATATTGGTGACGGATGATGACCCGTCGATGACAACATCCTCTTGGCGAGGAGGGTTTGACATTCTGGCAAGTGTGGTGGTGTCCCCTGGCATTTCGGAGATCAAAGACGACCCTTCTAGATGTGGAGGCGAGAACATTCTTTCCAGTGCAATGGATATATCTGGTATGTCAAACCATTTATACCATTCACAATCCAGGTGGACAATCTTTCCTCTTTTAGGGATCCTTGAACATCCTTGAGCTAAAAACACATCCCGTGACCCCCCAGGTGACTCCAGTGGAGGATCTCCCATCTGGACGATGGGCCCCTTTTTGAAATGTGAGGACAAAGTCCAAGTGAGGGGTTTGCCGTCTGATTCGAATGGCCCCTTAAAACCCAAGCCAGCTCTATGGATTGGCTTTATCTTTTGGAGTGGTCTCAGCCTTCCTTGCAGTTGTGCTCCTAAACCTTTGCCATCTTGGTAGCCAATATTTCTCATAATCTCCCATCCTTTGGAGCGGAAGGGGAGACGTGAGTTTAACATAGGGAATGGCTTTTGTTGTGTGAAGGGAGCACGACAGGGGTCATACACATCCAACAAGGATAGTATGGGCCGATGAGTCGGCCAGACCGAAGGCAAAGAGGTGTTGATGGCATCCACCGTAGAACAGAGAGGCATGCTCATTACCTTAATAACCCATCCTTTGTATGGAAATTTCAAGCACTGATGATTGGTGGATGGTACAACATTCATGGCTTCAATGTAGGTACGGCCTAGTATAGCCTTGAAAGTGGGATCCATATCAAGGATATGGAATTCCGTGAAGACTGATACAGGGCCTAGTTCTACATTGAGGGTAATCATCCCCATTGGCGGCCTCTTACTGTTGTCGTAGGCCGTGACTGTGATTGAGGAGGGCATGAGTTGTTCTTCATCAACCCCACATGCTTGAAGAGTACTCGGGGAAATCACATTTATAGACGCGCCCGTGTCTACCAGGCACGGATCCACTGATACGCCATTGATTTTCACCGCAATACACAACGCATATTTTCGAGCTTCCTTGGGGGCAAGCTCGTGATTATGGAACATGATGGGCGGTTGTGTATCGGTGGGCGTCAGGACTGTCGAGATTTTCTCCACAGGGAGATCCTCGTTCACCATGACTTTTTGGAGATATTCCCTTAAAGCTTCTTGGTGAGATGTGGATCTTTTGATCAACTCGAGGATGGAGATACGGGCAGGCGTCTTATCCAGATGTTTCAACAAGTCATACTGGGTCCCAGGGATGGACTCTTCTGACTGCTCTTCCTTATCTTTCTCGGGCCGAGATTGTTCAGGGGCCTGACTATTCTGGGGAAACACCCGGTGGAACATCCTTCCACTCCGGAGCACCATTGCTTGTGGGTCTTGTTGCACCTCTATGGTATTAGGTGTGGATTTTAACAAAGGTTTAAGGGGTAATAATGGAGGAATGGTTGGTGGGATAGGGGTTATGATGGGTGTAGGGGTTTTGATTAGGGGTTTGCTTGGTGGAGGTATAGTAGAGGTAGAAGGAGTCTCGGGTGAATCACGGATGATAAAGGGTTTAGATGGTTGAGGTAGATTAGAAACGGAGGTGACTTGGGGTGGATGATGGACGATAAGGGGTTTATATGATGGAGGGGGTATAGTGGAAGTAGAGGGGACCTCAAATGAATGGTGACTGATAAGAGGTTTAAACGGTGGAGGAGGAGGTTCAGTGGGGATAGAGGTGGATGGTGTGTCATACGGGTAATGGGCGGTAAAAAGGTTAGAAGGCGGGGGTAAAGGTGCGATAGAGGTAGATGGTAAATTAGAGGAATAAGAAGTGATCAGGGGACTTAGGGGTGAAAAAGGAGTGGGAGATGGCCTTTGGTGATGGACTAACGGTGAATTGACGATAGGGGTACGAATAAGAGGGCGTGATGGCTGTGGAACGGGAGAAGGACCAAATAGGGGTTGTGAGGGGGTTGAATGGTAAGAAGATGCTGTTCGAAGGAGACGAGGAGGTTGATTGGTGGTATGACTGGTACAAGGACAGAGGTGCTTTCTAAATGACAGGTTTGCTCTCTTCCAACTTCCGAGAAGGAGGAAATCGGATTAACCTGGTAGTTGGGCTGTTGGTGCTCCGGAAGCGGGTTATGGATGATGCCCATATTAGGCTGCTGTTGTGGGGCCTGCTGAGGCTGTTGTTGTTGATGTGGTTGTTGTGGCAACTGTGGCCTAGGCGGAGGTCTCCTGGCCTTTAGGGTGGCGATGCATCGCCTCATTTCATCCCAATCGATTTCACCGAGATCATTCATGTCGTAAATGTAATCTTTGAAGTTGAAACAATTCTCCACCGTATGACCCGGCTGTCTGTGATAGACACAGTACCTGGAGGTATCAGCATTTGGGGGCCATGCAAACTTTTCTTTGGGCAAAGTAAGTAGGTTGGCAGCCATGAGGGCATTAAAAATGTCCGGCAATGCCTCGGGCAATGGTGGATAATGGGCTCTTTTGGGTCCAATGGGCCTCATCCGTTGTTGTGGTGGGCCGTAATTTCCCGGGGGTGGAACTTGGTGATACTGAGGTTGTGGTTGTTGTTGTTGTTGGGGATGAAAGGGTTGAGGCATGTTGTTTTGAAGGGGGTTATTTTGGGGTGGAGGACGATAAAGAGGTGGACCTTGTTGAAAGGGAGGTCGTGAAACCTGAGGAGGCCTTGGGTTAACTGGTTGGTTGGGGCTGCCAAGCACACTCACTTGCTCATTTATGACGACTCCCTCAGTTGTTCCTCCTTGGACACCAGTGCCCGTCTTCTTAAACACCCTTGGCTTTGGGGGTTCAAACATATGCATGATGGGGGAATCTTTTAATTGGGTCTGGATATACCGAGCCCTCTCATAAAGTTCCTCCATCGTGGTAAGCTTATTCATGGCTAAAATGTGTCTAAACTGCGGGGTTGCATTAGACACAATCATCTTGACTTGCTCGGGTTCTGAAAGGGTATCCTTTATTTTATCGGCCAGAGACCTCCACCTATCAGCATACTGGACAAAATCCTCATCTGACCTCATTTTCTCAGCAACTAGGTCGGTGATAGAAAGGGAGGGACCGACCCTATCCCGGTACTTCTGTATGAATTTGGCTTTGACAATTTCAAAATCTCCAGCCTCACTCGGCTCTAGGGAATAGAACCATTCTAGGGCGGGACCATCCAATGATTTCCGAAAAAGGTAAGCCAGGGATTTTGGATCGTTCTGCCATGAGGAAGATTCATACATAAAATCCTTGATGTGAATATAAGGATTTCCCGTGCCGTTATACCTACGGTATGTAGGCATTTCGGAGGGAGGAAGATGAAATATGGGGAGATTTGGCAGGGAAATGTCAGGGACAGACTTCCCATGTGCCTCTTTCTTGAAATTTCGGAACTCCTCGTTCATTTCAGTGTATTTGTTGAGGAGGGACTGAGTGAGCTCCTCGGCAGGTGAAAGTGGGGCCTGCCATTGAGGCTGAGAAGGCCTTATAGGGACCTGAGAAGGGAACCCTGAACCAGATGGGTATGGTGGCCCACCAGTGGACGGACCCGCTTGGGGTACCGTATGAGGGATGGCAGGGGTTTGAGACTGTAGAGGGGGGAATTGGTGAGAGGCGGGCTGTTGGCTCGCCTGTCCTTGAAGTGAAGAAGAAGGAGCGACATATACATGTGATGGAGATGTAGTAGCCTGGAGCGGCTGTTGGTAGGATGTGGGAGCCGGAGTTGACTCCTGAGGAGGGGGAGAAACAGACTTCCCCTTTAAAATGGCCTGAAAGGCCAGAAGTTGCTCAGGGCTGAGCTGTGTACTAGCGAGGACACCCAAAAGGGAAAAGATATCCTGGGGTGGAGCTACCTCCCGTGGAACAACGGGGACCTCTTGTGAGGTGTCGCGGGAGGGGCCTGAGTCCATTGCGTGGACCCGTGGGTCAGCTGACTGACCACGACCTAATTGATTCTCTTCGGAAGAGTCGTGAGCCATTCCTGTAATTTTACCAGAGCGTAAATGCATACACTAGCAAACAAGTATCAAAGATTAACAGACAAGTGGATGATCTTACGCCATTTTTTTTTGTTCTTGTTTTAACCCTTTTTTTGTGTTTTGATTTACTTAATTTTTTTGATTTTTCTTTTTCTCTTTTTTTTTGATTTTAACAAATATAAAATTCACACTTAGTAGGAGGGACCCTAATTGCACTTTGTTTTACCGCCGTGTCAGCTAGGGGCACTCGTCTCACCACGAATAGGTAACTAACTCCGGGGTACTTCAGTGGTACAACCAGCCCAGTGAACGAAGAGGGAATCCTTCGCTGTCGGGGACTTACGGAGGTCCCAATGGAGGAGATCCTAGTCCGTCGAGAGGAATTCCCGACGGAGAGTCCTTCCATCACCGAGAGGGGTTAATCCTTAAATAAGTAAAAGAAAGAAAAGAAAAGGGGTAAATGCATGAAATGCAGTGCTGAATAAAAGATGTATAACGCACAAATACCAGAGATAAACACACAAATAGAACAGAGATAATCACAATGATATAACAAGGATATAAATGCAATAAACAGATGGAGTAGGATATAACCGTTCCTCTTTCCGAGACACGTGGATCAGTTGGAACAAGAGAAAGGGGCTCTAAGGGTGCACGTAGTGCACGAGGGGAATGACGTAGCGCACGTGGGCGCAATAAAGAGGCGGGGCACGAGGATGCCAAATAGAGGGGAACAAGGAGGCGGGGCACACGAGGGTGTCGAATGAAGGAGAAGGGGCACACGTGGGTGCCGAATGGTAGGGGCACACGTGGGTGCCGAATGGTAGGGGAAGGGGCACACGTGGGTGCGCGAGACAACGTTATCCTCTCAAGTAACCACAAAGGACCGGGGGAGTGCACGAGGTGCACGAGGGGAGTGAGCGCACGGGGGTGCAATAAGGAAGGGCACACGTGGGTGCCGAAAGGAGGGACACACGTGGGTGTCAAAAGGAGGGGCACACGTGGGTGCGAAAAGGAGGGGCACACGTGGGTGCCGAAAGTTTGTTGGTGACCAGAAAAAAGCAAAAAGTAGGTCCCACCGTGATCGCCAGAGATGTGAACGCGTCACGTGGTGGACTGAGAGAGAGAGATGGGGTTTCTCCCTCTCTGAGTAATAAAGGGTGAAAGAAATGAGGATAAAATAATGAAACGCGCGCTATAGGGGATATGAAAGAACGGTGGACAATTACACCTACAGATGACACTCTAATAGAGACAGAAAGAATTTAGACTGACCGAACTCCGGTACATGGCGGAGATAGGGGTCTGAAGACCCTCTCACGCAAACTGAACCCCTTCCCGGTAGGCGTAACCCACCGTTCCGAGAGCAACTTTTCAGATACCGAATTCAAGCCCTGGGACTCTACGTGATAGAATTTGACAGACAGGAAGACACGTAGACTCGGAAATTGTAACGATATATCACTCCTCGAACAGTTACAAGAACAATATGAATAAAGGCACACCACCGCAGGACATTGGTCTTTGCGGGGTTTAACAACAATATTACAATATGAGCAGTAATTAATATATGTACATATGGAAACCACCGCGAGACATTGGCCTTACGGGATTTTTAATGCGATATAAATAATATATATAAGTATATATATAAACCACCACGAGACATTGGCCTCTACGGGGTTTTTAATGCATTATAAATAATAAATATAAATATATATACACATCACCACGAGACATTGGCCTCTGCGGGGTTTTTACTATGACATAAATAATAAGTATAAGTATATAAATATATAAACCACCACGAGACTGTGGCCTCTGCGGGGTTTTTACTATGACATAAATAATAAGCATAAGTATATATATATATATATATAAACCACCACGAGACTGTGGCCTCTGCGGGGTTTTTAATGCGACATAAATAATATAAATAATATATATAATATATATATATATATATATATATATATATATATAGAAATCGCCACGAGACTGTGGCCTCTGCGGGGTTTTTAGTATAATATAGATAATAAATATAATATAATATATATATATATATATATGTATATAAACCACCACGAGACTTTGGCCTCTGCGGGGTCTTTACTATAATATAAGTATATGTGACAGGAAAGGAAAAATGATCAAATAAACCGCCGCGAGGTGTTGATCTCCGCGGGGTTTTAAAGCGATGATAGGGGAATGCTGAAATTAAATAGTTAGGAATTAGAAAATAAAGTGCAGAAAATAAAATGCTGAAATGAAAACGGTCGCGGGAGGTGACCCACCGCACCAGTTAGGAATTAGATATACAGAAAGTAAATCACAGAAACCGCCGCGGGGAATAATCCTCCGCGCGGGTGAGGTCAGAGACATAAGAAGATAACCGCTGCGGGAAGTAATTCTCCGCGGGTGTTATTAAAACAAAAGATAGTCACAATGGAGCGCGCGTTAGAAGATTGTGATCACCAGGGACCGAGGGGTCCCGAGTGGATTAATCGCTTTCGCCTTCGACACGAGGTTATGCGGGCTCCAACTTCCTCTTCTTTCGACAGGCCGAAGAAGAGGGCCTTTAACTGGTTACCCCTACACAAAGAACAAACAGAACAAAACTGGTTGGTGAGAACGACGGTGGTGTACTATCAATCCTTAAATAATGAAACTATAAATAACGTAAACGAACACGTACCTGGTTGGTGTGTTTAAAACCCCTTTAGAATTAAAAGGGTGGGAGAATGACATGATGAAATGCACAAACACAAAAACACTCACAAGCTAGGCCCTCTCGGAGAGAAAGGCATGGCACATATGTTAAATGATGCATGCGATATAATTAACTGACTGATTAAAAATAAGGGGAAGAAAAGCTTATCGGTGGAGGCCAGCAACGAGCTTTGAGAAGGGCTTCAATATCACGAGCGTGGCACGACCGAAGGACTTCAAAACGGACTTCAGAAACTGATTAGGCCGAACATAATAACACACACACACACAAGCGCATACATATGAATGATAAATATATTTATATAAATATTACATAGCCATATTAAAAA